>JARFIW010000565.1:0-2400000 GCA_036346225.1 Platerodrilus igneus
TGACCTTTTCGGCGATAAGGGATAGTGCAGCATATAAATAAGTTGATAACTTGTAATTTATGAACATCCTCTAAGAATACTTTTCATGGAGTTATCTGTTTACTTCAAAAGAACAAAGTGCAAATTCAAATATCGAACATTTCATTAAAAGACAAAGAAATGAAACTTCATTTGCCGAAATATTTCACACATAGAGTTCAGCGCAATAAGGCGGCGTGGCGTAGTTGGTATGCGTGTACTATGTCCAGGTCCTGGGTTCGAGTACGAGACGGTCCGCTTGAATAATTTGAGCATTTTCATAAAATACGCCCTCGTTCAGATGAGGTAAAATGTAGAACCCGTGAGCGTCACGCACGTTAAAGATCCTGCTTGCTTGAGCAGAGGTTTCAAAATTCAAATTTTCCAGGAAAACCGCTTTCGGCCAATGGGCATTGGAAAAATCAAACGCATAATACTAAGTCCTTCAGGAGTATTGAAAACAATGGGCATAATATACACAATACGTAACCAAAATAAGGTATAAATACCCGACATTGAACCTTATCAGTCAAATGGCCATAGATATTAAAATAACTGGTTTATGTCAAACATTTTAATTGACAAAATTTAAAAAAACGATTTAGTATTAATCGTTTTAAATTTTCTTAACGGATGGTATTCAAGAAAGAATCGAAATTTTGAATTACGCGCCATTTGCGTCCTAATTCAAACCGCTATAATCATCATGGTGAGAAAGATTTTAGTAAACATTACATGTTAGAACAAGGTTTATTTATTGTCAAATTGTTTCAGAAAGAGAAGTTCTCTCAAACAAACACGAAGGACGAGTTGATACAAATCATCATGCCGAAATTGAAAGATATTAGAACGCTGACAGTTTTAATCAAATCTTCACCAGTTGAACTGAGGAGTTATGAATTGACGACGACTCTTCATTTTGTACTAAATTTTTGGAAATAAATATCGACAAAACAGCAACGCCGCATCTAAATCTTTAGCCGAGTATAATGTACAACATGGCGGTTTAGAATCCAGTCCATGACATCTATTGTTACCATTAATTGAAATTTTTGGTTATGATCGACTGTCAATACACTGCAAAACAGCAGTAATCGCCCAATTATTTTTAAGGTCAAATGGTCAACACGGCACAGCAGACGTTCAGCCATTCGAAAGAAAGACTCCCATTTAAATAACATTCATCTTCAATTGACTCCCATACGACAACAGCAAAATCGCATAAATCTGATCATCAGCCAAAGTTTTCTCGACAAGCATCTGGCGAAAATCGCAATATTTCAACATTTGCAGTGAATTCGCACCAGTAGCAATATTCGCACAGTTTTCTTCAACAGCAATTCTGCCCCAGGCATTAATTAAATTCTAATTTACCAATTATTCGCACATGCGGGTCAGCACCCATCGGCACAGATTTCTCATCTGGACCATCTACCCTTTAATCGGCAAAATTCGCCAAATTGCACAATAGTTTTCTTCAAGTAAGCATTTGCCCAGCATCGTCTAGTCATCTAAATTGACCCCATAAGCATACAGGCAATTGGCAATAGTCATCATAAATTTGACTCCCATAAGCAATACAGGCAAATTGCACAAATCGATATTTGCATGTTTTCTTCGACTAATCTTTGTCGACGCCAAAATGCGAAGCATCATAAATTTGACTCCAAAGCAATACACAGGCAAAAATTGCACAAATCGATTTGCACATAGTTTCTTCGACTAAGTATCTTGTCGGGCCTGATCCGACTCGGACCCCGGCATCCTTCAGGACCGCCGGATGCAAATTCTTCCGCTAATTATTTAATCTTAAACTAGCTAGTCATCAATTTGACTCCCATAAGCAATACAGGCAAAATTGCGCTAATTTAATCTTTAAACTAATCTAATACATAACTAGATTAATCCATTAACCAATGCAATCTTGCAAATTAAATTTTATTTACCACATCCACCGTCAGGCCCCGAGTCAGTAGCAATCTTCCGGTTAGCTGATTAGATTATACATCATAATTATTTATTTATTAAGAACATAATAAAACAAAGTCGTCTTAATTGACCCCATACAATGCATGACAATTGCTAAATTTGCCTAATCATGGCTTGGATGCAGATGATTAGTCAATATAATTACATCAACTAAACCAATCTATACATTAACTAGATTAATCCATTTCACACCAATGCATCTAGCAAATTAACTTCGATTGCCACAATCACCATCAACTTAGCACACACAGTCAATCATTGACTACATGCACGGATAGCTCATTAAGATCAATATTCCACATCAATTAATTACTTTATTAATTACATAAAAAATACAAAGTCATCTTAATTGACTCCATTTGAGCATGCATGATCCTAAATTTCCCTTAAGATGATTAAGCTGATTAGAGTCATTAATTACTCAATTATTTATTAAAGAATTACATAATAAAATCAGCATCTTAATTGACTCCCATTTGACATATGCATGAATTTCATTTGCCTAAATGTTGGATCAGAATCATTCACATCAATATTATTACAAATCAACAGTCATTTACCCTCATTTGAGCATGACATATTAAACTTATCATAATACCCAGACCATACAACAAACCACCGCGTTGCCGAGAATTTGACTGCCATCATTTCACGAGCATATGCACCACACGCATGGCAACATCGTCATTCACTACATATTTTACAATTGATTTTATATAACAGATGCATTATCGTCACAAACATTTATGAACATGCAGCTTAGGTCTTCATTCACAGAATGCAGGTCAACTAAACTAGATAGTATCCGTTTAAAGTCAACACAATTATTGTTCAACATTTGAGGAATCAGCTTATAAGTATTATAATTGAAATAAGCGGAATACGTTTATTATACCGAATAAACAGTATTACCGCTTATTGTTATTTTCCAATGGGTTGTTAATAATAATACATTTATAAGCTGTAAGTTTTTTCCCTCCCACTAAGAGCTGGTTGAATCAAAAATAATTTGCTTGTGTTTGAACGCCTATTTGCTAATAAACGGATACCTGTCTTTAGTTTATTGGCCTGCTAATTGGTACTGGTGATAGAAGAAGACCTAAAGCTGCATTTCATAAATGTTTGTGCGAAATGCGTGCAAAAATACTTATTGTAAACTTGGATTATATAAAATACAAATTTGTGCTAAATGATATAGTGTTAAACCTGTGGCAAAAGAATGGTAACCGATTGTTTGCGCTTATTGCGAAATGTTGGTGTCTGTATTAAATTAACGATGCATTCCTGTAGATGATACTACTGTGATGTCACAGTCAAATTGGTACCTTTTTCGGCAAACTTTTGGTGTGGTTTGATTTGTGCGGTAGTGGTGAAGATCTGGGTGTTAAGATGATGAAGGTAAATTTAAAATTGTCATGCATATGCTCAAATGGGAGTCAATTTTAAGATGACTTTGTATTTTTATTATGTAATTTTTAATAAATAATTGATGTAATTAATTGACTCTAATCATCTTAATCATCTTAAGGAAAATTTAGGTATCTCCATGCATATGCTTATATGGGAGTCAAATTTAAGATGCCTTTGTATTTTTATTATGTAATTCTTTAATAAATAAATAATTAATTGACGTAATTATATTGACTCTTAATCATCTCTGCATCCCAAGCCATGATTAAGGCAAATTTAGAAATTGTCATGCATATGCTCAAATGGGAGTCAATTTTAAAGATGACTTTGTATTTTTATTATGTAATTCTTTAATAAATAATTGATGTAATTAATTGACTCTTAATCAGCTTAATCATCTTAAGGGAAATTTAGGTATCTCCATGCATATGCTTATATGGGAGTCAAATTTAAGATGACTTTGTATTTTTATTATGTAATTCTTTAATAAATAAGTAATTAATTGATGTAATTATATTGACTCTTAATCAGCTTAATCCGGAAGAATTTGTTTATCTGGTGTCTGTCGGGGCCCTGACGGTGGATTGTGGCAAATAAGAATTTAATTTGCAAAAGATAGCATTAGGGTTAATGGATTAATCTAGTTATGTATTAGATTAGTTTATTGATGTAATTATATTGACTTAATCATCTCTGCATCCCAAGCCATGATTAAGGCAAATTTAGCAATTGTCATGCATATTGTTATATGGGAGTCAATTTTAAGACGACTTTGTATTTTTATTATGTAATTCTTTAATAAATAAATAATTAATTGATGTAATTAACTCTTAATCAGCTTAACCCGGAAGAATTTGCCTATCTGACTGGGGCCCTGACGGTGGATTGTGGTAAATAAAAATTTAATTTGCAAAAGATTGCATTAGGGTTAATGGATTAATCTAGTTATGTATTAGATTAGTTTAAAAGATTAAATTAGCGCAATTTTTTGCCTGTGTATTGCTTATGGGAGTCAAATTTATGATGACTAGCTAGTTTAAAAGATTAAATAATTAGCGGAAGAATTTGCCTATCCCGGGGTCCTGGGGGAAGAATCCGGGGGGTCCGACGGTCCGGATCAGGGCGCCGACAAAAGATACTTAGTCGAAGAAAACTATTGTGCAAATATCAGATTTGTGCAATTTTTTGCCTGTGTATTGCTTATGGGAGTCAAATTTATGATGACTATTACGCAATTTTTGGCGTCGACAAAGATACTTAGTCGAAGAAAACTATTGTGCAAATATCAGATTTGTGCAATTTTTTTGCCTGTGTATTGCTTATGGGAGTCAAATTTATGATGACTATTGCGCAATTTTTTGCCTGTGTATTGCTTATGGGAGTCAAATTTTATGATGACTAGCACGATATGCCTGGGGCTATAAAATGCTTACTTGAAGAAAACTATTGTGCAAATTTAGGCGAATATTTGCCGATTAAAGGGTAGATGGTCCAGATGAGAACAAGATCTGTGCCAGATCGGGGTGCTGGACCCCCGCCAATGTGCGAATAATTGCGTAAATTAGAATTTAATTAAATTATATGCCTGGGCTAGAAATTGCTTAGTTGAAGAAAACTATTGTGCGAATTATTGCTACTAAGTGTGCGAATTCACTGCAAATGTTGAAATTATTTGCGATTTTCGCCAAAAGATGCTTAGTCGAAGAAAACTATTGTGCGAAATATCAGATTTATGCAATTTTTTGCATGTGTATTGCTTATGGGAGTCAATTTAAGATGACAATGTTATTTAAATGGGAGTCTTTTTCTTTTCAGAATTGGCTAAAACGTCCTACTTACGTGCCAGTATTGCAAAACTACATTTAAGACACTTTAAAAAATAATTGGGCATTACTGCCTGTTTTGGCAAGTGTTATTGACAATCGATCAATAACCAAAAAATTTCCAAATTTTAATAGGTAACAAAAATAGATGTCAATTGTGCACTACGAAATTCTAAACCGCCATATTTAATACATTATACTCAGGCTTAAAGATTATTAGTAATGCAGCGTTGCATGTTTTGTCGATATTTATTTTTTTCCAAAAATTTAGTACAAAAATGAAGAGAGTCGTACGAAAATTCAATCCTTAATCTTCCTCAGTTCAACTGGTGAAGATTTGATTAAAAAACTGTCCAAGTTTCTAATTAACTCTTCTCCAATTTACGGCATGATGATTTGTATCAACTACGTACCTTCGTATTTGTTTGAGAGAAACATTCTCTATTTCTGAAATCAATTTTGACAATAAATAAACCTTGTTCTAACATGTAATGTGGCTTTACTAAAAATCTTTCTCTCACCATGATGATTATAGCGGTTTGGAATTTTGTAGGACGCAAATGGCGCGTAATTCAAAATTTCGATTCTTTCTTGAGATACCCATCCGTTAAGAAAATTTAAAACTGATTAATACTAAATCGTTTTTTTTAAATTTTGTCAATTAAAAAAATGTTTGACATAAACCAGTTATTTTAATATCTATGGCCATTTTGACTTGATAAGGTTCAATGTCGGGTATTTTATACCTTATTTTGGTTACATGTATATGTGTATATATTATGCACCACATTTGATTTTTCAATACTCCCCTGAAGGGACTACATTATATATATTATGCGTTTGATTTTTTTCCAATGCACTACATTGGCCAGAAAGCGAGTTTTTTCCTGGAAAATTTGGAATTTTGCAAACCCTTACTGCTCCAAGCAAGGCAGGGATCTTTAACGTGCGTGACAGCACTCACACACGGGTTCTACATTTTACCTCTCATCTGAACGAGGGCGTATTTTTATGAAAAATGCTCGCATAAAATTATTCAAGCGGACCGTCTCGGTACTCGAACCCAGGACCTTGGACATAGTAGACACACGCATACCAACTACGCCACGTAGCCGCCTTATATATTATGCAACTTGAACTCCTAATAATGTAGTAAATATTTCAACAAAATGAAGTTTCATTTCTTTGTCTTTTTTTAATGAAAATGTTCGATATTTGAATTTGCACTTTGTTCTTTTTGAAGTAAACAAGATAACTCCATGAAAAAGTATTCTTAGAGGATGTTCATAAATTACAAGTTATCAACTTATTTATATGCTACGCACTATCCCTTATCGCCGAAAAGGTCAGTGGCTAAATCCTAGTTGTACTGTATTGTTTAATAACTCTTTACATATTTGAATTTGATTAGAGAATCACTGCATGATTTAATTGCTGAATTGCAACACGTGCCAGACTTCGTCTCCACATTTCCTCTTCTGCGGCCAATATACGTATGATATTTGTTGCTTTTTTTTCCCATAAGGTATCTCATGTCCATGTTTTGGAGCGAAGTACTGTTTATTTATAGAATTTCATTGTTGTATATAAGTGTTTCTTAGTGTGCATAAGCTTTTTGGGAACTGATTTAGAGATAGTTATTTTAATCCAAGACCACTGTCGATTTCTCTCATTAAACCTTCATACTGATGCGGATTCTAAAGAAATTTTGTGAACATTCACTACGCTTTCTAAAACACTTCGATGTAATACAGCTACTTTTGGTGTTTGTTAAATACTTTTAGAAACAGTTTGCTTTGTTACTAATAGCTTATACTTGTAGAGACTTGGTAAGATTTATCATGGCTAGATTGATCTTCGAAGTCTTCCCATGCGTGGCAAAGAGCAATAATGACAAGTTTTTTGGGTTCTCTGATCCGGTTATCTTTGTGAAACGAAGTATTTGACATGGTTAAGTATGGATACGAAGCAATATCTCACAGAACCATATTTCTTACTACATAAAAAAAGACATCCGTCTCATAAGGTATTCTCGTGAAATTTATGTAGAAGGATGTTTTTTTAAAATGGTAGTGATCTTATTCACTTGTGCGAACCGATACAAGATTGGTGAATAAAAAATTATCGCAATAGGTGAATCGGCAAATATGGCTGCATACTTTGACTTACCCGATAGTCCTAAGATATCTTTGTTTGTGGATTCACGAAGAAGCTTGATTATAGAGTGTAAATACAGACTAACGTAACACTTGCGGTCACGCAAGAGACACTTGGCGACGCCATCTTGGTCCACAAAAACACAATATACATTCTCAGTAAAAATTATGTGTCTTTTCACAACGCTCGTGCATATAAACGTACGCTTAGCATTAATCAAATATATGGGCATTTTACGCATTTAGTTAAGAAATTCATTAATAAGAAAGACTCATTTATTTTCATTAGATACGCAAAACACGAAAAATTACATTGATTTGGAAAGTCGCGTAAAATGCGGAAGCATCTAATTGTAATATGAAAGTACTTTTTATATTAAGTGAATCGACATTT
Organism: Platerodrilus igneus; assembly: GCA_036346225.1. Taxonomy (NCBI): domain Eukaryota; kingdom Metazoa; phylum Arthropoda; class Insecta; order Coleoptera; family Lycidae; genus Platerodrilus; species Platerodrilus igneus. The sequence continues at coordinate 7,791 of JARFIW010000565.1, forward strand.
TTACGCATTCATTCATAAAAGAAAATGATTAAGAAGTAGGGTTCTGTTACTTCCATTGAACCAAAACTGAAAAATTGCATTTATATTGAAAAGTCATTCAAATGTTAATATTATGAGGAAATATGAATTCTTAGTAGAACAGTACGATGAGCGACAACGTAGGCCACAGGTAGTTATTCGTGTAAAACCAATATTTTGCAATGATAGCGGCGATCTCAAAATAATTTGTTTTTACTTGGAAAACATTGGACGTGAATACATATTTAGTGAAATTCAATTGCTGGATGTAACCTTTCGCAAATCACGTCGAACTAACTATAATCAAAGCGCTCGACCAATGGAATTTGTTTATTATGAACAGAAAGCTTTTCGATTAGTCATGGCGTATGTTGTTTTTACCAAGTATTCCACACATAGTTATAATGAAATTCTTGGAACAAGTGGTTCGATAATCTGAGTTAAAGTCTATATACAGGGTGTACCACGAGGAACCCGACAAACTTCTAAGGTGGTTTTCTCTCATATAAACAATATCCGGAAATGCTTTGTTAGCGAGTTACGGCTAGCGAAATATTTCGCCCGATTTTTTGGGAAAGGGCGGAAATAAAGCCAAACTGATTTTTTATGGCGTTAGGTTAGGTGTTAAATTGGAATCAAAGAATCAGCAATTAAAATGTTTTGTTTTTACGTAGAACGTTTATTTAATAAACAGATATTGCATTTTCTGTCTTATTTTTCGTATGTGTTGATTTTGTTACGTTTATCGAGGCAGCCACGGTGGGCGCCAAATTTATGCTACGTTGGCTCGTAGCCGTGCGTAACACAAAGATATCACGGAATGACCGGGCTCAATCGGAGATTAGGGGGGTTGTAGAAAGCAGACCAACATATAATGTACGCGGCGGTAAGGAGTTAGTGACAATACCTGCAAGAAAATTAGTTAAGCAAACCTCAAAAAAAGAATAAGCATAGCAGCAATGAAACGTCTAAGTTATTCAGTACCTTGTAGAATGTAAATAAAACTGTTTGGATAATCTATATAATAAAACAACGGTAAAAGCAATACAAAAATTTTTAGTACAAAGTGAGGTAATATTGGGGAGTAGCAGAAACGTTTCCTCACACACCAATTAAACATAAATCAGACAAAATTTTAACAAAAAAATAAATAGGTAAGCACAATTGATATGAGTCATCCAGTATTGTTGATTCTTCTTTTTTTTTTCAAGTAGCATGCAAGTCTATGGTAAAAGGTATCAGAACGACAAAGATATGGCAAAACAACGGATAGATATTTAAAGTAAGAATACGTAGGAAATAGTTCAACTTACAAAAGGTCCTTCAGTAACGCTTCCTTGCAATTGAAGTGTGGGATTCACGATGTCCGGCACTAACGCAGCACTTCACCCTTGACTGGGAGGGTGTTGATGGAACTTATCACACGTTACCCTAATCACACCTACGTATTTCACTGGTGTTAGCAGCAGACATTATCACGCGACGGAACTATGTAGCATTGATAAATTTCTTGTTAATTCTATTTCCTGAGACAATAATTTCGAAATATTTTGTAGCACTAGTTTAATTTCAACTGGGACCTAATGTATATTATTTTCATAAACATCCAAAAAGCAGTGAGAAACTTCAACCAATACCTTTGTAAACCGGTAATCTGTTATATTTTGCAAATAACGAAATTTGCGCAAACAATGATCTGTTTTAGATTCTTTGGGGTTAGAAAATTCAGAAACTACAGTATCAACTGTATTTGGATAATCCAAAGTATGCACTACTCTGATAAAAAAAAGGACCGCGAAACTAGATCGCACACACAGTTTAAATATCAAAAGACAAAGCACCAAAAAAAACACAATGAGTAAAGCACGTGTATCACTAAAGTAAGTCCGTAAAATGTTCCGTAAAACACGTGCGTCGACCAAACACGTTCGCCTATCAACCATACTACTTCAATCGGAATTAGCACTACACTTTCTACAGTTAATATACAACTTTTATTTCACAAGAAAAACAACTAAAATCGTGCCGTGCTTATTCATGAACAATTCGAAAATTAATACCGCATTAATTCTCACTATTGTCAAAGCAAAGAAGGAACAGTATTTTCAACGTAATTAATATATAGGAACCAAGAACAAAACTACAACTACTCATCTGTTTATTCAACTCGTTCTATTCCAACCTCTTATCGTCTATTATCTAAACTTGTATATCCACATAAGGAACAAAATCTATACGAACGGCAAGACAAGAACGATGCAATCCACTCATTATAATACGATGCATTCGCCTAAGGAGTTAATAAATATAAAATATAGAACTAGTAGTTACAGAAATGTATTTACTAATTGGGAAAAAGCGTAAAAAGGTTAAGCTATAAAAATGCACGTTACAGATTCCCCCTTAGCAAAATAAAGACGTCGGGGTGAAAAAAAAAACGACAGACAAGGAACCAAACAAAAAAAAAATTATTTTTTCTTATCCCGTCCGAAGGACCAACACCAGTATAAGAAAAGGAACATTTTTTTTTTCAAAAGAAGATTAAGTCATCTATCGTAACCAACAACGACAGAACAGGTAAAGAAAGCATCAAGTAAACACCCAATGAGGATTAAAGCTCTTAGCTACTTTCAAAAACGTCAAAAGACGGATGTCTCCAAAAGGGACATTTCTGTTCTCCACCTCAAAGAAAAGTTTTGGCTTCCCGCGGAGAAACCAAGAGGAAAGGAAGAAAAAAAAACGAGGGAGAGAACTCGTAGCAAACCAACTAGACGACACAACTGTCAACCTCAAGTGTGCAGCAAAGAAAGAACCAAGACAAAGCAAAGGACAAAGGCAAGCTAGTACACAATCTAGAATACTTCCGACTGAGGTAACACAGATTCGTATGAAACGATTACTCAAGCAAAGTATGGCTAACAGACCTACAAAAGTCACCAAGTCGAAATACCTAAAGGAAAAGAAAATAGATCTGAAGCCTACCTCAAGGAATGGATGTAGAAAGCGACTATAACAGTCTAATAGTGAACAAATGGTAGAACTAGCCAAAAGAAAAAGTCACGGGATGGGCTAGCTACAAAATATAAATAGGAATACGAAATGGGCGCCAGTGTTTTCGGACACAAGCTTATCAGAGAAAACACAAGACCAATAAGCCAAAAAAAATTACAAGTCATTAGGGATAGCGACACGTAGGGGTCAAAATAGAATCGGCCGTAGGGAGCCCTCTAGGATCCGGAGGTTCAGGATCAATGTCTGGAGGGCCTAAAGTTTTATCGGGTTTGAGGTCCTTAATATGCCAAGTACCCAGATCGTTACCAGAATCATCCACTAAGATATAGGTCCAAGGCGAAGGTTTAGTTCTAATAGTAAAGGTACCCACATATTTGGGAGCAAGTTTAGCATTGAAGTAGCGAGTAGCATCCGAAAGAACATAATTGCGTTTCCAAACGCGATCGCCAGGAGATAAAGTTAAGGGACGACGACGAAGATCGTAGTGTTTAGCATTTTTCTTGTATGCTAAGGAAAGGCGTTTCGAAATTTCTTCACGAAGTGACTCAAATTTGACTAAGTCAGTAGGAGGAATAGGACGTTCGGGATCTATAAGAACATTATCAGGATCAAGAGGTTTTCCAAAATGATCGCCGTAGAGAACATGCTCACGACCATATAGAGCAAAATACGGGGAGTAACCAATAACCTCATGTTTAAGCGTTCGAATAGCACAACCAACTTTTGCTAAATTAACGTCCCACCTACGTTGATTATCAGAAACGTAAGAAGAAATCATAGTTTTCAGGACTCTATTAATACGTTCGGCCGGATTCGCCTGAGGATGATAGCGAGCATTAAACAGAATTTTTGTTCGATAAGAATCACAGAGTTTAGTGAAAATATTACTACGAAATTGTACCCCATTGTCCGCAATTAGATACTGAGAAGTACCATACACCAGGAAAATATTTTCCTCAATGGTTCGAGCAACAGCAGCGGCCGTAGACGTACGTAGAGGAAAGAAACAAGCATATTTTGTAAAACAATCGGCAACAACTAAAATGAAAGAATTACCTTTAGAGGATCTAGGAAGAGTTCCGACAATATCAGTACATAGGACTTGCCAAGGACGAGTGGCAGTAGCACGGGGAGACATAAAGCCAGGAGGTTTCTTTTGTTCGACTTTGTGTGCAGAGCAAATTTTACAACGACGGACGTATCGAGCAACAGCGGCTCTAAGTTTAGGCCAATAGTAACGCATGGAAATTTTAGAGACAGTTTTGTGGACACCAGGGTGACCTGAAGTAGGTAGATCATGATTTTCGTATAGAACCCTATTCCGTTGTTCGCTGGGAACTACTAACTTCCAATCGTCTTGAGGAGGTTGGAGCAAAGACTGTTTAGATTTTACATGTTTATATAGTAATTCGTTTTCCACATGCCAGTTACTGTATAGTTTAGGATTGGAATTAACACGAGTCCGTAGTTTAAGATACCAAGGATCCAAAATTGGCAGAGTAATAGAAGATTTAGGAAAGTCATCAATTAAGTCAATTTTAGGTACTGAACGAGATAAGGCATCGGGAACGATGTTTTCTTTACCTTTACGATGTACGATGGTGAAGTTATATTGTTGAAGTCGTACAGACCAACGAGCTAAACGACCGTTGGGGCTTTGTAGATTATTCAGCCAGATAAGCGAGTGGTGATCGGTGATCACAGTAAAGTGAGAACCCTCGATATAGGGACGAAATTTCTCAATTGCCCAAATAACACCAAGACATTCTTTTCGGTGGCGCTATAGTTGCGTTCCGCCTTTTAAGAGAACAGCTAATGTAGCTAATGACTTTTCGTCATCACCCTGTTGTTGAGTCAGCACAGCACCCAGACCAAAATCAGAGGCATCAGTCTGTATAGTAAAGGGCAAAGAAAAATCAGGACAACTCATCACTGGAGCCGTTACCAAGTGTTCTTTCAGCAGCTTAAACGCCTGCTGACATTCCGAAGACCAATCAAATTTAGAATTTTCTTAGTCAAAGCAGTAATTGGAGCAGTAAGAGCAGAAAATTTGGGATAAAGCGACGATACCACGAGCACATACCAACTATGCGTCGTACTTCAGTTACAGTAGTAGGAGGAGGAAGATTAAGAATGGCCGAAACTTTTCTGGGTCGACATGGAGTCCATGACGATTTACTACGTATCCCAGATAACGGAGTTCCGGTCGGCATATAATGCATTTATCTCTGCGAAGAGTAAGACCTGCAGAATTTAAACGAAAAAGCACTTTCTGTAGTACCACCAAATGTTGTTCGAAAGTAGGGGTAGCGATGATCACACCATCTAAGTATGCGAAACAGAAAGGTTCAAGATCAGCACCAAGCACACGATCTATAAGTCGCTGAAATGTCGCTGGAGAATTATGAAGACCAAATGGCATTTTAGTAAACTGGTATAAACCTCTACCAGGCACCGTAAATGCAGTAATCGCTTTAGAATTACAAGAAAGAGGTATTTGCCAATAAGCAGAGCGAATGTCCAAACTAGTTAAGAATTTTGCGTCTCTAAGACGGTCTAGAATCGTAGAAATATAAGGAAGGGGATAGGCGTCTTTTTCTGTAACCTCATTGACCTTTCTAAAATTGATGCAGAAACGATATGTGCCATCTTTCTTAGGCACCATAACAATAGGGCTAGACCAAGCGCTATTAGATGGTTCTACAACACCACTTTCTAGCATCTCATCCAGAGCTTGATTGACATGTCGAAGTACCGTAGGGGATATGGGATAATATCGTTGCTTGATAGGACTAGATGTAGTACAGATCTGATGTTCAATGAGATTAGTACAGCCCAAAGGTAAAGTATCATCTTTAGGAAACATCTGTTGGACTATACGAGACAATTCGGATTGTTGCATGATCGACAGATCGGAAAGAGCATTGATCTGACTGATCGAGACCGTAGAAGAAGAACAGAAAGTCCATTGACCCGTTCGAAAATCCGGGACAACACCCATGGATTTCCAGAAGTCAATGCCTAAGATCAGAGACTGAGAGATAGAAGGAACGACTAGGACGTCAAGAAGAATAGTTTTATTTTCGACCGACATGGGTAAAGTAAGTGAATGTCACAAGCTTGACCATTGGCTACCGTACAGCTGTGGATCTCCGTTTGGGACAAAGGCAAAGAAAGAGAATAGAGAATATCCTAACCAGGACCACCAATAATAGTACGAGAAGCGCCAGAATCAAGCAAACCCTTAAATTCGATGTCGAAAATAGTAACAGTAAGATAAGGTCTGTCGTCCTCACCAGAACTAGCTAAAATAAAATCCAGAACATATTTAGATCGGTCATCAAGACCAGAGAAAGGATTTTCTGAGGAAATAATAGGTACCGAGACAACTGTAGAAGGGATCGGGTCGGTTTCTCGGCTTAGCGACCCGATCGATAGTTTAAATTCTTGTTACAACTCGTACAATTGGTACGGGTAACATTAGGTTTACCACAACCATAGCAATGAAGTATTTGAGGTTTAGTACAGGAAGGAGACTTGTGTTCTCGTTGGCCACAGTTCCAACAGGTAACGGAAGAATTAGAAATATTTTTAGGAGCATCACTTGCACCAGGTGTAAATGTTTTCGAAGTAGTAACACCAGAATGGGGAGGGACATAAGCAGAAGTAAGTTTGCTGCGGACCGCAGAACCGGCATAAGCTAAGTCAGGCTCTAGGAGTTGAGAAAAGTTCAGAGCAGGAGGAGACTTGAAATTTTCGGCTTGTATTTTGCGCTGTTCTAGTCTGCGACCTACACGCAAAAGTTCCGTAATAGTATTCAGATCAAGCAAAGCTAATTTGGTTTGGTAGAAAGGGGTAAGATTTGGTAAAATAATTTCGAGTTTCTGTGGTTCAGAGAGAGAGATTGTTAGACGAGCAAATAAATTTTCCATCGTAGCTAAATATACACCAATAGACTCTGAGGGACCCATAGTACGTTGCTTTATTTCCTCTAAAAGTTTTTCGTTGTAATTAACGGGTTGAAATTCTTCCCTTAATAGTCGAATAACATCTTGCCAATTAGTTAGGGATTTTCTATGCGCTCTGAATAAAATTAAAGCTTTTCCCGAAAGTAAGTCTGATGCCGAAGAAAATAGTTGAGAAGCAGAAACGTTGCGTGCCGAGCATACTTCGTCCACGCGTAATAGAAATGCATTTAAAGACATACCGTCATCACCCGAAAATTTAAAGTCCCATTTAGACACCAGCTGTCCATAACCAGACGTAGCAATTGATTTAGAAATAGATATAGGTATAGGTAATTCATCAGAAGATTCAGCAGAAGTAAGATCATCCTCAGTATCAGTAGTAGTCGGTTTAATAGTAGCCGTAGAAACAAGTGGTGCCCTAGGTGAAGTGGAAGAACGTCTAAAGCGACGGTATAACCTATCGCAATCACTGCGTAAATTACTAACACATAGCAACAACTTTCGCTGTATGACTGTTTCAGCGTCAGAAGTAACATTCATGCGTTGGATTCTCCCTTTGAGATGCATAGCAAGGCTAATAATACGTTTGCCGTCGGCAGTTGAAATATCACCATTAAAATCTTTACTCTTCGTAGTTAATTCAGTTAACCCTTCAGTCACGGCTTTATTATCAGTCTGAAAATCGATACCAGATTTAAGTGGACTTAGAGTTTCAGAAGATTCCATTTTCAAAATATTCCTAAAGGATTTACGAAGTTCGGATACAGGTACCTTTGCATCGAACCCACGAGAACCGACTTCATATTTGAGTTCAGCTTCATGTAAACGATCAACTTTTAATTTCCAATAGTCCCCCATTACTACAGAATCAACAAACACCCACATATTTAAAGACACAAAAACGAATTATTAGGCTTGTTCGATAGAGAAACTAAATTAACGAAATAACTAAATACTAAACAAAATCCAGTTCAAACGAGAAGGAAAAAAAAATAATTTCGAGCACCACGTTGGGCGCCACAGAACCATATTTCTTACTACATAAAAAAAGACATCCGTCTCATAAGGTATTCTCGTGAAATTTATGTAGAAGGATGTTTTTTTAAAATGGTAGTGATCTTATTCACTTGTGCGAACCGATACAAGATTGGTGAATAAAAAATTATCGCAATAGGTGAATCGGCAAATATGGCTGCATACTTTGACTTACCCGATAGTCCTAAGATATCTTTGTTTGTGGATTCACGAAGAAGCTTGATTATAGAGTGTAAATACAGACTAACGTAACACTTGCGGTCACGCAAGAGACACTTGGCGACGCCATCTTGGTCCACAAAAACACAATATACATTCTCAGTAAAAATTATGTGTCTTTTCACAACGCTCGTGCATATAAACGTACGCTTAGCATTAATCAAATATATGGGCATTTTACGCATTTAGTTAAGAAATTCATTAATAAGAAAGACTCATTTATTTTCATTAGATACGCAAAACACGAAAAATTACATTGATTTGGAAAGTCGCGTAAAATGCGGAAGCATCTAATTGTAATATGAAAGTACTTTTTATATTAAGTGAATCGACATTTTTACGCATTCATTGATAAAAGAAAATTATTAAGAAGTAGGGTTCTGTTACTTCCATTGAACCAAAACTGAAAAATTGCATTTATATTGAAAAGTCATTCAAATGTTAATATTATGAGGAAATATGAATTCTTAGTAGAACAGTACGATAAGCGACAACGTAGGCCACAGGTGTAAAACCAATATTTTGCAATGATAGCGGCGATCTCAAAATAATTTGTTTTTACTTGGAAAACATTGGACGTGAATACATATTTAGTGAAATTCAATTGCTGGATGTAACCTTTCGCAAATGACGTCGAACTAACTATAATCAAAGCGCTCGACCAATGGAATTTGTTTATTATGAACAGAAAGTTTTTCGATTAGTCATGGCGTATGTTGTTTTTACCAAGTATTCCACACATAGTTATAATAAGCATAGCAGCAATGAAACGTCTAAGTTATTCAGTACCTTGTAGAATGTAAATAAAACTGTTTGGATAATCTATATAATAAAACAACGGTAAAAGCAATACAAAAATTTTTAGTACAAAGTGAGGTAATATTGGGGAGTAGCAGAAACGTTTCCTCACACACCAATTAAACATAAATCAGACAAAATTTTAACAAAAAAATAAATAGGTAAGCACAATTGATATGAGTCATCCAGTATTGTTGATTCTTCTTTTTTTTTCAAATAGCATGCAAGTCTATGGTAAAAGGTATCAGAACGACAAAGATATGGCAAAACAACGGATAGATATTTAAAGTAAGAATAAGTAGGAAATAGTTCAACTTACAAAAGGTCCTTCAGTAACGCTTCCTTGCAATTGAAGTGTGGGATTCACGATGTCCGGCACTAACGCAGCACTTCACCCTTGACTGGGAGGGTGTTGATGGAACTTATCACACGTTACCCTAATCACACCTACGTATTTCACTGGTGTTAGCAGCAGACATTATCACGCGACGGAACTATGTAGCATTGATAAATTTCTTGTTAATTCTATTTCCTGAGACAATAATTTCGAAATATTTTGTAGCACTAGTTTAATTTCAACTGGGACCTAATGTATATTATTTTCATAAACATCCAAAAAGCAGTGAGAAACTTCAACCAATACCTTTGTAAACCGGTAATCTGTTATATTTCGCAAATAACGAAATTTGCGCAAACAATGATCTGTTTTAGATTCTTTGGGGTTAGAAAATTCAGAAACTACAGTATCAACTGTATTTGGATAATCCAAAGTATGCACTACTCTGATAAAAAAAGGACCGCGAAACTACATCGCACACACAGTTTAAATATCAAACGACAAAGCACCAAAAAAAACACAATGAGTAAAGCACGTGTATCACTAAAGTAAGTCCGTAAAATGTTCCGTAAAACACGTGCGTCGACCAAACACGTTCGCCTATCAACCATACTACTTCAATCGGAATTAGCACTACACTTGCTACAGTTAATATACAACTTTTATTTCACAAGAAAAACAACTAAAATCGTGCCGTGCTTATTCATGAACAATTCGAAAATTAATACCGCATTAATTCTCACTATTGTCAAAGCAAAGAAGGAACAGTATTTTCAACGTAATTAATATATAGGAACCAAGAACAAAACTACAACTACTCATCTGTTTATTCAACTCGTTCTATTCCAACCTCTTATCGTCTATTATCTAAACTTGTATATCCACATAAGGAACAAAATCTATACGAACGGCAAGACAAGAACGATGCAATCCACTCATTATAATACGATGCATTCGCCTAAGGAGTTAATAAATATAAAATATAGAACTAGTGGTTACAGAAATGTATTTACTAATTGGGAAAAAGCGTAAAAAGGTTAAGCTATAAAAATGCACGTTACAATTTAATTAAACATTAATTTTATTAAACTTCGTGTTTGTTTATTATTGGCTTATTTTACATCATTCTCTTCAGAATTAATTTCACTACAAGTTTTGTTTAAAAAGTTTGCGTGTTTAAATGAACTTTTTTCATTATGTTGATGAGAGGGAACCACCTTAGAAGTTTGTCGGGTTCCTCGTGGGACACCCTGTATAAGAGGAAATTTACTTTGAAAAGGATTGCTACATTTTCTGCGACTCAGTAGAGTGATTTTAAAATAACAAAGTTTCACTAAGAGATGAAAGTACAAATCGTGTTATAAAAGTGTAGTTCGGAGTCTTCAATATTAAAATCGGCTCCAAATAACACTCTTAGTATTTCTGCAAATATTACTTAAAGTGATAGACTTCAAGTATTAGAGTGTAAATATTAGTTCAATTAATGAATTCGCACTGACCAAGCAATATGTATAGAATTTCAAAGATGTTATTTTGAAGTATACAATACGCATACCGTAATTTAATAATAAAAATGTAACAGTGAATAAAGAAGTAAAGTTAAACGTAATCTGCATATAAATATAAAAATTGTTTAATTCAGTTATTTGATTTTGTAATATACAATGAAGATGGAAAATTCTTCGATACAACGCTATTTAGAAATTAACTTAAATAATTAAATTGAAGATGCACTTTGAAAACTGATGTTTCTAAATAAAGACTTAAGCAAATGGATGATTTTGTAGACTGAGATTTGACGTTGATTTAAAATAGAAGCAAAATATATTTAATACTATTAATTACGAATTGGAGAAGCGCTTTGTGGATCTTTGCAAGTATTATCTTTAAAATATTGTTTGTACCCGATATTTGAGTATTTGTCATTTAAATTTAAAGACATGTCTTAATGATACAATAATTTTTTTTGTAAGGGTATTTACCAAGGAAAGTTTGTGCTCAGAGTTCGAAACACTCTGACCTTTTTAATAGATTATCTATCGAGGATTTTTTGGCCAAATAACATTACAAGCGTGGGAATAAAAAACCAGGTAAACTATCTACAAGAGAAGAAGTTTTGTAAATTTAAACCTACGTTAGGTGAAGAACATTTTTGATAATTAAGTACGTGTCAGTAATAATTTTATGCTTGAAATAGATTATACTATAAATGTTCTTTTTTTTTTGTATGAGAGAAAATATCTTTGACTGTGTAGATGCCTTTCGATATTGCTGTGTTTGTTTTCAGTTTATGAACTCCAGTATTTCCGTTTAACGGTAGCAAGTCAACAATTTCAAAAATTTTACAATTTGCTGTATCTGTATCACAGCACACTTTTAGCGGCGCACAAATGATCATTTCTAATCGAGCTAGTAATTGAAAGATGGAAAGTATATGGTCTTAGGCAGGACTCGAACCTGTATCTTGGTCTTGCCGTTATTATTTTGAATAATGCTGAATATATCCCAGTTCGTATGGGTTCTAAAAAATCGGATAGAGAATCTTTACCTTGTTTCTTGTTTTGTATGCCTTTAGCTGTGATAGTCTCATACCAATGGACCTTTTTTCCACTTGCTATCATTTTTCAAAAATCAAACATATAATTCAATACATATAGCAGCAAGAAATAATTCTTTGACAATGTGACACTTAAAATAAGCTTTTACTTTGAAGTCGTTTTAAATCATCGCTATCGTTATTTCTGAAATTAAATAATTCGCAGAAAACCTTAAAAGAAAAGAATATTTTTCTCAACAGAATATATATATATATATATATATATTGCTGTGAATCTTCTCATATCTGCAGGTACTGGCCCTTTCAAAAAAACATTCGAGCCCCACAGTTTGGGCGTCAAGAATGCTGTGATACCTTTAAAATCCGTGAACTACGCTTTTCGCCTCGGCTGCTCACCTAATGTTATAAACCTCCTCATTCATAAAAAAAAACAACACATTCCTACCAAAAACATCAACGTTAACTCTATTTACATCAATATTCAGAATACATTAAAATTTCAAAATTAAAACTCAGCATAAATTTCAGTTTTAAAAGAATTTCAAGATTAATTTTATTATCATTTTACTGTGCATCCAAAATTAAAGTCCTTGTTGGATGCCTACTAATTAATATAACAATATAAGCAGACCGGAGTCTGAGTATAAAGGGAGCATCTACCACCCCTTTACGTTAATTAACCAGGTTCGTCTAATTGAGCTCAAAGACATACCCAAATTTTCATCATATTCCCGAACATCAATACTAAATACCCCTTTCTACTTAAACAAGCAAATTTCATCTTAAAATTAAAATTTTATGGTTAGTACAATTTCACTAATGTCCATTTAAAGTAAATCAATTATAAAGTTATTCAACACACACAAAAATGTCAAACAAAATAGTATAATTTACCTGAAGGTTACTGTCCTCGAAGCTTCAATGTACATCGTCCCTTTAGTTAATCACACCATTCTAACAGGATTATATTTACGGCTTCTAATTCTCAACGCTTTTAAAATTTTCTCCATCACCATCCATTCAAAGTCGTTTCTGGGCCTTTCCGGAACTCCTCTGTGTTTATCTGACCCTTGTTTCATGGATCCAGACACGTATTTGAACCATTTAATTATTAACACCCCCAAAAATAGCAAAGAAATTCATGCTTCTGTCACCAATATACGCCAAAACTGCCTACTTTTGTGTATACCTTCGTCGTTGTAAATTTTGCTAATTGGTACAGTGAAACTAAATTTTATTACCTTGTATCTAAGTGCACTGAAGTACATTCATGTTAGCACGTAAATAATAAGCTATTTTGAATCACTAAAATATACTAGCAAACTTTAAATTATTTAATCAAACTAAAATGCACGGTTTAACATCTTCAATCAAGTCGCGTATGTACGAGCTTTTAACGCATCGAATCGTCAAAAGTCTAAGAGGCCGAAATTCATATTCCACCGGTATATATAGCAAAAGCCTGTCTGTCGGTCGAGTCTCTAAAACGGCCAGTTTCTAGAATTTCTCATGCTCTGTTCCCAGTCCGTCGCTCACGCGTCGATTTTACGAATTTTCACTCGCCCCATTTAAATCTCAGAAAATTTCCACACGGCACGCAAGCATGTCCGAGAAAAACTAATTAATTTTGTACAGAAATCGTTGTTCTACCTCTGATATTTGCATCCTATTTTAACCAATTGTGACCCCCGTGACGTTGCTTAAATCCCGCCTTTTACAATATGTGTCTTTGCTTGACGCATTTTCTCTTTCCTTCTCTACCGTGTTCTTATTGGTGCAACTTGATATTCTTTATTATCGATTATTTTAGTCCACATGGAGTGTGAAATACCCAGCTTTAGCAATTCTCGTAACTATTATGCGACGTTTTCCCAAGATTCTTTGAAACATTAATTATCTGCAAAATTTACGCCGAATGTGATATTTAAACTACGCAGGTGTTCAAAATAATATTAATTCTCAGAGCTTTATTCCGTGGTATTTTAATCTTGGGTTTTACAAGTTTCTATAGGTATTATATGTTATTAACGGTTTAATTAACTCCAATTAAAATTGATTTCTATCCTTTTCATTTTAGCGAATACAACTTAAATATTAATTATTATATGTACACTTTGTTTTACTACCGGTTACTTAAAATAGGGTTAATTAATATAAACTTTGCACGTAATTTCTCTTTGTTTAGGAATAATTACATTACACGCAGAGCTTTTCAATACTGCTTCTTTTGATATAAAGCGTCTTATAAATAATTTAAATTTCTTATTTTTACTGAAACAACCGAGTTTATTTATGCTTCATGGTTTTAATAACGCGTATTATTTAATGAAATTCCTTATACACGGTGATTAAAATTATTTGATGTGATTATTTAATTTTCTACCCTGGTCTAAATATGAGTATTTTCCCCCTATTTGAATACAAATAATCCCACTTATTTGACTTCAAATATAAAACATTTAGACAAAAAAAATTACAAAAAAAATTGCCTATCACTCTCTACTTTTATCTATCTAACTTACCTACTTTGTCTCCAATTCAAAAAAATATTTACATCTATCCTATATCCCTATCCTATTCCTAACTCTCACCTACTTCTATAAACTGAAATTATCCCTAACTTCATCCTACTTATCCATCTAATCCTATATACATCCTATACACCTATCCTATTCCTAACTTTTAACTAATCTTTACCATACTTTACTTCCCCCTACCTAATCCTATATGCCTATCCTACTTTTACTCTATTCCTAACTCTCCACTAATCTTATATGAAATATCTACACTTAACCTATCTTATTTTCTTCCTACATTTACTCTTTATTCCCATCCTAAACCTATTCCTAATTATCTCCCATATTTATCCTATACCTAGCTTTATTTTCTATCAACACTTACTTCTACTTTTCTATATCTATACTAAAATTCACCTATCTCTATCCTTTGTTCATCAATTTATTTGAATCTAACTCTCTTCTTGACCCTCCAAGTCTTTCTTCTTACTATCCTAATACTCTTCATCCCTATTTCTCCCCCTTCTATATCTATACTTATCATCCCTGTTATCTCATTTATTCTTGTTTCCCTTTCTGCCGACAAACCAAACGATACTACTTTACAATTATCGATTTTTCTCTCTATGGAAAATCCTATGTACCTTCTAGACTGCTTGTGTAATGGAATCCGCCAGAATGAATCCCTTAAATCTACTTGATTAAAAACAAACTTGCCATCTTTACTTAATTTCGCCTTCACCTGCTCCTGATATGCTGCTTCTACCCCCACTACTTCTGCATGTTTTTGTATTAAAGCTTGAACCTCTACTTTCCTTTCCTCGGGACATCTTATCGTGTTGATCTGTTTACCTTCATCATCCTCTACCTCTACTACATTAATACTAAACCCCGTGTCATCCTCTGTGACTTCATAGCTGCCCTTCCATGGCACTACCCTATCCTTAATCCTTACTACCTTCCTCTCCATATCTATCAAAACCCCTAACTTCATCATACAGTCAACACCTAAAATGCTCTGAAACTTCAGTCCAGGTACAATTACAAACTCCTGTTCACAGCTAAAACCTCCTATATCTATCCTAAGCACCACAACACTATTTACTACAGCAAACTTCTTTTTATTTGGAGCTACTAAATGGCTACGTTTTATAGGCATAATTCTATCACAAACCTTATCCCTAATTTTGCTGACGAATTCCTCCGATATTAAACTCGCCTCTGCCCCTGTATCAAGTAATACTTCTACATTATTTTCAAAAATTTCTAAATTAACAATTGGCAAACATAATTTTTCCTCAGTTTCTGGCTCTACTTCCTCCTCAATTTTGAAAAATTCACGTGGATGTTCGTATACATTTACACAGAAATCTAGTGGTCTGTCACGTTCTAAAAATCCTGTCTCATCCTGTTTTCCGTGCTTGGTCCTGGTTGTCCTTCTACAACCTGTGCGTACGTCCTCCTCGTGTTAATATCCGTGTCCCTGTCTCTATTCGGCGTGCTGGTCACAGTCCTGTTTACTTCCGGTAAACTGTTCTGTCGCGTGTAACTAGGTCTTGGCGTCGGTCCCCTAGTCGCACTATTGCTCCTGTATTCCTGTCCTCGTCGTTCCCAATTCGGTCGAAAATTTCTGTTGTAGTCAGGCCGTCTCGGATAATTCGGTGTCCTGTTGTCAAACCTAACTGTGTTAACGTTTCGTTCTCGTATCTCTCTTGTCCGTCCTACACATACATCGTCATATCTCTGCAAATACTCTAAAAATGTCTCCCGTTCTGTGATGTTTTGTAAGGCCACGTGTTGTCTAATTTCCAGTTCAAAATGTCGTGATAGGTACTTGATAATCTGTCTGTCCGTCAATGGTGGATTCAGTTGTTTGGCCACACTGTACTTGCGGATGGCATATTGCTTCCTAGAACCTGCAAACTCTCCCTTAAATTTTCCTGTAATCAAGTCGTCCCTAATCTGATCCTGTTTGTGATCACTCCAGTAATGTTGTAAAATTTGTCTTCAAAGTCCTGATACGTGTCTATGTCCTGTCCTACTAGATTGTACCATGCTTCCGCGTTGTCTTTTAATAAAGCCTTTATCGTATTCAGTTTAGTCTGTTCGTCAAATAAATTTCCCACTAGATTTCTTACACTATTAATAAAAATTTGTGGATTTACCCTGTTATCGCCATAAAACTTCATGTGTTGGTCCAATGATACTCCACCTGTAGAAAATCTGGGACCATCCCCCGTTAAATTTGATATGTTGTATTTAATACTACTAACTTCGCGTTCTACCCGGCCTAACTGATCCCTACATGAGTCCGTTACTTCAGTCATTTTACATTAATCTCTTCTTCACAAAAATGCGTACTTCGGACCTTAAATGTCCCATTTCCTGTCGAAGACCTGTAATATCACGCTCATTTTTATCAACCCTATTTTCAACTTCCCCATTTTACGGTAAGACTGTTTTTAAATTCTGTAAATTCTCTCGTCGATTTTTCTATTTTATTCCCTAATTCCTGATTTAATTGGTCAAATTTCCGATTTGAGTCCTCTCTCGCTCTATTCGATTCATCGCTTAGCTGTTCTAATTTTCTGTTAGACTCCTCCTCGCTCTATTCGATTCTTCGTTCATCCTCTCTAGCATTCTCATTATCATCTCGTTTCCTTGATCCCTGATTCCGTCCTCGACTGATCTCTACTGCCTCCAGCTTCTTCCATTTTCGAAATTTTCTCACACAATGCACTATCGTCACTTCCAATTTCCACTCCTTGACTCCTTAACCACTCTTTTCTCTGCATACGTTCTAATCACTCACACACACTCTAAAATACTCTTAAATTTATACACACACACAAACTCTCTCTCTCTCAGATCGCCAGTTTCCTGGAATAAAATCACAAAAATTTTATTTGGAACTCGAGCCTCACTTTTGGGTCGCCAAGAATGCTGTGAATCTTCTCATATCTGCAGGTACTGGCCCTTTCAAAAAAAACATTCGAGCCCCACAGTTTGGGCGTCAAGAATGCTGTGATACCTTTAAAATCCGTGAACTACGCTTTTCGCCTCGGCTGCTCACCTAATGTTATAAACCTCCTCATTCATAAAAAAAAACAACACATTCCTACCAAAAACATCAACGTTAACTCTATTTACATCAATATTCAGAATACATTAAAATTTCAAAATTAAAACTCAGCATAAATTTCAGTTTTAAAAAGAATTTCAAGATTAATTTTATTATCATTTTACTGTGCATCCAAAATTAAAGTCCTTGTTGGATGCCTACTAATTAATATAACAATATAAGCAGACCGGAGTCTGAGTATAAAGGGAGCATCTACCACCCCTTTACGTTAATTAACCAGGTTCGTCTAATTGAGCTCAAAGACATACCCAAATTTTCATCATATTCCCGAACATCAATACTAAATACCCCTTTCTACTTAAACAAGCAAATTTCATCTTAAAATTAAAATTTTATGGTTAGTACAATTTCACTAATGTCCATTTAAAGTAAATCAATTATAAAGTTATTCAACACACACAAAAATGTCAAACAAAATAGTATAATTTACCTGAAGGTTACTGTCCTCGAAGCTTCAATGTACATCGTCCCTTTAGTTAATCACACCATTCCAACAGGATTATATTTACGGCTTCTAATTCTCAACGCTTTTAAAATTTTCTCCATCACCATCCATTCAAAGTCGTTTCTGGGCCTTTCCGGAACTCCTCTGTGTTTATCTGACCCTTGTTTCATGGATCCAGACACGTATTTGAACCATTTAATTATTAACACCCCCCAAAAATAGCAAAGAAATTCATGCTTCTGTCACCAATATACGCCAAAACTGCCTACTTTTGTGTATACCTTCGTCGTTGTAAATTTTGCTAATTGGTACAGTGAAACTAAATTTTATTACCTTGTATCTAAGTGCACTGAAGTACATTCATGTTAGCACGTAAATAATAAGCTATTTTGAATCACTAAAATATACTAACAAACTTTAAATTATTTAATCAAACTAAAATGCACGGTTTAACATCTTCAATCAAGTCGCGTATGTACGAGCTTTTAACGCATCGAATCGTCAAAAGTCTAAGAGGCCGAAATTCATATTCCCACCGATATATATATAGCAAAAAGCCTGTCTGTCGGTCGAGTCTCTAAAACGGCCAGTTTCTAGAATTTCTCATGCTCTGTTCCCAGTCCGTCGCTCACGCGTCGATTTTACAATTTTCACTCGCCCCATTTAAATCTCAGAAAATTTCCACACGGCACGCAAGCATGTCCGAGAAAAACTAATTAATTTTGTACAGAAATCGTTGTTCTACCTCTGATATTTGCATCCTATTTTTAACCAATTGTGACCCCGTGACGTTGCTTAAATCCCGCCTTTTACAATATGTGTCTTTGCTTGACGCATTTCTCTTTCCTTCTCTACCGTGTTCTTATTGGTGCAACTTGATATTCTTTATTATCGATTATTTTAGTCCACATGGAGTGTGAAATACCCAGCTTTAGCAATTCTCGTAACTATTATGCGACGTTTTCCCCAAGATTCTTTGAAACATTAATTATCTGCAAAATTTACGCCGAATGTGATATTTAAACTACGCAGGTGTTCAAAATAATATTAATTCTCAGAGCTTTATTCCGTGGTATTTTAATCTTGGGTTTTACAAGTTTCTATAGGTATTATATGTTATTAACGGTTTAATTAACTCCAATTAAAATTGATTTCTATCCTTTTCATTTTAGCGAATACAACTTAAATATTAATTATTATATGTACACTTTGTTTTACTACCGGTTACTTAAAATAGGGTTAATTAATATAAACTTTGCACGTAATTTCTCTTTGTTTAGGAATAATTACATTACACGCAGAGCTTTTCAATACTGCTTCTTTTGATATAAAGCGTCTTATAAATAATTTAAATTTCTTATTTTTACTGAAACAACCGAGTTTATTTATGCTTCATGGTTTTAATAACGCGTATTATTTAATGAAATTCCTTATACACGGTGATTAAAATTATTTGATGTGATTATTTAATTTTCTACCCTGGTCTAAATATGAGTAATATATATATATATATATATATATATATATATATATATATATATATCACAGAGGTCATCAACAGGGCATATACCATCATCTCCCGTAAACATTCAACGCTGTAAACCCTAAGAAAATACTAAATTATGTAAATATTAATTTGAGTAGAGAATAATGCATCTGAAAAAAGTATAAATGCATAGGGATTCTGATTAAAATGGTTTTTATTGTTGCTACATAAACTTAACGACGAAGAAATAATGTTTTAAGATAAGAATAATGGTATTCACTTTATTTTGCGCGTAGGAGGGAGTTTTTCAAAGAGTTACATCCTTAATTAGATAATTTAATAACGTGTTTACGTT
Organism: Platerodrilus igneus; assembly: GCA_036346225.1. Taxonomy (NCBI): domain Eukaryota; kingdom Metazoa; phylum Arthropoda; class Insecta; order Coleoptera; family Lycidae; genus Platerodrilus; species Platerodrilus igneus. The sequence continues at coordinate 27,679 of JARFIW010000565.1, forward strand.
CAACGGTTTCATGATGCTAATAGAGTTTTCATCCATACTTTTTGTCAAAGAAATCGATTGTGTAAATGCGTAATTATTATAAAAGATTTTTAGTTTGCAATTAATAAAAGATTCATGTTTTTCAAAAGATTGTAAATGCTCAATTTAAGGGGCGTGTGCAATATTTTAATTTTATTTCGTTTAATAAACAAACATACGGTAGTATTTAGGAAAACCATTGATTAAGTTCAAGAGGAATTTAAATTTCCTAACGATGGAACGTGTTTTAATTGTAAAGAATGTTATTTTTAGGAACGCGTTGCATTGATATTCTGGAACCATCAAATAGTGAACTAAAACATAAAAGTAAACGACATCGTCCAATTATAGGATAAAGTAAGTCTAGTTATAGCAATAAATCTTTAATATTGATAAGATAAAGTAAACGACGCCAATTGTAGCATAGCTCGAGGCTGTTAGAACACGATATATCAGGGAATGTTGCATCGCGCCTTTAAAACGAACCAATACATGGTTCACGAATAAACTAGAAAATTCTAGATTCTTACGTAAGGAGACCGGCCATGACCAATCCAATCACAGAGACAACTATAGTTACCTCGAAACTTCTAGATCCGTGACGTTGCACGAGGTTTGCTCTTTATAAACCCAAGAGAAAGCGTGAATGAGATCAGTTAATCAAGTTGCTATTCAAACGTCACCATGCTAATCTGAAAATACGCATTATTTGGTGGTGAAAGTTATAGTAGACATACGGGTTTATTGACGACATTAAAAGTTCATTGTAACTGAGAAGGAGTAGATAATTACACTTTAAAAATGGAAATAAATAATTAAATATTAATGGAAACTACCTTAAGAGTCTCCTTAAATGGAATGGTTTGTCAGACGTTATATGAAGCAATTTGCATGGGAAGGTGTACTTGTAAAACAGCTTTAGCAATTTTGGTAGCTGTAATTGAGAATTACGGTCTGGAAAAGCAGATATTTACGGCAAAATAAAATTATATTGTTCAAAATTGTAAAAAGGACACATCTAGTAATAAGTTAACTTATATCATAAGATGATTTTGTTTTATGTGCAAGTCTTTGTGCGAGAGTTGCATGTACAAGTCGATAATTTGATTTGACGAGTGGCATGCCTTTAGTGCAAGTTTTGCCACTGTATAACTGATCCGATATGTTTAAATCCGACTTTTAAGGGGTGGATATTGAATTATCCGACTTTTTTGATATATTTTGTACATAATAAGATTTAATAAGTGAGTTATTTGTGAATGAAAATTAAGAGATTGAGATTTGTGAATGCACTTCCTAATTATAGAAGAGAGATTTGGACTCTCTTAGTATAAGTGAGTTCTTATTCAGAAGTTATGTTTTAGATGATTTAAGATATTGTTCGTAAGGAAAAGCTGTTCCTGGCAGTTTTGGACTCTATTTTTAATATTTAAGTTTGTGTTGAAAGGAAGTTGTTTTCCTAGATGTTTAAATCTGATATTTGATTCTAGTGGTTTTATTTTGAAGAGAGCTAGCTAAAAATAATTAAACAACGAGCAAATTTATAACATTACCCTTTTATCAAGGCTCACTTAGAACCTCTTCAGACCACAGCATCTTTTATTGACGCCCCACGTCAAGGCCGCTTCAGTTCACAGCAATATATACGTACCTGTAACGATTGACACAATTGCTAAATGCAATTAGTTAGAAATAATAACTGTTTAATAACGTGGCCCCTTTTTATTTTCTGTTCAGTAAAATTGTTCTTTTCCTTTAATGCAGGCATATGCTTTGCAATATTCTTGAACTTATTAGATTTTCAGCGAATTTTTCAATTGCCGAAATAACGATAGCGATGATTTATAACGTGTTCAAAGTAGGAGCTTATTTTAAGTGCCATAATGTCAAATAATTATTTCCTTCTGCCATATGTATTGAATTACATGTTTGATTTTCGAAAAGTGATAGTATGCGGAAAAAGGGTACGCTTATCGGTATGAGACTATCACAGTTAAAAGCATACATAAAAAGAAACAAGGTGAAGATCATCAATGCTAATTCTTAGCACCAATACGAAGTGGGATATATTCCGCATTGTTGAAAATAATAACGACAAGTTTTCATCTATTTAAAGGTAAACAATCTGCCTTCCTTTATCATATTTTTCGTATTCTTAAATTATCATGTTTTCTGCTTGTATAGTATTATTCTTTTAAGAATTTGTAAAGAATTGTTATTACTTTTTGATGAATATTTAATATTTTAAAAAAGGAAAAATTCTTTTATACTGATCAATAAATGATTACAAATCTATTGGTCAGTCGGAATTTTGAAATTATTTCTTTTCTTCGCCAACGTAATAAGTACTCGAAGTGGTTGAACTTTAAACAGAAAAAAATATTAATGAAACCACCTCCTGTTTTATCTACTGAAATCAATGGACCTTTGTACTTCTATGATTAGGATTGTCATCAAACTGTATAACGTGTTTATATTTGCGGTAGGTTTAAATCAATAATAACAAACGCCCTTGAAACGAGTGTAGTAAGATCCTTACTTTGTTTGTATACGTATCAAACAAACTCACCACGTTCATTGATTGACAGACGTCTAATCAAGAAAGGAAATTGATAATTTTACTTCAATTCATTAATGCCTTTAGTTGAACAGGAAATGATTAATAACAGTAATGTTTTCCTCCCCAGTATCAAATAAAATTAAAATTGATAACTGGATCAGCTTTACAGGTTTTTTTAAGATTAGATGGAGGGTATAGAATAATTATTTTCAAGTAAATGAATGAATTGTATTCGCATGATAAACTTCGTTTTGAATGTAATAAAAACGCAGTATTAAAATATGCAAAATGTTTCACGTTAACATTTTTGGGATGAGACTTGTTTGTCAGTTTTTACAAAAAGTGCTTTTGTAATGATACCAAGAAAGCTAAAGTCGGCAGTTATGAAAATTACTGAACAATTAGCTTAACGTCCAAAACATCAACGACCTTAACTTGCATTCTTTTACAGAAGAATGCAAGAAAAAATAGAACGAGTTAGAGGAAGATCAAGGGTATTAGAAAAGCAGCCAGTCGTGTATTTGAGATTACAGATAGAATAAAAGAGAAAATAAATCTGATATAGAAAAAGGATTTAATAACGTCGAATGTAATAAGATGTTTTAGATATTACAAGATAGGTTTGAAATATAAATACGAATATCTACAAAAACAAATTGCTAACATTACAGTAGATGATCAAGAGAAGGAATATGTACAGAAAGCAGTGGGTGTTTGTGATGATTTTATTTGAGGGGCTCTAACTGCTTATGGCATGAATGTAATACAAGATAACGTAAGCAACACTCACCTTCAGTGGTTTGGTGTATTCAGCCTAGTCACTCACACAGACCCATTAATTTTTGTATACTTGTTTATAGGTTTATATACAAAAAGTCACACACTGTACTCTAATTGTCACGTAATAATAATTTTACTGCTTGTATACGAAATCAAGCCTTCTGTCTTTCTAAGCAATAAAATGGTCTATAACTTTTTGGTCAAAATTGTTGATGTTATGTATTAAGTTTTTGTTGACTGACATCATTGCTAAGGCATTAAGACGTTCTTCGGTCATTGTGTTCCTTAGATAAGTTTTAATCCTATTAAGAGTTGAAAAACATCTTTCAGATTCGGCAGTGGACATTGTGGTTGTGACTATAACTTTTAACAATTTTATTGTTTCGCCAAATGTTTCGTTTAACCCATTTTGGGTCAACCAGGAAAGCATGTTTAGGCCGCCTAAAATATTTTTAAAATCCGTTCTTGAGTACATCACTTCCAATTCAGTCTTCAATTTGTCTGGCTGTAACATCGGATAACACTTAACGATCGATTGGAAATGCGATGTTGGAAATTTTTTTGAGTAAGTATCAAAATTAGTTACGTCTACTAAAAATGCGGCTTCTAAATGAGTTTGGTATGAGAGCCTGTCCTTCATCTGAACAACTATTGTATCGCACACTTCTTTAGCAATCAAATTCCGATTTTCCACGTTACTTATTTTTCTTCGTTTAGTATCATTACAGATTATATTTTTTTTCTATCTCATCAGTTGAATTTCTTGCAGATGCTATTATCCTTTCGGTCTTCCATTTTTCTCTTCAGTGCAACACTGTTTGTATCTCTAGCTTGAAACTGATTAAATAATATATCAACATGTGGAAAAAATTTATGAAATAAATTGAGAAAAAACACAAAATCAGGATCTTCCAGAATTCTACGCAAACCATATGCTTCCCTGCAGGTAATAGTTTTATTGCATTTTTCTTCTAATTCCTCAAAGCATTCGATTAGTTTTTCTCTATTTTTATATACGACGTTCACAATACAAATATTATAATTCCAACGTGTGGCAGCAACAGTGGGCAATTTACGCTTTACTATTTCTTTTAGCATATCACACCTGTGAGTAGAATGAGAAAAAAAAGCAGGAATTGCGGATAAATTAGAAGAAAAAAAATTTAACTTTAGCATTTTGACTAGCTGATATCTGCATAATTAAATTTAATTGACGGGCATAACAGTGAACAAAATGGGCATTTCTGTATTTACGTTTTTTTGTTGACTGAACTCCACTAGCAGAACCACTCATAACATTTGCACCGTCATAAGTTTGAGCGATTAGTTTAGATGGCGCGTTTAATATTAATTTGTCTAATTTCTGCTCAATACATTCCGTTAAACCGTTAGCTGTTTTATCTATTACTCGTAGAAATGTCCAAAATCTTTCATAAATATTTCCACTGTAGAAATATCTAACTATAATTACCATTTGGCATTGATTTGAAATGTCAGTCGTCTCATCGCATTGAATTGCCAAAAATTCACTACCTTTAATTTGATCCTGAATTTCTTGACGACACACTGCAAGCATGCTTTCTAAAATCTCGTTTTGCATAGTTTTAGACGTACCTTTAAATACACTCGCTTTGTGTAAATGTTTTTTTAAAATTACATCTAATTCCGAAGTAAAATCAATTATTTCTAACAAAATTTCACGGTTTTAGGAATCTTCTTTTTCATTGTGTCCTCACAATGCCAATTCCAACTTTCCACAAAATTTAATACAATTGATTTTTTTTTAAAAAGTATCTATTTTTAGTCACCTGCTCATTATGCTTCATAATGTTCTGCCTATATGCGGAATCTAACTGAACCGCAATGTTCACGGAACCTAGCATACCCAAACCCGTGCAAGACTTTATATGGTACTTGCTAATTTTATGCTTTTTTATTTTATCGTTTATATGCTTCAGATCTCTAAAGCCTTTTTCCGACCATGTTTTGTCCATTCCGTCACAATAAAATAAATGGCAAGGAATACAAAATAGAGCATTCGATTGAGAGCATCCGGAAATCCACTGACATTTTTTATAAATTTTTTTTGAAAATGCCTTGTGAAACTACGATTTCCAACCTTATCTACCTGTTTCAGATTTAAATCCGGTGTCGGACAGCCTAGGTTCTTAATTTTCACCTTTTCTGCTAATGGAAGAGTTTTAAATTTAATTTCGACGATATTACGAATAAAATTAAATAAAAAACCCTTAACCACAAAAAATATTTAAATTACTAAATACTTATTTCGACCACTATGTGGCCATCATTAGTAGAAAACCTGTAATTTAAAAAAAACAAAAAAGCTGTTGTTCTGGAACACTTCAGAGGATATTCTCCTCACCACTTAGGCTGAAGTGAACCTTCCCAACCTATAATTTACTATATTGTTCACTTCAGCCTAAGTGGTGAGGAGAATATCCTCTGAAGTGTTCCAGAACAACAGCTTTTTTTTTTTTAAATTACAGGTTTTCTACTGATGATGGCCACATAGTGGTCGAAATACGTATTTAGTAATTTAAATATTTTTTGTGGTTAAGGGTTTTTTATTTAATTTTATTTAAATCGTGCCACAGTGTTCCTATAGATTATTAGATATTACGAATATTATTTTCAGTCATCTTGAATAATTCAAAATAATAATCAAAATTATACACTACGACTACACTCACAAAACAAAACACGGTCTTTACTTTCAACGAAAACAAGTGAAATAATCTCTACGCTCACGCAAATTAGTATCGGACAACAACAAACACGCCTTGAAATACCAACAGATACTGCGGCTAAGGGCTCTAATGATGAGAGCCCTGTTAAAGCTATCTGAAGCTGTTATTATTTGCGGTCGACAGAATTCGTCGTCGTTCGATTTCCTATAAGATTTACATTGAAGCCGGGCTCAATAGAATGGAGCCCTCCTTTACACCGATGTACTAAAGAGAATCAAGGAGTTCTGTTAACGTGAAGAGAGCATTGTCAAAATGTCTAGGACGACAGGTATTTATTTATTATTGCTTAAATGTTGGATGTAAAATGAATATAGTGAGAAACGTAATTGTTTTAAATAATTTTAAAATATTAATATCAGTGTTACATTTGATCATTTGAACCACAAATCTTAGAATTATATGCATTTTGGTGTTAATTTTCATTAAAACGGTTAGATGTGGTAGCTTACGAAAGGACGCCGGCGGGATATGTTTACTATTTATATCTGTTTCCGGCATCATACATCATTGTAAACGTAGCATTTACAATTTATTTACTGAGACCACTTAAAAATGCCGGGCTGAAAGCATTTATGCATTCGATCTCTAGTTTTGAGTAATCATTTTACGGTGAATTAATTTATGCCGAAAAGTTTATTTACGGTACCTATTCCTTAAAATAACCTGGGGGGCTGTAGTCTTTGAGCCCCCATGGAGTAGCCGCGGCTGACAGAAAGGTGTCAGTCAAATGTGTTATCTCCCTTGTATTATGGCGCATACATAGAGCAAGCAATGAACGAAATTAAAGAACAAGTATGAATACTGCTCTGAATGTGCCAAAACAATACAGTTGCTAAGATTTGTTGATGACATAATACTTTTAGTTAATAGAACAATTAATCTAAAAAAATACGATAATTGGAACAAATAAAGTTTGAAGGGATAGCTAAAGCATGCAAATAAATAAAAATAAAACAAAAGCAATAACTTGCCATAAATGTAATAAAATTGTCCTTGTCCATAGCAGGACAAGTTTGCCGAAGTCGAGGAATTTTGTTATTTAGACTATAGAATTACAACAGAATGTAGAAGTAAAAGTGATACACAACGAGCAGAATTACTCTAGCAAAGATAGCACACTTCAATAAATATCATTTTTCTATGCCCTTTATAAAAGTTACTTTTCTTAATTATGTGATTCCTAAATTGATCAAAAAGCGCGAAATAAGTGTCGTAACCTTTAATTTTTTACGCTTTTGCGTTAAAAGATAAGTCGTAACGTATCATTTTTTAACGCAAGAAAAATTGTTTGTGCAACGTAGTGTGCTTTGAACGCTCCGCTTATAAGTCAATCAGTTGCTCCTCTAAATTGTAAAAATTCTCGTTTCTTTTCGTAACGATTAATAGGAGTATCGCAAATGATGGATAATGATAGTGACCAGGCATTCACCTGCACACTGGAAGATATAGTTTGTTTGGTCTTTTGTCGCACGTTTTCGTGTTTAATTTTAAGTCGTTCTAAATTCGTAGTTGTAAATAAAGTAGCAAAGCTGTCTTCCTTGTCCCGTTTTATCCTGTCATAAAACCTCCTTTGTGCCTGTGGAAATTAAGTTGATCTAAAGGGGCACTGATCGACACTTGATCATAGACATCGAAGAGAACCGTTTGTTGGTGCAGTAAAGTAGGTTAAGTCATTAATGTCTCCGAATGTGATTTTATGGATAAACCATAAAAAACACAGTGATAGTGCGTACGTAACACGTCCAAGAGTAGAAACTACACTTATTGAACAATAGAATACGGCTGAGGTAAATCGATATATAAATTCTTACCTAGGTCTGGTTCTAGCTAGTTAGCTTGGCGTGCACACCTGACGCCCACCTTGGAAAACTTAATGCAAGGTCCAGGAAGCCAAAACCACCGGACCGCACGAACCCAAGACTTCGATTGTCAACCTAGCGCTTCAAGTGCAGTTAATACCTTTCGTCTGGTACTCGCGCATCAGAACTACAGGGTACTAAACCTGAAATTCTATAATCCCAAACTCGATATCTCGCTATCGTCAGTCGGAGCACTTCTATCCTACACCTCAACTATATAGCATAACCACATGTGAAAGACAGAAATAGTTCACGTGCGCCAATCAGGTACCTTGACCACCCTGCCATGTAACTGCAACAACAAGAACCCCTATCTTGTGCGTCGACTAGCCTGCTATGTAACAACAGAATTAGCTTCACGTCCCTGTTCGCTATCGATAAAAATTTCTTCGGCTACCTTGTCGTGTAACAGCAACAGCGCCAAAGATCTCATCCAGTGCTGAGACTTTCCTGCCAGGTAAGAAAACTCGCCGCGTAGATATATGTAGTTAGTAGCTTTGGGCGGAGCATTGAAAATTTAAATTTTCAATAGGTAAACCTCTTTCATCAGCATTCTTCTACACTTGTACACAGATATAATTCACACTGATGTAATTCAACATTCTAAACCTTAAAACAAAAAGTCCAAGGAAGCTTCAGAAGCTATGAACAAAGAAATCAAAAGGTACTATTGGAATAGACGTTAAAAAACAAAGGGTACTGACTAACTTTGACTGAATATAATATCTACGAGTGACATCCAATTTCCATAGCACTCATGCACGAAAATTTCCAGAGAGTCTATGTATAAGCTATGAAGACGTAATTTTATGTAGGTGGGGGTACGGGTGCGAATGTAAGTGCGCGCGTTGTTGCGCATATTAAACACCCCTATCTTATTTGACAAGGATAAATTCTAAATTTCCAGGTAAGAAAACTCACCTCTTGGCTAATTTAATTAATGCATTTGAGTTGAGCACTGAAGAAATTAAATTTACGGTAAACATACCTCTTTCATTCACATCCTTCTACACTTCTACACAGAAGTGATACAATTCAAAGTTCTACTATAACCTTAAAACAAATAGCCCGACGAAGCTTCAGAAGCTATGAACAAAGAAACCAGAACATACTATTGGGACAGACGTTTAAAAAAATCAAGGGTACGGACTTCGATTGAACGAAATATTTAAAAGTGTTATGCAATTTCTAGAGGCAAATCACTTTAAGAAGAACCCAATATCATATGCCAGATTGCGCAGAAATGTAATAACAGTGGCATAGTTGAGTTATTACAGTGACGGTTGGGGGGTGCATCTTATAAATACTCCCACACCCCGTTTCGTTTTTCATGAAATAATATACAAAGGATAAAAAACAGCTAAGGTAAATTGCAAAATGTCAAACGTACATAAAATAACCTAGACAGTTGGGCTGTGTTCTCTAGGACGGTCGCAAGGTAATTTCCGATTGGTTGATCATAAAACTCGACGCCGCTGAAACCTGAATACTGCCATCCCTAATTACATATAATTAACTGTTCTTAACCAATTTTTGCTTTGTGCGCATGATGACGATAGGTTCTTCTTAAAGTGATTTGCCTCTACATCACCCTTGTATAAATATTTCCAGAAAGCTTGTGTACTGAAGATGTAATTCTGTGAGCGCGGGGGTACGGATGTACATGCACGTACTTACTTTTGTCGCGCATGTTAAACACCCCTATATTATTTGACATAGCAAGGGTTGAATTCTAAATTTCCAGGTAAGAAAACTTATGTCTTGGCCAATGTAGTTAGTACCTTTGGGTTGAGCACTGAAGAATTTAAGTTTACAGTAGGGATGCCTCCTTTCATCAACATTCTTCTACACAGAGCTGATATAATTCAGCATTCTAAACCTTAAAACAGAAAGTCTAAGGAAGCTTCAGAAGTTATGAACAAAGCAACCAGAACGCACTATGGGACAGAAGTTAAAAAACCAAGGGTACGGATTAACATCGAGTGAATAAAATATTTAAAAGTGTTATCCAATTTGTATATCACTCTTGTATGAAAATTTCCAGAAAGTCTGTGTATTGAACATGAAATTTGTGAGGGTGGGGGTACGGATGTGCCTGCATGTGCGCGCGTTGTAGCGCATGTTAAACACCTCTATCTTATTTGATATGATAAGGGTTAAATTTTAAATTTCAAGGTAAGAAGACTCACCTCTTGACTAATGTAGTTAGTACCGTTGGGTTGAGCACTGAAAAATTTAAACTTACGGTAGATGTACCTCTTTCATCAACACATCTTTTTTAAAGTATCTTCAACTTAATCATACGAACGCGTACGAGCGCCGGTAGGTTTATTTGCCGGGGGGTGGTTCCAAAATTGTAGCAGGCCATTATTGTAACGAATTTTGAAATAATAATAAAGTATCGCAGGTAATATTTTTTGACGCATATTTAAAAATTATACTTATTTATAAATGTGGCTAAAAAATCTCAGCGAAAAGCATAATAAATAATAAAGAAAAATTTCGGCACTTCAATTTCAACACGTGACGACAAATCGCAAACCTATTACTTACACAAACGAGGTCCGGCGATCTTTAGGCTCATTGGGAAACAATCCTTGATCCCTCATTTATCGAAAAACCCGCAACAACTGATGTCCCGCTGCCTGTAACTGTAATACCGAGGGCGGTCACACGTGCGGCTGTTATATTATTTGTTTAAAAGTGGTAAATGGTCTGAAAGTAATATGAATGACAACACGTTTTTTGGTTAAAAAAACGCAAGACTGATAATAATACGACACATTTTCTTACGCTTATAACAACATTCAGTTTAAGTATGTTTGTGCCCAAATTAATGTATTGTTGTTTATGACCCATTCATTAAAAACGATCCTGCAATTTTTTATTAAGAATTTCATAGGGCATAAGCACGTCAGAAAACTGTCAAACAACGCCGGCTGTCAATGTTGAATTTAAATATAAAAATTTCGAACCCGCGCTTACCTGGGTTGGCCACCATATATGTAAATGATTGCTTTCTTCGTGCATGTGCAACTGCTACTTAGGATTTAGCGTTACGTTATGTAACTGAAATATTTGTTGCTTGTTTGCACGTACCAGTAAATGTCATCAAGGTGAATCGCGCGATTCCAGTTTTAGCACAACTAATAATAACTGATCATGAGATATTGGGTTGTACTTAGATTCTAATTCATCATCATTAGGTCTTCAGTCTTAGAACTGATTGGACACGTACCTCTATTGTTTTCTATTCTGGGCTTACCCTACACACTTCCCTGAAATTGTTACAGCTTACATCTTTCACTATCGCTGTGCAATAGTCTAACCTCTAGGTCTACATCTACCTCTTTTTTCCATTTTCTGCTTCTAATATATTCCGCACTATTTCCTCATGCTTTAGCGTATGTCCTATCATCCCATCTCTCTTATTTTTGTATTTTCCACATATTTCTTTGTCTTACTATTTCTAGAACCTCATTGTCATTAACTTTGTTTGTCCATTATGTCTTCATCATACGTCTATAGCACCACGTTTCAAAGGCTTCAATCTTTTTTCTGTCCGCTTTTCCTACTGTCCACATTTCACAGCTGTACAGTGTCGTCTCCTATACATGTGTTTTCAACAATCTTTTCTTTGTTTCTATGTTTGTTGTCTTTGAACATAGCAGTTGCTTTTTCTTGTTAAATGCAGCACGGCCTTGTGCTAATCTTTGTTCTATATCTTTTGCAGTTTTCTCATCTTGCGTTATTTGACTTCCTAGGTTGCAGGAATCCTTAACCTCTTGTAAGTTTTCGTTACCTATTTGTATTCTGGTTTTTTACTTATTTACTCTTTTTTACTGTAAGTGTAACTGTTACTAGTATTCAACGAACTTCGTTCGTTTACGAAATCGATTTGTCGTCCGTCTGTCTGTCCGTCCGAGGTCTTTCTAATGGTCGGACATCAATGTGTGATACATCAATCGATTCAGCTCGGTGTCCTGAGCTTAAGTTTTGATGTCAGTTGAAATCGGGCCACGGGGACGCCGTGCCCCCGCGATATTCCGTCGGGAAAATTAAAATTTCAAATAGGTCCAAAATTAATGTGCGATACATATTTGGACTCCCCTAACATAGCTGAGTCGAAATATGGTACCCCCCACAAAATCTGACCACGGATACCCGACCCCCCGGGGAATTAATTTTTATTTTTATCTGAATACTTATAATTATTACAACATAATAATTTTAATTTCTTTAAATTGTTTTAAAGTAAGTCTACATTTGGAAGTTCGTTGCGACAATGCCTTGCATTTTCAACTTGTTTAGTTTTATTTTTGTTAACTTTTATACCATATCTTTCTATTTGTATCGTTTTCCATTTCATTAAGAGCTACCTCTAACTTTTCCTTGCTAACTACTAATACCGCTATATCATCCGTCTTTGACAAGGTGCTGTCAAACTTATTGTTCGAACATTTTCACGTCTATGCGCGCCTTTCTTTTTTTGGTATAGCAGCTATGGTGTTAGGTTTGAAATCTTTGGGTATCTCACCTGTTCGCACATATTGCTTATTAGCTGAAAGAGATATTCTGTTACTAATTATGCAGCGGCTTTTAGGGTATGTGCTTGCATCTTATTTATACCCGGTGGTTTATTATTTTTCAGACTCTTTAACACTGATTCATACTCATTTCTAAGTATCGGATATCTCAAGTCAACCTTTTCAATGTCTGAGTTCTGTTCAAGTGTTTTTAGTTCCTGTCCTACATATAAATTCACTATATATTTTTGCCATCTAACCACTTTTTCTACATTTTCTATAATAATGGACGTGGGAGTCCATTAAATTTTTCTATACGGTTTTATGTCTCTAAAACTCGTTCTAAATAGTTAGTATGCTTCGTTTGTCTTTCCTATTTCTATCTTAGTTTGTATACCTCCTTACACTTTTCGACAATTCATTGTTCGTTAGCTTTCCTGCATTTGCGAATAACTTCTCATTTTATGGCTTTGTATCTTTGTTTTCCTGCTTTGTCTGGTCTGTTTTTGTATTTTCGCCTTTCTTCTATTAATTCTAATTATTCTAGTTATCAGGTCAATAACCAACAACGTTTCAAATTACTTCGAATCCCTTGGACTACTGGTAAAACGCACAATTCGATTTGAATAGCTTACAACATACTCATGGTTGGCCTACTCAACCATAGCTAAAGAACCTGAGTGTGTTTTATTTCGGTTTCCGGTGCAGCGTGGTCTACAAGGACAGTTTATTTTTTCACTTTGTGTTAAATATAAAAAGTTTCATGAAGCTGCACAGTCTCATGCGACAAGAAAGTTGCATTGTAACGTATTGGTTTCTTCAAATAGTTGGAAAGGACCCTGGTCAGAAGGGATCTGAGTGTTCGTGAATCTTTAAATACGGCATATCATAAGGAAATTGAGGAAAACCATGTGAAACTTAGATCAATTATTCAGCAATTTTATTTTGCGCGCAGCTTTGATCTTCCACTTCACAATAAAGCCGAGGAGGGTTCTGTTTTCACAGATGTTATATTTTCAAGTTGAATCTGGGGATGAGATATTGAAAAATCATTTACAGTCGGGAGCAAAGAACTCATTGTATATATCACATCAAATTCAAACCGAATTGATTGAAACTTGTTCTGATGCTCTGAAAGGCAAAATAACTGAGATGATACATGCGTCGGTTTTTTCGGTGTTGGCCGATGAGACTGCCGATATTAGTGGTACAGATCAATTATCGATTGGAGTTCGGTATCTGAGTTGTGATCAAGATGTTACAGTTTTAATTTCCACTACAGAATTGATATTAAACTTCTTTATTTTAATTTAAAACACTCCAAAATGATCTTTACATCTTACATCTATTATACTTTAGTTTCAAGAACTTAATTCGATATTGCTCTGGTGATATAAGCATTTGATTGTGTTGCTCTTATCTAAAAACAGAAAAACAAGTTTAATTAAATTAACTTTTAATCTCACTACTTATTAAATTTTTTTAGTAATTTGTTTTGGTGCATCCTTTTAACATAAATTAATTACTGATTATTTTCATAGTGTAGTTTTGTTGGCAGTGTTGATCATTGATTAATTTAGAAGGTCAAGCACAGGTCCTTATTAAGTGAACTAGCATTTATTTATAATTGGAATATGTTATATTTTAATAGATGTATCATGGAAATTGAATTCAAAATCTTGTTTAGTAAATTGGTCACATGTAACAAGAATTGCCTTATGCTTAATAAAAAAGGGATAATCAATGTTATTAATTTTTAGTATGTGAAATACTGCTGTCTTATTTTGTTATGTTTTGAAATTTAATTTTCTTTATGTTGTATTTCTGATTTTGATTTAATTATTATCTGGGAAAAATATGTTTTCTCTGCCCTTGTTTTTGATCAGCTTTGAAAGAGCATGGTTGATATGCAAGTGCGAATTTTCTGACTTTATCCAAAAGGAGGAAAGTCAATCCATTGTATGGGATTTATCGCCTTGTAGTAGTTGGAAGAATATCTTGCTATACTATAAAATTTTTCAAAACAGTCAAGCTGGATCTTGTTACGTTTTTTTCGTGGCAGCCACGTTGGGCGCCAAATTTATGCTACGTAACACAAAGAAAGTCAAAGAAATGACCGGGCTCAATCGGAGAGTAGGGGGGGGGGTTGTAGAAAGCAGACTGACCTATGATGTATGCGGCGGTAAGGGTTAGTAACAGTACCTGCAATAAAAGAAATTAGAATAGCAAACCTGCAATAAAAAAAAAGTAGAGTATTTAGTGACGAACCAGCACCACATTTCCACCAGCATCCACATTTCCACACACATCTGGACCAAAAAGTTTTCTTCGACTAACCATTTTTCATCTTTCGAGATAAATATCTTAAATTTTTCATCTTTCGAGATAAATATCTCTTAAATTTTTCCTCCCACGAGATAAACCTATTTTTAAGATTTTTTACCGCTAACATTCTGGACCAAAAAGTTTTCTTCGACTAGCCATTTTTTTATCTTTCATCTGAATCAAATAGTTTTCTTTGTCTAGCCATTACATCTTTCGAGATAAACCTATCTTGTTTGGTATCAATCAATATTAGAATTTTCTCAGCTACCCGAATCTCTAGGAATTTTTTAGATATCATCACCCCCCAGGGAGCTACCCCCATTTTAAGATTTCTTACCTGTAGCGACTTTTGAGCGTCCGCATAAATTTTTTTAGTCATGCGATACATCTTGTTAGCTTAGAATTTTATGTAGAATCCGAATCTGCAAACAGATTTGAAATCGGACCACGCCCTGCAAAGTTATACTTTAAGCTCTCAAACCTCTAAATTTCGCCTTTGCTCGTATATATTTAACTCCATTTTTAAAACCTTTTCGCTACCCAAGGTATATGCTTTAACCAACACAAAATTAAGAACACAAAAGTTTAATAATTTATTTATCAATTTACAGTTTAATAAACTATTACAATTTTACAAAGTATAGCATTATTTCCTGTGCGTAGCCGAAAGTTTAACCTGTAACAAAAAGATTAATGTGTTGTTTAAATAGACGTGTAACAAAAGAGATTAATGTAAAAAGAGGAGACGTGTTTTCAGTCAATAAGACATATTGTTGTTAACAATATGTTTTACCGTCCAACGACACCACGTGGAGGTAAACACATGCCGCCGGGAACAAAGGAAATTTAATTAAAAGCAGAAAGTTTTGTTCGGAAACGCTACTGTAAAATATATAGAGCAAATAAATTATTCCCTGAATGTGTTTTCAATTGCAATAACTGACTATACAATCATTTATGAATTTTAAATTACACTTTATTTAACTAAGTTACTTTAAACAAGAAATTACCGCATCCAAAATTCCAATGCATGCTTAACAATAATGTAGAAATGGCAAGGTCGACTTTTGATGTCCAATGTAATGTGTTTTAAATATCTAAAAAGCGCATTTTGCTGGTATGAAATCTATGGAATTTCTCCTGTAATGAAAGAAGAATGCATTCGTAATTGAAAATGCGTGCTACAACTTTCGCTAGATACCAGCCATGTATGTTAATTAGAAATTTTGTGTATGACATCATTAACTACCTAAATTCCAGAATTAACAAAAATGTAATAAACCAGATTAAGTACTGAAAGTAACTCGTAATCCAACAAATATTCTAGATTTCTTAACAAACATTTGAATGCTGTTTTATAATTTCTTTTCTTGGACTTTCTATTAATTATGTTGAGAATATGTTTCAATGACGCGCATTTCAAATCGAGATATAATTGTTTGTAGATTACCAATACCACGAGGTGCTGAAAAGTGCGTATTTACGGAAAATACAAACCTCATTTAGTAGTATAATTAACGGAGCTTAACAGTGGACGATGTTACACCACGACATTAAATGGCGTGCTTGAATATTTTCTTTGGAAACAATCGAAGATTGCCGAAGACACTCGAAGAGTGCACAAACGCGGTCACTAAACCACAATTAATAATCGCCTTTATAGGTTTAACATTTTTACCATTACCAATGACTTTAATTTCTTATTGGAAGAATCCTTATTCTCCACGCACTGCTACGTAGTTGCATGTCCATTCCTTTTGAGTATATGCTCGTTATAGGTTGTAAGACCCTCGGTTTTACTTAAATACACTTTGAGAGATCCCTTTAATCTTTTTTTAATCGTGTCCTTCTCGCGTACAATACAGTAGGACTTAGCCTTACTACCTACAAATTCCAACACCAAGTCACCGTAAAACTCGTCTTTAAATTTCCCCACAACTTTTTGTTAACATGCGGTATATTGTGTTTATTATTTCCGCGTACACCACTTTAAACCTAAAAAATAAAAACAGGATAGTTTAATACGTCTATTAATAATTTATGGTAATGTTGGCGATACAAATATGTAAAAACAAACTTTATCAAGAAATATGTTTTAATAGAATACATACACGTATTGATAACATCTATAAACCGCTGTGGTAACCAGAGTCTGGCGAATCTGGGATAGCCAAATCTCTAAACATTTGCGCAAGCGATTGCCTTGCAGTTGCATCTTTTAAGTACTGAATGGGGAAACATTTAATAAGTTCCAACACTGTCAAGTAATTTAAATTGCTGCAATCATTAGACAGAGAAATAATGGCACTGCTCTCTCCCTCTAATAACGTTTGAACCCTTTCTTCCTCCATCGTATTTCCACATACTTTTTTTATATCAGCAACAAATTTTTCGTAAAATTCTGGAAAGTTTCTACACCTTAACTCGACCATTTTAAAACAGATCAATTCTCGCAAATTTAATAGCTTGATGCACTCGTACGCAGGTAGCACAATAACATTCCCATCTTTCGTAATCTCCATATTATATAAATTCTCTTTTTCAAAATTGTTCAAAAACCATATACTTCTATTAAAGGCTGTGCTCAGCTGCAATTTGAAATCTTGATCCAATTGTATCTCAACAACATCGTTTCCAGTAGTCAGACCATTTAATCGTACTTGTTTTGAGTCTTGAGCAAATTGGTGAATTTGAAATTCCACTTGAAAAGTACACAATTTCTTCCAATCGAAGTAAGAGAATGTTATCGTAGAATCAGCACACATACCACTACAGCAAATCACTTGGATGGCAGGTTGAAGACCACCATATAAATCAAAACCAACTTCTAATATATGGTGGTGATAATTTGGAGGAAATTCGCCTAACCTATAGGTTGACTTACCAACTAGTTGGTTGATATTTAATTGTGGTACTCGCACATCACTTGTAACGTCAACACAAGAAAAATCCATCTTTTATTTATAATTTTAATCAAACTCGACGATACTTTGACGACTAATGCACTGGAACATGGCTCTCGCCTTTTATGCCGATGGTCGAGCGTGCGCAGCTCCTTATTATATTAGTTGGCGTTATATGCAAGTCTTGACTGGAAAAGTGACGCGTATAATTGTTTTATAGTGGGTTTTACCTGTATGTATTTATACCATCGTGTAAGATTTCAATTATTATTGTGTTTTTCCTCAGGTTTTCAAATCCCTCGGAATTTTTTTCAAATCGAATGACACCCTACTGATTTGCAGAATAACCTCTTGCAAACACCGTATATAATTCATCTTTAATCTATTTCTAAATCGTATCGCTCTGTCTTTTGAGATAAACCCCTGGTGTAACCTATAAATTAGTATAGAATTTTCCTGGGGAATTGAAATTAATTATCACGTCTTTTAAAATTAGTTCCAACAAAGACCTGTATATATTGTATTAATATTCAAAAACCTATCAGCAAAACACCTTTGCATTTTATTTAGATTTAGCTCGATAATGAGTTAAACTCCAAAAATATTTATTAGTGGCTAGAATTGTTAAAATTTTCAATTAGTGAATCCACATACAAATGATTAAACCAAAGGTATAATACATATATTAATTCTGTACGGTGACCTAGAAAGTGGTTCGATAATCTATTTTAAATGTAGTTCAACATAAGACGTATATTCTAAATAAATTTAGTGAAATGTATGATCATTAGCCTTGCATTGTTTGTCGATGACGTCTGACTATTAATTTAATAAAAGCACTTTCCACAATTCTAGTTAATATACGAGAATACACATTCTATAATTTGATTTAAATTGGGTTAATGTAAGGACAAATTATACTTATACTTTCTCTATGTACATAAATACGGGGGAAATGATACCAAAAGTTCATTGTAAGTTTATTTTGTAAAACGTAAAGTCGTTTATAGTGTAATTAATAGTAATACTGAATTTTCAGTCTTTGGTTTAAAATTTCGTGTGAGGACTATCGACAAAGAAGAGTAAGTCTTAGTTTGAATTTTGCAAACGTAGAAGAAATTAATATTTACATGTATAATTCAAAACTGTTAATCAATAATTTTTCTAGAATGAACATCTTAAGTATTGCGTGCAGTGTGTGCGAAAATGTTTTTACTGGATGTGATGCCATAAAAAAACACAACGAAAGGCACATCGAGATGGTTTATTTCCAGGAGGAACTAAAAATTACAGCCAATGAGTGGGAACAAATTAAGGATTTGGAAAACCAATCGACCGCAACACATAAAGAACGTATAAACGCCGCAATTCAATTAGAACGAACCAAGTTACTATTTGAAAAACCATACACCATAACAAAATCTTCTTCCAAAATCATAATTGTAGGTCTGAACCCGTTCGACGATTACAAAATAATTTTAGATTTGTTAACACCATTTCGCAGAGCGTACTTGATGTATCCCTCAACGTATTTAGGAAGTTTATATCAAATCTTCCGCACATTATACCACTATGGAAGTTGGCATGCAAAATCAGATATGCAAATTCGACAACTTGCGTTTTATTTAAATAAAATTGTTTAGTGAAGATGATGACATTTGATGGGAATTATATGATATTTACCAAAGGAACTTTAGAGCACTTTTAGGGTATCACAGATCGTTCTCAACCATGCTAATACTTTAAAGAACTAACGGAAAAAGGTACTCTAATATAGATCTGTTTCTGTTAGATGTCGCAATGGAAAGATATAATAGAATGATATTCACAGAATCTCGCACATGACGTAATTAAAAGCAAATACAGTAATAGTGATATTGGGATCATATTATGCAATTTATAAGAACCTACCCAAGATTGTTTGAAAACAGTATTTGTAAACAAGTTGAGTATATGGAAGAATACAACAGTTTTCCATTCCACGCATTTACGAGCGATGTTTAAATTTTAAGCCGAAGACTGAAAATTTTGTAACACTATTAATTACACTTTTGTTTTCTTATACGTTTCTAAATTGTTGTATTTCAACTACAGATATTAATAGATGTCAATAAAATTATGTTATAGTTTTAAATAAAACGATTCTGATTAATAATTTTGTAAAACGTTTATAACACCCTTTTAATAAATAATACACATCTTTGTTATAATTCTTTTTATAATTACTTAGATACCCATTTCAGTTACGTGAACATTTGAAAAATTAAACAATGCCAATGTATGCTTTATATTTTAAAACGTAAACAAGCTAATATATACAAAAATAATTTCTAAATTCACATCATTCATTTCTTATGATAACAGTTGTGGTGGTTAAATTTTTATTTTAAAACTTACAATTTAGTATATATTCCATTTGAATATCTGCCAACGGTTTTATAAACCCCATCTCCTCGATTATTTCCATAAAATCATCCAGATCCTCGGGCATTGATAACACTGCAGTACAGTGCTGTATTGCTGCCTCGTATGACTGACACATAAGACATTTTTCTCCTTCTATCGAAAAGCGTTGCCCACATTCTGCTTTTTTTACTCGTAGAGCATTGCGAAATCTTCGAATAACCTCTCCAAAGTTTTTATACATGTTTATTATATTGTCTCTTTAAACCGTACAATCAACAAATAATAACTTCTACGCGAACAGTCCTTTTATATGAGCTACTCCTATTCGGATATGTACCGATTGCACCCGATTTGTGTACACGTACGAAGCAACAGGTAGGGAATGTATTCTATGAATTAATCTATTACATTCTAAACAAAATGCTAAGGACTTTAAAAATAATTATAACTCTTGTTAGACCTCTAGCCTCCGGATAAACGTTATTATTTTAGGTTGTGTCACTGTTTTCTGAATCAACTTCCTACACACTTTTCCTAAACTATGCGTATCAATTGGGGTTACACTTTACTCTATAAACCGACTTGTATATATTTTCGTATTAGTCTCTAGCTATCACGTCCGTATAATAAAGATTGCACAGACTCGTCGTCAACTGGTGACTTAATCTTTTTTAAAAAACTAGCCTTTGTTTTCAAGTTTAACCCTTGTTGTACGTGTGAGGATTCTTTCCGCTATTCCTTGTGACTAGGAATCGGTGATTTGCAAAGGTTTAATCAATTGTTTGTACACCTCTTCAATTTTTGTAGAGATGTAGTGTCTCCCTTTTTGTATACCACAAAGTTCTTTCGTACGGAATCCTGCATAAAATGAAGCTTACGTTTATTTACAATTAAATCTTTAACGTTCGTCACCATGAAACTTCGGATTGGGGCTAACCATTGAACGCCTTCTTCTATATTTATATACTCCTCAAAATTTTACTATATCGCCCCTTTTCCAAATCAAAATCTTTTACAATAGTAATAAAACTATGTATCAGTCACCCCAACACTGCAAGCACATTTCTTTAAATTTTGGATATGACATGTCGCCACTTATATGGTCAAGAAAAATATGGCGAAAGTTTGTGTGACCCTGTTTCCATAATGCGATTACATTGGCGTCATCTCAGAGTCTATGTTTTAAGGTCCTAGCGTAAGTTTGACATAAGTAAAGGAAATCAATGATCTTTTGTCGGAACACTTTCACCTTATGGGGCAATTTCACTCTATGGGCAATTTCACCCTATGGGGCAATTTCACTCTATGGGGCAATTTCACTCTATGGGGCAATTTCACCCTATGAGGCAATTTTACCCTATGGGGTAATTTCACCCTATTCTGATGCAGATAAATTCAAGGAACTTTGCCATTAATGCCCCACAATCAGACCTAAATCCGATTATGCAAATAAAGAAATAGTTTAATATTATTGCAATATCACAAAGTTATACGTAACAACCAATTTTAAAAATTGTCTTTGAAACTTAAAATGGATGTTATGACTAAGTTTTATCATTACAGTGGTACCATATCTGGTTGAACCGAGAAACAGTGCAATTAAGTTGATGAATCGATGCGAATTGGTGTAGCTCCGACTCCAGTAAGTGGGGTTGGGGCTGTCTGACCGCAGAGTAGTCGTAATAACTGGCTTTGTAAATTTTGGTAGCTATATCAGTTTCGAGTTAGAGGCCTTGGTATAAAATTTACAAATTTATGTTAAAATTTTCCTAAGTCCGAACTACTAAAAATTTTGTCAAGCCCCAAAATATTCAAAATGGAGATATCTCAGGTGTATGTTGGATATAGTTTGGATGTATGTCGTACGGATGCGAAAGGAGGGAGAAGGACAAAGTAGGGTGGAGGGTAATTGCTTTTTAATGAGTTTTCTCATTAAAAACACATTAGCACTAATTGCTTTTTAATGAGTTTTTCCATTAAAAACCAAGTGTGGACCTAGGTTAGATAAAGGAAAAATAATGGGTTGGGTCGGCGCCGCGGCGCGGCTAACCTATTTTCGCTATCAACCTGGTCACGCGTTTTAATGGAAAACTCGTTAAAGCTGTTGTGTTTTGTGAGAAAACTCGTTGCCTGCCTCTGCTGTCGCATGCACTCAAGCATCAACCACACTGTCTCCATTTTGTATTTTGAGCGACAGTAATGGTTCGAAGCAACATAATTTGATGCCAGGCCTCGAGCTGATATACACGCTGAACTCTGCTGCGGTCGGTCAACCTGCGCGTCAGCTGCATCGATCATCAACATACTGTTCGGTCAGTATGTTGCACTGATCAAACAGTTGACATCATTGTTTCGACGAACATGTATTGAACTGTTCGTACTGATGAATACTGTGTTTGCTAATCGGTGTCATGATGAGGGTGTGAGTTCGCGATCTGCATCAAAGTGATGAATAAGTGAGTGTGCCCTGGAAATGGTGCCCATGATATGCCCATGGTGCCGCCATGAGTGCCATGGTGTCCATGATCGTGTTCCTTTGCTCAGGCACTGGGAGTGACTCTGAGACGCCAGTGTTGAGCAGGTCACCTGGCTTGCGTGTGACCGCATGACTGTCAGGTGAGAAACTGCGTGGCATGACTGTTCTAGTGGAGTGATTTGGAAAACGATATGGGACGAGTATATGAAGAGGCGTTCATGTTGATCAGTTGACTGTTGGTGGTGTAAACCATTTGTGCGAATCGTGCGATTTGTGCGTGAGGGGTGCAAATGTGATTGGTGCAAATCTCGATTCTGGCTGAATGGAAATCCTGCAACAGGTTAAACGAAGCAAGGCTGGTTTTAAAGATGAGTCGAGTTGACGTCTGTCTGCGGACGTGATGGACAACTGGACTGAAGTCGGTTATGAAGTGAAGTGTACTGTGATGGATTGGAAAGAGTGAATTCGAAAAAGTGACGCAACTAAAATAATAACGTTTGTCCGGGCTGAAGTCTAACAAGTTATGGTATTTAAGTCGACATTTTGTTTGAATTGACAATTCATGAATACATTACCTGTTGCTCGTGCGTGTGCAATCGTGCATATCCGAATGAGTAACTCATATAAGGACTGTTCGCGTGAGTGTTGATTGTGCTAGAGCTTGTAAGCAATAGGAATG
The DNA here is from genome assembly GCA_036346225.1 of Platerodrilus igneus. Classification (NCBI taxonomy): domain Eukaryota; kingdom Metazoa; phylum Arthropoda; class Insecta; order Coleoptera; family Lycidae; genus Platerodrilus; species Platerodrilus igneus. Next base: position 50,979 of record JARFIW010000565.1, read on the forward strand.
TTGCGCAATCGTGCGGTAGTGGAACGCTCGAGAAGGAAATATGTATGTCGGATACGCAATACGCTGTGCTACGGTCATAATGGAGGATCTGGATGATTTGTGGAAATCGAGGGATGGGTTTAAAACCGTTGACGTATTCAAATGGAATATGCTGTGGTTTTAAAATAAAATTTAACCACCGCAACTGATCATGAAATGATGTGTTGTTAGTGATTTAGCTGTTTACGTTTTAAAATATAAAGCATGCGATTGGCGTTGATTTTCAGTGTTCGTGAACATGGTGATCTGTATTATAAGACAGGTGATATGGTTTTAAGCGGTGTTATACGTATTCACTAGTATTGCGAGTTACTTTAAGATAATTCGTATTAATTATTTAAGCTAGTTACAATAAAACAATGACTTGTACATTTCTTATGGATTATTTGCAATACCCATCATTATATGGATTTCTTATGAATTAAGGCTTTATTAATCACTATCGACAAAACAAGACTCATTATATAAATAACTCTATGTTGACAATTTAAAATAGTTAAACATTTCAGTCACCGTAAATTAAATTTAACTTTTGGTTTAACTTTATGGGATTTAATTGAAAATTTTAACAATTACCATATAAATATTTTTGGTTTAACCATACGGCAAATAAATAAAAATGCAAAGGTGTTTTGCTGATAGGTTTGATTATACAAAATAGGTCTTTTTGAACTATTTTAAAAGTGTATTAATTTCATTCCCGGAAATTTTACAATTTAGTTAACAGGTTTTCCAAGCGACATAATTTGAAAAATTAAAATGAATTATTACGGTGTTTGAAAGGTTTTAATATAGGTGTCTGATTTGAAAGGAGGATAAGGTGGAGGAATCTTTAATATTTTATTAAAACACATTGATAATTCTTTAAGGAAAACCATAAAAACCAATTGGCCTGTTAGTAAGGAAAAATAAGGGTAGCTGCCCGCGCGGCTAACGATTTGCTGTCAACTGATTATGCAAAGTATTCAGTTTGATAATTATAAAAAAGTTGTTGCTCAGTGTGTCGGCAATAATCACCACTGTTCAACCATAAGTAGCATTCTCCAATTATCCCATTTTAGAATGTTGTTAAGGTCTTAACCCAATGATTGTGAGTATGCTCGCGAACATCTAGTCGTGGGAAATGACTTTCAATGCGAATTCAATCTCACGTCGGTCAACCAGCGATATGGTTATCTGATAACATGTTACATGTCAGTTTCAAATTGCATGAACTTATGAATTGTTTGACAATTTTGAAAAATGATTGATGATGATGGAATTTGTTGTGCGTAATCGAGTTAAATTTGAGTGCTGTTTAAAGGCATAAGGTGCAAAATTGCATTTCGAAATGTTGAGTAAAATAGGAATATGCAGGTGCCAGGTGAAGTGCGATGGTGCCATGATTTCCCAATGGTGGCATTAATCTGACGTGTTCATCTTTGTTCCATAGCTAAAGTGCATTAGCAGCTTGGAATGTTAGAGTGTGCGATGCAGACGGTCCACGCGCTGTACATGTGACGTCTAACATTTCTGAAAATTGTTGGTGATATGACCAATTTTATGGATTACACTGTTTTGAAAGATAAGGGACGGATAATAAAAGAAGGCGTTCAGTTGAATCAGATTACGATGGTGTGGTTTGTTAAACGGTATTCGGATTGTGCGAGCTGGTTAGGGGATCTATGAGTTGAAACGGGATGTGCAAATCGATTCTAGGCAGTGAAATCCTGGAACAGGTTAAACGAACAAGGCTGGTTTTAAAGATGAGTCGAGTTGACGGTCTGTGCTGCGGACGTGACTGGACAATCTGGTACTGAAGTCGGTTATGAAGTGTGTACGTGATGGCTTGGAAAATGATGAGTGATTCGAAAAGTGACGCAACAAAATAATAACGTTTGTCCGGGCTGAAGTCTAACAAGTTATGGTATTTTGAAAGTCGCATTGTTGTTTGAATTATGAAATTCATGAATACATTCACCTGTGCTCGTGCGTGCAAATCGGCATCAATCGAATAGACTCATAAAGGACTGTTCGCGTGAGTGTGATGCGTTTAAAGACAATGTAGCTGAGGATGTTCGTGCAACTGGTAGCGGATGAACGCTCGAAGAAGAAAATGTGTCGGTCGAATCGCAATGCGTGCTGTGCTACGGTTCATGGAGGATCTGTGATTTTGGAATCGAGGAGATGGTTTAAAACCGTTGACGTATTCAAATGGAATATGCAATGTGGTTTAAAATAAATTTAACCACCGCAACTGTATCATGAAATGATGATGTATATTGTTAGCTGTTTAGTTTAAAATATAAGCATCGATGGCGTGTTTTCAGTGTTCGTGAATGGTGATCTGTATTATGAATTATAAGGTGTTAAGTGTTAACGTTTTACAGATGATCGATCGTTTATTATATTTGACGTCTGTCTGTGGTTAACTGGTTAACTGATATGAAACAGGTGTGTAGTGTGTGCACGTCTTCGGCAACGCTCGCTAATGCGTGGATGAGCGTTCCATATGCTCGCGTTTACAAGCTGTTTTCAAGCAATCTTGGTGAGTTATTGTGTCTGTCTGTGTCTGTTGCTGTCGTCGTGGCGTGTGATTCATTCTTTCCGTGCGACATGCTGCTGATCTGATGGGCTTTCCGTTGAGTTCTTTAAATGGTTGAGCGATGTGTCTAAAAATGCTCAAAGTTCGCGGTAAATAATTCCATCATCATCTCGCTGGTGCTGTTAAATAAAACGCAGTTGTCGTACGTATCTGTTTTGCATGCGTAATGTGCGAGATGATATAAACTGTGATATCACGCTCTGCGAAATGGCAAATGTCGTGACTGTTGATTGAAGAAGAGTATGGTGTGGTTTTCAAATTAACGGTTCGTTTATGCGGCGTTCGTTCTTTATGTTGCGATCGTCTGTTTTCAAATCGAATTCCGCTCATTAATGCTGGTTCCTCGAATAAACATCTCGTGCGCGTGTGTTTTGGCATCATCATGCTTCGCACCGCGCATGTTCGTTCTGAAAAATTGATGATTGACTTTGAATTATCGTGTAATTTCTTCTGCGTTTGAGCAAATCGAAGCATGCTTCGATGTGATCTCAAGGTACAAACCAGACTGATGATGAGTACTGCGATTTTACGTTTCAAATAAACTGTTTATTATTCCCCATGTGCGATGAAATATGGTATTTGTCGTGACAATTTCGAAAATCATATGAATTCTTTGTAATGGTGTTGAGTCTTGAGTTAGTGGTCGAACGTATCGCTCTGGAATGTCATGTTCATGATTCAGGTTTGTATGACTATGTAAATGTTATCGAACATGGTACTGGTAATATGATGTGCTGGTTTCAATTGTTGGTGCATGTGTACGGTCACCGCTGAATTTTTGGTTAACTGTCGGCTAAATCAAATAAAATGCATGTTGTGTACATATTGTGCATGGTCTTTGTTGAACTGGACAAGACGTGTGTTCAATTGCAGAAATCTGCTTATGGGTTACCAGGGGTTTATCAGACGATACATTGAAATGATTAGATGTATGCACGATGTTCGAAGGTCTGAAATCGATGTGTGATTCGGTAGACTCGAATTGGTTTCGATGTCATGCGTTTACCGCGACGAACTGTTGCGCGTCCTTTCGGTCAAATGCCGTAATAGGGCTGCGCGCGGGGCGGCAGTCGTGTCGTCGTCGGTTATGTGGTTTTCTTGTGCGTGTGGACCGGTGAACAACGTGTTATCAACATGGTGCAATTCTCATGCACCATGATGGTTGTTTTATGGATCTCCATCATGTTGCTGGTATGCGTATCGTTCTTCGATGGTGGTACAGTGTGCTCATCAAACAACGATGGTCTGACTCTGAACGTGTTGATGGATCGTCAGGTCAGTGCGGCTATGGTTAATTTGGCTATGATGTGGGATTAATGTGATGCTGCGTGTCGTAAATGGATTGTTTAAAGTCTTAGTGTAAACTGGAAGTTGGATATAATAAAGTGATTGGAGAAATTCAATTAGGTTGTGTTCGTTGCGGCAATCTGTGGATGTGGATAAATGTTTCCCATTCAGTAGCAGATGCATCGCTGGAATGTGCGTGCCAGATCGAACAACGGTTATAATGTAACATGGTGTTAAACTGATGAACTGTTGTTTTATGTTGTCGCATGTAAGTTATCTGTTAGGTTTAAAGTGTCGCGAAATAACCATGTTAACGTTGTGAAAGGACGTAGGTGACGTGTTGAGCTGTGTTGCAATCTACGATGTGCGTCGATTAAAGATTCTCAGTGTGGTTAAACCGAGTCTTGCGGCATGCCTCAAATGGACATGCAATGTACGGTGCGTGGAGTTCTCTAAAAGTCGTTAATGGTAAAAATCGTTATAATGGTTTGACCGCGTTGTGTTTCGGTGTCGATGTTAAAACATGTCGGATTCGTGGTAGCTGATGGTTTAGATGATTATTGTCCAAAGATAGCGTTTGACCTCGAAAGTGATAACTGGTGCTGATCATTGAAATGGCGATCTGATCTCAGATGTAAGAGATAGAAAAATTATGCATTAGTGATGAAATTGTTGGAGAATGTTGGATGTACGGTTAAACATCGTTAAACTAGGTTTATAGTTCTGTATCTGGGTAGTAATAATTTAATGCATCGATAATTGTGGATCTGCGAATAGATTTTCGACAGAACTATCTTAAGAATTATATCACGGAAAAGCATTGAAAAATTGTTAGTAGCGATATTGGAACTCGACTTGTCCTATCATGTTGGAAATTGAATGTTTGCAAGTAGGAAATGTATTGTATGGTATTCGTAGATTGAGTTGTTCTCTAATTTACTCTTTTACGGTTAAAATTTCAGATTTAGTCCTCGCAAATTTACTGAAATAAAGAAAACAGCATAGCAGCAATGCATAGTCTAAGTTATTCAGTACTTGGTAGAATGAAAAAACTGCTTTTAGTAATAATCTATATAACTATAACAACGGTAAAAGCAATATAGAAATTTTGTAGTTATTCAAAGTGAGGTAATATTGGGGAGTAGCAGAAACGTTTCCTCACACGACCAATTAAACATACATCAGACAAAATGTTTACAAAAGATAAATAGATAAGATAATTGGTATGAGTAATTCAGTAGTATTGATTTTTCTTTCTTTCTTTTTTTTTCTGTGTTTTAAAATAGCATGCAAGTTTATTGTAAAAGGTATCAGAACGACAAAGATATGGTAAAGCAATGAATTGATATTTAAAGTAATAACCAGTAGGAAATAGTTCAACTTACAAAAGTCCTTCAGCAACGCTTCCTTGCAACTGAAGTGTGGGATTCAACGATGTCCTGCACTAACGAAGCACTTCACCCTTGACTGTGAGGGTGTGGATGGAACTTATCACACGTTACACTAATCACACCTACGTATTTCACTGGGGTTAGCAGCAGACAATATCACGCGTCGGAACTATGTAGCCTTGATAAATTCTATTTCCTAAGACAATAATTTCGAAATATTCTGTAGCACTAGTTTAATTTCAACTGGGACCAGATGTATATTATTCTCATAAACATCCCAATAAGCAGTGAGAAACTTCTACCGATACCTTTGTAAGCCGATAATCTGTTATATTTCGCAAACACGAAACTTGCACAAGCAAAGATCTGTTGTAGATTCTTTGGGGTTAGAAAATTCAAAAACTACAGTATCCACAGTATTTGGGATAATCCAAAGTATGAACTCAACCGAAAAACAAATAGTAAGCCACGCGTAAACAGTAAAAACCGTCCGTCAAATGTCCTTAAAACACACGTGCGTCGACCAAACACGTTCGCCTATAAAACATGCTATTTCAATCGGAATTAGCACTACGCTCTGTACAGTTAATATACAACTTTTATTTCACAAGAAAAACAACTAAAAACACAATTAGTAAAGCAACAAGGAAACAGTATTTTTAACGTAATATCACATATAGGAACGAAGCACAAACTACAACTCTTATTTCAAAAGAAACTCAACTAAAAACACAATTAGTAAAGCAACAAGGAAACAGTATTTTTAACGTAATATCGGAACAAAACACAATTAATCTTTGGGAACGAAGAACAAAACTAACACTCCTCTCTAATCTGTTTATATTCAACTCGTTGCTATTATAACCGCTTATCGACTTTTATCTCGAGTTCGATAATAACATAAGGAACAAAATTTATACGACGGCAAGCCAAGAACGATGCAATTTATTTATTAATTGAAAATCAAACTTCAATTTATCTATCTTTAAATTAATACACACGAGTTAAATTGCATACAATTCTGACAACTATGCGGAAGTATTTACTTTATACAAACAGCGATCCACTCATTATAAATAAAATATAGAAATAGTAATTGCAGAAAGGTATTTCCTAGTTGAGAAAAAGCGTAAAATGTTAAACGATTAAAAACGCACGTTACAATCTTATATATAACCTTATCTCTTTAGTAGCATATGGTTGTTGGCATTCTCTGCCTATTACTAAATATTTGTTTCATCCTGGTTTCCAGGGCAAGTTTACAGTAAAGTAAATTACAAAAATGAAACAGATTAATAATTTAGATTTTTGTTATACCCATCGCACTACGACGCTTCGTAATTTGAATTGTTTGTGTGTTTGTATGTGTACTTTGTTTTGTGTTGGTTATTGGGTTCAAGATGAAAGTATTTTTCAGTGGAGTTTCAAGGTTTTAAACTCTTGTTGCAGACATGTCCTAAGGCTGCCGTTGACGTTCATTCAGAAGTTTCAATCGACAAGTATAATATTTAGATAAGTATGATTAGAATTGATATTTTAATTTGGGAATCTTTAATCTGTAAATTATATTTCATGTGTTAAATTATAATTAGTCAGTGGAATTATATTTATATCCGTGTGGATATCATTATTAATTTTTTATTAAAGATAATGGATTGATTTATAACTGAGCTATTATGAGAAATCTGTTCGCTTCGAACATTTGCTTAAAGTGAAACGAAGGGGGTTTATTTTAAATTTATTATTACGGGTTGGTAAATCATATTAATAATTCATGCTATTACTCTATTAACTGTATACACATTGCATGGGAATAGGGATCATTACGTGTAATTAGTTTATTTGTGGAAGGTTATTTTACCTAAAGTCTAGTACACTTGGATTGTGGTTATGTCGTTATATTCAATAGCCGAGAATATTGACTAATTAAGGTAGGCTTTACATAACATTGGGTTTATTACTAAACATTATTCGATCATAAGCCGTTTTCCTGCAACGGGTAAGTTTGCTAGATTCATTCCATACTCTGTGGTGGCATGGTAAGTCTAATTCCACGTATACTTGGTAAGAACAGTAAAATAACGTTATTGAGTCTCACGCTTCGATCCATACATATTTTAGCGTAATAAATAGCGTTACAAAGATACTTAAAAGCCAATAATTTGTGCGACTGCATGAAATGATCGCGAAAACCGTTTTTGAAACTAATATATACTTTCTAGAAGATTGCAATTTGAATGTACTTACTTGTTGGCCAAGGATGTGATGGTTGTGCTGCAATGGCTGGTCAGTTAAGTGGCGTTCAGAAAATTATTTATGATATATACCCTACAGCTCTATTCCTTTACCGTGTCAGTCACATTTTGAATCTTGTCAACAATGATTTAAACTATGTCTGTGAAGTTAGAAATGCTGCTGGGACGACAAAGAAAATCGTAAATATTTTTAGAGAGAGTAGATTACGACGAAACAATGTTACTAATATACCCCTCGTTTGCGATACACGCTGAATAGCAAAGTACAAAGGCGTTAAAAAATTTTCAATGAACTATCGCTATTTTACGAGTTTTGAAAGAACTTTTGGTTAATGCACCAAACTCGAAAACGAAAACCAAAGTGTATCAGCTGCACGCGACTGCAAGAACTCCAACATACATTGGTAACACTTTTAGTGATTTCTGCTTATTCGCCAAACTCGAACTCCGCGTGCAACCAACTACAAGTAAATATGAACATAAAGGCGATATACGATCACATAACTACATTGACAAAAGTGCTTCAATCTCACCGCGGCAATGCCTCGACAGAATTCATAGCCATCTTCGAGAAAGCTCGAAATATTCGCAAAGAACTGGATGTTGGATTTAAACGTCCTCGAGCGGCAGCAAGGCAGACCCACGGATCAAATTAGTCACCTGAAAATGTAGGAGATTTCTTTAGAATATGAATCTTCATCTATGTTTAGACTCATCATTTCATCTCTGAGAGATCGATTTTCTTCTACACAAAGCATTTTTGCTTGCAGCTCCACCCAGAAAATATAAGAAAACTAGAAATTTTTATTTTTAGCCATTGCAGAAGATATGCAGAACCTGTACGGAGATATTGTACAGAATTTTATTGCCTAAGCTAGAACTTGGCACGAGATGTTCTAGCTTAGGCAATAAAATTCTGTAAAATATCTCCGTACACGTACTGCATATCTTCTGCAATGGCTAAAAATAAAGATTTATCTAGTTTTCGTATATTTTCTGGGTGGAACTGCAAGCGAAAATGCTTTATGAAGAAGAAAATCCATTTCTCTGAGCTTATGTGAGGCATTTAAAATTGACCTGACTTCCAGGAACAACATGCAGTATTGAAGATTCATTTAGTACATTACGATGTGTCAAGGCTTTGAATTGGTCTACGATGAGAGATGCGAGGCTAAGCGGTCTGTGCATTCTCAGTATATATACGGATAGGGTAAAAGAGGACACTGATTTCGTGGACAAGGTGTTAGACAATTTTGGACAACAACCTAGACGCTCCAAATTTTTATTCACTAAATTTACACAAAAGTGTATAAAATACTAAACCATTTATTTACATATAAGTTATGTATAACAAATAACAATAAACGTATCATATCAACTTCTTATTTAAATTGTGTATTTTCTTCCAAACCAGGTGGGTGGCATTGCACCCCTTGCACCTCTTTGCTGGCGCCCCTTCGAATGCAGCATCAATTTACCACGAAAATGACTTATTTTTACATAGTATGCCTCGTCATCTTCGAACAGCTCCATAGAACTTCATTGTTGTTATTATTATAACGAAGCTAGTTTTAAACGTTCACACGTGCTTTGGATAGCTGTCGAGTGTCAGGAATACGTGGCGGGCTTTTTATAAATATTATACGCAAAAACTGAGTATACAAGCGTATATAGTTTATTTGTTTGTATAACATTGAAATTTTGTTCGGTTTATAAATACTAACTACTTAATATTTAAAAAGGCAATCTTAGTTAGAAATGTTGACATCGGAATATCAATTGCAATTTAATTTAATATTTCGGATAATAAGTAATACGAAGGTATTCCATAAATAATACGAATAGAATGACACTTAATTTTTCTGTTTGGATGTACAAATACGTGTTGCTTTTATTGCCAAAAACGATGCTTGGCAATAAAATTAACACAATTTCAAACTTAACCGCACAACTATGTAATTTGTTTCATGTGGCCATTTCTTTTGGACAAATTTGTTACATGCCGCATTACTCGATTAACTGTTAACTTCTGCCAGAAGGAGTGAACTCCGTTTTCCTTGGAATGATGCTCGTTGCTGGCTTTTTCAAATCAGGACATCTGGGATAAATGGAAAAATAGTGTTTAGAACAATTATGGGCTGGTTTTATGGAACGACTTCAACTTAAGTTCAAGATGAATCACAGTTCTAATTGGAAAAATCTGTTTTATGGAAGGCGTTGAGGAGGAGTTCAAGGATCAGTTTATATTAACCGTCGTTTTTTTCAGTTCAAGTTGCGTTCGATGAAAACATAAGCTTTGTTGGAAACCACCTATGGTTGTTAGAATAATATTGTCTCTAGTTGATTATTAAAGCGTTGGCCAGGAACTATTAATGAAAATGAGCTTTATAACAGTAATAACTTGGAAAAAACAAAAAATTTGAAACCTTTTCTCAAATAAAAAAGTTATTAAGTTCTGGTCGAAATATTTTTTTAATACTTTTTAGCTAGGTAGAAGACGTGGCAGTGCTTAGAGGATGTACTAATCGTCACTTAAATTTGGCAGTGTTTCTTCTTGCTCTCCAAGACTGTTCATACTCGTCGTTTGCAAAATAATCGGGTAGAGTATTGCTGACATGGCACATTTGTTGGGTTTAAATTGATTATAATACAAAGAATACTATAATTAGAGTAAGACATTCGGTTGGTGCTTAGCAGAATTTTGATTTTGTATTAGATTTTAAGTCCTACTGTTACGTTACGTACAACAGCATTGGATTTGCATTAGAGTGGAGTGATATGCAACATATGGAGCAACATAAAAAAAGTAGAAAAGTACTACGCGGTTTGTTTACTGAAATTTCTTATGAATTGGAGAATCTTTTTAACTCCAAACAATTTCCTGAAATAGTGGAAACTAGAGGTGTCAGTTATGAGATTCTGGGATCAAAGTTTGAAAAATTAAGAGTAACCGACTTTAAGATTTATGAGGAGTTGTTGGTAAGTGTGACTGAAGAAGAACTTATTGTAGAAATGGAAAGTTGTGAGGCCTATATATGAAAATTTACCAAGCTTAAACTAAGGCATGAAAACTGTACGGTGATGAGACCAGATCTGTGTTAAGCGCTAATGGAGTTGCAGAAAAGATTTTGTAAGTAGTAATCAGAGTAAGATATTCGGTTGGTACATAGCAGAGTTTTGATTTTGTATTTAGATTTTAAGTCCTACATACGTTACTTGCAACAGCTTTGGATTTTCATTAGAATGGAGTCATATGCAAAATATGGAGTAAAATAAGAAAAGTAGAAAACTACTACGCGGTTCATTTACTAAAATTGCTGATCAATTAGAGAACAATCTCCTGAAATAGTGGAAACTAGAGGTGTCAATTATGAGATGCTGAGATCAAAGTTTGAAAAATTAAGAGTAACTGACATTAACATTTATGAGGAGTTGTTGGTAAGTGAGACTGAAGAAGAACTTATTGCAGAAATGGAAAGTTGTGAGGCCTATATACGAAAATTTACCAAGCTTAAACTAATGCATGAAAAACTGTACGGTGATGAGACCAGATCTGTGTTAAGCGCTAATGGGGTTGCAGAAAAGAATTTTGTAAGTAGCAAATCTACCACAGATAGAGGGTGCGCAAGCAAACGTAAATTTAAATTATCTCGTTTACAATTTACACTGTATGATGGTAGTATAAAATCATTGTTGTATTTCTGGGCACAGTTCCAGAAAATTCATGATTATCCAAATATAGACACCTGCATTAGGTAAAATCTATGAAAAAATGATAGACGGTATAAAAAGTAGATTTAGTAATGAAGATGTATAAATTGAAATGTATGTGAGAGAGCTTCTAAAATTAGTTTTAGATAATGACATTTCCAAACAAAAACCCAATATCGTTGTTTTGTACGATTAGATAGAGACCCAACTGCGTGCTCTTGAGACACTTGGTTTTTCACTAGATAAGTGCTCGACAATGTTGTTTCCGTTAATACAGTCGTGCTTGCTTCAAGAGGTGATTAAAGTTTTGCTGTAATGTAATATGTTGAAATCTAGCATTTCGGATCGTCACGGGCCTGAAGCAATAGTATATCTGATCCGACTGCAAAAAAAGCAGACAACCGCTTAGATAATCTTATCGAGTTCTTGAGAAAGGAAGTAAGAATGAACAGCGTATTACCATGGCTGCTGAGGCGTTTGATTTGCCGCAGCGTTTTCCAAACGCGAATTCTCGGGTGGAACGTGTTAAAAATAATGCCGTGCCCAATCGTTTAATTCCACCTACTGCTGCTAATCTTATAAATTGTGAAACTTTATTATGTATTTTTTGCAAATATATTTACAACAGTAATGTGCGTTCAAAAGCAAAAGAAATGTCTTTGGAAGAAAAAAAATCTCCTATGAATAGAACATACTGTTTTCTTTGTTTAAGAATAGGGCATCTGTCTTGATATTGTAAGGCGAAAATTATATGTACGGTTTGCAAGAAATCCCATGTAACTATGATATGTCCGGACTCGCCTACAAATATTGGTGTTCATTCAAAGCGCAACTAATACGAAAACTGTTGAAAATAACGTTAAACAACAAACTCTTTCTAACCAAACGCATAAGCGAGTGTTTTTACAAACTCTGAGAGTAGTTTTTAAAATGGTCAAATGGTACTAAATCAATTCGGATTATACCTGACAGCGGTTCGCAACACTTGCGAACCGCTGTCAGGTATAATCCGAATTGATTTAATACCATTTCACCATTTTAAAACTACTCTCAGCTATATTCTTAGGGCCACTGCCGTTGAACTAAGGTACGTATAAAAGGAAAGAGAACTGAAGAACAGAGGTGATGCTGCAATGGCAACTTTAAATCTTTTTATCAAAGATGCCACAATATCAGATTTGTGGGATTTAGAAGTTATCGGGATAAAGGAACCAAGTGAAAGACAAACAAAAGAAAAAATGACCTTAGCCGCAAAGGGGTTATTTCTAGAAACGATTACAGTTAGGGTGATACGAGGTGCGGCTATCTTGGGTACACCCTCCGCTTCCCACCAACCATGACAAGAGGATAAAATCCACAATAAAAAAGTTGAAAACAAATGATCTTATTCCCCAATACGAGCAAGTGTTTTGTAAATGGGAATCCGAAAGGATTACACCAAAATTATGCCTGTATTCTATGCCTCTGCTCATGTAAGTAGTATACCGTCTTTAAACCAGTGCTTGGAAAAGGGATTAAATCTAATTCAATTAATACCTTCGATGTTACTGAGATTTAGAGAGAATCAAATAGGTGTAGTAGCTTATATAAGGAGACCTTTTTTGCAAATAAGTATTTATGAAAACGATCAATATTTCTTAAAATTGTAGTGGGATAGTGTTGCATCACTTAATATTGACAATGAGAAACTGGTTGTTACCAAAAGAGAAATTCTTTCCATAACACAATGTTTGACCCGATTGGTTTTTGCCAGCCCAGCATTATTGTTACCAAAACTGTTATTGCAAAAATTGTGGACAAAACACCAAACATGGGACCAACCAGTTACAGCAGATGTTGCTAAATGTTTTAAGAGATGGTTGTCAGGGTTACCTTTATTGTCTAATATCGAAATCCCACGATGTATTATGACTGATGTTTTGGAATCTGCGTCTCTTAGTATTTCCGTATCCTGTGATGCGAGTATACAGGCGTACCCATGTGCAATATTTCTGCGAGTTGTATTTCAGAAAGGTTATGGTTTATTTGTTGGCTGCTAAATATAGAGTAGCCCCTCTCAAGAAAATAACCGTTCTCAGATTGTAGCTTTGGATAGCAACTATAGGAACTAGTTTCCTACAGACCCTTCGTCGTTTTGAAGCATGGCGTGGACGGCCAAAACTATATATAGTGACAATGGAAAAAACTTTGTTGGAACCGGAAATGCTTCGGCAACATTAAATAGGAATGCTGTCCAACCTGAGGCTTCTGTTTTGCGTATTACGTGATGATTTAATCCTCTCATTGCACCGTGGTGGAGAGGCTTTTGTGAACGTATTGTTGGGACAACGAAACAATTATTGCGAAAGATATACTTGGTCACGCAAGTTTAAGTTACGAGGACTTATCAACGCTGTTATTTGATTGTGAAGCAGTAATTAATGCGAAATCTCTTTCTTACTTGCCTGTCTGATGATTCAACAGACTTGGCTGCGACAACTCCTGTTTTTGCGGGATCAAATTAATTGGGGTATGCTTGATTGTGATACGGTAGACAAGGCATCCTGGTGTAGAAAAATTAAAAAATATGCAAGAAATTCGTAATGACTTATGTTTTCGCTTTCGCACTGAATAATTTAGACAATTGAGTATACTTTTCATTAAAAAGATTGAGCGTCAAGTAGTTGTGTGAGAATTAGTCCTTGTAGGAAGTGATAACGAAAAAGTGTTTGAATTTGTCTTTGGGTCGTGTTACTGAAGTATTTTCTGGCAAAGATGGCCATATTCAAATATAAATGTTACAGCCTGTGCAAAGAGTTTATCCTTTAGAATACAGCAACGATTTTGAAACAAATAAACGTGTTGAGAACCTGGCGGAACGTACAAAATATCGATGTGACGTTAGTGCGGGAGTGAACGATGTTGAATGCAATATCCAAAGCAGAGTACGCGAAGTGAGTTTTGACTGAAATGTTTCCTTTTACTTTGTGAGAAAAATGTTCATTGTTTAAATAATTTCTCACTTGAGAGAACGTTGGAAACCATCTTTGGCTGTTAGAATAATATTGTATGTAACTAATGAAAATTAACGTTATAATAGTAGTAACTTAGAAACAACAAAGAAAAGTTAAAAACCTTTTGTTAAATAAGAAGTTGTCAAGTTTTGGCCGAAGTATCTTTTTTAGTACTTTTTAGCTAGGTAGAAGACGTGGTAGTGCTTAGAGGATATACTAACCGTCACTGTTAAATTGCTCTTCAAGACTCCATATTCGTAGTTTGCAGAATTTTCGATTAGATTATTGCTGCCACGACATAACTTTACTAATTACGCTTTATGTTACATATTATTAATATGGTAATAAGCTTTTCAAGACATTGCGCAAATTGTGGACGTGGACCATAGACTTTCTAGAACTTAAATGTAGTCGAAAATCCTAGGATTCAAGGAAATTTTAAAATGAGACCCTACCATTTGCAAATTTGCAACGGCCAGGAATGTAAGGCGAGATTCCGATTGTCTAAGGAGGTAGTCCTCATTATTGATAATATATTAGACGAAATTTCATGCCTTAAAAACGAGTATGTAAATAGTTTCTTTGGGGCTAATACATTTATTAAGTTTTTATGTAGGAACATTGCTGTTACTGCTATTGGTAACACTAAAGTATCTAGCAACAGGTTCATTTTGATAAGTAGCAGGAGATTTTTGTGGTATACATAAATCTACCGCGGGCCACAATAGTAGTCAAGGTTTTCAGAAGTTTAGCCAGCCTTCATTCTGAATTCATTTCGACGCCATCGAACTTGGGAGAGGCAACTCAGGCTGGTTTTTTAATACAAGTAGTTTTCCAAAATGTGTGGGAGCGTTGAATTGCACACGTAAAGATAGTCTTCCGAAGGAAATAACGCAGAGTTCTATAGAAACAAAAGGTTTTTTCTCTAAATGTGCAAGTTATATGTGATGCAGATCTGTAAGATCATGGTACGTCCCTGGATAGGGTTATCACATAGTTCCACGATTTTCAATAATTCGAGGCTAGGAGCTCGAATGGAAAATTCTGAATTTGACGGAGACAAATTGTTGGTGCGAGATGGGAGTTGGTGGTTATGGGATAAAACCTTATTTTATAACACCATTACATAAACCACAAAGTTCAGCCGAACATTCGTTTAATAAAAGCCAAATTTGAACTCGAAACCCTAGTGAGAGATGCTTTGGTGCTAGGAGGCGACGGTTTCCCTTCTGCTTTAGGCATAAATTACATATTGACAAAGTCTTTGCTTGTAGCTACCACTGTATGGCACAATATAGCATTAAAAATTGCGAACCAGAACCCTTACTTGATAATAAGGAAGTCAAAATTGCATTTAAACTTGCAAATGGGATAAATTTGGACCTACAAGATGTCCAGAATATGGGTTTCAACATAAATAACATTAAGAGTTATAGTTTAATCACTCAAAATAACCTCTAAAATTAATTGAAAACAACGTCATGTTGTCCTTGCAAGTGTTGATTACATTTTGTATTGATGTTCCTCCTCTTGAAATTTTAAAAATTGAGCATGTTTTTGTTTGTTTGTTCAAGTTATTGGAAATATTTTTTCCATTTGCTTTAATTTTAGCGCATGTTTTAAAAAGCATTGTTCTTGTGTTGAGACAAATTTTTTTTAAGTAGCCCATAACCTAATTTTCGATTTTAGACAATGCGTTTTACGTTTACCATTGTAATCGGTTAAAAAATCCCATTGTAATATAATATGAAATAGAAAAAACATCTTTTTACCGTTTGTCTGATTTGGAGGTAAGGCCGTTCATTTACATTTCCAATGCTCCACCAGAAGGTACTACATTGGGAGGTAAGGCCGCAGAAGTTCGCAACATATCTGGTGTATACTTCGACCAGTCTTTAATACGTAAAGATTATTTTGATTATAAAATATTGTATGTTGACGCTTAATGCAAGATAGTATAACCTGTTGTGCTTGTGCTAAGCATATCAGAATTTGAACGATCATCTCTTTGGGACTTGAAACCATATATGTTCTAATTCAGGTTTTAATGTTGTCATAGCGCTTATCTGCAATATTCATCATTTCTGCAGGTACCTATAAAGTCAAAATTTCACCTTTCGTATAATCATGCTCTTGAGAATTTGTAATGTTGTTTCTAAAAATTCAGTACACCTTGTTTAGATTAGTAAGTATATATATTCGAATAACTTACTACCAAAAAGCCTTTATCAGCATCAAACTCAGATGGAAGGCCAGTTAATTCTGAGTTAATTATCGCGCTGATGTCATTATTCGTATAGTCAGTTGTCGGTCGTGTCAATGCTTTTGGAGCCGCCTCTAGTACCATACATATATTTTCCATCTTCCGCATATTTCTGTTTAATGCGTTTTTTTTTTAATTCACATACTTATTTCGCAGAACTTAACGTCCCGATATTGAACACTTGAGAGTTTGTTGAACTCGGAACAAATTTTATTCCAAGCAGAATGTTTTATTTTAATAGTTTTTGTATCACTCTTTCTACATTCAATCTGCTTATTATATTTTTTCACCAATCTTAGTAATAGGTCTTTTTCATTGGCACAAAATTTTTCGCTCGCATTCTCTTTTTTTATTTTCCATAATGTTAAACGTTGGATTACTTAAACCGCACTAATTACAATGTCACTTCAATCATACTTCAATTAAATTAACCCAGGCATAGTTTAACTGAAGGTAGGCTGAACCATGATAAAACAGAGTAGTAGTTTAACTACCGTTTAACTTGGCCAGTTCGCCTTACCCGCAGTCGATAAAACAGGTCGTATGTCTGAATTATTTTTTTTTCATATTTTCATCACTTTATTTTGACTATGTAGGTACGTGCGAAAAACGCCTGTAAAATGATTGATTTGTAAAGTAAACTACACTTCTTAGTATGTGTGACGGTAAACAAGATGTTACAAGTTTTCGGAAGCCAACTATGGACAGTAAATCATATACCTGTTGTACGAAAACGTATTATTTATTTGTATAACGTTTTCTACTCTTGCAAAGACACTATTACACAAGAAGACTCGCTTCTGGTGCGTCTTTCAGGTTTTAATGCTTATTAACTCATTTATCTATTTTCCTACGTGAACGTACGTTTGTAGACCATATCCTATGCATGCGATTGATTGTCGGTATTTGCTAAATCAGCGTGCTATTATATATTTTTCTTTCTTGTACAAATTTTCGTTTGTTAATTTTGATCTAGTTTTTATTTCATAATTTCCTTTCCTTTTTCTTGTTATGTAAAAATACCTGTTTTTCCTTCTTTCATCTACAATGCCTATGATTCCGTTTCTGCTATTCTTTTTTTCCTTCTCGGCATATTTACTAAACCCGGTTTTAAATCACTTCATAGGGATTCTGTGTCGTTTTAGTAAATATTGTTATTTACTATTTGTTCACTTTTGTCTATACCTATCTAAATAGTTTAATATTTTTAGCTTTTTTAATTGTTACTTCTTTTTTTGAAAATTAAGTTAGTTTTTTGTGTGTAATTCGTCTGTTCTCCACTGCATCGTGATCGCTACCTACCTTAACCATAGAGTAACCCTTACAATTAGTAATTTAATTTTAAACTTTATTCTACTAGTTTAGAATGTATCTTGATGCATATCTATATATTTTGGCATTTTTAAATACAGCTTCGATGCTTCTGATTGTCAAACAGTGTATGTGTGATGATTAGCTTGCATCGAATATAAAATTGTATTAATCTGTTTCCCGTACTGTTTTCCCAAGCCGTATTTTCTTAGAATATGTTAAGTGCTGATTGACTTATTTACTCCACAAAAGCGAAGTGACGTAACAGCAAATAGTGCACCCGATAGGGTCAAAGTTACGTACGATAAGCCTATACATGCAGGTTTCGCGATTTTGGACTTGTCGAAAACTTTGATGTACGAGTTTCATTATGGCATTTTTGGGGAATAGTATGGGATATATTACAAGCAAAGATAGGAAAAAGGAGGTAGATGTAGATCTAGAAGATGAGATAGTGATAGATGCAGGCTGTGCAAATTTCAGGGAAATCTGTAGGTTAGTGCAGAATAGGAAACAATGAGGGTATGCGTCTAACTAGTTTCAGGACTGAAGACCTAATGATGATGAATTAATAAAGTTAGTCTGTCGGGTGAAGACGACAATAGATTCGTCATCCCTGGATGTACATCAACTTGTGCATGGGGGCATAAAAATATAGACTTACGGAAAGTTTTTACATGCAAATTAAGTAAAAGTAGTTTTAAGATTTTATAATTTTCAAGTTCTTTCCCCCACCTTCTTGCCTTCCTAATCCTTTTCCTTCTATCCTGGTGGACAGAGTGTACTTGTTACCTCCCCGTAATGTTCGTTTTACGGCTAATATTTTGTTGTCTTTGTAGTCTGCAAAATACCGGTTATAATAGTGTTTTATTAATAAATGCTATTTTATTCAAGTTTATGCGCTTCGTTTAAAAGATTTAAAGGTTTCAAAGTACCTGCAGAGCTAAATTGTTTTTTAAGGTATCACATCTTGAGAAAACTGTACAATTGGGTCTTTAGTGTTAATATGAGGGATCCTACTGAAAAAATACTAGAAATAAAATCCTTTCATATATGGTTAAAATTTTAATAAGTTTGAAAATTAGGCATAAGAGTGTTAGCACACAGGGGGTTGCTGCGATTAAAAAAATTCTTTCAGATTCGGGTTCCCTGGAAAAATTTAGACTAAAAAATGTATCATACCCTAAGAGAAGTCGGTTCCGTTCAACTTGTTAAAATTCGAAGTTATAGGGTGCAACTCTGTAAGGAGTAGATCGATTTGAAAAATTTCAACGGTTTTACATTGCCAAAAAAATTCTGGTTTAGATTAAAGTGGCTAGTCGAAGAAATCTTATATTAATGCGATTAGCAAAAAATTTAGAGGTATCGGGTTTTAAAGGGGGTCTAACTTTGCAAGGGGTGATCCGATATAACAATTCCAACGGATTTAGATCCCTGGAAAATTTTGGATTAGATACGTTTACCAGGTCATCGAAAAATCTTCCAGGAACCGAATTACGGGAGTATCAGCAAAAAGTGGGCTGGTTCTGTCTTCGTCCTTCTACTCGACTATTCTGTGAATTTACATACTCATTCAAATGAAAATGCGCCTCGTCACTCATTATGAATTTTTCATGAAAATCAGGCTTGTCATGGACAAACTGTAACATCTTATTAGCTTATGTACGCCGGCGTAAGGTGTCTTGCAGAAGAAGATCTTGTATTAATTGAATCTTAAATGGAAACAACTCCACATCTTTGTGCAAAATTGTAGCCAAAGTAGTTCTTCGTAAACCAAGTTCCTGAGCACGATGTCGAATCGAGGTTGATGATTTGTTTTGAACGCTTTCTTGAACAGCAGCAATGTTCTTAGTCGTTCTTGCAGTACGTTATGGTCCATGCTTGGGCCTATCAGCTGCATACTCCCTTTCTTCGAAATTATTCACTACACAATAACTAATGTGTTTTGTTGGTATATTATTTTTTCTAAAAATTTTACTTACCTCAACGTCACAGTAATCAATGATTGATTTGCATAAAATGTTTTAACAATTAATACAGCACGTTGGTATATCGAACATTCTTCAATAATAAATTTGCCGTGTCTATTCCGCGACTACCAAATATGAACTGTCAAAACTAATATTTACCAAAATGGCCGCAAAACAAAGTAGTATGCCTTCCCGGCAGACACCCGTTAATAGAAAAATTTCCTTTTAAATTTTTTAGAACTTACGAAAATATAGGGTTGTTTTTGACATATTTTGCACTATTGTTAAAGTTTGTGAACTAGTGTTTTTCCTTACTATAAATTATGTATGCTCATTAAATTCGCATCTTTCAAGTGTAATATAATAGACCTTATCATATTTTTTGCTTTCAATTATTTAATATTGCTTTTCTCGTAGACCATAAAAATTTACTGAAAATTAAAAACACGCTTTTCCGAGGCATTAAAACCAAAAGCATAACTTGTTTAATTTGAACTTCAATGCATATACGTTGAACATTTTACTAAGATTAACTGCTGTTTTAAATAAGGCGTATATTCTAATCTTATGGTGATATTAAATACATGCAATTTTGAAATATCTGGCATTTCTTATTACCTCCATTTCTCTTTACATCGTCATCGCATCAGTTTTCCATTTTTATTTTCCTGATCCTACAGCTGTCTTTTCATTTGTCCATTACGCGGAGCTGTTAGATATTCAAAATAAAAAGTAAAAAATAAATGTAAGGTCAATGTTTGTTTATTTGGCAAATTCATGCAAATGCCATGGCACGGTTTAAGGAATGTACTCCACATTTATAATATTCACGGTGACGTGTAAATTCAGAGTTTCAATTTAAGCATATTAAATCGTGAAACATTTCCTCGTGACTTCAGAAATGGGAATTGCTACCTGGTTCCACAAAGGAGTCTAATTCTGAACATAACTACAGTACTTTTTACAGCTATCCAATAATAGTCACTTCTTTATAGATGTTTATTTATATTTGTGAATTTATATATCACGTTTTTTACCCTGATATTTATTATATCCCATTAGAAATAGTAATTCTTAAACAAAAGTACGTTTTGCCGGATGGCATAATCGAACAACGGTTTTTTTTCTAAAATACGTAACGTCACAAGTTGCAAAAAATATATGAATTACGGTACCATACCATAACTTGCCAATTATAAATAAATGTGACCTACTTGCTTTAGCTCCAGATTTATTTCAGATCATTGTCAGATCTTTGCAGTATTGGCTAGATTACATAATATTTTTGTAGCAGGTTTTTATACTTCCTCCAGTATTATTCTACATCTTTGTTATACATACAAAAACGATCTCTTTTATAACATTCTCTTTATCCAGTTAGGGAAGGTGTATCAATTTTAGATCATTTCAGCTAAGAAATACAGCGTATTATCTAAACATAATTAAGTGGAGTTGAGTTATCAAATACGGACCATCAATTTTTTCAATTAGGACATAGTTTAAGAATTTAACTATTTTTTAAACAAACGGCTATTATTTATTCTTATTTCGGCAGTAGAAGTTTTAGAGATGCGAGTAGCTTAGACTCGCCAAAAAAAAATAGAAATTGTTACGTGTTATTTCGTAGTTCGAATACTTTCTACATTTTATCTTCTCTAATCCTTGTTTTGGTAAACGTTTGCTTTCACGTTTGGAAAATTGCTAAATACACACCATTCAATATTTATTAATCAAATGATCTAGTTTAACTGTAATTAGATAAAGCTACGGCGTTATATTTGAATGCTAGAAATATGCTCAAAAGTTGTTGCTATCCTATAGTGGGTTTTCCGTGAAGTACTCTTCAGAAAACAATGTTATAATTCGTTCCTTGAACAAGTTCAGTATATTTCGAGTGTTTGTTTGTGTGGCCCCTTGTATGATAAATATTATAAAGTTAACCGAGCACTTACACAATCTTTATGATGAAAACTTGTTTGGCTTGTATATATAACACATATTCTTTGGATTCTAACGCGCATTCTTAGTCCAGATTCTAACCCACAGAAGCCTCATTTTGTTGTTACGACACATGTCATCTGGGTGTCATCTGTATGCAGATTAAGTCATTAGATGGGTACACATTGCTGTTACCACTAACCCTTGACAGCCCGCGTGAGGAAATATTATCAAAAGCAACAGGTATCGAATAACCTTACTCATTAATTGTACGTGGATCTTTGCTTACCTTATATAAATATTAAGATGAATAAGTCATTTTGCTAATTGAATACTGTTATTATAAGATTAAGGATACTAGAGTTGGTTTTGTGTCATACTGTTTTCTATTGATGTAAAACCGAGTGAATTGGTTTTGAAATTATATATAGGTTTGATAATTATCCATCAGCTGTGGTATTTGTTTAGCTATTGGTGTTGATTGCTCCTAAAGCACTATTGTAAATATGGATTTTGTTTCTTAGGTTTTAATAGATTCTATTGGGAAGAGCTTGTCATCGTGAAAGTTGAAAATAAATAGATAAGATTCTAGTCGTATTTATGTTTACATTTGACTATACGGTAATAAATGTGTAGAAACCTGCTGAATAAACGCCATAATTATTTTGTTTATTTTTTTGTGTTATTAATTGAGTGTTGAATTTTATTATATTATTTGACATACTAGCATTCTGTCTGTATGAATATGTTGTTGTCTATCTACTAATCCTTTTTCATGGCGATTTGGGCTGTTGCGCGTTCTTTCGTTTAGTTTTCTAGCCCCCCATCCTTCTCCGACTGTGTTAGCACGGTATTTCATGTTGTTTTTTCCCGTCTTTGTTACCATATTTCAGGCGAGCATTCCGTTACTGATTTTGTTCTTTTCTTCCCGCTAGTCTTACGTGTAATAAAACAAATCGAAAAGTATTTTTTCTTAATTGGTTATGTTGTCGTTGGCATTAAAATTTACAACCTAGCGTTTACAAACTAAACGTACAGACTGGAACCGCAAATTCATCTACTCTAAGGGAAAGAAACTCCTAGAATTCTTTAAAAAGTCGAGCAGAACATCGAAGCCAACAAGATGAAGCGGATATTTTGTTCGGCATAATTGACTTATTTATTACATTAGAAATTTACGCAAACCAAGAGCTAGTGTCGCAGCACGTAGCAGTTTAACTCAGACTGCCTCTAAAGTGTGTGACAGTTGCACTCAGATTATTGCTAAAGGAGACAAAACGTCGTATCAAAAAATTAAGTGGCAGAAATACAAGGAAGTGATGACCAACTACCGCTACGAGGAAGAGAAAACTGTTGAAAGCGCTGTAACGAACTTAACCAATAAGATTCGAAAGGGAATAATGAGATCCACCACAACCGTCGTGTATATAACGAACCATTTGCTGCCGACTTGCAAAGAGAAGGAAACTCTGTAACAAAAATACAAAGCTAAACAAAACTTCCTGAAAACCAGGGAAATAGAGGACATAGTGACCATAAACAAAACAACGGCAAAAGTTAAAAGTATGCTTGCCAATTGAATTGGTTGCTTCTCTCTATTATGACTCAACCGTATTTATAAGTTAAAACGTTGTGGTTCACAGGATTTGTGCGACTTGAACTGTTTTAAAGTTGAGGTCAAGGGTTTTTCGGTACATGAGAATATATGTATTGGTATTTTCTCACTATTCACGTAATATTCCAACTGCCCCATTGGATTTCTGTCTATTTAAGTAATTATTAACTAAAAATTCACCTTTAAAACCACGAGAGGAAGTTTTTACCTCGTCCTGTATGCTTATTAAGCGACAATTAAGTAATCTACTGTTATGACATTTAAAACCAATAAAATAGTATTGATACCAGCTGCTAAGGGATTCAAAAACCAATACTCAGAGTCAATATATAGACTGTCACAGAATAATTATTCATAATTTTCAGAAATGAGAGGGCACTTAAATAAATATTTTTATTAATAAACTACTATCCGGAAATTTTTCGGTGTCAAGAAGAACTAGAAATCAAACTTTATAAAAATTGTTAGGAGATACGGCCGCCATTTTCGATACACAAGTTGTAATGATGTACAATCGACTGCAGAATTCTTCGAAATAGCTGCAGATGCCATGAATATCATCAACGCTACAATAATTCGAGCCACTAACTCTTCTTATGTATTAACAGGTGTCTCATAAACCAATGATTTAATATGACCCCCAAATACTAAAACAATCGGAGTGATCTTGTGAACGCGCAGGCGAAGAAATGGCCTTCTTTTCTTATCCTTGCATTTGGAAGTTGTGCATTTAGATAATTTTGGCACTTTAATCCAAAGTGTGCTGGTGCATCATCATACTGGAAACCAATATTTCTTGGAATATTAAGTAGGGCTTTTCCAAGCTATTCTGGTAGAATATGTTCCAGAAAAATCCTATACATATGACCATCTAACTGTGCAGGTAGTAGATACTGTTCCACTACATAATTGTCGACAATAGCAGCCCAAATATTAACAGAAAACTTTCATTGATGATGTAACCCTGAGGATTTCTTTGCTCCAAATGTGATTATTGTGTCTGTTAAAAAGCAATCTCTTGTAAAACATGCCTCGTCTCTGTCTGTCCATAATACACTCCTAGGAAATCTTGGTTCGTCATTAATTTTATTCAAGTACCATTTAGAAAATTGAACTCTGTTGGAATAATCAGCTGGAATTAACGTTTACACTTTTTGTATGTGTAACGGATGCTTCTGGTATTCGTTCAGTACCCTCTATACAGATGTGATTTGTATGCACTGCATGGCCAATGGCAAGAGTACTTTTTTTGGGTTATCTTTAAATTGTGCAGCTGGAATTAACGATTACATTTTTTTAATGTGAAACGGATGCTTCTGGTATTCATTCAGTACTCTCCATACAGATGTAACTTGTATGCACCGCATGGGCAATGACAAGAGTATTTGTTTTTGGGTTATTTTCAAATTGTTGCAGAGCTAGATTGCTCGCGAATCTATTCTCTTTACTTGGAAAACACCAGTATCTCGAATACGCTGATCCAAGGAATGTGATGTCGAGGATGCTGCTCGCCTAAATTCGTTTTGCTTCGTCACCATTACCGTAAGCTTCTCCGTAGGCAAGTTGCATGTTTGCTAATTAAATATTTATAAAATGACGCATTTCCAATAAAACACTAATTTATCTAGTAAAGATTAATTTGTGACACGTAAAATGACAATAACACACTCCTCTAATAAGGAATAATTTGTCACAGATCTAAAGAGACCACAACGCAAGTGGTTGTTGTTTTCCAAAAGGTTTCGATTTTTACTTTGTATACCGCTGGGAAAGTCCTAGTGTGACAGTCGATTTTTTATTTTATCTCGATACTGAGGAATTTCCGACACTAGTTTATCCCTATCATTTCTGAAAATTAGAAATAGTTATTCTGTGACACCCGGTTGCTTCTCATTAAGTGGTCACCCATCATGCTCTGTAGTTGAGAGCTACATACAGCCCGACATTGAGCAATTTTTTCTCTTATACTGATAGTTCTGAGTTACCAAGAAACAGTGAGCCAGGCCTAAAGCGGCTAAAGCTGTTATTCATTAATTTTTTGAAGTAACTAGTGAAAATTGAAGCTGGAGAACGATGAAATTGGTGATAGAGGCAGAATAGCAGGGATCGGTCACCAAAACTTTACTGAAATAATTATATGTAAAAAACAACAAGTGACAGAATGGCGAGATTCGTGTATAGATCAAGGAAAATCGACAGCTATACAAAATGTATTTTTAAGAGTTGATTCGAGCAAACAATAGGATAAGTTTGTAGGAATGATTTTGTCGCAGATGTGTGTGTGTGTGTGTGTGTGTGTGTGTGTGTGTGAGTGAGTGCGTGTTGTGTGCGTCTGCGTGTGTGTACGTGCGCGTGCGTGCGCGCGTGTGGTGTGTGGTTGTATGGTGCGTGCGTGTGTGTGCATGGGCGTGTGTACGTACGTTCGTGTGTGTGCGCTCGCGTGTGTGTGTGTGTGAATGTGTTGCAAAGAAGAAAACAGGATTTCTTTAAATAAATTGTGGTGAATCTTTGGAGATAGGGTACAATTGAGTCAGTGACATTGAAAGAACTATATTCTGGAAGAAGATTGGGCTCGTTCCAATAAGTTTAGAATTTAGGATAGATTGCAACATAGAAAATAAGGTTTAGAATATTTAATATTTAAAGGACAATTAAGTAAAGTAATATAAGAATAGATGCTAAGAAAGGACAGAATATGATCAAATACTTTAAAAAGAAACACAAAAGTAAGAAAACTATTATTAAAAGAGAAAATATAAGGGCACACAACAATATGAAACGAGACAAAATGATGTAATTTTATATAGAAAATAGTAGGTAGTGAAAATATACAAAAAATATAGAGATACTAAGAAGGGTTACCTAGGGAATAAAAAAGAAGATATAATTCAATAAGATTTTGACACGAAGAGTGGCAATTAAAAATTTTTTTCTTAAAATTATTCCTATCGAAGTACATTATAATTGTAATTCGAATTAACATAAATAATATTGAGTTGTGAAGAATATTTAATTATCGAATTAGATAGAATTGATTTATATTAAAGGAAGAAGGTATATTTGTATTTAGAGGTCTGTTTTTGGAAGTTAATGTTAATAAAAGAAACAAAGAAAATAAAAGTCAATTAAAAAACGCCAAGTCGTATGTCATTAAAAACACCTATAAGGATATTACAGAAAGTAATTGTGAAAAAACTATATTTGGTTTGTAACTGGGATCTAATTATATACATAAGAAAAAGGCTGTCGATATACGTCAAGAGAACATAATTGGAATTTAAAGAAGTCTTAGAATAACCTAAACTCTACTTGTACAATATCATAAAATTCAAAGAAATAAGAAGAGTCAAAATTTCTGAAGTAAGAAGAATTGAAATCTACAGAATTATTCAGGAAAGTTTTAATTTTATTATTTATTGTAATATCATATAAAAGTCAGCACAGTAATTATTCTATATAATTTCATCATCATATAGATCCAAAAATTGGAAGGAGCCGCAATATTCTATCACCTAAATATAGAACTTCCATTTTATTCAGTTATAAAAATATTTGATCTGTCGAATGTCCTGTAAATTAAGTGACATAATTAGAAGTGGAAGTTTTATAAAATTATTAAACTATTAATAATTTGTATTGGAGTTTCAGAAAGAAATAAACTGCTACTTGAGAATTAATACTAATATAAAAGAAAGAGATTTTTTAAAAAGCATATAACAGTGGATAGGAATACTCATAACATTAAAATATAACATTGAAGATTAAAACCGTAAGTTTTTTGAATTATTTCTTTAGTTGATTATAATTTGAAAATTGAACCATATTGAAGCGATCTATTTTGTACATTATTATAAAAGGAACTTAATTAATATTCAATTAATTATAATAAACTTTGAACCCCACCTGAGATCATCGATCAAGTTAATAAGAACAATACTTAGTCGGAGCAAAAATATTTATAAAGTAATCATCTCATAGAGTCTCATTCCTATAATACGATTTCTTTATAAACATATAAAATACACTACAATATCAAGAATGAAAACTTTGGAACATACTAGAGAAAGATGCAGTAAAGAGGAAGGTAAATAGGAATTGGAAACCGACTATATGTAAGGAAGATAATGTTTATGTCTAATAAATACACATTTTACATTCTGAAAACTACAAATGGCAAAACAAGGTGTTATTTATAGGTAATAAAAAAATTCAAGCTAATAATTGATTTGGCACACAAGATAACAGCATCAATACAACTCGTTTGTGAAAAAAAAATAATTTTCTAAACAGTGTTTGCTATACTACAAAAGTACCGCTTTAATAAAGTATTTGCTAAAAACAATAATAGTAAATTACCGTAGCAAATGCAATAGTACTTTTTCTCCTTATTAAAGGCAAAACTTTTGTATGCAAATGATCTTGATCACTTACGGTGTGCATGTCGTCATTTTATTGTGTGCAAAAGAATTTTTTACTATTGCAATTGTTTCTGACGTTCTATAGCTTCGAGGGTTTTCGCAACGATTTATTTTGACGTAAACACTTGTGGGAAAGTAAGTTTGCTCTAAATTTCCATTATTTTTAAAATTAATATTCTTTCTTAAGAGTAAAGTTTTTTTACTGGTGTGTGGAATAATTCACCCATGCCTAAAGTGAAAACGTGGACCAAGACTAAATTTTGCAAAGGCCTTTAACATCTTCAATGCTTTGATTTTTTTGTAATTTATAAAAATTCCCTTAACTAGGATATCCTAAATAATATTGTACATTACTTCATCCAATTGGAACTAACTAAGCACAAATTCTAAGAACTGGTATGTTTTGAATTGTTCTATTGCGATCAAGTTGCTTGTTTTCTCAAGAACAAGTTGCAATTTCCGAATATTATTGGAAATTTGTGATTTCCGTCACGCTTTCTAAATTGCAGCTATGTTTTTGACACAATTATATACATTACGCAGAAAGTACTAAAGCAACTGGTCCCAGCTTCATTGATGTGTATCCTTACCTTAATAAAAACACTTTCTTTTGTTTCTATCTATTTTTTAGTGTTTTGAATAAAGTTGTAGATCTCATCATCTGAGATAACTTTTTTACTGTTTGGTATTAAAAGTAGAACAGTGAAAAGAAACTAAATTTTGCAAAAGCTTTAAGCAACATTTAATGCTCCCTAATTTTTTTCATGTTTTAATGTAATTATTTCCTTGACGCCGACGTGGTTTATGGGGCCTCAACTAATCACGAACCTTAACTTCCATGGTATATTTTAGATAGTTTAGTCTTACTGGGAATACAGCGTAGTTTTGTATGGCATGCATTTTTTCTAGATCGACCCGTTCTTGAAAGTGATTTCTAGGTATTACGTCACTATATTCATGAATATTCTCATTAACTTAGATAACGGCAGTTGTCATATACATGCATTATATTGCTGAGGTTTATAGATCATTCTAAATGAGCCCCAGGTTGAGCGTTAATAAAAAATTCTGAGGACTGAAGTGGGTAATAAAAGTATTGCCCTAATTATTTTTGCTAGCTCAATTTAAATCAAACATCAAACTTATAAAGATACGAAATATTCTTTAACAAAGAATCTTAAAAAATAACATTTACTACATCCACAACAGCTTTTCTCTAACAAGCAATATCTTACATTTAACCTCTCAAAAAAAAAACACTTTCATATTAACATTAAAATATAAATTGGAAATCAGTACGCGATCAAGTCAGTAAACGTGAAGTTGAGCTTTTAACATGTAAAATCTTATGACCATACTTAAGAAAATCCAGAGAATAAAACATATTTATGATTTTAAGACTTTTTGTAGTTGTTGTGATGGAACAAAGCTACCTACCTTTGGTTGTTCTTTATTTGTAAATTGTTAGCAAAATCAATTAATACTTATATAAACATCCCATTTAGTGGGAGAAAACGTTTCTTTGATTTTTCGAATATTTCTTTTTTTTGCATATATTCATTTTAGTTGAAAAATGGCATCAAAAGATTTAAATTGAAAACACGAAGTTTTTACGATTGCTCTAATATTAGAACATGGGTGGTTGAATGTTTTAACTATCGAGCCACGTTACAGATAAAAATTTTACCGCGAACCAACTTAAACAATTTTCTATTCTAAAGTGTATTTTAAATTAGGAGGATTATTTTATGAGTTTTTAAAAGCAACATTTTAAAATCCAAATGGGTGTTTATTATATAATCTACAGAAAGAAGTTGAAATGAAAATCGGTAAATATTAATATCGGATATTTATCAGAATTCAGTGATCATATAACATGAAACAATAATGAGTAAAAATTTATAAAAATACTATAACATAAAATATCAAGATCCACTTACAAAATTACACAATTTTATATGGAATAAAAATGCAATTGAATAAATGGTATATATATATATATATATTGCTGTGATAAGGGGTTGTTTAGGGGTGTATTGAGTAGTAATGGTCGCGTAGTAACTGTAAATAGCAATGGGAATCAGAAAACTGCATTTATTTAGCAGGAAAATAAGTAATTCGCACATTATGTAAACAGTAAGCATTTAACACCCTGTATATGGACCGTAATTAACTTTAATCAATGCCAGTAAGCATATCTTTCAATAATAGAACACGTATTCAGCAGAGAAATAATCGTACATGTAATTCAACTACCTTGAGAGGTGTTCAACAAGTTTATAAAACAGATACGCAGAAGATAAGATAAAACCTAATAAATCCTCATGCAATTAAGCTTGTGATAAAGAAGGAACAATAAGCACTTTGATAAGAAAACGCACTTTCAAAGATGAGTTTAAAATAAATACATAAACGAAAACAGCAATCGTGTTACATCATTTATTTTTGTACAATTCTCCAAAAGCTTTATCTACACAAAACAACAGACATAAACTAAAAGTCCAGCGACGATAACAATTAAAACAATAGTAAATAACAGCATGATACGAAACTCCAAAATAGTTTCATCAGAAATCAGCTTGAAAATATACTAGGTATGTCCAGAACAAATATGGTTGGTCACAACAATTTGCAAGGCTGCTTGGAAAAACAATCCAAATGTAGAGGGAAAAAGCTACATAACGCCCAGAAGTTATAAGAAACAGTCAGTTTCAATTTGAAGCACGTCAAATCTACAATACTTTTAATCAAATATTTACGCGTCAGACAAATAAAATTTATATTATAGTGCAAAACAGTGCTTTGTAAGAATTGCGTTAAGAATGCATGAAAAAGCTTTTGCCGTTTTTGCAGAAAACGTGAGTAGAAATTGGTTAATTAATTTAAATTAAATATTTATAATGATATAGGGCTTCTAATACTATTCTAATCCGCGTCTAAAACAATTTTGGTTTACTTCTAAGCAATTCTAATTCATGAGACTAAGTCTGATATTCAGAAATTCATAAGGAACCTACGAATTCCAAGTGGTATTTAAGGCGCATCCAGAGAAACATAGAATAAAGCACGAGGTGAATCTTGGAAATAGGGAGCAACAAAAATATAGGGTAATATAAAAGTACGATGTGTTTATGTAGGCCAAAAAAACTTTGGTTTCATACTCGGGAACCATAAATATTAGCTTCCTCTATAGACGCTGTTGCGTCGAATCGAGGTGAGCTAAGAAATGAGTAGATTTACCGTTTCTGCCACATCTTAACGAGGAAAAATGACGTTACGTTACAAATTTCGATTTTCTCAGAAAGGGACCCCGTAACAATGTTAAGGGTGCACCATCTAACTACAGTGGTGCAGGAGTGGATTCTTATGGAAAAATGATAAACCTAATAAAAATAAACATGTAGAATGGCCGAACTACAAAAGTATTTTACAAGAACCACTTACCTTGAAAAAGGCTTTACTGATTATCACAAAGAAGCGGCGCCAAGCAATCTTTTTGATATTTTCGCTACCCGGAAGACGGGTTTTCCGGATAGGTCTTTTTGCTTTCGGTGTTCTAAAATCTTAAAACTACCCATTAATTTTTGGTCAAATTGAAAAAATCCGACTTCTTCATTGGTCTATCTGGATATCCTTGCACAATTATCATCGTTACCTATATTATAAATAACTCCAAATAAAAATCCATCTAAACTTAAGCTCCATTAACAGTAAATTCTGAAAATATAAATATACGTGCATCGATCTTAAAAAATAAACCTAATGTAACATTCAACTGGCGAGGTATTATTAACAGAAATCCTTAAAAAAAGAAACATCAATCTGTAAATAATACTACTATACCATTGTTTTAGTTTCCAAGATTGAGCTATACGACATTTTAAATCTCATTTATGGAAATTCCTTCAATAACAATTCATAGAAAAATGTAGCACAAACCAGCTTTTTTAACCATTCTAATGTGCATTAAAAATACTAGTTTTCCCACTTTGACTAACAATAACTCCACAAATGAACTTATATTTACATATTTCGTACTTTTTTTAAATGTTCAAACTTCCTTTTCCAATAAATTTAAACAAATAATTCCGTCGCTGTATCGTAGTTCAACATAATAATTATTTATTGTAATATTAATTTCTTATCCAATAAGTATGAACCATTTAAAGCTTATATTTACAATTTCACATGTACATATTTATAAAGCGTAAATAAACAAGCAAACTCAAACAGTACTCGGAGTTAAATTCCACTTTGTGTTCTTTTTTTTTAATTAAGCACATCTAGGAACGCCTAGTGATTCACTTTATTTTCCTTAATCGACACGCAGACACCCCATTCTATCTATTTCAATTCCATCCTTGGTTAAAGAGTGAAATCCGTTCATAAAGTTATAATCCCATACCCGACCGACGCGAATATAAATTCCAGGATGCACACGTGCTTGAATTTTCTGGCCTACTTATCCAGCAAAGCTCAAAAGCACTTTGTCGTCGATTACCTACATCTAGGGACCTACCGTCCACCATCTGCACACCTGCTGTCACTTAACCATCTTTCGTTTCTTAACTAACTCACTTTTGTCGAACTAAATTGTTATATTTTATTCTCCTTCCTTTTTCAAAATTTTGTTCACACACTTTACACGTTTAAAACTGTCCTATTTTCGAGATGAATGTCGTTTTATCCGTACGAATTCTCAATTCCTTCCACGATTTACTTGTGCCACATTAATTTTATGATAGGTTTTATGATTATTGTAGTTGTAGGGTGTGTGTCCAATTACATGATTCAATGGTTTGTTTTTGATCTCGTGTGAATGTGTACAAATAAACTTTCCTCTGATTGGTGATTTACCGAAATCGATCCTTTAATTTTTCTAAATTGAATGCGAAGAAGATAAAATACCGATCATTATTAACGTTTGTATTTAATCTATTGGATGCTTTTCCGTTTATTTTTGTATCCTAATTTAATATTACATTGAAGTAGCCACATTATTAATGTATACTACCAAAGCTTCCTAGTTTCTTAGTTA
This sequence comes from Platerodrilus igneus, assembly GCA_036346225.1. Taxonomy (NCBI): domain Eukaryota; kingdom Metazoa; phylum Arthropoda; class Insecta; order Coleoptera; family Lycidae; genus Platerodrilus; species Platerodrilus igneus. The sequence continues at coordinate 83,792 of JARFIW010000565.1, forward strand.
AAAGCACACTTAGCTAACTAAATTTCCCAAATTCTTTTCAATTATCTGATGTTTGCTTAAATAACCCACCCGCATTGACACTACCGTTTTACAATGACGTATAATTTTAACCTCTCACGAGATTCAAGTGAAATTGTCCTAAATGATCAAAAGATAAGCAAGTATTATTTATATACAGCTTCGTACTGAAAACTTATGTAACTTCCGCTCAACCAGTGATTTAAAAAATGTGTTTGTGCTAACACCTGTCTTTTCTGAAATCTTGGTCAAACAGATTTATTTCTAATTTTATCCTAGAAACGCATTTGATGACAACTATTACGTAAACTACTATGGGAAAATAATCTATTTGCTATAATCATGAAAACAGTTGTTGTTAAAGTATTAGTCGCATATTAAGTTCTAAATTAATGCCCACTTTATCTTTCGTTGGCTATGGTAGACCGTCTCAGCTAAGTACCAATAAAATAATGGTATCGTCTACCTGTAAGGTAAATATTTAAGGAAGGTTGTAATATATGCGGAACTGAAAACTGTAAAGCATACTGATCCGGCTTAAATATTTTTTCATGGCAGTGAATGTTTATAAACATCTGTCCTCACTTCTATGTGTATGTTTATGGAAAAGCTATAACTTATATCATAATATTTTTAATGCCTGCCAATAACAGCAGTATTCAAGTTTTGATTGGACGTTTAAATAGTTGTACGACCTCATTTCAGCTTTAATCTAGCAACGACATTGTTGTGACAAACGCTTGCGCAACTTACAATTATCTGTCTTTATATGCAACAGTTTTGAAAATACAGTTGCTCAATTTGATTATTTCTATTTACGGGATTGACAGATTAGTACCTGAAATTTTTTGGCAAAACTGAAAACAAAACCTCTAAAAACAAGAAAATGGAAAAGTGCAATTCTTTTACTCGATATAGATGCAACGGTTTGTTTTCTACCTATAAAAATATGTCGGATTTCTAGTAGAGATCTAAATACCTTACGGAATTTGGGCGTTTTGGACTGTCAGAATATGCGTTATACGTTAATGATATAACTGAATATTTTGGATCTTTAAAAAATTTTACAAAATAGGATCTACGTAACCGTAGGTTGTATCAGTTTATAAAAGAAACTTCATTTTATATAGACCTGGCCATTTTATTATTTTCAAATATAAGATGGCAATGTTAAGCACATTGAATTCCCAAAACTGAAACGATTAAAAATTCACCAGGTCTTTCCTACTGCCATTGAAGTACGTGACTAACCTGAAGGTAGGAAGAAAAGAAGAGTAAACTAAACAAAAATAAAAGAGCTCGACTACGTGAAAGAGTTCATACTAGGCGCTCAAAACTGAAGTCACATTGCTGAAAATGTTAAAAGGAGTTCATCTAAGTTCAAAAAATCAACGTTGCGAAGAATGATAAAATCTTTAATGTTCGCTCATTAAATTAATACGAAGTTACGATGAAAATTCTGAGAGTTTTTTAATGAAAAAAAAATAATGCTTGTCAGGAATTGAAATAATTTTATCATAGTTGGATACACCAAACCCAACAATGTTCCCGTTTTTCGTCTAAAATCGGATCGTCTCGTCCATAGACTTTTCGTTTTGTTAGTCGCCAATTAGACTGGTGAAAACGTACTATAGTTCATTTCGTGCCCGTACAGAGGGCGTAAGAATATTGCACAAATTTTAGGAACGGGATCGGTTAAATCATTTACAAAATGAGCATGAGTTAAGTAAACTAAGATTAAGCTTACCTGTAGTTCTTCTAAATAATTAAATTGAGGTAAAGCCAATTAATGAATTCTTGATTAAGGAGCTTGCAGCGCTGAAATACCAATGTTATTTTTCATTGATTCTACAGTATGTGGGTGAGTTGGCGCTTAACTAGTTCAGATTAGTAGCGGCGTTCGTTGTTTACCTACAACATACAGGAACAAGACAAAGGTAAAGATGCGTCACTAGGAAGGTATAAGGATTCCTCGGGTAAACTCCACCACTACATTAATAAGCACTACTTCTCACTTGTTCTTTAGATGCGATAGTTGCATGTAGAAAAGCACCTTCTCTACAGTTGTTTTTCTTAACTGTCCACCAATCCTTGTACGTATTGTATTTTTATTGGTCGATACAATGACGTATTGTATCCATTCAAATCGTGGGAAACGTCTACACCTCAAAATACTTAATAATAATTATAATAATTCCTCGAACAGTGCTGAGATCTCAAAACCGCATTTACTTAATAATAAAAACTGATTCTAAAAAGCTCCAAGATAATCTCACGACTCATTTTCTCTTAAATTACACGCGTAATAACTCTAGATGGTAAAACTATTTTATACAACTATGTGCAATATACTTTAAATTAATGTTTAGAAATGTCCCATGATTAATTATTAAAATAAGGTCGTTCTGAAGATAAATAAGACGTAACCATCGCGACAAAGCTTTAAAAGAAAAAACAAAAAAATAAGTTCCTTTGTTCGAGGTTTCGTATGCACGGAAAACTTATATTTTAGCTACCCGATCATCAGGCTGCATTATCTGACCCCGCAATAGTCTTGTTTACCGCCATACCGACCGCACAAAATTAATCGGAGAATATGAGACCTGAATACTTAGAACTAACACTTAAGTTTACTATAGAACTAAATACCAGATTTATTTTTCTTGCATTGCATATAAAGGCATACAAATTTTCAAACACTTATAAAGTATTCTTTTAACTCAAAACAAATTAAAACACTGGCTACTAGCAAGATAAAAACAAAATATGTTCCAGCAATAAAAACTTCACGTTGACAAATTAGCCAGTAATTCTGCATTAGCGATAAGTAGATTTCTTAATTCTATCCTACCCAAATGCAAAACTAAAAGGCCGGTTCAGTTCTTTTCATTAACACGATAAATCGTATCTTTGATCAAAATACCAAAACATGAATGGCGTCCCAAGGAAATAGAATGATCTTTTCAGATCGTAAAAGGGATTTTTTCTTATGCCCTCCAGAAGGAGGGGTTTCATGAAGCGGTATTCGTTTATGAGAACGGCCATATAAACCCAGTAGAAATGTAGATGTGCCGATTAAGAGAGAATCAGCCCCTACTTTCGACTTTCCTGAGCCCCACCCCAAAGGTACTACATTGGTCAGAAGGCGAGTTTTTTTAAACTAGAAATTTCAAGTTTTGACAAACCCTTGCTGTTTCAAGTAAGGTAGGGATCTTTAACGTGCATGACAACATACACGGGACCTATATATTACTTTTCATCCGAATGAGGGCGTAATTCTATGAAAAATGCTTACCTTACATTTTTCAAGCGGTCCGTGTCGGAAATTGAACCCGGGACCTAGGGATTGGTAGTTATACGCTAACATATCTAACCCACGGAACCGCCTAAGAGAATCAGCCCGCAGGCCAAATCAATAACAAATTGCACTGTCGGTGGCTTTAGCGTAAAACCCAACAGAAGACAGCGGCGATACACAGCTAGACAGAGGTTCACACACCCACGGCCCAATGTCGCGAGGTAACAACGCAGTGCCTTATAGAATAAAGGAAAACTAGAAAAGATAAGAAAGAAAGACGGGATGTTTGGTGCAATAGAAGAGAAAAGACGCGATACAAAAAAGTCGATAGCAAAGCCCTGTTCAACCAGCCAAGATGAAGTCAGCATTCCGGAGTGGGGCAGAACCACTTTTGTGTGATGGATGGTTGTCTCGGGGCTAATACAAGTCCAACAGGGGAAAATATGGGAAAAACGGAAATAAAGGGATACGAAAAAGTAAAATTTTAGGAAAACACCCTAAAGAAAGTTAGAGAGTAGAGAATGTTCCTATTAAAACAGATCGCTCTTACCGACTAACTGCAACATTAGCGATACTAACACGCCGAAGATTAACGATAATAGGCTCCAAATGAGACCTTGACAAATCATCCACTTCGATAAGAAAACCAGACAAAAGGTAGAACGACTAACTGAAATACTCACACACAGTAATTTCAGCGAAAGTAGCTATCACAGACATAAATAAATAATTGTACGTTAGAGAGTTATTCAAGAACAAAACTAGAAACATTTCAATATATCTAAAAACAATAAGAGATTAGCACTGAAAACGACAAAAATGCGACACCCCTCTCACCAACACGTTCAGGAAAAAAACAGAAAAAAAATGTACAAACGTCCCTTTGATATAGAATAACAGTTAATAACGGAATTTATAAAAAATGATTGAGATATTTGCGAAATAAAATACATCGAATAGAAATTCTTCGTAGTCGCAACTGTGGAAATCGACTTGATACTGCAGAGGTTTCGTTTGCGATCCTATATGTAGCCAAAGAGTAACACATTAAGCGACATAAGCTAATACAAGTCCTAAAGATTCCCTGAATTGTTCAAACGGAAGTCATGTTAACCACAAAGAGTGCGGTGAGTTACGTGATAGTAAGAGTAATTAGGAATAAAGGATGAAAATTTAAGAAGAAATAAAATTATTTAAGTCTAGTGACAAATAAATTTTTTCAAAAAGGCTACGGACGAGAGAAGTATAAGATTTTGAGATGAATGAAGTATCTGGGAAATCAAAAGTTTGAAATTATTCCGCGTTCTAAGGTAAGATATATTTAGGTAAAAGTTCAAGTAAAATTACAGCAAAGAAGACAAGGTATAAACAATTAAAGGTAAGAACCAGATATCACTACTTGTTGATCATTAGGGATAAAAAGAAAAGATTTTAATTCTTTAACATGCCATGATTCTTGAAATTTACCATGAAAATCTTGTAATTTATAAATTAATGCAGGAGCTATGATATACTTTACATTGGGCATATTTAGAAGCTGGTTTTAGAGAGAAATTTTTAATTGTATTAGATAAGGAGTGGATTGGTTTCATCTTTACTTGTAGCAGCTCAAAGATAATTTTAACTAAATTTACATGTACGTAATTCGTGTTAGTTAATTTAATATGAAGGATAAAGTCAGGTATAAGAATATACAAGTTAAAAGAAAAGCAGACATTTAGTTATATGCTTAAAAATTAAGGTAACTAACGTTTTTCATAAAAGATAAAGGTAAATCATTAAAACAATTTAATAAAACAATTAGACCAGTAAGGATCAATTAGATGGAACTTTTTTAAGTGGAAATGCTTTTAGAAAGTGTACAAAAATTAGGTTATAAGGTAATGCCGACGAGTTTTTAATTAAATTCTTGTTTTTAAGATTAAGTTATTAGTTTTTTGATGAAATCTACAGGCATGTAGAGTTTATTTTAAAATTATAGAAAAGTTACTCACCATGGAGAGCTTAGTTTTTAAAATAGATTTCTCTTTAATATGTAGGTTTACACAGAACACGCTAAACTAACAATGATTTAACCCCGCACTGAGGGTTTTTTTGTAAATACGGTAGATAGTTTAATACATAAACACTCAGGTAATTAATTATAAATCATGACTTAATTAAAATAATCAAGGCGATTGCCATGTTTAAACGTTACCTAGGAAATGAATCAAATTAATTCGTTGTTTTTAATTTAATTTTCCAAAATTATTTTTAAAGAAATTATACTGATTTTATTTTTTCAAATTCGAGAAACGCAAACTTTAGGAAATAAAGTATTTATAAAAATAAATAGTGAAATCATTATTAAAATAAAAACCGATTTTTAGGCGCCAAATTATTACTTGCCAATTAGACAGATAAAAAGGTATTATATTTCATTGCCTGCCCATACAGAGAGCGTAAGAATATTGCACCAATTTTACCAATGGTATTACTTAAACCATTTACAAAATTAGCTCGAGTTAGGTATGCTAGAATTAAGCTTATTTAGTCCTAAATAATTAAATTACTGTAAAACCAAATAATGAAGCCGTAATTACGGCATTTGCAGTGCTGAAATACCAATGATGGTGTTCCTCTTTTCTCGATTCTACATAGCTTGGGTGAGATTTGACGCCTATCTAGTCTAAATTGGCAGTGTAGTTTGTTATTTACCTACCACATAAAGGGACAAGACAAAGATTAAGATACGACAACAGGAAGGTATACGGATTCGTCGGGTAAAGGTTATCATTATCCTATTAAGCAGTATTTCTTACCCGTCCTTCAGATACGATAGGTACGTGTAGAAAGGCATTATGTTATCATTGGCCGAAACAATGACATTTCTTCAAAGTGCAGAAAGTTTCTATACTGCAAAATAGATTATAATAATCATAATTAATTCCCCGGGCAGTGCCGGAAATTCTAAACCACATAGACTTAATAATAAAAACTAATTTTAAAAAGCCCCGAGGATAATTTTATACCATCCATTTTCTGTTGAATTACATGTATAGTAACCCTAGTTGCTAAAACTATTTTACATAACTACGTGTAAATATACTTTAAATTACTGATTAGAAATCCCTATGATTAATTATTAAAATAAAATCATTGTGAAGCCAAATAAGGTGTAACAATTTGTTATAAACCGTTTACACCGTGACATTTTTAATATTTGATAATGAACCGAAAACATGCCTCTTCGCAGAATTGAAACATTTTAAGTGGGACGTACTTTAATATTTAGACGATAGATAGTTTATTCGACATTACCGAAAAAAGAATAAATTTGTAGTTTCTCAGCAATGAGTAAATACAAGAACACTCTGAAGAGCCAGATCTTTTAAGGAGGAAAGTGTTTTGATTAAAACGTAGTCATCGTTGAACAGAATCTTCTTTTGTATTTATACACGTAGCATGGCACTATTCCAAGTTTTATAGACCATTCAAAAGATGCGATTTGTCGAAATCTGCTAACTAGCCGACTGTACCGACTTATTTCTACTGTGTAGTGATGGAGCGTATTACATAACGCCACAGAAACTCGTTTGGATTGTGCTACAGTTGTTTCTATACCCCTTCGAAATTGTATCGCGATTCCATTTTTGATTCACGCGAGCAAACACTGAACAATTTTGTAGCTTGTTCTTTATGCCCAGATATCTTTTGGATACGCCCTACGCATTCCTCGGAGATGTTTATCTTGTCAAAAATACATTTACTTCAGTCTGCGAATTGCCAACACAAGATTGTGAATGTTGTTCATTATTTCGTTATAAACGAGCACTACGGGACACCTAAGGACTTTCTTCCCGTTCCGATCGGTGACATCGAAATTCGGTTGACCTCATACTAGGAATACGATATGAAGGAACACAGCCACTCTTTAAATACATTTTATTGGTTTGCTTAATATATTTTTGTCCGAATATCTTATGTCTTTGGCCCTACATCTAGAGACGTTTCAAGAAACGAATGCATTTTTTCAACAATAGACGCAACGCACGTCGGGAAATATAAAGGATGAAAGTATTGGCAGTTAGTTTTTAATTAACGAAAACGCAGAAGCGGACCGACATGTACAAGAAACAGTTTTAAGTGGTGCTACGTACTGGAGCAGGTCACCTTGTACTCGTCTTGAAATTACAATATTTTTTTAGTTTTATCCTGAGGAAAGAACTAAACATTTTTGTATAGATTTTTGCGCTTGTTTATTATTTTATTAAAACCTAAAACAAACACAAAACAAAACCGTCATAGGAAGACTTCTACAGTTTTTGGAAAAAGTGATTGAAATGGTAAAATTAACGAAATTTTTTGCTGAAAATGAGATGTTAGTGTGCATTAAAAGGAGTGTCGTTCAGTGCTGCTGTATGAGATCCATTTTTTTGTACTTATCACAACTTTTATTGGTAGTGAACACGTTATTGACCTATTGAAGGTTGACAAATCAATAATTTCTTTGTCTCATGATGTATCTCTAGTCTGAAAGTAGCAGATCGAAGATAATACCGCGATCGAAAGGTTGTCAATGTCAAACTGATAGTTCAGCGTTGAAACAGTAAGGTTGTGCAAAGTAGATTTAGTTCTTAGTATGTTCGATAGCGAATTTGAGTTTGTATTCTTCCTGAAATAAAAGAAGCTGCAAAAACTGCGTTTTAAAATTTATTCCTAGCTATGAGAAGACAAATTATATCAAGATTGATGCATCTCAAAACAATAACGTATACATTCAATCAATACGTAGTATTTTGATTTTCACATGAAATTTAACACTTCAAAAATCATTAGCTAAAATATAAAAATATTGAGTGAGTATAAAATAGTATACAAAGCTCGTTGGAAATTTTGTTGCCACCTCGGGCCCCACTTTTCGCGTTAGTTATCAGTATCGCCTTTGACAACTATTAATTAATTTCCAACTCCTTCATAGTATACTATTACACTATTAGCCAAGTAAGTGGATTTTTGCTGACGATACGAGCAGTGGGCTGACGAGCCGATAGACGAAGCAGTCACCTCTTTGAACCAGTAAAAGCGATTACATGGCGTATAATGTATAATATTGTATTTGTTATCATTTGTAAAGTACTCTTCCAGCATTTTGTAACAAAGGATTCGAATACAAAACAACTCACAATTTCATATCGGAAAGTTCAGACGTTTTGAACAACTTTGTAACCATAACAAACTTGTCCTTTCAAATTATGATTGTTACTTAGTCATATATTAATGTAAAATAAGCGGCTGCAGCGGGATATGTATGTGAATGGCTCTATCAATAACAAAAAATTAAAGTTTGCAACGTATATTCCTGTCACAATCCGCAAAATAATCTTGGAGTACAAATCTCAAGCCTTAGAGAAGATTCATTTTCCGGAATTACTACTTCTGGAAACCAAAACTATACTTTTTCAACATGGCAGATCACAAATATCAACTGCCGTCTGCCAAAAGTTATAAGGTGCGTTGTACAAGCTACTTACTTGTAAAGTAGAACATTCATGCTTTCTTTTTTGTATTTATTCTTACTCTGTACTTTGTTGTTGAACAATCTTAGTTTTGAAATTACTAAACTAATGTATGAAATTTTGTTTCAGTTGGACTACTCATAGGAAATAGATGTAAAAAATTTTCCGGTAAGTACTAATTTTTTGGGCATGTAAAGTTGGTCAATTATTAAAGTTGACGGCTAGGATTTTATTATTTGCTTGCCTTGGTTTATTAAAATTTGCAGAAATTACTATTTAGAATTAGATGTTTGTCATCCGTGACGTGATTCACTAATACCCTCTGTTTACAATTACGGTTAATACTTTAGTAGCAAGAAGTTTAAAATCTATCTGTTTACATTACAGGTACTTAAAGATGATAATCTCTAGGTCTAAACTAACGCTGTTTGTGTACAGTTATCTAGCAATTATGTCATAAATTAAAAAAAAAAAGATTTGACTATAGTTTAATTCAAAAACATAATATTGGAAACGAACAAATTTTTTTATACTAACAAAACAGTACGAGGATAGTTCAATGAAAACACGTTTGGAGGCTGTAAAGTGTTTATTCAACGAATTTAAAAGAAGTCTCCATTAACATTGAGGCACGAGTCCCACTGGCGAACTAGTCTATAGATTCTCTGCCGGTAAAATTCTTGCTGCTATTTGCGGAACCATTCTATAACAGTACATTTGATTTTCCAATGCTCCATTCGAAGGCACTACATTGGCTAGGAAGAGATTTTTTTACCTGGAAATTTTGAATTTTGTCGAATCATTGCTATTCCAAGCAAGGTTGGGATCTTCAACATGCGTGGCAACACTCACACACGGGACCTCCATTTTACCTCTCATCCTAAGGAAGGCGTATTTTTGTGAAAAATATTCGCCTAACAGTTCCAAGCGGTCCGTGTCGGGGATACAGTTGTCATTTTTCAACGAACTTCTTTCGTTTATGAAATCTATTTGTCTGTGTGTCTGTGTGTTCGAGGCCTTTTTAATGGTCGGACATCAATGTGTGATACATCAATCGATTCAGCTCGGTGTCCAGAGCTTAAGTTTTGATGTCAGTTAAAATCGGGCCACGGGGACGCCGAGTCCCCGGGAAAATCCACAGGGATAATTAAAATTTTACATAAGTTTAAAATCAATATGCGACACATATTTCAACAATTTATGGCATTTCATGCCAATTATTCCAATATTATAGACATTGTTTAAACTTAAATTTTGATTACCGAAAATAATTAGATTCATATAAAAAAAAAAATTCTTATCTTATTGATGGGAACTAATATATAGCTTTTAAAATATTTATTCAATAAAATAAAATATATTAAAATGTCTCTTTTGTTGTTTATAAATTTTTGTTTTTATCTGAATACTTATAATTATTACAACATAATAATTTTAATTTCTTTAATTTGTTTTAAAGTAAGTCTACATTTGGAAGTTCGTTGCGACAATGCCTTGCATTTTCAACTTGTTTTGTTGTGTAGACTGAGTCAGTGATTAATAAAATAATGATTGCTCCTTTCCGTAAAAGTTGATGGGGTAACCAATATTTGCGAATATAACTTTTTTTAAAAATAGTAAACCATCAATAGTTTATTGACGGACGAATAAAGAATAGGAAGATTACCATTGAAAAAGCGTAAGTTATAAACGTTAGTCAAGGTAGCGGCCACTATTTACCGGCCGCTAAATATGGATACGCCTACCAATATCCATCACTACATAACCACGCCTACTGAACTGAACAAGCATTCATATTGTTCAATTATGTTCCTTATATTAACCCAATTCTCTTTACGCATTTTAAATCTAAGGGTGATTGAAACTAATTAATTTTGAGATTCCTATATTATTCTTACGTGTATATTTTAAGCAGTTTTCTAAACTTGTGTAAAACCTGCGCTCTTAAAACTTGTTAGACAGCTAGGGTATGTATACTAAAACAACACATAGCTTTTACAGAAACGTGTTCGACCCGATTCATACATTTTTTGGAATTTGCGTAAGAACACCATAAGAAAATTAAAAAATTCTTTTCTTAGCTTCTGTAAGACCTGCGCTCTTGTAACTTGGTAGACATTAAGGATTGGTGTATTAAAGCAACAGAATACCTTTTACAGAAACGTGTTCGCCTCGGTTCACAAATTTATTGGAATTTGCGTAAGGACACCATAAGAAAATTAAAAAATTCTTTTCTTAGCTTCTGTAAGACCTGCGCTTTTGAAACTTGGTAGGCAATTAGGGTTTGTGTACTAAAGCAATACGATACCTTTTACAGAAACGTGTTGGCCCCGGTTCAAACATTTTTGGAATTTGAGTAAGGACAACTTAAGAAAATTAAAAATATTTTTCTTAGCTTCTGAAAGACCTGCGCTCTTGAAACTTGGACTAAAGCAACACAATTCCTTCTACAGAAACGTGTTCGCTCCGGTTTATAAATTTTTTGTAATCTGCGTAAGGACACCATAAAAAATTTAAAAGTTCTTTTCTTAGCTTCTGTAAAACCTGCGCTCTTGAAACTTGATATGCAGTTAGGGTTGGTATACTAAAGCAGCACAATACCTTTTACAGAAACGTGTTCGCCCCGGTTCACAAATTTTTTGGAATCTGCGTAAGGACACCATAAGAAAATTAAAAAGTTCTTTTCTTAGCTTTTGTAACACCTGTGCTCTTGAAACTTGGTAGACAATTAGGGTTGGTGTACAAAAACAACACATAAACCTTTACAGATGCGTGTTCCTTGCGATTCACGAATTTTTTGGAATTTTCTGAACTTGGACGAACACGTTTCTGTAAAAGGTTTTTTTTTTATACACCAACTCTAATTGCCTACCAAGCTTCAAGAGCGCAGGTCTTACAGTAGCTAAGAAAGAATTTTTTAATTTTCTTAAGATGTTCTTACGCAAACTTAGAAAAGTTTATGAACTGGGGCGAACACGTTCCTGTAAAAGGCATGTGTTGTTTCAGTACACAACCCTAATTGCCTACCAAGTGTCAAGAGCGCAGGTCTTACAGAAGCTAAGAAATTTTTTTAAAATTGTCTTATGCTGTCTACGCAAACTCCAAAATATTTATGAACCGGGACGAACACGTTTCTGTAAACGGTATGTGCCGTTTTAGTACACCAACCCTAGTTGCCTACCAACTTTCAAGAGCGCAGATCTTACAGAAGGTAAGAATTTTTTTTTTTAATTTTCTTAAGTTGTCCTTACGCAAATTCGGAATAATTTCTGAACAGGGACGAACACGTTTCTGCAAAAGGTATGTGTTTTGATAGCACACCTATACTAGCTGCCTACCAAGTTTCAAGGGCGCAGATCTTACAGAAGCTAAAAAATTTTTTTTTAATTATCTTATGGTGCCCTTACGCAAATTCTAAGAAATTTGTGCACTCGGGCGAACACGTTTCTGTAAAACGTATGTGATGTTTTAGTACACCAAATTGCCTACCAAGTTTCAAGGGCGCAGGTCTTACAGAAGCTAAGAAAATTTTTTTTTAATTTTCCTAAGTTGTTCTTACGCAAATTTGGAAAAATTTGTGAACAGGGGCTAACACGTTTCTGTAAAAGATATGTGTAGTTTTAGTACACCTACACCAGATGCGTACCAAGTTTCAAGAGCGCAGTTCTTACAGAAGCTAAGAAAAGAATCTTTAAATTTTATTTAAAGTGCCGTTATGCAAGTTGGAAAAAATTTGCGAACCTTGTCAAACAAGTTTCTGAAAAAGTTATGCGTTGTTTTAGTACACCTAACCTAGCTGTCTAACAAGTTTTAAGAGCGCAGGTTTTACCAAGTTAAGATAATTACACATATTTCAATTTATAAGAGCAACTGCTTAAAATATACACGTAAGAATAATATAGGAACCTCAAAATTATTTAGTTTCAATCACCCTTAGATTTAAAATGCGTAAATATAATTGGGTTAATATAAGAAACATAATTGAACAATAGGAATTCTTGTTCAGTTCAGTAGGCGTGGTTTTGTAGTGATGGAGACTGGTAGGCGTATCCATATTTAGTGGCCGGTAGATTGTGACCGCTACCTTCACTAACGTTGTTATAAACGTATTCTGATGCAGGAAATCTCGTGTTTTGCGAGTTAACGGACTATTAATTAAGAATAAAGATTTACAATTTCGCATATTAATATTTCCAGTTGGCTCAGTAATAACGGAAATATTAAGCCGCAGAGTGCGCTACACCATGAAACAGCCATTGCCAGAATACTCGTACACAAGAGAAAGGTGTTTAGGTAATACTCGTTCTGCTACCTCATGCCAAAACGCAGTAATTATTATCAAATACATTTTGAAAAAAGTTGAAACAATTGCATGATAAATACTGCATTTTGGTATGAGGTTGCGGAATAAGGATTAAACACTTTTTCCTTATCTAGGAGTATTCTAGCAATGGTGGTGTCATATTGTAGCTCACTCTGCGGCTTAATATTTCCGTTCTTATAGAACCAACTAGAAATATTCATATACGTAATTGTAAATTTGTATTCTTAATTAATAGTCTGTGAAATAAAGCAGTAGATTTTCCTGCATCCGAATAAACTTGTTCTTTTTAACTGTTTTTTTTTCGTATACTTTATTTGTCGTTGTTAGTTTATTTTCTATATTTGAATTCGCAAATATTGGTTATCCATTAAATTTTACAGAAGGAATTAATCATAATTATTCAGGTAACCCTAATCAATACTTTATCAAATTGCAAATGAATTTTTCAAAAATTGCACTGCAAATGTTCACAATGACCACTCCTAAGTCTACTTTCATTTTTTTTCATTTCACCAAACCTCAGAATTTCAGTATCAATATCTTTATTAATTTATTCCGAATTCGATTTTTAATTTAATACTCGTAAATTGTTTTTGGGTTGTTGAACATATATCTTAGTTTTAATATGCATCCCTGAGGGACAATTATTACGAAGGCCGCTTTCATAAGCAAGTCGTCCTTTGTAATAAAGTCAAAAACATTTGGAATATATCATAAAGACGGGTCGGAGGGAGGGAAAGAATTTATCACTCACCATCATTTTGTTTTCGGACTTACTTAAGGTCGGTTTGACGCAGCTCTAACTTCTTTTCTATTCTGTGCTAATCTAAAAAGTTCTACATACCCTTCACAACCTAAATTTCTAATAATTTGACTAATATAGCTTGGTCTAGGTCTTTCTATACTCTTCTATCTTTTTCTTATCTACCTGGGTCTACGTAGATATTAGCAACCTGATGGTTGTTAAAGAACTCCAACATGTTTACATGATTCCCATTTATAAGAAAATGAAATATTACTTGGTTATCCCCTCCAAAAAAAGGAAAAGTGTTAAATTATATGTTATGGTAAGGCTTTAGCAACGAATCGCTGCCAAGATACCAGACCGCTAACTAATTGTGAGGTAGGGTTTTGGTAACATTTTTATTAATTTTTTTGTTTTGTTTGCGAACTTACTTAAGTCGGTTTGATGCAGCTCTAAATTCTTTTCTATTCTGAGCTTGTCTAAAAAGGTCTACATACCCTTCACAACCTAAATCTTTAATAATTTGACTAATATAGCTTTGTCTTGTTCTTCCTGCTCTATTTTTATGTGGTAGTCTATAATCTAAGACCTTACTGAATATTCCCTCATGTCTTAACTGGTGCCCTATCATTCTGTATCTCTTGACCGTTAATTGTTTCCACATACAGCGTTCCTCACCTATCCTTCTGTAAACTTCCTCATTTGTTACTCTATCTGTCCAACTAATCTTTAACATTCTCCTATAACACCAAGTTTCAAAAGCTTCTATCTTTCTCTTCTTTAATTGTCCAAGTCTCACTACCGTATAATAGAATGCTCCATACGTACGACTTTAAGAAACTTTTTCTATTATCTAAACTAATACTATTAGCTATTAGTAAGTCTTTCTTTTTTAAAAACATTTTTCTGGCTACTATATCCCTTCTGCTATGTTTGTCCTTTCTAATTATACTACCTAAATAGCAAAATTCATCTACCTCCTCTAATTCAGTATTACCTATTTTTAATTTTGGTTTAGAACTAGACTGTAACTCACTTGTCGCTATTTTTGTCTTTATCGAGTTAATTCTCATACTATAGTTACTCTGTATTATCTCATCTAAAATATTTAAAAACTCTCCTAACTCTTTTCTAGACTCTGCTATAATGGCTATATCATCTGCAAAACGTAACATGTTTATTTTCTGTCCCTGTACACTAATACCCATTTCTTTTCTCTCTCTAGCTAAGTTTAAAGCTTCCTCAATATCAACATTAAAAATCAAGGGAGATAGTACACAGCCTTGTCTAACACCATTTCTAATCTTACCTTCCTTTTCTATTTCATCAAATCTAATTACTACGCTTTGGTTTTTATATAGACTATAAATCATTTTTCTATCCCTATGAGAGATTCCTATTTTTCACAAAACCCTGAACATAACAATCCAATTAACCCTATCTAATGATTTTTCTAAATCTACAAATGCGAAATGAGTTTCTTAATTTTTTTGTAACCTTTTTTCGATAATTACCCTAATCATTAGTATCGGTTCTCTAGTTCCTCTGTCTTTACGAAAACCATATTGGTCTTCGCCTAAATAATTCTCAGTGGAAGCTTCTATTCTATTTTTAATTATTATTGTTAGTATTTTGGAAGAGTGGGAAGTTAAACTAACCGTTCTAAAATTCTCACACCTATCATCTCCTGACTTTTTTGGGATTGGGATAATAATATTTTTTTCGAAATCTATTGGGATCTCACCTGTGTCATATATTACTTTTACTAGTTTATATAATATGTTTAAAGTTTTCTGACTTGCAGATTTTATTAATTCCGCGGGTATATCGTCTATCCCCGGCGCTTTATTTAGTTTAAGATATCTATATAACAGCTCTATCAAATTCGTCTCTTAATATTGTGAACCCTATTTCTACATCCTCTTCTTGATCGTTCTCTAACTCATGCATATCGTCTCCTTTATATAAATCTTCTAATTATCTTTTCTATGCATATGCTACCTCAACTTTATTTATTAGAATCTCATTATTCCCATCTTGAATACCATTATATTTTTCTTATCTTCCCCGAAAAACTTTTTAACTGCCCTGTAAGCTCTGTCTGTCTAAATTACTCTCAAATCATTTTGTATACCCTTACAATTCTCTTCCGTCTATTTATTCCTAACCTTTCTACACTTATGTACTATCTTATTTCTAACTCTATTATATTTTCGCTTACTTTTACTATCCAATTCTCTGAAAGGTTTAAGCTTTCTTCTATTCTCTATTAAATCTAATATCTCCGTTGTTACCCAGGGTTTTCTCGCTTCTATTTTTTTCTTACCTATAGTCTGTGTTGCTGTATCATGTACACCCCTTTTTATTTCTTTCCAGCTATTTTCTACGTTCCCTCTTATAGCTATCTCTTTGATCTTATTGTCTAATACTTGTTTATATTCCTCTTTTACCTCACTATCATTAAGCTTACCTAGATCCCATCCCTCTCTTTTAACCTTTCTCAATTTTTTAAATTTTAGCTTACACTTCATTTTAACTAAGTTATGATCGCTATCTATGTCAGCCCCTGGATAACTATGACAGTTTTTAACTTGGTTTCTAAATCTTTGTTTAACTAAAATATAATCTATTTGGTATCTAGACCTATCACCTGGCGCTTTCCAGGTATATCTTCTTCTAACAAGTTGTTCGAATAGGATGTTTGCCGTTACGGATCTATGTTCCTGGCAAAACTCAACTAGTCTTTCTCTTCTATATCATTTCGTCTACCATACCCAAATTTTCCTACCATTTTTTCCTCACTACCTTCTCCCACTGACGCATTAAAATCGCCCATAACTACTAAATTCTGATCTTCCTTTTCTTTTCTCACTATATTATTTATATCCCCGTATACCTTTTCTACTTCCTCATTCTCGTACTGAGTTGTTGGCATGTAAACCTGTACTAAAATAGTGTCTGTGGGTTTCGTACTCAATCTAACCATAACTATTCTATCAGTAAATTGAAAGTACCCTTTAACTTTACGTCTTAATCTTTTACCCAACACTATTCCTATCCCTGACTGTCCGTTAGTTGAAGAAATTGTAATTATTCTATAATTATCTTTACAAAAGTCATTACTATCTGGCCATCTCACCTCACTAATACCTAAAAGTCCAGCTTTCCTTTTCTCATTTTGACTAATAAATTCGTTAACTTATCTACTCTAAGTAATGACCTTACATTCCAAGTTCCCATCACTAAATCGAACCGCTGTTTTAAATTACGATGACGAGCCCCAAGTACCACCTCCCGGAGATCCGAATGAGGGGGTATTTTACCTTCGGACAAGAATTTTACTTGTGAGCTCTCCATCATACGTATTTCGTGTTTTAGGCCACGCATACCTGGGAAATATTGTGGTAGGTTTTAAAGATTGTAGCAAAAAGCCGAATCCGTCACGGCCAACCCCCAACAACCTTGTAAATTAGTGAGGATCGCCCGAGACCAACCGACTCTCCTCCAATATCTTTTAACCAGCAAGGCTGCTGCCCCTTGCTGCGCCTTATAATCGCGTTTTGCGATAAGCAGGCTTACTATAGTAGTATTCTTTGTCCCCTACTATAGTCTAAATCATGAAGAATGAATTCACGTCATAGGTTGCTGAATTAAAAAACGACATACTTTCAAATCTTATGCATTAAGTATGTTCCGATAGATCCTTTAAAAGTATGTCGTTTTTTAATTCAGAAACCTATGACGTGAATTCATTCTTTCATGATTTAGACTATATAGGGATAACTTTCTTACTAACACTTGCATTTTCTTTATGATCATTTGGTATTTCGTTAGTTTCTTCAGGATCCTCTATGTTCACAAAATCTTCTTCGTCTTCAATCTGCTCATTAATTTCTTCTTCGTTACATTTTCTTTTAAGAACTTGTAACATATTTGTCATATCAATTAAGTCATTGTCAATCAATATTGTTCACGTGCGCAACTCTTTTAAGTGAATAAAATCTTCCTGTGTCAGAATTTGAACGTGTACTTCTTTCTTCACAGAGCAATTTCATCTAGAACTTTTTAAGTGTCTCTTAAGAAACTTTTCCTAAAGAATTTGAAAGAGAAATCTGTAGTACTTTTAAGGTTATACCTTTTAGAATTTTTATAACATCTTCGCCATTAGTGAGTTAAACTAGAACAAAGCATTCACCACACCCTCCTGCAGCACATCATCCTCTTATGGAGTAAATTTGTTTTCGTGAGTTTTGTTGTTGGTGTAATCTGCATGAAAAATAGATGTGGCGCAGAAAAACACTGTATTTGTAGAATTACTTTCGTCTAGTAATTACTTAACGTAGTTTGTTCAGCATTTAGAACAAATAACCTTCGCATACTTTACAACCTTTTGTCCGCGATATTAAAAATTTAACTTCCGCATTTTAATGCGTTCTGAAATTATAAAGGTTATTATTGATCTTTTTTTTATACATAAACCAGCCAAACCCTGTGTTTCAGCTGTTATGGAGTAACCAATGGTGCATTCTCAGTAACTGTATATATGCTTGTTCTTATTATGTTGATAAGAAGAATTGTTTATACCTTTTTAATGTTTTTGTTTACAATTTTAAGGTCTGGTATATGCAAGAGGATGTTATTGTGTAGATATTCAATTGTAATTATTTATCAGTGAGGTTAAAACATTTACGGTACGTACTGCAAGTACATTACATTGAAATAGAAACCGCAAACAACAATAACAACGTTATCGGTTCGAGCAGAGCGAATTGTATCACAAACGATTTCCATTGCTATCAGTATCTAAACTACGCAGTAGCATAAAATAGTATGACCTGCTTTCTGTATGAATGAACTGCTTGCTGGGTCACGTAACAGTTCGTGAATGAACGACGTAGCAAATGCCTCTCGCTTCAAATGATTAATTGGTTTCCATGTCATGTTGTACTCTTCCTAAATGCGTATTATTTTTTTGCGCAATGTTATAATTAAACGACTGGGCTATAATTTGAGTACAGAATTATCCATTAGATATTTTTCTTCGACGGAACCGTATAATTTTGGAGCTGAGTGGTTTAATATCAAATACGACCACTTTTCCCTTAAAACGGTGCGTCCTCAGATTTCAGATAACCGACTTTTAGTAGGAATTTGCAGATAAATTTTGGCAATTGATTAACTGTTGATAAGTAATATCGTTTTAATTGTAATATGTGTGGATGTGGGAGGAATATTACATACTGGGGCGATAAACTAAAATCATACGATGCTTGAATTTATAATACGACGTCTTGTCTCAGAAGTAATGAGAATAAATTTTTTATTGAATTAATCTACAATATAACATTGTTCCCTTCAAAGTATGTCCATTGGGAATGCACACAGCGTCACTAGCGGTTTTGCCATTCGTTGTAACAATTCTGGAGTGTCGTTCTATAATAGTTTAGAAGTTGCCTCGTGACACGTTGGATGTTGTCTATTGTTCCATAATGATGGCCTTTCAACTTCCGATTAAGCATTGGAAACAGAAAATAATCACACGGAGACATATCTGGGCTGTAGAGGGGGTATGTGGGAGTCTAGAACTTTTTTCTGCCAAAAATTTCCCTACCGACAATGACATATGACTGGTTGAATTACCGCGATGCAGGATCCAAGTGCTGGAAATTTCAGGTCGCACACGCAACACCCTTTTTCGCAAACGTTTAAGAACCTAACGGTAAAAGATTTGATTTGTGGTTTGGCCTTATGGAGCAAATTCTTCAACAGTAGTTTCACGACCATCAAAAAAACGATTGGCATGGACTTGATTTGCGATTTGCTCCTGCGAACTTTCTTCGGCCTCGGTGATGATGGCGTTTGCAAATCTGCACTTTGTCGTTTTGTTTCAGGGTCGTATTCAAACACCCATGATTCATCACATGTGATCACTCTGTGCACGAAGTTGGGTTTGGTTGTAACGATTCAGCAGTTCTTGGTTAATGGATAACCGATACTCTTTTTGTTTATCGGACAAGTTCTTGGGCATCAGCTTTGCACAATTTTTTCTCATGCCTAGTTCCTCTGTCAGAATTTTATGAACAGTATACTTACTCATGCTTAATAGCATGCTAACCGTTTATTTCGCACCAACGCGGAACGTATCCTGGACACGCAATTGGCGGTTCTGGATGCGGACGGCCGCCCAGAGCGATGTTCATCTTCAACGTTTTCGCGGCTCTCTTTGAAGGCACTGTGTCATTTGAAAACTTGTGCTGAAGCAAAGCAGAATTTCCTATTTTCAAGTGTTTCGGAACCAGTTCTTTCAATTTAACACAAAATTTAATTACGTAACGCTGTTCGATATTTGTCTGCATGTTTACTGTAACGTACTGTTTAAAACGCATCCGCCACAACTAACCATAAAACCGTTACAACCACACTGAATGGAGTGCATGTGTTCTGATTGTGTACCTAAACCTATTACTGACATTTAGTCAACTTCAATCTGATGCAGT
Organism: Platerodrilus igneus; assembly: GCA_036346225.1. NCBI lineage: Eukaryota > Metazoa > Arthropoda > Insecta > Coleoptera > Lycidae > Platerodrilus > Platerodrilus igneus. The sequence continues at coordinate 104,172 of JARFIW010000565.1, forward strand.
GTCGCCACAATGGGTATAAAATCTTCATTCTCATTACTTCTGAGACAACACTCGTATATGGGAGGCAATGGGTAAATTAGCGCAGACTTTTTATTGTACCATACCAATTAGAACAAATCGAACAAATTACATGTATTAAAGTATTTTTTTTAATGAAAGATGTACCTAGATTGGTATTTCTTTCAAAAAAAATTATTTATTAAAAAATAACGACTTAAAATTCAAACGGATGTTTTTAAAAATGTCTGTACGCCTGCGTGTAAAGTAAACAGGCGACACACTACAGAAAGTTTAATTGCAAGGAACCGGCTTTAGTTTTTCTAATCGACAGGTTGCTTTACTCTACTTTAACTGATGTTAAAATGGGAAGTAGAGTATTGTTTATGCAAAAAACACAATTTCTTAAAAATTACAAACTTTAAACAAATGTTTATGAAATGTGTGTACTTACGTACGTAAACTGTTAACGCGCGAGGGGTCATAATTTTATTCATCGACTGCCGTCAGCCGTATTCTATTATTCTATAAGTGTCGTTTCTACTCTTCAACGAAGTGGACTGTATGGCTATTTATTGGACGTGTTACGTACGCACTACCACTGTGTTTTTTAGGGTGTATCCATAAAACCACATTCGGTGACACTAATGACTTAACTCACTTTACCAAACCAACAACCGTTTTTCTTCGATGTCTATGAGCAAGTGTCGATCACTATCCCTTTAGTCCAACTTAATTTTCACAGGCACAAAGGTTTTATGACAGGATACAACGGGACAAGACATGACAGCTTTGCTATTTTATTTACAACTACGAATTTGCAACAACTTAAAATTAAACACGAAAACGTGCAACAAAGAGACCAAACTTAAACTTAGGTAGCTACTCACTAATTCTGCTTGAAAAATGTGTTCAAAATGCCTTTCATTTTGTCGTATATAGTTTGTTTTGCGAATCAGTGTAACGTTACACCTGCTAATTCTATGTTGTCACACTGTGTTAATATACAGAGTGACTCACAACTTCATGGAAATAGTTTAACTGATTGGTATTTACGCAAAAAGAATTATTTTTAAAAATTAGAGTTGAAACGGATACCTTTAGGGTACGTATAAAAAAATAAGGCAACGATCCACCACGTGCTCTAAGTGAAATTCGATGGTGCGTGACCTTCGGTATAATATTTATGCTGTATGACAAGCCTATTCTAAAAATTTTGGTATGGTTTGCGGTTTAAAGTTTACTAGGCGGCTCCGTGGCGTAGTGGTATGTGTGTGACTACTACGCCCAAGGTCCCTGGTTCGAATCCCGACACGGTCCGCTTGAAAAATGTTAGGCGAGCATTTTTCACAAAAATACACCCTCGTTCGGATGAGAGGTAAAATGGAGGTCCCGTGTGTGAGTGTTGTCACGCACGTTAAAGATCCATACCTTGCTTGGAACAGCAAGGGTTCGGCAAAATTTCAAATTTTTCAGGTAAAAGAAACCCGCTTCCTGGCCAATGTAGTACCTTCGGGTGGAGCATTGGAAAATCATATCTAAGGTTTAAAGTTTACTACACCCAAGGTCCCGGGTTCGAATCCCGACACGGTCCGCTTAAAAAATGTAAGCGAGCATTTTTCACAGAAATACGTCCTCGTTCGGATGAGAGGTAAAATGGAGGTCCCGTGTGTGAGTGTTGTCACGCACGTTAAAGAACCCTACTTTGCTTGGAACAGTAAGGGTTCGGCAAAATTCAAAATTTCCAGGCAACAAAAAACTCGCTTTCTGGCCAATGTACTACCTTCAGGTGGAGCGTTGGAAATGTAAATGCACGGTTTAAAGTTTACAAACACGAATTTGTGTTTTGTTATAAGCAATGCCACTTACACCGATGGAGCCCTTCAAATAATTTTTATTTGTTACTCATTAGTAAACAACATTTTTTAGTTTTAATAGAAACAACGGATGTTCTACTTTACAGGTAGCGAGTTTAAAAAGCACTACCTGGCAAATTAGTTCACACATGATTGGCACTTGCAATTCCATTTTGGTGTCAATGTTGAAAATGTCCAATAACTGCAGTCATAAATTTAAAACGATCAAATGACGGTAAATATTTGTTCGTACACAGTAAAATTTGTTGTTTAATGTTTATTTAGGTTCAGCTTTATCCTACTTTTGTTTTCGGAGAGTCTTAATTTCATAAGAATCATTAAAGATTTTGCTTTTGAAAGTAGAGTTTTACAAGCTTACTACCTGTTAAATAGAACACCCATTGTTTATATTAAGACTCAGAAAATGCAGTTTACTAATGAGTCACAAATAAACATCATTTGAAGAGTTTGTCGGTTTCATTGGTACCGCAATAATAAAGCACATCAATTTATGGGTTTGTAAACTTTAAACCCCAACCATACCATAAATTTTTACGATAGATTTGTCATACAGCATAAACATAATACCGGAGATCGCCCACTAAGGAATTACAATTAAAGCATGTGGTCGGTGGATTGCCTCCTTATTTTTGTACGTACCCTGAAAGCATCTATCGCTCAGAGAAGATAGTACTAAGATATCCCCTTATCTCTGTGTACCATCTTGTTTTAGCCACATTTGGTTTCCGATATGCCTTGGTAAGTTTATAAGTAAGCCAGGTAAATCATTTTGCAAAAAAAAATTAAATGCATTTGCCCGGTAAGCCGTTAAAAAAGTGAGGGGCCTATTACTGTTTCACCGATAATTCCTCCGCATACATTCAGTGACTATTCATATTGACGATAAATTTCCTTATTAATCGGTTGACTAATAATGGAAATTATGACGGTTAACGCATCCGCTCTTGTGGAAAGTAGCTTCGTCAGAAAATAAAGTTTCCGTTAAAAACAAAATGTTCTATTGCAGCTTTAGCCTTGCCCAATTGAAAAAATCGATACATCTCTGAAAATCAATATCGATTAGACTTTGGTGAAGTTGAATGTGATATCCGTGATAATGATGTTTTTTTAAAATTCGCTACACTTGACCTTTCACTTATACCAGTAGCTAAACCAATATCTTTTTGTGATTTTGTAGGATCTTCTAATTCAGATAAAAGCACCGCAAAATGATTTTCTTCGTTGGTGATAGGTTTCGATCGTTCTACTTTGTTATAAATTACGCTTTCTGTTTCGAATAATCGTTCCAACAAACTTCTAAAACTGATTTCTTTGGGACGACTTCTTTCGGGATATCGGCTAGCGTACAGTTTGCTCGCTTAAAAGACAATTTGTGTCACTTTCTCCTAAGACAAAAATCATATCCACTAATTCACTTTAGTTAAAATTCATTTTTAAAATTTAAGTAAAACGAGTACACAATGAACACACAATAATAAAACTAAACCTGATCTTGAATTTCTGAACTGACACTTAACAACAAAATAAATCAACTTTTTCCAAAACTAGCTACGTTGGAAAAGTTTTTCAATGCAAAGCATTTTTTTGTTTTGGCACGTATCTACGAAACCTTAGGAATATTAAAAAAGTGTTAAGACCAAAAAATGTTTGTTTTTTAATACCTGATTGATGTGTGAAAATTATACTGGGTGCTCCATTTGAAAAAGTGGAGAAAATTTGCTTTGGTTTGCGAAAAAAATAGCACTTAATTTTGGACACCTTGTGAAACCTAAATCTTAGATATTTAGATCAGCGACAACTAGAGACCGTCTGAAATAAATTACCCACACAGTTTTTTCGATTTCAAAATATTTCTCATATTTTTTAAAGATTTTCAAACTCAGTGGTACAAAATCCTTTTTTTTTAATATTTTCTTCTCTGAGAATATTGAACCGATTCTGATAATATTCTAGGAATATTTCAAGAATCTCGGGAGAACCCAAAAAGCAAAAAAATAGATAGGGCATTTCATTTAAAAAACAAAAATCGAAAGTGGCACACTTTTTTGGGCCACACTTTATAAGTGAAAATATTTTCCTGAAAAGCAGCCTGGAGAACACAAAAACTCTGTAAAAGAACAAAACTCCTAACATGCTTGCTATAAGAGAAATAAAAGAACTCGCACTGTTGCAGGACCCGGTATAACAGTATGTAACATAAAGTTCTAAAGTTCTAAAATACTAGAACGTTTAGAATGGAATGCGTGTTAGTGAGCTAAGGAGCCGAACTATAGGTTTAACCAAATTAGTGGGTTTTTTTTAGTAAGGAACCAGACTAAGACGGGTCCTCGAAAGAGGGCAGCAGCTTTTTCGATACTTAGTTTCAGATATCTTGGGGGTCGGTATGATACTCTTTGACACACTATTGCAATGTGGAATGCAGCGGGAAACCACCACATTATCTTCCAAGTACACAGTGTACTGAAAATATTTTAAAATGATGGTATCCTCTGGGGTAAAAGATTCCGGAGTTAAAATAGTCCCTCATTCGGATCTCCGAGAAGTGGCTACTTCGGAGGATGTGATCGACAAGTTTAAAGGAAGAGCAGGGAATATTTTGCGAGTCGGAGCGTGGAATGTCAGAAGCATGGAGCAAGTATGTAAGCTAGAGAATCTGAAAATTGAAATGAATACATTAGCATTAGACGTAATAGAGATTAGCAAAGCTTGGTGACTGGGGGGGGGGATTTTTGGAGCGGAGACATTAGGGTACTTCATACAGGATCAGAGGGAGGAAATTCAGGTGTGGGGATAGTCATGCGGAAAAGGATAGGAAACTGTGTAGAAAACTACTTACAAAAGAAGGAAAGGGTGTTCATGGTTAGATTAAAATCTAAACCGGTGAATATAGTAGTAATACAAGTATACATGTTCACCTCTAGATATCGAAGACATACTAAGATTTGTATAAGGACATGAAAATTGAATAACGGGAGATTTTAATGCAATGGTAGGCGAGGGTAGGGAAGTAGCGGTAGTAGGTTTCTTTGGTTTAGGCACGAGAAATGACAAGGGAAATAGGCCAATAGAATTTTGCGACAAAAACAATTTAACCAACACAAACACATTATTTCAACATTATGCTAGAAAACTATACACGTGGAAGATGGAAGGAGACATAGCGAGGTATCACACGGATTATATTCTTGTTCGACAACGGTTTAGGAATCAAGTAAAAGATTGTAGAAGCTACCCAGGAGCAGATATAGTCACTGGCCACAACATAGTAATTATGAAAGCCGTGCTTAAATTTAAAAATTCGAAAGAAAAGAACGGGAAAAGGCACTTTGACTTTGAGAAACTAAAAGATAAATATATCCACAAAAGATTTGAGAAAAATCAAACGAATTACTGAAAGACATCGGGAAAATTTCTGATACTAAGGAAGTAGAATGGAATAACATTAAATCCAGCTTAGACATGGCGGCCAGAGATATTCTGGGGTATAAAAAAAAGAAAATAAGAAGCCATGGGTAACAAAGAATATTCTAAATTTAATAGAAGAAAGTCGAAAATACAAAAACAGACCAAGCGTAGCAGGAAAACAGAGATATGAACCCATAAATGGGAAATTATTCGCAAATGCAGGAAAGCCAAAGTACAATGAATTAATGAATAGTGTAAAGAGGTACAAACTAAGATGGAAATAGGAAAGACCGACGAAGCATACAAACTAATTAGAATGAATTTTAGGGATTTAAAACCATATACAGGTAAAATATAAAAGGCGCTGGAGGAAACATCATTATAGAAAATGTAGAGAAAGTGGTTAGATGGCAAGAATATTTATGGAAGTTATTTGCAGGACAGGAACTAGTAGCAGTAGAACAGGAATCAGACATTGAAAAAGACTACTTGGGATATTTTATACTTAGAATATGCGTTTGAATTAGCATTAAAGAGTCTGAAAAATAGTAAGGTACGGGTATAGATAAGATGCAAGCAGAAACTCTAAATGCCTATTGTAACACCTCGCCCTCCTCCCCTGACCTATGTAGCAGTCAAAGAAACAAGAAACGAGTTACCTAATACATGTATAATCGAATGCCAACTCTATATCACTTTTATGGTTCAAAATTGCAATACAAGGGTCCACTTACCTATTCCCTACGGTTGCCAACTATTTCTGATCCAATAGTCTTCACTCTACTTCCCTCAAACGCCTCGGCTACTCTACAGCGAAGAATAAATGGACATGCCCCAGAGTGGTTAGGCCTAGAGTTCTGAAACCGATACTGGTGAGTTAACTTACCCAAAAGTTTACAAAGTATCTGTACCTAAATGTATTTCAATAAACCCCTTTTAATTGTAATATATATATATATATATATATATATATATATATATAGCGACGTTGATGGTAGTATTTCGTGGGATTGTTGTTCGTAACCAAAAAATAACTATTATGAAATAATCATTTATTGTGAAATTTACGTTTCGACTTATATAAAGTCTTTATCAAGATCTAAAATTTAAAAATTATAAGTGAAAACACAGTCATTAACCTAATTAAAATTAAGAAACTTACACACAATTTGATGTTAATACATGTACTGATTTAACATAAAGGAGGATCCCAAATAAATAGTAATAACATTTAATGTAAAAATAAAATGTAAAGATAAAATTAAGACTACAAACAGCATACAATACGGACAAACACAGACTAAGAACTAACGTCTAACAATTAAAGAAACTCCAACAGCAAAGTGGGTTTGTTCTACAGCAGAGTTGATAAATTAGCCAGGTGATAGATAACAAACATTTTTTTTTAATTTTTCAAAAATTAGTTTAAATTTATTTATAATTTAAATTTTAATTTGATACATATTTATAAACACATTGAGACATGTAAATTTTCCTACACAAATTAGTTATTTTTACATAGTCAGTAACTGTTAATACATGTCAATGTCTTTCAAAATTTCATACTCTGTACATTTTAAAAACTTTTTTCGATATCCTTAGTTATATGTATATATAAAACTCATAACCGTAAGTAATGTTAAACTACTATTCCAACAATTAATTTTATATATATATATATATATATATATATATATATATATATTAGATTCTTGACGAAGATAATAAATTTATCAAAAGCTTGAATGATTGAAAGAGTATTTTATTAATCCATCAAATTTGACTGCTTTCCCTAATAATAAAACAAATTAAATAATTATTGAACCAGTCGAGATACCGTTGCCACACTAAAAACTCACCCTGTATATATATATATATATATATATATATATATATACTTCTATTCTGGAACAGATACTTGTGGTGGGCGAGTTAAGGTTCTACCCATACCTATTCTGGGAAACATCGGACTACCGATGTTTCCCAGAATAGGTATGGTAGAACCTTAACTCGCCCACCACAAGTATCTGTTCCAGAATAGGAAGTATATATGATGATAAAATGAACATAAAAAACGGTATATATATATATATATATATACAGGGTGAGTTTCTAGTGTGGCAACGGTCGATAACTCCGTTATTATAAAAGCTACGTAAACCAAATTTGAGGCATATTAGGCATGCCTAAAGTGCACATTTAAAAATATTTGGAAGCATACAGGGTGTTTCATAATTCCAGGGCATATTAAACTTATATTTTTTAATGGAACACCTATATATTATTACATTTTGAAAAGCCCATAAAGAGCTTTAATTTGATATAAAATTGTATCTGTCTATTCCTTTTAGTTTTGAGATATTCAACTGTTTTAGAAAATGGCCCTGATTAGATACATTGCCACTGCACTAATACGCAACTTATGTTAATTTTCAAGATGCAGAAAATTTTACCATATACCATAGTTTATTTGTAAATATCACATTTTTGAAATTTCTTCCCAGTATACAGGGTGTGTCAGGTTTCGCAAAATGCAACTTTTAAAATTTTTTTTAAATGGCACCCTACCAATTTTATTGCTATAATGGATAGTTCATTAAGTGTCCTTTCATTTTTGTTAAGCATTCCCTATACCTAAATCCATTACTTTCTGAGATATTTTTGATTTTCTTCAAATTTTATGAATGTTTTAATTTACATAACTAAAATAACACTATTGGAGAATATTATAAAACAATTAATACATTTTGATTAACAATCAACTACACTTATCCAATGACAATTTTCACTAAAAATATAACGACCTACAATAATATGCTATCAACAGAATTCTGCCAGATCAACAATATGCATTTTATAGAAAATGTTCAAACAGGGAATCAGGCAGGCTTTGAAAAAAATAACAATTACAATCAAAATGTCATTTATGTTTATTATTTGTAGTGTGTTGTCATTTAACACATTATCAGTTCTGTTTTAAATGTAATCTTTGAAGGAGTTTTCAAAATGAATTTTACAGTGGAAGAACAAATAAATATAATCTGGGTATTGGGAGCAAGTTTAAAAAATTTCCTACTTGCATCAAGAATCTACCAAGAGAGATATCCTGTTAAATGACAACACACTACAATTAATAAAACTAAATAACACTTTACATGTAATAGTTATTTTTTCAAAGCCTGCCTGATTTCCTGCTTGAACATTTTCTATAAAATGCATATTGTTGATCTGGCAGAATTTTGTTGATAGCGTATTATTGTAGGTTGTTATATTTTTAGTGAAAATTGTTATTGGATAAGTGTAGTTGATTGTTAATCAAAATGTATTAATTGTTTTATAATATTCTCCAATAGTAAGTTATTTTTAGTTATGTAAATTAAAAACATTCATAAAATTTGAAGAAAATCAAAAATATCTCAGAAAGTAATGGATTTAGGTATAGGGAATGCTTAACAAAAATAAAAGGACACTTAATGAACTATCCATTGTAGCAATAAAATTGGTAGGGTGCCATTTAAAAAAAATTTTAAAAATTGCATTTTGCGAAACCTGACACACCCTGTATACTGGGAAGAAATTTCAAAAAAGTGATATTTACAAATATACTATGGTATATGGTAAAATTTTCTGCATCTTGAAAATTAACATAAGTTGTGTATTAGTGCAGTGGCAATGTATGTAATCGGGGTCATTTTTTCTAAAACAGTTGAATATCTCAAAACTAAAAGGAATAGACAGATACAATTTCATATCAAATTAAAGCTCTTTATGGGTTTCAAAATGTAATAATATATAGGATGTTCCATTTAAAAAATATAAGTTTAATATGCTCTGGAATTATGAAACACCCTGTATGTTTCCAAATATTTTTAAATGTGCACTTTAGGCATGCCTAATACGCCTTCAAATTTGGTTTACGTAGCTTTTATAATAACGGAGTTATCGACTACTAAAACTCACCTGTATATGGAAGTAAATATCAGTATATATATGAAGATAACCGAAACTACATAATATATTTATAAATGACTATAAAAGTACGTCTGGCCTTTGAGATTTGCGGAATGTTACAGCAAAATTTATTTGCATACGTAACAAACCTTCTCGTGGCGACACCGGGTTCATGCCCCAAGGCAATTCAAATGAACAAAGACAAGCTATTTGCAGTCCGCAATAAGAAAATTGTATAAAAGTAAAATGTATCTGTAAACAAACTCTTATGAAAATAATAAGGGCCATTGACAAATACAAATCGGGCTGGTAGTTATAGCTATTAACAAAACATAAGCTTTATTACTTCATAGGGGAGGAAACATCCACTGACCAATGGTTTCGGTCAGTGGATGTTTCCTCCCCTATGAAGTAATAAAGCTTATGTTTTGTTAATGGCTATATAACTACCAGCCCGATTTGTAGTTGTCAATGGCTATTATTATTTTCATAAGAGTTTGTTTACAGATACATCTTACTTTTTATACAATTTTCTTATTGCGGACTGCAAATAACTTGTCTTTGTTCATTTGAATTGCCTTTGGGGCATGAACCCGGTTGTCGCCACGAGAAGGTTTGTTACGTATGCAAATAAATTTTGCTGTAACATTCCGCAAATCTCAAAGGCCAGACGTACTTTTATAGTCATTTATAAAATTTATTATGTAGTTTCGGTTCAATTCTGTACTTCCACACTTTAGTAGTGTTGGTTTTATCACCTGATGGCGGTTTTATTTACTTTTGCCATAGTACAGTGATTGTTTCGAAATTATATCATTATAATAGCTTCGATTACTTCATAGGGTTCTTGGGAACTATTCCACTCTGATGAGGCTAACTAGCCGAAACCATTGGTCAGTGGATGTTTCTCCCTATGAAGTAATAAAGCTTATGTTTTGTTAATGGCTATATAACTACCAGCCCGATTTGTATTTGTCAATGGCTCTTATTATTTTCATAAGAGTTTGTTTACAGATACATCTTACTTTATACAATTTTCTTATTGCGGACTGCAAATAACTTGTCTTTGTTATATATATATATATATATATATATATATATATATATATATATATATATATATATATAGCGCTCAACATTCGTACTAAGTAATGAATTTAATAACCTTTAATATGGTGATATAACTATTTACATTTACTATATCGACATACTTGAATGCAATAAAAGCAATATCTCTTACTTAACTAAAGTTACTTTAAGCCGGGTGGTTATATATTGTATTAAACACTGCAAATTCTACAGTTAAAACAAATTGGCTCCAACTTAAACATAGCCAATAACTCTTGATATTTTACACAAAATTCATAATAATGAGCGGTAACGTAAATTATAATGTCCAAAAAATCCAACCTTAATCTAACAACTTAACATATTCATGTAAAAACATAGGTATAACTATATAAAAGTTCATACTTACAACCCCACGTGTATGCATACATATACACGTCCGAACCATTTATGCAAAGATTCACTCAATACCTGTTTCGGGTATGCAATACCCACTGTTGTTCCACTCTCTACAATTCCTCCGAGGTAATTTATCCTCACCAGGGTTGATAATGCTTAACACGGGTGTTGATAAATTTTGTGCTCGAAACTTTTGATATCTCTCTCTTGTACCAACTTGGTTTGGAATCGGGCTTCCGAAATCCAAACTTCCACAATCAATCAAAAATGAACCGTATAAGTGTGGTTAGTTATCATCTTCTCTGCCGTTAATAAGCCGGTGCCTCCAACCATTAACCGCCCTACAACTTAACCATTTCGCCTTCTGATTACATTTAACTTTATTACTATTTAATTCTACTTTAAGAGCGAAACGTATCTGTGCTCTTTATCCACTATTTAAATTCACTATTCTTCCCGTACTAAACATACTAATTTATTAGCTCTGTTCACTAACCATTGATTTAATTTACACGACCATATAACCAATACTGCTGCGCGACATTACAACCTACCCCACACTAGCTTTGTGCTAGTTAGTTTTCATTTCGTACCTTCTTTCATATCTTTTGTCTTTTTGTGTCTTGGTGAGTCTTTGTGTGTCGTCTTTTGTCTTTGTGTGACGACCTTTTTTAATTCACTCACTTCCCATATTTATATACCTTTGATCACGTGACAGTTCTGGCCAATCAAAAACTTTACATATTTCACCATCGTCCATCATCCCTACACGTGCTTTTAGGTTAATGGTTTAAATCGACTTTTATTATTGCCATTGCTAATTGAAACTACCCTATATTTAAATTTAAGTTATTCTGCAATATTCTAAAGTATTTCCTGTGAATATTTTTATAGATATCACGAAAAATTACATTTTATTACGCACTTCCGGTTTCGAATTCTCTAGAACAAACTAGCATTTTCTTTGGCGCCTTAATTTAAAATCTTCTAAATTTCACGGGATGTTAGATATCAGTTGATAGGTTATGTTCATTTAAAGTGTCAATTGTCACCCAAAATCAAACTAGGATTGGATAACTATCTTAATTCTGGTCAGTGATAGGTTACATTTTAGATAGAATTGTTTGTGATTGGCCGAAAATATCATTTGAAATTTAAATTAATTTAGAAATGTTCTTGGGTGTTACACTCTGGACAAGCAGCTACAGAACGTTTCTTCCAACTTGTAAGTTATATGTACGAGAAAGACGATATACCCAAAGATTTCAAATGTTACACCATAGTCACTATACCAAAAAAGAAAGATGCAGATAGATGCGAGAACGTTCGAACAATAAATTTGACAGCACACGTGTCAAAAATATTAACTAGAATTGTACAAAGACAGAGCAAAAACGGGCTGAAGAAATACTAGGAAAAGATCAATTTGGGTTTAGGCGAAACAGGGGAACACGGGAGGCCATTTTAGCTTTAAAGGTGTTAATGGAGAAAACAATAAAAATAGGAGAAAGCGTGTATATAGGGTTTGTAGATTTGGATTAAGCATTCGACAAAGTAAAATGGAAAAAGATGTTTGAAATGCTCAAAGAGATTGGAATGAGTTATAGCAATGGACGAATAGTACATAGCTTCGACAAAGAGCAAACAGCGTAATAGAATTAGATCAGGAACGTAGGAAAGTGATGAAATAGGGATATACCCTATCTCCATTAATTTTTTATTTATATATCAAAGAGTCATTGAATACTGTTATATACAGAAAGGAGAAAGACATTTGGAATTAATATGCAAGGACAAACGATTGATATGTTTAGATTTGCAGATGATATAGCGGTATTAGTATCTAGCAAGCAAGGGTTAGAAGCAGCTCTTAATGAAATGAAAACAGTTCTAACAGAGAGATACGGTTTGAAAATTAACAAAAATAAAACTAAATTACTAGTGTGTAAATGAATGGTAAATAAGTCAAAAGCCAGAATTCAAATAGGAAACGAGAACTTGCAAGAGGTTAAAGATTTCTGCTACCTAGGAAGTTAAACAACACAAGATGGAAAGAGTACAAAAGATATAAAACAAAGGATAGCGCATGGCCGTGCTGTACTTGAGAAGAAAAAGTAACTACTATGTTTAAAGACAACAAAGATAGGATATCATGGACAGGCAAAGTTACGAACAAAGAGGTTCTAGAAATGATAGAGGAAGATAGAAATATGTGGAAAATAATAAAAAAATAGGAGAGGTAGAATAATAAGACGCACTGAGGCACATAGGAATAGTGCGTAATATATTAGAAGCAGATAAAGGAAAGAAGACCGGTAGAGGTAGCCCAAGATTAGACTTTTGCACACAGATAGTGAAAGATGTAGGCTGTGGAAATTTCAGGGAAATGTGTAGGTCAGCTCAGAATAGGAAACAAATAGGACTGAAGACCTATTGATGATGATATGATAGTGGTCTAACTTCCTATTTCGATACAGCATATTATCGATCATAATGTAGTGCCACGAAGTAGACAATATTTTTAATATTTCACTTCAAGACCACGAAATTTATATTTCCATATAGATCTTATGCATTCTTTGTATCGCCATTTGAAATACATTGTGTGGTTGTATAACAAAGTTTATTTATTTTTATAATATGTGCGGTTGATTGTAATTGTAACCTACCCACGTATAAAATTTTATAGCCTATAACTTTTATGTAATATCTTTTAGTGCTTTGTATGTACAGCAATGAAACCAATTTTGCACGTTACGGATATAAATCAGATATAAATGCAACGTTAAATTAACAGAATGTATGCAATATACGTACTTGCATCTTTATTGCTTGTCATGGCTTTTAATGTCCCTTTTCAAAATGAAAAAATTACGCCATGTACGTGGATTCGATATTGTTTTATAGCAGAACAGAGAACTGTAGTGTGAGTTGTTACTAGAGGCAGCCGTTCTGTTTACGATCTCTTTTTCGATTCTCCGACGCATCATTTTTTTTGGGAATATTATATAAGAAAGTTTGGTTACAATTGAGTTAATAAAATTTGTTTCGTTTTAAAATGCATTTTTGCAGAATTGTTCACTGAGAGTCGTATTACACCAATAATGACTTTAAGGTTATCCTTTACTGATGAGACATTTAATCTAACCGTTCTTATTTTTTCTATAATCCTTAGATGTCATTACAAGACATCTGACAGTTCTGTCACTTGTAATACAGTTGTAGTAAAGCAAAGAAGTTTTCCCACGACTATCCAGCAATGCGTTTCTTACGCATTTAAGAATATGTTAATATTGGTACCCATTATTTTGTAGGTGTATATGAATTTATAATCCAACACCTTTAGCCAATCAGGAACATCCAAGTCGTGGATTATGGTATCCAACACTTCTGACCAATCAGTACAAACCTTCATTCCTTATCATCCGCGAAGTATAATGTATAATTTTCGGATCATGCAAAGTAGACTGCTTCACTTTGACAAATAAATTTTTGCTTGTCAGTGTTTGCGATATTAGGTAAACGTTCAGAAAATATCTTATAATGTAGATTTGTGTAGTCGTGGGAAAATTATAGTACTCTAGTCTCAAGTTATGGCCATTACTCATTCGGATTACGCCGCTCGCCCTAACAGGCTCGCGGCGCAAACCTTCTGAATGAGTAATGGCTATCTTAACTCGCTCGTTGAATAATATACTATTTTCCCGAATGTTTGTCATGTATTAGTCGTTGTATTGACATAAGATAGCGGTCATAACACAATATGACGAACAGCCAACTTAAGCTAAAGAAATTACCTGACACCAAACAAAGTATAAGGTAGAGTAGTATTATTATCTCATGGCGGGTGACGTCACATGCGCAATAGGTTTAATTTAAACTTAAACCTCAAGATTCGCAACGCTACAGTACAACCCACAAACATCTTGCTAGCAATGTGGCTTTAATACGTCGTCACGAATATCCCATTTATTACGTTAAGTAAAATATTGTTTGTAAGGACCCCGTTCATGCTGGCGGTATCTAGAAATTCATAAATATATGAAATAAATCCAGACCTCCATATAATATCGGAGCTTTTACTTGTTTTTACTTATAAACAATTCGAGGTTCGTAGTTTCTTTATCCGTAAATATTTGCTGTGGCAACAGTGCACATACTCAGCGGATCCCAATACTGTATATACAGAATGTGAACCGTAACTGTCATTGTCATTCTCGCTCTTATCAAGGTCTTATTGTTTTCAGTTTTCCGTTTTAATATTTGTATCAAGTAATAGTCATCAAAACAGTTTTTTTCAAAACTAACTGATAGTTAATTTCTTCAGCAATGTAAGTATTTAAAAAGAATGTTCGTTCAATAATTATGATATTTTTTAGAGTAATATTATGAATAAGAGGGAGGTGATTCACAGTAAAGGACGACAGATTGTTTTTAATGTGTTTTAATATTTGAAACGCATAAAAGATTCGGGCGCCTACCAAATTGTTTTTGTTCTACTAGTGACTATAAGTGATAAAATATCTTGTGTACACTGATCTAATCAATCAATAATCTGGGGTATCACATCTAATAATAAGCTCAGATCATTTTTATAGAAGAGCAAAAATCACGCCACAGAATCGCTATAAGTGGATCCAAATTGAGGAAAAGTAGCTCGAAATAGTCTGGAAATAAGGAAGAAATATTGAAACAGTAGTGAATTAGTAATAGATGAAAGAAGAAAAATTAAAATATTTATTCACAACAAGGGGTAACGAAATTTCGTGAATAACAAATTCAATAACCTGGAAATGTATAATATTAAAAAAATTGTCATAACAAGAAATTGATAAAAGTATAAAACCCACTTACAAAATGGATAGGAGAACTAATCGCGAGAAAATTAGTAACAATTTTAAACGACATATTTGCGTTTTAAGGAATGTTGCCGGAGAATAACTTAAGATTCTTAATTAGAAAGCTAGATGGATAGGTTATATTAAGGAACCGTATAGAACAGAAGATTTGCTAGAATGTCTATACGAACCGAACACTGTAAGAAGAGTAGACAATAGTAGGACTGAGATCAGAATTTAATAGTGCTGTTAAAAATTGTAGGGAGGTTAAAGCAATGGAAATGGTAAAAATGCCGAGCCAAAATTTCTCCTTTCGTAGTTCTGGTTCATTAATCTGTATTGAAACTAAACAAACAGCTTATTGCAACGTATGTGTTGCACCATACAGTGTAAAGGCAGGCACGGTTTTGCTTCATGGTTGAGAAAAGAACGGAATAGATTTGTCGGAATTATATCAGAAAGGAAGTTTGTATTATAAGGCGTGTATACTACGGTTGGTAGATTACATCTTAATATTTTGGTGACTCCCGATATACAATTGCAAGTTTCTGTTTAATCATATGCAGGTAGAATAGAAAAGTTAAAAAAACAAAAAAACCAACAAGAGCTTAAGTAAAACGGTTGATAAAGATAGTTAATGATCTGCTGGACCACGGAACCATTGATGAGGTAGTCGTGCAAGTGAAAGATGAAGGTTTGCAAGAAAATTATGGGAATCTAGATGATCATGATGGAAAAATTTTAAACTTAATGTGGATGACAATCCCCAAGAAACAGCATTTCTTGTCATTGAAGTGTACAGGGAAGCATCTAGGACTGCTCGAATTAAAGCAAAAAAGTATTTGGAAAAAGGAAGTGCTAGTTCTTCAGCAAGCATGTTGGGCATTAAAAGCGATCAGTCTGCTGTTAACATGCATTCGAATATCGGAAAAGTAAAGAGTTTTATATATAAAATACCCTAAGTTCACGATCAAAAAATTTGAGAGTAATTTGAAAGAGTCGTTGGGTTTCTGGGCACAGTGTAAGAATATACAGTAAGAAGAGGAAAGAAGAGATTTTGGTTGAGGTATACGTACGCGAGTTATTAAAACTAGTTATTAGTAACAACCAAAATTCAAAAACCTAAAGGTTGAGTGTTATGTTCGACACTTTAGAATTTCATTTGCGATCATGTAATCACCCGGGATAACCAGGGAGAAGTATGCAGCAATTCTAGAGTTTGGATATGCAGATGATAAGCGATTTTATTAGAGAACGAAAGCGATGCAGAACCAGGATTAAATGGCATATACAAGATACTTATTAGGAACAAGCAATGACTCAATAGAGGAGTTAAACGAATTGCTTTTGTTGAAGAAACATAATAACAAAAATAATTTCAGTAAGTAAAATACTAACAGTCGGGTTAGTACATACAAGCTTTGGAATAAGAAGAGATGATTAATAAGCCTTATTTTAGGCATTGGGGTTTAGTTTCCTTGGTAATAAAAAGCAGGGGACAGGGAAACGATTTTGTAGGTCTACAAAGATTAAAATAGATCGATCAAATATTCAGAATGTATAGTCGACACCACGAAAAAAGACCAACACGTGATCATTTGTATTCGCCTGAACCATTATGAATTTCTGAAGTCAAATGACCATCCATTAACATTAAGAAGTGTTATAGGAAAAAGCAACGTTGCCAATTCTATATTATTTCCAAACATTTCGATTAATGAATTTAGTGCCCATACCTAACATGCTTTTATTTAATTAGTCACTTTAAAATTGTAATAATCCCAATATATAACACGCTTATAATTCAAGTTTTGTTCTAAAAAAATACATACGTATATTAACAAATATTTGTAAGCAACTGGTAAATCCTTAAATACACAAAGACTGTATTTGTGTTTTAACTCTGTTAAATTTAACTTGGCAACGATGCAGGTTCAACATATTTTAGAATGACAATTGTCAAAATGAAAACGCACAAATTAACGTATTTTATATGAAGAAATGTTAATAAACATGTTCTACGGGACACTTTTTTTAACTTACGTTATATCAAGCCACATAATAAATTTATGCCTAATTTTCAGAACTACGTTCTTACTTTTGTTTTAAGCCCCACTTCCCTCATCCCCTGTGACCTAATTCCAACAAGTTCGAATTACGCCCTGTTCTGGTCGTTCAGTCTCGCAAGCCTTCCCGCAAACTCCCTGAACGCCTTCTGAATTGCCACTCCCTGGACTTTTTCCAAGCTCTTGGGCCATTCTAGTCCCTCTACAGCTAGTTTTTGTCCGCCAACCTTCTGTTAGCTATCTCGATCGGACAGTCAAACAGCACATGCTCTTCGCTTTATAAACTCTCGTCGCATCTGCAACGGTCATTCTCGCTCAATCCAAACCTTGTTACGTGCAAAAGTGGCACTAAACATTGTCACGTCAGAGTGCGTTTGCGCCAGATCGCGCGACGCGAGTGGCGGAGAAAAAGTGGGGGAAGTGTTTCCGTGAGAATCTGTAACGTGGCCGTTTGCCCTTGAACATCGAGAAGGACGGTCGTGTCGGGCCGTTTGCCTTTGAACATCGAGAAGGGCGGTCGTGTCGGGCCATTTTGCCTTTGAACATCGAGAAGGGCGGTCGTGTTTGGTATCGTATCTTCATTTTATTATGTAGATTTCCTTTTGCTTATCTTTGCTTTGTCTTTACCTAATTAACCTATTCCTTATCGTTCCGCTACATATAGGAATTAGATACGACCTTGGAGTAATCCACGACCCTAGAACGAGCCGGATGTCCATGCTCCGCTAACAGCTAACCGGAGCCGTCACCATCTTTAACTATCTTAAAGGGGGCTCTAGCCGTTTGGTAGGCGTACCCTCCGTTAATTGCCTTAAAAGGGGCCATCAGTAGCCTGATGGACGTCAACAGAAGCCAACTTTAACTCAACCCCGCAGAACGTCGGATTTCTTATGTAAGTACTTTATCTGCTTAATTTGTTCGCTAATTTAATTTATATTTTTCCGCAAATGGCGTATTTAATTTGTTATTGGTGACGTCATTGACAGATGGGCGCGCCCAAATCTGTATAAGATTAGCGCTACCAACTGCTGTGGTGTCTAATATACCGCGCTTGCGGGTTTATATTTGTGAACGTTTAAAATGTAAGAATTTGACTTTTAAATCGTAAGAATTGGCGCCTTTAACGTGATAGGTTGTAATACATACTTCTTTTATAAACATACAATGTATTAACTAATGTTATTTAAAAAGCTTTTTCATTTAAAAAATTAACAAACGTCATTATCTATATTCTCTAATATATCTGTGGATCTTAAATTTCAGGTTGGTATCTTGCAAATTCCCCAGAGATTTTTCTGAAATGACATGTCAGCTGATTACAATGTATAACGTTTGTCCGAAAATTGTTTATTAAAATAATTATAATTAATTTTCTAATAATTTTAAATGCAGTGTCATTTATAACGTAAATTATTTGAAATGTGTGATTAGTTTGTTTTTAGATGCAAATGTGAGTTTTTAGGAAACATCAATCCCTTAACCCTACTTTTTACACGTGAGTACACAAATAAATAAGCATTTTAAGTAATTTTATGTCTTAAACACGGTTTATTACGAAAATTATCTACGTTATATTAAATTAAAATATAACCCTTGTTTGTTTTTTCGACTTTAAAAAACTGTTTTGAAATCATAAATCAACACTGTCTTGTGTGTTTACATTTTAAAAAGTGTCTTAGTGATTTACCTGTTTAATTAATGATATTCGAATTACCTTTACAGGAAACTTTGTGTTTAAAACCATATAACGTAACGATTTGAGCCTTAAAATATCTTTTTTAAAAAACGCTAGACTAACGGGATCTTGTTGTGTTTGTTAAATAACACATTATCTACCTCTTTATAATTTGGAGTGTTTTCTATAACTGAAATCATTTAGTATAATTCACAATTACATATATATAACAAAATTGTTTGTCTAAATATAGATTTCCTACTTACCTGAGTTTTTAGTGCCTTTTAAAGCGTTATTTTGACTTAATCGTGATATTTTTTTTTCTTAGATATTATCTTGCTTTGATATAGTTTTAAAAGTTGTTCCCTTAATTGTTTTAAACAGTATAATAAAGGAATTGCCGTTAACGTTTTAGTATTTAAACTCATTTACGATAGTTGTTGATAACTCCAGCAATATCGAAAGAATATTCTACTAATTTGGAATACTAACCTTTTGTACATGTATCGTGGAATGTTTCTTTCATGTAGCGAGTATGATTTTGTCTTGATTGCATATTTTTTTTAGATATCAATATTTCAACGTACTTTAACATCCATTAAGCGGAATTTACTGTCGGATTTGGTCGTCTAGCTGTCTATAAGTCTTGAACGAGACCCATAGAAGGGCCGGTCGTTAAGCATCATAAGTCTAGATGAGAATTTGGTTGGTAAGTTTGTCGTTTTAGAATTTGTAATCTTTTTTTTTTGAATAATGATGTTGAAATTTTTCTTTATTGGTTTGGGTGAAACTCAAATGAGAGCTTCCCATCCCAGTAAATATATGCTTTATAAAATATCTTTTTGTTTTTCAACAATTTTGTTAGTGAATCGAGTTTTAATTACTCTTATCTCTTCACATATCGATTTAAACCTCATTAAATGCCTTAAAATTATCTTTAAAATCGTTTAACCCTACGTATATCTAAGAGCTTTTCACGTTTACTTCTTTGACAATGTACCTAATGTTCTTAGCGTTCACTTGGCTTAATAACTTATAACAACCCGCAGGTCGTTTGGCAAGATGGAACTTGCGGATCTCTCAATTCACTTTTGATGTTGGGCATAGGCCTGGCAAATTAAATATCGTACCTGATGCCTTATCTCGTGATGTTGTCTCTCTTAACATTCCAAATTTAATTCCTGATACCTGCTATCTTGATATGATTAAAAAGTTTCTGACAATCCCGATAAATTTCCTACCTTTCGCGTAACTAATAATAGACTATATAAATTTGTAGCTTCTTCCCCTCATAAAATATCTAATATTCCTGAATGGAAACTTGTCGTCCCTACAGCTAACCGTAGTGAGGTGCTTAAATTATGTCACGATGACCCCATAGCTGCGCACCTTGGTGTTACAAAAACTCTCGCTAAAATATCTGAATTATATTACTGGCCCACACTAAAGCAATCTGTCTGTCGTTATATTAGGAACTGTAAAATTTGTGGTTCTCATAAGAGTTCACAAGATGCTCGTTCTGGTTTAATGGGTAACTTTAAACGTGTATCTTATCCCTTTCAATTAATATCGCTTGACTTATTAGGACCTCTCCCCCGATCGAAAAAAGGTAACCAATATCTTTTAGTTGTCACCGATTGGTTTTCTAAATTTGTTATGGTGCAACCCTTACGTGAAGCTACATCTGCAGCTATAATTAAATTCCTAGAGCAAAATGTATTTCTTATCTTTGGTGTTCCTCAGATTATCCTTTGTGACAATGGGGCACAATTTATCTCTAAAGATTTTCAGAATTTGGTTAAAAGTTACAAAGTACAAAAAATTTGGTTTAACGCAAAATACCATCCCCAAGTAAACCCTACCGAAAGAGTAAATAGAGTTTTAGTTACCGCTATTTCTTCCTATATTGATTCAGACCATACTACATGGGATGAACATATCTTTAAAATTGCTCAAGCTTTGCGTACATCTAAACACGAAGCAACCCAATTCAGTCCGTCATTTCTTGTTTTTGGAAGATATACCCCAATCGATGGGAGTTACTATGGTTTAGTGCCTGACGATACTAACGTAATTGAATTTGACGATAAAGTACGCTGGGACAAAGACCAACAATCATTACCTTCTATCTTTAACGACGTTAGAAAAAATTTGTTAAAAGCTTACGAAAAGAGTAAGGACCACTATAACTTACGTAAACGAAATATTTCCTTCGCCTTGGGCGAACAAGTTTGGAAAAAGAATTATGTCTTATCGGATGCATCTAAGAAATTTTCCTCAAAATTAGCCTCTAAATTTATCCTTTGTAAGGTCATTCGTGTCATTAGTCCCCTTATCTACGAACTTCAAGATGCTGAAGGAAAACGCCAAGGCAGGTGGCATATTAAAGACCTTAAGCCATTCTCTGCTGACCCAAATGCTAGTTAAGTTTTTCACGTTCCATTCCCCTTACGATTTGCCTAATATTTTTTGTTCTCACCATCAATTACTAACTTTAATCGCTTATTTCCTCTCTTGTACTGTGTATACCTCTTACACCTTTAACTTACTTACCTTAAATTAGCTATCTTTTTCTTTTCGGTTGACTTTTCTTTGATCATACCGTTACTTATATATCACTTTATTCTCTACACCTTCAAATATAACTCTGTCGTTTCATTTAACTAACCCTCGAACTTTTCCTCCAGCATATTATTTGGTTTTTAGTATTTTTCCTTATGTCATTTAATTTTGTGTGGTAATTGTCGTAACTTTGGGTGTAATAACTCATTGAATTTTTATGATTGGTTTTAGCTGATGTTAGAGTGGATGTTTTCTTCTTTGGGCTCACATACGACATGCGCAGACTATGCCATTGTAAGAAATAGTTCATATTCGCAGTTGCAAAAAACTAGGATTGTCTATTCCATGTGTTTTTCCTCTGAATTATTACAGTCGCCCACATTATACTACATCATTATTTCTTTTTTTTTCTACTAAATCACCGTAACTTGTAAACATTTTTTTTTCATTGTTTTTTATTGAACTTTGTGGTGAGGTGCTATCGCTTATTGATATCTTATTAAATTCTTGGTTGTTTTAGCTTATTGGGACAGTGTACCTGTATTTAACTGCTTATAATTAGGCATCGTTGTGTGTTTAGGGTGCTACCGTTTTAAAAAAACTACCTTAAAACAGTTTGTTTTTGTGTGAATGTATCTGTATTGATACTTTTAAGTTGTCGTGTCAACTTTTGTCTGATTTTCTTATCGTAGTGGATGCACTCGTTAGGATAATGATCATACTAGTTCTCTTAAGAGTCTAGTGAATTGTTAACGTATGATACCTTATCTTGTCGGATTAATATCGCAGGTGGTCCTTCAGACTGCGCTGTGTTTAAATAGGGACAACTCTCTACCTTCTCTCGGACGCTTGTCCAAAAACTCTACTTTTTTATATCCCGCTGTCTCCGTTTATGCCTTATTCTTCTTTCGGTGGACCTGTTCTCGTCCCGGAACACCCGTCTGCCACATAAGAGTGATGTTCCCTCACTCCGGGCTACTGGCCACATTGGCTGGTTGAGTAGCGCTTTGCTATCCACCTTTCTCTGTCTCTTTTGCTCAGTGCGAGCCCTTCCTCTACTTTCTTCTACCTGGAAGTGCCTCTTATGCATTCCAAATAACCACCTCCCTCTTTCCACCGTGTGGTTGCGTGGGAGGTTTTCACAGACACCTGGACCCCGTCTCTGGGAATCTTTCGTGAGGTCATGCGGTGCCGCTGTCAGCGCATGGGCACTGGTAGTGAAGGTATGTATGAGTGTGTGAATGTGTGAGTGGATGTGTATATATATGTCGATATATATCGTGTGGGTATCGGGTGATTATATCACCGATATCGATTAACGCCGGGTACAGGGATGCACCCAAATGCCTTTGCCGGTCCCTCGTACCGTTTCTTGTAAACGGACCTGCTTCACAGGTCGCTCTTTTTAGAGGGTACGAGAAATGCCCATTTAACGGCTCCACGGAGCCACTCTATCGTTATCTTTATCTATTATCTTTGGTAATAACTAGGCTAATATCTTTATCTTGTTTATTATCTTTGATAATACCCTTAGTTTTAGTATCGTTATCTTACCGACTACCGTTAGTAATAACTTTGAGTTAATTTCACGTTATCTTACCTATTATATTTGTAACATGTCATTTTACCTATGGCAAATGCCACGTTCCAGCTTCAGTTATTTCTCTCTTTAAACCTCACATTTTACCTAGAAAAGTCCATCGAACCCTAATTTACACTTTATTTCTAATAGATAAGTTATAATCACAGAACATAGGAAGGTATGAGTATTTCGTAAAGTACCGTGTTTGTTTCAAATATTTATACCTGTTAGTTAAGTTGCCTATAATCCAGTGTTCTTGATATTTATTTTCATAGTTTAACTTTGCTAAAGAATTCTGTGGTCTTTCCTTTCCTTATAACTTCAAATTCCCCTCTCTGATAATTAAAACAGATGTTTGCATGTCAAAGCGTACTGGCAAAAGTTTTCATTTCTGGTCTGGGTTCTGGTGCACAACAGGTCGTCTTAAACTCAAGGTGACAAAAATTGACCATGAGGTCGAAACAAATGTCTAGCTTAGCGTTTTCCTTACCTCAATAAACTACAAATCCCACCGGATTACTTTTCCGATGGTAAGAATTAAATAGATACATTTTAAATTCCTTTACATTTGTTATAGCGTGTTTAATTAATGCACGTGTTATATTTCAGGGTCGTTCTCTACCCTCATTTCTTCATACCTATATTTAAGTTCCGCTATGATGCCAATTAGCTTTGCTGTCGTTTTTTAAAGGAGATGACAATGCCGTTGTATTTTTGATTTACATTACCTCAACATACAAATTTTAGTTTGGTTAAATATTTCTCTTAAAATAATGGATCTATGAAGTTACACACAAAATTCTACCTCATCATTTGCCGTTGATGCTACCTGGGACTCCTACAGTTTATACACCTTTAATTGGGATTTCCACAGATGGTCAGTTCAAGGAATTTTACGGTAACAACACATGTTTTACAATGCACGTGTCAGGTATGACAAACTAAAGTAATTTATCCACGCTAAATTAAAGTGAACTGATTTCTACAAATATTAAGTTTTCTTTTCATTTTTCATTTGTAAAACGTACTAGTATTACAGACAATTTATCTACTATTTGCAACATTTAATTCCTAATTATACATAGTCGTACTGGACGCATACTGTCCATATGTAAGCCACATGTTTCATGAAACTTATGGTAGTCAAGTTCATTCGTTAACTTATTTACGCTTTTAAAAGCACAGTTACATTTTTTAGTTACATAAAACAAGTTTCATTATTTTTACTGATTTATTCTATTTCAAATGACTTCATAGAACTTTTATGATATTTTTGTTCAAAATTCAATATCTAACAAAATTTAATAAATACGCTAATTAATTTGTCTGTAGTTTTCTCTCAGTTATTGATGTTACAGTTATTAGTTCACCAATTCTCTTCCCCTCGAGATTTTAAGTTTCATGCAGCCTACGCAACCACGACGGTCGATGCTAGCTGTGCCAGAGCATAATTTTTTATGCTCTGTCGTGCACCTATCCTTTAATAACGCCTGAAAAAGGGTAGGGTGCATATTTAGTAATAACTTTTGTTTAATATCGCGTTACCTTACCTACTATCCCTAATAATAACTTTAGCTTAATATCGCGTTATCTTACCTGGTATCTCAAACAATAACTAAAGCTTAATATCGTTATCTTATCTATTACCTTTGATGATAACAATTTAAGCTTAATATTGTTATCTTATCTATTATCTTTAACAACAATTTGAGATCTTGTCTTATCTTTTTATCTTCCTAACGTCTGGTATCTATGACCAGACGTGGGAATTATTTTTCTTGAAATTTAAGTGAAAAAGCTAACCTGATGTAGAAATGTAATTTGTTAGGTTAGCGATATAAGGATTTAGTAGGGTGGTACTTTTGGTAAATTTGTTGATTCACAACCATGTCATGGACAAGTTTTGATGTGTATCGTTAGTAAATCAAAGTACCAGTAACAAAATTTGCTAGAGTGTAGAGTGACGCACTCTGTGAACATTTTAAATTTGGGCACTTTTTGCCAACAAAGAACAGTTTTGATGCAACGCTCATGTGTGTTCGCACGTAAGAACTTTAATGATAGCTTTAGTTTAGATAGGTTAGGCGACTTGTCGCATTTGTTTTAATGTAAGTAGTGTTTCATGCTCCCCGACAAATTTGTGCTGTCGATTATTAGTGTAGTCAAAGACAATGGGGCTACATTTTCCGTTTCCTGGTAATTCGGTAGACGTGTTATCGGTCGAAAAAACCAGGTGGCGCCTTATATAAACATTTCGTAGGTTTTAAGTTAAGTTTTATGTAGGGTAGTTAGGACTTAGATTTTAAGCTGTTACTGTGCTAACAGACTTTTTCTTTTTTTAAGTTTTTTCTTTTGTGGCTTTGTCGCGATTGTTACGTGCCAAAGTGGCACTAAACATTGTCTTAGCTTAATTTTTATTTGCGGACGTTTCGCGCCACAAATTCAAAAGACTTGGCGTATATTTCCGTCACGTCAGAGTGCGTTTGCGCCAGATCGCGCGACGCGAGTGGCGGAGAAAAAGTGGGGGAAGTGTTTCCGTGAGACTCTGTAACGTGGCCGTTTGCCTTTGAACATCGAGAAGGGCGGTCGTGTCGGGCCGTTTGCCTTTGAACATCGAGAAGGGCGGTCGTGTCGGGCCATTTTGCCTTTGAACATCGAGAAGGGCGGTCGTATTTGGTATCGTATCTTCATTTTTATTATGTAGATTTCCTTTTGCTTATCTTTGCTTTGTCTTTACCTAATTAACCTATTCCTTATCGTTCCGCTACATATAGGAATTAGATACGACCTTGGAGTAATCCACGACCCTAGAACGAGCCGGATGTCCATGCTCCGCTAACAGCTAACCGGAGCCGTCACCATCTTTAACTATCTTAAAGGGGGCTCTAGCCGCTTGGTAGGCGTACCCTCCGTTAATTGCCTTAAAAGGGGCCATCAGTAGCCTGATGGACGTTAACAGAAGCCAACTTTAACTCAACCCCGCAGGACGTCGGATTTCTTATGTAAGTACTTTATCTGCTTAATTTGTTCGCTAATTTAATTTATATTTTTCCGCAAATGGCGTATTTAATTTGTTATTGGTGACGTCATTGACAGATGGGCGCGCCCAAATCTGTATAAGATTAGCGCTACCAACTGCTGTGGTGTCTAATATACCGCGCTTGCGGGTTTGTATTTGTGAACGTTTAAAATGTAAGAATTTGACTTTTAAATCGTAAGAACCTTCGCAGACAGGCTTTCAAAGTCTCATGCCCGGTTACTAGCCGCAACATTTTATGATCTAACTTCATCTCTTGCTTCTATGCTTGGTATAAATTGGTGCATCAATCTGCCTGTGGCAGCATTCTTCCACCTCTCTTCCCACTGTGGGATTGATCTTTCTCGCAGGTTTCTCTCTCTCCACAAATCCAAATTGTTACCTATTAAAACCGCCTCTATTTCTAACCGAGTGCTCAACTCACGTGGTCATGACTCCCCAGTACCGGTAGCAGGCTCATTGGACGATAGCCACTTGGGTCTGACACATCCGCCTTTCCCGGTTTAAGCGAGACATCTGACACTACATTTGATTTTCCAATGCGCCACCGAAAGTACTACATTGGCCAGTATGCGAGTTTTTTTTAACTTGGAAATTTTGAATTTTGCCGAACCCTTGCTCTTCCAAGCAAGGTGGGGATCTTTAACGTGCGTGACAACACTCGCACACATTACCTATATTTTACGCGGATGTGAAACTTCCGCAGTTGGAGCTTTTGTTCAATGGTAGTTGGATTTTTATCTGTAACAATTTCGTGCACTGGCTGCCTATGAAGCTTTAAGAGAAATTCCCATACTAGTAGAGTTTCAAGTCGGTTAAAATTTTTTATCCGCCTCAGAAAAATTTAATGCCGTTTTGTTTTATTTATTAACTGTTGTACATATGCAATTGTGGTAATAATAAGGCGTAAAGCTTATTAAAAAGGACTACCAAGATTGATGCACGCTTATTTAACGCGCTGCACGGGAAGGACAATTTAAAGCTCAACATGTATATAATTCTTAAAAAGAGAATGACCTTATTGTAGAAGCGAATTTAGCACATAAAATTCGGTTGGTTTTTTTGCTATAAAACTGAAGTATTAATAATATTAGAGTTTTGTTTTAGCGAAACGCGTATTTGGCCAATAGTTCTTTATCTTTGTTGTTATTTATTGATACAAATCATGTATTGCAATATAGGTTAGGTGTATGAAAAGTGGAGTTTTTTTTTTATATTTTAAACAGCTGAGAATTTTTCAAGGTGTAAGCGAAACCCTATAAACCCCAGCGGCAGCAAGTACCGCCACATAACTATTCGGGAACCCATCTTCCGATTGGACCTAGTATTTCTTTAGGTGGGTTGACGCTCAAAAGCTTTAATATAGACAAGGGAGTTCAAAGACATTTGAAGGTAATCAAATCATACAGGTATTTGGTAGAAGTGTCACAACTTGTATACCCCTAAGAGTATTTATTTGCTTTCATAGAACCCACCCTGCACCACTGCAAGTTAGCCGGTGCACCAATTAACTGTTACATCACTCCACCCCCTGTAGAGTAAAAATAATCAAGCAGTGTAATAGCAATTTAGCATGTAACAGTTTCTCTGGCAATGCTTATGAAAAATTCCAAGAGAAAAGTTGATTTCAAATGGATTTACTTTTTTTTACCCATTGTGGTTTCAGCTGGTATTAATTTTGAAACATGTGCGTCGTTGAGTACAAAATATAGTTATTTATAGGTATCTAATTTTTGTTACTGATTAATTATACACATTAGTATTAATAATAATATACGATCTGATCATTTTGGAAAATGAGCTTTTTAAACGTTTTCATTTTATATGCTGATTTTTGTTTTGACACGAGTAGAAACATTAATTCGTTAACACCTGTCAGTCAAGTAAGATATTTAAGTTACAATTACTCTCAACAAATAATGATTATCAGTTCCTAAATTAAGTTAGATAGTCGGAACACGAAGTCTGATTCTGTTGCCTCGTATATTTTTATTATAAACAATGAAATACTTTAATCAATAACCGTCTATAAATAAATTTTATGCATGATAATATTATAGTTTGTTAATTATGCACGAGATTCTTTTATAAATGGCTTTTTGTAGCCCCGGTACTTCTTATTGCCGAGTGAGCCATACTATGTCGATTAATTCTTTATTGAAACAATTTTAAATCCATTATATCAACTATGCAGTTTATAAACTGTTGAAGTGAATATCCTGACGATAGTTCGCGCTGGTTGCTAATCGTATTATTGACAGAAGTCAGCACGTTCTCGTCGAATTTAACTTCGTTTGCTATGCAATCAGCTATATAGGTTGTTCAACTGGCATTGCTTCCCACCCCCTAGTTGTTATATATTACCATTCATTTTTAGGCGTTTTTTAACTATGTTGCTGACCATTGATCTTAATAAGTGCCTTGCATCTAATTCTGGACTAAAAGTTGAGTTAACCAGTAATTTTTTTCGTATTATTACCAAAAATATTTTCCCGCTACCTGTCTGGTACATTTTATATTCCTGTATAGTAGAAAAAAACGACCGTTGATAAATGTGACAAGAGAATCTGTTCAATAACCGAAACCTTCGCTTCATTTTCTAAACATAAACTGTCTACTAGTTTTTTAAAACCGTTCATTGCCAAGTTGTAATCTTAGCGAATCAAAATAATTTTTATTTGCCTACAGCTCAGAAAATAATAACTGTACTTAAACTGTACTTAAACTGTACTTAAACTGTACTTAAACTGTACTTAAACTGTACTTAAACATGGTGATTATTATAAACAACTACAGATATTGGTTTTGCAATAACTCTCAACTCTCAATTGTGCGAAAGGATTTATTTGAAAACTATAGTACGGCAAATGTCTAAGTGTTGGGGGAACCTTGGCAGCCACAGGCTGCTTAACCCCCTTCACATACCACTGAATCTCGGTGAAATAGGGCATATAATTTGAAAACAATAGAAGGGAATTGAGCTGTATATCGGCTGTTGTGAGAATTGCAGAGAACGGTGTAGGCTAGCTCAGAACATAAATAACTGAGGTACAAGTCCAACCAGTTTCAAGATGTAAAACCCAATGACGAAAAAATAAGTGCTCTTAAATCTGATGATTATTATAAACAACTACAGGTGTTGGTTGTGAAATATTTTCAACTAATGTTGATTGTGCGAAAGGATAAATTGGAAAAACTATTAATTCGACAAAGGTTCAGGTGCTGGGGAAACTTGACAGCCAAAGGCTGCTTACCCCCTTCACATACCACTGAATATCGGGGAAATAGGGTATATAACTGTAAAACAATAGAAGGTGACCGAACTGCATCAAACAAGAAAGAACAGTAGCTATGTTCAAAGACAACGAACATAGATACAAGAAGAAAACTGTTCAAAGCATAGTGTAGAGCACAGCACAGTACATCTATGAAATAGGGGCAGTAGGAAAAGCAGACAGAAAGAGATAGAAGCCTTCTGGAATGTTGTGCTTCAGATGTATGAGGATGGTAGCATGGACAGACAAAGTTAATAACAAATAGGTTGTATAAATAGTAGAGGAATAAAGATATCTGTAGAAAATGAAAAAATAGGAGAAATAGGACAGAATACGTTCTAAGGCATTTCTGGGGATTAGTACGGGATATACTACAAGCAGAGATAGGAAAAGAGAGGTAGAGGTAGGCCGAGATCAGACTTTAGCACACAGATAGTGATAGATGCAGACTGCAAATTTCAGGGAAATGTGTAGGTTGGTTCAGACTAGGAAACAATCAAGGTACGCGTCCAACCAGTTCTAGGACTGAAGATCTAATGATGATGATGATGACAGCTCAGAATATTTGTTCCTATTTATCACCTGGTTTAATCTAGCTCGCAAATTTTGCTATGTTAAATTAATTAATTAATTTTGAATTCAATAGATTATTGAAAGCTTTTAAAGTCTCGTACTTATTATCCCATATTTTATGATATAACTAACCTATTATACTTACACAATCAAAGGTATTGCTTACTTTACTGAAAAATTTGCGTATCGATTTCATGCGCTTTTATACCGGTACGACGCTTTGTTTTGCTTCACCTCTTCGCATATGCAGAATTTTAATCTGTTGCTGCAGAATTTGCATTTTTGCATAAGTATTTTTATTACACATTTTTCTATATTTATTCACTAGAATGTGCATGAAAATTATTATAATTAAAACGATAATATAAGTAATAAATATTTCAACAATTTTAGGCAGTCACTCAAATTTTGTGTAGCACTATTAGTACATACCCCCGCGGCTTGCACAATAATCTCTTCTTTTCTATATATTTTGAAAAAACACCTACCTATTTGTAGTTATCTACTACACCTAGCATTCGATTTATCCTTATTTTAGTCTCTTAAGATTATCCGGAAGGTAGAATCTAGATCGTTTATATCGACGAGTACCTGAACATGTTCTTGTTTAGGTTATTCCAAAAATTAAAGCTGCCTCTTTAAAAAGTTTACCTTATTAATTCTATAAACCTACATGGTATTTGATATAGGAACGTATCTATTTCCTTTTCCATTAAAATGTTTGATTTTTTAGGCTGCCACTTGGTCAAAGTTTTCCTCAAATATCCAACTAAAGCTCGATTCTAACTAATAGCTTTTGACATTGGATGCCTTGGACTGGAATAAACCTTTTTTTTTTGTTGACAGATGCCATAAATATCTCAAGAACCTATTTTCACCGTAAAACTTTTGAATCATATCCATTTTAACGTTGCACCATTTAAGATATTGATTGATTAGGAGATTTCATACAGTTGCTTATCTTTTCGTGAAGTGACGCAGTTTCAAACCTTTTATGCAGTATTTAATTAACGGACTCAGGGTTGCGTATAAACCATCACATTTGCGCAAGCAAGTACTAAGGTAAGTAGAGGTAATATGGCCATGCTAAAAGTTAATAACCTTTTTTAAACTCTTCACGTCACACACGCACGCCCGTACGCAAGCACGCGCACACACCGCAGGCATGCACGCACACCCACACGCACACACTCCCGCACCCGCCATCGGACGCACGTATCCCCGCACCCACACCCAACCCCCATACGCACATCCACACCCACACACCAACACACATATTCATACATACATATTACAGGCACACGCATATTATGCAAACTAAAAAATGCGTTTGGAAAATCATTAGCAGTTTGGCTTGTTGGCCAAATTAATCAGGCAGTATAGCAAATATGACTATCTCGATATTATGGGAATTTGCCATAAAAGTAAAACGGTCATAATACAGGAGTGTAAAAAATGTTTTTAAAAAACAGTAACAACAAATAAAAGAGTTCTTTGTACAGCCATTGTAATCCCAACATTAAGAACAAAATTTTACAGACCTTAAAAAATTTGTTTCAAAATAACTATCATTAAATAACAGAAAATTTTATTTTCGCACAATGAACAGACAAAAATTGGCAGTTTATCTGTTGCTGTAAATCCTGCACATGCCTCGTGAACATATTCTTTGCAAGTATTGCAGTCTGATATCTACTTACTGATCTTCGCCGCATAATTTACAGCACCTAGACTCTTTTAGGAAATTTTTTGTTGGTGGTTTCTTTAGTATTGCAGTCTTATCAATAACAGTTTGGTTTTCGTCTTCATTAAAGGGGCTTTTCTTAATCACCCGAGGGTTACATTAATTGCTGGCTTCCATGGTGTTTTGACTTTAGTATCTGACGATGTCAGGAGTTTTGAATACATCTTTAAAAGAAACGTTAATATTCTCTTTATCGCTATTTTGAGAATCAGAATTAACATCTATCGTATCGTTAGATTCATCGTGAATACTAATGTTAGATTCTTCTTCATTGCTTGTGTCGGAAGATAGGTATTATTTTACTTTACGACGTCGTCCGGTTAATGTTGAACTTTTATATTCATCTTTACTAGTTCTTTTTAGTTGATCTTACTATAAAGCAGACGTAGATGGTTGTGGTTCTTTTCGGGCGGGATCCGACTTTTAAGACTTATGTTTAGTTTTGCCTGTATTTTTATTTTAATGTTAGATTTTACTTTTCTGCTTGTGTTTGAATATAGGTATTCTTTTATTTTACGCTGTCTTCCAGTTAACGTTGAAATTTGATATTCATCTTTACCAGTTCTTTTTAGTTGATCTTCCTTTATTTCTGACGTGGACGGTTGATGTTCTTTTCGGGCGGGATCCGACTATTGAGGCGTATGTTTAGTTTTGCCTGTTTTTGTGTTCCTCTTTAATTGTCTCGTAATTACTTATAATTTTCTCTGTGTTTTGCTCAGATTTCACAAATTCTCGATTTGTGACAGTACTAGGAGCAAATGCCATGTCGGGAATAGCTTTAGCATCAAAAGGGTGCATACCAGTAACTTTAAAGCCAGATTTGATATTCGCAGGTGTCATTGTTTTATCTCACAGTTTCGAAAAAATATCTCCAAAACGCAATTTAGATATGGACCTATTCAGCTGGATTAATCGAAAAATACTGGGTTACTTCAGCATTACAATAATATTCAAAAGCTCTGAATACTGCTTTGTTTCTTGGTTGTAATTCAAACGTTGTATTACTAGGTAGAGAGTTCAAGGTCATATTCAACTCGGCAGCATCTGCTGTCGTTTAGTTTAATGACACTTTGCCCTATCAAAAATTCACCAGGTACTTTGAATTTTGTAAAATATTCAAACCACTGTACAAATGTTTTTTGAGAGGCCCCCCCTCGAGTTTTAGCTTTTCTTTAAAAAGTATCATGGACAGTATTGTTGTTCCAATTGCATTAACACATGATACAATAGGAACATTTTAATCGTGTTCAATAGCGCTATGTGCTCGCGTTTAACACCTTTCTATGTTAAAATTTGTTGCTGCGGTGTAAAGACAACCTACATCTTTTCGCCGACATTGTATATTTTTTCAGGCTTATCGATGATGTTTATCTGGTTCATAACCGCTTTTAATTTAGTAAAGTTATCTTCAATAATGATTTTTTTGTATCATGTATGCTTTCAATCGATTTAAATTTTGTGCTTTTTTGTGACGAATTTTGGGCTGAGCGTCTGACCATTTTGTTGGTGTCATTAAATGGTGTTTAAGGTTATTTTTCAATGTGCGATACAGATTGTCCTAATACCTTACTGTGTGCCACGCCAGTAGTTCTAGTATATAATATTTCTTTTAGAATTAGGTTTAACCGTTCTTGTTTAGTAGTATAAGATAGTATTAGTTAAGATGTGTAGTACAGGGTAGGAACCTGTTTTTATTTGAGTCTCAAAAGCTCTGCGAGTATTGTTTAGTTTATGAAGCGACAGCGAAGCGGCCGTTCGGGTTTGCAGTGTGTTAGTGAAGCACGACTAAAGAAGTAAGCAAGTGCGTTAAGAATAATGGAAGCGAAAACGGAGTTGTATTTTTAACGAGGCAGACCAGTGGTGAAGATTACTGAGATCATCCCCGCTGGACAGTTTGTCTCGATATAAGATAGGATCGATCCTAATATTTTCGTTGTGGAGTTTTTGTTTGAAGTAGTCATTTAATGCCCTGGATTGTATGAATAGCTGAGATTTAAGCATGTTCGACGTTTGCAACGACGTAAACGAACCGCTGTTACGTGTATGTATTCGGACGTAGTTTATGTAAGGACAGTGATAATAATACTTACCTTTTTGCTATGAACTCTAATTAGTTTTCTTAAGTAGTGTAGGGTCGATTTAGTGATTACTTATACAAGTTTATTTCATTATTTGTTTTATACCTTTTACTAAAAATTTTTGCACTAAAGGTTTATACTGTTATTAGTTACTCTATTTCATTCACGTAAAAAGAACCCTGTTTGAGGGAAAAGTCTCAACTGGTAGTAGAATATCCTATTTCAGAAAGTGATAATTCTTTGGCTTAAGTCAGCTTCTTGATCAACTGTCAGTACAGTTTTACGACCCAAAGAAGACTTTATAGTCTCAGTTGTTAGCTAAATATAGCCACAGAACTCGCCTCAGAACCTAATACGTATAACTTGCGGCATAAACAGACATACCATTTTTTACAGCATTAATAACACCCATGTATGTTTAATTGCTTCCCATGTGCATCTTAAATTCTGATATTCACGGCGCCCTGGCATTCTGAAATATAATAACATTCGAACAAAATAGCCCTTTCCAAGAACTTGAAACAATGTCTGCAACTATAGTATGTTTAGAGTAATATGTTCATAGCCATATTGCTTTATATTACAACTGGCTATAATATTCGACACTAATGCGTTTGACCTTGACAACAATTTTTGCTAGAAAACACTTTATTTATTGAAAATGTCTACAAACAACTTGAAGTTAATGTGTTTTCGCTACTTCTTTACAACAGAATCTAGTTGTAAAATTTGATTCCCTTCAGAAATATTTTTGTTAAAGTCAACTTGCTTTTATGGTTCTACACTGCTTTATCGTAACCCTCGGACAACGTATTGGAATGGAATACCTCCTTGAACTATGAAAGCTTCTTTACTCTCCTTATACATAGTAACTATTGCACCTAACAGCATACAAGTTTCAAAATTTATAGCGGTTGAAATTACTATGGCGGCTGCGTAGCTTAATTGGTATTCGTGTGACCATTAAGCACAAGATCTCAGGTTCTATTCCCGACATAAACTGCTTGAAAAATGTTAGGCGAGCATTTTTCACAAAAATACGCCCTCCTTCAGATGAGACGTATAATGTAGGTCCCGAGTGTGGGTCTTGTCACGCATGTTGACGATCTCTACCTTGCTTTGGAATAGCAAGCGTTCGGAAAAGTTAAAATTTTTCAGGTAGTAAAAAACTCGCTTCCTGGCCAATGTAGTAACTTCGGGTGGATTGCTACGGCTCTAATAACAAACAATCTGACAAACTTCTATTCTCATCCTTTAGTCACCAGTTTCAAACTGTTTTTACTGGTTGTTTTTGACGCTTTATTTTTAAATTGATTGCGGATTTCCATTATTTATTTGTAGCGCCTATACTAATTAGGCTACTCAGTTTAAGTACTATTATAGTTCTACAATCTCAGGTAATTTAGGTTATACTATACAGTTTGTTTATAATCACTGCCAGCACTTGAGATAATAACAATCAATTTCGAAATGGTATTATATTGATATGAACTTGCGTTATGTTATTACTGGATATAATAACAATTGTAAACAAATGGAATCACAATATTTATTTGGATCCAGTATTTATTGGTGCTTCACATTGAGATATCTATCTACGTACTCTCAAAAATAATAATTTCCATTTCAAATTTATCAGTATTCCTGTAAAACGACAGAGACATTGGCCTAGTGATCGAGTTTGGACTTACTGACAAATCTAAAACTAAGCTCATTTGATTATAGGTAAAGATAGTCTTGCACGTCTGTATTGTTTTAATCTCCGTGTTTCATAATAAGAGTAAAGGTACATTTTCAATAATTTCTGCAAACTTACTTTGTTTTTGCTACATACATTCCAAGCAAAATGAATTTCCCAATAAATCTTGAGATATCTATAGTTCTTCTATTATTAGCCGACCTTAGCGAACTATTTTTTCTTGGTAATCTAATGACGTTAATATCAAGTAGTTTATGCAAACTTTTTCTGTATAAAGAATATACAGTTCATTGCAGCATTGCTGTGGTGACAATGTCGTTTTAACAACGTTTACTGACAGTTTGTATCATACTTTTTTTTTTGTTTTGGTGAATTAACTTGTGCCGCAGAAAACTTTCTATTCACTGGTAATTTAAAATAGAAATGAACCATGGTTTGCCCTTGCGACAGTTTTGATCAGCGTTTGACATTTAGTCAGTACTTTCAAATAGTTTTAAAAGATACGAATAAATGTACTGAACACTCCGTGACACGCATAGAAATAATCACACAATACACGCGCAGCGGGGATTCCCTCACTCTTAGTCCTTTGTTAATATATTACTCAAGAAAATTTAAGGTTTATTGCTTAGCAAAAGGTGGTCTATTTGTTATTAGTCTTCTTTTTATGGAAAAGTGTAGTTAAAGCCTTAACTAGAGTAAGAAAAATATTTTTAAAAACAAATCAACTTAACTTGTAATTCACAGTTTTCGTTTGTGACGCCACAACACGCATAGAGGGGACTCTCTCTGATTGGAAATAGGTTGCAATGGCAAAATTACACGATTTATTACACTTCATATTTCTTTATTTAAATTACGAATTTAGAAAATAATAAACGTCTAATAAATTTAGAAAGATTAAGCTGATGAAACGGAGATTGTTTTTTTACTAAATTGCTACCATATTCTAAATCACTTCTTCATCGTCTGGGAATTGTAATGGCAATTTGTGCAAATTTCTTTTGTGTGTTCACGGAGATAAATTTCTGACAGGTGTTACACTTTGTCTTTGTTTTCCTGTTTTTCTTGAGAGTGCATTAGTACCAGCAGTACCACTCCGGGGTCTTGTCCTTCTCCAGGGTCTTGTCCCTCTCCACGTTCAACTGCTTGCCTTTTTTTGTGTGAGTGAAAATACTTCACACATTATCAACTTCATAGTTGTAGAAATGTTTGAATCGTACAGACGGCGTTTGCAGTGGTCTTGTACTAGTTCTTTGCCTAGTAAAAACTAATAGTCGTTCCTTTTGATGTTCTCTGGCGAGTTATGTCGGAAAATAATAAACGAATTTTTGCCACACACATTTAACATAAAATAGAATACAAGTGGCCATCTTCTTGCAATTTTTGAAACTGAATACTTTTTTTGCAGTGCGTCAGCAGTATCCACTCCTATCTTGGTTTTATTATAAAATGTCACTATATCGGACTTTTGACTATCACCATTCTCTTCATCAATTTTGTCGTCACCGTGTAATGTTGACAGTAGTAAAACGATTTTACTAGGTTTTGGTTTATAGGACACGATCGTTGATTGTGAAGAAAATCCAAATATGGAGGAAGGTTTAGGCCTATTTCTATCCTTTGTCACAAATAAAGGAGGGATCTCTCCTTTGGTTTTTTCGCATGGTTCCTACCATTGTAAGCTTCTTTTGCAAGAGATAGTGTGATAAGGGAACAGATATGAAAAGGTTTCCACAAGTAACATTTCTGCCACTATTTTCAAGATGACTAACAATTCGTTGAACAACAGCTGGCATTGTATTTGGCGGCTGGTTCCGCACAAAAAATTCCATATTAGAAGTATAAAAAGTTTTAGCGTCGCTACATGCTCAAACTTTCAGACCATATTTGCCTGGTTTTTGTGGAATGAAAACGCAAAAATTTCAGCGTCCTCTAAAGTTTAGAAGCATTTTGTCAACCGTTACGTAAGGACTGCGACTGTAATTTTACTTGCAGTTGAACACAAATTTTTCAAATAATTCCCTGACACAAAACAATTTACCTGCACCTTTTCTATGTACTCTATTTGCATCCGAGACGTCATCAAATCTAACCATTTGTTGTAAAAACTTAAAACGATTTACATTCATGATAAAACGAGATATTTCGGTGCCAGAAGTTGGTTTTATTTGATTTTGTAGCACCAAGAATAAATAAAGTCTCAAATAATGCACGTATTTCTGTATAGTATGTTTCTTTTTCTACGACTGTTTTGGAACGAGCCTATTTTAGGTGTGTTTTTGATAGAGAAATCTACTACATTCTATACAGGTTTTTATTGCCGCACTCGTTGCTAGGCAAGTTGCTAAGCAACCAGTGCGGGAATGTTCAATTTGCACGGTTGCGCTTATATTTCTATTAATCAAGTAGCCCTGCACTTGCATCTTATTTCTAATGACGGCCGAGTTTTCAAAGGTGGGTTATGAAACAAATAATAAACCAACAAATGTCAAATAAATAATTTCATACTGTGAAAGCGTTTAAAATCTTAAAGTATTTGCAAAGTCTTTAAAAAATGGCTAGTGATAGTGAAAGCGAACTAGAACCGACGCCTCCAAATATTGTGGAAGCTGCAAATGCAACTACAGAAAATTTATTACCGGAAATTTCCAAAAAAAAATATGAGACTGCTTATAAATCGTTTATGGATTGGCGAAGAGATCAAAAGACAACATCTTATTCTGAAAATGTTTTAATTGCGTACTTTAATGAATTATCTAATAAGTATAAATCTCCGACATTGTGGACGCATTATTCTATGTTGAGAACAAGTCTCACCATCCATCATAATGTAGATATATCAAAGTACGGAAAATTAAGAGCGTTTCTCAAACGGAAGTCAAGCGGTTATAAATCGAAAACATCAAAAATTTTTACAACAGAGGAAATAAATAAATTTATTACTGAGGCTCCGGATCAACAGTTTCTTCTGACAAAAGTATGTAATATTAACTTAGGAGAATAATGCGTGTTTGTAGCTATTTTTATATTGTTACAGACTGCATTAATTATGGGAATTATGGGTGCTTGCCGCAGACAGGAATTACATCAGATGAAGATTATTCATTTCACGGAATTGGGTTCTGCGATATTAGTTACAGTTCCCGACACGAAAACAAAAATTATACGCAGCTTTACGATAACGAGTAATTTTTATGAAATCACAAAAAAATACTGGACTCTACGTCCATCAAATGTTTGCGATCCTAGTTTTTTCTTAAATTATCAGAAAGGAAAATGCACCACACAGAAAGTGGGTATCAATAAATTTTGGTGCTATGGGAAAGCAAATTGCAACGTATTTAAAACTACCAAATCCGGAATTATATACTGGTCATTGCTTCCGGAGATCTTCCGCCACTATTCTTGTAGATGCTGGAGAAGATATAACATCTTTAAAAAGGCACGGTGGCTGGAAATCAACATCAGTCGCCGAAAACTATATAGCCGATTCTTTAACAAATAAGTTGAATGTAGGCAACATAATACAAAATTCAATTGATAGCACATCAAATGTTCCATCAACGTCCAAAGACAAGAATTTCCAACGTCAAGAAAATTTAGTTTTTGGGAAAACACCTTCTACAATGACGTTTAATAATTGCAATGTAACCTTTAATATTGTTAATAATAATGAATCTAAAAACTAAACTTAAATCAATTTATTTACTTTTATTATGATAAATTTGTACTTTTCTTTGAATTTATGTATATTCACAAACGATAATAAACTTATGATATTAATTAAATGTATACTCCTATACTTACCATGTATTTTATAATATTAACAAAAGAGGTATCACATTTAAAAAGTACGTACTACAGTCGTAGAAAAAGTATAGTGTACAACACGCATGGAATGCCCATTTCTCACTCGTATGATTTGCAGCACTCGCTTTCAGCTCGTGCTGCAATTTATCATACTCGTGAGAAATGGGCATCATTCCATGCTCGTTGTACAATATACTATTGCAATCCCTCTCACGACTGTAATTCGATTGTACTGACCGTAGTTTTATGTTTGTGTATTGATCAATTTTATCAATCAAATCTTCTGTAAAAAACAATATACAACATTCTAGTGGGGTTTTAGCATTTTTTGCAGTTCTTACCGGGCCTGGAAGTTTAGTTATTATGTTATGAGATCTGGTTTGGCTCCTGTTCTGTACTGGAACATAACTCCAAATCGTTGTCACATATTTGTCTAAATATTGAACATTGGGTTGATGTACATCATCTTCATCTTCACTTTCTGCACTTTCTTTTGTATTACTGTTTAATAGATTATCCTCATTTCTTACCTCCATATCATCTGCATCACTATGCTCTGAGCCATCATCTTCAATGGGCGACGGATATTCTTCAACCTCAGAATGCTCTTCTGGGCTTTCATTCTCTGACTCTAAAAGTAAATTTGCAATGCGAGTTTCTTCTTCTTCTATACACAATAATAAAATATACACACATATTAACACTACAACACGCGTAGGCGGGAAACCCCCCCACATTTGATTTTCCAATGCTCCACCCGAAGGTACTACATTGGCCAGGAAGGGAGTTCTTTTTAACTTGGGAATTTTGAATTTTGCCAAACCCTTGCTGTTGCAAGCAAGGTAGGGATCTTTAACGTGCGTGACAACACTCACACACGGGGCTTTTATTGTACCTCATCCGAACGAGAACGTATTTTTGTGAAAAATGCTTGCTTAACATTTTTCAAGCAGACCGTGTCGGGATTTTAACCCGGGACCTTGGTCATACTAGTCACACGCATACCAACTACAGGCAGGGAAACCCCGCTGAAAGATAAGAAAACGGTCGTGTACGCAATTCTGGTGTTCAGGGTCAACCGAAAGTGACAAAGTATGATACAGAATTGGTAGGGGTAGATGTCATATAGGCTCGAGTTCGCTTCTCCACCTGTGAATCCACAATATTAAAATAATGACATAGGCGGAGAATACCCGCCATGCGTGTCATGGAGTGTTAAAGGGGCAAATTACTTGTTGGATATAGTGAAAAGAAATAAGTTTGACAATTTTTTAGCTGAGGCTATTTATTAAATTTATTGGTAGTATCTGGATGTAATAACTGACACCGACAAAGTACGTGGCTCTTTTTGGACTAAATTCGAGTGCTTACTCTTAAAGAGCAGTGCTGAATATTTATTGAGCCTGGTTGGATCGTAGAGTGTTAAATATTATAAATATTTAGGACGACTTTTTTGAGGACGGTTTCTGTAGCCAGATGTGCACAATCAGAAAACAATTTAAAGATTAAAAAGCGTTCCTATAGTTTATTTGCAACAACTTGTATTTTGAGTGGATGCTGTTTGACACCGCGCATCTCCTATCGATTTCCCAACTTCAATCTGTTTATTTTCCGAGTTGAACTTTTCACTTTTAGAAAAATTCCCTCAAAGATTTCAAAAAACAGGGATGTACTGGTTAAAGTACTGAGTAGTAGTATGAAAGAGTTAGTCCAGGCAATAAAAGCCACAAAACACTGATTAGAAAAAATAAATCATGTAGTTTTGAAATTCGGCAAAGTTGTGGTGGGGATTGCTCAAAACAGCATACTAAAAGTTCCGCCTAGTGGGACTTGTACTAAGGGAATGGGTTTTTATAAGTCGTTTTTATCAGCTTTTCGTAAATATCTCGAAAACCATGAGCTTTAGAAAATTCATCTACATAAAATTTCTTTCAAAAATGATTCCTTATCAAGTTTCTCTAGGATTAAAAGTTTCGAATATAGAAGGGAATAAATAACGGCATAGTTTTTTTAATTCTCTTAATGTACGTTTTATTTGGAGAAAAGCATGTTTAGATAGTAATTAAAACAAATTATTTCCTTCGTACAAAATATAACCAAGCAGAAACGTTAAATGTACACCACGTGAGTCGTTTAAATAAACGACTAAATCGACCTTTGGTATCGAGATTTTATCAAACTACTATACACTTACTTCATTTTATAAGCAAAATGTTTCAAATTATTTTTAGTACACAGTTTAACCGATTAAACTATTCGGAAGAATAGATACACACCCACGAACATCTGCGAGATGCCTGATCCCCCCCCACATATATTCTCCCACAGCATCGCGCATTACCGCTGCCAGTTCCCTTTAGTGGTATAACTGCTCTTTATGTGTGTTTACGTACAGTACGTTGGCGTGTGTTTAGTATCACATGATTTATACGTTTACTGAAAATGTCTGAAAAGTGTAATATGCCAGGAACATGTCACCAGTGGGAGGTGTAATGTTGGTATAAAACGAATTAAGGGATTAGTAAATGCACGTGAATTAAGAAAAGATGGAAAACGTGTTGTTAGTGGCCAATATGACCTGTACTGTCAAAATAAACAATGAATCATTGGTTGTTGATGCTCTAATAATATTCCAAAGAACCATCATGTTCTTCATCGTTCATTGTCGAAAAAAGTTGCTATTGTGATACATTACTGTACATATTAATAAATCATTTATTTTGATGATCTATAAAGTACGAGATATTAATGCAATTATTAACGTATATGTGGTTTTCATGAACTGTGATAGCAGCAACAAGATCTAAGTCGTACAAAATAAAATAATTGTTAACGTATGAACCTGCCCGAATGATCCGAAAGAATAACTACGATAAATATTTTGATTTTCGCTTCTCTACTCATCTCAGACTGGCGCGCGACGAAGGGAAGCGCAAAAAAAATTTGCTTGGTTGCTCTGTAGACTGCGCTCACGACTCTTCTTCGCTTTGCTTCTTCCCGCGTAGCTTCAGTGTGCATTGTTCTATTTGATTATATAAAAACTTTTTAACGGAAAATATTTGCTTCTCTTCGCTTCGCCGTGCTTCATTGTAAGGGTAGCTCTAAGATGCCCACACATTGAAACGAAGTCAAGAAAAGCGCGAGTTACATATCCCCCAATTAACATGTATATAAATTTAAATGCAATTATTGTGTCTTAAGAAATAGAATGTTACAGTGTATAATTGAAGGGAATAATATAAAAGGTTAACGAAAGTTCATATCAAACATGAAAACGGAAGCAACTACTTTGTATTCCAGACGCAACCTGACACTGCAGGTGCAGGACACAATGAACTGCAATAAAAGCAGACTTAATTAAGATTACTAAGAAGTTAGACATTGTATGTTATCAAGAAGTAGCAGACGTGAAATCTGCACTTTCCTACAAGATGATGTGGGAGCAGGGATTACATAAAAACCCTGAGAAGCCCCTGATGGCTAGTCAGTCTCGAACTTCATAACTTTAACATTGTTGTTGGTTCAAGCTACTCACCATAATTTTTAATTATTAATTATTGATTATTAACTTCGTGTATTTTGTCAATTTCAATTAGTTTAGTGAATATAAACGTTTAAGTTGATTGTAACAGAAAGAAGTCATTTTTTGTAATTGAATAATTGAGAATAAAATTGATGGAAGAGTTTTTTTGGAAATAAATGTTTTTAAAAAGAAGCTCCCAAAGGCCCAAAACCTATCTCGCGGCGCAGCAAAAAGCAGATCAATAGAATCCACATACTGAGGAGAAGAACTCAGAAGCGACGTAGTTGTAATGGAAATTACTTACTTTTGTTTTACACTCTTGCGCCAGGCATTTTCTCGTATTAGTTGATTGTTATACCTGCATTTTTAACATCGTACAGGAAAGGGTAATCTTTAACGAATAAAATTAGTTCTTCCATAGTTCATTGTCCTAAAAATGTTTATAGTGTTTTCAATAAATTATTTTCTGTAAATGATGTATTAGTACATGAAATTAATGCAATGATTCATGTATTTAATGGTTCTCACGAACTGTGATATCAGCAAAAAGTAATTATTAAATATTATTAACGCAAGAACTGGTCTAGTTCATCCGAAACTATACGGATAATTACGATGACGAAATATTTTGATCTTCGCTTTTCTACCTATCGCATATTGGCGCGTGACCAAGCAAAGTGCAGGAGAAAACTTCTCTTTGTTGCTCTGTAAACTTCTCTCGTGACTACTGGTTGTTTCGCATCTCCACGTGTCGCATCAGTGTGCGGTATCCTATTTGATTATATGAAAATCTTCTAGCTGAAAATATTTTCTTCTCTCCGCTTAGTCGCATTTCAATGTGCGGGCAGCTTTAAGATGATCGCACATTGAAGCGAAGAGAAATAAGCACTGCGAAACAAAGAGAAGATCAACAGAATTCGCATACTGAGAAGAAGAAAAGAGAAGCGACGTTGAACCATAGGCTGTTACTTTTGCATTGCACTTGGCGCCTATTTCTTTCCAGGCATTTTCCTTTATTAATTGATTGCTATACCTAGCATCTTCAATATCGTGCAGGGATCTTTAACGTATAAAATGAGTTCTTTATAGTCCATTGT
Source organism: Platerodrilus igneus (assembly GCA_036346225.1). Lineage (NCBI taxonomy): Eukaryota > Metazoa > Arthropoda > Insecta > Coleoptera > Lycidae > Platerodrilus > Platerodrilus igneus. The sequence goes on from JARFIW010000565.1 coordinate 148,431, forward strand.
TCTAAAAATGTTTTATATTGTTATTAATAAATCATTTACTTTAATAATGTATAAATTACGAAATATTAATGCATTTATTAATGTATTTAATGGTGTTCATGAACTCCAATATCAGCAAGAAGACCCGAGACATACAAAGTAAAGTAATTATTAAAGTATGAGCCTGCTTGGTTCGTCCGAAACTATACGAATAATAAGACAACGAAATATTTTGATCTTTGTTCTACCCTTCGCATACTGGCACGCTACGAAAAGAAGCGCAGGAGAAAACTTTCTTGGTTGCTCAGTAGACTTCTCTCGCGACTGCTCTTCCTTCGATTCTTCATGCGTTGCGTCGGTGTGCGGTGTCCTATTCGACTATATAAAAACTTTTTAGCGGAAAATATTGTCTTCTCTTTGTTTCGTCGCTTCTTAGTCTGCGGGCAGTTTTAAGCTGCTCGCACATTAAAGTGAAAAGAACAGAAGCGCGGCGAAGCGAAGAGAAGATCAACAGAATCCGCATACCGAGAAGAAGATAAGAGAAGCGGAATAGTCGAAAGGGAAATGAATTACTTTTGCATTGCACTTTTGCGCTAATTCTTCCCAGGTATTTTCTCTTATTAAATGATTACTATACCTAACATCTTCAATATCGTGCAGGAAATGGTAGTATTCAACTTATACAATAAGCTCTTCATCGTTCATAGCCCTAAAAAGTCGCTATAGTGTTATTAATAAACGAATTAATAAACCATTTACTGTAAGGATGTATAAAGTACAGGATATTAATGCAATTATTAGTGTATTAGTGTATTTCACGAACTCTGATATCAATCAGCAAAAGACCCAAGACCTACAAAGTAAAACAATCATTAACGTATTAACCTGCGTGGTTCATCCGAAACTGTGCGAATAATTACGATGACGAAATATTTTGATCTTCGCTTCTCTACCCATTGCACAGAGTACATCAGAGAGGCAACTGTGTTAAATTTTTTTCTAGAGGAGACTGCAATAGGTAGAAATAAATTTCTAGTTTTATCTCTTTTGCACAATTAATAAAGCATACTGTGGTGGCGCCACAAACAGCTAGTAGGGGGAATGGCAGGAAACGTTTAAATTGAAATATCCTGAATAGGTGAAGTTTTTTAATTCAAGAGTAGTAAAATTGCAACTTAATCAAATCGTTATGTAAAACTATAATTATTAATTGTACAACAAGTGTAAAAATCACTGTTTCGTAATTAATTATGGTTCTGAATAAAGATTTGGTATTAAGTTTTATTTAAAAATTTAACTTACTCACAATCAGGGTTATACTAGCATCCTTCATATTATGGTGGTTATGGTGTAAGAAATACATGGAAAAATGACAAACCAGCTAATTAATTATATAATTTTATTAATGTACAAGCATAAGAATTAAGATTTAGGATTATATTTATCATAGTTTTGTATTATAATTAAAAATTATTCCTGCCTATATTACATATAAGATAGTAAGAAAAATTTGTTTCTAATCCTTTTAACTTTAAGTGTAATACCTGGGCATAAAGATATAAAAGTACATTGTACAAGTAGTGTTAAAATGTTTGCAACATATAAATCTAGTATGAAACGATTCGCCAGTATACCTCATGCCAATTTCTTCTTGCCACAAGATCTACAAAATAAATACGTAAAATTTCATTTTGCATTTAAAAATACTTACTTTTCAAGATTCCTAGGAAAGTTGTACATCCGATTAACTTTAGTCGAAGCATTACAACAAACTAAGCAGTAAACCACGATGTTTATCACAACAACTAACTGCAACAAAGTTTAGCTTAAAAATAAATACCATTCCAAATCTTAAGTTAATCGTGGCTTCGATTTCATGAGCATATTTGCACACATAAGCATGTGAAAATCTCATTACATGATTTGCTACAGTATACACTATTACAAAATATACTACTGAGATAAAGATAAATATAGAATTATCCTTAAAGAGGAAACATTGTTTATTATGATTTTGAATACTGCAATAAACCCAAAAATGGTAATAAACTAATTAAAAACTAACGCAAAAAACATACTATTAATATATCTAAACTACTAGTAAACAAAAATTATTTACAGCAACTTCCAATACAATAAAGCATAACATTACAAAACTCAAAACAGAACTGTCAGATAATACTGGGCGTGCATGTCGGTTGTTGTCATATGCTCTGTCGTATTTATTCTTATGTTTAGCGCCCTGTCACCATTGCTTTACACTACGTCAGTTACATATCCCCAAATTAATATATATGTATATTCAAATGCAACCACTAAATCTTAAGAAGTAGATTGTTACATTGTATAATTAAAGGACACATTATAAAAGGTTAATGAAAGTTCATAATCAGATGTAAGAAAGGAAGCAACTACTTTGTATTCCAGACGTAACATGTTACTGCAGGTGCGGATCACAATAGGTTATAAGAAAGCAATTGTTAGAATTAAGATTACTAAGAAGTAATACAATGTATTTTATCAAGAAGTAGCAGACATGAGATAGCATAAATACCCCGAGGAGCCCATGATGGCCAGTCAGTCTTAGAATTTCGTAACTTTAACATTGTTGGTTGTTCAAGCTACTCATTTGTAATTATTAGTTATTGACAGTCAGTCTCGAACTTCATAACTTTAACATTGTTGGTAGTTGAAGCTGCTCGCCGTAATTTTTAATCATTGATTATTGATTTATTAACTTCAAGTATTTTTGTCAATTTCAATTACTTAATATTTAGTGAATATAAACGTCTAACTGGTTGTAATAGAAATAAGTTATTTTTTGTAATTAAACAATTAAAACTAAAATTGATAAAAGATTTTTTGGCGACAAAACTTTTTAAAAAGAAGCTCCCTAAGGCCCAAAACCTATCTGGCGCAGTCGATTGTAGGATTCCAGAAGGGCACTAGCGAATTAAAAATCGAGGAACTGGATGTCGTGAATTTTAATTCTTTAACTGGAACAAAAAACCAACCAATTGGACGAACTACAAAAATCGACCAAGTCCAATAAAAGAAGGAAGGCTAATGGAACTGGCAATCAAACTTTTATAAGTACTATAAGTTTGTTTTCCTAACCATTTTCAATTGCATAATGATATTAGCTAGTAAGAAACAAGAGAATTTTATATACGCATTTATATGTGCAATTTTACTATCACAATTTATTATTATTGTTTCCCAAAGAATTTATTCAGCAAAAGTCTGAGCTTTATTGTATAATTATTACACAGTTTTTGTACTATTTTATTACAGCAGTTATTACTAAAAGAATTATTCCGAAAACTCTGAACAAATGATTCTCATCACATTTATAAAGGTTGATAATTAAACACATTTTTATGTACTTTATTATTGCAACAATTTAATGAAACAGTTATTCAGCAGAAGTCTGAAACCAATGTAATCATAACCAAGGTTATTATAATCACATACAATATACGTAACGATAGGTGATTCTTTAAATAATTTTAATACAAACTCGACTGAAAATAACTATAAAGATGAATTCTGAAAACATGAAACTATATTTACACTTAATTCCGTTATACGATTGTAACCAAGCTTTATTAGGTGTTTTCATTACTACTTGTGAAATGTTTTTAAAGTCATTTTAGAAACAAGGTGACGTTGAACGCAATGTCTGGCTTTTACGCCTAATACTGAATAAGCTGGCGAGCAGAGCATCAACATTGTTTGCAAGCCACGATGACCTAACGGAATGGGACGATTACAAACGGATATTAATAGCATATTTTGGAGACCAAGGAAATATCAAATGTCTTATCAGGGACTTAGTAAATTTACGAATGGATTCCAACCAATCACCATACCAATTTGGTATGCAATGTCAGGACGTACGAAGTTTAATATTAAACAAACTAAAACTCGAGGAACCCGACCAAAGCATACGATTAATAAAGACAAAGATGTACGACGAAATGGCGTTAGACGCCTACATCAACGAGTTACCCGAACGATTATCGGACAAAATAAGATTTCAACATCCCCAAAATTTAGAGGAAGCAATGAACATGATTGTAGAAGAAGAAAACGTAATGTACTACAGAAACAGAATCTATAATCCTAACGCAAATAAAAATTACTCACCAATGAAAACGATACAAGCCGCGAAACAAATACCAACACAATCGAAATTACACCATTTAACGCATCAATGAATCACCCACGAATTAACAATCCAAACTTTAAAAACACAAATTTCAACAACCAATTTCGACAATTTCCAAGCAAACACTAAATTCAACTTTTAGAAAACCCACATTCACACCAAAATTCAATCAAAACGCGAATCGAATATGGCAACCTTTCGGCGCAAACGAGTAAACAACAACAACCCCAATAATTATTACAAACCAACCCGTATAGATACTTCACCTGGTAACACCAGACAAAACACACAAATATCGCAAATCAGACTCGACTATAACCAAAAACGAAACTTCACTTCAGAGGAACTATTCCACCAAGAAGTAGAAGATTTTAATAATCAAGATACGGATATTTATGCGAATCCAAGTAGAAACGATGAAACAAATAGTTCAGAAAACTATGAACGTAACAACCCTTATGAAAACTACGAAGAGGACTATGAAGAAAATGCGTACTCGAATTTTCAGTTGGACAGATTCAAATGCGACCAAACATAATAAATTTAAATAACATTAATCAACAAATCTTACCCTACATAGAAATACCTCATGCGGAAATCAAATTATTAATCGATACAGGATCGTCAAAAACTTTAATTAACCCCAAAACCGTACAGAAACACTATTTAAATTTTGTAGAAAGAGAACCTTTTAAAATCAAAACAGCACACAAAGCGACATTACACCAATTTATAACAAACATACCCTTACCCAAAACTTTTAATCTAAAAATGAAACATAAATTTTGCATCTTCGAATTTAACGACAAATACGACTGATTAATAGGTATGGATCTTCTAAGAAAATCAGGAGCAAATATTGATATAAAAAACCTATTATTAAGAACGAAATACGGACAAATTCCAATTAAATTCCAAAACAGCAACAGTCAAACCGATCAAAAATACGCAATCGAACCCCCGACGGAAAAACAAATAAAAATTTTAATAAACTCGAAAAACGACATAGGAATTATAAATCACATATCATTTCAACCCGCAGTAGAAACACCCTCCGCGTTAGTACAAATAAAAGACAATTACGCCACTACGACAATTTTGAACTCAAACAATTACCTAATAGAACTATCATTAACAAATCCAATAGACTTAGAAGAAGTGAATTTTAGCGAGATGGAAATCGACGAAGACTCAGAAAGCCACTCCAACCCTACAGAACACGATAGAATGCTAAAAGAACATTTAATTAACATTCGTTTTAATGATGATATTAATAACTAAGAGAAGAGAGCAATTAAAGACTTATGTTTCGAATACCGATATTTTATTATGAAGGAATACCTTTAAATTTCTCCAACACAGTCAAACACAATATTGAGATGATAAACCAATTTTCACCAAAGCATATAGACTACTTCAAGCAAGTCAAGAAGAAGCAGATAGATAGGTAACAGACCTATTAAAGCACGATATCATTCAACATTAGAATTCACCATTGAGCAGAATACAACTTGACACAATGGAGACAGAGTCAGTTTGTAGGTAACTTTGAAGAAACAGAGATACGAGAAGACCCAGAAGAAATAGACACCATCTATTCAACACAAAGCGAAGAACCAAAAACTGCAATTAAAATTTTAAACGAAGCAATAAATACAAAACCAAACCAATTTATAGGTACCGAAGTTTTAACAAACCCCGACCCTGTAAAATATACAAAAATGGACAACCAAAAAATATATCATACAAATAACGAAAGATGATAACGAGGAACAAATAATTAAAATTCTAAAAGAGTACACCCCAGAGAAAAAACTTTTACTTTTATTTCACCACAGAACATTTGTACAAAAGATTTTCCGAATTATATATTCGACTATTTAATAATTCAGAACCCGAGATTATCAGATGCACACGAAAATTAATAACTTTAAATGACCCAGGCGAAATAAACGACGTAATCCGAAACCAACACGAAGATATAACAAACCATCGTGGAAAAAACGAAACTTTGAAACAACTCATAAGGAGATACTATTTTAAAGACATGAGAAATTAACCACGGATTTTATTAATCAATGTGAATTATGTGACAAATCAAAATACGACAGATCACCACCAAAAATACCCTTAATGTTAACCAAAACACCCGACAAATATTTTCACAAATTACTTGCAGACACTTTGGTAGTAGAAGCTCAAAACTTTTTATCAATCGTAGACGCATTCACCAAAGTAAGCCAAGCGATACCCATAACTTCAAAAAATAGTATTGATGTGACCCAAGGATTTTTACAATATTTTACATTTTATGGTACACCCGAATCAATAACTTTAGACAACGGAAGCGAATTTAGAAACGAAACCATACAAAATACCCTAGAACTCCATAAAGTAAATATTCATTTTATAACAGAAAATCACCTGGAATCAAATGGATTAATCGAAAGATTACATTTGACACTATTAGAACAAATTAGACTGTTAAGATTAAACTATTAGAAAGGGCATATTACTAATTTAATGTCATACGCACTAATTGCTTACAACAGCACAATTCATTCTTCAACTAACTTTACACCTCTTGAACTAACATTAGGACACTCAGATTCCCGCTACTATAATAAAGAAGTATATCAACAGTACGTCAAAGACCATAAGGAAAAATTAAAAATTACTTATAATACTGTCAAAAATTGATTAGATAACGATAAAGAACGTATCACAAAAACCCGCAATGAGAACGCCAATATAAATAGATTTTTAGTAGGACAAACCGTGTATGAAGGGAATTTTAAAAGCAATAGACACAAAACGGCCCCCAGAAATTTAGGTCCGTTTAAAACCAAAAAGTTCTTAGACAGAAAGGTAGTCGTAGTAGACAACGGAAAAACCATAAAATACATACATTTAAAGAATTTAACACACCCTGTAATTTCAGATGGACAGCCATCACCCTTGCTGTCAACCTCCACTCAGGTAGAACGGACGACAACGACATAATAGTGGAAGATATAAAAACAACCCCGGAATACAACCTGTAAAATTGGGAAGTATGCAAAACATAATATTGGACTTTCGCACAGAAATTTAATTTAACTGAATTAAAACAAGAATTTTATATAATTAGAGACAACTACGACAGACTGAAACAATCAAATGATATCGACCCTTACTGTAATTTAACAAATTTTAGCTACATTAGAAAATGCTGTAACATTTGCTAAATTAAATACGTTACATGCCAGTATTATCGAACCGTGGATTTATTAAATGAATTATTAGAATTTAAAAACTACCCTTTGAAGTAACAGAATCTAACATACTTATATTTGAAAAAATAGCCATAGTAAACGGTTATGTAAAGAATAATGAAATAACGTTTTTAATAGAAATAACAATTATTATTATTTATTTGCTTTCCCCATGAAAGTTACTAGCCAATACCAAGTTATTATATATCCCTAAATGAACTTAAGTATGGATTCACCAATGAAAAATGCAAAGAAGTGGCACCCAGCCAATATTTATGCCAATCAATGACGACAACAGCTATTCGAACAGATAGCCCTTGTCAAGTACAATTATTAAGACTCTCTAATCACTATGAGAATTGTGAGCCAAAACCAGTACAAATTACGGAGATGAAAATTCAAAAAGTTACAGACAGAAAATGGATTGCTGTATTTCCTCAAGAAGTAATAGCAACCGCCTAGTGCAACCAAGACGAGAATAGTTTAACCCTAATCAGAAGCAAAGTAATCACCATAAAAGGAGATTGCTATTTAAAATTAAAAAGTGAAATTATTCGAGTCTATCAAAACCCATCAGTGACGAAGAAATTTGCAAATCTACCCGAACTACAGTTCAAGATTCCTCAAACTGCAGAAAACGAAATCATCAAGAAACCTATGCAACTAGAACACCTAGACCTAAACGATCTCAACCACTCCGTGAAATTAATGGACAATTACAAAGAACACTTAAGAGAGTTAAAAGTGACAAAATCACATTACGACAATATCAGTGTTTGGACAATTTTATTAATCATTGTAATAATTTTATTAACTGTATATTTATTGTATAAAATGTATCTTAGCTATAAGAACAAAGAAACGAAGATAAGCAAACGAATCATTAATGAACCCTTACGGACAAAGTTTTAAAAATTAAGTACAACCCTTAATTTTCATCTAAGTCGGAAGGAGTTACATATCTCCCAAATTAATATATATGTATATTCAAATGCAACCATTAAATCTTAAGAAATAGATTGTTACATTGTATACTTGAAGGACACATTATAAAAGGTTAATGAAAGTTCATAATCAGACGGAGAAAGTAAGCAACTACTTTGTATTCCAGACGTAACATGATACTGCAGGTGCAGCTCACAATAGGTTATAAGAAAGCAATTGTTAGAATTAAGATTACTAAGAAGTAATACAATGTATTTTATCAAGAAGTAGCAGACATGAGATCTGCACTTCCCACAAGACAATGCGAAGACAGGGATAGCATAAATACCCTGAGGAGACAATGATGGCCAGTCAGTCTTAGAACTTCATAACTTTAACATTGTTGGTTCAAGCTACTTATTTGTAATTATTCGTTATTGACAGTCAGTCTCGAACTTTTTAACTTTAACATTGTTGATGATTTAAGCTACTCATTGTAATTTTTAATCATTAATTATTGATTTATTAACTTCAAGTATTTTTGTCAATTTCAATTACTGAATGTTTAGTCAAAATGAACGTCTAAGTTGTTGTAACAGAAATAAGTTATTTTTTGTAATTAGACAATTAAAACTAAAATTGATAGAAGAGTTTTTGACGACAAAACTTTTTAAAAAGAAGAGGCCAAAACCTATCTCGCCCGACAAAGAAAACGAGATACACAAAATAATCACTGAAGCGCGGTAGAATTTTAAGCGTTTGGACAAATTTTCCTAGGTGTACTCTGTGACCCATTGCATACTGGCGCATGACGACTAGAGAAACGCAGGAGAAAACTTCTCTTGGTTGCTCTGTAGACTTCTCTTGCAATTGCTTTTCGATTCCCTACTCCGTGCATCGCGTCATTGTGCTATTCGGTTATATAAAAAATTTTTAACGGAAAATATTATCTTCTCTTCGTTTCGCCGCACCTCTGTGTGCGGGCAGCTTTAAGCCGCTCTCACATTGAAGTGATGATAAGAGAAGAGCGGCGAAGCGAAGAAAAGATCAACAGAATCCGCATACTGAGAAGAAAAGACGAGAAGCAACGTAGTCGCAATGGAAATTAACTTACTTTTGCATTGCACTTTTGCGCCAATTTCTTCCCAGGCATTTTCTTTTATTAATTAATTACTATACCTAACATCTTCAATATCGTGCAGGAAAGGGTAATCTTTCACGTATAAAATAAGTTTTCCATCGTTCATAGTCCTAAAAAGTCGCTGTCCTGTTAAATACGGTACGTATTAGTAAATCGTTTACTTTAATGTGAATGAAGTACAGGTGCGTGAAGTTAGCCGCAACATTTTTGAATTTTTCAAAAATATTTGGCATAATTAGGCGCCATTTCGCGCCGCCAAAACTAAATTTTGCGCCGTCTTTGCAAACAAGTTATTAATTAAATAAGATTTTTTCAGCCAAGGCCACGAAGCCACACTTTTTTCAATTTTCAGAAAATCTTTATTCCATAATTTAGCGCCAATTAGGCGCCATTTTGCGCCCTTCTGTGTAACAAGTTATTTGAAAAAAACTATTTTTCCGAACTACCTAAAAGCGTGAAGTTGGCCGCGACTTTTTGAATTTTGAAAAAAATTTTGTACCACAATTAAGCGGTAATTAGGCGTCATTTTGCGCCGTTGAAACGAAATTTTGCATCCTCCTGTGTAACAAGTTATTCGAAAAAAACTATTTTTCCGAACTACCTAAAAGCGTGAAGTTGGCCGCGACTTTTTGAATTTTAAAAAAATTTTATACCACAATTAAGCGGTAATTAGGCGTCATTTTACGCCATTGAAACGAAATTTTGCGCCCTCCTGTGTAACAAGTTATTTGAAAAAATATATTTTTTCGAACTGCCTAAAAGCGTGAAGTTGGCCTCGACTTTTTTGAATTTATATATAATTTTACTGATAAGGCACTGCCTAACCTACCTTGTCCTATAAGGCAGGGTGGTCTTATCTTCGTTTCGCGCATCTCAGTGTGCAGGCTGCCTTAGACGTTTTAGTTTGAGATCAAAGTAACGAGTACCGTAACTTATTTCCGGCAAGCATACATTTTTAAAATACTTGTCTTTGTAAACTTATGTATAGCCGTTACGTAATTTTTTGCAATGGATTCTAAACAAATTTCATTTAAATATGCCATTTTAAAGCATATGTAACGTTTCGTAATTCCTTTTCCAGGATATTACGCGCACGTTGAATTATGTCGGGTCGGTTTGATTATTCTATTACTGTGGGACAAACGCACATCAGTAGGTTTTACGGAAGTTACAATCGCTTCTAAAACACTATTACGCATTACTTATCATATCACACATACAACAATGCCTGATCTGTTTCTCCTAGACAACAGAGAGGGTTTTATATTAAGACGATATTTCTATAAGCGATTTCGCTGAAGATGTTTTATCGTGATTATAATTATACCAACATTAAGGTCATTAATCCGCACACTAAATAATTGTAATTTAGTAAGATGAAGGCAAACTATGTCTTAATCAAATGCAAGTTTTGATATCTGTTCCAGACAGACAAATTATTTGTTACAGATCTTTTCAAATTGGTTGTTATTGGTAGTAGATACACAAGTTTCACATGTTAATATATTTTAATTACAAATAATTTACTTCCTACTTGTGGGAGCAGCAAGGAAGTTTTCTTAATTAATATTACCTAATTATAAATTAATTAATTCCAAATTGTATTATTTAACATGAATTTTTCTTTTAAGAAGTCTTTGATGTAGATGTGTGATATTGATAATGTATAAATGGATAATTTCTCATGTTATACATTTCTAACATAATGAATAAAATTAAATTGTTGAAGCGATTTATTGATGAATTAGAATTTCCCTTCCCGTGCAAACCTTCATGCGGGAAAAAATCATTTTTGCTGAAGAAAACCTATTTTAACTCTTTGAAGAGTTTAGATGTTATAACAGATTATAGTATTCGGTGTAATAAAAAAGGTTGCCCGACTAACTGCAGGAGCCTTTTACTACTAAAAATATAAAAAACCTTGAACAGACCCGTGTCCTAAAAGTTCGATAAATTAATATGGCTTGTTCACTATGAATTTCGTATATATAACGTCATAAGTATTAAAGGTTATAGAATGATCATATACCATCATGTGATAAAGATTTGACTTAATAAATGCCAGAAAATTCGAAAAAATTAGAAAAAGCCAAATTATTAGACATTTATTTGTATAGAAAACGTAATTGTGAAATGTCCGATGTAAAATGTATCAACTACGTTTGCCGCATAAAAACTATGATTATTAGAGGAATTCGATAACAAACGGATCTTGTTTCAGATAAAAATTAAGGTATTTATTACCTTCAACCGAAACAAGCATTTATCAAAAGAGTTTCATCCACATTTTGTAATAAAAGCATTGTGTTTAGAGAATTACTTAGTTATATGTAAACTATATGTAAAGTCGTGTGTATAAATGTTTTAATTTTCATGTAGTAGCAAAAGAATTTACATCAATTAAAAAGCATAAAAAGTGTAGTTAATTGACTCCATGTTCTAGAACGTTAATATGTCGAAGCTAATCATATATTCATCCAATTATTATATAGCCTAAGGCGGTAATAAAAGATGGTCATCATCATTTGTTTTCGACCTTCTTAAGGTCGGTTTGACGCAGCTCTAACTTCTTTTCTATTCTGTGCTTATCTAAAAAGCTCTACATACCCTTCACAACCTAAATTTCTAATAATTTGACTAATATAGCTTGGTCTAGGTCTTCCTATACTCTTCTATTTTTTTTTTCCTATCTACCTGGCTCTACATTAACAACCTGATGGTTGTTAAAGAACTCCAACAAGTTTACATGATTCCCATTTATAAGGAAATGATATATTATATGGTTATTCCCTCCAAAAAAGGAAAAGTGTTAAATTATATGTTATGATAAGGCTTAAGCAACGAATCGCTGCCAACATGCCAGACCGCTAACTAATTGTGAGTTATGTCATGGTGATGCTTATTAAATTATGTTATGGTAAGGCTTAAGCAACGAATCGCTACCAACATGCCAGACCGCTAACTAATTGTGAGTTATGTCATGGTTTCATTTAGTTACCTGATTTTTTTTTGTTTGTTTTGTTTCCGAACTTACTTAAGGTCGATTTGATGCAGCTCTAAATATCTTTTCTATTCTGAGCTAGTCTAAAAAGGTCTACATACCCTTCACAACCTAAATCCCTAATAATTTGTCTCGGCCTTCCAACACTAATTTTATTTTGTAGTCTATAATTAGGGGTGGGCGATACGGGATTTTGCATATCGAATATCGTTACATATTTTATATCGATATGTATCGATATATCGAATATCGATATATATCGATACGTATCGATACGTATCGATACGTATCGATGCGTATCGATACGTATCGATACGTATCGATGCGTATCGATACGTATCGATGCGTATCGATACGTATCGATGCGTATCGATGCGTATCGACATGTACCGATGTGTATCGGTGCGTATCGATACATATCGATTCGTATCGATGCGTATCGATACGTATCGACTCGTATCGATGCATATCGATACGTATAGATACGTAGCGGTACGTATAGATATATATATATATATATATAGTGATTCGTATCGGACCGTTTAGATGTGTAGATTAAGTATACATATCGAGACGTAGCGATACCTATCGGTACGAATCGATACGCATCTATAAATTTTTCTACTCTTTCTTTGGGAATAAAATCACAAGATCGTTTTAAAATAATGTATTTACTGACAATTCGATCTTTAACTTAAGATTGTTTGTTATCAAAATAATTAAAGTTTCAAGTTTAATATTTGTGACATAAGTATGTATATAGGGGTGGGCGATACGGAATTTTGCGTATCGAATATCGATACTTATTCTATATCGAATATCGATACGTATCGATGCGTATCGATACGTATCGATGCGTATCGACATGTATCGATGTGTATCGGTGCGTATCGATACATATCGATTCGTATCGATGCGTATCGATACGTATCGATGCGTATCGGTGCGTATCGATACGTATCGACTCGTATCGATGCATATCGATACGTATAGATACGTAGCGGTACGTATAGATATATATATATATATATATAGTGATTCGTATCGGACCGTTTAGATGTGTAGATTAAGTATACATATCGAGACGTAGCGATACCTATCGGTACGAATCGATACGCATCTATAAATTTTTCTACTCTTTCTTTGGGAATAAAATCACAAGATCGTTTTAAAATAATGTATTTACTGACAATTCGATCTTTAACTTAAGATTGTTTGTTATCAAAATAATTAAAGTTTCAAGTTTAATATTTGTGACATAAGTATGTATATAGGGGTGGGCGATACGGAATTTTGCGTATCGAATATCGATACTTATTCTATATCGAATATCGATACGTATCGATACGTATCGATACGTATCGATGCGTATCGATACGTATCGATGCGTATCGATACATATCGATACGTATCGATGCATATCGATACGTATCGATACATATCGATACGTATCGATACATATCGAGTATCGATATATCGATATTTATTTTTTGCTGTATCGGGGGGGTCGATACGGGGGTCGTATCGATACGTATCGATATATCGATACGCCGACCCAGCCCTATCTATAATCTAAGACCTTACTAAATACCCCTCATGTCTTAACTGATGCCCCATCTCTTCTGACCTTTAATTGTTTCCATATACAGGGTTCCTCACCTATCCTTCTATAAACTTCTTCATTTGTTACTTTTCGGTCCAACTAATGTTTAATATTCTCCTATAACACCAAGTTTCAAAAGCTTCTATCTTTTTCGTATCTACCTTTTTAATTGTCTAAGTCTCACTACCGTATAATAGAACGCTCCATACGTACGACTTTAAGAAACTTTTTTTATTATCTAAACTACTACTATTAGCTATTAGCAAGTCTTTCTTTTTTAAAAACATTTTTTAGCTTGAGCTATTCTAGCTACTATATTCCTTCTGCTACGTCCGTCCTTTGTAATTATACTACCTAAATAGCAAAAATCATTTACCTCCTTTAACTCGGTATTACCTATTTTTAATTTCCTGAGTTAATTCATATACTATAGTTACTCTGTAGTGTCTCATCTAAAATATTAAAAAACTTTTCTAACTCTTTTCTTAGACTGCTATAAGGGCTATATCATCTGCAAAACATAACATATATATTTTCTGTCCCTGTACACTAATACCTATCTCTTTTTTCCCTGTGTAACGCCATTTCTAATCTTAGCTTCCTTTTCAATTTCATCAAATCTAATTACTATACGCTTTGGTTTTTATATAGACTGTAAATAATTTTTCTATCCCTATGAGAGATTCTTATTTTTCGCAAAACCCTGAACATAACAATCCAATGAACCCCATCAAACGCTTTTTCTAAATCTACAAACGCGAAATGAGTCTTTTTATTTTTTTGTAACCTTTTTTCGATAATTACCCTAATCATTAGTATCGGTTCTCTAGTCCCTCTGTCTTTACGAAAACCAAATTGGTCTTCGCCTAAATAATTCTCAGTCAAAGCTTCTACTCTATTTTTAATTATTATTGTTAGTATTTTGGAAGCGTGGGAAGTTAAACTAACCGTTCTAAAATTCTCAAACCTATCAGCTCCTGACTTTTTTGGGGTTGGGATAATAAAATTTTTTTGGAAATCTATTGAGACCTCACCTGTGTTATATATTACTTTTACTAGTTCATATAACGTGTCTAAAGTTTTCTAACTGGCATATTTTATTAATTCTGCGGGTATATCGTCTATCCCTGGTGCTCTATTTAGTTTAAGATCCCTAACAGCTTTATCAAATTCCTCTCTTAATATTGAGAACCCTATTTCTACATCCTCTTCTTGGTTGTTCTCTAACTCATCCATATCGTCTCCCTTATATAAATCTTCTAAGTATCTTTTCCATCTCAACTACCTCAACTTTATTTATTAGAAGCTCATTGTTCTCATCTTTAATACCATTATATTTTTTCCTATATTCCCCCATAAACTTTTAACTGCCCTGTAAGCCCTAGTCTGTCGTACTACTCTCAAATCATCTTGTATTCCCTTACAATTCTCCTCCATTCATTTATTTCTAGCTTTTCTACACTAATGTACTTTCTTATTTCTAGCTCTATTATATTTTTGTTTACTTTTACTATCTAATTCTCTGAAAGGTTTAAGCTTTCTTCTATTTTCTATTAAATCTAATATCTCCTTTGTTAACCAGGGTTTTCCCGCCTCTATTCTTTTCTTTCCTATAGTCTGTGTTGCTGTATCATGTATAGCCCTTTTTATTTCTTTCAATCTATTGTCTACGTTCCCTCCTATAGCTATCTCATTGATCTTATTATCTAATACTTGCTTATATTCCTCTTTTACCTCACTATCATTAAGTTTACCTAGATCTCATCGCTCTCTTTTAACCTTTCTCAGTTTTTGAATTTTATCTTACACTTCATTTTAACTAAGTTATGATCGCTATCTATGTCAGCCCCTGGATAACTACGACAGTTTTTAACTTGGTTTCTAAATCTTTGTTTATCTAAAATATAATCTATTTGATATCTAGCCCTATCACCTGGCGCTTTCCAGATATATCTTCTCCTAGCATGTTGTTCGATAAGGTGTTTACAGTTACTAATCTATGTTCCTGGCAAAACTCAACTAATCTTTTTCCTCCATCATTTCGTCTACCATACCCAAATTTTCCTACCATTTTTCCTTCACTACCTTCTCCCACTGACGCATTAAAATCGCCCATAACTATTAAATTCTGATCTCCCTTTTCCTTTCTCACTATACTATTTATATCCTCGTATACTTTTTCTACTTCCTCGTCCTCGTACTGAGTTGTTGGCATGTAAACCTGTACTAAAACAGTGTCTGTGGTTTTCGTACTCAATCTAACCATAATTATTCTATCACTAAATTGTAAGTACTCTTTAACTTTACGTCCTAATTTTTTACCTAACACTATTCCTACCCCTGCCAATCCATTAGTTGAAGAAGTTGTAATTATTCTATAATTATCTTTCCAAAAGTCATTATTATCTGGCCATCTCACCTCACTTATACCTAAAATGTTCAGCTTTCCTTTTCTCATTTCAACTAATAAATTCGTTAACTTATCTACTCTAAGTAATGACCTTACATTCCAAGTCCCTATCACTAAATCGAACCGTTGTTTTAAATTCTCACGATGATGAACCCCAAGTACCCCCTCCCGGAGATCCGAAGAGGAGGTATTTTACCTCCGGACAAGAATTTTTCTTGTTGAGTTCTCCATCATACATATTTTGTGTTTCAGGCCACGCATACCTGGGAAATATTGTGGTAGGTTTCCATATCTTTCCACAACGCAGTTTTTTAAGATTTTAGCAAAAAGCCGTTGCCGTCACAGACAACCCCCAACAACCTTGTAAATTATTGAGGATCGCCGTGACTAACCGACTCTCCTCCAATATCTTTTAGCCAGCAAGGCTGCTGCCTCTTGCTACGCCTTTTAATTGCCTTTTACGATAAGCAGGCTTAATATAGTCGTATTCTTTGTTCCCTACTATAGGGTGAAACACTAAATTCTCGAAAGTTAATAGCAGACGTATATACGACACAATTCGAACAAACGAGGATCGTGATGGAATAAACACACCCACCTTCGCGAACAAATAAGAAGGTGAAAATAGCAAACTAGATCTAGCTCGAAAATTCTCGAAACCTACGTAAGTAGGAACTTGCTTTAATAATAGCCAATTGACGTTAAATGAAGGGTAGTCTTGATGGAAGCTTCGACGGTGGCATATTATCGATGAAATTAGATAATTCGTTCGTAGTTTAAAGTGTTATCTAACAATATACAGTATTTAGTAATGAAAGTTATTTAAATACAATATGAGAGATAGACGATTTGAAACCAATTAAAACGATTGTAAAAGAGCATTGAGCTGAGGATTTACTTATATAAAAATTTAATAGAAAATATATAATTAAAAATAATTGAAACTACCGCAAGATAAAGTTTCTTTTTAAATTGGAATAGGCATATATGATTTGAAATGGTTTGTTATATATGGGAATGGATTAATTTGCATGCAGATGTTTACTTTTTAAAACGATTTTAACAATTTTAGAGCATGTATTGGTAATTACTTTCCAGTAAAAGTCAATACTGATATATTAAAAGAAGATCTGTAATGGTAAAGTTTAAAGTAATTTGTTTAAATTTTTAAGTGATTCTTTAGACTTTTGATTAGTTTCATTTTAGAGTAAAAGTAGTGTGTAAAAGTCAATCTAATTTAATTTCAAGGGTTTGACAAACCTACGATACAGGTTTTCGCCATTACACAAAGTAACAATCGAACCTAGCTGAAATGAGATAAGTTTAAAAAAGGTGTTAGGAGAAGGATATTAAATTACATAACTTATAAAGGTAATTATTGCACATATTAAGGAAGATTTAATTATAGAGTTGTTTAAGAACGATAATCACGTGTTTAGGATTTGTTTAGAATAAGTGAGTGATTATTCTAGTTTTAAAGAGATGTTCCGGACTCTATATGAATATATAATATATGTATTGTGAGGGTGTTATTTTTCATTAATTTTGTAGTTGAGGTATTGTTTGCAAGAGAAAGTTGTTGTATATGCTTTATTTTGTATTTAGAAAATTGTTTATAAGAGGATCATTTCGTATTATTATAAATTTGATGTATTATTATAATAGTTTTATTAACCAGAAAGCTAGCAAAAATAATTAGCCGAGAGCAATTTAAAACATTCATCATAGCATCTTTTATTAGACGTATCGACCCCGGACGATCCACAGCATCTTTTATTAACGCCCAACCTGGGGTTCGTTTAGAATCAATCTCCCTAGTGTTATTCCGCATAGCTGGCTGGTTTTGAAGTGAACGGCTGTCAATTTGGCGACGTATCAGCCAAATCGTACCTGTTTTCTTTAGGCTTTGTTGGTTGAGCCGTGTATGAACATGTGCTCCTTTGTCCTACTATAATACTACTTAGACGACATGCTGCGTAGCACTTGCTTGATTTCTGGTGCGTGTTGTGTAGTTGTTCTGCACGGCTGATGTAGCAAAATATTCCTTTCTGGTTGTTCAACGATGCGTGCACTAGTTCTTGTGGGTTTCCATGCCTGCGGTGGTCTCTGAGAACTATCTTTCGTGTTGAGACTATGTGGGCGCTTTTCTATTTCAATAACTTCTCGCTTTATTCTCGAGGTGTAGTGTTTAATTTGATCGATTTTTTATTTTTGATATTAGAAATTTGAATTTTTAGACGCAGAAGGGCGTATGTTTGGCATAATAAACGTGGAAAAACTTTTCGCGTAGTTGGCACTGGTTAAACATAAAGTTGTAACCAACCAAATAAAATTGTTTATAACTTTTTATGCGAGTCATGAAACTTAAAAGAGAAATTTTGAAAAAAATTGGCACCTAGAAATTTAATGTTTTATTACAACTTTATTCTTAATATTTATTATTTTAATTTTTAAATGGATGAGAGTACATTTTGGCAACAAAACTTGTTTAAAAATATAGAACGTGGTATAAACGTCACGGTCTGTGCCATTTAATATCCTGATACCACTTTCGAAATATCTGGACTGAAACATAAAATTTTTCTATTTCTAATTTAATTCCAAAATTGAAACACTTTACTAAAATGACTACAAAATCTGACTTGCTGGGATTCAAATGGTTTCATCCTTTAGGACAAACGACAAAGATTTGCACTCGTATATTCAGGCAAACCGTATAAATTTACAACCTAATAACGATACTAAGCGGAGTTTGAAATGTTTTTGTTATGGTATACCCTCCGCACAAGGAAGAGAGCAACGGAAGTAACGTAAGTAGTCCGCACCCATTCCACAACAAAAATCGAAACGAAAAGGATGCCGTGCTAACTAACCAGTTGTAGAGTGGGGGAAGGGGGATGAGTAAAAGGAAACACTAAGACCGATTTGTCCCGTTGAAATAGAAGAAATTAATGGTCAGTAAACGAAAAGAAAATAAAATAAATAAGGACAGCGCGTTTGGCTGTTAAAAACGCTATAAATCAATCCCATAGGATTAATAAATATCAATAATAATATCATCATCATTAGGTCTTCAGTCCTGGAACTGGTTAGACGCGTACCATCATTGTTTCCTATTCTGAACTAACCTACAGATTTCCCTGAAATTTGCACAGTCTACATCTATAACTATCTGATCTAGGTCTACATCTACCTCTTTTTTTCCTATCTCTGCTTGTAATATATCCCATACTATTCCCCAAAAATGCCTTAGAACGTATTCTGCCCTTCTATTTCTCTTATCTTTTTTCCCAGATATCTTTGTTCCCCTACTATTTCTATAACCTATTTGTTATTATCTTTGTCTGTCCATGCTATCGTCCTCATACATCTGAAGCACAGCATTTCAAAAGGCTGCTACCGTTTTTCTGTCTGCGTTTCAGACTGCCCGTATTTCATAGGCATGCTGTGCTGTGCTCCACACATATGCTTTCAACAATTTTCTTCTTCAATATTAATAAGAAAGCAAAAAATAACATAAATAAAGACAGGCAATAATAATACAATGACTTTTTTTATTAAACAAAATAAATAAATTTAAAATAAGTAATTTTGGGCGTTCGTTACAGTAAATTATTGTGACGCAAACACATTTAAGGACGCAAAAAAATATTGAATTTGTAGCAAATCAAAAGAAAAACATGAAGTACAAATCTTTATTCTACAGGACAGTAGTAATATATTTATATATTTTTATTTTTATCATGAAAACTCCATATAACATTCACCTTTACGGTTGAAATGAAACAGTTTATAGAAATTTCATGTTAATAATAGTAATTCAATAAAATTGACCTAATTGTAAAGCCAAATTAAATCACCAAACGTTGTTAAGGTAACTACACGCAAACATTTTAACTTTACCCTTTTACGGGTAGATTTTCATAAAACAAATAAAATAGGAAGAAAAATTCCTAACAATAATCGGCAAGTATATTTGCCTTTTTGGCAAATTCAAGAAACCTCATAAGTTATACATCATTAAAAAGAGTAGATATGTGAGCAGTTTATGCAAACACCAAGTGCCTCTAAAATTAAGCTTGAATGCCCCTTTAATACAATTACATATCACCTGCAATTCTTGTTCCGGTACATAATATAATTAAATAACAAATACCCGAATTTACACGTGTACAAAATCGTACGTATAGAACATTGGCGCATCAAAGAAACAGAGTATCGACACATGGACGAACCGTTATAGTAATCCACCCGATACAAACATTATTGGTTCACCGTTATAAATTACTAGTGGGATTTATTCAGTTAGTAACAAAGTCAACAATCTAACATTATGGTTAGGACTTCAAAACTTACGGATGAGATCGATGTAACTGGCGTCTGCTAAACATAGAACATCTACTATGCATGAGTAAGGAATATCCAAAACAGGTTGTCTATAGTAAAGAGGAAGAATCAACACCAGGATCCTAAATTAGTAAGGAGTTCAGTCGCTTAAAACGGTCTAACCATCAAAACCAAGCGCAACGGAAAAGGAGATATACAACGTAGACACACAATTTTAACCAAAAGCAAAACCTAGACTAAACTAGCTGCAAATAAAGTTTATATTAGTTATGCATTAAACTTAACCACTAAGAAAACACTGAAAAATAGAATGCCTGAAAATTGCTGGTTTCTATTCAAAACTCGAGAAAATTGCACATTCGGAAACGTCGGTCAGATTGGAATGTGAAATCCAGTTTTAAAAATAAATTATTTCAATACCAAAAGTTAACTGTCAATTAATTTATTAATATCGAGTTTGATAGCAAAACCTTGAGAAGTATAGAAAGAATGAGCAACAAGGCAACACTAAAATCCAGTTTATAGAATGACTCAAAATTTAGATAACGTCTCTTATAATTTTCTTTTCTTTTTTTACAAAAGGTAAGAGTAAAAGTTTTGCAATGTTTGAAAAGTCTAACTGTACGAAAATATACAGAAGTGTAAAATTGGACGTAACATTTTAATGATCATTTATGTTTAATTTTAACTTATTAAGAATATGCTGTATTGTGAGGACATTATCAATCTGAATGACGTATTCACTGTGTGAAATTGCTATTTACTATCAGTTTGTTTATAGGAAAAATGCCCTTTGTTTATAACTATAAATAATGCAGATACAAACTACTAATATTGCATATATTAATAAATATGGTAATAGTCTTAACATGCTAAGAAATTATTTTCAAAACTACAATTTAAATAGTAATTTGAGTGAATTGTGACGTGCGCGTTGAAAATATTTAAGCCATTTGCAGGTAAGTACCGTTTGTAAACCACAAACGTTCTCGTATTTAAATACCGTTTTTGATTGTAATTTCTTCCCATATTGTAAAGTTAATTGTATATTAAGTATTCTTTGTGCAGTTCTTTTCAGCAACTAATTAGTTGTTGACAGGGTTAATAGAAGGCTTTGAATAATGGTTTTGTATTAATATTACAAACACATACCTGTAAAAAAAATGAAAAATACACGTGGTTGTAAATACGAAAAACCTGATTTCCTATTCTTACAACTTGACACTTTGGATAATTGTTTTTATTTTCTGTTTAAGCTAAATGTTATGATATATAATGTGTGGGGCTCTACTAACAAACTGCAACAAATCCAAAAGACACAAAAATAAAAGAGGTAGTTTTGTATCCTGAAATGATGACTCACTATTACGGATGCTGCATGTTTACATCTGCAAACCTATTCACTCCCTATGATTTTTCTACGTGTTAACAAAAATTTAATTGCAAAAACAAGCAAAATTTTGAAAAACAGAATCCATTTGTTGCATTTTGGTGCTTTACTTTCATTTGCTGCACGTTGTTTCAAGATATAATTGATAAAATTATATTTTTTTATTAGTTTTAGTAAGACACTAAAAACTTAAAGAAAACTGTGAACTAAAAAATTTATTAAGAAATAATCTACAAAAAATTTGTTAAACTGTTGGTTCATGTTGTTGTTCTGTACAGTGGCATCTACCATCAACCTCATTCTCAGATGGTGGGTCTATAATAATCTGATCTCCAAGAATCTCAAAGTACCACCCAAACTGATCCTACAAATACTATTTATCACAAAATGCCTGTTTTAGCAGGATGTTAACAGTTTTTCTTTTATTTGTTGCGTTAAAGAATTTATTTCAAGTTTTTTGATTGCAATGTTTTATCTGTTTTCGGCAAATATAGTTGACAGTTTGATAGAGCGTTCAATCGACTTTTACTAGTAGCCCTAAGTAGTCTTTCGGTGTATTCTTTTCTCCCCCCCCCCCGTTCTTAAATGTATTTTGGCGCGACTTCAAATTGTAAACACTCCAGTCTCTTTCTAATTCTCTTGCACGACCAACATTTGAATACACTACTCTTCTGGGAAAATAATTTTATATACCGATGTATTTCTTTTTTATATACGACCAAAGATACGGTCGGCTGGAAGGTAGGAATGACCCTTCACGGGAAATTCCCACGCTATCGTTTTTATGGACTTTGGAGAATGTTTGTATAGCCAAAACGTGAGCATGTGTAATAAATGCGAGTTTTGTTTTGGCCGCTACACCCATCACAGAATAAACGGATTTTCGTAATATTATCTGCAATAGTAACATTTTTCATAAAGTGAAAAACAGCTGATCCGATCTCGTTTGAACTACGACCGTTTTGAGCTTCGTTCCAAGTATAAAAACTGGTACGTTCGTGGATAGGTCCACAACACAGATTGCTATCTGTAGGGAAGAGCAGACTTCCTTGATAGCTAGTTTTGGTAGATTGTATACCTGCTGGAGATCAAAGCACAAACTCAACGCATTTTCTTGGTGCTCTTTCATTAACAAATGAACTGTTTGGGCCTGACTTTATGCACAGTTAGCTCAGAAGATAAAGTTTTTTGGTATCTGCATTAGTTTCAAATATAATTCTATTTTGTTCTTTCACAGTAACTACTGGTATCTGTTGCTGACGTATCAAGTCCTAAGTTAGAATGACACGAGAAAACTATATGAAAATATGAATAGCTAACTTTATATTTACGCTCTGCACTTGCAGTAAACATTTTTCACATTGTGCGGATATTCAGCGTCGAAGGCAAGTACAATCGTCGCTATTTGCTTCGAGAATAATGACTCTTGTGCCTCGTAAATCGACCTATAAAAACTTTAACCGTATGTCGTCTCTCTAAGACTCTGTGGCTGTTCGAATACCTATCGCATCCTCTATTTTATATTAGTTCAATTCCCTGTTGCAAAGTTTAACTATCCACAAAATCATTCGTGTAGACATTTCAAAAACTTTCTTGATACATTTTCAGCATATAAACCTCAGCTTCATGACGTACCTGTAACAAGAACGTATACTGTCAAACTAAAAAATAACTATTGCAAAACATCAGAGTTACCGTGTTACTTAAATGCAAAGAATGTTGCTTCGAGTTTGTTTCTGATATGTGGCGACTACTATGTGGATGATTAACGGTTAGTAATGCAGTCCAAGTATCCTGAAAAATTTTATTGATAGCTGCAAAAATTTGTTCCTTAACAGTGATTAATATTTCTATAGGTATTTTAAGACTTTCAAATTTTTTTGTATTATTATTTTTCCGATGGCCTAAACGACGTTGACTTTATGTTTTTCAGTGTGTATCTAAAAAAATTTTTTTTTAGTTTTTTAGTTTCATTACTGCGTCCCTAATCTTACTATACTTTTGTTTGTATTCCGTTTTTTTGTACCTGTATATCTTCCAAGTTTTTACTTATAGTCACTCTGTCCCACCTTCTTAACAATGTTTTAAGTTTTTCGTCTACAAAAAGTTATATTTTGTGAAATTATTTTACTACATCACTCTAGAATTTACAGCACTCGTGAAAATAATGACACAGAATACCTTCACTGCTGAATAAAGAATATGTTGCTCTTCGGGACTAAGATGAAGTTGAGTGTATTGCGTTTTAAGGCAAGAGCTCATGTTACACTTGCCTGCATAAGGAGGTGTGCTCCATTTTGAAATTTAAAAGTTATTAATTCATAAGGGGGGACTAAAGCTTGATACTAACGCTAGCTGTAATTCTATTTTTGAATTTTTGGGTTTGTTGCAATTTGTGAGTAGAGCTCCTCATATAGTGTCATCAAACAGTAAACGATAAATTTCATAAGCATATCAAATGTGTTACTGACTACATTTTTTACATTTGTAGAGTTTTATATTTTTTACGCAGAGAAGCATACAACTTTTATATTATACATAAAAACTTAATCGCTGATAAATTTTGTTTTATCTACAACGTCGATTATAGAGTTGTAGTTGAAGGACGTAGTGCAAAAACAAGATAGCTTAGTTGTTTATAATTGAAAATATTATCATAAATGGAGTTGTCCTCACGTATTTTTAAAGAACCCACCTGCGCCAGAGCAAAGCGGTCTACTACTCTAACACAATCTGCATTTATTTTTAGAACACCGTCTATTTTGGGCTTGTATCAAACATGAAGATGTTCTAAATAGAGTATGTTTACTCTAGGGTGATTCAAATCCTTATATTAGTAAAAAAAACGTGAGTCGTTAGCATCTTACATTGTAGTTTATCATGACTGTCAGCTTCGGTTGTGTGCCATTGACAGGCAAGATTTTGGACTGTAAAGTATGTATTCAAAACCCGCTTCAACACAATAAAAAGAAATTTTGTTGTTTATTGCCGTCAAAAAAACATTTTAATGTCATATTACATCTGACGGTCTATTTGAGGTGGATGCCCTAAAGGTACCGTATAGAATAAAAAGGGAGAGTAGGAACTGGACATGAATCTGAGTGCAGAACAGCGATAAAAAATGTGTCCACATACAAAACTTTGACCGTTTGCATTGGCGCGGGGTGTGTGTGTGTGTGCTGCGCGTGCATGCGTGTGCGTGCGTGTGCGTGCGTGCGTGCTTATGTGTGTGCGCGTGCGGGTGCGTGCGTGGGTGTGCGCGTGTACACGGGATCGTGCGTGCGCGTGTGCGCGCGTGCGTGTGTGCGTATGTATGTGAGATGATAGTAGTAGTAAACCACTCATGGCGACAAAACCGTAAGAAAGTAGAATACTCGGAAATGACACCAGAGATTATTGCTGTATAAGTGGTACAGACAATGTGATGATACCGGATTTGGAATGTACAACAGAAAGAAATAAAGAAAAATGTAGTACCAACGAAGAAGAAAATCTTGATACAATTACCATGCGTACCCGCACGGAAGGAGGAAGCTATATAGTAAGTAAGAATATTCTCAACTACATGCATAAGAGTATATTGTTATGGTTGACCTATGAAATGAATCAAATTCATAGGCTTAGGATATTTATATTACGGTGTCAGTTGGTCTGCTTCTAACCAGAATATTTACATTAGAACGTAAACGAAGGGTTTGTGCACAAAAAATGATTGCTGGGTTCTACGGCGCGAGATCTCTTGATTGACATGTACAAGACTTTGCATTTATAATATTACAATAGGAAATCTGGAGAATATTATTTGCATATTCGGGTGTATTCTCGAACGATAGAATAAAATTATAAACTGTCGTGATAAGCGTTAGCTAGTTCAGTACAGTTCTGATTAAACTTTGATTATGATAAGTTCTAGTTTAAAGCTTTGAAAGACGTGATATAAATTTCTAGGTACTATCGATATAAATTAGTGTTGATATAAATTATTGTAGTGTTAATATAAACTAATAATTAGTGCTTGGATAGATAACTGTAGTGCTTCGATAGTAATTTAGAGGATAGTATCGCAGTTTTAGAAGATGATACTTGTACTGTTAGCGATTAGTTCAGAAAGAGATTGTTAGGACTGCTTTTAACAAATACCATTGCAACCACGAGTCGTTGAGAAGGTTTGTATAATCGGTTTGAAAATAAAGAACTGTTGTTTGTGCAAGTGGAGTTTTCATTACAATATATTACAGTATACATTGATACGCTCCTAAATCGGCTCACTAAGATAGTATTTCATAATTTAAATAGATTACACATAGTGATGTAAAATAGTTTTAGTATCTAGGGTATTTCCGTTCATTAATGTATATGATAAAATAATGTTACTTGAGTAGTGACCTAGGCATTTCCTATCGGTGTTGTGTTTTGTTACTGTTTTTTATTATCTGTCAAAGTATACTTTTAGTAAACTTGTATTAGAGCTTTAGTTATGTAAAGGCTAGCATTTGGGGTAAATTTTTATTACAACGGTTATATTTAATTACAAACTAATTTAGTGTACTATAATCATGGATAAATTTCTACGACCTGCGCGATTTGATATTGATCCGTCCTCCAGTAGCGCTGGACAACAATGGTCACATTGGAAATGTACTTTTAATAATTTTATGGCCGCTTATTCAAGACTACCATCTACAATTACCGGGACTACTGCTCCATCTCCCGCCAAAACGGATTCATCGAAACTGCAACTATTGATAATTTATATTGCTCTTTATATTGTTCTTTACATAAGCGAATGTACTACGATTGACCCTGCACTTGAGATGCTGCAAAACATGTACGTTAAGCCAAGAAGTGAAATTTATGTCAGGTATAAGCAACAAAATATTGGTGAAAAGTTACACATACCTACCTACTACAAATAGGGCAGCTAAGCAAGAACTGCGAATTATCTGTTATTTTCGCTGAACAACGGCTCTTTTTATGAAAACCATTTTCCCGGCAAATGGACAGGCACTTATGGGTCAATAAGTTGGCCCCCGCGATTGCCCGATCTGTATGTTCCAGACTTTTTTTGGGTTACTTACAAAACAAAGTTTATGCCAAGCGCCATCGCAATCCACATGAACTTCGTGAAGCTATTACTCTCACATTTCAAAATATACAAAGACGTTCGATAATTCTCTTCGATGTCCACACTGTGAGAATTGTGTAGTAGAGAAAATGGTAATCATTTTGAGCAATTTCCATAGTTATTATTATATGTTGTTGTTGATAAATTGGTGGCTCCGTGGCGTAGTTGGTATGCGTGAGGCTACTTTGCCCGAGGTCTCGGGTTTGAATCCCAATCAGGTCTGCTTGAAAAATGTTAGGTGAGCATTTTTCACAAAAATATGCCCTCGTTCGGATCAAAGGTAAAATGTAGGTTGCGTATGTAAATGTTGTCAAGCACATTAAAGATCCCTACTGTGCTTGGAACAGTAAGGGTTCGGAAAATTCAAAATTTTCAGGCAAAAACTCTCTTCCTGGCTAATGTAGTGCCTTCGGGAGGAAAATTGAAAAATTAAATATAGTTTTCCTCTGAGCAAAGTAAAAACGTCTTCATCGTATGTATTTCTTCTCAAAAAGTAAGACAGGCTTCTTGAGCAGCTTACTTTTAATTTAGAACAGAACAGGCGTTTGATTTAGCTAAGGTGGGTCATCGAGATGACTCAAGAGAATTCCGCCGACTTTCCTATCAATGAACCGTTGTATTCAGTTAGTAACGACAATCCTTACTTCATAAAAAAATGTTGACAGCAATGTGACAGCCGCTCTGTCTAAAAGAAAGCAATGTTTCTTTTGGTGAGGCAAAATTCAACAGATATAATGTTGCCCCCTGCTTTTAAAGCCGTATGTCGAAAATGCTTAAAAAAAGGCCATTTTGTCAGCGTCCGCAGAAGTAGTGGTTTTTCAGTATCGCGTGACAAAAATGAAGAAAACTTGTCTAGTTTATACGAATTTTCATCTATAGCTGCATCCGGTCTTCGAAAAGCCACTGTGAGTGTACCAATTAATGTAGTTAATGCAAACACTCTTATAGATACGGGAACGTGCTCAGTTTTATAGATTTCTCATTTTCAAAATCTCTGATCTAAAAACGTTAGCTTACAATCAAACAATAAACCTGTTCTTCTTGTATCACGTTACTCATGTCTAACGAAACTGTGAAATAATGATAAAACTGGAAGAACACGTACATAAAAAGGCTAAGCTGCTGCTAATTGTTAAAAACCTATGCACTCAAGTAATTATAGGACATATTTTAAAGTATCACAGTTCGCTCGAGCTATCTCTAGGAGATCCACGCGATGGGCTAAAGATACGTAATATAATTCCAGCCTGTGTACTCCATGTTTCCATATTTTCGCATTTATCGCTCGACTGCAAACCTGTAGCTATTAAATCACGAAAATACAGTCAACTTTTATATGAGATGAAGTCAGTCTCCGCGGAGAGCTCAAGTCTTGGTAACTAAAAACATTTCTAAAAAAAGAATTGTAATTGATTACTCACGGACTATAAAAGGATATACCAAACTTTATGCATACCCACTATTGAATATTGGATCAGTTGTATCTGATGTAGTCAAATGCACCCATTTTGGCAACATAGACCTTCAAAATGCTTACCATCAAGTTCCTATTATGAAACACGAAAGAATATACCGGTTTTGAACCTGATGGTAATCTATCATTTCTATCGTATCCAGTTTGGGGCGACTAATGGAGTAGACAGTTTTAAACATATTATTGACTGGGTAATGAGAAAGAAGGCGTCAAGGTACTTTCACATACCTTGATGACATTACTGTGTGCATGCTTGACCAAAACGAACAGGATGAAAATGTTAAAAGGTTTTTGACTGCCTTAACTAAATACCGACTTTTGGTAAATAAAAACAAATATGTTTTTTTCAGTTAATAGCACAAATATACTCAGGAACAGTATCCACAACAAGATTGTAAGACCTGATGCGAATAGGCTACATTTTTTACTAGAGCTTTAGTTACCAACGGATATTCCTTCACTTAAACGCGCGTTAGGACATTATACGAAATGGATTCCGAATTATTTGGGAAAAGTTCAAAATCTCGTCCGACACGAAGCATTTTCTGTAAACGAAGAATCCCACATGGCATTTGAAGAACTGAAATTGTGCATCTCTAAATCTGCTCTAACCGCTATTGATGGCGATATACCGTTTACAGTTGTAACAGATGCGTCTAATTATGCTATGCTCTAGCCAAACTTTATCTCAAGCCGGCAGACCGGTAGCTTCTTATTCTAGAATATTATCTCCAAGCGAGCAAAAACACAGCTATATTCATTCTGAACGCGTCTTTCTTATCTGTGACAGTAGTGCTTGAGTCCGGTGATGTTTTTCCGTCGATTTCATACCTCAATTCTTCCGTATCTTTTGTGTTTCTGTTAAATGTTTTAGGTAAACGACAGATTCCGTTAAATAAATCTGGTATTGAAAAGGATTTAGATGCGCGGCCCGTTACGTAGACAACAATGTCGTTAGCATTTCGGCTTGCCAAAATTGCCGTAATACAAAGGTTTAGTAATTCGCTTATCTTAATTTAATTACTTAGATGGACAAAAGGTAATTCTCATTATATTTAATTTGCATGTCTCTTTTGTGAAACGAATTAATATTATTTGTAAAATTGGTGCAATACTATTACGCCCTCTAGCGAGCACGCAATACACTACTGTAACTGTACTTTGTTGTATTATAATAGCATCCAATGTGGGGGGGTTAAATGAATATAATGGTCCTACACTGGTTCGTAGATAGAATGCGCAGGTACTTCTCAGTGTCGAGCGTAATACAAGACTGGGGCAAATCGAGAAACGTTTTTCCACGTATACCATAAAATACTGACCCACTCACATATGGACCGGCATTAATCTATACAAATGTTATTAACCATTCGATCACTGAGCGAGTGAGTATAAACTAAATATAATTTTATTAATAGGTATGCCCTAAATGCAAAATAGTACGGTGAAATCATGCTGCTAAACGTACACTAAACGTACTTCAATAACGAACAATAATATAAAAGAAGATACACCTCATCCATGCCGATAAATATTACATTGACACGTGCCTCAACTATCTGCTGATACAATAAGTGATAAAATAAATCGATCATTCTGGTGTAATAATACTAAAATTTTACCATTTGTAGATTTAACACGGGCCCGAAACCGCTTAATCTATTCCTTGCACAGGTAGTTCAAGAACGTATTACTTACCGCAAAAGACAGACTTGGTGACAGATGGAATGCGGCTTAAAACAAGGTTACGCCCAAGGTCCCGGGTTCGAATCCCGACACGGTTCGCTTGAAAAATGTTAGGCGAGCATATTTCACAAAAATACACCCTCGTTCTGATGAGAGGTGAAATGGAGGTCCCGTGTGTGAGTGTTGTCACGCACGTTGCTTGGAACAGCAAGGGTTCGGCAAAATTCCAAATTTTCCAGGTAAAAAAAACTCACTTACTGGCCAATGTAGTACCTTCGGGTGGAGCATTGGAAAATCACATGTAAAGCTTAGAACAAGCTAAATAGCCACCACGACATAGCTCTGGCACAACCCCTACAGGGGACGCGAAAGTGCTCGTAGGTGCATGCCTAGCTAACAAGTGTATGGAGAAGGTCGCCACTACCTCTAGTACTCCTATATATTAGATGGAACAATGCGCAAGGGTAAAGCTAGAAACCTGTGTGCTTAGGACAACAAGACAAACGTCTCAATAGCAGTTCCCACTAAAAGGAGAGCCAAAATTAATATATACAAAGGGATCTATTTGTTTTCCAAGATATGCCAATTAAAAGAATTTTAATTTACTAACTATCAATACATTGTTTGTGGCATCCAAAAATAATAAAAGTAATAACCTAATAAAGTGTTTCGATTTCTCAAATAAAAATAAAGAATTTGATTTTCAATTACAGGTTTGTAGAAAATACGTACAAAGATAATATAAAAAGATCCAGCCTAAATTTGAAATAACAGCAGAGGTTATTCATATAATTTAATTATTAACATCAAAGAGCCACATATCGTTTGTGTGAACCTTAATAGCTTTCAGATCTGAATGCTTCTTCAGATTTAAAATTCTTAAGATCAACATAAATAAATTATTAGCATTGACTTTTCAATTGGTATGATCTGGTAATGAAGATGCATGTCGGCATAATCTGACTTATTTTCAACTCAATTTAATATTTGTTGGAACAAACAATTTAGTTATCCAAAAACAATTTTGTTATTAGAACAAATGATTCCACAATGCGTGATGCTTTCTACAAAAGGAAAATCTCTGAACTTTTAACAATATAGTTTGTTAAATAACTAATAATCAATTCTGTATGAAATTTCTAGACATTGAAAATTTAATTTTGTACTAAAAATGTTTAGCCAAATGTTCAACGTGGAGACGTACTAAATCTGCACTAGCATATTTAAAACAATTCGCACCATAAACCAAATATTAGTAGACAAAGAGAAACTGCGCCTTCTCCAATAATCTGAATAAGAAAAAACTTAATAACATTACCCACCAGACTATATTGATGAGAGATAACGTTGTTTATTACCCACCGCTCCTGGCTTTCATTTAAATATCAAAATAAATTGGAAATTCCACGTGTATTCTTTAACGTCATTGTGCTTGCAGCAGCTGCTTCGATATTAACTAGACACAGTGTTATCATACACGCTTCACGCTACAAACAAATCTTCTTACTAATAATAATTAAAGGCAAACTTCTTACCAACCATTAATGAAGAGATAGAATTATAGACTAAGACTCGCCAAGACATTTCCATAGTGCAATTCTTAAATCGCCTCTCTCCTTAAACTGGAACGTGTTTTCGGAACTTGCAGAGAACATACAGAGGCTCATAAATTTTTATAGAGTGTGAACGTTAGCTTAGGATGCAACTCTCCCACGGTGTTTTAAACGACTCACAAATATGAATAATAAGGAGTTTAAGCGCGTGCAATTCATACAATTCACAAAACCCACTATCCTCGCGAGTATAACTTGAAAGTTTATAACTTTCCTCAGCTTATAGCATTTAGAAATGCAGATAAATTTATTATGCCGTATTTTAGGAAACAGTTCATTTAATTAATTGCGTTATGACATCACGGTTCAATTTTTCTAATTTAATTAATAAATAAAATCAAATCATGCATCATTAG
This sequence comes from Platerodrilus igneus, assembly GCA_036346225.1. Classification (NCBI taxonomy): domain Eukaryota; kingdom Metazoa; phylum Arthropoda; class Insecta; order Coleoptera; family Lycidae; genus Platerodrilus; species Platerodrilus igneus. The sequence goes on from JARFIW010000565.1 coordinate 180,905, forward strand.
TTGCTATATATTCAGACAAATAATTAAATATATTTATTCACCGTGCAGTTCTAGTTATTATTTATATCTGTGTGTTTGGTGATCGCGCATTGATAAGCGATCCGATAGTGAAACGAGGCATTTGGAGAGATTCCAAGCCGTTAGCATAGGTCGTGAATTTGGTAGGGCTTGTAATCTGTTAATAGCGTGGTAATAAGACTTCACAATGCGCTAATTATTAGGATATAGAAATCGAGTTTGGTTTGTGAGGAACAACAAACACATGTTTTAGACATGGCGTCCCTAATTGATTAGAAGATGCTCGTTTGAATTCTTTGATGATGGACAATATTCAAGCAGCAGTTTCGTTTTAGTTTAAAAATACTGTATGGTAATATAATTTGAAATACATTCGCGTAAGGTAAGAATGCCTTTATTTAAATTTATTTGGACAAAGTTCGTTGGTTATTTTTGGAATTGTCCCGTTGATACGAAGAGCATGTGCTACGTTTAACACGCCGTTAAAATGAAAACTAACAAAGTTGCATCTATTAGAGATGGTAATGTTTAATCTTGCTACTCTTGAGGAACTACCTTTATAATTTGAAATAGTTTTTTGTATTGTAAAATCGTTTACTCGGTTCAATGTCATTTAAACTTGGTGTTCTTGAGTGAAATAATGTCACCGCGTGTTTGACTTTGTTGTTAAGATGGTCAAAGGTTAATTGAAAAGTGAAAATATCTATTTTATCATTTACTTAGATGAAAGAACTTATTCATTTTGAAATTATAAGAAATTAATTCTTTCTTAAACAATCTTGGATGTTTTGTAAAGCTAGCAGATCTGGTAGTTCCTTAGTTCAAAACATAACTTATTAAATTAACTTGCTTAAGAAAAGCTTTATGAAACGAAACCAATTCCCTACAATTATAGTTGAATATCATGATACATTTCAACCAAACTTACGAAGTAAGTTAGGTTAATAGGATCGCTACGTCGCCGTCGTCGCCGCCGTCGTCCGTTGCACGTTTTTTTCGTTTTACAAACATTTGATATATGGATCTTGTTCAGTTTTTTACGCTGATTAAGAATATGCTATCCATTTTTCGATATCTCATTTAGTTTTCGAGTTATTCGACTTTAAAGTCGAAATTTTGACTATGATAAACTTCACTCCAGCAAAAAATAAATAAAGTTTTAGGTTAATATCGACCTCTTGAGCATATTTTCTCATAGCTCTCATAGCTCCATACCTCCTGAACATATTTTCTCAAAGCACCAATGCTCTAAGTCGAAAGGTTTTCGAGTTATTCGACATCTTGTTTTCATTAATGTATATGTAATATTTATATTTTTGATAACATATCTGTAAGTTTGGTTAGAAGTTCTGCAAATGAGAACTTAGATTTTTTTTTGTAAATACTTATGAGAAAAATACTTGTTTGAAAAGAAATTTACTTATTTGAATAATAGAAGCATATTATTGAAATTCTTTTGTTGCCTTTGGTTATTCTACAGTTATGAACTGTGACATGTTTTTATGTTATTTTTGGGTCACAAACAGTGATCTCAATATATGTGCTAACTTTCCCTTTCAGGCGTGGTCTCTTTATTTGTGAATGGTAGTCGTGACCTATAACTACGTTTGAGCCCTTGTGCGTAGTTCCATCTAGTTGTTGAATTATTAGGTGTAGTGGCGCCTTTTCCCTTTCTATATAGTTTTTCGAACTGTGTTGACAACAAATCTACGACCACTCTTGTGCCCTCTGCAGGCTGAGTTAATAACCTTGTTCCATCTTTTTAAAGAAAAAGAATTACACTAGTGCCTTTAAGCACGGGGCTATAAATTTATTGTTTCAAGCTAATAATAAGAACGTTAAAAGGTATGAAGTAGTAAATACGATGACTACATCAAAATTATTGTGGAAAATAAATTTGTTTCAACTTTACCTACTCAAGTTGCATGTTATTTGTTTCGATGGTAATGACGAAGTGCTCAACCTAAAAAGCTTTCCCTTCATAAAACGATTCGAGATTATCTTAGGCAAAGTTTGAAGAAATCAATTAGAACTGCGAATTGTAACTACTGTCGTTTTTCTTTATTTAGCATGTGTAAAATGTATCTTATTCAAACATTAACAGTAGGGTAAAATCAAGGATCCTGTGACCACATTTCCACCAGCATCCACATTTCCACACACATCTGGACCAAATTTACATGTAAAAACCCACTATAAAGTCTTATTTTAGATGAATCTCCTCCTGACTTCTCCTTGCTCTCCTCCTTGCTCGGACACCCCCACAACCATTTTGATTACATCACACCCGCATTCTTTCCACCCGCGAGATAAATCTTTCTCCACATTTCCACCCACGAGATAAACCTATCTTGTTTGGTATCAATTAATATTAGAATTTTCTTAGCTACCCGAATCTCTAAGAATTTTTAGATTGCATCATCCCCAGGAGCTACCCTCATTTTAAGATTTCTTACCTGTAGCGACTTTTGAGCGTTCTTATAAATTTTTTTATACATGCGATACATTAAATTAGCTTAGAATTTTATGCACATCCCGAATCTGTAAACAGATTTGAAATCGGACCACGCCCTGCAAAGTTATACCCCTTTAAAGTCCTGATCTTCTAATTTTGCTATTTGCTCTATAAGCAAACCTAACAAATAGTTTTCTTCGTCTAGCCATTGCATCTTTCGAGATAAACCTATCTTGTTTGGTATTAATCAATATTAGAATTTTCTCAGCTACCCAAATCTCTAGGAATTTTTCAGATTGCACCATCCCCAAGGGAGCTACCCTAATTTTAAGATTTCTTACCTGTAGCGACTTTTGAGCGTTCTTATAAATTTTTTTATACATGCAATACATTAAATTAGTCTACAATTTTACGCACAACCCGAATCTGCAAACAGATTTAAAATCGAACGACCCCTTACCATTTTACACACACCCTTTAAATTATAAATTTCCTGCGGCTTATACATAAAAGAAAATCTAAAAACCATTCTTAAAACTTTTATTACAAACAATTTTTACTAATACAGTTTAAATTTTGTAAAACCACATTTCTAAATACATATTCACAATTTTTTATTTTCAACCTAGAACTTGTCATATCGGGTCATACTTATTAATATTTATTTCTAAATAGAGCACCTTTTCCAAAGACCAACCGGACTCGCATGTTTCAAATTCCTCTGATTTTGTTCGCATGGTTTCGCTTAAGACCTCGTACGTATTTTCCAGATTACTAGAAGACGTTATAACCACATTTTTGTGTTAAAGGATTTCACATCGGTAGCCTCTTCCCCCAATTTGATTGTAAACGCCGTAGGTTCGCAATAGACTTTTACTGCTGTATGTTGTATTCTTTTTCATTTATTAATCGAATAAATCGCTCTTTCTGCTTCCAAAGAAACTCGGCACTCCATCGTCGACACTGGCGTTCTTTATGCGATAGCTAGCCATACGGTTGTTAAACGCAGTGCTAACCATTTCTACACCATCGTCGCTAGTAGCGGTAACTGATGCATTTTATGTCTGTTGCTCCTTAAATGTGCGGCATACGTAGTTTTACCATTTCGAAATCGCATACTTTACACATAATTCGTGGTTGTTTCGTACAAGACCCTTTAACAGCTGGCGGAGCTGAACGTTTACGGCTTAATGACATGCCGTGCTGTTTTCCTTGTGTCGCAGTAAGTTATCCATTCTCGTAAAAGCGAAACCGCAAGTCCCACAGTTTAAGTACTTTGCTGCGGGCGGTTGTATAAGCAACCGTGGACGATGTTGCACCACGACATTTGTTCTGGTGCCGTTTGAGAGCATTTTTCCAGGTATAGGAAGCACCGCAAGAGTTGCACTAAAAACGTTTGCAGATACCATTTTAGTACAAAACAAAATCCACACTATAAGACTTGACTTGTAAGCGAACTAACTTATAACTAAAGAGTTTATTCTTGCGCACCTGCTTTATGTACCCTATAGAATGCAAACCGAAGGTTTCCGAAGACACCCGAACGAAGTCTCGGATTCAGCGAGGAACTAAATGTCGTCATCTTGAGCCAATCCTCGCAGCTCGTCCAATACATTTAGCACCAATGTATGCGCTCGGTTCGCTTTGTCCATGCTGCGAATGCCGTTAGTAAAAACACCGGAAAACGTCTTCCATGTTATACGGATCGCGTGCATATTAAAAATCCAAAGGGTGGTAGCACACGCACACAACTTGTGTGCAAGTCGTAGAAGATGCAGTGCTACTATAACCAAAAACACTTTAAACCATTACTAAGGAAATACCAACTTGTTGTCTACAGGATACTTACTAATAAAGCAATTTAATTTTAAATAATTTCTACGTCATATTTTAGGTAGGCTTGAATATTTTCCAAATGAATCACCGAGCGAAAGTATATGCTTAGCAGTATTAAATTAACCATTAATTTCCCATTTTTACGACCATGGTTAATTATAGATTAAAATTTAATTTGTGCACGTTCGACCTTCTCGTAAACTAACATATTTTATAGCAACAATGCGCTGTATAATACATGCATACCCCTTCTCTGCGCTACTGCTATTCTTGTAATTGCTGAAAAAGTCACTCTCCTTTTACTGTTAGACTGGGCAAAGCACCATTTTTTGTATACTTTCTATAGCACATCGCCATTTTCGTCTGATAATTATTGCTTCTGTAGCTTTTACACTTTCGCATAGCGGTCGGCCGCATGTAATGATTTCTAGAACCGGTAAGTACTCGATATCGTCCAAATAGAATTAGATGCTCGATGTCTGTCAACTTCCAATTCCCTCGTAAAGGTAGCAAAACTCAGTCAATAACCATTATACTTCGACCCGCTCCTGTTCTGATAATTTACAAACATTTGTCAAACGACAATGGCCGAGAATTTTAAACCTCCGAGGATCTTTAAGTCTTCAATTACACATCCGAGCTACGCGTAAACTAACATATTTTGAGCAACTGTATAATACATGCATACCCCTTCTCTGCGCTACTGCTATTCTTGTAGTTGCTTGGAAAAGTCAGTCACCCTTTTACTGCTAGGGCCGCTAAAGCACCATTCCATACTTTCTTTATAAGTGTAGCACATCGCGTACTTTTGTCGGATAATTAAATCTTTGTTTATGTAGGCTTTACACTTTCGCTTATTTAAACATCTAATACGATTGATTAACCACTTTCGATTATTCTAACGGAGACCACCATACGCACCGTTCTTTTGAATCCAACGATCCTATGGGCTTCACGCACTAACACCTGACGTATTTTTCTTACTATTTGTTAAACAAAACTACCGGTATCGCCATTGTGGACGTAAACAGATGTTTGTGGAGTGTACGAGAATATGTAACCATATACATTAACCAGTCTAAGCTATTTTATTTGTCCACGAAAACTACTATTTTCTAAACCACAATTAATAATCGTCTTTATAGGTCCACATTTCGACCATTACCCAATGCTGGTGCTACGTACATGGAAACTTTAATTTCTTATTGGAGAATTCTTATTCTCCCGCACTGCTGCGTAGTTGCATGTTCATTCCTTTTGGAGGTATATGCTCGTTATAGGTTGTAAGACCCTCGGTTTATAACTACAATTCGTGAGACCCTTTAATCTTTTTAATCGTATCTTTCTCGCCTACAATACAGTAGGACTTAACATTACTACCAACAAATTCTAATACTGGACCCCCATTAAATACGTCTTTAATTTTCTCAGTTTTTATCGACAAGTGTTATATTTATTTATTATCCGGCGCCGACCCAACCTTTAATTTCATTTATCTAACCTAGGTCCACACTTGATTTTTAATGGGAAACTCATTAAAAGCAATCAGTTTTAATGGGTTTAATAAAAGTAAACTCATTAAAAAGCAATTACGTCTTTATTACACCAGTTAAACTTGTTCGCTACCCAAGACATATGCTTAGGCCATCATGGTCAAATGCTAAAACCGCAGTGTTCCGTCAACGTGGAGATAACACGTATACTCTGTCAACCAGGATAGAAGCAGGGAAGGATTTGGAAGGCAATGGGCATGGAACTGTAAAGTATTATGGATTGTAAATATATATCAAATATAAACAACTATCTTATATCTTTACGCCCATGCGTAGATTGTTGTACTATTAGGAATGATGTACCTTTGTCATCTTCTCGATAAACTAATTTTATTAATAAGCTGCGTATGCAAATCGTATTTTTACTCCGGATACATACGCAGACAAGTACTCGATACCATCAAATAAATAATTGGATGCTTGGTGACTGTTAACATCCGCTTCCCTCGTGTACGCCCAGTACATCCCAGCCATGGAGCACCCTGCGCATGCAACCTTCATCGCCTGCGCGAAAACATGTCACAATCTGGCTGCCCATGCGCACCTTTCTGTGCGACTGCTATTTCTGGGACGGTCACAGCCTTTTATAAATAAAGAACAATGTTATATACTATTATAAAATGTTTATTCTGACATTATACATAACAAATTTAAAAATATTTAATGCAAACATGGGGTCATTTAACTTAAATTAATATAAGGTATTAACAGCTATCTACGAAGAAAGTTTACCGATTTGTTTCGCTAGGCATGGTGTTAAATAAGCTTCCGTTAATTGAAAGCATAACCAAGATAGGCCAGAGAGTAAAAGAAATTATCGGAAAAGAAGACCTCGAATGCATTAATAAAAATTCCAAAATCCTATATGTGTTCCATACAAAGTGGAACTAGCAGATGTTAAGTTGGAAACTTTATTGAGGAACTACCAGATATATTAGACGAAGTCGTAAAGATTATTTCTATCTTTTGACATGGATGTAACCCAAGATTTTGCGGCATATTTAGCAAGATGGAGATGTGTAATTATTTAACTACAAAGCATAACTTTTGCTATAAGGGAGAATACGAAGAAAAGTGTAATATTATAGTTGACAACGATAAAACTGGTGTATTGATTGTTTAACATGGCTAACAACCAATGCAAGAATTAAGATTTACAACAAATTTGTGTGCCAGATAACAAGTCCTGGTGTTAATAAACAACTTGGCAATCATATACTAGATTTTTACGTTGTCCAGATGTACGTTTAAGGGAAACATTTGCGTCTACTTTGGCCAAAGAACATGGTATTACCGATTGGAAGCGACAATATACAACTGTGCAATTGGAAGCTATGTCAGTGCGGAACGGGTGTATAAACCCTTAAAAGACTGTTTAACCTTATTGGAAGATAGTAGTTATACTTCCTAAAGGCGCCAATGTACTCGGTACCACTTACCAAAATGTGGAGTAAGCTATCGGACAAGCTACAAAATAGCTGCTGTTTAGTGTTATAATAACCTGCTACAGTACGTGTATTGGGGAATGGCAATACAAAGAAATTGACGGCTTGCAAATTAAGTTGTCCAAAAACCAAGGAAAGGGAAAATTGATAAAGTATGTGCTTGGCTTTTAGTTTTAACTATTTACCCTGTAAATTATTTGGAGATAGTAGAGGAGGAAGACAATCCAAGATAAAATAAAAATCTTACACAAGTGCTACATTAAAGCAGGTAGTACATATTTTACACAATCTGCAACACCTATATTCTACAATTCCAAAAGAAATAGTAATTTCGGACTTGGGATTGATAGATACGCCTAACATTCGTCCAGAGGTTGTACGACAACGCGTAAATATTGGTAGTAAACCTATCCGTTTACGCTAAAGGAAATTGCCCCATTATGTATACCATACGCTGTAAGTGGAAGGAAAAGACACTGGAATTAGAGGAAATGGATGCAAAAGGCGAAAATTGGACTACATGGAAAACACTGCGACAATACGCGATCAATACAAAGATGTGTTAGACAAAGAACATCTTATTAGAGAAAATGAGGAAGAATTAAAAGATTATTTTATGTGCCGATGGACTGACTTAGATACATCTGGTTTCTACAAGTTGTATGCATTTGTGGTTAGTAAAAAGACCTCTTTAGCTTATGTAGGCGTTCTTGCGAAAAGGATGGTACTAAATCCGTATATTTTTAAAAGGTTATTCTAAAAACGTATTTATCAAAATGGCAGATAACAAAGACGAACTAAGGAATGCGGGTTTCGTAATCTTGCGTACACCACACGCAAAGGGGTCCGTTAAACATTGTATATTTGCCTAGTAAAGAACCTTCGGATCATTTAAAACCGAGGGTCTTACAACCATATAACAACCAAAAAAAGTGGTGGACATGCAACTACGCAACAGTCTGTGGGAGAATAAGGATTTCTCCAATACCGACAAGAAGAAGTCGATCAAGCTAACAAGATACGTATGCAGGATATAGTGGGAAAGCTGCGATTAAAAGATTGTCACAAGCTGCAAGAATTACACGAAGGAATGGATCTGGTTGTCGGCGGAATCAAAGACTTTAAATATAGAGGCAAACTTCGGTACATTTTACAATTCGAAAACCTAGACGGTCTCTATGTATCAAACTATTGGTTAGAAAAGGAGATAGAGGACTTGGGTATCGATTTAAATTTTAAGCTGCGAATAAAATTAGATAAAATTAAAGCCACTCCAAACAAACATAAAGAAAGGACTGTTTCTGTGTATAACTTTGTATTAAAATTAAGTTTAAATGACCCATGCTTGTCATTAAATATTTTTAAATTTGTTATGTATAATGTCAGAATAAACATTTTATAATAGTATATAACATTGTTCTTTATTTATAAAAGGCTGTGACGTTACCCCGAAATAGCAGTCGCACAGTGAGGGGTGCGCATGGGCAGCGCGCATGGGCAGGGTGCACGCGCAGGGTGCGCATGGGCGGGGTGTGCATGCGCAGGGTGCTCATGGGCTGGGATGTGTCTGGGCGTACACGAGGGAAGCGGATGTTAACAGTCACCAAGCATCCACAATCTTTTAATCGCAGCTTTCCACTATATCCTGCATACGTATCTTGTTAGCTTGATCGACTTCTTCTTGTCGGTATTGGAGAAATCCTTATTCTCCCACAGACTGTTGCGTAGTTGCATGTCCACCACTTTTGGGAATAGGTTGTATATGGTTGTAAGACCCTCGGTTTTAAATGATCCAAGGTTCTTTACTAGGCAAATATACAATGTTTAACGGACCCCCTTTGCGTGTGGTGTACGCAAAGATTACAAACCCGCATTCCTTAGTTCGTCTTTGTTATCTGCCATTTTGATAAATACGTTTTAGAATAACCTTTTAAAAATATACGGATTTAGTACCATCCTTTTCCGCAAGACGCCTACATAACTAAAAGAGTCTTTTTACTAACCACAAATGCATACAACTTGTAAACCAGATGTATCTAAGTCAGTCCATCGGCACATAAAATAATCTTTTAATTCTTCCTCATTTTCTCTAATAAGATGTTCTTTGTCTAACACATCTTTGTATTGATGCGTATTGTCGCAGTGTTTTCCATGTGTCCAATTTTCGCCTTTTTGCATCCATTTCCTCTAATTCCAGTTGTCTTTTCCTTCCACTTACAGCGTATGGTATACATAATGGGGCAATTTCCTTTAGCGTAAACGGATAGAGTTTACTACCAATATTTACGCGTTGTCGTACAACCTCTGGACGAATGTTGGCGTATCTATCAATCCCAAGTCCGAAATTACTATTTCTTTTGGAATTGTAGAATATGGTGTTGCAGATTGTGTAAAATATGTACTACCTGCTTTAATGTAGCACTTGTGTAAGATTTTTATTTTATCTTGGTTGTCTTCCTCCTCTACTATCTCCAAATAATTTACAGGTAAATAGTTAAAACTAATAAGCCAGCACATACTTTATCAATTTTCCCTTTCCTCTGGTTTTGGACAACTTAATTTGCAAACCTGTCAATTTCTTTGTATTCCATTCCCCAATACACGTACTGTAGCAGGTTATTATAACAAACGATATTTGAAGTTGCCAAGCTAACTCACTTGGAAAACACTGCGACAATAGCGCAATACAAAGATGTGTTAGACAAAGAACATCTTATTAAGAAAATGAATTAAAGTTTATTACCCGTTGCCGATGGACTGACTTAGATACATCTGGTTTATACAAGTTGTATGCAATTGTGGTTAGTAAACCAGTTCTTTCAAAGTAGACGCTCTTCCCGTAAAAGGATGGTACTAAATCCAAAAATCTTTAAAAGATTATTCCTAAAATGTATTTTAACAAAATGGCAGATAAAAGACGAACTAAGGAATGTAAATCTTAATATCTTGGTGTACACCACGCAAAGGATCCGTTAAACATTGTATATTTGTCAACTAAAGAACACTTTGGATCATTTAAAACCCGGGTTTACAACTATGCTTTGTAGTTAAATAATTACACATCTCCAACTGCAAATATGCCTGCAAAATCTTGGGTTACATCCATGTCAAAAGATAGAAATAATCTTTTCGACTTCGTCTAATATATCTGGTAGTTCTCAGAAAGTTTCCAACTTAACATCTGCTATTCCCTTGATTATGGAACACATATAGGATTTTGTGTTTTTATTAAAGATTCAAATTGCAAATTCGTCTTTTACAATTCGAAAACCTAGACGGTCTTATGTATTCAAACATAGCTTAGAAAAAGAAGATGCCTAGGGAAACAAATCGGTTCGAACTTTCTATAAAATTAGATAAAATTAAAGCCACCAAACAAACATAAAGAAAGGACTGTTTTCTGTGTATAACTTTGTATTAAAATTAAGTTTAAATGACCCATGCTTGTCATTAAATATTTTTAAATTTGTTATGTATAATGTCAGAATAAACATTTTATAATAGTATATAACATTGTTCTTTATTTATAAAAGGCTGTGACGTTACCCCGAAATAGCAGTCGCACAGTGATGGGTGCGCATGGGCAGCGCGCATGGGCAGGGTGCACGCGCAGGGTGCGCATGGGAGGTGTGCATGCGCAGGGTGCTCATGGCTGGGATGTGTCTGGGCGTACACGAGGGAAGCGGATGTTAACAGTCACCAAGCATCCAATTTTTATTTGGATGGTATCGAGTACTTGTCTGCGTATGTATCCGGAGTAAAAATACGATTTGCATACGCAGCTTATTAATAAAATTAGTTTATCGAGGGAAGATGACAAAGGTACATCATTCCTAATAGTACAACAATCTACGCATGGGGGCGTAAAGATAATAAGATAGTTGTTTATATTTGTATATATTAGTTTTAAGATTCCATAATTTTAAGTTCTCGCCCACCTTCCAAATCCTTCCCTGCTTCTATCCTGGTTGACAGAGTATACGTGTTATCTCCACGTGTTTAGCGGAACACTGCGGTTTTAGATTCTCGGAAGATGGTTGGCTAAGTATGTCTTGGGTAGCGTAAAAAGGTTTTAAAATGGTGTTAAATAAAGATGGTAAAAATTAGTCTTTAAAACGCATAACTTTGTATGGGTGGTCCTAATTAATAGATCTGTTTACAGATTTGGGGTCCCTAGAAAATTTAATATTAGTTGATACCTAGCAAAATATATTTATCTTAAAAGAGTGACTACCCCATGTATAATAAATACAATATAACACTTGTCGATAAAAAGTGTAGGAAAATTAAAGACGTATTTAATGGGGTCCAGTATTAGAATTTGTTGGTAGTAATGTTAAGTCCTACTGTATTGTAGGCGAGAAAGATACGATTAAAAAGATTAAAGGGGTCTCACGAATTGTAGTTAAGAAAACCGAGGGTCTTACAACCTATAACGAGCATATACCAAAAGGAATGAACATGCAACTACGCAGCAGTGCGGGAGAATAAGAATTCTCCAATAAGAAATTAAAGTTTCCATGTACGTAGCACCAGTCATTGGGTAATGGTCGAAATGTGGAGCCTATAAAGACGATTATTAATTGTGGTTTAGAAAATAGTAGTTTTCGTGGACTAAATAAAATAGCTTAGACTGGTTAATGTATATGGTTACATATTCTCGTACACGTCCACAAACATCTGTTTACGTCCACAATGGCGATACCGGTAGTTTTTGTTTAACAAATAGTAAGAAAAATACGTCAGGTGTTAGTGCGTGAAGCCCATAGGATCGTTGGATTCAAAAAGAACGGTGCGTATGGTGGTCTCCGTTAGAATAATCGAAAGTGGTTAATCAATCGTATTAGATGTTTAAATAAGCGAAAGTGTAAATGCCTACATAAACAAAGATTTAATTATCCTGACAAAAGTACGCGATGTGCTACACTTATAAAGAAAGTATGGAATGGTGCTTTGTAGCGGCCCTAGCAGTAAAAAGGGTGACTGACTTTTCCAAGCAACTACAAGAATAGCAGTAGCGCAGAGAAGGGTATGCATGTATTATACAGTTGCACAAAATATGTTAGTTTACGCGTAGCTCGGATGTGTAATTGATCACGACTTAAAGATCCCTCGGAGGTTTAAAAATTCTCGGCCTATTGTCGTTTGAAAATGTTTGTAAATTATCAGAACAGGAGCGGGTCGAAGTATAATGGATTATTGACTGAGTATTTGCTACCTTTACGAGGGAATTGGAAGTTGACAGACATCGAGCATCTAATTTCTATTTGGACGATATCGAGTACTTACCGGTTCTAGAAATCATTACATGCGGCCGACCGCTATGCGAAAGTGTAAAAGCATACAGAAGCATAATTATCAGACGAAAAGTGCGCGATGTGCTATAGAAAGTATACAAAAAATGGTGCTTTGCCCAGTCTTAACAGTAAAAAGGAGAGTGACTTTTTCAGCAATACAAGAATAGCAGTAGCGCAGAGAAGGGGTATGCATGTATTATACAGCGCATTGTTGCTATAAAATATGTTAGTTTACGAGAAGGTCGAACGTGCACAAATTAAATTTTAATCTATAATTAACCATGGTCGTAAAATGGGAAATTAATGGTTAATTTAATACTGCTAGCATATACTTTCGCTGGTGATTCATTTGGAAAATATTCAAGCCTACCTAAAATATGACGTAGAAATTATTTAAAATTAAATTGTTTATTAGTAAGTATCCTGTAGACAACAAGTTGGTATTTTAGTAATGGTTTAAAGTGTTTTTGGTTATAGTAGCACTGCATCTTCACGACTTGCACACAATTGGTGCGTTGCTACCACCCTTTTGGATTTTTAATATGCACGCGATCCGTATAACATGGAAGACGTTTTAACCAACATTATATTGTCACAAAATGGTTCTGTAATTGGTGTGTGTAGTCCGCCAGTCAGCATCTTTTCGCCTTCGACATAACAAATATTACCAATATCTGTCACCAGATTATTGTTGCACATATTTTCTGCCAACAGCCATAATCCAAATCGCTCATTTGTCGGTTTCACTTTATTCCCAAAGTTGAGAAACGTTAATCACCTTGGAGACGCTCATGTTTACCGTTCTAGCTACCGTCAAATACTAAATTGAATACGAAAATTTGTTCCTTATGTATCCTACAGAGTGGGGCGTATATTACCGAAAATAGTCGAATATGTTGTTAAAATGTTCTATAACTAAGCTCAACCCAAAACTACTTCCTTATATCCAAATTTAATCTGCAATACCATGACCATTGACCAATGACAGACCACATGACCTATGACACATGACCACATGACCATATGACCACATGACCTGACCATGACCATATGACCATAATGACCAATGACCATATGACCACAGACCATAAGACATCATATGACCTGACCATATGACCTAATTGCTTTAAATGAGTTTTCTCATTAAAACCCTTAACACTAATTGCTTTTTAATGAGTTTTTCCATTAAAAATAATGTGGACCTAGGTTAGATAAAAGGAAAAATTAATAGCGTTGGCTCGGCGGCGCGCGCGGCCTGGATGTTGATACCGGGTCCTGGCGGTATGGCGCAGGCTGGTTGGCTCGTGCGTAGAAAACTCGATGCTGGTTCGTATGTCGTAGTTCGGTAAACGTTGCTGCAGTATGATTGTTATCGGATAAGGTCATGTCGAGTCAATGGTCGTGTGCGTAGAGTGTTGTATATTGTATGTTGTGCTGTTTAGTGCCGCTGCAAATCTTCGTACGGTGAATATGTAGCATGTTGGAACTGGTTTGTGAAGATGGTAGGAACGTGACAAAGTTAATGGTGTAATAATCGGGTCAAAGCTAAGATAATGGTGCCTGTATGTTTAGATGGTCGAACAAATTGCTGAACTGGCAAGATTTCTAGTTCCATATGATCTTAACGTGTAAAACTGTGGAAATGAATATGGGGTCCGTGATGTGAGAATTGCTCGTGACGGCTGAGAAGCTGTAAAGTAGGTCAGATTGTGTTAGTAACGAGCAAACTTACGAGTGAAAGGATGTGACTGTGTTGGGTAAGATCTGAACATAGTTCAGTAGGCAATTGGTGTCAAAGACATTTTTGTGGTTTGAATCTATTTAGTGACAAAAGATGTTATAGGTAAATGGTATTCGTAACGTCCCAAACTCGTTTACGTCACAATGGCGTCCGGTAGTTTTTGTTTAACAATAGTAGAAAATACGTCAGGTTTATGCGTGAAGCCCATAGGATCGTTGGATCAAAAGAACGGTGCGTATGGTGGTCTCCGTTAGAATAATCGAAAGTGGTTAATCAATCGTATTAGATGTTAAATAAGCGAAAGTGTAAGCTCATAAACAGATTTAATTTCCGACAAAAGACGATTGCTACACTTATAAAGAAAGTATGGAATGGTGCTTTATAGCGGCCCTGCTAAAAAGGGGACTGACTTTTCCAAGCAACTCAAGAATAGCAGTAGCGCAGAGAAGGGTATGCATGATAACAGTGTCAAAATATGTTGTTTACGCGTAGCTCGGATGTGTAATTGATCAGACTTAAAGATCCTCGGAGGTTTAAAATTCGGCATTGTCGTTTGAAAATGTTTGTAAATTATCAGAACAGGAGCGGGTCGAAGTATAATGGATATTGACTGAGTTTTGCTACCTTTACGAGGGAATTGAAGTTGACAGACATCGAGCATCTAATTTCTATTTGGACGATATCGAGTACTTACCGGTTCTAGAAATCATTAATGCGGCCGACCGCTATGCGAAAGTGTAAAAGCATACAGAAGCATAATTACGACGAAAAGTGCGCGATGTGCATAGAAAGTATAAAAAAATGGTGTTTGCCCAGTCTTAACAGTAAAAGGAGAGTGACTTTTTCAGCAATACAAGAATAGCAGTACGCGAGAAGGGGTATGCATGTATTATACAGCGCATTGTTGCATAAAATATGTAGTTTACGGAAGGTGAACGTGAAAAGTTAAATTTTAATCATAATTAACCATGGTCGTAAAATGGGAAATTAATGGTTAATAATCGCTAAATATTTGCTGGTGATTCATTTGGAAAATATTCAAGCCTCCTAAAATTGCTAGAACTTTTAAAATTAATGTTTTTGTAAGTACCTGTAGCAACAAGTTGGATTTCGTGTATGGTTTAAAGTGTTTTTGGTTATAGTAGACTGATCACGCTTGCACAAATTGTGTCGTGTGCTACCACCTTTGGATTTTAAATGCACGCATCGTTAACTGGAGCGTTTTCCGTGTTTTTACTAGCATTGCAATGGAAAGCGAACCGGGCAATTGTGCTAAAGATTGGACGAGCAGCAGATTAGAATCATTTAGTTCATCGCTGAATCGACTTGTCGGGTCTCGAAACCTTGGTTTCATTCATAGGGTCATAAAGCAGGTGCGAAATAAACTCTTTGTTATGTATTCGCTTCAAGTCAAGTCATTAATGGGATTTTGTTTTGTCTAAAATGGATCTGAACGTTTATGCAACTTTGCGGTCTTCCTAACCTGGAAAATGCTCAAACGGCACCAGAACAACGCGTGCAACATGTCAGGTTGCTTTCAACGCCGCAGCAAAGTACTTAACGTGGGACTTCGGTTTCGTCTTCGAGAATGGATACTGACACAAGAAAAGCACGCGTTGAGATAGAAATTAGCCGCCAGCTGTTAAGGGCTTGTACGAAACACCACGAATATGTGTAAAGTATGCGATTTCGAAATGGTAAAACTACGTATGCCGCACATTTAGGGCACAGACATAAAATGCATAGTTACGCTACTAGCGACGATGGTGTAGAAATGGTTAGCATGCGTTTAAAACCGATGGCTAGTATCGCATAAAGACGCCAGTGTGACGAGGAGTGCCCGAGTTTCTTTGAAGCGAAAGAGCGATTTATTCGATTATAAATGAAAAAGATACAACTCAGCGTAAAAGTATTGCGAACTCTACGGCGTTTACATCAAAATGGGGAAGAGGCTACCGATGTGAAATCTTTAACAAAAAATGTGGTTATAACGTCTTCAGTAATCTGGAAAATAGTACGAGGTCTTAAGCGAAACCATGAAAAATCGAGGAATTTGAAACATGCGAGTCCGGTTGGTCTTTGGAAAAGGTGTCTATTTAGAAATAAATATTAATAAGTATGACCCGAAGTTTTTTTTGTCGTGTGTAGTAACCAGGTCTAACACGGTAACGTCAGGTGATGCTGAAGCAAGTGCGTGAGACATATTTATGTGATCAGACGTGCCGTGGGTATGTCGAGATGGCGGTAAGCTACGTATAGGTGAAATGTTGTGGATATGAGTCTGGTACGAGCATATCTTCAGCAAAATGTTTATCAAAATTGGTGGTGTTTGTTCATAGTGACTCGGTTGTTCGCGCTGGAGACGTTCGTTAGGACTGGCTGCGAGTGTATCGAACCTCGAATGGTTAATCAAAATCTATGTTCCAAAGTGAAACTGAATGTGAAAACTGTTGAAACCGAATGACGGTCGGTGTCTTTGACTGGATGTGACAATGCGGGCAGTGAAAGTGGAGATGTTAAACAAAGCATGCTTTGAGAAGAGAAATGTATGGTTGACACAAATTGCGGGGATGTGTGTTGCGTTAGTCTGGGGTTTGAACAATGGCAGCAGTCTGAATGTGAATTGCCGAACTGCAGTGTACGTTTGAGTGATTGCGTTGTACAGCTGTACGATTGGGCTGACGTGAACTGTGTCGTGACGTATGTAGCGCTGTTGTGCTGAGAGATGGATTATGCTAAAAGCAATACTCGGTGCCCAAAATGGTGTCGGACAACTAAAAATGTGCTGTTGCATCTAGTAGGAATGTTGGTGAGAACAGTCAGTGCGAAAGGGAAAAGTATGGTATACCTTGTTGTTACTTGATGTTGAGAAGTGGAGGATGACAAAATAAAAATCTATACAGGCAAATGAAAGGTATGTAATTTAACTCTGCATCTGTCAGTTCAATGAAATATTTCGGACTGGATGACTGCCAGTTGACAACGCGTTGATGATAGTATCTGTCCGTTGTATTTCGTTGTAATGTTAAGTGTTTGGTTATAGGAAGACTCACGACTTGACAAATTGTGGGTGTGCAGCCACCCTTTGGATTTTAAATGCGCATCCGTATAACATGAAGGTTTTACGTTTTACTAAGGAAATGAGGAAGGAAAGACAGCGATGACGAATTTGGTGCTGGAGGTTGGCCAATGATGAGATATTAAGTACTCCTGATCTAGATCGTCGGTGCTCGAAACCTTCGTTTGATTCTAAGGTACTAAACAGTGTAAAAGACTTATTAGATGTTCGCTTCAAGTCAGTCTAAGTGATTTTGTTTTGACAAAATGGTATTGCAAACGTTTTTGAGCAACTCTTGCGGTGCTTCAACCTGGAAACATTTCAAAGGTGAACATCTGGTGAACATCGCACGTGTTGAGTTTATCACCGCCCGAGAAACGATAGGACTTGGTTGCGTTAGAGAATGGATATGGACTGCAAGAAAAGCGCATGCATGAACGAATGGTCGCTGTCGGCGTAAAGGGTCTGCAAAAGAGCAGTCGTGATTCGGTGGAATCGATGATCAGGCGATTGAAAGGATGAAGACATTCGTTGTACAAGCTGCGAATAGTGAAAATGGTAAACGCTAGAAAGGACTGTCTGTTGTAATGTAGCGTTTAAATGACCGTGCTGTTTCGTTTAAATTTTTGATAATGTCGAATAGATGTAATAGATGTAAGTTCTTGTTATAAAGGCTGTGACGACTAGATGGGAGGGCTGGTGGTGCGCCGAGTGCGTCGTGCTTGGTGCTGGTGCGGGCTGCGAACATGGGAGCAGTGGATGAAACTGCACATCGGTGTTTGGATGGTTCGGTTGTGCGAATGCAATTGTATGCACAATAAGTGGTTTATCGAGGAAATGACAATAATCATTCAAATGTCAATCGTGATATAATGTTTTGTGTGTTGTATTGTTTTATTTCGCTGTCTTTTAAATTGAACTTGTACTGGAAGGTGTCGATTTACTGTGAAAGTGTGGTGGTAAATGTGAATTTTTGCGGGTGAGTGAAAAAATTTCCGTCTTAATGGAATTAAAATTTATAAATTTGGTTTCTGGATCGATACTGTCGTGATAGTAAACGTGATGCTGTGGAAGAGACAACGGTGGGATGGAAGGGGTGCAATGTGCTGCGCACGTCATGGTTGAACAGTCTATTGGAAAATGAGGAAGAGATATGTAAGTGATGACACCTGGTTCTGGTTTCATGTGGTGTAAAAAGACTCTTTGTGCGTCTGCGAAGGAATCGTATAAGGTTTCTCAAACGTGTTATAAATGACGAATGAACGACTGCGTTACGTGTTCCGAAAACTGGTTTAGGCTAAGAGGTGCGATCGAAACCTGTTACATATGTTGCAAATGGTGTCTGTACTGCGATTGGTTGAAGAGGTACTCGCACCGCGAATGTCAACTGGTGCTGCATGCGAATGTGTGAAGCAACGGACAATGCGTGAAGAATGGTCGTGTTGCTAACAGACATGGCAAAGTTTGATTGGACTTGCGATTGTTTAGGCTGATTGAAAAGGAGACATGTACGTCAAGCTGCGATAGTAAACGTAGCACCGGAAAGGACTGTTTGTAAACAGTTTAAATGACCTGATGATGGTTAAAATTGAGTATGTCAGATTAAGATAATAATGTATGTTCGTGTAAAAGGTGTGGTAAATGGTTAACTGCTTTAAAACCGTATGCATGTCGCATAAAGACGACAGTGCGGCGATGGGGCCCGGTTTCTTTGGGAAAAGTTTATGATTAAAGAAAAAAATCAATACATGGATGGTAAAAGTTTTGCGAACTTAGCGTTTACATCAAATGGGGAAGTTTTCGAGTGAAACTTGAACACAAAAATTGGTAATAACAATCTAGTAATGGAAAATAGTCAGGTTTAGCGAAAATGGAAAAAATCAGAGGAATTTGAAACATCGAGTCCGGTTGGCTTGGAAAAGTGCTTATTAGAAATAAATATAATAGTATACCGTAAATTCTAGGTGAATAAAAATTGTGAAATGTATTTAAATTGGTTTCAAAATGGTTAAACTGTATTAGTAAAATGTTTGTTAAAAGTTTTAAGAATGGTTTTAGATTTTCTTTATGTATAAGCCGCAGGAAATTTATAATTTAAAGGGTGTGTGAAAATGGTAAGGGTCGTTCGATTTTAAATCTGTTTGCAGATTCGGTTGTGCGTAAAATTGTAGACTAATTTAATGTATTGCATGTATAAAAATTTATAAGAACGCTCAAAAGTCGCTACAGGTAAGAAATCTTAAAATTAGGGTAGCTCCCTTGGGGATGGTGCAATCTGAAAAATTCCTAGAGATTTGGGTAGCTGAGAAAATTCTAATATTGATTAATACCAAACAAGATAGGTTTATCTCGAAAGATGCAATGGCTAGACGAAGAAAACTATTTGTTAGGTTTGCTTATAGAGCAAATAGCAAAATTAGAAGATCAGGACTTTAAAGGGTATAACTTTGCAGGGCGTGGTCCGATTTCAAATCTGTTTACAGATTCGGGATTGCATAAAATTCTAAGCTAATTTAATGTATCGCATGTATAAAAAATTTATAAGAACGCTCAAAAGTCGCTACAGGTAAGAAATCTTAAAATGAGGGTAGCTCCTGGGGATGATGCAATCTAAAAATTTTAGAGATTCGGGTAGCTAAGAAAATTCTAATATTAATTGATACCAAACAAGATAGGTTTATCTCGTGGGTGGAAATGTGGAGAAAGATTTATCTCGGGTGGAAAGAATGCGGTGTGATGTAATCAAATGGTTGTGGGGTGTCCGAGCAAGGAGGAGAGCAAGGAGAAGTCAGGAGGAGATTCATCTAAAATAAGACTTTATAGTGGGTTTTTACATGTAAATTTGGTCCAGATGTGTGTGGAAATGTGGATGCTGGTGGAAATGTGGTCACAGGATCCTTGATTTTACCCTACTATTAACTTGCACCAGCGAAACGGGCTTTACCATTTTCTGAATCAGCATAAATTTAGCTTGTGAATCTTCTTTCCGAGACAATGATGTCATAGAAGTTAACGTTATGCATTATTAATACAAACAAATGAATAAAATCTGTAATAATTTATAATACAAAGTAACCATGCTATCATTCATAACCCTCAAAACCGCCATAATGAATTTGATAACCTTTGAGTATGAACAATGCAAGATACAAAAGTCATCCTTCCTTAGATCAAGAATGCATGTTAAGAACTCTAAATAGTTAGTTGGTTGTTGTTACTATAGTGTTTATTATTATTAGAAAGTTTATAAGGATCAAAAACTATGGAGGTCAAAATTTGAAAGAAAAAATGAAATTAATTTTTTTTGAAAAGCCTAAAAGTATCCAAGCGTATAGAAATTTTGGAGGGTTACACGCGGTTTTGCAAATAATTGTTAAAGGCCACAATGTAAGTGTATTCCAGACTAGCTATTAGCATGTATTAAGACAATATTTTTAGGAAATTTATAACGCTACTATAAACTTGACATTTTATGTGGAGTGAATAAAGCCGTTCATAAATTGGTGTTTTTAACAATAGCTTTGTGTCAGTAGTCGGACAGCCCATCATGGAGAGTCAATCCTACATGTTGCGGTATAGTTGCGACTTTGTGCATCAACCGCAACTCGCCGTAACATAAATTATAAATTTTATTTATACACGTTGCTGCTTTACCAAATCCCGCAGGTTGAGATTGTCGAGCATAACGAAGCACATTATCCAACTGGAAGTGAACAAGTACACGTTGGAATAATTACGAATAAGCAGAAAGATATGGTTGTCACACGGCAATCTAAAATGAAATGCACTGTAAACATTGCAATGCGGTTGACGACAGCATGATGGTAGAGTGTAGTAACTGCTTCTTTCTCGTGGTTTCATTATCCTTGCGCTGATGTTAACAAAGATATCGAAGAGCAACTGAAAGTACCACGGAACTGCAGAAACTGCGCTAAAATGCCCAGGCATTCAAATACCGTCAACAATGACGAAACTCGTACCATACTTGCTGTCGGCACACATGGTGCAACATCCGAAATGCTTTCCAACTACACATTAACTGGAAATAATGCCAAGGAATGCCGTAGTAGTCATATGGAATCAAGAGTGTCCTCGAGATTGGCGAATTCATCGGCCCGAAAACAGCGTCAGGTACTTGAATTAGAAATTTGAGAACGGCGGAAATTACGAGAGGAGCGAAAGCGGCAAGCTAAACTAGAAGAACGAGCTGCAAGAGAAAGAAGACGCCTGCACCAAGAAAAAGTAGACGAACTATCTCTACAAGCAAAGCTCGATATTATCACAGGCAGTGCCAAATCATCGCTATGCTCTGTGACCACTGAAACAGTTACATCGAGAAAAAATCGGGTAATGCAATGGGTTCAGGAGCAAGCCCAATGAGGAGGTTAGCAGAGAAAAAAAAGAACGAAATTTAGTAAACAATACCAGTAAAGTAGACAACTTTGATTTGACGTACCAATTGAATGTAGATCCAAAAGCAACTAACTACGTTCAACCAATGAACCAAAAATCTAATAATAGTCACAACTGTGTTAAATCGGTTGTATATGCGGAAAGTGGAGCCAAAACGCCATGGTTTAAAGAAAATAAGCTTCGCTACTATTTCAGTAGCGCAAACCTTCAAAAGCTACAGCTAGATAGTAAACAGAAAACGGGGCCTACGAAGACTCAACTATCGATGCGCCAAGCTCTCGCAAAATTTGATTCGTTGCCCATTTTTTCTGGTGAAGCACATGAATGGCCATCGTTTATATCTCAATACGTCAGAACTACTCGACAGTGTGGTTATACCGATGAAGACAACCTTATAAGACTTCAGCGGTGTCTAAAAGGAAAAACGCTCAGTGCTGTTGGCGGTCAGCTAGCATATGCAGTGACCGGTCCACATGTTATGAACACGTTGAATACATCATTTGGTAGACCGGAGATACTACTGACATCAACGATGCAAAAATATAATCCGGACCACCAATTAATCCAGAACGTCTAGATACGTTGATACAGTTTTTTCTATCAGTTCAACCTTTACGTACCACTATAGGAGCGGCAGATTTAGTAGCTCATCTAAACAATCCCATGCTGCTCAATGAACTAGTTAGCAAAGTACCAATCAGCTACCAAATAGAATGGGCTAAATATAAATCAACACTAACGACCAACTGTCCCAACCTAGCAGACTTTAATGAGTGGTTACGCAGTCTAGTTGATACAGTAAGCACCCTAATCCCTCCGGTGAATAACGTCAAACTGAAGCCGGAAGAAAGACATTAACAACGCTCTCAACCACGGCGCGAGTACGTTCATCACGCTACAAACCATCGAATTAAATATGATACTAGTAAAAAAATTGCAGCGGATGCTATGTAAGATAGAAAACATTGTGTTGTGTGTGATGCAGCGGAACATCAGAGCGTATTGGAATGTGCAAGCTTTAAATTACTAACGGTTCAACAGCGCTGGGAACAATTGCAAAAGAACAAACTGTGTAAAAAGTGCCTTCGCAGACACAATCCTATGTACTGTAAATCGCATAACGAAAGTGGCATAAACGGATGTAAGTTTAAACATCACTATTTGCTACATGATCAGGCAACGCATACCGCCGAAGAACAATCGAAAGTCGCTTCTTATATAGCCAATATTGTCAGTATACACCGCCCTCAAAACGCCAAGTTACTGTTTCGTGTGGTACCCGTGATTTTATATGGAAAGTCAGTGAGCGTGCATACTTACGCGTTTTTTGACGAAGGGTCGTCTATCACATTAATGGAAAAGCAGTTGGCGGATCAACTGTAATTAACTGGTGGACTAACCGAAAAGCTGTGTTTGACATGGGCAAGTGTAATAACACGTGAAGAACCCGATAGTCGAACGGTGATAGTAGCAATTTTAGGCGAATACAGTGGAGCCAAAAGGTATAAGATTCATAGCGTAAGAACGATTAAATCATTGAATCTTCCCACACAATCGTTGATCATAGAAAATATGCAGAGTGCATACCCTCATCTAAAAGGTTTGCCCATCGCCTATTATGAAAATGCAGTCCATCAACTACTAATTGCAGTTCAACATGCAAATTTAGGTGTATCAATTCGTACTATAGAAGGCGTTTGGGGGGAGCCAGTTGCGACACTAACCAAATTAGGATGGACGTTGCACGGTCCCGTAAAGAAGGAACAACCTGTCGTAAATGGTTCTCCGAATGGGTTGTCTCTGCACTTTCATATCCACGATAGCTCTACTGACGATAAGGACGTACATAACACAATAAAGGACTTCTTCTCTACCGAAAACTTTGGTGTAAAAAACCGGACGCACTGCTGGGGTCAGCAGATGATACGCGAGCCCGTCGACCGTTAATGGAAACGACATGCAAAACGGATGACCAATATACAACGGGATTGTTATGGCGATATGACAAGTTCAAATTTCCTAACAGTTTTAGCATGGCACAACATCGATTACTTTCTCTGGAAAGAAAGATGGAGGAAAATCCCAATCTAAGACCAATTATTTTAAGACAAATTGACGAATACGTTATCAAAGGTTATGCTCGAAAAGTAACACCGAATGAACTTCATAGGGGAAAACGCGAAGAAGTGGTACTTACCTATATTTACTGTCACGAACCCTAACAAACCTGAGAGTCCGACTCGTGTGTGATTCTGTCGCAACTGTGCAGGGTAGTCATTGAACTCGATGCTGCTACCAGGACCCGATTTTCTTACATCATTATTTGAAGTCTTGCTCCGGTTTAGAGAGCAACGATTTACAATAGCAGGTGACATAAAAGAATTGTACTACCAAATTAAGATTAACGAAAACGATCAGGATTCAAAAAGATTTTTATGGCGTGATGGACATGCGAATAGAGAACCCGATGTCTATGCAATGCGCGTTATGACTTTTGGTGCAACGTGTTCTTCGTGTGCTGCCCATTTTGTAAAAAACAATAATGTGAAACTGTTAGATAAAGAGCATCCTCGAGCAGTCTCAGCAATCATTAACAATTATTATGTTGACGACTGGCTCGACAATTTCGGTAGTACTGCGGAGGCCATCGACGTTGCAAGAGCAGCGATAAAGGTACATGCTTCTGCAGGGTTCAAAATTCGGAATTTTGTCTCTAATTCTGAACACATTCTAGAAGCCCTGGACGAAACGAGCGGTGGTGTACCGATAAACGTAAGTTTCAACACTGCTACAGATGGTGCGAAACTATTGGGAGTGTGGTGGTCAGAATTCACTGGTATGTTTTTTTAGACGATAGACGACCTTATACCTCAGCTACGAGCTAAAATTAAAAAAATCTGTACTAACTGCCAGTTTTGTAAAAATTATCGAACTATACCAAAGATATCTGAAATGGCAGAATCACTCTAAAGCGAGGCTGCTTTGGGCCAATGGAAATTGTTAATGAACGAAAAGTCGAAAAGCGATGGGGAGTACTTTTCACATGCCTCACTGTAAGAGCAGTATACATTGAAGTAGCTCACTCGCTGAGTAAATCATCCTGTATAATGGCTATTCGAAATTTTGAATTACAGCGCGGTACACTAATAGAAATAAGGACAGATAACGAAACGAATTTTCGCGGCGTACATAATGAACAAAAAAGATAACTAAAGAACATACATCCGGACGACTATAAGAGGGCATTCCAAAATATTAATTGGAAATTCAATTCATTATCGGCACCCCACCCACATGGGTGGTTGTTGGGAACGTCTCGTACGGTCTGTAAAGAAATGCATGATGCTGACGATGCCAAGCAGACGACCAGATGACGAGACCTTAAGGAACTATCTAAAAGAAGCGGAACACATCGTTAATTCTAGGCCTCTAACGTACATTCCTGCAGACACAGAAAATGAAGAAGCGTTGACGCCGAACCACTTTTTATTTGGGTCTTCGATTGGTGTTAAGCCGACTAGCTAGTATACCGACGACGTCCTGATACTGCGCAGAAACGGAAATCTCTCAAATACTAGCAGATCATTTTTGGAGGCGTTGGGTGATCGAGTATATGCCGAATCTGACTCGTAGAACGAAATGGTTTGAGAAAGTGAAACCTATTGAGATCGGCGATGTGGTGATTATAATGGATGAGGCCGAGCGAAACTCGTGGAAAAGAGGCATTGTATTGGAAACAGTGCGTGGCGGAAATAGTGACCAAATACGACAAGTTATACGAACGTACGACGGAATTTTTCGAAGACCGGCGGCAAAAGTTGCTGTGTTGGAAGTTAGTAAGCAGAACCTCGGTGCCGGTTCAACTTACTAGGGGGAGTATGTTAAGAACTTTAAATAGTTAGTAGTTGGTTGTTGTTACTATAGTGTTTATTATTATTAGAAAGTTTATTAAAAATAAGGATCAAAGATTATGGAGGTCAAAATTTGAAAGAAAAAATGAAATTAATTTTTTTTTTGACAAGTCTAAAAATATCGAAACATAGAAATTGGAGGGTTACACGCGGTTTTGCAAGTAATTGTTAAAGGCCACAAAGTAAGTGTATTCCAGACTAGGTATTAGTATGTATTAAGATAATATTTTGAGGAAATTTATAACGCTACTATAAACTTGACATTTTATATGTAGTGAATAAAACCGTTCATAAATTGGGTTTTCTAACAATAGCTTTGAACCAGTAGTCGCAACTCGCCGTAACAATGCATGAAACCTAAAAATTATACTTCTTAAAGTAGATAGCATAACCCTATTAGTGAGATTTACCAATATAGAAACTATTAAAATGAAATACGATTATAAACATTTCAAAGGAATGTCACAAATTCAGAAATATTAGTGAACTTGTCCAAAACATTGCAGTGTTCAGGACCTGAAATAGACATTTTGAATACATTAGATTTTTACGCCAGGTTGTTGCTTCAGAGTAAAACAAAAAAAAAAAAATTAACAATGAACTAAAAATAATCGTATAATTTTACTCATAGTATTTTTAAACGTTAGCATATGCAATTAAAAACCCATTTAACATCGTCAGGGTGGGTAGTTTGTATAAATAGTTGACCTTTTATTAGATAATTATATAAATTGGTATTCTCATTTGGTGTTCGAACACCTGTAAACAAATTTAAATTGAGAGTTAGTTGGAACGCAATGATGAAGTCACATACCTAATAAAATATGGCCTCTTTTTACCAAACACAACGTGAATGTTGGAATGTACAAATATGGTAGGCAAATTCAGTGCTAATTTCTTGTACAGGTTAATGAAAGTGTACAACTTAAACAAATCCCCAGCTCATAGAAAGACGTCAGAAGTCTTCATTCATAATGTCATAATAACAAGTATGTAATTAACTTGATCAATTACCAGGCCGGTCCGGTCGTCCCAGGTATTTATATTGACTATAAACAATTTTAGTAGCGAAAGGTTAATGCGATAAGTCATTCACCTTTCCCCCTATCAGTGCAGTACATTTACATCTATTTGCTTAAAATTGTTATTGTGTTATTTTTCCTGGAAAACCAACGTCCTCCACAGCGGATGTTATTAAAATAAAATTGTCAGCAGCAATGTGATCGAAATAAATGTGATTCAACATTCCAAGATATGTAAACAACAAGTGGTCATGAGTGGATGACTTTGTTTTTAATTGGAGCTCACAAACAAGGAACGAACGTACGTGTGTATGTAATGTGTTCACTATTTACAGGTTAATAATAGCATATAGGATGCTAACGTTTTATCTATAATAGCTTGCCAAGCCCTATCAAGAATTTACATTACAATCCTAGCCAACACCAAAATACAGTAATGACATTTTTTTAACTGTTTATTTACAGAATGATTTATTTTAGTAGTAGGAAGTTATCAAAATAGACAGTGTGATTGTTAGTTAGCATTTGATGAACACTTATTTTTAACAAAGCGCAATTTTAAAGCATACATATTATTTATCCAGTATGCGAAGAGGAAGAGAATCCATCGTTTATTTTGAAAACCTTCTGCATAATTTATTACAGTAACATTGACCCGATTCATTTTTGGAAAACTCTGATCATCATCATTAGGTCTTCAGTCCTGAAACTGACGCGTATCCTCATTGTTTCCTATTCTGAACTAACCTACACATTTCCCTGAAATTTGCATAGTCTGCATCTATCACTATCTGATCTAGGGTCTACATCTACCTCCTTTTTCCTATCTCTGCTTGTAATATATTTCATACTATTCCACAAAAATGCCTTTTTTTCCACAGATATCTTTATTCCCCTACTATTTCTATAACCTATTTGTTATTAACTCTGTCTGTCCATGCTATCATCCTCATACATCTGAAGCACAACATTTCAAAAGTCTGCGCCGCTTTTCTATCTGCTTTTCCTACTACCCGTATTTCATAGGCATACTGTGCTGTTCCCCACACATATGCTTCCATCAATTTTCTTCTTGTTTCTATGTTTGTTATCTTTGATCATAGACGCTGTTTTTTCACGTTAGATGCATTTCGGTCCCCTTCTATTGTTTTACAATTATATTTCTCCGACATGCAGTGGTTATGAAGGGGGGCGGCTCCGTGGCGTTGTTGGTATGCGTGTGACTACTACGTCCAAGGTCCCGGGTTTGAATCCCGACACGGTCCGCTTGAAAAATGTTAGGTGAGCATTATTCACAAAACTACGCCCTTGTTCGGATGAGAGGTAAAATGGAGGTCCCGTGTGTGGGTGTTGTCACGCACGTTAAAGATCCCTACCTTGCTTGGAACAGCAAGGGTTCGGCAAAATTCAAAATTTTTTAGGTAAAAAAAACTCGCTTCCTGGCCAATGTAGTACGTTCGGGTGGAGCATTGGAAAATCACATGCAAGGTTGTGAATGGGGGTAAGCAGCCTGTGGCTGCCAAATTCCCCCAGCACTTGAACTATTACCGATTTAATAATTTTTCCAAGATATCTTTTCGCAGTCAACATTAGTTGCAGATATTTCACAACCAACACCTGTAGTTGTTTATAATAATCATCAGATTTATCTGCACTTATTTTTTCGTCATTAGGTTTTCCGTCTTGCAACTGGTTGGACTTGTATCTCAGCTTATTTATGTTCTGAGCTAGCCCACACAGTTCCCTGCAATTCTCACAACAGTCTGTATACAGCTCGATTCCCCTCTATTGTTTTCTATTTATATGCCCTATTTCACCGAGATTCAGCGGTATGTGCAGGGGAAGGCGGCTCCGTGGCGTAGTGGTATGTGTGTGACTACTACGCCCAAGGTCCTGGGTTCGATTCCCAACACGGTCCGCTTTAAAAATGTTAGGCGAGCATTTTTCTCAAAAATACAGTCTCGTTCGGATGAGAGGTAAAATGGAACAGCAAGGGTTCGGCAAAATTACAAATTTTCCAGGTAAAAAAACTCGCTTCTTGACCAATGTAGTACCTTCGGGTGGAGCATTGGAAAATCACATGTATGGTATGTGCAGGGGAGGTAAAATGGAGGTCCCGTGTGCGAGTGTTGTCACGCACGTTCAAGATCCCTACTTTGCTTGGAACAGCAAGGGTTCGGCAAAATTACAAATTTTCCAGTTAAAAAAAATCGCTTCCTGGCCAATGTAGTACCTTCGGGTGGAGCATTGGAAAATCACATGTATGGTATGTGCAGGGGGTTAAGTAGCCTGTGGCTGCCAACATCCCCCAACACTTAGAGATTTGCCGAATTAATTGTTTTGCAGTAAATTCTTTCACACAATTAACATTGTTCGAAAATATTGCACAACCAATACCTGTAGTTTCTTATAATAATCATCATGTTTAAGTACAGTTATTTTTTTCGTCATTAGTTTATCCATCTTGGAACTGGTTCGATGCGTACCTTTATTGATTTCTATCCTGAGCTAGCCTACACATTTCCCTGAATTTCGCACATCCTGCAATAGTCTAACCTAGGTCTACCTCAACTTCTCTTTTTTCCTATTTCTGCTTTTAATATATTCCGCACATGTCTTAGTATGTGGCCTATCATCCTAACTCTCCTATTTTTTACCGTTTTCCATATACTTTTTTCGTCCTCTGCCATTTTTAGTACCTCTTTGTTCTTAACTTTGTCTGTCCATGATATCTTCATCAGTCGTCTGTAGCACCACATTTCAAAGGCTTCTACTTTTTTCTTGTCCGCTTCTCCTACTGTCTAGGCTTCACAGCCATACAGTGCTGTGCTCCACACATATGTTTTAAGTACTCTTTTCCTTGTTTCTATCTTTGTTGTCTTTAAACTCAGTAGTTGTTTTTTCTTGTTAAATGTAGCACGACCTTGTGCTAATCTTTGTTTATATTTTTGCGCTTTTCCCATTTTACGTTATTTGGCTTCCGAGGTAGCAAAAATCCTTAACCTCTTGTAAGTTCTCGTTACCTATTTGTATTCTTGTTTTTGATTTATTTTTCCCTCCTTTACATATAGTACTTTAGTTTTATTTTTGTTAATTTTCATACCGTATCTCTCTGTTAGGACCGTTTCCATTTTATTAAGAGCAGCTTCTAACTCTTCCTTCCTAGATGCTAATACCCCTATGTCATCTGCAAATCTAAGCATATCAATTGTTTGTCCTTGCATAGTAATTCCAAATGCCTTCCTGCATTTGACAGTACTCATTGCCTTTTCAATGTACAAGTTAAAAATTAATAGGGATAGGGCACATCTTTGTTTCACCCCTTTCCTAATGTTTACTTCTCTACGTTCCTGCTCTAATACTATTACTGCTGTTTGCTCTTTGTATAAGCTGTGTACTATTCGTCTATCCCTATAACTCATTCCAATTTTTTTGCGTATTTCGAACATTTTTATACATTTTACATTGTCGAATGCTTTTTTCAGATCTACAAACCTTATATACACGCTTTCCCCTTCCTATTTCGCCTAAACCCAAATTGATCTTGCTACGTACCTAGACGTAGCCGGAAGAAACGTAAATACCAATCTAACTATCAAACGCGGAGAGTGGGGGGGATTCACCTACATTCCAAGAAAACAAAAAAAAAGCACGTCGCCCACGATTATCTATTAACAAATAAAAATAAATAAAGGATTCTGTACAAACAAGCAAAAGCAATAAATTAAGCGTTACTATTTCAAAGCAAACAATTATGTGATATGAACAATTTAGTACTATAGATACGAAGTGCGCATCTCGTATTTTACACAAAATAAAATTAATCAGTAGTAAATAAACATGTGAGAGCTTTTGTCAAACATTCTTTTAAATTGTACATAATACCGTTAGTAAAATAAACCAATCAGTAGAAAAAGAATAAGCGTGTGTCTGTCAAACATTTTTAACAATGGTACATCACAACCGTAGAGCGATAATATCGATTCGCAACAACAAACAATAGTTCTACAGTGTCACGTTTCTTATCAGGTAACTACACCAAACGCTGATACAGAATATGCCCTTGATATACACAAAAGAAAACAAGTTATATACCTGTATGTGGCTGGATACTGAGCTTGCAATCCGTCGGAGGTGATTCAGCACTGCAACCGTAACTGCAGCAGTAGTCTACAGACAAAAGCAGTTGGTCTACGTCAACGAACAATTGGGCCTACATAAAGAAAGAACCCATTTGGCCTCCAGCTAAGAGCTAAAAAGAGAATCTGATTAGAATGGGTAAGCGCGGGAAAACTCACCAATACATGCAAGATACCTCCTACTTGTCGAAATAAAAAAAGGTGCATTGCTTTTGAAGTACTGTGACGAATAATGTAGAAAATATTTCAATGCACAAGCTGCAGAATCAAATTCAAAATGAGTTCAAATCACACGAGTTCCAACTGCAGTCCTCGTATTATCGAAGCGCGATTAGCAAACTGGAAAACACGCTATCAAATAATAGTAGGTTTTTCGACAAGTGTTTAAATGGGAAACGCAAGAGAAAGCAATTATACGTTATCGGAATGATTAACAAATCACCGGATAACAACAAGGTATTGACTATTTAATTTATCGAATAAATTTTCGTTTTAAAAGCAAAGTGGATTTGAATTAAAATTATGTTAAGCGGGCTTATAATGAACCGGTACACTATATAGGGTATTGTTGGAGAATTTAAGAATAGAAATGGAATTTATTGGAGCGGGTAATGACTTAACCGGGGGGAAAAAAGGGTATTTAATTTATGTAGAAAATAAACGTAACAATCTTCTCCTAGTATTTATTTTGCTAGTTTTTCCATTCGTCTTTGTACAATTCTAGTTAGTATTTTTGACACGTGTGCTGTCAAACTTATTGTTTAAAAATTTTCAGATATATTCGCGCCTTTCTTTTTTGGTATAGTTACCTATGATGTTACGTTTGAAATCTTTGGGTATCTCGCCTGTCCCACACATATAGCTTACAAGTTGGAAGAGACGTTCTCTTACTGCTTGTCCAGCGGCTTTTAGAGTTTCTGCTTGCACCTTATCTGTACCTGGCGCCTTACCATTTTTCAGACCCTTTAATCCTAATTCAAACTCATTTCTAAGTATAGGATATCCCAAGTCACCATTTCCAATGTCTGATTCTTGTTCTAATGCTGCTACTTCCTTTCCTGCATATAAATTCCCTATACATTCTTACCATCTACCCACATTCTCTACATTTTCTATAATGACGTTTCCTTCCGCGTTTTTTATATTTTATATCTCTAAAATTGATTCTAATTAGTTTGTATGCTTCATCTGCCTTTCCTATTTTCATCTTAGTTTGTACCTCTTTGCACTTTTCATCAATCCATTGTTCTTTAGCTTTCCTGCATTTGCGAATAATTCCCATTTTATGATTTTGTATCTGTTTTCCTGTTTCGTCTGATTTATTTTTTATTTTCGTCTTTCTTCTATTAAATTCAGGATATCCTTTATTATCCATGGTTTTTTTTTTTTGTGTATACCCCAGAATATCTCTGGCTGCCATGTCTAGGCTGGATTTAATGTTATTCCATTCTGTTTCTACTTCCTTGGTATCAAATATTTTTCCGGCATCTTTCAACAATTCATTTGACTTTTTTTCGAATCTTTCTTGAATATCTTTATCTTTTAGTTTCTCAAAGTCAAAGTACCTTTTTCCGTTTCTTTTTTTCAAATTTTTAAATTTAATTGCGGCCTTCATAATTACGATATTGTGGTTAGTATCTATATCTGCTTCTGGGTAGCTTCTACAGTATTTTACTTGATTCCTAAACCGTTGTCTAACTATGATATAAAAAGTTTTTCTAAATCTCATGAACGGACCTCCATTTTACTAGCTCATCAAAAAATATTGGTTTTGACATCGCTAGTGGCTAATGTTGTTATGGTATCTGGTGGGATAAAGATAACGCGGACAAAAAAACTCACTGGTTAGGTATTTTTAGTACCTCCTGACCAAGTAGGTATATGGAACCAAGTCCCAACCAGGAAGGGTACGGAATATGGTGCAGTTCCCAGACTAGCAACAGGGTGGGTCGTGGGCGTTGGTAGCACACCAACAAAGGAAATATAATGAGGGCGCCAATTGCAGTTGATTGGACCCACAAAAGCACCACAAATCCAATGGACGTACAAGGCAGCTCCTGCAATTAAGCCAACTTGCCAGCGGACTCACCAGTAAACAAACTCGCAAATATAAACACTAACTCTCCAAAAAAATAATGAATATATTTACATTAGAATGATTTAGTGCAATACAACACCATGTAACATCTCAACACTTAAATATAGGCACCATTCTATCCCCTTAATATATTCACACTAAACTTAACCTAATTAATAATAAACAGCTAAAACCTTTTAAATAGTTAGTGAAAGTTTGCCTTTAATTGACAACTGTAGTAT
The DNA here is from genome assembly GCA_036346225.1 of Platerodrilus igneus. Lineage (NCBI taxonomy): Eukaryota > Metazoa > Arthropoda > Insecta > Coleoptera > Lycidae > Platerodrilus > Platerodrilus igneus. Next base: position 214,112 of record JARFIW010000565.1, read on the forward strand.
ATCTTTATAGAACCCTGGGAACGTGCACTCTCCTCATCGGTTACGGGTGGAAACCTAACATTTGTGGCTCCTGATAATAACTATCATAAAATAGTACTTAAATAAATTTTAAAAAAAGGCCTGAGCGCCTGAAGGGTAAGACTCCCACTTTACAACAATGTACACACACATATATATATATATATATATATATATATATATATATATATAGCGAAAATTTAACAGGATAAATTTGTTTATTTAAATCTATGTATATAATCCCTGACTATTGAACTATTTTCAAGTATATATTATTATGCCCCCTACAATAATTATTCCTTTTTATCAATAACCCCCGTCCTATAGGAGCTGCTCACATAAACGATAACAGACAAACTTAGTAAGGTTAATTTCTTACAGTAACAATTCCGCCGCCAACTTTTATTGTCGCTTGGATGGTCCTGGCTGTTGCTGGTTGGAACCACGGCAGTATAAGCTCGACGGCGGATTCCACCAGGTGATGGCAGACGGTGAGGACTCAGATAAGGCACAAGAGGGATGCTTCGCCAAGGATAAAAACCCCACACACATAAATTAGATAAAGCCCACTATGTGACTTACCTTACGCTTGCAAGTGGCATAAATTTCCCAATAAACTTCTCTGTAATTTACAATCTCCTCAGATCGTTTGAGCAACCAAACCACCCACAGCTGGTGCTACCAGTTTCCCCACGTAAATAACTACTGGTAGAAGTAACTAATCTTAATAAACGCTATGCTAATTCCTTTGCGGTATTGTTACAGTATAGTTTCACTACTTTACTACAAATCTTAAATTTATTCGGCAACCATGTGCCTGTACCATCAACTGGAACACTTCACTCTTCGTCAAACCAAATTAACACCTTGCCTGCAAGTTCAAGAAGAAGCCCGATAGCCTTGCGAGCCATTTTATATATCGCGATAACAACCAAACAAAAAAAATTCCTTGTGGATGTTATCTCTCTGCATTGTGGTTTAGTCGGAAGTATTGAGTAGCAACTACACAAATACTGCACTGAACTGAAAGACTAAACAACTTTTCTACGTACAACTCATAATTAAATATGAAACTCGATCAGAATACTTCGATGTTTATGGGAATTAATTATGCTGTCAAGATCTCTACTTGTGACATTGACATAACGGCCATCTCACTATAGACATCGTAAGGTTACTAGGATGCGTTCCTATCACGCGATGTGGAAACAATCTCAACTGCTCTAACCGCAAAATCAGAAATTATTCAGGATAGTTGAGCTAACCTAACCTAAATTGGAACGGTAAGAAATAAACCGTTACAATGTATATTGAGGAATTGACTATGACACACTTCATACTTGCTGTACCGACATTGGCGCCTCTTCTGCTTATTTTGCACCTAATAGAATGCTTTGACAATATGTACAATATATTATTTATTGAAACCTGTTTTATTAAGAAATATACAATCTGTTGATGTTTTATGAAACCAAGTAGTATCGGTAACATTATTAAAGCTTATTTACATTTCTTAATTTGTGCAATGATATACAAAAAGCAGATGGAACCTATTTTATAACATTTAACATAAGACAATGAAAACTGACTCGATACACTCCCTGATGTAATAACAATTGGAAATATTAAACCACAAACTATTGTGTTCTAGAATGCAAAAGGGTTAAAAATCTGATGATATATAAACTGGCAGCAAGTCGCAGATGAACGGTTATATAGATAGTTTCTAAATTAAACGACAGGATTAGAATCTGTGTTACCCATCACTAAAGAATCAATCCCAACTGTCAGAACGCGATGATTTCCACATCTTACGTCAAGAAATTTTAGATTTGTATACAATTAATTTCTATTATCTGATAAATGAGGATTAACTTATTTTTGTGTTGGTACGAGCAACATTCCATAATAGAATTAATTAGAAAAAGAGAATATATTAATATTTTAATGAACATAATTTCTACCATTATAATACATGCTCTTAACCGCTGTAGTGCAATAAAATTTGTACAGAGTGAAAATTATATGCAATTTTAATGCTTTTAAATTAATGCTTAATAATTTAAATTATCGTCATCGCTTTGACTATCGCTATCAGTAATAATTAATTCTTGTTCTTGGTCGACTTGTGTTCCATTCTTGAATATTATTCATCGCCCAAATTTGCTGTATGAGCACAAATATTTTGCTATTCTTGAACATCAATAGTATTAAATTTCTCTTCTGCGAACTTAAATATCATCTAATTTACACGTTGCACTATGGGCGCTTCTTAACAGAGCCCATGTTTCCATTATCGGATTGATTTCTGGATGCACCACTATGGTCATATTCAGCTAACAGTTTATCAATAACATACACTTTATTTTTGGGTTTATATGTTTGAATTTTTGGCTTTGCTTTATGATCTGCATAAAAAATTTTCTTTCATACAACTGTTGCATTTTTGCCTTTTCTCACGTCATTATAGGATTTCATTCCTTTGTAATATTGTGATATGCTGCGATATCGATGATAATTACAGAATTTTATTCTAAATTTGGAATTAATTCTTCTTTCATCCATTTCACATAATTTTTGTGGTTCATTTCGTCATGATAATCACCACTTATAAGACCTGATTTAATCTTTACAATTTTACAACTACCAGTGTGAACAATTAGAAGCCGTTTCTATTTTCGAACATATTTTAATATTTTGTAGTGGCTTAATTTAAAAGGCGTCTAAATTGTTACGTATGTTTCTGCATAATTTATTCTCTTTGTAGTAATAGGTTTCTGGAATTGAAATGGAAAGAGATGATATATCAGCACTAGATCGTACAGATCGATATTTGTTAGTGCACAAACGCTTGATAGAACAATTTTTTGCACCACGTGTAACCATCCTGTTGTTGCTTTTGAGTTGTAATTAAATATTCCTAATTGAGCAATTTTAAGTTACTGCAAGAGTACCGTTCGTCTTTATGAGGTTAATGTTTATTGTTACTTTGTAAACCGTTTTTAACAACAGTTCCGACCTTCACCTTGAAGTAGTTTTAAGTAATATTTATTAGTAATGCCGTTCTCTTGCCAGACTGCATACGTAATTTTCAAACATTTTAATTACTTAACAGTGTAATTTTAAAGTATGGCAATAAACTTCTCTAACCTAGACATCGTATAGTTTATGGAATTTACAGATTGGTGTGTGAGATTTTTCACTAGGCACAATAATATTCTTCTCTTTTAATTCCAATATTGGTTTCATTTTCTGTCGAACCTTTTTGTATATTTAGAAAGACTGGTTTACGTATTGCATACGCTAATGTGTCTAGCTGTAGTTGGCGCGAGACTGTAGCCTTGGCCTTGTTAATGAAGACCAATTTGACAAAATGTGCTAGTTCGGTGGAAGACAACGAAAATCCATCAAAAACGATTTCGCCAGAAGAAAACTGACATAAATAAAATAGCAGAAATGATAACTGGAACGTCTGAAGTTTAACCGTAATCGATAAACTAAGACATTTATAAAATAAATTGCATGGATCTTATTAGTACTGGATACTACACCATTAAGTGGAGTTAAATAGAAGAAGCAAGATCGCTTTTAGCTTGGAGTTTACGGTCATAAATTTTAGTACAAAAATAGTCAATCACGCACAAGTAATGTTTATGTTAAATAATAAGTTATAAACTAGAGTTAAAAGCTAATTATAAAGCAGTCGTCGTTTACGTGGAAGTAGGCACTGCATTACAAGGGGATTAGATCTCCGCGAGGAGATTTTTTCGAAGGATATGATCGACATGTTCAATAAGAACAAAAGAAGAACAGGGAAGATCTTGCGAGTTGGGCGTGGAATGTTAGAAGCATCCAAAGCAAGTAGGCAAGCTAGAGAATTTGAAAGTTTAAATGCATAGGCTAGCATTAGCTGTAATAGAGATTGGGGAGGTTCGGTGGCCGAAGGCGGGAGGTTTAATTTAGCGTAGTTCATACAGGAACACAGGAAGGAAATTCGGGTGTTGGGATAGTTATACGGAAACAGATAGGACGCTGTGTAGAAAATTACCTACAAAACGAAAGAGTACTATGGCTATATTAAAATCTAAACAGGTAAATACATGCCCACCTCTAGTTACAGTAAGGAAGATGTAGAAGCGATTTACAAAGATATCCAAGACATACTAAAATTTGTAAACGGAAATAAAAATTTAATAATTACGGAAGATTTTAGTACAGTGATAAGTGAGGGTAGGGAAACGAGCGGTAGTAGGTTTATTTGGTATAGGCACGAGAAACGACAAGGGAAATATGCTGGTACAATTTTGCGACAAAAACAATTTAACCATCAAAAACACATTATTTCAACATCATGCTAGAACATGATACACGTGGAAGAAGGAAGATGACAAGTTAGATATCAGATAGATTACATTCTTGTTAGACAACGGTTTAGGAATCAAGTAAAAGACTGTAGAAGCTACCTAGAAGCAGATATAGACACTGACCACATCACAGAAGTTATGAAGTCGCGTTTAAATTTGCAAAAAAAAAGGAACGGAAAGAGGCACTTTGACTTTGAGAAATTAAAACATAAAGTTATCTAGAGAAGATTTCAGAAAAATTCAAACGAATTGACATCGAGAAAATTTCTGATACTAAGGAAGTACTCCAGAATGGAATAATATTAAATCCAGCTTAGACATGGCGTCCAGAGCTATTCCGGAATATAAATAAGAAAATAAGAAACCATGGGTAACAAAGAATCTTCTAAATTTAATAGAAGAAATGCGAAAATACAAAAACAGACTCGACAAAGCAGAAAACTGAGATACAATGCCATAAAATGTTTTATTCGCAAATGCAGGAAACTAAAGAACGATGGCTTGATGAAAGGTGCAAATAGGCACAAACTAAGATGGAAATAAGAAAGACAGACGAAGCATACAAACTAATTACAATTAATTTTGGGGATATAAAACCGTATAACACAAATTTAAGGGCCCCGAGTAGACCATTTTCAGTGAACCCAGGACCACATTTGCACCAGCATCCACATTTGCACCCACATCTGGACCAATTTACATGTAAATTCCCATAAGGAGCAAATGAGGGAGATGAATCTTATCCTTGCTCCGCCCTGTGGACCGCCTTGTGGAATTTTTACACCAACCATTTTGATTACATCACACCCGCATTCTTTCCACCCGCGAGATAAATCTTTCTCCACATTTCCACCCACGAGATATACCTATCTTGTTTGGTATCAATTAATATTAGAATTTTCTTAGCTACCCGAATCTCTAGGAATTTTTTAGATTGCATCATCCCCCAGGGAGCTACCCTCATTTTAAGATTTCTTACCTGTAGCGACTTTTGAGCGTTCTTATAAATTTTTTTATACATGCGATACATTAAATTAGCTTCGAATTTTATGCACATCCCGAATCTGTAAACAGATTTGAAATCGGACCACGCCCTGCAAAGTTATACCCCTTTAAAGTCCTGATCTTCTAATTTTGCTATTTGCTCTATAAGCAAACCTAACAAATAGTTTTCTTCGTCTAGCCATTGCATCTTTCGAGATAAACCTATCTTGTTTGGTATTAATCAATATTAAATTTTCTCAGCTACCCAAATCTCTAGGAATTTTCAGATTGCACCATCCCCAAGGAGCTACCCTAATTTTAAGATTTCTTACCTGTAGCGACTTTTGAGCGTTCTTATAAATTTTTTTATACATGCAATACATTAAATTAGTCTACAATTTTACGCACAACCCGAATCTGCAAACAGATTTGAAATCGGACCACGCCCTGCAAAGTTACACATATACCCTCTGCGAGATAAATCTTTCTCCACATTTCCACCCACGAGATAAACCTACCTTGTTTGGTATCAATCAATATTAGAATTTTCTAAGCTATCCAAATCTCTTTAAATTTTCACATAGCACCATCCCCAGAGCTACCCCCATTTTAAGATTTCTTACCTGTAGCGACTTTTGAGCGTTCTTATAAATTTTTATACATGTAGCACATCTTGTTAGTCTAGAATTTTATGCACAATCCGAATCTCTAAATAGATTTAAAATCGAACGACCCTTACCATTTTACACACCCTTTAAATTATAAATTTCCTGCGGCTTATACATAAAGAAAATCTAAAACCATTCTTAAAACTTTTTATTACAAACAATTTTTACTAATACAGTTTAAATTTTTAAAACCACATTTCTAAATACATATTTACAATTTTTATTTTCAACCTAGAACTTGTCATATCGGGTCATACTTATTAATATTTATTTCTAAATAGAGCACTTTTCCAAAGACCAACCGGACTCGCATGTTTCAAATTCCTCTGATTTTGTTCGCATGGTTTCGCTTAAGACCTCGTACGTATTTTCCAGATTACTAGAAGACGTTATAACCACATTTTTGTGTTAAAGGATTTCACATCGGACTTCTCTTCCCCATTTTGGTGTAAACGCCGTAGAGTTCGCAATAGACTTTTACTGCTGTATGTTGTATTCTTTTTCATTTATTAATCGAATAAATCGCTCTTTCTGCTTCCAAAGAAACTCGGACACTCCATCGTCGACGCTGGCGTTATTTATGCGATAGCTAGCCATACGGTTGTTAAACGCAGTGCTAACCATTTCTACACCATCGTCGCTAGTAGCGGTAACTGATACATTTTATGTCTGTTGCTCCTTAAATGTGCGGCATACGTAGTTTTTCCATCTCGAAATCGCATACTTTACACATAATTCGTGGTTGTTTCGTACAAGGTCCTTTAACAGCTGGCGGAGCTGAACGTTTACGGCTTAATGACATACCATGCTGTTTTCCTTGTGTCGCTGTAAGCTATCTCGTAAAAGCGAAACCGCAAGTCCCACAGTTTAAGTACTTTGCTGCGGGCGGATGTATAAGCAACCGGACGATGTTGCACCACGACATTTGTTCTGATGCCGTTTGAGCATCCTCCTGGTAAAGTAGACGTCACAGGGCTCGCATTTAAAAACGTTTGCAGGTACCATTTTAGTACAAAACAAAATCCACACTATAAGACTTGACTTGTAAGCGAACTAACTTATAACTAAAGAGTTTACTCTCGCGTACCTGCTTTATGTACCCTATAGAATGCAAACCGAAGGTTTCCGAAGACACCGAACGAAGTCTCGGATTTAGTGAGGAACTAAATGACGTCATAATCCTCGCAGCTCGTCCAATACATTTAGCACCAATGTATGCGCCCGGTTCGCTTTGTCCATGCTGCGAATGCCGTTAGTAAAACATCGGAAACGTCTTCCATGTTATACGGATCGCGTGCATATTAAAAATCCAAAGGGTGGTAGCACACACACAAATTGTGTGCAAGTCGTGCTGTAGAAGATGCAGTGCTACTATAACCAAAAACACTTTAAACCATTACTAAGAAAATACCAACTTGCTGTCTACAGGATACTTACAACAATTTAATTTTAAATAACTTCTACGTCATACTTTAGGAAATGATAGGCTTGAATATTTTCCAAATGAATCACCAAGCGAAAGTATATGCTTAGCACTATTAAAATTACCCATTAATTTCCCATTTTTACGACTGTGGTTAATTATAGATTAAAATTTAATTTGTGCACGTTCGAGCTTCTCGTAAACTAACATATTTTATAGCAACAATGCGCTGTATAATACATGCATACCCCTTCGCCGCGCTACTGCTATTCTTGTAATTGCTAGAAAAAGTCACTCTCCTTTTTTTACTGTTAGGATCAATGCAAAGCACCAATTTTTTTATACTTTCTATAACACATCGCGCGCTTTTTCGTATGATAATTAAATTTGCTTCTGTAGGCTTTTACACTTTCGCATAGCGGTCGACCGCACGCAATGATTTCTAGAACCGGTAAGTACTCGATATCGCTCCAATAGAGAATTAGATGCTCGATGTCTGTCAATTTCCGATTCCCTCGTAAAGGTAGGAAAAACCAGTCAATAATCCATTATACTTCAACCCGCTCCTGTTCTGATAATTTACAAACATTTTCGAACGACAATGGGCCGAGAATTTTTAAACCTCCGAGGATCTTTAAGTCGTGATCAATTACACATCCGAGCTACGCGTAAACTAACATATTTTGCAGCAACTGTATAATACATGCATACCCCTTCTCTGCGCTACTGCTATTCTTGTAGTTGCTTGGAAAAGTCAGTCGCCCTTTTTACTGCTAGGGCCGCTAAAAAGCACCATTCCATACTTTATTTATAAGTGTAGCACATCGCGCACTTTTTGTCAGTTAATTAAATTTTTGTTTATGTAGGCCTTTACACTTTCGCTTATTTAAACATCTAATACGATCGATTAACCACTTTCGATTATTCTAACGGGAACCACCATACATCCCACCGCACCGTTCTTTTTGAATCCAACGATCCTATGGGCTTCGCACACTAACACCTAACGTATCTTTCCTACTAGTTGTTAAACAAAAACTACCGGTATCGCCATTGTGGATATAAGCAGATGTTTGTGGATGTGTACGAGAATATGTAACCATATACATTAATTAGTCTAAGCTATTTTATTTAGTCCAAGAAAATTATTATTTTTCTAATCCACAACTAATAATCGTCTTTATAGGTTTAACATTTCTACCATTTCCCAATGACTGGTGCTACGTACATGGTAAACTTTAATTTCTTATTAGAGAATTCTTATTTCCACGCACTGCTGCGTAGTTGCATGCCCACCCCTTTTGGGAATATATGCTCGTTATAGGTTGTAAGACCCTCGGTTTTACTTAACTACAATTCGTGAGACCCCTTTAATCTTTTTAATCGTATCTTTCTCGCCTACAATACAGTAGGACTTAGCCCTACTACCAACAAATTCTAATACTAGACCCCATTAAATTCGTCTTTAAATTTCCTACAAGTTTTTATCGACAAGTGTTATATTGTATTTATTATACGGGGTAGTCACTCTTTTAAGATAAATATATTTTGCTAGGTATCAACTAATATTAAATTTTCTAGGGACCCCAAATCTGTAAATAGATTTTAAATAGGACCACCCCATACAAAGTTATGCCTTTTAAAGACTAATTTTACCCATCTTTATTTAACCCATCTTTAAAACCCTTTTTTCGCTAACCGAGACATATGCTTTAACAACCATTCCCTAGAAATCTAAAACCGCAGTGTCCCGCGAATACACGTGGAGTAACACGTATACTCTGTCAACCAGGATAGAAGCAGGAAGATTTGGAAGGTGGGCGAAGAACTTAAAAATTATGGAATTTAAAACTAATATATACAATAGATTTACAAAATCTATACAACTATCTTAGATCTATATCTTTACGTCCCATGCGTAGATTGTTGTACTATTAGGAATGATATACCTTTTGTCATCTTCGCTCGATAAACTAATTTTATTAATTATCTGCGTGTACAAATCGTGTTTTTACTCCGGATACATACAGGCAAGTACTCACCACCAAATAAAAATTGGATGCTTGGTAACTGTTAACATCCGCATCCCTCGTGTACGCCTAAGCACGCCTGTGCACATGCACACCCCTGCGCGTGCGCACCCCTGCCCATGCGCACCCCTCTCTGTGCGACTGCTATTTCGTGGTAACGTCACAGCCTTTTATAAATAAAGAACAATGTTATATACTATTATAAAATGTTTATTCTGACATTATACATAACAAATTTAAAAACAACTAATGCCAAGCATGGACCCATTTAAACTTAATTTTAATACAAAGTTATACACAGAAGACAGTCCTTTCTTTATGTTTGTTTGCGGTGGTTTTAATTTTATCTAATTTTATTCGCAGCTTAAAATTTAAATCGACACCCAAGTCTTCTATCTCCTTTTCTAGCCAATAGTTTGATACATAAAGACCGTCTAGGTTTTCGAATTGTAAAATGTACCGAAGTTTGCCTCTATATTTAAAGTCTTTGATTCCGCCGACAACCAGATCCATTCCTTCGTGTAATTCTTGCAGCTTGTGACAATCTTTTAATCGCAGCTTTCCACTATATCCTGCATACGTATCTTGTTAGCTTGATCGACTTCTTCTTGTCGGTATTGGAGAAATCCTTTTCTCCCACACACTGTTGCGTAGTTGCATGTCCACCACTTTTGGGAATATATGGTTGTTATAGGTTGTAAGACCCTCGGTTTTAAATGATCCGAAAGGTTCTTTACTGGGCAAATATACAATGTTTAGCGGAACCCCTTTCGTGTGGTGTACGCCAAGGTTACGAAACCCGCATTCCTTAGTTCTTCTTTGTTATCTGCCATTTTGATAAATACGTTTTAGAATAACCTTTTAAAAAGTATACGGATTTAGTACCATCCTTTTCGCAAGAACGCCTACATAACTAAAGAGTCTTTCTTACTAACCGCAAATGCAAACAAGCTTGTAGAACCCGGATGTATTTAAGTCACTCCATCGGCACATAAAATAATCTTTTAATTCTTCCTCATTTTCTCTAATAAGATGTTCTTTGTATAACACATCTTTGTATTGTTCGCGTATTGTCGCAGTGTTTTCCATGTACTCAATTTTCGTCTTTTGCATCCATTTCCTCTAATTCAGTTGTCTTTTCCTTCCACTTACAGCGTATGGTATGCATAATGGAGCAATTTCCTTTAGCGTAAACGGATAAAGTTTACTACCAATATTTACGCGTTGTCGTACAACCTCTGGACGAATGTTATGCGTATCTATCAATCCCAATTCCGAAATGATTATTTCTTTTGGAATTGTAGAATATGGTGTTGCAGATTGTGTAAAATATGTACTGCCTGCTTTAATGTAGCACTTGTGTAAGATTTTTATTTTATCTGAGCTGTCTTCCTCCTCTACTATCTCCAAATAATTTACGGGTAAATAGTTAAAACTAAAAGCCAAGCACATACTTTATCAATTTTCCCTTTCTTTTGGTTTTCGGACAACTTAATTTGCAAGCCCGTCAATTTCTTTGTATTACCATTCCCCCAATACACGTACTGTAGCAGGTTATTAAACACTAAACAGCAGCTATTTTGTAGCTTGTCCGATAGCTTACTCCACATTTTGGCAAGTGGTACCGAGTACATTGGCGCCTTTAGGAAGTATAACTTACTATCTTCCAATAACTTTAAACAGTCTTTTAAGGGATTATACACCCGTCCCGCACTGACATAGCTTCCAATTGCACAGTTGTATATTGTCGCTTCAATCGCGTAATACCATGTTCTTTGGCCAAAGTAGACGCAAATGTTTCCCTTAAACGTACATCCGGACAACGTAAAAAATCTAGTATATGATTACCAAGTTGTTTATTAACACCAGGACTTGTTATCTGACACACAAATTTGTTGTATATCTTAATTCTTGCATTGGTTGTTAGCCATGTTAAACAATCAATTCCTACAGTTTTATCGTTGTCAACTATAATATTACACTTTTCTTCGTATTCGCCCTTATAGCAAAGTTATGGTTTGTAGTTAAATAATTACACATCTCCATCTTGCTAAATATACCCGCAAAATCTTGGGTTACATCCATGTCAAAAGATAGAAATAATCTTTTCGAGTTCGTCTAATATATCTGGTAGTTCCTCAATAAAGTTTCCAACTTAACATCTGCTAGTTCCACTTTGTATGGAACACATATAGGATTTTGGAATTTTTATTAATGCATTCGAGGTCTTCTTTTCCGATAATTTCTTTTACTCTCTGGCCCATCTTGTTAGTGCTTTCCAGAGAAAACGGAAGCTTAAGCTTTAACACCATGCCTAGCGAAACAAATCGGTCAAACTTTCTTCGTAGATAGCTGTTAAATGCACCACAAATTTCTTTTTTAGGATAAACATCCTTTTGCTTGCAGATGTTTGTTCGGCGTCAGAAAGGTCGCAAATTTTAACCAACATTATATTGTCACAAAATGGTTCTGTAATTGGTGTGTGTAGTCCACCAGTCAGCATCTGTTCGCCTTCGACATAACAAATATTACCAATATCTGTTACCAGATTATTGTTGCACATATTTTCTGTCAACAGCCATAATCCAAATCGCTCATTTGTCGGTTTCACTTTATTCCCAAGAAGTTGAGAAACGTTAATCATCTTTGAGACGATCATGTTTACCGTTCTAGCTACTATCGAATACTAAATTGAATACGAAAAAATTGTTCTCTTATGTATTCTACAGAGTCGGGACGTATATTGCCGAAGATAGTCGAATATGTTGTTATCCGACCTAAGCCGACAGGGATGCGCATCGACATATATCCGGATATATGTAGGATGTAAGTTAGGGATGAAATTACCCCATGGGTGAAATTACCCCATAGTGAAATTGCCCCATAGGTGAAATCCATGACCACATGACCATATGACCACATGACCACATGACCATATGACCACATGACCATATGACCACATGACCATATGACCTAATTGCTTTTTAATGAGTTTTCTCATTAAAAACCCATTAGCACTAATTGCTTTTTAATGAGTTTTCCATTATAAACCAAGTGTGGACCTAGGTTAGATAAAGGAAAAATAATAGGTTGGGTCAGCGCCGCGGCGCGCAACCGTTTTTCGCTTATAACCTGGGTCAAGTTTAATGGAAATACGTTAAATACGTGCTGATGGTTTAATGGGACTCGAATGTGTCGTGGTCGTGTGGAAAGTCATGTATCGTGATCTGTAAAGTCATTTAAACGTGTGTTGCAAATGGCTAAGGAATAGGAACGTTTCGACCTGCTACCGAATGTACGGTTCGCTAGCATGGTTGCAGTACGAATTCGGATCTTCGAAACCGGTCGTAAACCTATAACATTCCAAAATGTGGTCAATGAGTTGTAGGGAAAGATTCAATGCCAAGAGACGCATCGTACAGATCTGTATGCAGGATATAGTGGAAACTGGATTAAAAGTTGCAAGTGCAGATGTACGAAGGAATCTGGTGTTCGCGGATAAAGACTAAAATGGGCAAATTCGGTACTGTTTACATCAAAACCTAGACGGTCTTTGATGAATTGGTTAGAAAGGGTGAAGCTTGGTTCGTTTAAATTTTAAGGCTCGAATAAATTAGATAAAATTAAACCGCAACAAACATAAGAAAGACTGTCTTGTTACTTTGTTCTAAATTAGTTTAAATGGGTCCATGCTTGGCTTGAGTTTTAAATTGTTATGAAATGAAATAAACATTTTTAATAGTATAAATTTTCTTTTTAATAAAAGGCTGTGAGTACACGAAATAGCAGTCGACGAAGGGGTGGCATGGACGCGATGGCAGGTCGCGAGGAGTGACAGGGTGCTTAGGCGTAACGAGGGATGGGAAGTTAACAGTTACCAGCATCAATTTATTGGTGTGAGTACTTGCCGGTGATATCCGGAGTAAAAAGTTTGTACACGCAAACGATTAATAAAATTGTTTATCGGCGAGTGACAAGGTAATCATTCCAATGTACAACAATTACGCATGGGGACGTAAAGATGTCTGAAGTTGTAAGATTTTGAAATCTATTGTAATATTGTTTTAAATTCCATAATTTTAATTTTCGCCCACCTTCCAAATCTCCTGCTTCTACCTGGTTGACAGAGTATACGGTTACTCCACGTAGTATTCGGCATGCGGTTTTGATTTTAGGGAATGGTTGTTAAAGCATAGTTGGTTAGCGAAAAAGGGTTTTAAAGAGGGGTTAAATAAAGATGGAAAATTAGTCTTTAAAAGGCATAACTTTGATGGGTGGCCTATTTAAAATCTATTACAGATTTGGGGCCTAGAAAATTTAATTTGTTGATACGCAAAATTTTATCTTAAAAGAGTGTACCCCGTATAATAAATACAATTAACCTTGCAATCAAATTGTAGGAAATTAAAGACGAATTTAAGGGGCTAGATTGAATTTGTTGGTAGGCTAAGTCCATGTATTGTAAGCGAGAAAGATCGTTAAAAGATTGAAGGGTCTCACGAAGTGTAGTATAAAACGGGTGCTACAACCTTAACGACATATATTCCCAAAAGGGTGGGCATGCAACTACGCAGCAGTGTGGATAATAAGAATTCTCTAATAAGAAATTAAAGTTCATGTACGTAGCACCAGTCATTGGGAAATGGTGAAATGTTAAACCTATAAAGACGATTATAGTTGTGGATTAGAAAATAATAATTTTCTTGGACTAAATAAAATAGCTTAGACTAATTAATGTATATGGTTACATATTCTCGAACATCCACAAACATCTGCTTATATCCACAATGGCGATACCGGTAGTTTTTGTTTAACAACTAGTAGGAAAGATACGTTAGGTGTTAGTGCGGAAGCCCATAGGATCGTTGGATTCAAAAGAACGGTGCGGTGGGATGTATGGTGGTTCCCGTTAGAATAATCGAAAGTGGTTAATCGATCGTATTAGATGTTTAAATAAGCGAAAGTGTAAAGGCCTACATAAACAAAAATTTAATTAACGACAAAAAGTGCGCGATGTGCTACACTTATAAATAAAGTATGGAATGGTGCTTTTTAGCGGCCCTAGCAGTAAAAAGGGCGACTGACTTTTCCAAGCAACTACAAGAATAGCAGTAGCGCAGAGAAGGGGTATGCATGTATTATACAGTTGCTGCAAAATATGTTAGTTTACGCGTAGCTCGGATGTGTAATTGATCACGACTTAAAGATCCCTCGGAGGTTTAAAATTTCGGCCCATTGTCGTTCGAAAATGTTTGTAAATTATCAGAACAGGAGCGGGTTGAAGTATAATGGATTATTGACTGGGTTTTTCCTACCTTTTACGAGGGAATCGGAAATTGACAGACATCGAGCATCTAATTCTCTATTGGAGCGATATCGAGTACTTACCGGTTCTAGAAATCATTACGTGCGATTGACCGCTATGCGAAAGTGTAAAAGCCTACAGAAGCAAATTTAATTATCATACGAAAAAGAGCGCGATGTGCTATAGAAAGTATAAAAAATTGGTGCTTTGCATCGGTCCCAACAGTAAAAAGGAGAGTGACTTTTTCTAGCAACTACAAGAATAGCAGTAGCGCGGCGAAGGGTATGCATGTATTATACAGCGCATTGTTGCTATAAAATATGTTAGTTTACGAGAAGCTCGAACGTGCACAAATTAAATTTTAATCTATAATTAACCACAGTCGTAAAATGGGAAATTAATGGGTAATTTTAATAGTGCTAAGCATATACTTTCGCTTGGTGATTCATTTGGAAAATATTCAAGCCTATCATTTCCTAAAGTATGACGTAGAAGTTATTTAAAATTAAATTGTTGTAAGTATCCTGTAGACAACAAGTTGGTATTTTCTTAGTAATGGTTTAAAGTGTTTTGGTTATAGTAGCACTGCATCTTCTACAGCACGACTTGCACACAATTGTGTGTGTGTCTACCACCCTTTTGGATTTTTAATATGCACGCGATCCGTATAACATGGAAGACGTTTCCGATGTTTTACTAACGGCATTCGCAGCATGGACAAAGCGAACCGGGCGCATACATTGGTGCTAAATGTATTGGACGAGCTGCGAGGATTATGACGTCATTTAGTTCCTCGCAATCCGAGACTTCGTTCGGTGTCTTCGGAAACCTTCGGTTTGCATTCTATAGGGTACATAAAGCAGGTACGCGAGAGTAAACTCTTTAGTTATAAGTTAGTTCGCTTACAAGTCAAGTCTTATAGTGGGATTTTGTTTTGTACTAAAATGGTACCTGCAAACGTTTTTAAATGCGAGCCCTGTGACGTCTACTTTACCAGGAGGATGCTTCAAACGGCATCAGAACAAATGTCGTGGTGCAACATCGTCCAAGGTTGCTTTATACATCCGCCCGCAGCAAAGTACTTAAACTGTGGGACTTGCGGTTTCGCTTTACGAGAATGGATAGCTTACAGCGACACAAGGAAAACAGCATGGTATGTCATTAAGCCGTAAACGTTCAGCTCCGCCAGCTGTTAAAGGACCTTGTACGAAACAACCACGAATTATGTGTAAAGTATGCGATTTCGAGATGGAAAAACTACGTATGCCGCACATTTAAGGAGCAACAGACATAAAATGTATCAGTTACCGCTACTAGCGACGATGGTGTAGAAATGGTTAGCACTGCGTTTAACAACCGTATGGCTAGCTATCGCATAAATAACGCCAGCGTCGACGATGGAGTGTCCGAGTTTCTTTGGAAGCAGAAAGAGCGATTTATTCGATTAATAAATGAAAAAGAATACAACATACAGCAGTAAAAGTCTATTGCGAACTCTACGGCGTTTACACCAAAATGGGGAAGAGAAGTCCGATGTGAAACCTTTAACACAAAAATGTGGTTATAACGTCTTCTAGTAATCTGGAAAATACGTACGAGGTCTTAAGCGAAACCATGCGAACAAAATCAGAGGAATTTGAAACATGCGAGTCCGGTTGGTCTTTGGAAAAGTGCTCTATTTAGAAATAAATATTAATAAGTATGACCCGATATGACAAGTTCTAGGTTGAAAATAAAAATTGTAAATATGTATTTAGAAATGTGGTTTTAAAAATTTAAACTGTATTAGTAAAAATTGTTTGTAATAAAAGTTTTAAGAATGGTTTTAGATTTTCTTTATGTATAAGCCGCAGGAAATTTATAATTTAAAGGGTGTGTAAAATGGTAAGGGTCGTTCGATTTTAAATCTATTTAGAGATTCGGATTGTGCATAAAATTCTAGACTAACAAGATGTGCTACATGTATAAAAATTTATAAGAACGCTCAAAAGTCGCTACAGGTAAGAAATCTTAAAATGGGGTAGCTCTCTGGGAGATGGTGCTATGTGAAAATTTAAAGAGATTTGGATAGCTTAGAAAATTCTAATATTGATTGATACCAAACAAGGTAGGTTTATCTCGTGGGTGGAAATGTGAGAAAGATTTATCTCGCAGAGGGTATATGTGTAACTTTGCAGGGCGTGGTCCGATTTCAAATCTGTTTGCAGATTCGGGTTGTGTAAAATTGTAGACTAATTTAATGTATTGCATGTATAAAAAATTTATAAGAACGCTCAAAAGTCGCTACAGGTAAGAAATCTTAAAATTAGGGTAGCTCCTTGGGGATGGTGCAATCTGAAAAATTCCTAGAGATTTGGGTAGCTGAGAAAATTCTAATATTGATTAATACCAAACAAGATAGGTTTATCTCGAAAGATGCAATGGCTAGACGAAGAAAACTATTTGTTAGGTTTGCTTATAGAGCAAATAGCAAAATTAGAAGATCAGGACTTTAAAGGGGTATAACTTTGCAGGGCGTGGTCCGATTTCAAATCTGTTTACAGATTCGGGATGTATAAAATTCGAAGCTAATTTAATGTATCGCATGTATAAAAAAATTTATAAGAACGCTCAAAAGTCGCTACAGGTAAGAAATCTTAAAATGAGGGTAGCTCCCTGGGGGATGATGCTATCTAAAAAATTCCTAGAGATTCGGGTAGCTAAGAAAATTCTAATATTAATTGATACCAAACAAGATAGGTATATCTCGTGGGTGGAAATGTGGAGAAAGATTTATCTCGCGGGTGGAAAGAATGCGGGTGTGATGTAATCAAAATGGTTGGTGTAAAAATTCCACAAGGCGGTCCACAGGGCGGAGCAAGGATAAGATTCATCTCCCTCATTTGCTCCTTATGGGAATTTACATGTAAATTGGTCCAGATGTGGGTGCAAATGTGGATGCTGGTGCAAATGTGGTCCTGGGTTCACTGAAAATGGTCTACTACTGCCCCGGGAGGAGACATCATTATAGAAAATTGAGGAAGTGGTTAGATGGCAAGAATTATATAGGGAATTTATATGCAGGATAGGAACTAGAAGCACTAAAACGGGAATTAGACATTGAAAATGATGATGTGGGATATCCTATACTAAGAGATGAGTTTGAATTAGCATTAAAGGGTCTGAAAAATAATAGAGCACCAGGTATGGATAAGATGCAAGCACAAACTGTAAAATCTGTTGGACAAGCAGTAACAGAACGTCTCGTCCAACTAGTAAGTTATATGTATGAGACAGGCGAGATACCCAAAGATTTCAAACGTAACACCATGCTTACTATACCAAAAAAGAAAAGTGCGTAAGATATGCAAATTTTCGAACAATAAGTTTCACACTGCATTTGATTTTCCAATGCTCCACCCGAAAGTATTACATTAGCCAGAAAGTAAGTTTTTTACTTGGAAGTTTTGAATTTTGCCGAATCCTTGCTATTCCAAGCAAGGTATGAATCCTTAACGTGCGTGACAAAACACGCACACACGCGCTCACACGCACACGCGCTCGCGCACACACACATACAGCACGCACACACCACACACACACCATACCACACACCCACACCATACCACATACACGCGCGCACGCACGCACCGCGCACGCGCGCACAGCACACACGCACTCCACACACACACACAACCACACAGCACACACACCACACACCTTACATGTGATTTTCCAATGCTCCACTCGAAGGTACTACATTGGCCAGGAGGCGAGTTTTTTGTTGCCTGGAAATTTAGAATTTTGCCGAACCCTTGCCGTTCCAGGCAAGGTAGGGATCTTTATCGTGCGTGACAACACTCACACACGGGACCTCCATTTAACCTCTCATCCGTACGAGGGCGTAATTTTTGTGAAAAATGCTCACCTGCCATATTTCAAGCAGTCGGCCGTGTCGGGATTTGAACCCAGGACCTTGGGATCCGTAGTCTTACGCTTACTACATTGATCCACGGCGACGCCTACACACCACACACACACACACACGCACACTCGCACACACACATAATCACTCGCACGCGGGACATACATTTTACCTGTCATCCGAAGGAGGGCGTATTTTTGTGAAAAATGCTCGGTCAACATTTTTCAAGCGAACCGTGTCTGGATTCAAACCCGGGACCTTAGGTTAGTAGTCTCACGCATACCGACAAAGCCACGGAGCTGCTAATAAATTTGACTGCATACGTGTCAAAAATAGTAACTGGTAATGTACAAAGACGGATGGAAAAACGGGCTGAAGATAAACCAGTAGAAGATCTATTTGGGTTTAGGCAAAACAAGTAAACACGGTAAGCCATTTTAGCTTTAATGGTGATAATGAAGAAAACTACGGAGAAAGGAGAAAGGAGAAAGTTTTTATATAGGGTTTGTAGATCTGGAAAAAGCATTTGACAATGCGAAATGTTCGAAATACTGATAAATATTGGAATGAGTTACAGTGATAGACGGATAGTACATAGCATGTACAAAGGTAATCAGAAATTAGGAAAGGGGTGAGACAGGGATGTGCCCTATCCCCGTTAATTTTTTAAGTTACATATCGAAGAGGCGATGAATGCCGATATATTCAGAAACACATTCGGGATTATTTTGCAGGGACACACGATTGATATGCTTAGATTTGCACGTGATAATAGCGGTATTAGCATCTAGGAAGAGTTAGATTAGATTAGAAGCAACTCTTAATGAAATGGAAACAATACTAATAGACCAAATGACCAAAAATAAGTATGTAAAGGAGTAGAAAATAAGTCAAAAATTTCTGCTACCTAGCAAGCCAAATAACGTAAGATGGGACAAGTGCAAAAGATATAGAACCAGGATTAGCACAAGACCGAGCTGCATTTAAAAAGAAAAAGCAACTAGCATATTCAAAGACAACAAAAATAGAAACAAGGAAAAGATAGCTGAAAGCATGTATGTGGATCATAGGGCTATACAGCTGTGAAACGTGGACAGTAGGATGCGGACAGAAAAAGATGTAAATCTGTGCAATGTGGTGCTACAGACGTATGATGAAGATACCGTGGACATACAAAGGTAAGAACGAAGAGGTTGTAGAAGTGGTAGTGGGAGAAAGAAATATGAGGAAAATAGTAAAATATAGGAGAGATGGGATTATAGGACACATACTAAGGCGTGATAGATTAGTGTGGAATATAGTAGAAGCAGAGTAAGGAAAAAAGAGAGGTAGAGGTAGACCTAGAGTAGACTATTGTACACAGATAGTCAAAGATGTAGGCTATGGGGAATTTCAGGGAAATGTGTACGTTAACCCAGAAAAAAATCAATGGTGGTACACGTTCCAGCTCCAGGACGGAAAACATAATGGTGAAAAACGTAATGGTATTTAAACATGATGATATCGTAAACAACTACAGGTGTTGGTTTCGCAATATTCTCAACAAATGTTGATTGTGCGAAATGGGTAATTATTGGGTAACTATTGATTCGGCAAATGGCTAAGTTGTTACGCACATTTGTAGCCGTCAGGTTGCTTAACCCCCTTCGGCTACCACTGAATATCGGTGTAATAGGGTATACCTTTAGAAACAATAGATTAGCAAAAGTGCAAAAGATATTAAAGAAAAAAGATTAGCTCAAGGTTGTGTTGTATTTAGCAAGAAAAAGCAGCTGCTATTATTATATTTGAAGGCAACAAACATAGAAACAAGAAAAAAAAAGTTGAATGCATATGTGTGGAGCACCGCAACTAGAAATATTGGGGGAAGAAAGATATATATGTGGAAGTCAGTAAAAAACAGGAGAGAGGATGATAGGACACGTTCTAAGAACACGTTCTGCAGGATATATCAAAAACAGAATAAGGGGAAAAAGAGAGATAGAAGTAGACCTAGATTAGTCTTTTGCACACAAACAGGGGGAAATGTATACGTTAGCTCAAAACAGGAAACAGTGGAGGCACGCACCTAATCAGTTCCAGGATTGGAATGCAGTAGAGGGCAGTGAAGGCAGAGACGATATTATAGGACCATATTACAGAGGTGAACAGTAGTGGAGATGGGATAATATAATTTTGCATTAAGCTCATGTTAATTGTTGTTTAAAATGCATAGCCTGAAAGTCGTAGCCTTCTAAAATATACTGTAACAATTTCAAATACCCAGGGTATTAATGATGGAACTGAAACCCCTTTATCTAACTTTTGCACTGTTGAGTCAAATGCGTATTACCTATCACCTACCACCTAGGTGACAGATGGTAAACTGCTTTAGTAGAAGGTACATGCGTTACTGCGGCATAAGTCATGCATGAACCCTATAGTAGACACGAGAGTGGTCATAGGTTTGTTGTTTACTTGGTCAAGTAACAAGCAAATAAGGGGAAGGAATGGCGCCACTACCTCTAATACTCCTACGAAAATGAAACAATGCAGAACGGGAGAGATGGAAACCCTCGTCCTTAGGACACTAAAACGAGCACCCTGAGGACACTCGATAGCGATTCCAAAAACTCGAAAGATACCGAAAAGTAATAATAAGAACAAAACAAAACATTTATCCAAAACCAAAGGAAATTCTACCAAGTTATAGACAAAAATGAAATCACAATAAATAAGCCACCACACATATGACACTGAACACTTTTGGAACAATCTATGGTCCAACACAACACAACTAGCACGCACAATGGGTCCAAACAGAAACAAACAAATACAACACAATAAAAGAAATGCAAGAAATAACCATCACACACAACGAAATTAGTCGAATCATTAAGAAATCACACAACTGGAAAACACCTGGCAACGACAAAGTAGCAAACTTCTGACTAAACAAATTTACAACAGACACACACACACACACACACACACACACACACACACACACACACACACACACACACACACACACACACACACACACACACACACACACACACACACACACACACACACACACACACACACACACACACACACACACACACACACACACACACCTAACAAAATCATTCAATAAATATATCACAAAACTACACATAACATATTTTAAATCAGAGGATGAAAAAGACAGAAAATCCTTCAAAATACTGCCCATTAATATATACCAACAATATACAAAAATACTAACATCCATAATAGCACAAAAACTAGTCACACATGCAACACAAAACAACATAATGCATGAAGAACAAAAAGGATGCAACAAAGAAACACGAAGAATAAATAGCATTGATAATAGACACAGAAATAACACACCAAGCTATAAAAAGAGCTTTACACTACGCATACATAGACTATCAGAAAGCCTACGACAGCATAACACACTCATGACTAATGCACATACTACAAATGTACAAAGTAAACACAACAGTAATGATATTCCTAGATTCCTAGATAATGAAAAACTGGAACTCAACACTAATCATAAAACAAATACAGTTAACGTAAATACGGAACCAGTACAGATCACCAGGGGGACTTCCTAAGCAGTTTTTGGTTGCCTAATACTAAACCCACTAATGAACGCACTAAATAACACAAAATAAGGATACAACATTACAGGTACACGCCCACACAAAACAACTCACCTTCAATAATGGACGACCTCAAACTAATAGCATCAACAAACTCATAACTCAATCACCTACTAAAAATAACAGACATACAGCAAGACATAAACATGACCTTTGGAACAGACAAATGTAAGAAAGACAGTATAGTAAAGGGTAAACTAACAAAACAAGAAAAGCACACGCTTAGCAACAACAACGGTCACATATAAGCAATGGGCACTACGGACACATGCACATATCTAGGATACAAACAAAACTAGGAATAGAACACTCACAAATGAAAGAAAATCTGAAACAGAAATACAAACAAAGACTCTCTAAAATATTTGAATCCGAACAGCAAGAAACAAAACAATAGCAATAATCACATATAATCTACTCTTTCGGCATAATAACATGGAGCAATACTGACCTAGAACCACTCAACATACTCACACGATCACGATGTCATAAATACAAGATGCACAACATCCACTCAGATATAGAAAGATCCATGTTCAATAAAAGATGGAGGAATATGATTCATCGGTATAAGAAACATAATCTAAGGAACTTCTTCATATCAAGAGAGGAAACGAGTAACATATACATAACCGTCATACACGCTAGCAGATCGACCACACCACTACAACTTAACAACAATACTTTCAACTCCATAGAAGAATTAACAACAACAAACAGCAAGAAAGCTGGATCAAAAGAACACTACACGGAAAACATCCACATTACCTTACACAACTACATATTAAACCAAGAAGCATCAAACACGTGGCTCCAAAAATGCAATATATTCAGTGAAACAGAGGTATTCATGATAGCGATACAAGAGAGATAATCAGCACACTATTACAGTAAATACATAATCAAGGACCCCAACACAACAAGAGACAAATGTAGATCTTGTAAACTACAAATAGAAACAATAGAATACATCACTAGCGCATGCCTAATGCTAGCAAAACGACATGACAACGCCGCAAAAATAATACACCAACAACTAGCCCTACCACACAAACTCACAAAAGAGCATACACCAATATATAAATACACATCGCAAAACATACTTGAAAACACAAATACAAGCTATACTACATCAAAAGCAGTATAACCGACAAAACAACACCACACAACAGACCAGACATTACATTTATTCGCAAACTAAAGAAAATCACACAACCAATAGAAATATCTATCCAAAATACACCCAATATACAGAAGAAAACGGGAGATACAATTGTAAAATACATAATTAGCTGAAGAAATCAAATGCATGTGACACCAAGAAAAAGTAGAAATAATACTGATCATATTATCAAGTACAGGAGTCCTACCAAACAACCTATACCAATACATCGAAAATTACAACTTCATCCTGACACATTCACGCATCTACAAAAATCAGTCATAATCAACACATGTATACAATCACTAGAATTTTTCTATATTTCTAAATATAACATATAGATAAAGAAAAAGCACGTTTGACAACATCCACGTGCTTATCTACTAAAACCAGATAAAACTATCTGAGAAAAAAACAGAATAATAATAATAATAATAATAGGTGTACATGACATTTTGCTTGATGGTGATCGTGAATTCAGAAAAACAATACTGCATGGGGAGGAGGTTATTCGAGTTCAAAATAACTCCACGCAATGTAAGTAATATTTATAAACAGGGTGTTTCTTGAAAAAGAGAATTCTGTAAATAACAAATGTAAACAGAAAGTGCAATGCCCTGGTCACATGTTAGTAGTAGAAATTTATGTTGTATTTAATGATTTGTTGATTGTAATTGGAATTTTACTCACAATTATTGTAAAATATAGGCTTGCTTTATATCTTTGATTATTTTGTATTTCAATATATTTATAATAACAGCATTTTAAAGAACCGAGCGGGTTCGGTAGTATGTTATACAGTAAAGATATCACAGCAGGTCTTGCTTTATTTTATGTCCATGACTGTGTTTTGCTTCAATTTATTTACAATAACAACATTTTAAAGAACTGAGTTGCTCCGATAGTATATGATATGGTAAAAGATATCACAAGAATATATTGCTATTTTTATGTCGTTCACTGATAAAAAAACGTTACAGTAATATTGATTGATGTTGGCTAAATGTTCATACAATTCTTGTTCTGATTGTAGTATTGATAGCTTATAAAGAAACAAAGAAAATAATATTGTGTTGATAAGTGTTATCGCACTTCATATGATTTTATTTCAGATGCGCAGTAACTAATAACACTCATTAAGGAAATATTTTTGTACCTTAAACGCTACTATTTGTATTTGTTTTATAACTCACCTGCTTCTGTCATAAGCAACAATGTAACTTCGTGTTTTAGTTTGTATCTAAATCGGGGAAACTACTGCTTCATCTGCTTAATTGCACATACGTGTCATTTTAATTAATGTCCTAAAAATTTTGTATTACTATATAGTCGCATTTAATTTATTCATGGCTCAGGATTTTATGTTTATAAATCATAATTTAACTTGAGAAGACGCCCATTGGACTTAGAGGAAGTTATTACTGGAAATAGGTGTTAATTAAAAGGATATGCTTAATTAAGTTTTGCAAAAGTGTAAATTAAAAATGCACGCTTCATTAAATTTTGCAAAAATTTAAATCTTGGTTTTCTTTAAATGTTTAAACAGCATTGCTTTGTAGCATATTTAATAAATATAAATAAAGAAAACATAAAGAATACCTGCAGATTTTAGGTTTTAAAAATTACTCTGTTCAAGTGATGTCCATTTCGCTGAATGCATTCTTCAAGTCTCATGCGAGTATTTCCGAAAACGCGCACCAAGAGCCGGCCATATAGCTGCGATTTCAGGTCGTATGTTTTCCTAAAGAGCATTAATTGTTCTTGGAGAATCACAATGGACTTTGTATATCCCCACAAAAAAATCACAGTATGACAAATCCAATGACTTTAGCGTCAGCGAATATCTCTAAATTTACCAATAACTTTGTTTGGAAAAATTGTTCTTACTTTTTCCATGGACATTCTGGAAGTGTGGGCAGTAGTTCCATCTTGTTGGAAGTAAGTCTGCCTATTGAAACCTTTAAAATGCTGTAACTCTGGCTCAACAAACTGGTCCAACATCAGAAAATATCATTCACCATTCACAGTTGGCTCCGTGTGGAAAAAAGTAAGGCTCTATTATTCCCTTGTTTGAAATTGCTCACTAAACAGTTGCTTTTGGGCAGTGCATTGACTTTTGGTGACATTGTTTTGGGTTGTTTTCAAACCAATACCTCATGTTCTGCTTATTTACATAACCATGACCTAGGATCGCTGTCAAAATAATAACATTTTTAGATTTAACATCTGTTATGTAAATTGAAGGTAACTTTGGCTTATCAACATGATCGTCTTATCAACGGATGAAATATTTGATGTGGATGATTTAATGGTAAAATAAGTTTTAAAGATAATAATAATAAATGCAGTAATTGCTTTTAATTTATTTTGCGCAACTATCGACTTTCGGATAGCCAATTCGCTTAACATGAAATCAACCGACTAATTTTTTCACATCTAAATTACCTATTAAAAAAAAAGAAAGTATAAAAGATATATGCCACGTTTAGGATTAAGTAACTTGTAATATAAATAGAAATGATAGTTGTCAGGTTGTGTTTCATGTTAATATCACAAGGAAAACCAAGGAAAAACATGCAATGCTATATGGATATTAAAGGCATTTAATTTTTTTTTGTTTTTAGTAAAGGGATCTATTGTTTATTGAAAGCTACAGATTCGTTTGCCAGCAGCTATTTTTATGTAACATTATATAAGAGCAGCTTCTTTAATTTTGTGTTTTTGGTTTTTTTGGATCTTTATCAATGATTTTTTCATCTTCTCATTTTATTTTATGCTTAAATTCCATGCATGTCGGCAAATAATACGATTTATATTTTTTTAATCTAATTTCAAATGGTCTAGAGTTTTTACTTATATAAAACTTACACATTCGCATGGTATTTTGTAGATGCAATATTTTGAGTTTTGTATTTTTTTTTCGGGTTTTGTTTTTGTGAATTGCGTTCTTAATATACGTTGTTCTAAATACTTTTGTTCTATGATACATGGTTTTGATAATTGCATGTTCAACCAAATTTAAATGGTTTGAATTAAAGTTTAAGCTTAAGTATCTGTTTGTGTGAGTTGATTTTATGTATACCGATGTATTGACTGAGGTATCATTTTTGTTAATTAGTATATCTAGAAGAAATAACTTTTCATGTTCTTCTATTTCATATATGAATTTGATAGTTCTATTTTATTAATCGAATCTGCAAATTAGTTGTACATTATGAGGCCAAATAGTATATATATATATATATATATATATATATAATATATATATATATATATATATATATATATATATACACCCTACCCTACGATACAAAAATCTTTTAATACTCAGAAACCTACTACTTACTAATTCATATCCGAAACCTCTAATCAACAAACTAATTTTCAACACCACCACAAGAAAAAATACCACATTAATCAACACTTACTCCAACATTACTACAGACACTAATACCAGCACCACGTCTCCTACAATGTTTATTCCACTTCCGTACATTGATAAACTTACAGATAAATTAAAACATCTTTTTAAGGATCTTCAAAACCTCAAACTTATCCAAAAACCGATTATAACTTTAGATAGGGTATTATATAGTAGTCTTAAAGACCACACACCTACACCCCGACAGTCAGGAATAGTCTACAGTATACCCTGTCGTAACTGTAATGGTAGGTATGTTGGACAGACATCAAATTGGTTATCTACAAGACTAACCTCACACAAAAGTGATTGCAATCTGAACAAAAAAACATGCGCGCTAGCTTCCCATGTAATTGATACAGGTCACACTATGAATTATGATGACACCAGAATTATATTCAGAGAAACTAGCTATAAAAACGCTTATTTCTTGAAATGATCGCGATTGCTCTCGAAGAAAATTCTATAAATAAAAAAACAGACACACAAAATTTAAACAATATTTATTCATATCTTATAACAATAATAAAGAATAAAAATAATTCCAAATTTATATAAAACTATCACACTATACAAATTTATAACACCTTTGGTACAATACGATTAGCTTTAATTTTTAAAAACTAGTATAACACTTTTTAGTTTCTATTTTTATTTTTATCAAGACCTATAATAACTATGTTACTTTATTTAATTAATATCTTTACTACATTAACTTTAACTTTAATTTTGCATATACTTATAAGAAACTTTTAAATGTACGCTTATGAACAAAAACCTGTCCATGTCATATAGATGTCATTTAATGTTTATATAATTGTAAACTTTATAATCGTAAGTAACATATATAATTTTATCATATAAATGTTAAATTATAAACTTTTAGTATCCTGATGAAGAAAATAAACATTTTCGAAAGCTTGAAATGGTTATAAGAAGTTTATATTAAATCCATGCCCAATCTGACTGTATCCCCAATATTTATTTTGCTTATACATTATAAAAACAGTCAATATTACTAATTTTATTCGAAGTATGGGGTTTTACCAACACATCCGTGTTACTTACGGTAATGAAGCTGTCTCTCATCTTAAACAATGGGCAAAATTAATAAAGAAATTGGCATCTATTAAAAATCGACAAGTTTTTCTACTTTCATGTCGTACTAACAACCTTCGACCAAAACATATCGCAACATCATTACGTTGTGTTGAAAATCTACTAGTATGTAACTCAAGAAAAGCAAAACGAGCAGTTTTAAAGTTGTATGAAAACTTTAGCAAGAAAATATTAAACTTAGAAATCAGTATCACCGTACAAAATCTGAAAAGTTTAGAAAATCAGTTAAATACTACCATAAGATATGCAAAAAACTCACTACCGAACAATATTACCCTAGAGTTTCAACGAAGAATGTCCATGCAGTACAATAAGAATTTTTCCAACATAAAAAATACAAATTTAAAGAAAATAAAGAAACTTAAAGATGAAGAACTAATTAACATCAGTACCCAAGATACTTGGTTTGTCAATCTTACTACCATTGACGTACCATGTGAGATTAAACAATTCATGGCACTAGGACCTAAGTTCAGCGTAAGTCCCACTACCAGTGATATAAACCTACCAAAATTACTGGCAGATGTAGAATCAATAATATCTAATGTTAATACAGATCAAAAAAATGTCTTACTTGCACGTGCCACCAATATTATAACTAACTTTACTCACAATTCACCAAAATCATATACTAAATTTAAAAAGTTATTAATCAAATCATCAATTTTCATGAATAATCATAAGGAATTAATTTTAACGAAATCAGATAAAGGAAACGTTTCTGTATTGTTACATAAAACTCAATATAATGAAATGGCCAACGAAATTGTCAAAGACCGTAAATATTATATTCCTATTAATAATGACCCAACTAGTACTATCCAACAAAAGTCTAATAAAATTATAACAGAACTCAAGAAGAATAAGAACCTAAATCCTAACGAAGCTTCACAATTAATGATCTACAATTCCATCTCGCCTAAATTTTACGGACTACCGAAAATTCATAAGCCTGTACTTTCCCTTCGTCCCATAATTTCATCCATATCTGCACCCAATTCTAAAATATCTGAAATAGTCACTAATATCCTTACAGCATCATACAATACCTCTAATCCGTATTATGTCCAAGACTCTTTTCAGTTTGCAACTTTCATCAATAACTTTGAGATACCCCAAGGTTTTGTTATCATTAGTTTAGATGTTATTTCGTTATTCAGCAATATTTCAGTAGACTTGGCCAAAGACAGCATTGAATCACATTGGGAGAATATTCAAAATAATTGTAAAATTACAAAAACAAATTTTCTTAAGCTAATAGATTTTTTATTTGATACAACGTATTTTTCATTCAATAACCAATTTTATAAACAAATATTAGGTACTCCCATGGGAGCCAGCGTGTCTCCATAATCGCACAATATGTTATGGATGATCTACTAAACGACCGCATCACCAAATTTCATTTCCAATTTCCATTTATCAAAAAGTACGTCGATGATTTGATTTGTTGTGTACCTTCTGATAGCGAAGAATACATACTTCAAGTATTTAATAGTTACAATCCTGCCATACAATTTACCATAGAAAAAGAATCCAATTACTCAGTACCTTTTTTAGATATGAAAGTGTTACGTACTGATAATGTATTAATCACAGACTGGTATCGCAAACCTATATCTTCTGGTAGGTATTTGAATTTTTACTCATTTCATCCGTTAAACATGAAAATAAACACAGTTCTAGGCCTAAAACGAAAAATTGAATCTGTTACACACCCTACCCTACGATACAAAAATCTTTTAATACTCAGAAACCTACTACTTACTAATTCATATCCGAAACCTCTAATCAACAAACTAATTTTCAACACCACCACAAGAAAAAATACCACATTAATCAAAACTTACTCCAACATTACTACAGACACTAATACCAGCACCACGTCTCCTACAATGTTTATTCCACTTCCGTACATTGATAAACTTACAGATAAATTAAAACATCTTTTTAAGGATCTTCAAAACATCAAACTTATCAAAAAACCGATTATAACTTTAGATAGGGCATTATATAGTAGTCTTAAAGACCACACACCTACACCCCGACAGTCAGGAATAGTCTACAGTATACCCTGTCGTAACTGTAATGGTAGGTATGTTGGACAGACATCAAATTGGTTATCTACAAGACTAACCTCACACAAAAGTGATTGCAATCTGAACAAAAAAACATGCGCGCTAGCTTCCCATGTAATTGATACAGGTCACACTATGAATTATGATGACACCAGAATTATATTCAGAGAAACTAGCTATAAAAAACGCTTATTTCTTGAAATGATCGCGATTGCTCTCGAAGAAAATTCTATAAATAAAAAAACAGACACACAAAATTTAAACAATATTTATTCATATCTTATAACAATAATAAAGAATAAAAATAATTCCAAATTTATATAAAACTATCACACTATACAAATTTATAACACCTTTGGTACAATACGATTAGCTTTAATTTTTTAAAAACTAGTATAACACTTTTAGTTTCTATTTTATTTTTATCAAGACCTATAATAACTATGTTACTTTATTTAATTAATATCTTTACTACATTAACTTTAACTTTAATTTTGCATATACTTATAAGAAACTTTTAAATGTACGCGTATGAACAAAAACCTGTCCATGTCATATAGATGTCATTTAATGTTTATATAATTGTAAACTTTATAATCGTAAGTAACATATATAATTTTATCATATAAATGTTAAATTATAAACTTTTAGTATCCTGATGAAGAAAATAAACATTTTCGAAAGCTTGAAATGATTATAAGAAGTTTATATTAAATCCATGCCCAATCTGACTGTATCCCCAATATTTATTTTGCTTATATATATATATATATATATATATATATATATATATATATGGAAAAATATCATAGTAGTAGCGGGTTGTTTTTGTTTTTTTTTATGTTCAGAAAACTGTCAAGTTGTTATTCAATAACTAACACTGGAAAAACTCTTTTATTTAGACACACTGATTACAACAATTTCAACAAAATGTAGACCTTTTTAAGCGGTTCACTTCAAAATTTTTGGAAAAATATAAATAATGTGCATACACAACTTAATACGCTTATAACTTTAAAAATAAGCGCCATAGGAAATTTTGGTTTATGGATTTAGTCATATTGGTTAGTGGTATGTAACGCATAAAGGATGGGAACCACTTTTAAAACACCCTGTATAGTATTCGGGATTATCATACTGATTTCTATACATTTTAATCGAAAACTTTGCCTCTTCATTTATTTTCTTTTGCCAGTAGACATTGCATTAAGTTAATATTGTTAATGGTGAAGTTCAGTTGCGCTTCGTATGAAAGGGATGTCTTTTTATGCTTATGTTAGTGAAATTCCGGTTAATTCAAGCAAGTGTTACTGGAATTTTAATATACACAAACATTTGAAAGTACGTACATATCTGCTGAATTACAAGTACATTAACAGGCTTGTTTACTACTACATAGTTTAGTTACCTTCGATACTTTCAACAGTGCGTAACGTGGTGGGACATTTTCAAATTAATTTAGTTTGTAGATTGGGGAGCAAATAATTTTAAAAAACTTTCTTAATACTGCTGATCTTGTGTATTTCTGGTAAGTCATTGAAAACAATGTACCGTGCGTACTCTGTGTAAATAGTGGAAGCGTAGTGTTCTTAAAGCAAGTGCGTTGTATATTTGGATCATATCGGAACGACGGACACACATAGTTTAATAATAGTCCAGTAATATGACAAAATTTGGAGGAAATAATACTGACTGGGCGGAAACTTAGTAAACAGGCTTGTTTTAGGATACTATTTAACATATTAAAAGTCCCCATGTCTAGACGCTACGTTGCGCACAGGAGAGGGTCTAAAATGTCCAAAAAATCAGTTTTTCGCAAATAACTCGGAAAATATCAACTTTGCAGAAATTTATATAGATATCAAAATTGTAGCTTTTACACAATTTCGTTTTTTATTCAAGTCTGTACGACGAAATGGAGCAAAGATATAATTTTTTTAAACATCGGTAGTTTTGCGACACAACGAAAACGCGTACGGGTGTCACGCATTTTTCACTAATATCTCGAAAATGGACGATCTCGAATCGAAAAATGTTTTAATTAAAAGTTGTAGAGAATCTAATCACAAACTATTTCGTCTTTTTTATGTTGACAGTGAATGCTTTGCATGTAAAAATCAGTATTAACTCTGAAAGTATAGGTCGTACACATATAGTATGTATAATAAAAGTAGAAGAGAATGAAATTTTGAACATGTTGATGTATGCATGAATCCATTTTGGTAAAGATAGCTTGAAGTTAAGATCAAAAAACATGAAAAAATGTAATTTTTGAGTACATTTTGGAAAATAACTTTTTCTGATTAGTTGAAGGCAGTAATGTTATGTATTTTTCTTGAAGATATTTTAGTTATTTTTAAAATGAGACGTCATAGAGCTTTTTTCATTGAAACGTTGACGAGTTATATGCGTTTAAATATTTAAGAAAAAAAATCAATTCTGTTAAATGTTACATTTTAGTTCAAAAATATGTGGGTAATAATTTTCAAAAGTTTATTTTATCTTGTTTTCATTACTTCATATATATATATATATATATATATATATATATATATATGTATATATATTATGCTGTGATAAGGGGTTGTTTAAGGGTGTACTTTTATAGTAAAGGTCGTTTAGAAGTGAGAAATTACCATAGGCAGCAGAAAACTGCATTTATTTAGTAAAGAATTGAGAAATGGAGATAGTTTGTAAATAGTAAGCAGTCAACACCCTGTATATAAAGTATAAGTAGTTTTAAGTGACGCAAATAAACATAGGAAGACGTATAGTTAGCGTAGGAATAAGGAAGACATGCATTAAGTAAATAGTAAATATTTAATACCCTGTAGATAGAGTTTTAGTTACTTTAGGCACTGCAAATAATGATATTTTTCAGTGGAAGCACGCGTATTTTGTAAGTAAACATAATAAAGTGTAATTAAACACGCATTCAAAAGAGTTCCAAACAATTAGGTTAATACGGAGATAAGAAATAGAGCTTCGAAAAGCATAATGTAAATGCGTACAAGTAGTTAAAAACTTTGATAAAGAGAGGTGATTAAAAATTGCGTAAATAACAGGCAGATATGAAAATTAAAAGTCGAATTGCATCAGTTGTTTATGTACAACATGGAAAAGCAATTAGATTCATCAAAGCAACGCATGTTTGATAACGAAGCACCTGCGAGCAGGCCACAATTATTGGAAAGCATAGAAAATTACATCAGAAACTACTTTAAATGCAAAGATTTGATTGGTTAAAATGAGCGACGAGTTTGTAGACCATACCCACTGACGGAGTAGGAGGTCAATGATATATTAACAGGCACAGTGATAACGAAGTCAGTTTTCAACTCAACAAAGGCCGAGGTGCGCCACTATGAGACAAAGTGAGATACGTAATAATTTAAAGTGAAAAATTGTATAAGTGCGACTAAGATGAAAATTACGATTGCCGATTAAACGTAAGTAGATTTTAGGGAATTTATTTAAACTAAAGCACGGTAATAATAGAGCTTCCGAGTCCGGGGAGAAAAATACAATTTCTGAAGCCGGG
Source organism: Platerodrilus igneus (assembly GCA_036346225.1). NCBI lineage: Eukaryota > Metazoa > Arthropoda > Insecta > Coleoptera > Lycidae > Platerodrilus > Platerodrilus igneus. The sequence continues at coordinate 247,767 of JARFIW010000565.1, forward strand.
GAGAATAATACAATTCCGAGTCCGGAGGATGATAATTCAATTCTAAGTTTGGGGTGAATAAGTATTAGTTAATAATGTTAGTCCAGAGGGTGATGGCAATAATTTAAATGCAATGGTTCAAGCGTGTGTATAGACAATATTTCGAATGGGCATGTAATAATCCTGAATTGGGGAAGATAGTTTTTATTCAAATGGATGGCTTAATGCATGGGAAATATTAGCTGGTTATGGATGCGTCAATGCGAAGAAAATAGACCAGGTTAGATTTTTAGTTATAAGACATTATTTTTCTATATTTTTTATTTGAATATTGAATTTGCTTAACATAAATGAATGTGAAAAAGTCAACAAAACAGAGGACTTGCATACGTATAAAGTGCGTGATAGGATAAGAGGTTTTGAACGTTCCACACTTCTTTTATAAAAATAATAGATTTTTTTGGTGACTTTGGGTTTTGATTAAAAAGTATATGATTTTTGATAAATGAGATTTACAACATTAATTAATTGAAAAGTGTATTTTAAATAATTTACAAAAACTGTACATAATATTTGTTTCATTATATAGAATCGAATTAACTGAATTTTATAATTTCAAATAAATGCTAGTCGAGGTCATAAGATAAAGTTAATGGGAGTGATTTGATAATTTAAACAAACAAGAAGGAGCTATAAGTTGAATACAAAATTGATAACGAGTAAGGCGGTAACATCAAATTTTGTTATTGGTCGACAAGGTAGGTTCAAGATAAAATCCAGTCTAGTTCCTGGAGGGAGTTTATAGCAATATTAATAAGACAGCCCAACGTCGGAGAACGATAATTCCAATTCTTGTTTATACATAGCAATGTTAATATGGTCGCCCAAACGATGGGGCGCGAATAATTGAGGGAGGATATAGCAATATATATTATAATATATGAGCAAATTAGCAATGCATCAAGTTCCCCTATAATTTCCATTCTTTAATTAATAATTTACTAACTTCTCTATTGGTCTTTTTTAATCTGCGCCTCGACCAATGAAAACTCTTATCTCAGGTTAATTTTGTGAATAAATCAATATCTGCATACAGCGTGAGTTCTGAACTATATACAGATGTATGTGACACTGCCAGTCAAATGACCTCTAGTTAATTCTACATAAGCAATTTCTAAATGTGACAGTGTAAACAATTACTTGAAAAATAGGCACAGTTTATATCAGTGAATAAATTAAGATTTCGATCGAGTATAACGGGTTAAGTATTTAAAATATGACACTGATAAACTAATACCTGAATTCCAATGAAACGTCTTGCTGCTGAACAATGAAGCTCCACTGCCTACAGCGACGACTCAAACCAGATGTGGGTTCTTAATACCTGTAGATAAGTACGTTTTAAAATTGTGTATTACTGAATTTACGCTTTTTATTTTAGGGTTTAGGATACACCAAAAATCTTTAGATACACTTATACTTATCGCCGTTGGTCTTGTCAAGAATCTTAGGTCCGTGAAATCAACACCGTGCTCGACACCGAAGGTTCAGCAATCCAAGTGTTTCTTATAGCACCACTCCGAAACTCGTCTGTCTACACAAAAACACTCCCAGAAATAAAAACGGTCAATAGTAAGACAATTACAAGGACTCTTGCATTTATCACTGTTTAATATCAACAGTTCCTTTATACTTTGAATATCACAGATATATTTTTTAACATACGTTGAATTTTATGTTGGAGATTACAATAATCATAAAAGGTATACAATTCGTAAAATATTACAAAAAAGATTATACTTTTAGTTCTATAGTTTGTAAAGCTCTTTTTTTCACAGTCTTTTCTTTCAAAATCAGTTTGCTTCTTCTTTATCTTATCTCCATGGAGATCCTTCTCAAAACATTAAACCAGTCTACTCTTTACAATTCTCCCCCAACTAATATTCTATGATCCATCTTTTTATTATCAGATTTTATTGCTCTTGTCAAATTCTAATTTGGAGTAAACTAATACACAAATGTCATTGGCCGAAAATTTATTAATTTTGTTTGATGTTTTAATATTTTAATCCCAACAACATGTGCTAAATAATTTCTTTTTAGATGAGTTGGATGTCTACAAAGTTGCAAGAAGTGAATTTCAATGATATAATGGGCTTACAACTATATACTGAAAAGTAAATAAAATTTCTACATCTTATAACTAACTTAAAAATAAAAACATGCTAATTGACTTTAAAATTTTTTTAGGCTTTACGTAGATATTCAAATGAAAGTGAAAGTTTAACATCTTATATCTAACTTAAATCTAATGAAAACGTACTGTGACTTCAAATCTTAGCTTTACATACATATTCACATGGCAGTGAAGTTTCCTTTTAAATATTGACACAAATTTTTATGATATACAAGCAACAGCAGTTCACTTCATTGGAACATACTTTTCAAATTTTAAATACTCCCTGTATGTTTGTTGTGGTTTGTTTAGTATTCTTCTTAATCTTCTTTGGGGATTAAACCACTCATAGTTTTTAAAATTATCTTTATTAACGTTTCGATCCATAACCTAGGATCGTTTTCAAAATAATAAAAACTTCAAGTTTGACATTTATGACATAAATTGAAGGTGACTTTGATTTATTGATGTTTGAAATATTTGGTTTGAGTACACTAAGCAAGAATTTTTAAAGTTTAAATGAATAATTGCCTTCAATTTGTGTTAAGGCCTGGGACCGACTTTTTTAGGTAGCCAATACGCTTAACGTGAAATCAGCTGATTAATTTTTATTGTAAAAATTCAATAACTTGGGAATTGGAAAAAATTTTTTAACATGTTTCTATTTATACAATTTAGAGGATGGTTATTAAAGAAGTGTGCAATTGCATTATTAAAAGGCTTAAGTAATCGTTTTTTTATATTTATTTTGAAGGGGAAATCATTATGACTTAGGCTACCTCTTTGGTAGATTTTAACATTGTTCTGAGGTAAACTTATGGTGGGTTTAAACTTGTCAGATACCAATGTTGTGCTATGAAGGTTGTATATGGATCTGAATCTCGGTGAAATAAAACATAAAATTAGAGAACAATAGAAGGGAAGCTAACTCAGAATATAAATAAGTGCAGGTACGTGTCCAACCAGTTTTGAGATGAAGATCCAATGATGATGATGATGAAGCATATTAACAACCCCTGTAAAACAGCATTGGTATCTGACAAGTGTAAACCCGCAATAAGGTTACCTCACAACTATATACAATCTCCGTTAAACAGTATTGGTATCTGACAAGTGTAAATCCGCCATAGGGTCGCCTCAGATCCATATACAACCTTCATAGAACAACATTGGTATCTGACAAGTTTAAACCCACCATAAGGTTACCTCAGAACAATGTTAAAATCTACCAAAGAGGTAGCCTAAATCATAATGATTTCCTTCAAAATAAATATAAAACGACTACTTAAGCCTTTTAATAATGCAATTGCACACTTCTTTAATAACCATCCTCTAAATTGTATAAATAGAAACATGTTAAAAATGTTTTCCAATTCCCAAGTTATTGAATTTTACAATAAAATTAATCAGCTGATTTTACGTTAAGCGTATTGGCTACCTAAAAAGTCGGTCCCAGGCCGTAACACAAATTGAAGGCAATTATTCATTTAAACTTTAAAAATTCTTGCTTAGTGTACTCAAACCAAATATTTCAAACATCAATAAATCAAAGTCACCTTCAATTTATGTCATAAATGTCAAACTTGAAGTTTTTATTATTTTGAAAACGATCCTAGGTTATGGATCGAAACGTTAATAAAGATAATTTTAAAAACTATGAGTGGTTTAATCCCCAAAGAAGATTAAGAAGAATTTCAAATTTTACTTTACGAAATCACCAACACCCAATTTGAAATCTTAAAACTCCAATTTCGAAATATCATTTTACATATCTTTAACAAGTAACTGCCCTCACCATCTCCTTCATCAATCATTTTATGAACTAGAAGTCTAATATCTGAGTGGTACTTCAGTGCGTCATGGTTCAAATATCATATATCACAATATATATAAATATATATATATATATATATATATATATATATACAGGGTGAGTTTTTAGTGTGGCAACGGTCGATAACTCCGTTATTATAAAAGCTACGTAAACCAAATTTGGAGGCATATTAGGCATTCCTAAAGTGCACATTTTAAAAATATTTGGGTGCATTTTGCGAAACCTGACACACCCTGTATACTGGGAAGAAATTTCAAAAAAGTGATATTTACAAATATACTATGGTATATGGTAAAATTTTCTGCATCTTGAAAATTTTATATCAAATTAAAGCTCTTTTTATGGGCTTTTCAAAAATGTAATAATATATAGGGTGTTCCATTTAAAAAAATATAAGTTTAATATGCCCTGGAATTATGAAACACCCTGTATGCACCCAAATATTTTTAAAATGTGCACTTTAGGCATGCCTAATATGCCTCCAAATTTGGTTTACGTAGCTTTTATAATAACGGAGTTATCGACCGTTGCCACACTAAAAACTCACCCTGTATATATATATATATATATATATATATATATATATACGAACGTGCTGGAGTAGTGTAAGTCCTTCGCAAAGTATGTTTTATTTAATTTAAAAAAGTTTATGAATATTGCTGTATTTTTGATAAATTATGGAAAAATTGCATTAGCATTCGTTTTTTTTGTAAATATCTTCGTTTCTTTACGAAAAAACTTCAAGAGACCGAAATTAAAACTGATAAAATTTCCTATAAAATAGAGTTTGTGACATAATTTTAAATGCATCGTGATGGGAAACTGGCGTTTCAAAGGACAGGTAAGTTTACGTATGTAGCAGATCATTACTATGAGTCGCGTGAAATGATGAAAAACGTGTCCTTAACCATTTTTCTGTACTTATTGAAGTGTCAGAAGTTATTCTTGGGGTCTTTCTGAATCGATTGGTACTAGGCCAATATTTTTAGGACCGATAGTACTGTTCGTAGGCACTAAAGATTGAGAAGGGTAACATGTAAAAACATCCACTATCAACATAAAAAAATTTGTCTTTTAATTAATAACTCGGCGAATTTGGGCCGTACAGAAATGAAGAAAAAATGAAATTGTTCGTAATTAGATTTCTCTGCAACTTTTATTTAAAACATTTCTCGATTCGAGAGTCCATTTTCGAGATATTAGCGATAATAGCGCGACACGCGTACGCGATTTCGTTGCGTCGCAAAATTACCGGTGTTTAAAAAAAGATTATCTCTGCTCCATTTGGTCGTACAGACTTGATATTGTGCGGGATTTTGTAAGCTACAATTTTGATATCTACTTAAATTTCCGTAAAGTTGATATTTTCCGAGTTATTTGCGAAAAACTAATTTTTTGGACCTTTTGGACCCTCTTCTGTCCGCAACGTAGCGTCTACACGTGGGGACTTTTAATGTGTTGAATAGTACTTTAAAACAAGCCTCTTTACAAAGTTTCAGTCCAGTTAGTATTATTTCCTCCAAATTGACAAATTTCGAGTCATTTTACTAGGCTATAAGTCAAAGGAAATTAATAGAATTTTCTACAAATAAACAACTAACAATAGTTTTAATTTTTATATAAGGCTTTGATAAATTACTTTTTAATAATATTTATATTGTTAGCGTAACATCTCGTTGCCTCGAAGAAGTGATTAATGTTAAGTACTAATAAGATATTTGAGTATATTGCCGTTGTCTAATTATCTATTGAAAATTCGAGGCTTTTGAAGCAAATTTGCACAGGGGCGCCATTGCTCTCATCTAGGGCATGTTTACTACATTGTGTGAATCATATCAGAATGATTTTCAAAGTTCAATAAGTCAGGGAACATTTTCTTTATCATCCGTTCACTGCACCTTACTACAAATAAACAACTAAATATCATTTTAATTTTTACAGTGCTTTGATAAATAGCTTTATAATAATATCTATATCCTTAGTGTACCATGTTGCAACTGCATGTAAGCAATTATTAGTATTTGATGGACATTACGTTGCTAATAAACGACTGCTTTTAAGTTATTGGGGAATTCTGCTGTTATCTAAAAGCTACTTAAGGCGAAAGGTAAACCTAAAATGTAGTCTTATTACTGTAATTAGGTTGTCACATTTTTGCCTAAATTTATCCTACAATTTATTGTGATTTAATATCCAAGAGTTATTAACGTGAATTGTTTGGGTTTTCCATGATTTTTAACACACACCGTAAAGTTTCCCAATAGAAAAATAAATATAGTTGTTGTATACTCTTTGTTCTACTAGAGTTGTAGGTTCTCAACTGATACAAGCCTCTCACAAATAACCTACTTTACTTCTTCAAATGAGGGTTTTACAATAAAATACATACATATAGGAGTAATCACCCCATAGAATACAAGAAATAGTTCATCAATACCATACATGCAATTATACGCAAAATAAACTACTTACATTAATAATCGCATTTCCCTCATGCACCGGCACTCTCGAGTTTAATCCTTCAATTTACTGCCGTTTCTTGCACTATTATTCAGGAGCATCACTTCATTTAAACAAACTCTTATAATGACCACAAATTAAGTGTAAATACAGACGTAAATATTAAAACGACAAAAACATGACCTATTCCTAATCAAACCCTCACACCGATTGACTCCCAAACCCTTCTTACATCAAACAAAATTCTTAAACTAAACCTGTTTTGATGGCGCGTTAATGGGACGTTCGACTATATTGTTGCGTATACTACATCCCCCGCCATTAAATATTCGCTGCCAATCCAGAAAATTTAATTTTACTTACAACTATCAGACAATATAAGGCGACACTTTCAATAGTAAATTTTTCGACAGTTATATAAGGCTTAAGATTTACAACATTTTGTTTTCCCAGAAAGTTCCCTTCTTGATCCCCGATAGAATAGCTATTTGGACCGTTTTACCCAAGAACAATAAAGGGTACTTGGTACAAAAGGAAAATTTTTTATTTCAGTTGACTCGCTACATGATAAGGGATGGTTCCTCACCAGGACAGCGTCCCTTTTAGCTTTTTTACTCTCACTCTTAGTGAATAACCGCTTGTAAACCAGTTCCCACATTTGCTCCAAATTAAGGGGAAGAACATCCTCAATTCGTGGAAACGCGACCAAATTTTGCATATTGTTTGTTTCCTTTATCCCAAAATGCAAATGCAGAGGGGCACAGCCCGTAACCGACTGAACAACATTATTTAAGCAGTCCTCAACTTTAATTTTGCACGCCCACGGCACATCTTTCTTAAGTAAACGCAGTAACGGAACCGTTAGCTCCACAAAATTGGTACAAAACCGTCGCTCAAAATTGATAAATTCCAGAAAATTTAAGTTCCCGAATATTTTTCGACCGTTTAAACTGTTGAATTACCGCAACTCGATGAGGATTAACTGATATACCTTCCGGCGAAATCAAGTGCCCCAAAAACTCTATCTCATTCCGCGCGAACTTTGCTTTCCTCAATTTAATGGTCATATTCGCCTTACGAAATTTCTCGAAAATAAGCTTTAGATGCATAGAATGTTGTTCGGGATCTTCCGAAAAATCAACAAATCGTCTACATACACCAACGTAAATTGATTGCAGTCATCACCTAACACTTCGTCCGCGCAGCGTATGGAACTCGCCACGGATGTCGCCAACCCAAAAGGAAGTACTTGAAAATAGTACGTTTTTTTCTCAAATACGAAATTCGTATATTTCTGATCCATTGCTCTAATAGGCACCTGCCAATATCTTAATGCCAGATCCAGCGAACTGATCACTGGACCTCTTTTAAACCACGTTAACAAATCCTTAGGAGGCGTAGGAGCCACATAATTTTTCTCCACACCCGTATTTAGGTAAAGGGCGTCTAAACAAATGCGCACCGATTGGTCCTTTTTTACTATACCGTAGCTAACGGCGTTATATATTCGGTTGGGCATTCTCTAACAACACCCATTTTACACATGCTCAAAATCTGATTCTTCACTTCGTTTTTGTGCGCCATCGGTATCCGATATGACCGCTTCCTAAAAGGCGTTGTATCTTTCATTTTAATTTCATTCTCATACGAATTATTTTGCCCGGGCATTTCAGAAAACACGTCCGAATATGATTTAACCAACTCGTATAATTCAAACTTTTTCTCCTCACTAATCGTTTCCGCCTTAAATGCCACTGCCCTCAATTTCTCAACAGAATATTGGTGCCGTTCTTTGGTATACAGATCTATCTCTCTCAAAAAGGTGACAGATATATTTTCTTCTGCCTCACTCTTAATTGATAATTCTACTACCTCGCATTTGTCAGGAATAATAAGTTTCAACCTGTTATTATTTCGCGTTCATTTTTTTCGTTGCTAAGAAGATCATTCGGTTCCAAATATATTTTATTTAATGTTCTGACTTTTCGGCTTTCTTCATTAGGATTAACTGTAGACCCCTGATTATTTTCTGATGGCCTCTCCACACGATTTACCCCGGCTTTTAGGTATTTGCACGCCTCTGATACGTAGTTGAATAACCTGAAGCCCGATATTGCCTTTTATTAATTCCCGCCAATTACTCGTATTCTCAACTTGTCGTGATCCTAATCTATTTTCGACCTCAAAAATATCGTCTATCTTATATAAATAAGCTTCGAAATCATCAATTGTCTAGAAATCATCCTCACCAAATTATCCTCTGTGATGGCTTCATTCAAACAAGAAGCTTTATTGACTAATTTTAGCAGGTAGGTAGCCCTTTTACCTGATCTGTACTAACCAAACTTGATTTCCATAAATAACACGCGTTAATATTCCACCCCCATATCGAGTTTTAAATACTTCAACAAAACATTCGTCATTTATAAAAGAATTTTGTTTAGCTGAAACCCACTCTAACGCCGTTACCCACATACAATTCATTACCAACCCTAATTTTGCATGCTCGGGTCCTTTAGCGTCCTCAAATAATTTATTTAATTTTCTAAGAAAGAGTACCAGATGCATTTCTCCGTTAGAATTAAAACCTAAGGTCATACCCCCCCAGCTCTTTAAATACAGAGAAATATTGTTTATTCTCTGAATTCTCAACAATACTGATTTCGCTATGATTAACGTTTTGGGATGACAAAGTGTTTTGCGTCGGTTTTCTTTAACATTTATAGCTAATTTAGATATGCTTTCTTGCATATTCGACATACCTAACGATAATGACTCTAATCACTTACTTATATCCGTTCGTTTTATCACTCTTCATTGCGGTTTCTGACGCGTTTAACTCTTCGTTACTGGTTAGTGTTCCATTAACCGCCACGCCTAACTTTGGCCGTTTAGATTTTCTTGAAGGCATGCTTGCACTACGCAATCTCCTACAGCTTTGTAAATAAGTCAGTTTTTTTAAGTTGTGCCCCTTGACCTCTTAATATTTCGTTATTATGATAAGCTTGACAATCGTGCTCGCCGTTGTGCGCCAAATGTTCTACTAGGGTTCTAGGTTCTCGACTGATACAAGTTGTTACGTTCATTTTCAGCAATAATTGGTTCTTTTATTTACATAAATTCCTTTTCTAGTATTAAATTCTCCAACAATACCCGATATATTGTACCTACCTATTCAGATAAGCTCGCTCTACCATAATTTTCAACTCAAATCCCTTATTAATTCATTATCCGTTTGTATAAATTCCATGTCTATTGTTAAATCCTTCCGCATAATTAATAATAAATACTCTTTCTAAGAATGTCTCAACGTAAATCTAGTTGTTTTGAAACGACGAGTTTATTCTACAATTAATTAGTCAAGATCTTGTTAGGTATCCGTGAGCGCGCTAAACCATTCCGATAACGTATAATTGCGTTCTAGTGGGTTTCCCATCTAAAGATTTGTCGAAATAATATATCCTACTATGCTCCGGTAAAATCGTATTTTCCAGTTTCAATGGAGTTTCGATAACGCAATGTTTGCTTTTCGAGTTCGTGTTATTTTGAACTCCTTTTAAACTTTGATTCTGCAGCTTGTGCGTTGATGCACTTGTAAAAACTACTCGTTCTGTTACACCAAAAGTTACTCAAATGTGTAGATTTGGTGTGTATCAGTAAGCGCGCCTGAGTCGTTAATATTAGAAAGAGTTTCCTTTTTCTTAGCTGTTAGCTGGAGGCTAAATTGCTTGTCGCGTAGCCCGATTATTCCTTGATGTAAATCAACTGCTCTTGCATGTAGACCGCCGTTGCAATTACGGTAGTAGCATGGTTGTTGCTGACTACCGCGGCGATGCTGTGTTAATTCGCTTGCGAGGGTTGACAAGATAAGTATCCCGACGCATCTATGTTACTTGTTTTCCTTTTCTAACATACCCAGGGATAAACCCAATTTGAAATTAAATACGCTGATCTTTGTTCTGGGAAAATTCTTACTAGAAAAGTTTCGAACTTTAATGCTTTTGTTTTTTGTACTTAACCCATCTGCTTATACGAAAGTATCAGCAGTATTTTTTTTACTGATTAGAGTTATAACAAATGTTTTGTATGGTAAAATCCTTAATAGAACTAACTGCCGTTTCTTGCACTATTATTCAGGAGCATCACTTCGTTTAAACAAACCCTTTTAATGACCACAAGTTCAGTGTAAATACAGACGTAAATCTTAAAACCACTAAAACATGAACTACTCCTAATCAAACTCTCACACCGACTGACTCCCAAACTCCTCTTATATCTGAAAAAATTCTTAAACTAAACCTGTTTTGGTGGCGCGCTAATGGGACGTTCAACTATTTGTTGCGTACATTACAGTGTTAACGATAAAGTGTAACTGCCAATTCCTCATTTTCCTGCGTTTGCCCTCAGAAAAGGCACTGGTGTAAAACCTTAACTCATTAACGCCCAACTTATGGTAATTTCACATTTTTGAATATTTAAATGTATAATTCAAGAATATTTTTCTAAACAATAAAATAATTTTAGTTTTTTCTGTTGTTTTCGTTTTTGAGATTTGACATGTCCTATATATAGGACACTGGTATTTGCTGATATCAATTTAATTTTAATACATTTAAATATTGAAAGCAAATAATGCAGGCTAATAGCTATTTATATTATAAGAGAGAGAAGTGCAACTTTTCCCTCATATGGATGGTTTGCTTCAGGACGCTAAGATGAGGGCATCAAACACCCGAAAGAAGAAAAAGGCATTTTGCTCCAGCGTAATGCTTATGATTTTTTCCTCTACTAACACAGAAAAAATTGGGAATGTAAAAGTAAATTTAATGAGTATTATTGAAAACAAATAGGTAAACCAGGTAATTTAGGAATAATTATTAGTTATATTTATAGTGCAGTTTAAGGCACTAATATTAACACTTCGCGAAGTAGATAACGAAGCTTCTTCTCACGCAGTTTAACAATAAATTAAAATTACTGTCCAGGTTACAAACTGAACAATCTGTAATATTCAGATTCTTAAAAAACATGGCAATGTAATAAATTAACTTACCAATTAAAGTGTAGGGAAGAAAAAGTTTTTTGTCGTTGATATGAGTATCAAGAATGTGACGAGGTGTGTATTTGTTCAAATATAATACAATATACAGAGCGCTTTGAATTTTTATTAAATCATCTTCAGTGTGTATATAGCTACAAATTATTAATTAAATATAAAATAAAATTTTTTAAAAATTACGTTATATAATTGACAAGTAGTAAAATATTTTTGGCAATGTCGAAGTCATGGATATCAAAGATTTCCTGAGTGCATTATAAGTATGAGATGTCAAATGCGTTTAAATAAAGTGTAATAGTTTTGGTTTTGGGTGTTGCATAGTTTTATATTGTTTAATTTATTGTTATTTATTCCATTTCTTCTAATAGGTCTAGTCTTGTAAGGTTTTTTGAGGTGATATGGTGTAAAATTTTAGCGTCTTTGCTTTTATTGAATTTGTGGTTTTGTTCGAGTAATTGGTGGCCAGATGCTGATTGGGTAGGTCTGTTAACGTGCTCTTTAATTCTGGTGTCAAGGTTTCTAGTTGTTCTGCCTATATATGACGTGTTACATTCAGAGCAGCATAATTTGTAGATACCGCTGTTTAATAAGTCTCGTATAGTGTCTTTGGTATTGTTTAGATAGTGGTTGAGGTTTGTGTGTGAGCGGTAGGTTAGTTTTATGTTGGGGATGGATTTTTTAAAGGATTTAGTATGTTTTTGTTAAGGTTGTTGTTTATTAATGGCATGCAGAAAAATTTTGTCGTTGATTTCTTGATTAATATTAGGGTGGGCTTCTTTTTTAAGTTTTTTAATGTAGTTTTTTTAATAATAGAATTAATGATTTTGGGGTTATATCCGTTTTTTAGGGCTATGGTTTTTTCTCTTTAAAGTAGTTTCTATTGTCCATTGGTATGTTAATTAATCTGTTGACAGCTATTAAATGCTGCCATTTTGTGTTGGATATAGTGGCATGAGGATTCGTGTAGTGTATGGTCTGTTTGTGTGGGTTTTCTGTAGATATTGAAATTGAAGTTGTTGTGAGTTTTAGTAATTTTTAGGTCTAGGTAATTGATAGAATTGTTTTGTTCGTGTTCTATTGTAAATTGGATTTTAGGGTTTATATTGTTTAGTTCTGTTAAAAGTGTGTCTGCAGTGTTCTGGTTACCGTCGAGGAAGATTAGACAGTCGTCTACGTATCTAAATCAATTATAAATAGTTTTGCGGCTTGGTATTATCGTTTTCGTTTCTAGGTTGTCAATGTAGATATCAGCGAGTAAAGAGGATAGATTGTTACCCATTGCTAATCCGTCAGGTTGTGAATAGCATTTGTCATTGAATAGAAAGGCAAGATAGGCAAGTTCTAAGTAATGTAATGTAATTGTTCGTATCGAAGTCATTTATGTTGTTTTGTTTTAGGATTTCTATAACTAAGGGAATTCTTTCGTGACGGTCAAGGTTGCTGTATAAGTTAATAATATCTAAAGAAAACATATGGCTATTTGTTGGGATTTTGGATTCTTCTAGTTTATGAGTTGGTTTGAGTTTTTAATAGTGTATTGAGGAGTGTTGAATAGTTTTAGGAGGAATATTGATAAAATTGATGTGGGTGAGTTAATGAATGATACTACTGGTGTTGAGTACATAAAAAGATACTCTGGAGTGAAAAGCGGGAGTATAACCAAACAGATATTAAACAAATGCGGCCTTCAATATTCTTACCCGATGTCCAGTTAGAGCGGTGAAAATTCTTAGATCCAGAAAACGTATTACTACACTCGAAAAATATAATATATAAAGTGGTGAGGTAGTCCTATACGGGGACCGACCTCCAAAAATAGAAACTTATTGTCCAAGTGGTGAGAATAGACTGTATTAAGCCGCGCAGTCACCAAACATATGGCAAACAAGGTGGAACATTGAAGATGATAATGCGGCCGGGTTTATCAAATTTAAATAAAAGATCAGATATTACCATTAACAAATAAACTTAAATTTTATAGTAATAATATAAAGAAACTAAATGAATATATACAGGGTTGGACGGAACAACTGGTGATGTAATTTTTGTGGATTTTTGGTAATCCGTATAATCTTGGTATTTGTGGTTTGTTTGGGATTAATGTTTTTGGTGCGTTGTGTTTTGTGAGGAATAACTTTTTAGAATTTATTATGGTTTTGAGTTTGTTTTGGAATGTGGTGAAGGGGCTTTTGTGTAATTTTTTGAAAGAATTATCTGTTAAAAAGGTTTTGACTTTGTGTATGTAGTCTTCTTTTTTTATAATTACTAGTCAGTTGCCTTTGTCAGCTTTAGATATTATTAGATTGTTTTCTGAGATTTTTTAGCAGATTTTTCTAGTAGAAAATTAAATACGGCGGTGAAGAATAAAAATGTAACTGCTAGTTCCTTATTTTACTGTGGCGTTTATCCTTAGCCTTGCGTATTAATATAAACAGAATAAAAGTCATATAACAAAATATTGACGTTACATATTTTAACATTTCATCATTAGTGAAAATCACAGGAATTCCCTTCTTTGCAAAATATTGTTTAACAGTGTTTTCTACTACGTATGTTGAAACTATTTATCTTTGATACAAATGTGTAAATACCCCACCACGGATAGATCACAATAAGTAGGACATCAGGAAGAGATATACGATCAGCGTCTGCTTCAGTTCCAAGAGCTGAACATGAAGGTGGAAGATTTGGAAACTATTAAAGAAAACCCATAAAATTCGCACAACTTTTTTATTCATATTGTCAGTATTACTTCGTATGGGAACTTAAAATTTTTTACATTGTTATATAAAACGAAAAAAACCTAAGCAACTTGAAAAAACAACATGGATATTCCTAAGGTAAGTTAATGGCGTACTAGGAAACCAACACAAAAGTATGGTACGGTACTGAAGATGCACCAGTACATTTAAGGGGTTTATGATGATTTGAATAATTCATATTAACATAGACACGTGTAACCAAGGACGTTATAAGAATGAATCCAGTGATACTTGCATAAATATGGGTCAACATAGTTCGAACGTGCGTCTACTAGTACGTGCTTTTCTAACATTACTAAAAATATATGTTCTATCTTTTATCTGGTGCTCACCAATAGAAATATTGCTCAAAAATGAACGTAATTTTGAAATCACTAGTGTTCACTTAAACCAACATACACATGAAAGTCATAATCTAACCTCACTTTGTTTTGTGCGAAATCCGTAGTGTCTAAATATTAAAATACATATGCCCATGGTGGAGCCAAACAAACAAAGTTGTATACGAACACACCATATGTTGAACAATGATAGAGCAAAAGCGTGTGTTAAATACCATCCGATGATGACACGCACGCATACGTTAAACCAGTTACATAAATATATTAGCTGGGTGCATTCTTATAATGTCCTAGCTGGTAATCAATGCATAAGTCTGCTAAATAAAGTAAATTTTGATGGATATTAAGTTACAAATACACGATTGCTCCTAAGAGATTTAGTCAAGGGAAATTAAAATCGGCCCCATGCACTTTTTGAAAAAATGAGGGACGCAGTTTAATTGCATGTTATGTTAGTGTGAGCCGTTAGAATGGTAATACGAATCCTACCAATTCATTTCATTATTAATATTTTTAAACAATTGCCAAAGGCGTGAAAAGCATTTTTTCGACAATTAACGGAAAGTTATAATACAGTATTGCCCGAAATAAACAGTACTGAAACTAAGTTGGCGGTGTTTTTATGCGTGCGCTGTCACACTCAAGTTAGCTAGTATAGACCTGTCAAGTAAACCTTAAACAAGTAATTAGTAGGGCCTAATTGTTAAAAATGGTGTTAAGTACAGAGGAGAAAGTGTTTCTGGTAGAGCATTATTTTCGTTCATACGGAATCGGCCGACATAATGGTGCAAGTTTGCTATACGTGTCTGATCAATTCACACAAAGGTTTTGTTAAGGCTTTATAAGAATTTTGTTTGCAATTGTATTATGCCAATGACAATTAATTTAAGTCCTTAAACTATTCCCCAGTTAGAACCCCTCCATTATCCCTACCTTTAGTGCAACGACATAAAAGGGTTGGTAATGTACGAGTGGACGACTATTCAACTTCGTTCTCGCTTGGCTTTGGTTCGTGATTTAGTTCGGTGCATCGAGCATCAGTAATTAGCAACAATTAGTGAACATTATACATACAGTCCATAATTATCTGATAGCAGTGCAAATACAATCAACCACTACAACCAGTGAAAGGTAGGTGATATATTCCTTTAAATTATCATTTCCTTTATGTGATTGTAAATGCAAATTAACATTTTCATTAACATTTTTGGTCCTTTGAGCAAATATTTGGCTTATTAATTGGTTTATTATTGGCATTTATTATTGGCATTCATTTTAACTACATTGTTTATTGCTCTTCGCTTAAATTAGGGGTTGACCGCATTTAGAAGAAAAGTGTAGTCACACCACCAGGTTCATAGTCAATTGTGTAAACTAACTTATAGTAGATGCAATCTCGCATTAAATTTGAAATTTTGTACTGATACAGAATCTTATAAAGCCTTAAAAATGACAAATCTTTGTAAATTTTAGGGATAGTTAACGTAAGAATTTGTAGTCAGAAAAGTGTTTAAGCAATACAGTTATTTTAAACTTGTAATTCAAGTTCGCTAGAGAATTCAGGTATTCGTAAAACCGGGTAGAATAAAACCCTTTGCTCTTTGTCATATTGAAACTTGCAAGCTCCCGTTAGGCACGTTGTAGTAAAAATTCTTTAACAGGTAGTTCAACATTACCCTTGGTATATCCTATTATTAGGTGAACAAACCCTTCATTTTTGTAGCTGAAATCAATATAAAATCGATATTAGTAACCTTGTTCGTTAGGATGGCACATATTTCATCGGATAGGTTGATAGTGGATTTAAAGGCCGCACTCGATAGATTATCTGATATATCTGGTGCGATAGATAAATTGGAGCATATTAAAGGCAATTGTATTTCTGTTAATATTATGGCTGAAAGCGCCTTTGATATCAAAAACGATGTAGATACTGCTTATAAAACGTGCATATTGGATGAGGACAACTCTGAATTATTAAATGCAATTACAACACTAAGAATTGAAATAGATAGGTCTTTGTTAAACATTAAAATTATTAAAGCTCAGTTTGATAATATATCCACTGCTGAAAAAGGCTTGACTGGAAATATTACTGGTATTGGCTCATGTACTAATATTCGTCTCCCTCGGATAGAAATGAAAAATTTTCTGGAAAAATAGAACATTTCAAGAGTTTATTCAATTTTTAATAATTTAGTTCATGAAAATAATCAATTGCTACCGATCGAAAAGTTCTATTTTTAATTGATGCGTTGGATTTTAAGTCTAGAGAACTCATTAGACATTTGCAAATTTCGAATAATAATTATATGCTAGCTTATTCAATTATTGTGGAAAGGTTTAATTCAAAACGTTTAATTGCAAACACGCATTGGAATGCTTTAGAATCGTCACCAAAAGCAAAATTTAATTCACATACAGATTTAAGAGAATTGCTTAATTGCTTTACGGAAAATATATCAAGCTTACGTCAAACTAAGATTGATTTGCTCGACTTCGTATTGTTTAATTTGTTATCAAAAAAGGTAGATACAAATCTTTTGAAAACATTTGAGTTAGAAAATACATCAGACATTCCATCTTATGATCAATTAAAATTATTTCTAGAAAAACATTGCAAGGCATTAGAAATTAGCAATATGGTTGTTTCCGATACACCGTCCAAATTTAATACGTCCATTAAACAAACCATATCATCTAGTGTACCTTCTAAACGTTCCTTTGAATATTCAAAACCCCAAGTTCGAAAGTCATTCGTAACAACTTCATTCGCTCAGAAATGCAGTCTTTGCAGTGGTACTCATAACTTATACCAATGTGAAATGTTTCTGAATAAATCGCCACAAGACCGTTATAACTTTGTTAAAGACAAACACTTATGCATTAATTGTCTTCGCAACTCTCATATGGTTACACGCTGCTCTTCCAAACTTGTTTGTAAAAAGTGTGCAAGGGTCATCATACTTTATTGCACTTTGAAAACCCTACAGTTGCACAGAAACCTGCAATCACTCTGGCAACAGATCAACTTCCCGAACCCACCTGCAACACTACTACAAGTACGTTGTTATCATCTAGATCGTCCAACACAATGACGTTATTAGGCACCGCAAGAATTTCAATTACAGATGGGTTTGGTAAAGTTCAGACAGTAAGAGCACTTGTAGATAGTGCATCAATGGAAAATTTCATGACTGATAAGTGTTGTCGACGCTTAGGTTTAAGAAAATCGAATATTTCAATGAAGGTTGAAGGCTTAGGTCTATCTGCTTCTCATGCGTATGGACAAGTATCGTGTAAAATTAGTCCTCAAGGTAAAACTGTTCCAGAGTACAGTATTGATTGTTTTGTTTTACCAGACATTTGTGGAACCCTTCCTTCATCAAGGATCTCACCAAATAGTTGGCCTCACATAGTTGGATTAGATTTAGCAGATTCGGACTTCGACAAACCTAGCCATATCGATTTATTGTTAGGTGCAGATTTGTTCGCGCGTGTTTTATTAAACGCAACTCGCATTGGGTCACTAGAAGAACCCGTGGCAATTCACACTACCTTTGGGTGGATATTAACAGGAAGGTTCTTTCTTCTGTTACATCTCGTATATCATTAGCTGCACTTGTAGAAGATGCTAACATTACTCGATTTTGGGAACTGGAAAATATTCCAGATTCTAACAAATTATCTCCTCATGCGGAAATTTGTGAAAGGCATTTTGTGGACACTCACAAGCAGGATGACACCGGTCGTTTTATTGTTTTGTTACCTTTCAATGGTCCTGAACCGCTATTTGCTGGCTCTCGGGAAATAGCACTTCGAAGATTTCTTTCACTAGAACGCCGTTTGAAATAAATCCTCAACTGTATAATTCGTACAGAGAATTTATGCAGAATTATATCGATAGTGGTCACATGTCTCGTATTGTATCGGATTCAACTCGATCGTCTACATTATCGCCGGTATATTACATACCACATCACGCCGTGTTCAAACCAGACAGTACAACTACAAAACTTCGTGTCGTATTTGATGCTTCAGCCAGCGCTCAAAGTGGAGGGTCTTTAAATGATCATTTACTCGCAGGCCCCCCTCTTCAAAAAGATATCATGGAGTTGTTATTACACTTTCGTTTACATTCTGTAGTTTTAACTGCGGACATTAAGCAAATGTATAGACAGATTCTTATTTCTACTAGCCATCGAGACTATCAACGTATAGTTTGGAGATTTAAATCCTCGGAGTCTGTTATCGATTATCAGCTAAACACTGTTACATACGGCATCACATCATCACCATTTCTAGCCATGCGTGTAATTCAAGAACTTGCAAAAAGTCAATCGTTACGTTTTCCTATTGCTTCCAAGATTTTAGCGTCGGATACGTACGTGGATGATTTGATTACAGGGTGTGATTCGATAGAGGATGGCAAACGACTCGTGTATGAATTAAACCAAATTTGCCAATCAGGTGGTTTTATGTTGCGAAAGTGGAATAGCAACGTGCCAAGTGTCATTGGCCATTTACCTGATTCCGTTCGGTATCAGCAAACATTTTTGTTTGAAGAGGTAAACAATACTTCTCAAAAAATTTTAGGACTGCAATGGCAACCATTGAGTGATATGCTGTTTACAATCTTAATATCGTTGATCGGCCTTGTACCAAAAGGAATATGGTTTCGAAATTGCAAGGATCTTTGATCCTCTGGGGTTATTATCACCATTGGTCTTCTTCGCAAAACATTTGATTCAATCTGTATGGATATTAGGAATTGGTTGGGATGAACTCCTCCCAACAAATTGTTTTAAAATGGAATCTGTATCTTCAACAATTACCCGAGTTATTGAAAATTGAAATTCCTCGACGGATTCTTTGCGATAACCATCAAACTGTACAAATTCATGCATTTTGTGATGCATTGGAAGCTGGATATGCAGCAGCAGTTTATCTCCGCTGTGTCGATGAGAAAGGGAACATCCAAGTATCATTGGTCTGTGCCAAATCTAAGGTCGCACCAACCAATCGTATATCATTACCTCGATTAGAATTGTGTGGTGCAGTGTTGTTGTCGAACTTGGTCGAGTATGTGCAAAATACGTATAGAGATAATTTAGTATTGGACGATACATTTGCGTGGTCAGATTCCACAGTAGCATTAGCATGGATTCGATCTTCGTCGTATAATTGGAAGACCTTTATTAGCAATCGTGTCTCGCATATCCAAGAACGAGTGGCTCCATCATCGTGGCATCATATTAAATCACAGGATAATCCTGCTGACTGTGCATCAAGAGGATTATTAGCTGCTGAGCTTGTTAATCATCCTTTGTGGTGGACGGCTCCACCATGGTTACTATTACCTAAAGAGAATTGGCCTGCTCATATGGAACCAACTCTTGCAGATCACACTCAGATGCACATTGAAAAAAGAACTTTATCCCTTAACATACACGTTGCAGATAATTTCGTAGACTCGATGGTAAATCAATTTTCAGATTTGCGAAAAATATGCAGGATTCTGGTATATATTTGTCAGTTCATTCGTAACTTGAAAGTTCGTGCAAATTTGGATATTGGAAACTTAGAACAATTATTGGTCTCCCCCGAACAGTATGCACTTCATTTATTAATAAAACGGGTTCAAGAACAAGTTTTCAGTCAGGACATTGATATCATTCGAAAGGGAAAACTTAGTAATAAACAACTTCGACCTCTCAGTCCTTTCCTTGACAGTGATGGGTTGTTAAGGGTGGGCGGCCGGTTGCGAAATGCAGACGTATCTTATGATACAAAATTTCCTTTGCTACTTCCTCGGTCACACCGGGTGACAGAGCTCATTATTCGAGATTGCCATACGAAATATTTACACCCTGGACTTAGAACTACTCATTTCTTGTTAGTACAAAATTTTTGGATTCTGTCTGCAAAAAGGGCTATTCAACAGTGCCTAAACTCTTGTATTCGATGTTTTCGTCAAAACCTATTTCGCTATGTCCTCCTATGGGCGACTTGCCCCCCTAGACTTACTGCCGGTAAAGCGTTTCTACATACTGGGGTAGACTACGGTGGACCCTTTTCTATCACCATGAATCGTATTAGAGGTGCCAAATCATTGAAAGCCTATGTTTGTTTATTTGTTTGTCTTAGTACAAAAGCGATACATCTGGAGTTGGCATCAAACCTATCTAAAGAGGCCTTTATTGCAGCTTTACGGCGGTTTGTAGCACGTAGAGGTAAATGCTTGCAAATTTATAGTGACTGTGGAACAAATTTTATCGGAGCATCTCGGGAACTAATCGAAAATATGAAGCAGTCATCCGAAACGGAAGGTATTCACTTTGTTTTTAATCCTCCGTCGGCTCCTCACTTTGGGGTAATGTGGGAAGCTGGGATAAAATCTGTAAAGTCCCATCTCAAGAAGGTGGTAGGCGAACAAATTCTCTCGTACGAAGAATTTAACACCATTCTAGTTCAAATTGAAGCCATCTTAAACTCCAGACCTTTATGTCCAATGAGTAACGATCCCACTGATTTTTCATTCTTAAGTCCTGGTCATTTTCTGAACGTAGAACCAGTGTCTGTCATTCCCGACCCTAATGTCTTAGATCTGAAACTATCTTCCTTAAATCGTTGGCAACTGGTTCAACGTATTCAGCAATCATTTTGGAAACGGTGGCATTTGGAGTACCTACACACATTCAACAGAAAACCAAATGGTTTTCTGCTAATTATTCGTTAATGGTGGGAACGTTGGTGTTGATTAAAGATACTCAAGTGTCTCCATTACAGTGGAAAATGGGACGTATACATACGTTGCATTATGGAAAGGACAATGTTTGTCGTGTGGCTACCGTGGCAACATCCCAGGGACTATTTAAAAGGCCCGTGGTAAAATTGTGCCCTCTCCCATTTCAGAGGCAACTTAGTATTATAGTTAGTATATTAGGGTAAGTTAACTTTTAAATTTACGGTATATATATTTTTTTTGTTCGTTTAGACACACTTAGAAAATAAGTTCCTAATACTTATTTTGGTGGGCGGTATGTTAAGGCTTTATAAGAATTTTGTTTGCAATTGTATTATGCCAATGACAATTAATTTAAGTCCTTAAACTATTCCCCAGTTAGAACCCCTCCATTATCCCTACCTTTAGTGCAACGACATAAAAGGGTTGGTAATGTACGAGTGGACGACTATTCAACTTCGTTCTCGCTTGGCTTTGGTTCGTGATTTAGTTCGGTGCATCGAGCATCAGTAATTAGCAACAATTAGTGAACATTATACATACAGTCCATAATTATCTGATAGCAGTGCAAATACAATCAACCACTACAACCAGTGAAAGGTAGGTGATATATTCCTTTAAATTATCATTTCCTTTATGTGATTGTAAATGCAAATTAACATTTTCATTAACAGGTTTAATAAACGTTCTCCAAGTAATGCTGTAATTTTGAAGGTTATTGAAAAGTTTAGAAATACAGGTAGTGTATTGTGCCAACGAAAAGGAAACTCGGGGCGTCCCAGGACAGTTAACAACAACAATAACCATGAACGTGTTTTTGAGCAAATCTTAGAAAATCCGAAAGTCAGCCAGGCAAGGACAGCGTTACAACTTGATTTAAAAAGAACTTCTTTTCAAAGAATCCTGAAGGAGCTGGGTACATTTTCGTATGTGATTCAGGTACATCAACAACTACATCCTCGGGATTATCGCAGTAGAGTGGAATATTGCGCCAGAATTCTCGCGTTACAGTATGAAAATCCTGAATTTTTGAAAATGTTTGGTTTTCAGACGAAGCACATTTTCACTTGTCAGGCTATGTGAATCGTCGCACAAATCGATTTCTGGGCTTTGCCAGACCCGATGAGGTTCAAGAGGTTCCTTTACATAGTGAAAAGTGAGTGTCTGGTGTGCTGTTTCCGGACACGGAATCATTGGTCCGTACTTTATCGAAAAGAATGGTAGGCAAGTCACACTTAATCAACAGAGGTACAGACAAATTTTAACACGATTTATCCCTGATCTACGTCAATTCTGTCGTGCACGTAACTTGGCATTTCGAAACCAATTTTTTCAGCAGGACGGGGCAACTTGCCATACTGCTGCCGCAATTCGTCAATTTCTTCAAGAACATTTTCCAAGCAAATTCATATCACGATTTACTGACTTCCCTTATCCTTCACATTCTCCAGACCTCACACCTCCAGACGCATACATTTGGGGCATGGCTAAAAATGCCGTTTTCAAACGGGCACCACAAACCATCGATGATCTAAAGGATGCCGTTAGAGTCTTCATCGCAGCCCTGAGACAACCCTTATTCAATAACATGACCAGAAACTTAAAACATCGTTATGAAGTCTGTCTCGAACGAGGAGGTGCACATTAAGAACATATAATAAAGTGTCAATAATATGTATTTTTTAAATATACAAAACAATTACAATTTCAGTACTGTTTATTTCGGGCAATACTGTATTTACAGAAAAAAGTGTAGGCCTTGAAAGGACCTTCAAAATGAGTGGTCATAGTTTAAAATTGGTTAATTTGTTTATTTGCAAATGAATTTAAAGTGCTTAAAATGTCGCTTTTTAAATTTGTTATTGTTGAAACAATAATTGAGATATTGAGTTTAGACCACTTGGAAAGGATAAGAATAAGGACTCTTAAGTTACCATTAAAATTTTATTAAACATATTGAACTTTCCGATTTCACAAGGTCATTGCCCGAACACTTGAGGGAGTGGAAGTGTGTGGATGGCGTCGTCAGACGCGCCATGACATTCAGTTTTCAATGTGAGCAATGGCGTGGTCGCGTCAACATCGAGCGTTTGTGGTGGAAGAGTTTATTCGAAATGGTGAATCAGTGATCACAACACAGCGTGCGTTTCGTGTACACTTTGCTCTTAGTCGTCACGATCCCATACCCACTGGACCAACAATTAGGAATTGGGTAACTAATTTTAGAGCGACATCTTCGACATTAAAAGGAAAACTAGTAGGCCGAACTAGGACTTCAACGTCAGCAGAAAAACTGGATAGAGTACAGGCTTCAATTCAACAGTCCCCCCCCCCCAGCGATCTGTTTGTAAACACGCTGCTTCACTGGGATTATCTGCCAGTAGTGTCAGAGGAATCCTCCATAGAGACCTTCAATTGCACCCATACAAGATGCAGTTAGTGCAAGAGTTAAGTGACAGAGACTTTGACACACGAAAAAATTTGTGCCGTGACATTTTGCAGAGTATTCCTCATACTGCTGTTTTGATCTTTAATGATGAGGCCCATTTTCACCTGGCCGGAACTGTAAATAAACAAAATTTTTGCTATTGGGCAGAGAATAACCCTCGGAAACTTCACCAACGACCGCTCCACCGCCCTCGAGTTACAGTGTGGTGCGCTGTTGAAGATTTTGATGTGTCCCTACTTTTTCGAAGAAAATGGTGAAGTTGAAACAGTGACTTCTGCTCGGTATTGTCACATTTTGAAACCAAAAGTGGATGAATTATTGCAAGACCATGAAAATGAAAACATTTGGTTCCAACAAGATGGTACTACGGCCCATACATCTCATCCATCGTTCAGCGGAACTTCTAAGGCAAATGTTTCCCGGTTGTCTTATGTCTTTGCGAGGCGATTGTGGGTGGTCCCCCAGATCGCCTGATTTAACCCCATGCGATTTTTTTCGTCGGGGTAGCCTCAAGGAAAAGGTGTACAAGCATCGTCCCTGAACTATCAATGAACTAAAGACTGCCATCACTGAAGAAATTAATGCTATTCCTCTGAATACGATTGACAGATTCATGGAAAATTTCTAGGAAAGGCTCCGTCAGTGTTTGGACAATGGAGGTAGACATTTAGAAGATATCATTTTCAAATCATAATAAAATAAAACTGCATTCTATGTTCTTTTAAATAATAAAATAAATTTCATTGCATCTTGCTTTGTTTTTATTACGCACCTCTTTGAAATAGGAAATATCAATATAATTCACCTTATAGTTTTATTAATAGTTTATTTGTTAAGTTAAAAAATTTTTTCTTACTGGAATTTCTACAGAATTGGTCGAGTGAAAGTTTAAATAAATTAAGGAAAGTTAATTGCAAGAAACCTCGGGAAGAGTCAAACCATTACGTGCTGTTATGGGAAAAATTGAATTTTAAAGTTAATGCAAGAAACGGCTCTAAAGTGAAGACATGCTTTTCGCTATAAACAAATGAGCGTACCTTCGGTAATATTTATTCTATTGAATCGGGACAAAACCATTAGAAAGCTGCTATTTTCCTGAAGTTTTTCCGAAAAAAAAAATTATACAACTTGTTGGTGGAGAAAATAATTTTTATTTTCAAGAAATTCTTGCTCCTATAATTATTCACTTTATTTTTAATTTTAAATTTGTTGGAACGTACGAATTAAACTATTTGTACAAAATTCCAAGCTTTTGTACACTTATTTTTTATTAATGAAAATTTTGTGCAAACTGACGGCAGCTCTGCCAATGGCGCTGGACGGCAGAGTGGGGAGTACGGGTACGACTCCTTTGAGCTTTCGCAACAAAATTGCTGCAACTTTAAATATCTCAGCAACAGATTGACATATTGAGATGATTTTTTTTAATTGGAATACTTTTTACTGCTGATTTTAAATGTATTGAAAATTTTAAAAATTTGTTTCTTACGTCTGAAATTTAACATTATTTATTTATAATAATTATTTTTATATAAATAATTATCTTTTCACAATCATTCTTACAATAATTGTACATCTGAAATTAAAATTAATTTAATAGTACAACATTCAAATAAGCAATATTCATGCAAATTAGCACATACCATAGGAAATTCAAACTCTTCATAGCTATTTTCTATATTTAATTTATATAAACTAATTTTACCTTCATGTTTTTTATTTAAGTACATCGGGAAAGCGATTATAATAGCAGCTTTCGCATGACATTTGTTCCAATTGAATAGAATAAATATTATAGAAGTTACTCTCATTTGTTTACCAGCGAAAACATACTGTTACATGTAAAATAAGCGTTAAATGAATTAAATTTTGATTTGCCCTGGATGGGCGGGACCCCGTAACAATACAAAAATGCGTCGGTTAACTGCAGTGATGAGAAAAAGAAAATAACGAAAAATATGAAATACAAAAATAATAAATAACAGGGCTTAAATACAAAAATTTTCAACTACATTAACTTACCCCGAAAGGTCTTTCTCCGTCAAAATCGAGAGGCGCTAAACGGTAGGTCACAGCAATTTCTTATGATGTTATTTCTATACGGTAGATGGTTTTTCCGCATAAAACTCTATTGCTTTGGTCATAATAAAATAAAATTGTAAACTAAAATACTTCTTCCAAATAATACTATCACAGAGATAGCTGGATATTCTTTACAATTCATCGACTTTACCTAGTTTTTAAATAAATTGAAATCAAATTCAACTTAAACTTAAACTCTATTAACATAAAATAATTTAAATACTAGTTACAAAAAAGTAATTTCTTAACCTCAAATCCGGCCAGGTATTGCTAAAATAAATCCTGAAGAAAAACATTAAATTACACCGTATCTCTAAACAAAACCTAAAGAAAACATTAAATTACACCCAACAAAAATAATTCATTTCATACTTTTTTATTTTCCATATGAATCATGTCACATGATAAATCCCAAATTGATTGGCAATGCATTGTCCATTCCAAAAATACTAAGTTTTCTTACTTTTATCAACAATAAAACTTGCAATACTCCCTGTATGTTTATTGTGGTTTGTATTGTATTTTTCTTAATTTTTGTTGGGTATTAAACCACTTGTCGAAATTTTGACAACGATCCCAGGTCATGGATCGAAACGTAAATAAAGACAATTTAAAAAACTCAAGTGGTTTAATACCCAACAAAAATTAAGAAAAATAAAACTTTCATTTTAGACGTAGTATATACAAGTCTATCACTAATTAGTTCAGCCAAATAATTATTTTGTTAATTAATTTGTTATTATCAAAATGCATACAACCCACATTTAAAAATTTATAACATTGTTTTTAAAACATCTATAAAGGCTCATAATAGTGCTCACTTTTTAATTACGGGATATCAAACAACCGTCAGTATTTTTTCATCATTTTTAGATATCCAAACACAGCAACTTCTTAACTCTAAACTCGCCACAAAGTTCCAATTGAATGGAGGGATGACTCACAAGCCTACGCCCCTTTGTTTTCAACCTGTTATCACGGCATTATATCTGCGCGCGCGCGTTTATGAAACTACTTTGCCACTTCATTTTCCCATGTCGGTCGACGCCTATTCTCTTCGAGAATGCAGTCACTATGAAACTTTGTACATTCAACCTCATATAAAAACTCAGATTCTATCAACCCAACCCCCTGTTCTATTTGCCGGTATCTCTACATTTTGATGTTGATGCATTGCCGGTTCACAATTAATTCCTTCATTCCTAGTAAGATGTCTAATTGTGGTATTATTTTCTCCGCCACATATTATGTTCTTAATCCGGGATTTTTTTGTTATTGCACAATCTTGTTATTAAGTTTATGAAATGAAACGCGGAGAAAGTACTTGTGTTATCATGTAATTTACTTAGCTTTTCATTTGTGTTTATCTGAAGTCATATAAAATAAATACATTGTAATGTATTGAATGAAAATATTTAACATGACGTGATTTCACTACCAACGTTTACAGTTACATTTTGCTTACACTTTTGTGGTTTAAAAGTTGTTTGTGGTCGAATTCCAATATGTATCTAACACAGATAAAAGGATTATATTTGTGGCTTTAAGATTATGATTTGAATGAAAATATTAATTTTACTGTATGTCTAGTTTTCGAACGCTTTTATACATGAAATTAAAATTATACGGGGTGCTTCAATAACAAGTTTGTTCATTCAAGAGCAATTCCTGCTTTCTCGTTTAATTTTTTATTTCCCGTAACGCCCATCGTTACAATGCCTTCACTTTAGAACGGGTTTTTTCAACTTAACTGTAAAAATTGACTTTTCCCATAACAGTACGTTATGGTCTAAATCTTTTTGAGTAAATTTGTTTAATTTATTTAAACTTTCATCTGGTCCATTCTAAAGAAATTCCAGTGAGAAAAAATTTTTTTACTGAACAAATGAATTATTAACATACTATTAAATAGTTTCAATGGACATTTTTAATGGCAACTTAAGACCCTTATGTGGATAATTTTCAAGTGGTTTAAGCTCAATATCTCAATTATTCTTTAAACAATAACAAATTTAGAAGTGGCATTTTAGGCATTTTAAATTCATTTGCAAGTAAGCAAATTAACCAAACTATGATCAATCAGTTCATAGATATTTACAGGGCCTACACTTTTCATTTGAAACTTTTTTCTCTAAGTATTATAGCTTTCCGTCAATCATTTAAAAACATGTCTTTCGCCCCTTTGGCAATTGTTTAAAAATATTAATAAATAAAATGATTTGGTTGGTTTCGTATTGCTTATACTAACATAATATGCATTCAGTGCGTTCCTTTAATGTTTCGAGGTTTTTCCTAATTTCCCTAACAGTAGTTTTGCGCTAGGTTAAAAATTACATAAGGAGAAAGTTTAAGTCTAAAATTTAGGTTGTGGTCTTTTTACTGTAATTTACGATTTCACGTCATTGCTAAATTTCTAGTACAATTTATTGTGATTTAGTATCCAAGCAGTTATATATGTGAAATGCTTGCGATTTTCGATACTTTTAACACACCCTACATTTTCCTAATATATAGGGTCGTAGAGATTGAAATGTTATTGCCATTTCTTTATTTTATTGCGGTTATCTTTAGCGGAAGGCTTTGGTATAATCATAGATTAACGGCGGGTATGCTGAAAATATCGATTTATTTTAATAGTTTGTCATTAGTAAACTTTGAAACAATATTATTTAATTTCTACTATGTATATTGAAGACTATTTTTAATACAAACGTGTAAATACTCCACGACGGATAGATAGCAATAAGTAGGCGGACGTAAGGAAGAGATATGATCAACGTGGGCTTCAATCCCAAGCGTTGAACATGAAGTGGAATTTTCGCAACCTTCAAAGAATACCCATAAAATTTGAATAAACTGTTTATTCAGATAACTCTTATTACTTTATATCTATAAACGTAAAGGAACTTCAAGTTATTACATTATTGTATAAAATGAAAAATAAACTTTGACATTTTGAGAAAACAACACGGACGTTCTTAAGGCAAGCTAATGTTGTACTAGCAAACGTTGTACAAAAATATCACAAAGCGCTGAACTAGCACTAGTAATTATTTTTAAAGGGTTTTTGAATAATTCATATTAACAAAGACCGGTAGTTGATGAATCAGGTTGCGTACTAACCTAATATTTGATGGGTATTAAGTTACTAATCAACGACTGCTTTTATGATATTGAGAATTTCTGTGTCATATCTAAAAATTAGAAGAAAGTTATGTCTAAAATTTAGGCAATGGTCTTATTACTGTAATTAAATTTTCACGTTTTGCCCAAATTTCTAGTACGATTAATTTTAATTTACTATCTAAGAAGTTATTAATGTGACATTCTCAAGCTTTTCGCTTATGACGCAAGATAGATTTTGGACCTCTTGGAACGGCGTTTTAAAAAAGCTCCTTTCAAAAACTTCTATCAATTTTATTAAAACAGTAATTACAATTGAATTTAACAAGTGGTTGCGTTATATTCATTAACGTTTTAACAATCAAAGTTACTTTTCACTAATTAAATTAATTAAACTAAATTGAGTAGCTTGAACAACCAACAATGTTAAAGTTGTGAAGCTCTAGACTGACTGGCCATCTTGGGCTCCTGAGGGTATTTATGCTATCCCTGCCCCTCACATTGCTTGTGGGAACTGCAGATCTCATGTCTGCTATTTTCCTTTAACAATACAAAGTATTACTTCTTAGTAATCTTAATTCTAACAATAAGTTTCTTACTATCTATTGTGACCTGAACCTGCAGTGTCATGTTACGTCTGGAATACAAAGTATTGACATCCGTTCTCATGTCTGGTTTATGAACTTCCATTAACATTTTGTAATATGTCCTTTAATTATACATTGTAACGATCTAATTTAAGATTTAATACTTCCATTTGATTACATATATAACCTAATTTGGGGGATATGTAACTCGCATCCTAAATTGTCTTAATCTAAAATTAAATACGGTCTTAAAAATTGCAAAAGTATCTATTTCCTTATTTTGTTTTGTTTATCCGTAACATATGGTCGGGCTATAATCATAGAATAACAACGGTATAACGAAATGTTGTTGATGTCGATATATTTTAATATTTCGTCATTGGTAAAAATTATAGCAAATTCCTGTTTTGAAACAATATTATTTAAGTGTTTTTACTACGTATGTAGAAAATTATCTATTTTTAATGCAAGTGTGTAAATTCCTCAGCAATAAGGAGGTAGACCTAAAGTAAAAATATGATCGACTTGTGCTCAAATTGTGTTGACAGACATCAAGTGGAGTGAGTTGAAATTTTTGCAACATTCAAAGAATACCTGTTTGAATTTGCTTAACCTTTTTATCCATATTATGTAACATGTTCATTTTCCAGAACCCTTATAACTGAATACTTTTGATTCATAATCATTTTTAGTATCATAAATTTTCGTTTTGATAAAATATTTAATCCTATAATTATAAAGTAACCGGAATATTTTTGTCCCTCATAAACAAAGTTTCGCTTTCGAAAAATTTCCAAGAACGATTACTTTTGTGTTCAAGTTCAAATGTTTTTTATTCTAGAAATTGTGTAGTTTTCAATACAAGGTCACGCTTGGTGCGTTTGGTTTCAATACGCGACACCGAGCCGCAACGTTAGTCGTTTCTTAGCTATCGTAGAACGAGGATGTCTTTCCCGACTTCTAGGGCAGGCGATTGGAGAATCGCATTGTGTTTGCGACCTCCTAAGTTGTAGTTGTAGAAAGACATGGGGCGAAGCTAATCAATGGTTCGTATATTATTATTTAAGTATCCTGTCTAATCCTCCCGTTTTCTTGCAGCGCAGTTATACAAGGTCAAATGACATCATTTTAAATTATATCACATTAATTTGAACTATAAAATTTTATAATCTTTACGGCTAATAATGTAATAAATTTATACAACTGGAAGGCACGTTTAAAACATGCTCCAACTATAAATGATGATTTGCCGTATGAAAATTTCTACAATGGCACTTATGCGAAGGCGTAACTTGGTGGTGATTTGGATAAAAATTTCGTACCGCACATCTTTTGAAGTGGTCATTAATGTCATTGGTTGGTAGCATCGTCCGGTGTGCACGACCTTTGTATCTGACAAAATGACCAGAACTGACCTTACATTCCCATGTTAAATCCCATAAGAAAACGGGTTTTTTGGTCTTATGATTACCTTGCTATACTGCTCCTTTGGCCAATTCGGTAATAAATTGCACTGTCGATTGCTTCAGCGCAGGCCCAGCGAAAGACAGCGGCGATACAAAGCCAGACGGAGAGGTCTCCATACCCTCGGTCCAATGTCGTGAGGTAACAGCATTCTAAACTATGCAGCGACTTAAAAAGTTAGGGAAAAATAGGATAGATGAAAGAGGGAGATGGGATGTTTGGAATTTCATAACAACCAGATAGAAGAGAGAAGAAGGACTCGCATTCAGCAAACGCGCTAGAACAAACGTGGATAATAGAGCACTGGTCAACCGGCCAAAATGTAGTCAGCAGCTTGGAAAAACCATTCTAATGTGATAGACGGTTGTCGAGACTAAGACAGGTACAACGGAAGAAATATAAGGCTGAAACGGAGATGAGATAGAGGGCTATAAAAAGTAGTGTTTTAGGATTGGCATTCTGGGAAAAGGGTAGAGAGTAGAGAATGTCCCCACACCTGTCTGAGAGACTACCTGCAACATTAACGATAAAATTATTAACGCGTCGATAATTAAAAAATAATTAGGCTCTAATTTATCTTTATACCGAGCGCATCCACGGCGATAAGAAAATCAGAAAAAAAGGTAAAACAATCAACTTAATTGTAGCTGCATGGTAATTACCACTAACACACTGAAATAATTAACTGATTCGCAGTTATTCGAGGCTATACCAAAACAATAAGAAATTAACTCTGAAAACGATAAATTGCGACAGCCCCTCATCAACACGCTTAGGAAAAAACAGAAAAAATGTTCAAACGACCTTATGATATAGAAAAAGAGTAGACAAGGGAATTATAAAACAGATAATTGAGATAATTGCGGCAAAACCATGTCAAATAGAAATTCCTTGTAGTCGCAACTGTGGAAATTGACTTTTTACTACAGAGGCAAAGTTCTCTAGTACTACGTGTGTCCAACGGGTAAAGCAACAATCTGACTTCAGCTAGTACAAATCCTAAAAATTTGCTGTGTGTTCGAGCGGAAGATATGTCAATCACATCAAAACAATGCGGTTCGTTGTGTGATAATAGGCGTGATAGGAAAAAGGAGAAAATTTAAGAAAAGTGGAAATTATGTAAGTGCAATGGCGGACAAATTTTTAAAAACTGAGGACGAGAGAACTATGAAATCACGAGAAGAGTACGGTATCTGAGAAATGAAAAGGTTAGAAATGATTCAAGGTTAAAGGGTAAGATACATGTATACACGAGGAGATAAAGTCAAAAGATAGGAATTCAATCCTAGTAACGGTAGAGGTGAAATGATATAATTAAATGAAGATAAAACACAGATATTAGTACTTGTTAATCGTTAGAAAGAGAAGAAAAAGTTTTTAAGTTCTTACTATGTAATGGTTCTTGAAATTTACTATAATGATCTTGTAGTTTATAAGTCAATGCAAAAATTACATGATATACTTTACTTAACGTTCATATGGAAGCTGATTTTAGAGAGAAATTTTTAATTGTATTATATAAGGAATGATTTGGTTTCATGTTTAATTTTGAAATCTCAAAGGTAAGTTTATTTGAACTACATGTAGGTACTTCATATTATGGAGATAAAATCAGATACAAAAATGTACAATTGTAAGGAAAAGCAGATATTTTAGATGTAAATATTTACTTCTTTAAAATGGAATTAACGTGTCTTTTTTATACAGCACAAGGTTCAAACACCTGGCAATAGAGTAATTAGGAAATTTTATTAATGCAATTCAATAGTACAAGTTTATGTTTACGTTTTTGATAGAAAGTACTATCAGATCCTTATTTAAAAGTAAATGATTTCACACATTTATAAAAACCATTTGGACACTGAGGATCAATTAGACAGAACTTCTTTAAGTGAAAATTATTTTAGTCTAGGTAAAAGTAAGGTTATAATTCTAATTCCGATGAGTTTCGATCAAATTCTTCTTTTTAAGATTAAGCTATTAGCTCTTTTTTTAAACAACATCCAGTTGCACACAGAGCTTAATTCAAATTAACCAAAGGTTACTCATCAATTGCTATAAATAAGATAATGTCTAAAACTTACAATTGCTACAACGATACACTTTCATGGAACTTCAGACAGAAAACACAAACATCAATGAGTTATTACAGAAAATTGTGAATTTTTTATATTTAGAAAAGATAATTAACACGAATCACTTTAATGTTAGTACATATAAAATTATGGCAGTTTAATCAAAACAAACAATGTCGATCGGACATTTTTATATAGTCTTCTAAAGTTGAAAAGAGCTGGCCTTAGAGTGTGAGAAATATAATTAGTTACGCAATTAGGCATTCTAAATAGAACAGATATAATACAGTAAGTAGTATATCGCTTGCCCGTGCAGAGGGCGTAAGATTATATCACAAATTTTAGAATAGAAAATGAGCAAGTCAATGACTTAAACCTTTTGTCTATCCAGATAATTAAGTTAAGGTACAGCCAATTGATGAATTCTCGTATTACGGTATTTGCCACGTTAAAATATTACTACGTATTTTCCTGTTCTTTTTGTTCTGCAGGGCGTGAAGTTTAATTGGCTTCTCTAGATCAAATTGGCAGTGGAATTTGTTGTTCATCTACAACATAAAGGGGCGTGACAAGGATACGGATACGGCACTAGGAACGATATAGGGATTCGACGGATAAACCCCAACACTATTTATACAACAGTATGTCACAGTTCTGCCAGATAAGGTAGTTACGTTCATAATGATCATGGCGGCTGACTTGTGAAATTCACCATCCTTCTTCACTGTACATTCTGATTGGTCGAGGACAATGACGTACATTTATTTTGAAGGGGAGGAAACGTGCTATTTAACATTCCATGCCCACGAAACGTTGCTGGGAACTCAAAACCGCGTTTATGTAATGCGTAATACTTTACTTAATTATACAAAAAACTACCCTACGATTAATTATCTACTAGAATCCTTGTGGAGTCATTTGAAGCGTAACAATGTTTGGAACCAGAATTATCACTCTATATTACAACCAGCGTCTTACTACCGCGTGTTAGCGCCAGATGCCGACCAGAGCTTGTAAAAAGCTCTTGACATGCTGTGCCATTAGTTGAAGTTCGTAATTGTTGGTTTCAGCAAGATGACACTCTAGCATATAATTTTTGAACAGTGATGCAATATTTAATCGATACATTTACCGAAAGATGGTTTAGCACACGATCGGGGGAGCCATGACCATCTCGTTACCCAGAATTAACACGTTTAGACGCGTTTCTTTGGAATTCATAAAATATTATGTGCGCGCTCGGAAGTTGAGAACGAAGAGCAGTTGAGAGCAAGTTGAATCTTTTCAAAGCTTAGCGAACAGAGTTAAGCTTGCGGCAAAAAAGATGTCATTTGTGTTCAGAAAATAATGGTTACCTTTTTGACCAATATTTAGGAATTTATTATTTTTGTGGTTAATTATATGTTTGTTGTTCATTTTATTATTTAAGTGTCATTTTTCAGTTTCCTAGTAAATATCAACGCTGTTGAAATGTATAATTTTTAAAATTAAAGTTCAGGATCGCATTTTGTTTTTTTTAGATAATTATCTAAAAAGGTACGCAATTCATAAAAATCATTAACTAGGGGAATGTCGTTGATCTTAGAAGTGGAGGGGATCTATAAATTCTTTGCTAACTAAACATGGCCCTATTTAAAATGCTGAGGATGATTGTGATACAGGAATACGACACCTGGGATAGGAACCGTCACGTTAAACTGTATTAAAAATTTCTTTAAAAATAGTCTTTTGTTTTGATATAAGTTTGGTAATAACACTATGTAATTAATGCATTGCGTTACGTTAATTATAAATTAGATGCGAAAAGGAAAATCTTAACTTGACAGAATAGATATGACCGTATCTTGTATGATAGATTTCACAAATAATTAATCTTAATTAAACATAATATTTCAATTCTTTTGATTTTTAGAATATATAATTTTGTTTAGGGTAGTTGGTATAATTAAAGCAATAAAAAAATTAATTTTCTTAAAATAAATTGGTACAATTTAATATAATACTAAGATAACGCGTTAGTGGTTCAATAGTATAAACCGCTGAAATAAAAGATTCCATACAATATACAATGTAATGAATATGTTAAAAATGTAAGACTGAAAACTAAATCAGGGCGTCTTGAAATAAATAAAACCATACAGTTATATTGAGGAAATAAATTAATATAGAGACAGCAATAAAGAGTAAACCTAGTATTTAAAACAGTACCTTCTCATAGAGTAAGCATGTCATTTTAAGAAAGCTTTAGAATGATGAAGTAGATAACAGTGAATTTATTAACATGCATCGCAAATATAGGAGAGGTTTTTACAAATTTTAGTTTAATGAATTAGATCTGTTACATAGTTACCTAAGGAACACGCTTCATTAGTAAAATTTACGAATATCAAGTTGCAGGTGGTTTAATCATATCATCGAATACAATGTAAGATGTTACAAACTTACAATGTATTCATTTATATTGCTGAAGACATAAGGAAACGCTAAACACGGTACATTCTCCTTAATAAATTATATGACATTACACGTCTTATACGTATTTAAATTTAAAACTCAGTAGGAAGACTGTACCGACAGAACTCTTACGAAACGTAAGAAAAATAAAGGGAAAAAATTACAAGAGTTACATCCGACGGAAAGATTAACAAATGAATTATTTGCAAGCAAGAAATTAAACATCATATGAGGAAGTAATAAGGCGGAAGGGGCTATGCCGTTGGGGTGATATGAAAGCAACTTAAATGTTATGTTCAAAAACTTTAAGTTCGGAAAGCAACTTGGGAAGTGAATTTAAAAACAAAAAGGAATGTAGGAATACGAGCTTCAAGATGTAACTTGGCTTCCTCCGAATGGGAATATTAAAGCGGTGGGCTAGCTTTTGTATGACTTCGCTTCCAGATTTGGCAAGGAGGTTAACCTTGCGTGGAATTTTGCAAACTCGAGTATGTGCTGCGTTAAACCTACGGTATAGTTAAAATACATGGATTGTGTTGAGTTAAGAGAGTTTTGTTAGTTGGGAAGAACGAGAATTGAAATACTGGAGGTTTCTGGACAACCTGATGGTTTTAAAGATTGGAATTATACAATGAGTAATATTATGTTCTTTTTAATATTGTGTATGTGAATTTTTAAATGTAAATGGGCCGGTATTCATGTAGTAGGAAATGAAGCGAACCTGAAAATTTAATTATTTGGTTGAACGTTGAATTAGCTGCGGAATTAGTGTTGGTTAAGTTTATGCATGATATTAGCGTGTAAGGAAGTTGGAATGGTTTGGATCATATTGGAACAAATTAAGAAACGTACACACGGAAATTTGTGTAAATTTTATTTGTAGAATTTAATGTTAGTTTAAACATAAAATTTAGTATTTTAGAATGGACAATAAAATGATATAACGAAAAAGGTGGTATTTAACTGTTGTCTTTGTTTGTTTATAACGACATTTCCAGAAATAGTATAATGTCAGTTAATTTAAAATGGGAAGCGGGAAAATATGGAGTGATAATATAATTCAGGGATTTAATTTAGTAATTTTTTAGGATTTTTTTTGTAATACCTGGCCAGAGTGTGGTTAAGAAATTTAGGTTTTTTTTACGGAAAGTATAATTCTATTTTAAGTTGAAATTATTAATGTCAATAGAGGTTGAGGGTAGGTTGAATTTGCATTTATTTATGAATTGGGATAAAAAGTAGATCATTGTAACAGATTATCCAGTCACCCCAGTGATGGAATCGTATTTGTAAGACGCATTTTATTTTTCAATTTTATTTAGTTTGACAATAAATAAATGAGTGGTTTTAAATTTCTTTTAGAGAAGGTAAAGTATAACGTGATCGAGTGTATGAAATCAAAAGCAAAGCAGGCCTATGCGAAATAACCGTCGTTTATGTAGAGATAATATCCAAGCGATTGCTGTTACAGACGGTTTGGCATCTCTTAATTATGATAAGAGAAAAAGTTTTTCATGGTAAGTGATTTTGTAACGTAGTTGTTTCTATTCCAGACCTTATTTTTATCATTTCTGTCATAGGAACCTACTTTCGCACCACTGTAGTTAGCCGACGCATCCTTATATTGTTACGTTGACCCTGCTCCTTCAGGACAAATCAATACTTATAACTTAACGCTCGCTTTACCTCTAACAATTAGGGAAAAATCAAATGCAAAGTTCTGTTTCTGGCAAGTCAATTTCCACAATCCCTTCCCCCCCCCCACCACAATCGAAATTTGAACTTTATTCAACGTCATTCGTTTCTGCATCGTAGGTGCACAAATATGCACAGTGAACGAACGATTGTGCACCTCTCTATTCAAAGATACGAAGAAAACAAAAATGGGGGGGCTGTGGAAACGGCAGCCCCCTTCCGAAGACATTTCGGATTTTTATAGCCAATCGTTTGTGCATCGTAGGTGCACAAATGTGCACGGTATACGAACGTTTGTACACATCTCTATCGGAGATACGAAGAAAATAAAGTAGAGGGGCTGTAGAAACGGCAGTCCACCACCAACGAAATTCCGGATTTTTAAATAGCCAATCGTTATATGTTCTTGTTATCATGGTTTGAAGCATCCGTCAAAATTGTAAATTCGATTTATCATTCTTCAATCGCTGTACGTCTCAATACATTTACTACAATAACTTCTGTTTTCGTCCGATTTCTTGAAAAATTTAACATCGAAGAACTCGAAGCGGTGGCACGGTCGACACATTTACGTCTTTCGGACTTTATATGCTCTTCAATATTACCGGTACCGCTATGAGACACACTGAATTCTATACGTTTACGCATATGACATCCTAGGGAGTATTCGTTTGCTTAATAAACAGTTTACTTGTAAACTAATATTCAATATGGACTTGCATTTCGGCATAGTTAAAATGGGAATTTCCGAAACAAAACACTTCGAACGCTGTGGAAACAACTGACAATTGAAAAAAGGCAATAAGTAGTAAGAAGTATTCAAGGCGTGGACGGTAAGCAAACCAAGACGCCCCTCCTCTGTTCGCCCATTCCTTCCCGTCCCATTTTGCATTATCCGTTCACAACAAAGTTTTTGTAAGAAAACGTCGTTCATTTGATGGGCGCTGACACTTCGGCAGTTCTATGTATATTTTTTTATAATACAGTTTGAGAAAATGTACAACCGCTACGCCCTAACGAACAATTAACCATAAAGAAGAGAAGAAATTTGTTTGGTAAAGAAGTTACCATTTCTGGGGTCTCCGGTCCCCGCAAATCGCTTTCCTTTTATCTTAGTGTACGAAAGTGCGCAAACGTTGAGATTTTGCAGAATTATGTATATGCAATACACGCCAACAAAAATCACTAAAAACCTTGAGTATGGCCCGTAGGAAAAGTGTTGCTGTGAATGTGAATAACTCAAATTAATTTCTGCATAGCTAGTATTGGTTAGGTGCGTGAAGTTAGCCGCACTTTTTTTAATTTCAAAAAATTTCTTGAGGCATAATGAAGCGTTATTTTGCGCCGTTAAAACAAAATATTGCGCCCACCTAGTAAACAAGTTATATTAAAAAAATTATTGTGAACAAGTTATTTACGAAATTTTCCGTAGATACGTGAACCGCGCCTACTAGAGGTTTTCTAAATAACTTGCTTGCAACGAGGACGCAAAATTTTATTTCAAGGGTGCAAATTGGCGCCTAATGAGCGCCTATTTATGGCACAATTTTTTTTTTCAAAATTCCAAAAAGTGATGCTACTTGAACTTGGCCGGAGCAATAGTTTTTTTAATATAGCTTGTTTGCCAGGTAGGCGCAAAATTTTGTTTTAACGGCGCAAAATAGCGCCTTTTTATGGCACAAATTTTTTTGGAAAAAACGAAAACAGCGTGGCGGTGTAAACTTGCCGGAAAAATTTTTTTTAAAAATAACTTGAATGCTAAGAGAGCGCAAAATTTAGTTTTAACGGCGCAAAATGGTTCCTAATTATAGCACAAATTTTTTTGTAAAATTAAAAAAAAAAAATGCGGCTAACTTCACGCACCAGTTTTGGATAGTATTTCACATCGATTGCGAGAGTGCACAAATGATGCACAAGCGATTGGCTATAAAAAAATCCTGAATTTCTTCGGTGCGGTGGCTGCTGTTTCCACAGCCCCTCCACTTTATTTTCTTCATATCTCCGTATAGAGATGTGCACAAACGTTCGTTCACTGTGCACATTTGTGCACCTACGATGCACAAACGAATGACGTAGAAAAAAGTTCAAATTTCGATTACGGGGGGCTGTGGAAACGTGTTTGGTTCTGGCATCTAATTAACTTCATGAATGGGCAACATTTCTCTCATTTAATCGAAATAGTTTTTTGTGGTTTCTGGAACTTTAATGCATCGTGTTTTTATTGACACATTGTATATACTATTGGGATCGCTATCTTATTTTTAATACGGATCTAGCAACAATTTTATACTCTTCATGTAAATTGTTTGTACGAATTGGCATTCTATTGTTAAAGGGTATTTAAAGAGGAGTGCAATTGCGCTTTCGTGCAAAAGGGTTTGATGTTTGTGTTAGTGAAATTCTGCCAAGTTGTAGCAACAATGTTACTGGAATTTTAATTTATACACAAACATTTGAACGTACGTGCATATTTGTGGAATTACAAGCATATTACAGGCTTGTTTATTACATAGTTTAGTTACGTTCGATCCTTGCAGCAGTGTGTATTGTAGTGAGCATTTTCAATTTTAATAATGTATAAATTGGTGAGCGTGGCATTTAAAAGTCGCAGCTGATCTTGTTTGTTTATGGTAAGTTGATAATGTACCGTACTTACTCTGTAAGAATATCGGAAGCATAGGGATTTATTTTTCTAGTACTACTATGTATTTATGAATCATATCGGAACGATTTTATAGGGTTTAATAAGTCAAGGAAAATTAATAATAACAACCGTTCATTGTACTTTACTACAAATAAACAACTAACTAATCGTTATATTTTTACGTTTTATAAATAGCTTTTTAATAGTATTTCTACCGTTAGCGTAATATCTTGCTACTGCTTCTAAGCAGAATTAATATTTGATCAGTATTAGGTGAGTTATAAGATATTGGAGAATAGTGTCCTAGTATAAAAAATTACATAAAAAGGAAATTGAACTGAAACTATCCGTCGTTTTTACTAAACTCAAATTAAGCCTAAACTGTAGGCCTTGGTCTTATTAGTGTAATTAAATCAAAAATTTGTATGTAAATTATTAGTAAGTACAATTTATGGTGTTTCATTGCCCAAAAAGTTGTGAAAGTTTAATTCTTGAGAGGTTTTCATAAATTTTGCCGACGACCACCTGTGAAAACAACACATAGCATTACTTAGTTATTTAGAAAATGATTTATATCACTCTCATCATCATCATTAGGTCTTCAGTCCTGAAACTGGATAGACGCGCACCCTCATTGTTTCCTATTCGGAACTAACCTACACATTTCCCTGAAATTTGCATAGTATGCATCTATCACTATCTGATCTAGGGTCTACATCTACCACCTTTTTCCTATCTGCTTGTAATACAGTATTGCCCGAAATAAACAGTACTGAAATTGTAATTGTTTTGTATATTTAAAAAATACATATTATTGACACTTTATTATATGTTCTAAATGTGCACCTCCTCGTTCGAGACAGACTTCATAACGATGTTCTAAGTTTCTGGTCATGTTATTGAATAAGGGTTGTCTCAGGGCTGCGAAGAAGACTCTAACGGCATCCTTTAATTCATCGATGGTTTGTGGTGCCCGTTTGAAAACGGAATTTTTAGCCATGCCCCAAATTTATGCGTCTGGAGGTGTGAGGTCTGGAGAATGTGAAGGATAAGGGAAGTCTGTAAATCGTGATGTGAATTTGCTTGGAAAATGTTCTTGAAGAAATTGACGAATTGCGGCAGCAGTATGGCAAGTTGCCCCGTCCTGCTGAAAAAATTGGTTTCGAAATGCCAAGTTACGTGCACGACAGAATTGACGTAGATCAGGGATAAATCGTGTTAAAATTTGTCTGTACCTCTGTTGATTAAGTGTGACTTGCCTACCATTCTCTTCGATAAAGTACGGACCAATGATTCCGTGTCCGGAAACAGCACACCAGACACTCACTTTTTCACTATGTAAAGGAACCTCTTGAACCTCATCGGGTCTGGCAAAGCCCAGAAATCGATTTGTGCGAC
Source organism: Platerodrilus igneus (assembly GCA_036346225.1). Classification (NCBI taxonomy): domain Eukaryota; kingdom Metazoa; phylum Arthropoda; class Insecta; order Coleoptera; family Lycidae; genus Platerodrilus; species Platerodrilus igneus. The sequence goes on from JARFIW010000565.1 coordinate 289,094, forward strand.
GATTCACATAGCCTGACAAGTGAAAATGTGCTTCGTCTGAAAACCAAACATTTTTCAAAAATTCAGGATTTTCATACTCCACTCTACTGCGATAATCCCGAGGATGTAGTTGTTGATGTACCTGAATCACATACGAAAATGTACCCAGCTCCTTCAGGATTCTTTGAAAGGAAGTTCTTTTTAAATCAAGTTGTAACGCTGTCCTTGCCTGGCTGACTTTCGGATTTTCTAAGATTTGCTCAAAAACACGTTCATGGTTATTGTTGTTGTTAACTGTCCTGGGACGCTCCGAGTTTCCTTTTCGTTGGCACAATACACTACCTGTATTTCTAAACTTTTCAATAACTTTCAAAATTACAGCATTACTTGGAGAACGTTTATTAAATTTTTGTGTGAATTGATCAGACACGTATAGCAAACTTGCACCATTACGTCGGCCGATTCCGTATGAACGAAAATAATGCTCTACCAGAAACACTTTCTCCTCTGTACTTAACACCATTTTTAACAATTAGGCCCTACTAATTACTTGTTTGAGGTTTACTTGACAGGTCTATACTAGCTAACTTGAGTGTGGCAGCGCATGCATAAAAACACCGCCAACTTAGTTTCAGTACTGTTTATTTCGGGCAATACTGTATATCCCCTACTGTTCCCCAAAAATGCTTTAGAACGTATTCTGCCCTTCTATTTCTCCTATTTTTTTCACAGATATCCTTGTTCCCCTTATTATTTCTATAACCTATTTGTTATTAACTTTGTCTGTCCTCATACATCTGAAGCACAACATTCCGAAAGGCTGCTACAGTTTTCTGTCTGCTTTTCCTACTGCCCGTATTTGATAGATATACTGTGCTGTGCTCCAAACATATGCTTTCAACAAATTTCTTCTTGTTTCTATGTTTAATGCCTTTCATTATAGGCGCTGTTCTTTCTTATTAGATGCAGTTCGGTTCCTTCTATTCTTTTACAATTATATACCCTATTTCTTCGACATTCAGTGGTTGTGAAGGGGGGTAAGCAGCCCGTGGCTACCAAGTTCCCCCAGCACTTGAACATTTGCCGATTTAATATTTTTCCAATATATGTTTTCGCACAGTCAACATTAGTTGCAGATATTTCACAACCAACACTTGTAGTTGTTTATAATAATCATCAGATTTATCTGCGCTTATTTTTTCGTCATTAGGTTTTCTGTCTCAAAGCTGGTTGGACACTTATCTGCACTTATTTATATTCTGAGCTGGCTTACACAGTTCCTTGAAATTCTCACACGGCCTATATACAGCTCGAATCTCCTTGTATTGTTTTTAATTTTATGCCCTATTTCACCGAGATTCAGTAAAGGGGGTTAAGCAGCCTGTGGCTGCCAAGATCCCCCAACACAGACATTTGCCGAATTAATAGTTTTCCAGTATATCCTTTCACACAATTAACATTATTCGAGAATATTGTCCAACCAATACTTGTATTTGCTGATAATAATCATCATGTTCAAGTACGATTACTTTTTTCGTCATCAGTTTATCCATCTTGGGACTGGTTGGATGCGTACCTCCACTGATTCATATTCTGAGCTAACCTACACATTTCCCTGAAATTCCTACAGCCTACTAACCTAGGTCTCCCTTTACTTCTCTTTTTCCTATCTCTGCTTCTAATATATTCCGCACTATTCCCTCATGCCGTAGTATGTGGCCTATTCTTCTATCTCCCCTATTTTTTTATCGTTTTCCACATATTTCTTTCTTCCCCTACCATTTTTAGTACATTTTCGTTCTTAATTTTGTCTGTCCATAACATCTTCATCATACGTCTGTAGCACCACATTTTAAAGGCTTCTACCTTTTTCTTGTCCGCTTCTTCTACTCTCCAGGTTACACATCCGTACAGTGCTGTGCTCCACACATATGTTGTAAGCAATCTTTTCCTTGCTTCCATGTTTGTTGTCTTTGGACACATTAGTTGTTTTTTTTTGTTAAATGTAGCACGCCCTTGTGCTAATCTTTGTTTTATATCTTTTGCGCCTTTCCCATCTTGCGTTATTTGGCTTCCTAGGTAGCAGAAATCCTTAACATCTTGTAAGTTCGTATTACATATTTGTATTTTTGTTTTTGATTTATTTTCTCATCCTTTGCATACTAGTACTTTAGTTTTATTTTTCTTAATTTTCATACCGTATCTCTCTGTTAGAACCCTTTCCATTTCATTAAGAGCAGCTTCTAACTCTTCCTTGTTAGATGCTAATACCGCTATATCATCTGCAAATCTAAGCATATCAATTTTTTTCACCCTACATAGTAATTCCAAATGTCTTCCTGCATTTGACAGTATTCATTGCCTCTTCAATGTACAAGTTAAAAATTAATGGGGATAATGCACATCCCTGTCTCACCCCTTTCCTAATGTTTACTTCTCTACGTTCCTGCTCTAATTCTATTACTGCTGTTGTATAAGCTATGTACTATTCGTCTATCCCTATAACTCATTCCAATCTTTTTGAGTATTTCGAACATTTTTTTTCAATTTACATTGTCGAATGCTTTTTTCAGATTTACAAACCCTTACTTTCCCCTTTTTCTATTGTTTTCTCCATTATGACTCTCAGAGCTAATATAGCCTCCCGTGTTCCCCTGTTTCGCCTAAACCCAAATTAAATCTTCTCCTAGTATTTCTTCGGCTCGTTTTCGTCTTTGTACAATTCTAGTTAATTATTTTGACACGTGTGCTGTCAAACTTATTATTCGAAAATTTTCAAATCTATCCGCACCTTTCTCTTTTGGTATAGTTACTATGATGTTACGTTTGAAATCTTTGAGTATCTCGCCTGTCTTGTACATATAACTTACAAGTTGGAAGAGACGTTCTGTTACTGCTTGTTTAGCGGCTTCTGCTTACACCTTATCTGTACCGGGCACCTTACCACTTTTCAGATATATTAATGCTAATTCAAACTCATCTTTAAGTATAGGATATCCCAAGTCATTCTTTTCAATGTCTTATTCTTGTTATAATGCTGCTAGTTCCTCTCCTGCATATAAATTCCCTATATTCTTGCCATCTATCCACTTTCTTTACATCTTCTATAATGATGTTTCCTCCCGCGTCCTTTATATTTTTGCTATATGGTTTTATATTCTTAAAATTGAGTCTAATTAGTTTGTATGCTTCATCTGTCTTTCCTACTTCCATCTTAGTTTGTACCTCTTTGCACTTTTCATCAATCCATAGTTTTTAGCTTTCCTGCATTTGCGAATAATTTCCCATTTTAAGGCCTTGTATCTCTGTTTTCCTGTTTCGTCTGATTTATTTTTGTATTCTCGTCTTTGTTCTATTATATTCAGGATATCCTTTGTTATCCATGGTTTCTTATTTTCTTTTTGTGTATACTCCAGAATATTTCTGGCCGCCATGTCTAGGCTGGAATTAATGTTATTCCGTTCTGTTTCTACTTCCTTAGTATCAGAAATTTTTTCGATATTTTTCAGCAATTAATTTGACTTTTTTTTCAAATCTTTCATGGATATCTTTGTCTTTTAGCTTCTCAAAGTCAAAATGCCCTTTTCCGTTCTTCTTTTTCGGATTTTTAAATTTAAGTGCGGCTTTCATAATTACGATGTTGTGGTCAATGTCTATATCTGCTTCCGGGTAGCTTCTACAGTCTTTTACTTGATTTCTAAACCGTTGTCTAACAATAATGTAATCTATTTGATATCTTCCTATATCTCCTGGCATCTTTTACGCATATCGTCTTCTAGCATGATGTTGAAATTATGTGTTTGTGATGATTAAATTGTTTTTGTCGCAAAATTCTATCAGCCTATTTTTCTGTCGTTTCTCGTGCCTAAACCAAACAAACCTGCTACCGCTCCTTCCGTACCCTCACCTACCACTGCATTAAAATCCCCCCTAATTATTAAATTTTCATGTCCTTTTACGTATCTTAATATGTCTTCGATATCTTTGTAGATCGCTTCTACCTTTTCGTCACTGTAGCTAGAGGTGGGCATGTATATTTGTATTATTACTGTGTTTACCGGTTTGGATTCTAATCAACACATGTGCTCTTAACAATTTTTTCCTTGTTTCTACGTTTGATTTTTCTTGTTTAATACAATACGACTATGTGCTAATCTTTTTTTATATCGTTTGCTCTTGTCCCCTGATGCCTTATTTAGCTTCCTAGGTAGCAGTAATCATTCACTTCCTGCAAGTTCACGCTTCTTTTTTTTTATTATAGTTTTTGACTTATCCTCCATTATATACTAGCACTTTAGTTTTATTAATTGTTGATTCACATACCGTATCTCTCCGTTATTACTGTTTCTATTAATAGCTCTTTCTAACGTTTCCTTGCTAGATGCTAACACCACTATATCATCTGCAAATCTTAAGCATATCAAGGTCTTGCCACTATATGAAAAATTGAAGACACAATGTCAGTAGTTTGACTTTTTTTCAAGAAAACTTAGCATTGATGAAGCAATGATACCTTACCACAGACATCATTCAGCGAAAATGTTTATCAAAAATAAACCCATTCGGTTTTGTTATTAAATGTGGATGATGTGCGGAACTAATGATTATACTTATAATTTTGAATTATACTGTGGAAAATACGAAAACAGCATTAAAGAGTCTCTTGGAAATAGAGTGGGTAATAATATGCTCTCTTGTATTGGAAGTAACACGTAACACATTGTGTATTTTGATAACTTTTTCACCAGGCATGTGTTTATTGATAACTTGATCGTTCAAAGATGCAAGAGACTGTGGCACAGTAAGACAAAATAGGACTAACAAATGTTCGCTTCAGTCGGATTTCGAAATAAAAACTTAGCGCATGGCTCATATGGTTTTAGGTCTGATGGGAAAATATATGTAAAATGGAATGATTACTCGATTGTTACGGTAGCTAGTAATGATCACGGTGTTACACCTTCATATAATTGTCAAAGACGAATAAAAAAGAATTAGAAAAGATGTAATTCAACAGAATTTGATAAAACAGTACAATTGCGCAATGGCGATGTCGATTTACTAGACCAATTGAACTCCAGTTTTCGACTCGTTTACGGTCAAAGAAATGGTGGTGGAATTTGTTTCTCATGGCGGTTGTTGCAACATTTAGATTCTTTCAGTACTTGAATTCATTCCTTACATTTAATTTTCCAATGTTTCACCCGAAAGTATTACATTGGCTAGGTAGCGAAGTTTCTGTACCTAGAAATTTTGAATTTTGCCGAACCCTTATTATTCCAAGCAAGGTAGGGATTTTTAACGTGCGTGACAACACACATGGAAGATACATTTTGCCTCTTTTTCGAATGAGGGCGTATTTTTGTGAAAATGCTCGCCTAACATTTTTCAAGCGGTCCGTGTCGGGAATCGAACTCGGGATCTTGGGATTAGTAGTCCCACGCGAACCAACTAAGTTACGATTCCGGCTACTTGAATCTATCCTCACAAATCATTCATAGACAATTTAGAAGAACAGTAGCAATGGCTCTAATGAAAGTTGGTTCGACAATTGGAAGAAGAAGAAAGGGAGGACCTGATGCTGCTGTAATATGATACAATTGTTATGATGGCATCAATCATATTCCAGAACTATACTGTAGTATTAAATGCCAACGTTCCCAAAATGGGAACACAGGTTTTTTCCTGAAATATTACAGATTTTTCGAATTGTTCTGTTGCATAATATTATTGAATACTAACTCAATTACCTGATCGAAATTTGTTGATCTACACCCACCATTTCAAGGTCGACCATTTAAAGGTTAAATCAAATTTTTATGTAAATCATTATTACAATTTATGATGATTCATTGTCCAAAAAGTGCTGAACGTTGAATTCTTGAGAGATTTTCATAAATTTTGACACGCATAAAATTTTCGTAATTGAAAATTAAAGTATCGAGAATGTAAAGTGTACCTGCCAACGCCTTATCTTATTGTGTTGACCCTTAGCATAAGGTGCTACTATCATCTTAGAATAACAGCAGTATAACGAAATGAAGATTTAGTAACGAAGAAAAGTAATTTATGTTTATTCGTTTACTAATTTTGTTTCAAAGATAAACTTAAATATACATTTTATTGAAAGAGATCAATCTAATGAATAGCTAAGAGCACATTCATGTTAGATGTTTTTTCCGTATATTTAAATACTTTTAGATCATCACGCCCACCCTCAGGAATTAGTAACTGATATTAAGACATCAATGAATATAGTAAATTTAGAAAACCAACGACGCACGCGCTACTTAATAAGCTAGCATGTTCTTAACATTTAAGAATTGCAAAATATCTAATAAAAATATTCTTACTTACATTTTTAAAAACTTATTACGGATAAAATGAATGGTGCGTTATTAATTTAGATTTACCTTGAGGAGCCGGGATCCCGTAACAATTTAAGGGTGTACAGGGTAACTACAGTGGTGCGGGAGTCGGTTCTAAGGAAGAAATAATAAAAATTGAAAAAAATAAACATTTGAAATGGCTGAACTACAAACAAACTACGTTACATTAACCACTTACCTTGAAAGATTTTTTCTACTGTCATAGTTGAGGGACGCCAAACCATCTAGTCCCGGCAATTCTTTTCGATATTATTCCTACACGGAGGACTGGTATTCCTAATAGGTCTCCTTTGCTTCTGGCTCCCTAAGTTAGTCATTATACATTATATGTGTCTACAATCCCTTAAAAATACTAATTAAATTTGGCATCCTTTTTAATACAAAATGCCTCTCGCAAATAGCACTTCATCGGTGGGGTGACTCGATATCCTTTCGCAATGGCCTACTTTCTATAAGTAAATGCAAATAAATTTCAATCTACACTTACTCCACTAATCACATATCACGTTTGATTAATTTTCTACTACATGGATACAAACTGTTTACATTGACAAGCCACATGTACATAAATAAAGGGTATAACCATTAAAGCTCATGTATCTCATTATTTAGTATATCTGTAAACTAAAGGATATCCAGTAACCATCAGTATTTTCATTTGCAGTCTTTTCAGTCCACACAGCTCCCTTGACACAACACGACTTAATACAAAATATTGAAATTATGCACAGGCGAACTTTCCAGGTCCTAACCCCTTTGTACCCGGTCATTCCGACGTTAATTCCACGAACACGTGAATTGAAACATCCTGCTTTTGCAAGCATAGTTAAAAAAATATCGCCTGCCACGTGTTCTTTCCCTACCAGGATGTGTATATTTATATCTTGATTCTGTTTTTTTCAAGTTTCAGTTTCTCTTCCCCTTTACTACTTACTCATATTACTACATTTTAATGTTTCTAATTAACTTTCTGAACTTAAGTTTCAACTGTGGTGCTTAGTTGTTATATCATATTTCTTTTTTCTACAAATTTGTTTTAATTACTGTCAGCATCCGTTAATACAATTAACAACCTTAATCTATGCTTACGTAAAAGGTTATTGTGCGACATCTGTCTATTGTTAACTATATTTTTCTGAGAACGTCATCGTTGCGTCTTGTAACATTTAAATTTGTTTGCATTTGCGGTTTTAAAATAAGTCATCGGACTGGATTATTCCGCTTGCAATATATATATATATATACATATATATATATATATGTATATATATATATATATATATATAAGAGAACTGAATTACCTTTATAGAAACAAAACTTTGAAATATCATGATCAAATAATAGTAATTACTCATGACATCTATTTTACAGGGTGCGCCCATATTTAATCTATCCACCCAATTTACTAATTTTTTTCCATCTAATTTATCTTTAACGTAATGTAAACACGTTACCCGATTTATAAACCGTTCACCATTAGATGTTTTTTAAAAAAACGAATCATTATCATAATAAAAAATCGATATGAAGATAGTAGGTGACTATTACTTTAAATAGCAGTTAAATGAAAATAGAGTGGCAAATCACAGAATCATAAATGAAATCACAAACAAATCCGTGATAGTAAAATACTTTAAATTATGAATACGTTTATACCATCAGTGTACACATTTTTTTAATTTTTAATAGCGTTGGTAAGAGAACGTACTGTCAAAAATTAAGTCAGTTGGAAATTAACAGAAAAGAAACAAAATCGCAAAACACTGTATATAAGAGAAATTTCGTTATAATTTCAAACCTTATTTTTTGACTAAACAATTAAAGAAGTTGATGAAATTTTAAAACTTTCTTATAGTGTTGATTTTTTGTAGGAGTTGATGAGTATCTGTTTAGATTCAGTTTCACGATTAAAATCGAGTTAGTTTTTTTTACTCGATCTTGAGATAAATTCGATTTTATAAAGCCAAAATGAACATAATTCATAATATTGAAGTAACGAACAACGCAGAATGCTGTTCTTTGTTTACGATTTAGAGCTTTTCAGAATACTCTCGAAGGAAGGCAATATTTTTCATAAATATAATGAATGCGAGGATTCTGGACTATTTGTCTTTATTAAGTGATTTTTAAAAGGTAGGGATGCATTATGGAACTTACATTTTAGAAAAGTACGAATGTTTGTATTTCATCCGTCTGGAACTTCTTTTAAATGATATTGAAGCCATTTAGTATTCTTAAACTCGTTTTAGGATCTTTATAAATGCAGTAAGCACTTATTTTACAAGGTATTGATCTAGAATAATTATGTACACGCGGATTTTAAAGTTCTTAAATGGTATCTCACAACACTGTATGTACTTATAGTGTGTTATTCTGCCTGGGATTTTATTTTATATGCTAATGGAATACGTTTACCTTACTGAAAAATATTATACAGAGTAAAAATCAAATATTGGAAAATTTTACTTTCTTAGTTTTGGGGTCGGCTATTTCTCACAGAATGTGGTGTTCAATAACTTCTTGGAACCAATTATCACCTCAATATATATATATATATGATATGCTATGATAAGAGGGTAAGAGGGTAGTTTAAGGGTAGATTAAGTTATAGGTGTTGTAGGATAGATATAAATAACTTTAACTTTGAGAAAATCAAATAATTCCATCAATTATAGGAGTAAATCGACTATTCTACAAAAAGTCAATTGCGAGGACACTGTATATGAAGGATATTTGATCTAATGCATGAGAAAGGAGCTCATTTAGTAATAATCCGATACCATTTAATTTAATTAGAATAGTAATGTGTACGTCGTATAATATGTTTAAGTATAATTTACGAGTAAAGATAATGTTTTAGAAGCAACTAGTTGCATCAAAATAAATTTTCGGGAAACATAGATAAATTGGCATTCCAAATATTTAATAATTACGTCGAAAATATCAACGCATCTATATGCAAACGCATCTTAATACGTCACTAAATACGTGACTAGAAAGAATACATTTGTTCAGAAAACCAACATTCTGTAACAAACAAATAAACACCAGACGGTTCATTATGTGATAAGTTTTGGACTTTTAAACTATACAAACATAAAATTACGTTATTGAATGTGGGTAATAATTGGGAATTCTAAAAAATAGCTATATAATACAGAACGCTTACGTGACTAATAAAGCATTGTTACCAAGAATTAGACAGGAATTTTGAGAAAATGCCGAGTTCTGCCAGAGATAAGGTAAAGTGCAAGCCCTGATTAATAAACACGCCAATGGAAACGATTGGAAGGAAGGGCTTATAAATACAATAGGAAATGAATAGAGAGGTCAGTTCATATTCAACCAATACAGTAGAAATTTACGTGATGCAATTAATTAGTGTAACGTTAGAATTCAGAATAAGTAAAATTTGAAAGTGCAAAAAAAATGTGCGACGAAAAATAAGCCAATCTAAAAATAGACGTAAGTTTAACAATTAATTAAATTAATTTTAATATTTAACAAAACAGGACTTTTGTTGAGACGGCTGTTATTGATGCCACTTTCGTTGATGTTAGTTTCGTTGATGTCATATGAACTAAGTTGATATTTAAGTTTATATGCAAGTCGATGTTCATGTCGAGATCTAACCCTTAACGCAAATCTAAAAATACGTCTGCAAGTGCGATCAAAAGGATACTCAAAGTTAATTCAAGGAAAATATCAGAAATCAAAAATGGAGAATTCTGGCCAATAAATAGAGCGGACATAGCAAAGGATGCAGACCACAGACACTATGAGGCAACTCCAGTGACCGTTACAGTTTAGCGATATTTAAACATTTATTATTTAAGGACTGTTTCAAATTTAATATTTGCTATACATTATATATTTGTAAGAGTCATCGAAAAGGTCATTTGAAAAGATGAAAACAGGGAAAGCATCTTAGAACGTTCGAAGATACTTGAGAGTAATTAAAAGTTATTTTTGCTGGCTTTCAGGAAATCATAAATTTGGTAAATGTAAATATTCTATACAGGGGAAAATTTTGAGGTTACACAACATTGTACATATTATCAATTATTATATTGTGTGATTTTGAACTTCTTTATTTGAATCCATGTAAAAGGTAAAATAAGAATTATTATTAGGAAGTCGAGCATTCAATGAGCTAGTCGTGGGAAAGAAATATAATATAACGTACAAATCGTGGGGCTTAATAAGGGAAATTACAGCAATTTAATGGCACCCATCGTAGGGGCTTAAAATCCAAAAAGGCTATTTCACAGCAATATATATATATAAATATATTTCTATTAAATTCCTGCTGTTTCGGTTAAAACCCCAAAGCACTCAGTGATGAATTCTGAAATAAATTAAAATAAAACTCACTTAGACCACCACCTCCCGCTTGACTAAAGTTCAGTAGATGCTGCTTCAACCTGTGTTGAATAAAATCACAAAAAGAGTTGTATCACAAAGAAACCCGAGACTTAGTTAAATCGCGCCAATTGAAAGTTATATACAAATTTTTCATTTTATTTCTTACAAAAAAACCTATTTCTCACGCAGTTAATAAATCAACGTGCTCAAAATTTTTACCTTTTCTTTATTTAATTAATCACCACATCTATTTTGATTCTATATTTCATTAATGAGCCCATTATCATACCAACTGATCAGTGTAGCAAAATACTGGTACAATTAAATTATTTAACATGATCCAAGTCTAATATGTGTTGACCTTCACATTAAATTAATCTCCTTATTTATAATCCTACAATAACTAAAAGAAATCCATATTTTTTAACAAGGACGCTGGTTATCTATTACTAGCTTTAAACTTTTAACATTGTCAATAACCTCATCTTATTCACTTTAACACAGATACAATAATAAAACAAACAGTTGGATTGGTTTGTGATTGAATCTTCTGAAATTTTCTAATCTCACCTAGTTCCTCAAACAGCTTTTTATACAACGGAAAACACCAAATTTTTTGTCTTCTATGTTCAACATCCTAGCTTTAAATTGTTGTGGTCATTGAATTTCATTGTAACATACTTGTGGTATTTACGAGGAGTTTTTTATGCCCTTCACTCGAAATTTTATTCTATTCAACACCAAAATCATCCCACTTAATACCAGTTCACACCAGAAGTCCTAATTAAACTTATTTGTTTAACACATAAGAATTAAATCTGATTTGTTACTTACGTGCGAAATTCTGTACCATAATATTTTGACTTAATTTTCATTTGTACATTTTTAAATAAACGGTTGAATATATTTCAAGGAAGTTTCACACTTGTATATTTGGCTGCTTTAATCGAAAAGCACCTGATACTAATTTCCATCGTATTTAAAAGCGATATTCCATCCATTTTCGCGTCCTTTATACTTCAATGAACTATTTTTAAATTAAATTTGTTACGTTCTATTTTATATTTAAAAATTCATTCTACGGTCTCATTACTGTAAACCCCTTCAGTTCTTATTTATTTAAATTTACGTTTGCTACATTCTTATAATTTTAAGTGCGCAAATAGGCAACCAAATATAAGCGTCCTTTATTAAATCCACGGTTCGGTGGTTTATATGCTTATCTCGTACCTATACAAGTCCAGCTATTTATATTCTGGTTCCTTACCTGACACGAAAACTTGATATTATAACACTGTAGCAAAGTAAATTTAAATGATTGGTGTTTTTAAAGTAATGCGGCACTAAATTGTTTTAATATGATATAGAAAGTAACAAATTCACAGAAGGACTATTGTAATTTTAAAACATCGCCCTATCTCCCAACTCGCTTCTCATTAAAATTTTCTCGTAATATAATCAATATTATTATTAGTACAACCTTATTTAATCCTAACATAAGTTTTAACAGAACCAAACGTTTCCAATGTGTTTATAATAGCTTTCTATTTTGAATGCATATCTCTCACTCACTTTATCTTATATAACTTAATTATGTTTTTTCTCATTAACCTATGTTACCCTAGCTTTGTGCCTTCTCCAATAACTATAAGCACGTTATCTGCCCCTTAATATTTTATTTTCAAATTTCCAAATAATTTTGGAAGTTTCGATAGACCAATTGGAAAATTTGCACATTTATATTTTTTGGCATAAGAATTTCAGGCGTCGTCGTGGATCAATGTAGTAAGCGTAAGACTACGGATCCCAAGGTCCTGGGTTATCTGCCCCTGTAATATTTTATTTTCAAATTTCTAAATAATTTTGAGTTTCGATAGATCAATTGGAAAATTTGCACATTCAAATTTTTTGACATAAGAATTTCAGGCGTCGCCGTGGATCAATGTAGTAAGCGTAAGACTACGGATCTCAAGGTCCTGGGTTCGAATCCTGACACGACCGACTGCTTGAAAAATGGCAGGTGAGCATTTTTCAAAAAAATTACGCCCTCGTTCGGATGAGAGGTTAAATGAAGGTCCCCGTGTGTGAGTGTTGTCACGCACGTTAAAGATCCCTACCTTGCCTAAAACGGCAAGGGTTCGGCAAAATTCTAAATTTCCAGGCAGCAAAAAACTCGCCTCCTGGCCAATGTAGTACCTTCGGGTGGAGCATTGGAAATGTAAATGCACGGCATAAGAATCTCACGGAAACGAAGAAAATAGAGCTGATATCAAGCGGTGAATGGGATTTTAAACTAATGATATCTACAAAATATTCTTTATACGTAGCAACCGTCAGATGGTGGCTATAAGATTTGTATGCGATTTTAAAATTGTGTATGTGTACTATGGATTGCATACTGTAGCTAAGAATTGGTAAAAATACATAACATATTCGTGTATACTGTAGGCAACCCAGCGTATTTGTATAGGGTTAAATTTTTCAACGAACTTCGTTCGTTTATGAAATCGATTTGTCGTCCGTCTGTCCGTCCGAGGCCTTTCTAATGGTCGGACATCAATGTGTGATACATCAATCGATTCAGCTCGGTGTCCTGAGCTTAATTTTTGATGTCAGTTGAAATCGGGCCACGGGGACGCCGTGCCCCCGCGATATTCCGTCGGGAAAATTAAAATTTCAAATAGGTCCAAAATTAATGTGCGATACATATTTGGACTCCCCTAACATAGCTGAGTCGAAATATGGTACCCCCCACAAAATCTGACCACGGATACCCGACCCCCCACCCCGGGAATTAATTTTTTTTATTTATCTGAATACTTATAATTATTACAACATAATAATTTTAATTTCTTTAAATTGTTTTAAAGTAAGTCTACATTTGGAAGTTCGTTGCGACAATGCCTTGCATTTTCAACTTGTTTATTATTAAGTTTCTGCTCTGTCGAAATTATGAGTTGGTAATTACAGTTAGTGGTATATGGTTTGTTAGCTGTGCTGCAAAAATTAAATGTTGGCAAGTATACCATGTAAATATGGCAAAGTATACACATTTAGGCAACACGTCGAACGTATGTGACGTACGTTTATATATATTAATAATTAGCAATGTATTTTTTGCTGTATGTAACATGTGTGTTATTTATGTGCTAAGTTAAATTCCCTGGTTTTAGTATCTAAAATTTTCAAACTTTTAAACAGGTCTAGCGAAGGAGTTAGAGACTTATTTTGGTTTGTAGATAGTGTGGCGTCACCCGTAATATACTGAACCCATTTCTATAAAAATTAAAGTAAGTTGTGTATAAAAAGTGACAAACAATAACTCTATACACAGCAGGTGGACAAAATTAGTCTGTCTGGGAAAGAAGACAAACGATTCGTAATCCCCAACAGTACGCGAACGTATGCATGGGGTATAAAGTCAGACAAGTTCTATTTTACCTAGTTCTAAGTAGGCTAAGTGTATATACATTTGTTCAAATTTTAAGGATTTTTGCAATTAGAATGTCTGCACATTTATTGGTACAGTATTAATTGTGTTTCTAGCTAATCAGAAAGGTACTGCACGTTCAGGATGGATGTATAACCGGTTTGGGGGAGAACCATCGCGAACATAAACTTAGCACGTACAATAAAAGGCATGTATTTTCTCTATTGTTGTAGTGATCTAGTCGTTTTAGGTATATACGAGAGACATACAATATATTTTTGGAACTAAATGGCGTCTATATACCATCCGTTGAACGTCACTGGTAAATACCTTGAGTGGATACCACGTTAATATGAAACGTGTCTAGTACACTATTTCATGGGTGACGTGGAGAAGTGTACACATATATTACTACATCTTTGTTTTAGCACAATTCTAATATTTCTCGCTGTTTTCTAATGCTTATGAACAATTCTATTTTATTGTCGCTGCAGAAATATTATATATTAATTTTGTTGTAGTGTATAATTTTGCTGATTAATGTATCTCTGTTTGTATTTAACAAATTATGCATAAAGTATGTAAAATAAACAGCATTATTACATATTATCACTTTTACATATATATTACATAAGAATAGCGCTAAAAAAATCAAAAGAGTAGGTCAGTAGATTAAATTAGCCAATTTTGAGGGCCAAAATTTGACAGTTTGTAAGTTATAAATTCGACAATATCGTGGGTCAACCTAACGCAACAGCACTTCTTATATATATATGAAAATATTGGTCTTCCTGCTGACGAGGCTTATTCAATTTTATGCACATTTGTTATTTCTACAAATATTATACAGACGATACATCAACATTAAGATTCTCGCTGACTGGGTTTATTAATTTTTCTAAAGATTTTGTTATTTCTGCAATATCTAGATAATACATCTTGCTAACTATGTATATTGATAATCAATCTAAATCTAGCATATGTTGAATACTCTTAAATTTTTCAATGTAAGATTGCCCTACTTGGAGTCCAAAACTACAGCTTTTACTGCTAACTAAGCTGTTATCGATATTATGCAGCCGTACTTGCACCACCGGCAGTTTTGGTGACCTACTTTTATTTCAAAGTTTACGCTGTTTTTAGTAGGCTGTAGGGTTAACTAGGCGGTGAGCAAAATTACGCACCACCAGCAATTTTGCTTGCCTTCTTTGAGTTCTAAGTTAACGGTGTTTTTAGTAGGCTGTACTGTTAACAAAATTATGTACCGCCAGTAGTTTTGCTTACTTACTTTGACTTCAAAGTAGTGCTGTTTTTAGACAGCTGACATACTTTGAATTCGAGGTAACGTATTTTTTTAGTCGATTGATCTATATTGAATTCAGTCACGCTGTCGTTAGTAGATTGACCTACAAACCCACGCGATTGACCTACATCGAGTTAAAAGTCGCGTAGTATTACTACTAGCGTCAACTGAACGTCTAGCACCAACCGTATTGTAATATTACAATTTTTCAATTTTTTTACAGTTTTGGTCCGTTCAAAATGTGTTCTAATGCACGCTAAGATCGAAATCTGCACAATTAAAAACAAAAAGTTACAATGAACTTAAATTTGTTTTATTTCAATTTAATTTAAAAGAAACACCTTATACTTGAAAGTTAATTCTTGTGTCATAAACATTTTTATAACATAATTTCTAGAGCTGCCTGTGTAAACAATTAAAAACAATGGCTTAACAAAGTATTTGACGAAATTATTTCTCAACAAAATGCTGTAACCAACTAAATTAGATTGGTAACAATCTTTTTGTTTTTGATTTTAGATTGAATACTGGCTTATATTAGGGCTTAACAGAATTGTATTTTTTTTTTATTTGTATTTCCGCTAGTTTGGTACCAATCGAATCAAATTTTTATAGCTGCCTTGCTTTAAATATTAGATATTTGCATTTTTGGATTCATTCGTTCACAACAAAACAAAAAAAAATTCTGAAAAACAATAATTTAACACGCTTACTGCTACGCGTATAGTCCACTTTTTATGCAGGTGATTTAAATTATAGGGTGTTTTAGGGCTAATGTTTAGCGTAAAAACAATATCACGGGACTTTGTAGCGGCTCATTATTTTAACGTACTTGATACTGGATGAGCATGAAGTCTCATCAACCAAATTAAATTGTTAAAAAGTTTTTATTTTTAAAGTTAGAGATTTTCATTTTTGCACGCACTAAGAAGTATTTGAGGTGCATAAACTACAAACGGTTTAAAATATGGACGCTATATTTTGAGTGATGATTTTCTGCACCTGAAATTAAGCAAAAAATAATTATTGCCAGTTGTACACTTATTGTTGAAATGGATGTCTTAAGTGGTAAAGGTGGGTTTAATTATTAAATTGTTACCAAAAAGGCAACTTCGATATTTTTTACTCCTTTGGATAGGTCCTTGAACGTTTTCGAAATATTTATGTGGTCTTTAATCTTTTCAAAAATTTTTGCACTTTGGTATGGTCATTGATCAGCTCTATTTTTATTTTCTTTGTTTATGTTTATATCAGAGAATATTGGCCTAATTCCATATTTATTGCCCCCAAGTCAGAAATTCCCGATAGATTACTTTGTTAAACACAAATGGTACAAAGTTAAACGATAATTTTGATTACATTATAGGTGTTCTATGTAAATATTATGCTCTTGATGACTTTCATTAAAAGCTTTGGAATATTTTATGCAGTGTCTTGTTTATCAACACAATGGTTTCGAATCTTTCATTTGTTTTGGCGAGCAACATTGTGAGGCATATCAAATTCAGTTTAGCAGTAAACTTTTTACGTTGCTTTATAATTAGTTTAAATTTAAAGTATGTTACGTTTAATTGCCGCATAAATTAATTACCCTATTTGCCTACCTGATTAATTATCCGTTCCTCTAAAGTCCATCTCTACTGTTAAGTAAAATCGCTAAGACATAATTACTAACAAATACGCTATCTATAAATTCCTTAACGCAAACCCCTTTTTCTTGTACAACGAAAATTAATTCCGTAAATTTAAAATAACCCTGTCCGTTATTAATTCATTTATCTGTTGTATAAATTCGATTGGTATTGTTAAACCCTTCTGCTACTTAATTATAAATACTCTTTCTCAGAATTTATTACCCTAAAATTTATGCTATAATTAGATAGGCGATAACGTTGTTCCCAGTATCCGATAATTAATTCTAACGTGGTTTCCCTTTAAAAGAATTCTTGGAATTAGAACTGCGTATTAATTCAATAAACTCGGGTTTTCTAGTTTTGAAGCCTTAACAACTATATTCCCGTGAGCTCTGGTTCAGGGTTAAACGGAATGAATATTCACTTTTTTTTCAACTAACAAGAAGAAAACATCTAGTTGTGTTTCGTAGTTTCATTTTGCTTTGTGACAATTATGTGCACGACTTGCGGCGTGGCGAATATTTAGGGTTTTTATAGCAACATACTTTCCGCCTACAATGAATTTATTTTCTGTGTAAATTATTCTAGCTTCCGTCCGGTGGCCTTAAAGTCAAGATAAAATGGTCGTCCTTTGTTGGAATGGGAGGCCAAGTGCACTTTTTCTGGGTGTAGGCCCACCTACTCGCTGACGTGGACCAACTAGTACCGCAATCTCGACGTCAGCAACTAAGGGGGTGAGTGTTTCCGTTCCTACTTGCGTTTGGGGCTCTATCGATTTGGGGTTTTCCTGTTTAAGATCATAACTTTCCCAAATTTAATTCTGATATATATGTAAATTATGGAACGGTTCTGGTATTTATTGCGATTGTGTTGATGCATTAATATTTGTTTGGAAATAACTAAATATATGCTACTTAATGATGGGAAAATGGTTTAAGACCTGCGGGCATAGTTGAAAACGTTGTTGCCATTTTATTTGTAGCTATAGGTTAAGTTTATTTTTACGATGATTTAGAGCTGCTGTTTTTAGAGTTGGAATTTCTTGTTTTTTTTTGTTATTTAATATGGATGTAGGTACTTAAAAAACGGCAGCTCGCCAGGTTTGCTAATTACTTAACTTTTTTTATGCTTTTGTTCATTATTGATTGTTGTACATATTTTGTTTAATTATAGGTTCCCTTTTTTATATGTTTTGTTCTGAGTGTGAATGAGTAATTGTATATAAATTTTCCTTTATTTTATTTCAGGTTTTCCTTTAATGTGTTTATAGGTATAAAACCTCGCCCACTCTCCGATCGAGCCCGGTCATACTTTTTCTTCTTTTTTTTTGGTTTTTTTTGTATGCTACGTCAATGCTCGTAGCATAAATTATTGGCGCCCAACGTGGGGCCTATAATTAAACAAAATATGTACAACAATCAATAATGAACAAAAGCACAAAAAAGTTATGTAATTAGCAAACCTGGCGAGCTGACGTTTTTTAATTAACAAAAAAAACAAGAAATTCCAACTCTCAAAAACAGCAGCTATGAATCATCGTAAAAATAAACTTAACCTATAGCTACAAATAAAATGGCAACAATGTTTTCAACTATGCCCGCAGGTCTTTAAACAATTTTTCCATCATTAAGTAGTATATTTTTAGTTATTTCCAAACAAATATTAATGCATCAACACAATCGCAATAAATACCAGAACCGTTCCATAATTCACATATATATCAGAATTAAATTTGGGAAAGGTATGATCTTAAACAGGAAAGCCCCAAAGCGATTGGGGCCCCAAACGCTAGTAGGAACGAAAACGCTCACCCCTTTAGTTGCTGACGTCGGGATTGAGGTACTAGTTGGTCCACGTCAGCGAGTAGGTGGGCCTACGCCCAGAAAAAGTGCACTTAGCTTCCCATTCCAACAAAGGACGACCATTCATCTTGACTTTAAGGCCACCGGACGGAAGCTAGAATAACTTACACAGAAAATAAATTCATTGTAGTCGGAAAGTATGTTGCTATAAAAACGCTAAATACTCATCACGCCGCAAGGCGTGCACACAATTATCACAAAGCAAAACGAAACTACGAAACGCAACTAGATGTTTTCTTATTGTTAGTTGAAAAATAAGGGAATATTCATTCCGTTTAATCAAGAACCAGAGCTCACAGTTATATCGTTGTTAAGGCTTCGAAACTGGAAAACCCGAGTTTATAGAAATAATACGCAGCTCTAATTCCAAGAATTCTTTTAAAAGGAAACACGTTAGAATTAATTATCGAATACTGGGAACAACGTTATCGCCTATCTAATTATGGCATAAACTTTACGGTAATGAATTCTGAGAAAGAGTATTTATAATTAAGTAGCGGAAGTCGAATTTATACAACAGATAAATGAATTAATAGCGGACAGGGCTATTTTAAATTTACGGAATTAATTTTGGTTGCACAAGAAAAAGGGGTTTGCGCTAAGTAATTTATTATCCAACTTAAACTACAGACCGCATGGCCTTTCAGTTATTATCCGAACCAACAAGTACACCGATATCAACCTAATTTCATTCCTTACCCAAAATTCGTGCAGTATTCATCTTTCTAAACCCTAATTACCGCAATCACTCATCTTTGATATCTTTAGAGATATTCTCTCTGCTGACGTACTCAACGTTATCTACTATCAGAACTCTCTAACCCTTCTGATCCCTGAGGCGTCCTACAAGTCCAAAATTTTCGTTACCGTCCGTCGTTCCAAGCCCGATCGCTCTGATAATGTAATCCTAAGTGTTTGCGCACAATCCTCACGACCAGCTCCCACGTTTTTATATAATACAAATCCTGTCGTATCTGAGATATCGTAGGTGTGACTAGTTATAACTGTATACGCTTCGGCCATTTCATAAAAACTGGTCGCTTCTCTTCCGACTGTAATCGTTGTGTCGGTCCTCATCTAACCAAAACTTGCCCACATTCTCTCTCATCTACTCCCAAATGTATCAAGTGTACTCGCGTCAACCAACCACATGACCACGACGGGCCCAACCCACACTGCCCAATGTATAAACAAGCACTACACCTAACTAAACTACGAACGGATTATGGGTACTAAACACCACACACGAACTGGATACGAGACCTGTGCCAACACGATTCAAAATTGATCTGTATTCAAATTAACTTATACCACACCCGCGGCACAACCTTAAAAGTGACCAACCTGCTTCAAGAATATCGCTTACATATTGCTCTACTACAAGAGCCTCACCTAATCTACATTAAATTGCCAAACTTACCAGCAGACTTAAATCCTTCAAAATTCCAGAAGCCCAAACTATACCTACACAGTCATTGTAACTGACACGGAAATAGACGCCGTCTACCATACATCCCTCTTCACCCCACAAATAACCGTAATAGAACTTACCTGGAAATCCGGTTCCACCTTCCTCATATCTTCCTACTTCCAATACAGTATTAACATAAACACATAGTTGCAACATGTGGACAATGTACTGACAACATTGGAAACAAACCGACTATCATAGCGGTAGTTGCTAACTCAAAATCGATACTCTAGCATAATGACAAAATAAATGATAACTGCTCCGTACTTGAAGAATTCATAAACCACCATCACTTATACACAATACTCCTACGATTATTTCCACCTGCGAATACCACAATGGCCGCTCCAACATCGCTCTGACCTCATCCTCCTCATTTGCCGCAATCCCGGATCAACTCCTGCACAGTCTCCCACATCCACTAGTCCAACGATCACAACCGTATCACATTCAATATCTCTCCAAACTTTCCACCCCGATTACATTAGAAAACCTCTTTCTTTAAACCCGTAAAGCAGATTAGACCTCTTACTTAGAATTACCTAGCTAAGCTCACACCTCAGAGCCTATCTACCACTTAGATAGACTATAATCCAGACCCCTAGCCACAGAAACAGTAGAACATATACTCATTGCAGCATCCACATCTATTCCCAAAAAAAAAACACCGCACTTTCCGATTAACGTCTTGGTAGACATGTAAACCGACAATAACTAGACGCGAACATGCACAAATACGGCATCGATTACAAGTAGCCAGACGAACGAATGTAGACCATGACATCATCGCCACCCTGACAAACTCATATCAACAATAGACGACAACACAAAAATCAAATAACAACCGCAATAAAACAACACTTACATAAAATAATTCAAAACAATTACAATGACTCTTGGACTACATATAAAAATTAATCTCCCCCAAACCCATATCCTATCAGCTCTCACTAATACAGCCTTAACCACGTATAAAACCACACTTACTACCTTCGTGGATACTGCTATCACATCTACAACCCCCGACGTTATCCACATTAGAGTAACAACTACTGATATATAACATACAAACACCTCCTGACACCGATTCTGACGACGAACTAGATATTTCTCTCCTGGATATCCTGATTACCAAAATAAATTCTTGAAAAACTTCTGGCTCTTGATCATATTACCCATGACAGATTCAAAATCCTGGCCTCTAATTAGAGAATCAATCCACGTACTGTTTAAAATATGTCTATCTGCAGGAACCTTTCCTAAAATATTTAAAACCGCATCTGTAACCTTAATCCTTAAACCAAAAAAAACCTAACAATCCAAAATCATGTAGACCAATCGCTCTACTTCCAACACTAGGTAAATTCCTCGAACGCGTCGTCTTTCATAAAATATACCCTTATATTGAACTTCACTCGACCGTACTACCTCACCAACACGGCTTCCGTCCTGGATGTAGTGCAGAACAACTAATTCAGTCTCTCATTTCCGTTATCCAAACCTCACCCCATAGATATGCCATCGCTCTCTTCCTAGATTTCAATGCAGTTTTTGATCTTCTTTGGTGGCGTAATCTACTTAATCAAATGAAATTGACAAACTTCCCCTCCAATATCTTTCTAATTATACAGTCATACTTCACATCCCGCACTGCAACCCTTGCTACCAACATTCACACCATTATCAAAATTCTAACTCAAGGCTGTCTTCAAAGAACCTGTCTTTCTCCAACTCTCTGATAGCTAGCCATAAATACCCTCCTAGACCTAAACATCCCCAATGTCACCACTCTAGCCTAAACAAGATGCCATTGCATTCCTTTTTCACGGAAATTCTAGAGCTTTTCTCAAACATGCCGCTTCTATCCTTACGAACTACGTTGAACCATGGTCCTTTCGTAATAAACAACCGTTATCCCTATTCAAAACGCAAATACTCCTTCTAAAAGGCTTTTAAACTTAAATCGACCCCCCGAAAAATCAATCTCCCAAATACTCCCATTTGCCTCTCAATATCAGCACCGTAACTAAGACGACGTATCGACACAAGTCTTAAAACAAACACCCTCCTTTCCATACTCCGTGACAAAACCAAAATCATCCTACAAAACTTTACATTTCCTCCCTAACACAGTCCAACTCACCATCTAAACAAAAAGATCAATCTAAGAACAGATTATAATTTCCATTATCCGATATGCAGTAGACTCCTGGCTTCTCTAACCCCCCTTCCTCTAGCCTGAAACTGAATACTATCATAAGACGTTTGCTGCTCTAAAACTTAGCTAACCATTTCCACTGCCTCCTTATATATCATACTCCTTATCCTATCTATAGAAATCCAACTTCGCACCCCACTCAAAACGGAAATAAAATTACAAATCCATAACTCCACCTGACAACAATAATGGTTTTTCTCTTCTACCGGTCGCTGTACCTATGATATTTTCCCAGACATTAAAAATTTCCCACTCCATATTGCATTCTCCATTTCTGCCACTGTCCAATTTCTTTCCGGCCATGGTAAATTCAGTAGCAAATTTCACCAACTCAACCTTACTATTTCCCCCTATTGCGCCTGTTACAAGAAATCCCCAGAAGCTGCTACCCACCGAATTTACTTCTACCCGCTCGCTTCCTCATTACAAACAACTCTCAAACTTGTACTAGATCCTTTCATCCTATACTAAATATTAACTTCCTAATTATGCAGCATCCTCAACTTTTTAATCAATTCCTAACAGAGATCCTCCGCATCAAACCTCTTATCTGAAACCATAGTACCAACACACCTACCAAGCATAAATACCTATCAAATAAATCCTTCCCTACACGTGCACGCTTTTGTGCAATAAAACTTCTTACTCTACCACCTAATTGGCGACAAGAGTATATGCAATTTGCCTGCATGCTGGAATTCATAAACCCGCCAATGAAGTTGAACTTTATTTTAATTTGATTTTTGCCGTATCTTTGATTTTACTGTCAACAGAAGAATTTGATATATTTCTTTTTGAATTGAGACTTCATAAAACATTTAGGATACACAATCAGGATAGGCCGTTCGACCTATGTATAATTTCAATAAATGCTGTCTGAAATGGAGATCGATAACTCCAGACGAAAAAATCTGGGGGTGTAAACTCAGGAGATTCCTGCTGGCCAATGAACACGTTCATCTCTTGAAATCAGCTTTTGTGGAAACACACTATTAGGTTTGTTTTTATTAGCTTTCGTAATATTGCATGTTACGTTGTTTTGCAAAAAGCAATATTCGGCAATTTCTATCTGAAGTTTGTATCAAAAGGAATGAAACGTTTCAGCATAACGTACAGCAAGCAGTAACCATTACCATATGATTATTTGCTTCAAAAAATTAAGTTCGATGATTTTAGACAAGGAAATTGCATGAAATGGTTACCTTCAAGCTATGTATAAATTTCCCGGGTTCAATAATGGCGGTTATGAAAACGAAAAGATAATTTTCAATACCTGGAGGATATTTTGTGTATTGCGTCCAAATTCTGATTTGCTTATTCAGAACTTAATTCAGCTACATCATCAGGGCAAAATTCATCGTTCTATTTTCTTCGCATACTACGGTTTTGAAAAACTAAAAACGGCAATGATTGATCTTTACGGACTAGTGGGAATTGCATTTATTACCCTTTGTTCATTACGATTATTGCAGAAAGGCATGACCTTCTTGCTGATTTTTATTTACGGTAACACTTCAAACAATTTTATTACTGTTGTAAAGAATACTTTTTTTGGGTACTTGATGAAAAGCATTGAAGTAATGTAAGGTGTAGAAAATTTCGACTGTATAACAAGAACTGTTCTCGACTAACTTAGTGGGAAGGGTGGTGTAAGTGTTTGATGAGGGTTCCGGAATGCTATCGTGTGTGAAATTCGTCTTAATCGGGAATTATCTTGGACGCTTCCTAATCTCGAAATACGGGAATTCTAGGGAAAAACCCCATAAGAACTATCAAGAAGATGCTAAAATCCGTTATCAGGAAAGTGATTCTGGCCAAAAATTCATACGAGGAATAATCGAGTACACTAATCAATCTAAAATAAACGTTAATAAGAACACTGATGTACTAATATAATATATTATTTAGAGCCAGGTGAAAAGAAGAATTCCAAAATCAAATATCAAATTACCTGAACATTAATTGCGCCTCTACGTAATTGCTATATAATTTATTACAATAAAGTTGGAACTATTACTTTTACATTAGTTGTGAAAAACGCCAATATAGGACTATTACACAATTGTTTTCATTACAAGAACATCTAAACATTCTTAAACACAAAAAATCCTAAATATATCAAACATTACTTAATTTAATGGAAAACGTTTTCGGCGAACACTATTACTTTTTAAATTCTTAAAATAACAACAAAAATGTACTTAGGGAATGTTCATAAGTTGATACAGGAAGAATAAAAGTGTTAATTCATTTACAGTTACTGTAGGCTATAGTTTCAGAATTTTGCTCATAAGTACCTGGAACGATTTTTGGCTGTAGATGCCTCGGAAACAACTAAAAGAAATGATATTCTGGACTTAATTCGTTCCAACCAAGTCCCACGGAACTTCTGTGAATTTGTGAAAGTGTTTGGTGTTCTTTATTAATACAATTTTTTCCCAATATAAAGTTGTCTACTGAAGAAACAAATCGCCGGAAATTAAAAGTAACGAACTTGGTAGGGTGTTACTTCGAACTCCATTGACGAATCACGTTAATCAGTTCGATACCTTGTTATCAACAGTCAACTATAACTACTCAAGTTCTGCATGTTATCAATTTCGATGGTAATGACGAAGTACTCTATAAAAAATATTTTCCCTCCGTACACGATTCTAGGTGTTTTCGGCAGAATTTGGTTAAATGAATTAAGACTTGTGTCGTTTTTCTGTATCTAACATATGTAATGTTATCCTACTGAAACGTTAACTAATACAAGAAGGAAGAAGCTTCTGACTTTTTTAGCATGATTTTGCGTGTGAATTTTCTTCGTTCCGCGATGATGAGGTCATAGGTGTTAGTGTTATACATTATTAATAAAACAGAAAGATGCACTACAAAATAACGATCATAGCATTCTTAACCTTTAAAATCTCCATATTGAATTTGACAACTTTGAGTATAAACAATGTAAGAACCAAAATAATCCTTCCTTGGATCAAGAATGCATGTAACCTAGAAATTATATTTCTTAAACAAAATTACCCTAAACCCTATTGGTGGGATTTACCAATACAAAAACTATTAAAATGAAATATAGTTGTAAATATTTCAAAGGAATGTCACAAGTTAAGGGTAGAAATAGAATTAAGTAAACTTAAAGATATATTCTATATAAATTAGACATCAAGATTAACAAAACTAGGATAAAGAAAATGGAATGTAGTAAGCAGGGCGCCAATAAGAAGGTGAGAGTAAATGTAGAATTAAGGGAATTATACGACTAAGTTATGTCGGTAGAAGTGAAAGGTATGTAAGAAGTTCCAAAGAAGGAAAACGCAAATCGCAAAGAATAGCTCTAGGTTTTAGAAAATGACTGTGAAAAACATGTATTTGGAGTACAGTACTAAGGCTGCTAAATGTGAATATTTGGCGAAGAGGGAGTTATGAGGTTGGAGGATTTCGAACTATGATGTTATAAAAAAAATCCTAAAGATCAACTCACAGATTAAATTAGTAACGAGGGTCTTAGAAATGATTCAGGAAAATAGAAATATTACTACGGAAGGACAGAATGATATGTCTATTTTGAGACATGAAATAATAGATAAGACTATAATGGAGACGACGAAGTGGAAGGTACGATTAGCAGAGGATGGCTAAGGTTCAAAAATATAGACCAGTTTAAGATAGTTGCGGGTCGAGATAGTTACAGCCCACAGGATAAAAATCAGTATAGAATTACGTTAAATGTATGTGCAAGAGAATGGAATGAGAAGAAAAAGGTAGAGATCAGCGTGGATCCATCACGGGCTTACCTACGGAATACATGATACTATTACCTTGAGTTAACAAATCGGAAGTTAATTTCATTTGTAATAATGTAATTTTAATTCTGCTACAATAACTTTTCATTTTAATCTTCTCAGTCAAGAAAAGTCAAGAAATACTGCTAATTTCATATCGACAATTTGATTAGTTGAATCACTTGAGTTTCAAGCACATTATTGGACAAGTCTTCGAACGTTAGCAACCAATTAGTTCTCTACATATAACTATTTTCGCACGTATTTGAATCGCATGCATTCAGCTAACGCCCTTATCCGGATCTGAAGCGCACAATTATATTTTCGTGTATAAACAAACTTTAGCCCACATTTTAGATAATAATAGCGCATTTTTTGTTACTTGGCATCATTTTAGAAGGACTTGGATATCCTCGTAAAAATAAATATTTGTTGTTGTAACAGATTTTATAATGGGTCTTTTTTTATTTGGCATCCGTAGATCTACAAATTTATTTTGGGTGCATATAACTTATACAATACAATTTTGAATAGATGCGGCCGTCATTGTTGTAAACATTAAATTATGTAAGAATTAACGCGATTTTGGCAAAACTTTAGTGCACCTTGTATTTAGTGTTCCTGTGAGAAGGTATGACTGAAAATTGTTTTAATTTATTATGCTAATTTATCAATAAGTCACTTTTGCGTTAAATTTTTTTTAACTAGAGGGTATTAACTGTTGTTGGTTATGTACGAAAATTAATAACGTATACCATTCATTTTTCTCACAATTGATTAACATCAAATCTTACCGGTTGCCAGTGTACACCTTGATGTTCTTTCTGGAGATTAAAACTTACTACCGAGGTGTTTCATAAAGTTTCATGCTTTGTTACTTGGCACCAACTTATTTTCTTTTACACGTCATTTGAAATTGTAAACGACCATCATTCGTTTTCTGCAGGTGAAATACGAGTTGCCATCAGTTAGTTTTAGATCCTTGGGCAGATGCACTTCCTTATTTGTAACTCCTTTACGCAATAGCTGGCTAACATTTTCTGATCGTCTACTCTTGTTCCCCGATCTTGTCTTCGTTCTAGTACCACATTCTTCAATACGTAAAATGCCTCATAAGTAACGTTCTATACAGCTCTGTTTACTGTTCATTAAGTACTTCAAGACATCCGTCCTTACTCTTTTTATAGAACTTAATAAAATAAGAATAAGATAAGAATCAATTAGACAGGTAAACGGTACTAGTCCATCGCCTGTTCGTACAGAAAGCGTAATCGATTTCATATGAATTGCAAACGCCATATTTACTTTCCTTACAAATTTACAATGCAAAATTATTAAACCAAACTTACCCTTTGTCCCAAATAATTAAATTAACGTAAAGCCCATTAATGAATCCTTGTATTACGGCATTTGCCACGCTGGAATACCAATAATATTGTTGTTCATTTACACAAACCGGGTCGTAGGTCTAAGTCTTGTTCTATAACAGATATATTTAGCGGAGTCCATTATTTACCTACAACATTAAATAGAATACAACTAAGATAAAAAGTAATAAGTCAGGTAGGAATTGACGGCTGAACCCCACACATTAAGGCATTACAGTACCTCAAGATACGATAGTTACGTGTAGAATGAACATGGCGGCTGGCTTTTTCACTTTTTAAAGCCCTCACCCTTCTTCGTTATACGTTCTGATTGGTTGAGGGCAATGACGTACATTATTACATTGCGTGGGATGCATCGTATTTAACATTCCATTCCCACGAAACATTGCTGGGAACTCATGACCACATTTATATATTGCGTAATTCCTTACTTAATTATACAAAAAAGTCATATACAATTAATTACTAACTAGAAGCTTGTCCTGCAATTTGAAGCGCAATAGGACAGCCCTTCTAAAAGTTTGCAGTTCTTGTCGAATATTAAGAATTATGGATCTTCTGAACTTTTGGGTTTTTTGAATTTTCACTAAATATGGGTAAGTGGATTTTATATTACACTGTACCAGACGTCGCTTTTATTTCACATTTAGTAAATAGTCGTTTAACGCTTAGCAGTTATTTTCGACCTGATAATAATAAAGTTACCAGACATACAGTTTAAAGTTCAACATATGAGAATATAAATACTAAGAAAAGTTTACATCTGTATTTTGTAAATACTTATATGTTTACTAAAATGTTAAGTTTTTGAATTAATATTTTTTATAAAACAGTTTAATAGGAGGGTACTTGTAGTATTCAAAATATTATTTTTAATTAAATCTATGAAAATTGTTTACATTTTTTGAATATTGTTTGATGGTAATTTTCTTATACATGATTTTACAACTTAAGTACTTGATGTGAGAAATCAACTGAATTGAAAATAGGTAGTTGTAAAATTTTGCGGGTAATTATAATTTAAAGACTTAGTTTATTTTGGTCAGCATTTATAAATGGAACTGCTTATGTTTTTTTTGAGTCTATATTGGAAATATTTTTGTGAGACATTTCAAAATCAAACCTCTCAAATTGTTAGAAGTTAAAACTTTGCGAAACTGATAACAGTAGCTAGGAGATATTCTAACATACTGAACGCCGTTATTAAAAGTTTTGTACATACATAAAAAAGCCGTTTGATAAAATATTAAGTTCTTATCCCTTTAAGGTTAAAAATAAGATCAATTATTTAAATTACCACTTTGATATCCAATTTTTTTGTTGTTGAATATTTAAGTTACAATTATATGCATGATCTGGCTTTGAAATTATTATTTGCAAACTATACATTTGCTGATTTAAGTTAAACTTAGTGAGGTCAGGAATTTTTAAAAATTATACCAATATTCGTGGAAGTAGTCCTATCTTTTACAGAATGGTGTATAATTATTTGTGTAAAAGTTTAGAAGTTTTATGTAACTAGGATTTAGTTCCTTTTTCGGGTTCAGTATCTTTTACTGTTTGCTTAATTTTGAATTTTAGACGTAACTGTTTGCATTTTATTAAAATGCGTTTCTTTCAGGTATCTCCCATGTTCGTGATTATTTATTGTCATTAAGGTGCGCGACCCTACGGTTCCTCTACCATCCCTAGGTTAGCTACTTATTTTACTATGTTTAGGTGTAGTGACGTTCAATTTTGTCAACATCTTTAATAATTCGCTTCCCCTAACTCCCCTACTCATCGCTCAAACGCCGAAGAGAGTTTCAAAACTAGGTTTTTAAAGCTTATTCCATCAATCGTCATCCGACAACAGTATCTGGAACTTTTTGTCCCACTGACGCTTTTTTATTTCAACACATGGCAAAACTGTTTCACTGTAGCTGTTAACGAAACATCTGGACGAGGTGGGAGCTCTAGTAAATTAGAACTCTTCCTGGAAGCCTCTAGTAGTAAGATAGACATGTCGCGGAAACCTTCCAATTACAATCTCGTAACCGCCTATTGCAATTCTATTTATCGATGACGCCGATCTTGTATGAAGGAGCACCGGAAGAATCTTGGGTCATAAATGAAAATTTTGCAATGTGCTGATAAACAGTGTTCCAATTGATTATAACTTTATCATCTATCTGTAATCGTGCCTAAGGGTAGATTTTGGAAGTGGCTACGACTCGTGTATTGAAAAGGATCAAATCTCATTTACTGATAGATAGAATATGGGCAACACGTTATACGTATCTGGTGGGTAGTTACAGCCGCTATATTGAAAAGATCATAGTTCATGAATGGATAGTTATAACTTATA
Organism: Platerodrilus igneus; assembly: GCA_036346225.1. Lineage (NCBI taxonomy): Eukaryota > Metazoa > Arthropoda > Insecta > Coleoptera > Lycidae > Platerodrilus > Platerodrilus igneus. The sequence continues at coordinate 319,265 of JARFIW010000565.1, forward strand.
AGAATTGTAGAAAAGTATAAATGATGTTTTAATCGGTTGTAATTTTTTTAAAGCTTTCTCTTTCCGTATCATCATCATTAAGTCTTCAGTACTGGAACTGGTTAGACGCGTATCTCCATTGTTTCCTATTCTGAGTTCACCTACACATTTCCCTGAAATTCTCACAGTCTGCATCTTTAACTATCTGCGTGCAATAGTCTGATTTAGGTCTACATCTACCTTTTTTCCTATATCTGCTTGTAATATAGCCCGCACTATTCCCCAAAAATGCCTTAGAACGTGTCCTGTCCTTTTGTCTCCTATTTTTTTTTGTTTTTCACATATATCTTTATCCCCCTGCTATTTCTATAACCTCTTTGTTATTAACTTTATCTGTCCATGCTACATAATCATACATCTGAAGAATAACATTCCAAAAGGGTTCTACCGTTTTTCGGTCTACGTATTCTACTGTCCCTATTTCATACTCCTACAGTGCTGTGCTCCACACAGCTTCCAACACTTTTGTCCTTGTTTCTATGTTTGTTGTCTTTGAGCTTAGCCGCTGCTCTTTCGTGTTAGATACAGTTCGGTTTTCCCTTCTATTGTTTTGTAAACATATACCCTATTTCACCGATATTTAGTGGTATCTGAAGAAGGTTAAGCAGTCTCTGGCTACCAAGATCCCCCAACACTTGAACATTTGCCGAATTAATAGTTTTCCAATAAATCCTTTCGAACAATCAAGATTAGTTGAAAATATTGCAAAACCAACACCTGTATTTGTTTCTAGTACTCACCGGGTTTAAGTGCAATTACATTTTTGTCATTAGGTTTTCCTCTTGAAACAGGTTGAGCGCGTACCTCCACCGATTTTTAATCTGAGCTAACTTACATAGTTCCTTGACATTCCTAAAGCCTAGATACAGCTTGGTTCCCCTTCTATTGTTTTCTAAATATATACCCTATTTCACCGATTGATGCTTTTTTTTTATATAAGATACGTTGTGGCGTCAGTGTAACTTATTTTTTCAAATGGGCCCTGGGAACAAAAATCTTCCGACATAGCTAGGGGTCTATTCCTGGGTAGAGCAATAAGAAGTGGGGGGTAAGTCGAATTTTGTTTGCAAACCAAAACTAAACTAAATTAAATAGGCGCCACCAAGTCCTGAGATAATCGCGATAATAGCAAAGCACAATTCTAAGGGCGGACGTGGAACCCAAAGATAAAACGATCGCCTTCGTTAACAAAAACCCGTCTTATAAAAATAAGACGCAGCTCCTGTAAGAAATTACAAAGATTAAATAAATAAAAATGTAGAACACCATTTGTGTCCTATAAAAGTATCAAAAATAAAAAAAAATGTATATCCAATATGATATTGGCACAAAAAATTCTACCTTTATGTTATCAGATTTGATCGCATTTGACCAAAATAAAAGTCTCAAAGTTTAACTAATTGTTTACTAAAAAAAAACTCTCTTTTAAAATTTCAAAACTTTTTAACAAGTAAAAAAAAATTTCATCATTAACATCTATAACAAAGTCAAGTTTTTGGCTTTTTAAAGCAAACAACTGCTCTTCAAACAAAAAAATTGCTTTAAACATTTGATTAAAATAATTTGTAACCACAATATACTGAATTAACGCTTCTAACCTGGGCAGATCTTTTCAGGTAGATTACAGTTTCTAAATTATTACGCAGCGTGTATTTAAATTTTCATATTTAGATTTTATAATTTATCTGTAAATAAAAGCTAATTACAAGAATAGGAATGTTTAATTTAAATTTTATGACAGCTGCACGAAGCATCTGCTTTCATGGCAACATCTGTCAACTGTGCAATACACAAAAAAAGTATGACGTCGAAAATATACCTTGAAATCTATATGAGGTTCAAATGGAACAAAGCTTGTAATTATATAAACCTAACTTGACAAAATTTCGTTCTACGGCTTGTAAAACCAGTTCAACAATAATTGAGAATTAAACAGATTATATGTTCGTAAACATAATAGCAACTTTTCGTGCTTTATATGATAGTATGTTTATCAAATTTTTACGACATTCAAAACACATGCAAGAAATTTCTTATATGTAATAACGAACCGAACTGCCTCTGTTGCTCCAAGACAAATCTGGACGGAAATTCATAATCTCCAAACAATGTTACTAGCCATTTCTAATTTGGGACGACTGCAATCAAAACCAACATCTTCACTCGTACTTAATCTATCATTTTTCGATGGCGAATTCTTCGTTGACGCGCATTAGTAGAAGTTATCAAAGTGGTTTCAGGTCTAGCACGACCTGACCCGCTTACATAAGTAATTTAGCCGAAGGTCGCATGCCTCTAGCCGGGAATACATCTTGATAAGGCGGTTGCTAGCGGGCGACTAACTCGACGAAATGAGAACCGAATGATAGCGACGTTAGAGGTGGGGAAATAGCAAAGAAGCAGCTAGAGATGCTTGACGAAGAAACTTTATGTCACACATATTTTAATATAAGAAGATTAATAAAGAATAAGGCACGCTTAGCGCATTATCCTCGTAATTCAATGCGAATAATTATTGCTCAAATTAAACATGTTACACGATAATCAGTCGTATGCGAAGGGGAAGCGGCTCCGTGGCGTAGTTGGTATGTGTGTGACTACTACGCCCAAGGTCCCGGGTTCGAATCCCGACACGGTCCGCTTGAAAAATGTTAGGATGTTAGGATGAGAGGTAAAATGGAGGTCCCGAGTGTGAGTGTTGTCACGCACGTTAAAGATCCCTACCTTGTTTCGAACAGCAAGGGCTCGGTAAAATTCCAAATCTTCCATGGAAAAAAACTCGCTTCCTGGCTAATGTAGTACCTTCGGGTGGAGCATTGGAAAATCACATGTAAGGTATGCGAAGGGGGTTAAGCAACCTGACGGCTACTAAGATTCCCAATATATGCACACGTGTTAATCTTGTAAATAATTAGTTATAGTATTGCATATTAATTGACAGTTTTGTAAATATATGTTTTTTTGTTTGTTTATATCTTGACTTACGTGTTGCAGTAATGTGCCCTGCTAGATACTACCACCCGCCCTGGTATCAGGTCCATAGACCGACTTGCCATGGCTGGTTAACAGATGGACTGTTCACGATAAATACAAATTCAGTGGCAAATGACCTACAATGACATTCTGTGAACGCGTTTCGCCCTTATTCGTGCTCATCCTGCGTCTTAATATGAATGCGAAACGCGTCGACATGGGTTTTAACATTAACAGTCAGTTAAAACTTTAAAGCTTCTGTTATTCCATTTTTTTTTAATTTGCAAAAGGTGTGTGAAAACCTTCAATTTTTTATTTTGTTATGTGTTATATTTAAAAAGATATTGTCATGCATATCGTTGACAGAAATTTAAAAAAATACAGTTGAGAAGTTTGTTGCAACTTTGGAAACGATTATCGCTAATATTAACACCATTGTTTCCATAGGTCATCGCTTGTTGAAAAATAGTTTATAAACACAAAACACATAAAGTTCTAATTACAAAAAATTTTTAGAAAATAATTATTCGTTTTTACAATTTCTAAGTTCCTGGTGCCTTTCAAAAAAATTCTGGTCTGTGCAATTTGAGGTTTTGAATGTTGGAAATAAGGGGTTTTGTTGTTGGAAACAAATATATATTTTTATTTTGAATCACAAACTGGCGCCATTTTTTCTGCAAGTTATAACGACGCCATCTCATAGTAAGTATCCCACAACTTTACTGGTAACACGGTATACAAAGCAGTACAATGTAATTCTTTGTCTTAAAGTGTCTTGTTTATTTTCAAAACAAAGAAATTGAGATTTTATAATCTAGTGTTGTTGTTGTTTATTGTGTAGTAGTAAGTTTGTTTACACATTGAAGGTTCTCGTAAATTTTATGTTTACTCATAATAAATAAATTTTTACATACTGATAAAAATTTGTTCACACTGTATTTTGTTTAAGTTTTAAAATTCTGATTTAGTTTATTGTTTCAGGAATGAAACTGTTATTGACTAAATTGATATTGATTACAAGAATAAAGTGGTAAAATGTGGGATACGAAGTCATAGCTATATATAGGTAAGTAAATTCATGTCGACTAGAGTTAGTAATAATTTCTATCACGCTGCTATTTTTAACTACTTTGGGTTTTCTCGCCTTTACCCTTGATTACTTATCTTTATTATATGTGCAATAATTTTCAACTTATTAATTTTAGACGTAGAAGTGATTCAGATGACAGGTTTTATAATTTCGTCGGGGGCTGGGAAAATATCGTGTATTACAACATGTAATAATTTGTATTGGAAATTCACGGATCAGTACGAGAAACTTCTAAGTACTAACGGTTATCTATTATAAACAATCAGAGATGATGTTCACTTTGACTATATAGAGGTACAAAATTCTGTGTGAAATTTGCTTGGATATTTGGAAACTCCAAGAAAAATTGGAAAAATTAAGCGGCTTACGTTTTGGTTGTAACTTCTTTACAATGATCAAAATTTAAATTACATTCATTAAATAAGTTGTTACATTCAATCTTCGTATTATTAAATTTTCTGCGGAAATGTAAATAACTACTTCAACTACTATTTTTGACTATTCTAAATTCATAATACATACTTCTAAACTAGACAACACACTTTACTCCGTGTTCTTTCACTATTTGAAGTCTGGCTTTCGTTCATCAAACCACATTTGGGAGCTCATTGATGATACAAATCCTCTATCCAACACCTGTTTTGAATTCAAGTTTGAAAGAACGCAGTTATCTAAAATTGATAAAAGGTAATTATTGGCATTGTTTTAGAAATGAATATACAATTTATTCTTTAGTAACATTTTCTGAAAAATTTCAAGAGCAGCTTACATAAATACTTTTTTTAAAACATTCCTCATGGTGTAACTATGGTATGTATGCATGGTAGTGAAGACTAACTAACATATTCTGATATAGCTCTTTTATCCTAGGATTTAATTTTATCCTATGATTCGATTGTACGATTAAGTTCGGGTTGTATATCCTTCTACATATGAGCCCATAATTTGGCAGAGAAATAGAGTGCTTTCCACGATACCTGTCGTAAATGTGGTCAACGGTGAAGGTCATATGAATCATAAGCCACTTCCCGAATTCTCATAGAAAACCCATTACTGGGCTAGAACATATTCTTAGGAAGTATAAATTCTATTTTCTGTGAAATGTACTTATCAAAAATATCACACGTACTTTGTGCCAATCATTTTAAGGTATGCAATAACGGTATATTAATTAACACAAGAATTAACAGGTATTTGTTAAAATTTGTTTTTTTAAAATAATTTAGCTCAGATGTATAGTAAGTCCTATGGTATCCTTAACAGGTAGCATATGTTGTGATGTTGTTGAGGATGAAAATATCCTTTCTTTTTAGCAAACTTTTAAGATCACTATTACTCTTAACAATTGAGGTTTATATTTTATAACAGTTCTAATTTTGCAAGATTTGCAGTTTCCTGATTGCAATCAAGGTTGATAGAATAGTATTGTTTAAATTATAATTTTGTGCTAATTACGTAGGCGGTGTGTTACTAGTGTTTGTAGTAATTTATATTAGAATAGACGCACCAAAGATTTTTGTGTTAAATTGTGCTCATATTTATTGTGAGTTTACCTCCTACCACTGCTATTGATAAATTGTTGTTTCAGACAACTTTACGGTTAAAGAAATTTTCTAAATAAACGAAATTGCAGGAACCATTATATTTTTTTAGTTTATTTTTTTATGTTGCTTTATTTGAAACACTAACGTTCTGTCGGGATATTCTCGTTTTTCATGTACTCTAATATGCTTTTATTTTAGTTAGATAGTTTGTGGTATAGCGTTTCTACTACTCCCCAGCCCAATCTCCAACTGTGCCGTGCTAGTAAAAAATCAATTATTTTGTTTTATACTACGTTATTCCTTAGCTCTTTCACGGTCAAAAAAATTAAGCAGAATACCTTTAGTAGGCAAAAAATGTATTTGAAAGTTAACATTTACCTTACTCAGAAAAGATATTTTTAAGGGTGAGTAATTAAATAAAATATATTGCTATGACGACCGCACGTTGGAGCGCCGCTAAAAGAGTGCTGTGACACGGTTACAAAAATGGGAAATTTGAAATTATTATCTTACCTTTCTTTTCTTTTCATTGCCTGGCTAGCTCAACGGAAATTCTACTATGGAATTTACAAAATGAAATAAAACGGGATTCTCAAAAAGCATCTATACATTCAAAAACAATTTTCCTTCTTACAAAGGAATACAGAACAGTTTACAGCATAAGTTCAAATATAAAATTATTCCTACAATTACCTATTTACTATAATAATTATTACCTAATCTTGGTTGAAAGATACACAATTCTTTTTAATTAATATGAGGATAATTTACCCATCTTTTATTAGCACACTTGTAAGGGTCTTTGGTCAATAATCCTTGACAGATGATTTATTAAAGATCAAAATGCTTCGAACTTCGACCTCAAAATGTGAAGCAAACTATCGGCTTACAGAAAGAAAAATATATGATTAAGACTTATTCTAGCTCACTAATATACGAATATTTTTATCCATTATAAACAAAGAAATCTAAAATTTATACTTGCGGGTCATATAGTGCTTATTATTATCTCTTCTCCAACGTAGTTATGATTTTAAATACCTCCTGATTCTATTTTTAAATTGACGTTAAAATCCCATTGTGCAAGATTCTTTTAAATCTCCATTTACAATATTAATTTTCAGAGTACATCTCCTGTTTTTAATTAATTAACTCAGCGTATTCTTTTGCGCCAGGATTATTATGCCGAAGATTGTTAATTCTCGTAGTGTTTTATAAAATAATTATGTTGCATATTTATACAGAGTTACGTTCTAAAAATTAATTCTTCACTCAAAGTTACATCTTGAATGTCAAATACTGTAGGCGTGACGCATACTTAATGAATTACGTTACTCAAAGAAACATGTTCAAAGTCTTAAAATGAATCGCAAATTTATGAATGAATACTTCTAATCAAGTTTCGGTCTTATATACAAAGTTATCTAACTACGTCACATTCTCCAGAGTCTTCGCGTTTAAATTCGAATCTTAGTCACCTACGTGATGTGATATTTTCGAGAATTCCACGGTTTTAACGATCTAATTAGTCTCAATTATGATTTATGTATGCGGTAAAATGTGTCGTTTACCCTTTTTCTAATAAACGAAGTTAATGGTCGCGTCATTTTTTATCTTATTGAGACACGGAAACTATAAAATAAATCTTATCGATTTTCATTGCCTTTTAATGTTGGCGCTCTTAGAATTCGAAGATTCATTGATCTAATGGCTTTTTAAAACATTTCTAATAAAGATGACGTATTTTTCATTTATTGATTACGAAGGTTTTAGAAAACTCTTAAAATGAATATTTTATTATATACGCGCGGGAAAATAATTAAAGTATGTGTTTGATTTCTTTATGGATGATTTGTAAACCAATAAAGTTAGTATTTGACAACGCTTTTTATTTATATCTTAAAATTAATTTGCATTCTAATAAAAGCACAAATTTCAGTAATTACATAATTAATTGAAGCATCAATTGCTTTCTTACTGTTTTTGCAAATGCAAAAAGATTTTTATTTTAAAATTGTAACAAAAATTGGTTTTTATGGTAAATAAAGTGAATATTTATACACGGAAGGTGTATTTTAATGACAAATATGGCTTTATATCTTAGGGATTGTAACATACATGGGAAGTGTTTTTATGATAAATGAAATGAATGGCTTAAATCTAAGTTATTTTTAGTATTTTTGATGAGGGATTTGTTTATAAATGCTTTATAAATGCAACAAATTGATATTTTTTTCACACGAATGTATTAACTGGCTTTGTATTTATCTTCTAGAATGATTATTTACATACACGGGAAACATCTAGTACTTTAGAAGTACATGTAATAAGGTTTGTTTTATACACGAAAAATATATTTTTTTAAAGCGAATAAATTTAATGCCTTTGTACTTGCAATACGGTTACCTTCATACAGGGTGGAACAATGATTATTTGGAAATTTCAAATTTTCTGGTTACCTTCTATTTGGGTGGGTTTTATTGATAGCATTTGGATTTCCGTGACCTCTCATGACCTCTTTATCACATCAATATATATATATATATATATATATATATATATATATATATATATATAAATTTCGGTGTTATATTTTGATCCAGCCCCACGTTGGTGACGACATATATCTTTGTTGTGATACTGTAGCACATAACCCGGTGCGCCCTTTTTGTGAATTAAAAAGGTTAATATTTTTATTCTGTCAATTTTTAATTTTTAATATATAATTTTAATTACATCAGCTAGATCAGTTTTTAATTACGCACGGAGCTTGCGACAATACGACAAACAAAAACTAAATTTACTTTCTACCTCTACGTCCTGTTCTAATCTTTAAAGCAAAACACCATTAAGCACAAATAATTATAATATTCTCAAAAATATTTACAATGTATGTAAAGTTTGAGAATTCCCTAAATAGAGCTTTCTTTTTAATAATTGAATAAAAATTAATAATTATCATTCCCAAAGTTAATCAAAAAGCCAGCAAAAATCACTCATTATTATTATCTGAAGCCCCATGAACGTTCATTCAACTTCTTTAAAAATTTACGTATTTTATAACGTGTATAAAAAAAAGATCTTTGTTGACCCTCACATAAAATTTTTATGATAGCAATTTTTAAATTATTCAAATTAGAAATATGCAACGAAATATTAATTTTTAAATTATTCAGATTAGAAATATACAACGAAATATTCACAAATAAAAATAATAAAACATTCAGATTGGCTAACCTGTTGTTTTAACTGCTCCCTTATTCAGCTTAGTGATTTAATAGTCCCAACGTTGAATCCAGATCTGCTTTAGATATGGTCTGCATTTTTCTTAGCATAACTTTAAATTATTTTAGCGTCCTTTGTTAAACTTCATGGTAATTAATAATTGAATTAGATGCTTGTTGCATTTCCTCATTGGATCCAGTAATTATTCAGAGTCCTTTTTTATTAATGTTAATGTTAGAATTTAAATTAAACAACTTTTAGTTTTTTACGCTTTTGAAGGGTTAAAATGACAAACCACTCTTGATTTTCCACAATTGTCATTGTACCATTTACTTCTTCACACTAAATCACTTCACGTAAATATTTTTTTTAAGTGATGTGAACTAAGCCTTAATTCATGTTGAACTCGCCTATCTATTGACAAGCGCAGAGTTCGCTATTATACGTGATTCTTACATACCAGTATATTAAAGTCGACACGCTGATTTCGGCACGTAGCATTTCGAGTTAATTGCATTCATTCTCTTGGATTTTCATATTACTAAATCACGTAGACCATTGTTTGTTCAAATAAATTTAGTGAACTTTGATTTTATCACCATGCCGTGTTTTGTTTTCAATATATCAGGTGCTGATTTTCGATAGAAGTCGCGTAGACTTAATATAATTTATGTATTAAATTATATGCGTTTGGTATCTTACGCATTTTTAAACCTGCTTGTTTTAATTGGGATTCTTGGCGTAATAATGATGCGTTATTTATGCGTTTCGCGTTTCAGCTTGCGTTTATGTTGTTTTACGACTTGCGAATTTGTTTATAAAAATAAATCTTCTGAAATATTTTTCCTTAACTAAATTAATTACGATTATGGTTTATATACAGAGCGTTGTCATTTACTTTACAGCCGAATCATTGTATTTCTTGTTTTCTTTAGAAAACTGTCTCGTTTTCTGAGCCCTCCTGTAATTTATATGAAGTGCGCTATACTATTGGTCCTAACTACCCCTAAATGACCTTATTAACACAGCAATATATATATATATATATATATATATATATATATATCTATATATGTAGTGATGTGATTACGGGGTCATTGGAAGGTCATATAACACCATTCCGTAAACATACAACAGTCCGAACCTGAGCAACATAAGAAAATTTTAAAAGAAGCTCAATTTTTCAAATACTCATTTTTTATAGTAACGTATTGGAACATTCGGTAGATTGATTTGTAAATGCATAAACCCCGCGATTGAACAAACTTCATTCACATTACCTAACTTAATTGTATTTTAGATAATGGTATTCGTAATATTCCACGTGTAGAAGGAAGTTGTCTTTTTAAGAGCTTCATACCAAAAAGTACCCAAGAGGTAAATGCGATTATTATAAAAGATCATGAAGCCGCGTAAACGAACGCGTTTTAAAAGATTCCGTTTGATACAATGTTAAGAATTTGATATTACGAAAGTGTATTCATGTTTGAAATGTAAAGTCGCGTATATAGTCTATTGGAAAGTAAAAACTGATACATTAATCCTGGAGATCATTCCATTGATAATAAAGGTGAATGAGCATTCTAAGTAGCAACTATAATATGAGATTAAACAATTAACGAAAGCCATAAATCAAGCGATAAAGATCGTAAAACGAGCCGAACTACCGTAATAAATCTAGAAGGTAAGAGAGCGCATGTAAATATATTAATAAACGGCAGCCTCAGGCCGTAAAATAACAAATTCTGTGAATCTTGCATTATAAAGACGATTTGAGATGCTTGCGTAGGGGACCAGCTTACATTAATAACTAATCAGGGTCTAGAATTAACAAACAGAGTTCACCGGATTTAACGCGATTTTTCCAGACGTATGACTTAACTGGACTTGATCCTATATAACCAATTGAAAATTGCAGATAATGGTCAGTTGTTGAATACTTACTTAAAACTAGTACTTACTAGTTACTTATTTAAACTAGTGCTAGTACTTTTCTAGTAGTGAAATATTTACAATAAACAAACGTCTTTAATCGACAACTTTGAAAGTTTATTGCCATTCGGAAGAAAGTAGATAATTATACTATTTTAAAAATGGAATAAAGAATTAAAATCAATTGAGATGAAAGCATATATGAAGTTAGTACGGTATGTAATGTTAAATTAATTTTAAACGATTTGAACGATTTTGGTATATGAATTTGAAATGCAATTTTAATGGTATTTTTTTCGATGATTATGGACATGGATGTAAGCTTACGATATGAAAAAGGACTACCAAACTAATTTATACGGTAAAAATAAAAGTCCCATTGCTTTAGAATTGTTAAAGGACATTTTTAGTTAAGTCAAGCTATTTAACATTTTGTGGGCAAGTTGAGTTGTACAAGTGGATAATTTGATTTGAGGTTGGCTGATCTGCGGTAGGTTTTTGCCAGTTATATAATGAAAAGTATTAAACATACTGATCGGATACGTTTACATCCGATATCCGCATAGTTATATATTTTTGCTTTTCGCATTCTAATCCATATTCCTTAACCAAAGTAGATATAAATGTATAATCGAGAACCCGGACAGCCGATAAGAATCCACTGTTTTATTCCCTATCTGTATGCTATTGGTTGGACTGCGTGCTTGGTATATAATTGACCGAAATCTTAACAAATTACATTTTAAAATCTATGTTTAATTAAAACGGGTTATAATACATTAATAGGCTTAAACGCATACCGGTACTGAAGCCAACTTACCACCTTTTTAAAAAAAGTTCATACTTAATACAATAAAAAAATATGTAGAAACCGCACTTGCTTACTAAGTCTATTACCTCGATTTACTGGCGCGGGCGCTAAAATAGCAGGAATCAGCTACGTCGTCGCGTCTTCTCCGAATACATAGATGCATTTTGAAAATATAATTTCTCATCTTACAACAAAAAAATATAGGTGTATAAAGATATTGGGGTTACGCTTGGGTATAGACCCGAGGTTTGAAGCGTAGGCTCGGGTTTTGGGGTCATTTTGGGTAATTTAGGTGCTCATTCTGTATGGAGATACCTATTAAAATTAATTTTTCGAAAAACCCTTAACAAATAATATGCATCTTTATTTCCATATCTAGTGCAGCAAGTTGAAACATAGCAACACACTTTCGCAATTCTTTATGTTTACTGCTAGTTGTTGTAACTTGACCACTTCAATTCAATTCGTCTTCTATAGCTTTTTAGTCAGTGTGCAGTATGTCGAGATTTTCGATCTGTAAATGTACCTGATTTTGTTTTGATGCAAATTCATCTAATTCCGTCAATAGCAAGTTCCTTTATCCCATCTATGTCTAACTGAAGATGGTACATTGTCTTTATTGGTTCGTGTATTTTCTGCATAACAATCTTCTTATTACAGAGAAATTCGAATTATATAATAAAATCAATCGAGTTATAATACTTTATCGGTTTAATTTCGTACCACTGCTAAAGGCAACTTACTTTATTTTTAAAAAATCCCTACTTAATACAATAAAAAATATGTAAGAACTGTAATTGCATTTATCACAGTTCCCGGAAATTAGAGAAGATCTCTATAAGTTAGGTCAGACGACTTCTCTCCCAAACCGCATAAATGGGTTTATCGTACCTCCGACCGCCCACCTACCTACCACAGTTCACTGTCCACCAACTTCCTCCCATTTCCCACCTCCCACCATCTACCTCCCACCGAACATCTCCCACTGATCTTCCACCTACCATTTTCAACATACCCCACCTGGTCCTGGTCAGCTTTTTCATACCTGTACTATATCTAGTCTTTAGAGTTACTGAGATATATTTATTTTTAAATTAATTATGAGCTGGAGTTTCAGCTTCATAAAACCAAAACAAATGTATGGCTACGATGCAACTCTGCGTTTCAATTTTTTAGAAGTAGTTAAATGGACGTGTCTTGCACTGAGAAATCATCAGATTGAGAATTTGATAGCGTTTTTATAAGATAAATTGCACACCCTGTTTGTAAACAGTAAACATTTTATTGCAGAGCTAAGTTAGCAAATTTGTGGTAAACAACGATTTTGGAGGTTGCTAGTGATAGTAGGGTAAAATCAAGGATCCTGCCGCCACATTTCCTCCAGAATCCCACATTTCCTCACACATCTGGACCAAAAAGTTTTCTTCGACTAACCATTTTTCATCTTTCGAGATAAACCTATCTTAAATTTTTTATGTTTCGAGATAAATGAGCATCCTCATTTCCTCCCACATCTGAACCAAAAAGTTTTCTTCGACTAGCCATTTTTTTATCTTTCATCTGAACCAAATAGTTTTCTTCGTCTAGCCAATGCATCTTTCGAGATAAACCTACCTTGTTTGGTATTAATTAACACTAGATTTTTCTCAGCTACCCGAATCTCTAGGAATTTTTCAGCTATCATCACCCCCAAGGGAGCTACCCCCATTTTAAGATTTCTTACCTGTAGCGACTTTGGAGTGTTCTTATGAATTTTTTTAGTCATGCGATACATTAAATTAGCTTAGAATTTTATGCACATCCCGAATCTGCAAACAGATTTGAAATCGGACCACGCCCTGCAAAGTTACACATATACCCTCTGCGAGATAAATCTTTCTCCACATTTCCATCCACGAGATAAACCTATCTTGTTTGGTATCAATCAATATTAGAATTTTCTCAGCTACCCGAATTTCTAAGAATTTTTCAGATATCATCACCCCAAGGAGCTACCCTGATTTTAAGATTTCTTACCTGTAGCGACTTTTGACCGTTCTTATAAACTTTTTTTTAGTCATGCGATACATCTTCTTAGTCTAGAATTTTATGTAGAATCCGAATCTGTAAACAGATTTAAAACAGGACCACCCTTACCATTTTACACACACCTCTAAATTATAAATTTCCTGCGGCTCATACCTAAAAGAAAATCTAAAACCATTCTTAAAACTTTTATTACAGACAATTTTACTAATACAGTTTAAATTTTGTAAACCACATTTCTAAATACATATTCACAATTTTTTATTTTGAACCTAGAACTTCTCATATCGGTTCATACTTATTAATATTTATTTCTAAATAGAGCACCTTTTCCAAAGACCAACCGGACCCGCATGTTTCAAATTCCTCTGATTTTGTTCTTATGGTTTCGCTTAAGACCTCGTACATATTTTCCAGATTACTAGAAGACGTTATAACCACATTTTTTGTGTTAAAGGATTTCACATCGGTAGTCTCTTCCCCTATTTTGATGTAAACGCCGTAGAGTTCGCAATAGACTTTTACTGCTGAATGTTGTATTCTTTTTTCATTAATTAATCGAATAAATCGCTCTTTCTGCTTCCAAAGAAACTCGGGCACTCCATCGTCGACACTGGCGTTCTTTATGCGATAGCTAGCCATACGGTTGTTAAACGCTGTACTAACCATTTCTACACCATCGTCGCTAGTAGCGGTAACTGATGCATTTTTATGTTTGTTGCTCCTTAAGTGTGCGGCATAGGTAGTTTTTTCCATTTCGAAATCGCATACTGTACACATAATTCGTGGTTGTTTCGTACAACTCCCTTTAACAGCTGGCGGAGCTGAACGTTTAAGGCTTAATGACATACCGTGCTGTTTTTCCTTGTGTCGCTGTAAGTTGTCCATTATCGTAAAAGCGATACCGCAAGTCCCACAGTTTAAGTACTTTGCTGCGGACGGCTTAACCGTGGACGATGTTACGTCACAACATTTTTTCTGGTGCCGTTTGAGAGCATCTTTCCAGGTATAGGAAGCACCGCAAGAGTTGCACTTAAAAACGTTTGCAGATACCATTTTAGTACAAAACAAAATCCGCACTATAAGACTTGACTGTAAGCGAACTAACTTATAACTAAAGAATTTACTCCAGCGTACCTGCTTTATGTACCCTATAGAATGCAAACCGAAGGTTTCCGAAGACACCGAACGAAGTTGAGGATTCATCGGGGAACTAAATGACGTCATAATCCCTGCTCGTCCAATACATTTAGCACGCCAATGCATGCACCTGGTTCGCATCGTCGATGGTGCGAATGCCGTTAGTAGAAACATCGGAAAACGTCTTCCATGTTATACGGATCGCGTGCATATTAAAAATCCAAAAGGGTGATAGCACACGCACACAAATTGTGTGCAAGTCGTGCTGATAGAAGATGCAGTGCTACTATAACCAAAAACACTTTAAACCATTACTAAGAAAATACCAACTTGCTGTCTACAGGATACTTACAACAATTTAATTTTAAATAACTTCTACGTCATATTTTAGGAAATGGTGGCTTGAATATTTTCCAAATGAATCACCAAGCGAAAGTATATGCTTAGCAGTATTCAAATTACCCATTAATTTCCCATTTTACGACCATAGTTAATTATAGATTAAAATTTAATTTGTGCACGTTCGAGCTTCTCGTAAACTAACATATTTTATAGCAACAATGCGCTGTATAATACATACATACCCCTTCTCTGCGCTACTGCTATTCTTGTAATTGCTAGAAAAGTCACTCTCCTTTTTACTGTTAAGACTGGGCAAAGCACCATTTTTATACTTTCTATAGCACATCGCGCACTTTTCGTCTGATAATTATTTTTGCTTCTGTAGGCATTTACACTTTCGCATAGCGGTCGGCCGCATTGATTTCTAGAACCACTATCGTCCAAATGAGAATTAGATGCTCGATGTCTGTCAACTTCTATTCCTCGTTCTAAAAACTCAGTCAATAATCCATTATACTTCGACCCGCTCCTGTTCTGATAATTTACAAACATTTTCAAACGACAATGGGAGAATTTTAAACCTCCGAGGGATCTTTAAGTCGTGATCAATTACACATCGAGCTACGCGTAAACTAACATATTTTGTGCAACTGTATAATACATGCATACCCCTTCTCTGCGCTACTGCTATTCTTGTAGTTGCTTGGAAAAGTCAGTCGCCCTTTTACTGCTAGGGCCACTAAAGCACCATTCCATATCTTTAGTGTAGCACATCGCACTTTTTGTCGATAATTAAATTGTTTATGTAGGCCTTTACTTCTTATTTAAACATCTAATACGATTGATTAACCACTTTCGATTATTCTAACAGACCCATCGCACCGTTCTTTTTTGAATCCAACGATCCTATCTTCCCGCACTAACACCTGACGTATCTTTCCTACTATTTGTTAAACAAAACTACCGGTATCGCCATTGTGGACGTAAACAGATGTTTGTGGATGTGTACGAGAATATGTAACCATATACATTAACCAGTCTAAGCTATTTTATTTAGTCCACGAAAACTGCTATTTTCTAAACCACAATTAATAATCGCCTTTATAGGTTCCACATTTCTACCATTACCCAATGACTGGTGCTACGTACATGGAAACTTTAATTTCTTATTGAGAATTTATTCTCCACACTGCAACGTAGTTGCATGTATTCCTTTTAGTATATGCTCGTTATAGGTTGTAAGACCCTCGGTTTTTATAACTACAATTCGTGAGACCTTTAATCTTTTAATCGTATCTTTCTCGCCTACAATACAGTAGGACTTAACATTACTACCAACAAATTCTAATACTGGACCCCCATTAAATACGTCTTTAATTTCTACAACTTTTTGTTGACAAGTGTTATATTGTATTTAATATAGTCACTCTTTTAAGATAAATATATTTTGCTAGGTATCAACTAATATTAAATTTTCTAGGGACCCCAAATCTGTAAACAGATTTTAAATAGGACCACCCATACAAAGTTATGCGTTTTAAAGACTAATTTTTACCCATCTTTATTTAACTCCATCTTTAAAACCTTTTTTTGCTAATAAGACATATGTTAGCCAACCATCGAGAAATCTAAAACCGGTCCCGCGAATACCACGTGGAGATAACACGTATACTCTGTCAACCAGGATAGAAGCCGGAAGGATTTGGAAGGTAGAAGAACTTAAAATTATGGAATCTTAAAACTTATATACAAATTTAAACAACTATCTTATATCTTTACGCCCCCATGCGTAGATTGTTGTACTATTAGGAATGATGTACCTTTGTCATCTTCCCTCGATAAACTAATTTTATTAATAAGCTGCGTATGCAAATCGTATTTTTACTCCGGATACATACGCAGAAAGTACTCGATACCATCCAAATAAAGAATTGGATGCTTGGTGACTGTTAACATCCGCTTCTCGTGTACGCCCAGACACATTGCCCATGAGCACCCCTGCGCGCACATATGCCGCCCACTGCGCGTACACCTGCATGCGCGCTGCCCATGCGCCTCTCTGTGCGACTGCTATTTCGTGGTAACGTCACAGCCTTTTATAAATAAAGAACAATGTTATATACTATTATAAAATGTTTATTCTGACATTATACATAACAAATTTAAAAAAATTTAATAAGCATGGGGTCATTTAAACTTAATTTTAATACAAAGTTATACACAGAAGATTCCTTTCTTTATGTTTGTTTGAGTGGAATTTTATCTAATTTTATTCGCGAGCTTAAAATTTAAATCGATAAAGTCCTCTATCTCCTTTTCTAACCAATAGTTTGATACATAAACGTCTAGGTTTCGAATTGTAAAATGTACGAAGTTGCCTCTATATTTAAAGTCTTTGATTCCGCGACAACTGATCCATTCCTTCGTGTAATTCTTGCAGCTTGTGACAATATCGAATAGCTTTCCCAAATTATATCCTGCATACGTATCTTGTTAGCTTGATCGACTTCTTCTTGTCTGTTGAGATCTTTTTCTAAACGTTGCGTATTGCATATTGTACCACTTTTGAATATATGGTTGTTATAGGTTGTAAGACCCTCGGTTTTAAATGATCCAGGTTCTTTACTAGATAAATATACAATGTTTAAGTTGCGTGGTGTGCAAAGATTATCGAACACCCACATTTAGTTCGTCTTTGTTATCTGCCATTTTGAGAAAATACGTTTTGATAACCTTTTAAAATAGACTAAAGATTTCTGACAAAAAAGAACAAAACTAAACTTACTAAGAATTTAATGCATACATAACAGGATGTATCTGTCAGTCCATCAGCACATACAATGTTATAATCTTAATTCTTCCTCATTTCTCAATAAGAAAATCTGTACAAATTTGTATTGATACTACATTTACCAACAGTGGAAAAAGTGACTTTTTGTCCATTTTAATGAATAAAATATATTTCTATGTATGGTATATAAGTATTTCGTAACGGATATAGTTTCAAACCGTTGGTTTTATTTAAATATAATGAATGTTAGGGCGCAATCAATACATTCAAATATTTCTTTTTGGAATTGTAGAATATGGGTGGCAGATTGTGTAAAATATGTACGACCTGATGTCTTTATAAAATTTCAGTTTTATAAATTTATCTAAATCTACTAAAATTTCAAACCCCAAAATATTCGAAATCTAAAGTTACAAAATGTTTCCTTTGTTATTCGCTCTGTTGCTCCGTCAACAACTTCATTCACTAATAATATGCATAACCATATAGCTTCGCATACTACACAAATGCAGTTATGATGACTTGGGGCATATATTTGGACACCCTCTACCGATCCTCTTGATTAGGAATAGTTTATATCTAGCTCAGTTAAACGCAATTTCACCTATTCTGATGGAGATAAATTCGAGAACTTTACCATTAATCGCAATACCATGTTCTCCGATTATGCAAATAAAAAATAGTTTATATTATTACAATATCACAAAGTTATACGCAACACAAATTTTAAAAAACTTGGGCACATATTTAACATTTTCAACGTTATCACAAAGTTTATCGTTTCAAGATAATTATTATTATTCCTTATAGCATTGCACCTAAAATAGTCTATGCTAAACTAAAACAAATCTTGGTTACATCCTATACAAAAACACTCGATCATCTATATATTGGGAGGTTAGCAATTGCATAAGTTCGAAATCCTATGATATATGGAATACAATTAATTGTTTCTGTATTATCATCTAATAAATACATCATCGAATATATAAAAACAAATCTTGAATTATGTAAACAAGATGTCTAATAAATTATTCTTATTCACACCCCATGTAAATTCTCTTATAACTAAAAGATTCTATTATACGTATACCAACATTTCCTAATACAAAGTTAATTTAGCACAGCGAGGACTATCAATTATATCATCTATGACATCAGTTGACAATATCTCCATTATATATTAATAATCAGCGTCATAAAATAAAAAAATATTATATTAAATAATCTATCAATGCATACATAACCTTAAACTATCGAACAAGTATTATAAAATATACATCAAATTCATTCTGATCAGTAACTGTTTTAAAATTGATGCTAAATTTGTTATGACTAATCGAAACGCATCATACCGGATATTAGAAACCTTACAATTATATTGTATATGACAACAGCCATATGAACATATGAAGACTGGAAAATATATATCCAAACTACCCTATTCATTTATAATAATTGACACCATAATATCACCTATACACTCTAACTGACATCATCCAATGAGGACATTTATAACTTTTAACGTACAAACTTATGCTCCTTTTTTTCCTTTAAGCTCACCAACAAATGATCCAATTCTGTATTTTAATTAAATATTAAATATCTTCCTAACTCCTCTATTTTAATGAGAAAATTTAAAAAGCACATATATAAAATCATTTTCTTTTCACCTTACCCAACGGTACTCTACATACAGCGCATGAAATATATTTTGTATTATTATGTATATGTGGTCATGCATAATGGGTGGCAATGTGTAACAGATAGGCATTTAAATAGCGCAATAAGTCGATTATTTAGCTCAGTATTCATAACTCTACTCTACAATTATGTGGTATATGGTATAACCTTCGCAGCAGACAGCAGAAAATAGACTGAGAATGAAAAAAACTAAACCTACTCGTATGAATTATTACTAACGAAATATTCTAGATAATTACAGCGTAAATTAGTTATATATATTATGAACAAACTAAGCATGTAGGTAAATGGGTGATATTAAGAATTTTCGCTATCAATTTAGCATTTGATAGCTATCAAGTAAACATGACTCTATGTTTGAATATAATCCGTTTTCAAGTTAATAGATTTATAATTGGAGTTCAGGGTTTTGCAATAGGAATCTCATGGGATGAAATTTAAACAAGTGTGGACTAGGTTAGATAGGAAAATTAATGAGGTTGGGTCAGCGCTGCGTGCTGACTGGCGGTACAACGCTTACCAATTACGTCATTATTTTGTGCAATATAATGTTGAAATTTGCGTTTTGAAACTGAACAATCGTAAACAAAATATGTTTATCTGCTGTGTGCATGGGAAAGCTAGTATACGAAGAAATTCAACCGTTTGTTTTTGCTGGCTGTAAAGCAAGTAATTCGTTTTCTTGGAAACGTAACATGAGCCGAGGTGCATGGTATCGTGTGAATACCGGTGATCGACATTAATGCGCTGATCTATTATAAGTGGTTCTGCAACCGTGGAAACAGGTGTGTTGATGTTATTGAAAAACGTATCATGCGCATGAAACGGAATGTTTTTTAAATCGTTTCTGATGTAAAAGATTTTATGTGCATATTTTAGTAAATGGATCTGAATGATTTCGGTGACAAACCAAATGGCGATGCGCGATACGAAGAAAAGTTCGTATATTTGTTGGCGTGATAAAACTGTGGTTATTGTTTACATGCTAACAAAATGAAATTGTTTAAAATTTGTGTCGCGATGTTAAGCCTGCGTGCTGTATATGTCACTGGTATCATTATGTTTGATAGATGTGTTTAAAATGTGCACTGGCCAAAAACATGGTTTGCGATTGGGCGACAATGATACGAAACGTGCTGGATATTTGTGCGGAACGGGTATTTGTATGTTTCTTATTGTGTAGTTTACGGCGCATGCTGCAGGGTCTGTGGAGTGCTATGACAACTACAATGTCTGTTTATGTATAATCATCTACAACGTGATTAATCAAACAAAGTTGACAGGCTTATAAAATATATGCAGGCTACCGGAATTATGATAAAGTATGTGCTGTGTTTTTATGACTTTGACCTGTCCTTATTTTGAGATGCGAGGAAGATGTCCAATAAAATGTGGTAATCTTCACAGTGCTACATTGCAGGTATACTGTTTTACGAATCATGTCGCACACTGATGTCTGGTGTTCAGATGGCAGTTAATTTCGGTGCTGGGCAAATTTGTGTGATCGCTGTACATTGTCCAGGGTTGTACGACATCCGTGAACTGTGGTAATAAATCTATCCGTTTAGCTAAAGATGATGCGGTTGTCCGCATTTCGATCGATCCTGTAGTGGGTAAATCGCTGGTCGTAACTGTTATCTGAGGAAGTATGGTTATGCAAA
Organism: Platerodrilus igneus; assembly: GCA_036346225.1. Taxonomy (NCBI): domain Eukaryota; kingdom Metazoa; phylum Arthropoda; class Insecta; order Coleoptera; family Lycidae; genus Platerodrilus; species Platerodrilus igneus. The sequence continues at coordinate 340,542 of JARFIW010000565.1, forward strand.
TTGAGTGAATAGGTGTTGGACTGGCTAAAACACGTGGCGACAATAGATGGATCAATACGTATGTGGTTAGACAAAGAACATCTTATTAGAGACAACATGAGGAAAATTATAAGATTATTTATGCGATGCGCTGCGTTGTCATCTGGCTCCGTTTTACAAGTTGTATGTTGCGGTTAGTGAAAACTCTTTTAATGTAGGTCGGCAGAAAAATGGTCTAAATACACAATCGCAAATATTAAATATTTATATTTGTCTGAATTTATTGCTGTTCCCTCAACTAAATAAAATAGCTTAGACTGGTTAATGTATATGGTCACATATTCTCGTACACGTCCACAAACATCTGTTTACGTCCACAATGGTGATACTGGTAGTTTTGTTTAACAAATAGTAAGAAAAATACGTCAGGTGTTAGTGCGTGGAAACCCATAGGATCGTTGGATTCAAAAAGAACGGTGCGTATGGTGGTCTCCGTTAGAATAATCGAAAGTGGTTAATCAATCGTATTAGATGTTTAAATAAGCGAAAGTGTAAATGCCTACAGAAGCATAATTATCAGACGAAAAAGTGCGCGATGTGCTATAGAAAGTATAAAAAATGGTGCTTTGCCCAGTCTTAACAGTAAAAAGGAGAGTGACTTTTTCTAGCAATTACAAGAATAGCAGTAGCGCAGAGAAGGGGTATGCATGTATTATACAGCGCATTGTTGCTATAAAATATGTTAGTTTACGAGAAGCTCGAACGTACACAAATTAAATTTTAATCTATAATTAACTATGGTCGTAAAAATGGGAAATTAATGGGTAATTTGAATACCGCTAAGCATATACTTTCGCTTGGTGATTCATTTGGAAAATATTCAAGCCTACCTAAAATATGACGTAGAAGTTATTTAAAATTAAATTGTTGTAAGTATCCTGTAGACAGCAAGTTGGTATTTTCTTAGTAATGGTTTAAAGTGTTTTTGGTTATAGTAGCACTGCATCTTCTACAGCACGACTTGCACACAATTTGTGTGCGTGTGCTATCACCCTTTTGGATTTTTAATATGCACGCAATTCGTATAACATGGAAGACGTTTCCGATGTTTCTACTAACGGCATTCGCACCATCGACGATGCGAACCGGGTGCATGCATTGGTGCTAAATGTATTGGACGAGCAGTAAGGATTATGACGTCATTTAGTTCCCCGATGAATCCTCAACTTCGTTCGGTGTCTTCGAAACCTTCGGTTTGCATTCTATAGGGTACATAAAGCAGGTACGCTGGAGTAAATTCTTTAGTTATAAGTTAGTTCGCTTACAGTCAAGTCTTATAGTGCGGATTTTGTTTTGTACTAAAATGGTATCTGCAAACGTTTTGTGCAACTCTTGCGGTGCTTCCTATACCTGGAAAGATGCTCTCAAACGGCACCAGAAGAAATGTTGTGACGTAACATCGTCCACGGTTAAGCCGTCCGCAGCAAAGTACTTAAACTGTGGGACTTGCGGTATCGCTTTTACGATAATGGACAACTTACAGCGACACAAGGAAAAACAGCACGGTATGTCATTAAGCCTTAAACGTTCAGCTCCGCCAGCTGTTAAAGGGAGTTGTACGAAACAACCACGAATTATGTGTACAGTATGCGATTTCGAAATGGAAAAAACTACCTATGCCGCACACTTAAGGAGCAACAAACATAAAATGCATCAGTTACCGCTACTAGCGACGATGGTGTAGAAATGGTTAGTACAGCGTTTAACAACCGTATGGCTAGCTATCGCATAAAGAACGCCAGTGTCGACGATGGAGTGCCGAGTTTCTTTGGAAGCAGAAAGAGCGATTTATTCGATTAATTAATGAAAAGAATACAACATTCAGCAGTAAAAGTCTATTGCGAACTCTACGGCGTTTACATCAAAATAGGGGAAGAGACTACCGATGTGAAATCCTTTAACACAAAAAATGTGGTTATAACGTCTTCTAGTAATCTGGAAAATATGTACGAGGTCTTAAGCGAAACCATAAGAACAAAATCAGAGGAATTTGAAACATGCGGGTCCGGTTGGTCTTTGGAAAAGGTGCTCTATTTAGAAATAAATATTAATAAGTATGAACCGATATGAGAAGTTCTAGGTTCAAAATAAAAAATTGTGAATATGTATTTAGAAATGTGGTTTACAAAATTTAAACTGTATTAGTAAAAATTGTCTGTAATAAAAAGTTTTAAGAATGGTTTTTAGATTTTCTTTTAGGTATGAGCCGCAGGAAATTTATAATTTAGAGGGTGTGTGTAAAATGGTAAGGGGTGGTCCTGTTTTAAATCTGTTTACAGATTCGGATTCTACATAAAATTCTAGACTAAGAAGATGTATCGCATGACTAAAAAAAAGTTTATAAGAACGGTCAAAAGTCGCTACAGGTAAGAAATCTTAAAATCAGGGTAGCTCCCTTGGGGGTGATGATATCTGAAAAATTCTTAGAAATTCGGGTAGCTGAGAAAATTCTAATATTGATTGATACCAAACAAGATAGGTTTATCTCGTGGATGGAAATGTGGAGAAAGATTTATCTCGCAGAGGGTATATGTGTAACTTTGCAGGGCGTGGTCCGATTTCAAATCTGTTTGCAGATTCGGGATGTGCATAAAATTCTAAGCTAATTTAATGTATCGCATGACTAAAAAAATTCATAAGAACACTCCAAAGTCGCTACAGGTAAGAAATCTTAAAATGGGGGTAGCTCCCTTGGGGGTGATGATAGCTGAAAAATTCCTAGAGATTCGGGTAGCTGAGAAAAATCTAGTGTTAATTAATACCAAACAAGGTAGGTTTATCTCGAAAGATGCATTGGCTAGACGAAGAAAACTATTTGGTTCAGATGAAAGATAAAAAATGGCTAGTCGAAGAAAACTTTTGGTTCAGATGTGGAGGAAATGAGGATGCTCATTTATCTCGAAACATAAAAAATTTAAGATAGGTTTATCTCGAAAGATGAAAAATGGTTAGTCGAAGAAAACTTTTTGGTCCAGATGTGTGAGGAAATGTGGGATTCTGGAGGAAATGTGGCGGCAGGATCCTTGATTTTACCCTACTAGTGATCAATTTTCAGAGGTCTTTCTTAATAGTAAATATGTGTATGTGATACATAGTTCATTTATATTTAGCAATTAAGTGTATAAAAGGAACGATCTCACCCAAAATTCAATGACAGTTGCAGATGTGCTGTCATCAATCCTATTGCAATCAAGTACAGATGCTTCCAACAGCTTGAGGAGTCTTCTTAACATACGTAAGGTAACACGGGCATATTCAGCATCCACTTCAACTATCAACTTATTGTTTTACACTCGCCAGCTTAATATTAATTTTTATAAAATCCGGCTCGAAGGACCAGCATGTGCTGACAATGGTTTAACATGTCACTGTCCCACAGAGGCGAATTAAACTACACATATTCAATGACCCTTGAAGTGAAGAAAGATTTTATTATTTCATAAGCACTGGTTCATTCATTCTTTATTATTGACATTATTTGACATATATATTTTTTTAAACAAAGCTTACATAAAAAATCCGTCCAGCACACTATATCAATTTGTGAACTTGTTGTGTTTTACAACACCACCCAACGCCCACTTCCCATGTTCTACCTTAGGTTAGTCACAATATTTCTTGGTTAGGTTAGGTTAGGCCCAACCTCATCCGGTAGGCTAGATTAGTCCCATCCTATCTTGCGTAGGTTAGGTTAGCTTCGATATTGCTGTAAATTAGATAGGTGCCTCCAGCGAAGGAGACAGGTGGTGGGGGTGTGTTAGTGATGGTGCCAAAAACCTCTTTGCTTTACTAGCCTATCGTCATTTTAATAAAGTATATGACTCAAAATATATTTGGCTCAGTTTACATATAAAGCTGACTTTTAATTCTAAGAGTAATTACCTCTATGTGTACTACAATTTAATGGGTTAAACTAATATTTTTATTTTTGTAATTGGTCTAATATGAGTTTCTGGCGCGAGCTTAAAGCTGTAGACAAATCTCTCAGAAGTGACTGCTGAAAAACTGTATGTGCGGGAAATCATAAAAGTGATTTATAGCCAAGTTCCTAAAACAAGTATTTACGTTTACATTTACCTAAGCAGTTAAAAGTGGGACGATTACTTACAGGTAAATGTCTTAAAAAGTTCAGAAGCCGTACACTAATTGTAAAGACTTGGCCTACCGCCAAAAAATATTTGGCTAGTTACAATGCTATTACAATATGAAGAGTTATGCGTTTTCGAAACGAAAAACGAAATTGCGTATTCGTTAACCAATAGGAAGTTTTGGTAATTATTCCACGGTTTCCAATTAGAGTTTAGGGGACTATATTTATTATTCTTTAGAACGCAAAGCACAAAAGCTTGGCATGCGTTAATAAAAAATTCTGAAAACAGCGGATTTAATATTTTACGAATAGGGTATTCCTTATTGAAGGGGTATTGACCTTCTTTGATAAATAATAAATCGGTTTTCAGGTTTGTGTTGTCGCTTATTTAGTTTACCAAAGTTCTACAAGTTAACGTAATACAAGAGAAACATTTTCTGAATATTTTATTATTTACATAAAATATTTTAGGTTTTGAATCAATAAATATTTAAATAGTACCGAAAATTGCAAAATTGTATACTTTTTGTTTAATTTTAGTAATTTAAATGTTCAAAATATGTACCATCGAGACACACACAAGCTTTATAACGATTTTGTAAATTGGTGACAATATTTATAAACAGCTGCAGCTGATTCTTTTGATTTAATTTTCCAAAATTTGTTGCAAAATCTTCAGACTGAAATACTGATTTTCTATAATATGCCCCAAATGCACACATCAGATGAATAAGAGACGTACTCGAAATCTGTTTCATGAGAAATAACTGAAACCATTTCCTGCGCAGCTGCAGATTTCGTGCCTGGTAAAAGCTTCTTTCCTCTCTTATAAAAGATGAAGCAATGATTTGTCTGTAACGCTATATTGGTTAACAGTAAGCATATGCTCACACTCGACCCTAAACATATAAGATCTGAATCCGTGCCTAGATAGAACATACAAAACGATAACTTCGGCTGCTGTTTAAAATTCGAATTTAAGGAATGCGTTTATTTATCGATTGATGTAATCGTTGTGTGATGACATTTTTCCGTACGAGTACTATACTCTTTAGGGAATGGTGGATTTCGTGCATAGGCGAAGCATTCGTCTGCAGTAAACTTTTTATGTACTTTTCTCTACGGTGTTTAATCGTTGTCCAATTTGAATGCAATATGGACAACCACTATAGATTTGAACAGTCGGTTTGTTGAAGGCTTCTTTTTGGAACTGTATAACCTGACCAGAAACACGCATTTCTTTTCTGTTGGTCGAAATATTTGAAGAGTGCTTATGCTAAAACAATCCCTGCCAGTCCAGTTTCCGAACAACTGCTAACGAAAACTGTAGTTGTACAAACAATGGTTCGTTATTTTTAAACTGATCAGGAACACATCCTTCTTTACAATTGGTTGAAAACTTTGACGACCCGAAGAGTCCTTGCTCTAAAACAATCCCTACCAGTGCGGTTTCTAAACAACTGCTAACATTTTGTAACGAAAACTGTATTTGCACAAACAACGGTTTTTTATTTTTAAACTGATTATACAAGCCTTCCCTGCAACTCGTTGATTCAATGGAATTCTAAAAGCACTTGCATCGATTTATTTCCGAACTACCCGTTATCAGTACAAGTATTACCTTCTTAATTAACTTAATATCGAAGCACTACAATTAACTATCCAAGCATTAATTAGTAATTTATATAATAACTACAGTAATTCATATCAGATAGAGTAATTTATACCGACAGTAATTTATGTCACTTCTTGCAAAGCTTTAAACCAGAGCATTGTAATCAAAGTTTCAATCAGAACTCATATCAAAGCTTCAACTAGAACTGAACTCCAATATCTACGACGGCAATTTATATACATATTCAAAATCTCTAGAGTAATACTAAAACGTACCACAAATTATGCAAATAACGTCTCGAATGTAACTATTGTAGTTTAAATAACTGTTAAATGCAAAACTCTTGTACCTCTAATCAAAATTATCTAAAAAATGAGGTGCCGCTGGGAACTTTCAATCATCCTTTGTGTACAAACAACTTGCTTCCATTCCAATCTAATTATTCTGGCCAAAAGCAGACCGATCGGCGCTACAATTACGCTTTTACTAAGGGATCCTTTGTTGAACTTTGTTACCTTAGAACGCGCGGCAGAAACCGAAAGAAAAAGTAAAGTAAGGATCCGCACAAGTCCCGATAACGTATAAAAAATAAAAAACTTAGAAATGCCATGCTAATTATGAAGGCGGGGGTGGGGGTGGGGTCCAAAGAAAATGGAAGAACATCTCCATCTAATTTTTATTTACAATAGACAAAATAAATTTTGTAACAAAAATATTATTTACTACTTCATTCACTTTGTATATACGCCTATAGTGTAGTAAACTCTTGACGTCACACCTGTCGTACGTATTAAACACAAGATAAGGATGCCGATAGTCTGTTTCAGATTGCGGTTATGATTAGACGTGCAACGAATCTCGCGTTCCAATTCAAATTATTGTATTATTCGTTCTTGTAATTACTATTACAGTTCGCATTGTGTAATGTTAATCCTTTGTAATTATTTAATAATTTAAATAACTAACGTTATTGCTTTCGGTGGTTATAAACCTCTGCTATTTCGTTTATACACAACTTGTAAACAAAACCACACGAACGCTATTAAACATTCAGTATGGCTTTACATTCTGTTTTGATTGATTCAAGCCCGAACCCCACGACCCTATTCAATGAGTTTAAATAAATAAAAATAATATTAAAGGCGCCCAATAACTCAATACTGCCGTGCTACAATTTCTATTTTTAAATAAAATTATATTCTACTGACAATTTTGAATAATTTATTACTTAAATTATTTGCAACATGTAAAACTGATCAGTAGTAAAAGAAAAGGTAATGCTTATACTTTCTTATAGAAAGGCGTTTTAAGTTAAAAAATATTAAATTTATAACAATTTCTAGTAAGAATTTCAAAAGTTAAAAATCACTAGAGAATGTAATTCCGAAACGGGTTTTGTAAATGTACTCCGTTCATAGGAGTAATGTGGCTTGAGTTTATTTGCGGTTTATTTGTTCTGAACAAACATCAAATGTTTTAGAACAATATTCTCTTGATGTGCGATAAAAAATGTAACTTATCTCTATATGTCGAAATACTTATCTTTCGCCTAATTCAGATGATGTGAAACATTAGACATTCTTGATCTCGCTCAATGATGAATCTTCACAAAAGTAACAAGACTCGTTATTGTTACAATCATAGCTGAACCAGTGGATCTAAACAAAAGAGCTAAAAAGAAATTCCTCTTAATCATTAATAACTGTGTAAGAAACCTACCAATGCACAGAGAATGTAAATGTCCCGGAAAAGGCGTGCATCGCTCTTGAAATAATAGAATCAGTAACGCAGAAAATACGTCAGGACGAAATGCAGAATTTAAACCCAGTTTAGGAAACGATATGATAATCGATTAAAGTACTTGGATACCACATGTCAAAGGAACACTTCTAGAGTATTTGAAATGCATAGCATCTGTGCCTGAATAAATTAACCAGTGCTCGAATTATATATATATATATATATATATATATATATATATATATATTGTTGTGGATTTAGAGGGTAAGTAGGTGTAGGCAATAAAATTTTCGCAACCGCGTGTATAGAAATAGGAGCAAATTGTTTACGCACCAAATTAATTAATTTATATAGTGAAAACGGACGGGTATTAAGGTATTTTTCTATATTTAAATTGGAATGTTAAAAACTAAGAAGGGAAGGAAAGCGTTAGAGTACATAATAGCTCAAGGATACGTATAAGAAATTATAATAATTTTAATAAAACGCATGGAAGCAAAAAGGGAGCGTGCATGCATTAGAAAATCAATAATTTTAAACGCAAATGTTTTTATTTTAAAAGCCAACGTTTGTTTATACAAATACCAAGAAGGAGAGAAACTAGGAATTGTTATTTTATAAACGGTCGGTTGTTTCAAGAAACACCTGCTTGTTAAATGTCAGGTTCAGGGAATTTTAAATGTACCTTAAGACAAAATTCTATCGAAGTTTGTTTGCAACGGACAGTTTATAAGCTGTTACAATAATAAATACCTTTAGTACGGAGTGGAATAAACGATCGATACTGTAAGACAGACAGAGAAGCAGGTAAAGCAAGCGTTAGGTACATGGCACGCACAATATACACGTATAAAGGCGAAGGCCAAATACAATATCGATTCTCTGTAACTTAAGAGGGGTTCTAAAGCAGATAACAGATATGCGTGGAACGGAGATAGATAGCTGAGAGGTGACGCGTCTGAATGGGAAAAAATTCTATCATTGGACGATGGCCAGCAGTTTTCAAGAAGTGCGCGTACGTTAATGTAGGAAATAAAATTCTATGTAAATAGCACGACGGACGGGGGAAATTTTTCAGAAATTATAGTCGGTTATGTTCAAAACTTTAAGAAGGGGTTCGAAAATAAGCTTTTCACGTGAAACCGGTTCCACTGGGGGATTTGAAAATGCTATAAATAAGCGAACGGAGATATTAAAGCTCTCTTTCTTTCTTTCGACTTAGATCTGAATACGGGTTCAGATCTACAACATAATAGTAGAAAATTTTACTGTTATCAATTATTGTGTGTTCAGTAAAATTGCATTGAACATCCTGTTTAAAAATGATGAAAGCTGTACTAGCGTACCGCGTGTTATAAAAGTGATATTGCACGAATTGGTGCTTGTTTAGATAAAAGGGGCCGTTACTACAACGAAGCAAGTAAACAAAGAGATGATATTGTGGGTAAGCGAAGCCTAAACTTGTATGCTTGAAGTATATTTGAGATGGAATGTTACGTTTGAGACAAAGCTAATAGTGGTGGGGATGTGTAAAGCCAGTCAGCATCGTAGTAGATGGACACAACGACGAGGATTCCGGAAATCATCTTCATTGGTGACGAAGAATGAAGGCGACTCCAAGTAACGAAATTTAAATTCCTGTTTTTGTATAAACATTTTCGTTGATATTTTTGTGTTTATGTGTTGACTTATTGGTGGTGTATTTATTAGCATAAAACTTGTTTAAAGAGGTATATGTGTTGGACAATTTAATTGTGATTATTGAAAAAGGGTTTATTGATTATATAAAGATTTATTCATGCTATAAATTGTTGTTGTAAGGAGTAAACGGGTCTTTTAAATTTGTTTTTAATAAAATGCTAGGTTTAAAAAGCATTTACAGAAACTGGGTTATAATGAGCTCAAAATAGACCAGAATAAAGTCAAATTAGGGTAGCATGTGGGGTCCATCTACTCGTATTATATAGAATGTGTTGAAATATACTAAAACCAAGGACTTCAAAGTATTTAATGATTGAACTGGTAACAGTTGGAACAAACTGGTTGTACCATGGTGTAAATATTGTATTTATAATCGAAACTTGTAAGATGTGTAAATAAAAGGTTGTATGGCTGTTGTATTATTTTGGTAATTTCATTTGACTGTGTGTGTGAGAGAAGTATGTATTTAAAATCCTAGGTATTCAAGAAGAGGCCGATTGCTGAGCTAGCCAGGGTGAGCAGAGAAATAAGGAGGCGTTACAAAAGAAGTGTAAGAAATTTTTTATTTTTATTTTTATTTTTATTTTTTTGAAATTTTTATGTTGTCCCAAGGCGTGGGCACGAAGTTTTTGTAAGGTTTCACAACAATTTTATGACGCCCAATTCGTGGGGCGAGAATGGTTTTTAGGAGAAGGCTCGAGTGTCCAAGGTACCACGGCAATATATATATATATATATATATATATATATATATATTGTAGTGGTTTTAAAGGGTTAAATTTAGGTATGAACAAGGCAATTTCAAACACCCTGTATAGAGGAAACCATAATTTACGTGCGAAATTTATTTTATTTAGTTAATTTAAAGTAACAAGTAACCATAATTTTACAAGTAGGGATTAAAATTTAATAGGTTCATAAAGAAAATAAATTGTATAAGTCAATAGAAATTATTATTTATTTTAATTGAGTTTAATTCAAAGGAATATAACGTCTAAAACGCATAAGAGCGTGAAAATCGATAATTCCAAGGCGAAACACTTTACTAACAAACAAGAACGTCAGTTTTATCAGATACGGTGAAATATAAACTTCAAGAAATGTTATTTTAAAACGATCGTTAATTGAACACCTGCATGTTTTGGAAAGGTTAACTTCCTGTGATTTGTGTAGATAAAAGACAGGATTCGAGGTATATTGTGCAAACGGTCGGATGTTTCGCATAAATGCTAACCAAAAGTTTCCTTAAAGCGCAGAAGGGATGGACAATCAATGATATGCTTCGGAATGAGACAGGCATAATAGCATTTCACTTCGAAACGCACGTATTCAGTCCACGTGGGTTAGATAGCACGCGGACAGTAATATCGATTTTCTACCACTCAAACAAGGATAGAAGGAAACATATAATATGCATAAGAGAAGAATAGAGTTAATATTGGCGGGATTTTTAAGACGTCACTGAAAGGATTATTGGTCTAAATAGTTAGTTGTAAAACAGACAAGCACGGGAAAATTGAATGCGGGGTTTTCGGAAAATATCGTATCAACGAGCTAAATTTCAGAGATTTTGAAAACGGTTACATCAAAATTTGCGGAAATATTAGTTTAATTAAATGTTTCGCGTTAGGAGGGTCTGGAGAGGTTACACTCAGAATAGTATAAATACTCTAAGAGAATTAGCATCGCTCTCTTTGGTATTCTGATCTCTTTGATTTCACTTTTTGACTTCGTTAATTTGCATTGCTTACTACGCACAGAAATCTACTAACGAGCTTGTAAGTATTTAAAAATTATAAATTGAATAGTACAGTGTTGGCCTCATAGTTTGAAACGCGGATAGTGTCGAGTTTAATTTTAACAGAGGTGCAACAGATATTTTAACAAGCTCGTGAAGTAAAGTAAAGTAAAGTAACGTAAATTAAATTATGCAATAATAAAAAAGTGTAATATACTTGGATTTGGATTTGGGTGGATCTTGAATGAATAGCATGCAGCACAACTTAGATGGTGTTCATCTATAAATAGCTGGAGGCGGCAAGCAGAGCAGAACCACGAGACCGAGGGTGCAGGAACTTAACGTCTTCGTCAACGGAGTAGGGATCTTCAAGAAATTCCAGGTAACGCATTAGAATTTGCTGTTTTTTTATAACCTATGAAAATTATTGTGATGTGTGGGTGTGAACTTTGATGGTATTTTGCATTATTTTGCGTATTGAAAAGAATACGTATAACTAACTTTTATTATGGTATTTGAATATAAATCTAAAGGAGTATATAAAGCTTATTAACATTCCTCATGAATTTAAAATTTTATTGTTAAGAGTACATGGGTTTTTTTTGTGTTTGTAGTAAGAGTATGCAAAGTAAAAAGCATACATTAATAAAATAAACTGGGTTATCATGAGCTCACCATACTCCAGAGTGTACTAATTAGAAATAATTATAAATTTAAAAAAAAGGTATTATTCAGGGCCCATTTACTCCTGTTACTTTCAATGTGTTTGATATTTCAATTTGAAATCCTGGACTTTACAAAGATAGAATTTATTGAGGTGTAACTTGAGCACCGAAATGTAAATAATCTTAAATTATTATCTGGAAATAGTGGTAAATAAAACATTGTATGATTGTTGTATTATGTTGTGGTTTTATTGAGAGTGTGCGTGAACGAGAAAGAGTATGATAGTAAATCTAGGTATCCAAGAGGAGGCCCAACTGAGCTGTTGAAGTAATTAAGTTGATGGAAGGAGAATCTGGGTAAAAAATTTTCTTTTTAAAATTTTCCTTTTTGTGAAATTTTCGATTTTGGTAAATTAATAAATGCTCGAATGAATTATTTTCGAATCTACTGAGATCCTAAAGAGGGCCACGGCAATATATATATATATATATATATATATATATATTATTGACGTGATAAGGAGTTACGAGAGGTCATTTGAAACCTAAATTCTACAAATAAATCTCACTAAGATATAAGGGAATCTTGAAAAACGGAATTTCCTTAAATTTATAGTTACATCCTCTAAAATACAAGCGTACTTTTATTCATTAAAGTGCCATGCAAATACGCAAATTGCGTGTGTATAAATAATCACCCTGTATGATATAAGCATATTGTAAATACATAGCAAGTAACGTAAGTTGTATATTTCAATGCGAACGCAAATCGATGCATATAAAAATATTTTTTCATGTGCTGTAAGTAACAGAATAGTATTAGCTTTACGCATTTAACTTAAAAAACTACAATCAACGTGTATTTAAAAACCTCAAATTTTATATGAATTTTGTGTACTGAAACACGAAAGCAAATATTTCCAAAAAAATGGAACCCCTTTTGCATTCAAAAGCAATTAAAGTTTACATAATTACCCTGTGTATTACAGAAATTTATTTTAAATAGAGAATTTTCTAGAATATAAAAGGATGAACCATCGGTATTTAGAACTACGTGAATAACTCATTAATAAATAATTGTTTATACCAAGAAGCGGCCCGAACATGGAAAACCCACAAAAATCCAAGAAATATCAGATAAAATTGATTATCTTTAGCATTAGTATGCGACGCGACAATAATAGTATATGTGTTAAACAAGAACAAGAACACGTCACGAATAACTGGAACAACATTACGTGGAATAAACGCCGCGATTTTAGGCGCTAAATAGTTTTTCCAAGAAACTTTGCATCATAATGTTCCACACTTTTCTACAACCTTCTGGATATAGATAATTTTGATTATATAAAGAAGCGTTTATTAAGAACGGGATTCTTTCGATTCTTTCCATTTCATTCATTTATTGGGTGGATTCGATTCTGAAATTTGATCGCGAAATATTATTTTAATTAAAGCGCGAGCTGTTGCGTTATCAAGACGATATTTGAAGTTTGCAGTAGGCATGCTGTAATTTAAGAATTATTTTGCTACAATGAATGTAGAAGTGATGTTCTAAACGCAAATTACATACATTGTATAAGAAAAATTCTTCAATATAACGCTATTTTCAAAATTCTATTAAATAATTGAAAGGAAGAGTTAAGCATAATGTACTTTGGTAACTGCTGTTTTAAATGAAAATTTTTTTAAATATGGAAAATCTTGTGAGCTGATTTGACGTCAATTTAAAATAAGAAGATATTTAATTACGAGGAGCTTTTTTGTGGATTCTGCAAGTATTATTTTTAGATTTATTTGTAACTGATATTAAAGTATTTGTATCTAGTTTAAGATAATTTTTTTGTGTAAAGGATTTTTATCAGGAGTTTGTGTTGTGAGTTCGCAATACTCTGACCTTTTAATAGATTATCTGTCAAGGATTTTTTGGCCAAACAAACCTTACAAGCGTGGCAATAAACATAACCGGGTAAACCATCCATAAACGAAATTTTGTTCTGTAAATTTAAAATAAGGTAAGCCACAATTTTTTTGTAATAAATACTTCTTAGAGATTATTTTGTTTGAAAGAAACAATGTTGTAAATGTTCTAAATGCTTTTGTATGAGAAAAATATTTCCTACTGTATAAATGCTTTGTAATATTGATGTGTTTAATTATATCTTGAAAACTCCGTCAATTCCGTTGAGCTAGCCATGCAAAGTTAAAAAGGAAGGTAAGTGAACAATTTCAAGTTTAAAAATTGGTGTATCTGTATCACAGCACTTTTTTAGTGACGACCTAAAAACGAGGCGCTGTCTCAGCACTCTTCTAGCGGCACCTCAACGTGAAGTGTTGTTACAGAACCCTTTTAGCGGCACCTCAACTTGCAGCGTTGTCACAGCACTATTTTAGCGGCACCTCAACGTGCGGCATTGTCACAGCAATATATATATATATATATATATATATATAGACCTGATAAAGGGGTCACGAGAGGTCATTGAAACCCAAATTCTACAAACATATTCCACCAAGATATAAAAGAATCCGGAGAATATAGAAGTTTCTGTAAATATATTGTTACGCCTTGTATAATACAAGCCTACTTTTACTCATTGATGTACAAGCGGAAAATCAAATTCCTTCTGTAAAAATAATCACCCTGTATGATATAAGCGTATTGTAAATACATAGAAAATAATGTAAGCAGCATAGTGAAAATAATTATTTTTTAGATACCTTAAAAAATGCGAATGCAAACGATCATTTTAAGACATATACAAAAGCTATTCGTTTGTGCACTTTCCGTGCATAAAAATAAATAATTTCGTGTATTTAAAACCCCTATTTTAATCTTAATTTTGTGTATTAAAACACATTTTGCTGTAAAAGCAAATATTTTCTATAAAAATGCAACTCATTTGCATTCAAAAGCAATTAAAGTTTTAATTAATTAGTCTTTGTATAGCATAAAAACATTTTAAATAAAACACGTTTTCTTATTTTCGAGAGGAATTGAGAAAAATACGTCAATCTCGTATGACCTAATTAATAAAGAAACGTTGATTCTACGAATCGGCCGGAACAATAAAAACCCATAAAATGTAATAAAAATTATTTATTACCTTTCGCAATTACTGGATTGGCATGCGACGCCACAATAATCTTGAGTGTTAAACAAAGACGTGCAACGCGCGTCACTAATAAGTGGAATGCGATAACGAGGTAATAAAACGCGACAATTTGAACGCTAATGAGAAATTCCCAGAATATTGCGTTAGATAATTGTGTATTAATTTGGAATGGAATCACGCAAACACGAGAATATTCTAGAAAATAGATAATTTTGCATATAGATGGAAGTGGTTGTTGAAAAGATTCTTTCGCACAGTCAATCGCGAAAATGTCACATTGAAAAAAGAATTTCGAAGCTATTGTTTTAAGGTATGCAGTATACATATTGTAATTAATATTTACCATATAACAATGAATACAGAAGTTAATTTTTAACGCAACCTACAGGAATATGAAAATGGATAAATGCAATTATTTGATCTTGGAATATACAATGAAGATGGGAAATGCTTCGATATAAAAAGCTATTTAAAATTTTATTGAATAATCAAACCGAGGATGCACATTGGTTTCTAAATGGAAATATAAATAGGATCTTGTAAGCTGATTTGGACGTCAATTTAAAATAAAAAGATATTTAATCACGAATTGGATAAAAAAGCGCTTTGTTGATTTTTGCAAGTATTATTGTTTGTAACTGATATTTGAATTTTGTCATTTAGTTTAAGATAGAATAAGTCCTAATCGTTTTATTTTTGTAAGGATCTTTACCAGGAAGGTTTGTGTTTAGAGTTCGAAACACTCTGCCAATAGATTATCTGCCGAGGATTTTATTTGGCCAAAACAAAAACAAGCGTGGGAATCAAAACTAGGTAAACTATCTGTAAATTTAAAATAAGATAAGGAACATTTATATAATTAAGTAAATGATTCGGCGTCGTCGGTTTATTTTTCTTATTTCTCCGAAAACTTGTGGCAGACAAATGGTTGTATACCAAGCAGAATCAACTGTTGTACCATCCTCTAAAGCAGCGGTCGTGGCATGTCCATTTATTCCGAAAAAACAGGCAACCATTTCCTTCGAAGTGATTCGAGCGCGGACAATTTTTGTTGGATTTTGTTCATCTTGGAACACCCATACAGTCTACTGCTGTTTACTTTCAGATTCATACGAATAAATGGAAGATTCATCACCTGTGTAGATGTTATGCACTGCGTTTGATGCAGCGCATTCGTATTTGTTGAGCATTTCTTTGCACCAATCGACCAGAGTCTTTTTTTGAGCGATTGTCAAATTATGTGGGATCCAACGTGCACATAGCTTTTTTACAGCTAAATGTTCATGTAATATCTAATGTATACTTGTCATACTGAATCTCACGATAAGTCACATGACGATCTTGCATTAACAGTTCACGCACAGCATCGATGATTTCTGGCACAACAGCCGATTTTGAACAACCTTTAAATTCATCCGCTAGCGAACTACGACCACGATTGAATTCGTTATATCAACGATATACAGTGGTTTTAGTTGGAGTTTTTTCTCCAAAAGTCGAAATAAGTTGATTCGGACACTGTTGTGGAGATAATCCACGTCGGAAATCGTAAGAAATCATCACACGAAAATGTTCACGGGTTAATTCTATTTTTGGCCGAGAGAAATTTTCAACTCAATCAAAACAAAACAATTAGTGCTCATATGGCAAAATGTTATAAGTATGTATACTGTTAAAAATGTCAAATTGTAGGTTAGCAACGTCTAATCGCACCTAGCAACAGTCGTGTTGTCAGTTTCCGATATATATCGAACACCTCCCACGTATTGTAATTATTGATGTATGTTTCCACGCATAGTAAACGTGGTTTCGGTATTTTCCGGTGATGTTTTAGGGGGAATTGCTTTTTCATTCGCGTGTGAATCGTATTTCTAGAGTTTGAAATAATGATGTTTTTCGACCAATCACGACGCCCGGAGAGTAGGTAGTTGTGGTTTACAAGTACAAGTAAGTGGACGTACATTATTATCATCTTTACTCGTCAGTAGTATATCACAGACCTGTAATGAAGTGAACTTGTCGTTACCTTTATCTCATTTCAATCCTTTTATCCTACTTCCTGATTGCGTTGTAGTTAAAAGAAAGGACTTTTATCACAGTAATATGAACTAGAGCGATAAACTGTACCCATGATGAACACCTGAGATCCCTCTATATCTACTACCTGATACACCGCCTGATGCACAGCTTTCCATTAAGTATTAAAAGTAAGCAGTTTAATTTGTTTAATTGACATTTGTTTGCATTGTGGTAACTTTGTAAATTTTGTGTACCTACATATCGCTCCCTATGTTAGGCAAGTTGGTAACTGCCAAACTATTTAATGAATAACAAACTCTTGTCAATATTTTACTAAAATTTGTTTCAAACATGGGCTCTTATTTCGTCCATTTCCGTATGAACAAAAATAATACTCCACTTAAAACACTTCCTCCTTCGTTGTAAGTCATTTTCAGTACGATTTTAAGATTAGTATAATGTTAATGTGACAACTAATTGCGTGTAAGCCAAAAAAAGCAATGTATATTGTGCGCGTCACCCAAATAGAAAAGAAAATAAAGAAGGGGGTTGGACCCCTTTAAGTGAAGGAAGAAACTAAATTGAAGTTACTTAATAAAATTCATATTTTACACACAAGTTATTTTAAAGCGAATTTAGTTCCTTTCCTTTGAGTCGTTTCTTGTTGAAAATCTAATTACCAAGATGAATGCGTTGCGACTTAAATAGCTATATAATAAATAGTTCAAAGACCAAAAGAAAAATAATTTGAAAATATAAATTTTAATAACGTTTTCGTACTCAACAAAAATTTAATGTATATTTGGCAGAATTCTCAAGACTAAAAAAATATATGATGAAGAAATAACCTTATTTATATTCTATTTTATAAATGAAACAGATACTGTTAATTTAAAAAAAGAAATTAAAGTCTTAGAAGAATGAATAATTTGTCCTGACGTGCGCATTTCGTTCACATAAATTTTTACAAATATAAAAGCTTAATTAATGTAATTATAGATTTTTGAAATTCATTAATGTTCAAAAATGTTAAATCTATAAAGCATGTTTAAGAAAAAATTTAATTAACTAGCGACTTTGTCAAAAGCAGGTAATCTAATTTCAGCATGCACATTTCAATAAAAGCAGAGTGTTCCAAATCATAACACAATTTGCTTATCACATTAAAAATCTAGATTGATAGACTTTTAACCCTAAATAAAATACAGTAACATACCTCCTGCCGTGTAAGGTAACCATATGTAGCATAAGAAACATTCAGTCTTGCGCTTGGTAGCTACATTTAATTGTTATCGCACACGTGCATAAGAATGAATTTGACCGTTTTCGTCGTTCTTTAATATAATTTTCTAATCAAAATAAAATTAAAATTGAACTAATACACTCTCCATCTATTATACGATAAAACACAAATACAATTCCACAATTAAAATTTACAATTGGGCGTCTAGTAAAAAATAGTACGTAAGTACTTGTGCCAAAATTCAGTGTTATCCAAAAGAATTATAAATTGTATGATTAATTAAAAGCTTACCGCTGATTGTACACATAACGAAACTAATTCATTATTTAATACAAGAGACCGCCACGGATACTAAGCGCCTGTGAGGCACTCGTTTCGCCGCCAAGAGTTAACAATTTCAGCTGTCCAGTTTAATGACCAAATGAATAATCTCCAAAGCCATACCAGACATCTTGTAAATAACCGAAGCTCAAAAGCACACCATGCCATTATACAATAAACAAGATAACAAGTTTCAAATCAGGAAAATTAAACAAATTTGAAGTTTTCTATAAAATAATTCAAGGACTTGTTGTTTTTCACAATTTTAAAAAACAGTAGGTTACCTGAACATAAATACGTCACAGTACTAATACTATGTTACTATGTTCTGTTTTTCTAATTTCTTTGGTGAAGATCGGGATCAGATAGTATAAAATTAGTTCTTCGTGCTCTAATTTTAATTTCATCACGTCATGATTAACTTATGTGATTTTACTCGAGGCGGGGTTTCCAAAATATTTCTTCGTTTATATTAAGTACTGATTTTAGTCAAAGCTTGACTTTGTAATTGAAATATATATTCATTACCTGTTACGTATGTTTTCTTGTTTATTTCAGCTTTTAGATGAACATTGGTAGACAACAAGTTTCAAGTTAACTCTTTTCGGAACAGCAAAATAAATAACAAATAACAAATAAATACCTTTACGATGGGACAGACTTTTATTAACCTGTGTTCTTGTTACAAAGGTACGGTTAGTTACTCGTGTACCGGAACAGAAGGCACAATATATTACACAGAATTTAAAAATGAGATAGCATAATTTATGTTTCAAATTAACAATGCAAATTGATTAATAAAACACACGCCTTCTAATTTAATATATATTAGCAGGCTGTATACCAAATACATATTGTTTATCTCAGGTACTCCGCGTTGGCGCAGTTTGCTGTTTTTAGCTCAGGCGTCCATGCGAAAGTTTGTTGCTGTATCTAAAATGTAAACAGGAACGCAATTTAGAAGTACGATAAAGAAGCTTAGGTAAAATCGACTGGTAAAACTTTTCCACATTGTTTATAATGCACTCTCCACAGAAGTAGTTAAATACAAGAGTTCACGTCGAGAATCGATATGAGATTAATGATGACACATTTAAATTTTTCGATGGGATTTACTTTTGTACTTTGTAACTTGTTACAAAATTTTAAAGTTTTTAGAAGTAATTAAGGAAACATTATCATAGAGAATAATGTGAGAGATACTAAAGGTAAGAAACACTTGTAGTTTTGGATATTTTATAAAAAGTAAATTATTTACTAAAAATAATTTGTGGAGCGCTTTTCAATACGCAGCAATCGCGATAAAGTTCCAAAAAGAAAAAACAGAAAACGAAAAAGTCTCTTTGCAAACAGTTCATATACACGGAAAATTTATATTCTAGTAATATCTTTAAGCACCACCTGATTTTTAAACCGTGACAATCTTTGCGATACAAGGAAGCGGAATAAATGGCCACTCAATTATCAGGCTACGTCGTGTACGGAGCACAAGAGGCTTGTTTGTCGCCAAACAGACCGTACAAAATTAGTCGGCGAGTATTAGACTTGATACTTGAAACTAACACTTAATTCTTACTATAAAAATCTAAATACAAAATTAATTTTTTTACATTATATATAAATGCATAACATTTCTTTAAAATAGGCGACAGCCCCTCACCAATACGTTCAGGGAGAAACAGAAAAAAATGTACAAGTGTTCCTATAAAATAGAAAAACAGTCTGTAAAGGAAATTGTAGGAAATGCTTGAGATATTTTAGAAAAAAACACATCGGATAGAAATTTTTCGTAACCGCGCCTGTGGAAATAGACTTTTTACTACACATGCATACTTCTCGAGTACCTTGTGTGTCTAAAAAGTAAATCACGAACCCGACATCAGCTAGTACAAGTCCTACAGCTTCGTTGAATTGTTCAAACGGAAGATATGTCAATCACGATAAATGAAGATGGTGAATTGTGTGATAATAAGAATACTAGGAAAATAAAGAATGAAACTTTAAGAAAAATTAAATTATATAAGTGTAGTTACAAATAAATGTTTATTAAAAGCCAGAGACGAAAGAACTAAAAAAGTTTGAGATGAATGAGGTATCAGGGAAACGAAAAAACTTAAAGTAATTGAGATTCAAGGTTAAGCCAAAAGATAGAAATTCAATTTATACAACGGCAGAGAAGATAAAATTTATTCAAATAAAGGTGGAAACGATGGTACTACTAATTTCTAATAGTTAGGAATTAAAGAAAAGGTTTTAGGTTTTTAATATATCACCGTCTTTGAGGTTTGCCATCAGCATCTTGTATTTAATGAATTGACGGAGAAACTACACGAAATATTGAACTTAAAATAAATTTGAGAGCTAATTTTGGAGAGCTATTAGTTATATTAGATAAGACATGGTTTGGTTTCATTTTTAATTTCAAAAGTTCAGAGGTAGTTCCATATGACTTTACATATTATGATAGTTAATATAATATACAAGGTAAGATCAACACAGAAAAGTACAAGTAAAATTTAATACAGATGTTATAGATATAATTACTCACTCTTTGAAAATGGAGGTGAAAACTTTGTTTTTCGTAAAAACGCAATATGAGACACTTGTTTAAAAATAAGTAATTAAACAGATTTATAGAAGCAATTGCACTACTGAAAGTTAATTATACAAAAGCTCCTTTGAGTTAGATAATGTTTTAAGATAATCTTTACGTAGAAAGTAGGTTATATTATTATTTATGACAATATTTAATTAATCTTTTTAAGATTAAAGTATTATATTTCAATATTTCTAGATATTAAGAAGTTTATTAAAAGAGATAAAAAAACACTGACCAATTGAATTAGATAAGTAATATCTAACAAACTTACTTTCCAAAACAATTAACTCTGAGGTAATTTTACAGAGAAAGCAAAAACGCCAATAATTAAATACACTAACTAGTGGATTTTTCTAGATAAGGTACATAAATTAATACGCAATCCACTTTGGTAGGTAGGAAGTTTTAAGTTAATACTGTTTAATCATAACAACAGTCATACTCCATTTTGAAATTTAAGTCTGGACAACAATCACTTTATAAATCATATATGATGTATTGTTAAAATTCGAAAAGAGGCATACCTTGGGCAATAAAAACCTTAATTAGATACATAGTTAGTACATTATAAATGCTAGAACCGCGAAATTGGCGTTATTCCTTACTCGTTGCAAATGTACGGCTAGTTATTCGCATGCCTGAACAGAGGGGAATGTATATTACATAGAATTTACAAATAAGAGAGCATAACTTAAGTTTTAAATTAACAACGTAAATTAAATAGTAATCGCTTACTTTCTAATTTAATTCATTTTTATAGGTTGTATACCAATTAAATATTGTTTATCTAAGGTATTTCACATGGCTGCGGTTTGACGCTTCTAACTCGAATGTCCGTGCGGAAGTTCGTTGCTTTATCTAAAGCGTAAATTGCAACTCTAAACAAAAGGTACGATAAAGGAACTTAGGTAAAGTAATCGACGAGTAGAACTTCATCACATTGTTTATAATGCACTCTTCATACGAGTAGTTAAAAATAAGAGGGTCACGTCAAGAATCGATATAAGATGAAATAACGGTAATTTATAACACAATTAACTCTTTCGATAGGATTTACTTGGCGGCTCCGTGGCGTAGTTGGTATATGTGTGACTATCACGCCCAAGGTCTCGGGTTCAAATCCCGACACGGTCCGCTTGAAAAATGTTAGGCGAGCATTTTTCACAAAAATACACCTTCGTTCGGATGAGAGTAAAATGGTGGTTCCGTGTGCGACTGTTGTCACGCACTTTAAAGATTCTTACCTTGCTTGGAACAGCAAGGGTTTGGCAAAATTCCAAATTTTTCAGGTAAAAAAAAACGCTTCCTGGACAATATAGTACCTTCGGGGTGGAGCATTGGAAAATCACATGTAAGGTAGGATTTGCTTGGGGGTGATATTTTGCATTAAACCAACTTGCCAGAAAATTTTGAGTCTTTAGATATAATTTGGGGAACATTGTCATATAGAATAATTTAAGAGTTACCAAAAATAAGAAACGCTTGTAGTTCTAGAAATTTTAGTATATAAAAATCCTCTAAAGTTAATTATTTACAAAAAATAACGTGTGGAACGCTTTTTAAGGCGTATTACCTTTACTTGCTTACAGTACTTATTTTGCAGTTAAATTCTACATCTGCGAAATAATTCAAAGCGTTACGCAATGCTACTATAAACGTGTTTTTTTATAAAAAAAAAAATTGTGTTTTTTATAACATTGTTTGTGGAACGGATTGAATTTATGATATGTAAATGTTTGAGTAGTTATCTTGAAACATCAAATTTTATAACTGCGTTTAATATTTTTATATTTAATAAAATTCTATGCAAATCATTTTGGAAAAAAATATGTTAACATTAACAAAACCAATTGTTTTAACTTTTTATTTTGAAAGTTCTGTAGGTTGGCAGGATGTTACTGAAACAAAACAATTGTGAAACAATTTTTTTAAATGTTATAAATAAATAAATAAATTCTGACATTGGGCGTGAAGTATTAAATTATTTACAATTTTTTTTGTTTTTAATGTTACAGATTTGAATTTTTAGTGAACAACACTCTTTAAGAGCAACACAATCGAAAAATGGAATTAAAAAACTTAGTATTTTAATTTCTTTGGTGCTGTGGTTGAACGTCGCTTTCAATTGTTTATAAATTTTCTATTTTTGAATTTGAATATTATGCCGTACTTTGGGATCTGCAAGGTCCAAGCTGTTATAATTTTTAAAACAATTTCCATTGCAGTATGTTTAGTGTGGAGCCTGGCATTGATACCAACTAAATTAAATTGTTTGGTGAATCGTGATAAGCGCGACAGTATTTCAACTTTTTTAGTATTTTAGGGTGGAATTTCCAGAGGTCCTATCGGTAATGGGTTATAATTTGGGAGTTTCCAGGACTCCGCTAATTCCAACCTACGAATACGAACTGGCCTCGATCTTGTAGGATATGCACTATAGTCATTGTCTGCACATGGTTTTAAAAGGTTGTTGTTGATGGTGTTTGGTAGGGCTGCTATCTTCGTACAGTACTTAAGTAGGTGTATGTTTCATCTGTAGGGATAGTACGGAAGGCTCCGGTGAAAATACGTAGTCCAAGTAGATGAATCCTGTCAAGTTGTTTCAGTCTAGTAGTTCGGGCAGATGAATGTATAATACAGCCGTATTCTATGCGATTTAGGATGAGCGCTTTATAGATCAAGAGTAATGTTTTCCGCTTTGCACACCATTTTCTATGGCTTAGATACTTGATTACAGTTAGGGAGCTTCAACAACGACTCTCGAGATCATGTATATCATTTTTCCAGTGCAATTTTGTGTCTAGGGTAATTCCTAGGAAACTAACAGACTCTTGTACAGGTATTTTGATGCCATTCAACGTAAGTTTTGGATTTGGGTGTAGGGTTTGAAGGCGACAAAAATGTACGCAGTTTGTTTTGGTTGTTGAAAAGTGTAATCCTTTTAAGCGTGCTGCATTGGACATACTATCGATCCGTGGTTCAAGTGTTTCTTGGATTATGTCCACAGATTCCCCTTTACAATAAAGTGTCAAGTCGTCTACATACATAGTTCCATCTACAGGTTGTGAAATGTTTCCTAGTATAGAATTTACTGAGATGGAAAAGAGAGTTACATACACTCAGAATAGATCCTTGGGAATTCCATTTTCAAGTTTTTTGGAAGACGATGCTATCTGTCCTATATGAATAGAGAAGGAGCGCTCTCAGAGAAATTCCCCTACGATTATTGGAAGGTTGCCCTTAATACCCCAATTATATAATTGTTCAATAATACCTTGTCTCCAAGTTGTATCATACACTTTCTTTAGATCAAACATTATGGCCACAAGATGATGTCTACTAAGGAAGGCGTCTTGTATGGCGTTTTCTAGGTGTACTGATGCGTCAATAGTAGAATGGTATTTTCTGCAGCCAACTTGCCGTGCAGAGAGAAGGTGTTTTTTTTCTAATATCCATGGTAGTCGAAAGTTTATTATCTTCTCAAATACTTTGCCTAAACAACTTGTTAGCGATATGGGTCGGTAGTTAGCAGCACAGGTAGGGTCTTTACCTGGTTTTAAGATTGGAATAATTTTTGCATGTCTCCACTCATTCGGAAATTTTCCGTTTTCAAATAAATAATTATAGAAGTTCAACAGTTTAATTCTTTTCATGTGTAGGTATTTTGTGAATCATTGAGTAAGATATAGTATCTCTTCCTGGTGACGACTCTTTGCATGATTTCAATGCACATTCTAGCTCTTGTACGGTAAATTTAAGGTTATATTCTAAGTTATCTATAGTGGAGAAGTTAATTGGTTCAGCTTTTTTAGTCGTTTTGTATTGTATAAATTCATTATCATAGTTTGCAAAACTACTCGCTTGTTCAAATTCGTCTGCTAGTGTATTGGCTATTAGGTCTGCGCTTGTGATTTCTTGGCCATTCACTATTAGTGCTGGGATGTTATTAAAGGAGTGTGTACCGTCGATTGATTTTATTTTTTCCAAATTTTAGCGATTGATGTTTCAGTTGAAAAAGAGCTCATATATTCAATCCATTTCCTTCGCTAAGTGTTTAATATGAGACGCCTGGTTCGTGCACGAAGTTTCTTAAATTGTATGAGATTATCCTCCGTGGGTCTTTTTTTAAAAGTATTAAGAGCTTTCTTTTTGGCTTTGATGGCTGTGGCTATTTTTATTGACCACCACGGTACAGTTCTATTTCGAGGAATTCCCAATGATTGGGGTATGGAGGAAAAAGCTGCTTTTACTATTGACGATGTAATCGCTTCAGTAGCCTTATTTGTATCAAATGGTGGCTCGGGTAAACATATACTTGCGGAAAATCTGTCCCATTTTGCATGGTATATAATCCAACGCTTTTCTGGGCTAGTATTATTAAGTGGCATATCAATAGTTATTATGATGGGATAGTGATCGCTGAAAAACAAATCATCGAGGGGTTTCCATGTCAAATGTGAGGTAACAGTGCTAGAGCATAATGTTAGATCAATTGCTGATTCGTATCCGTCTCTGGCACTGAGATGGGTGTTGGCTCCCGTATTTAAGAGTATTAGTTGTGATTCATCAATAAGTTGTTCCAATTGCTTTCCCCGAATGTGTTTATGTTTCGAGCCCCACTATGGGGAATGGGCATTGAAGTCTCCTGTGATTAAATAAGGCTTGGGTAGTTTTTCAATCAGGTTTTCTAGTTGTAGTATAGTCCAATTGTTATTGGGCAAATAGATGCTGCGGATAGTAATTTTAAATCGAACTTCAATTTGAACGGCGATTGCTTGCAATGTGGTTTGAAGGTCAATTGATTGGCCTTTAATGTTGTCTTTTAATAGTAAGGCAACACCACCGTGCGCGCGATTGTCTGGTTCAATATCATGTTTATAACATGTCCTTTAAATTTAAAAGGACTGCTTGGTCGGAAATGTGTTTCTTGTAGTGAGAAACAGAACGAGTTATACTGTGACCGTAAAATCTGCAATTCCGATATGTGTAGGAGACATCCGTTGCAATTCCACTGTATTATAGTGTCCATTGTTAAGTATTAGGGATGCGGTTAGAATTAAATACGATGTGTCGTATAACCGTAATTGTTTTGGTATCAAGGTGAAACTTTTCTAATTTCCTGTTTAGGTGGTCCACCTCTTAATCTTTTGTTTTTCATCATTTTTAGTGGATCTATTTTACTGGGAGAAGTGGGAGAGGGAGTACGTATACTCCAACTATGTTTGTCCGTAATGGGCTGAGACGAGTTTGGTAAAGATGCTGTTTTCATTTCTATATCTAAGGTATTTGGGCGTGAGGTAATCCTGGATAGTTGTATTTAGCTTTGGTATGGCAGTTGGGAGGTGTTGCGTTTGTGAATCAGTAAATAGAGCTTTTAGTGTTACTATTTCCATGTTAAACTTGTTTATGCAGTCTATTAATGCTTTTTCTGGTTTTGCAATGGCAACTACTGAGCTAAAAGATTTTGTTAAGTTGCCACTAGGTGTAACTTTACGCTTTGCTTCATTATATGAAATTTTATCTTGGACGCGGATTTTCTATATTGCATATTCCTGTTTGTATACAGGGCAATCTCTTCTGCCTGCAGAGTGTTCACCTTTGCAATTTACACAGGTTTCCTATTCCTTGCCTAGTTCTCCCTCATGTTCTTGTTCACCACATGAACCAACTCTATTATTTGGGCAATTAGCAGAATGGTGTCCAAAGCGCTGGTAGTTGAAGCACCTCATCGGCTGAGGAATATATGGTCTAACAAATAATCTGTAAAATGCAGCTTTCACTATAGTGGGTATGGTTGTTGTATTGAATGTGAGTAGGAAGTTTCCTGTATCGCATTGTGCACCATACCTTTTGGTCTTTAACTGTTTGGCTGCTACAACTCCATTTCTTTTCATACCTTCAACAATTTCTTCGTCTATGCATGTAAGGAGATCTTTACAATAGACCACTCCTTTGGTGTAATTCACGGTAGGATGTGCTGACACTTCAACTGGGATATCTCCAACCGCGTTGATAGTAAATAGACATCTACATTGCCTTAGAGTTTTTATTTGCACTAATAGTCCGTCTTTTGTTTTTTTTTATTTCACACTCATCAACTTTCGAATAAATTGTTTTTTCAATTAAAAAAGGATTTATTTTATCGAAATTAGTTCCATCTGTTTTTCTGATCACCAAAAACCGGGGGAAAGAATCCGCCGTCAATTGATTTCCAGTTTCAATTTCAGAAGAGGTTATAAACTTCCTCTTCTCGGGCATGTTGTTTGTTGCAGGGGTAGCATTAACCGCAGTGCTGCTTTCTCCACCGTCGGCATCGGTTGCTCTTGAGGTTGGGGGCCTCAGAATGAGTTTTTGGCGCGTTTAACGTTTCTTCATATTCTTGATTTATCATTGTTATTAATTAATATATAGCTTTTGTAAGTGTGTGTAACATGGTGAAATGTGCGTTAGCTCGCACACGTATGTGTCTGTGTGTTGTGTATGTATGTGTGTATATGGTGTGATACCGTGGTTGCCTCCCAAGAACCCGTGCAAGAGCAGCATAGCAGTGGCCTCGGCAAGCCCTCCACCCCCATCAGCAGGACCCAGTCTGGGCACCACCCAGCACTACTAAAGGGGACAAGATTATGCGCCAGTTGATAGGACAGTCTCTTCTTTGGTTAGGAGGGTTTCGGATCCCTGTCCTACCTGGCGGCTCGGGTGTGCCACCCCCAGCTTCTAAGCTGTACCCTCTACCGATGCAACCTCCCACTGTGACTCCGAAGAGCAAAGGGACGAAGAACGGATCACATATAATCTGTGTGTATGGAATGCAAGTGTCGTGTGGGTGAGGTGTTTGTGTGTGTATGTGTGAACGATGTGTTGGAATGGACTAATTAGTTAAGATATGGATACTGGGAGGAGTAGGGTAAGAATAAGGGTTAGGTTGAACTGTACCCTGATGCACGTGGTTTGTATACTAGGGCGAGTTACCCATTAGGGAGGTGATTGGTCTAGCTGTACCTCGCCCCATGTGTGAGGAATGTGGCGAGGCGAGCAAGGCTTGTAAGGGAGGGATGGAGTCATACTGTATCTGAGTACTCTTGGGGGCTGAAGGAGTGTGAGGGCGGGACAGTGGATAGCTGAACTCGGGTACCTCGTTTGCTATGCCCGTACCTGTTTGGGAGTAAGCAGGTCCCTGAGAGAAAATTGATGGTAGGTCTCTTTGCCCTCGGATACCCTAATAGCCAGAAGGGACCTAGTGTGCTTCCAGATAGGAAAGATAAAGATGCTGACAGATACAGCTTTGTGTGCGTGTAGGGGTTAGGGCATGCACGTATGCGTGTTCTGTGTGAACAAAGTATATTGAGTGTATGTGTGCGTGCTCTGAGTGTGTGTGAGTAGGTGAACGCGAAGAGGGAAGTAAGCACTCTTACCACGTCAAGGTAATAACTCATGAGAGGTTTTACAATTTTTTTTAATTTTAGAATTATGAGTTTGAATTTAAAAAGTAGTCAGGTACATTTTTCACCCAATAAAACGGTAAAAAGGAATTTCAAGAAAGTTTACTGTTTCAGTGATGCACGTGAAGGTATGGCAATCAATTTAATTTGTTTATAACTTAAAGCTGTTTAATTTTAGAGACAGTTATGATGCATTTTTGGCGTGAGCGGCAAATTCACTCTATATTGTAGTGACATTTTCAAGCACCTACGTTGTTTGGCTGTCATTTCTGCGCTCACGAAGTAATAACATGATCAAAATATGAATCTACATCTATTTTAAAAGCTAAACGTTGTAATACTGTACCATATTTATATACTACATTAAATTATTTTATTCGGTGTGGTTTGCGTAGATTATAACTCATATTCTATCGAATCAGATACGCAAACGTTCAAATGAAAATTTTTTAAAAACGACTTTTGAGTTTATAATTTTTATTTAATTTTAAGCAATTTAGGTCGCTTTATATTATTTTCGGTTTGTGCCTTATGGAGGTTAAGGCGTCGCTTTTTATACATGTAAATAATACTTTGGACAGATCGACTAACTAAAATGATGTACATATTTTCTAAAATAAATTTTGAGATATTTATTTTTTCTGTAATCAAAAAACTTCCGTATGATTTACCTATTTTCTAAGAAGTGAATATTATAAGTGGACTTAGGAGGAAAGCCAATTACATTTATATTTAACCTATATAGTACGATGCTTTAATTTAAATGAAGCAATAAGTTTCTTCAAGCATTAAACCACTTTCGTCTTAAATCGTCTGTTGTAGCGCTTACAGTGCGGTGTTTTTGTTTGAACTGTGAATCTTGTTTCAGCGATGATTTTAAAATAGCAACATTACAGCCTTAAAGATTATATTTCACCTGTATCTTGCAAATGGCAGAAAAAGCTGCTGAATATTTTTAAAACGATGCTCAATATGGTTTTCTGCAGATGTTGTAGCAATCTTTCAAAACCTTTGCTTTCATAAAACACCGCATCTTTAGAATGAGATCTGAGGTCTTTTTTAAAATATTGTTTGTGTGTTAGATTCAACATAATTGAATAGCTCTATTACCGGAAATGCGGTAATGACAGTCACAGCTAAACGTACATTAGTTTAAGGCGTAACAATATTACTCAGATTTTTAGCAAGAATGAAAGATAATAATCGGACGGAACCCTTAGGACTACCATCTTAAACCTGAGAATAAAAACAACATAGTTTAATACATTTATTTAAATTTTTTGTTGTGGGAAATATTTTTCAAGATAAATGTGTCGCGTGACCGATCAAATTATCTTAGAATTCTCCTAGCTACTCGTATATGAAAGAGTTTTTTAAATCGGAGTATCCTTCTAACCCTACCGCTAGTTTTAGGATTTTTACCAATAGGTAGGTACTCTTAGTGATATTTATAATACAAACCTCCCCGTGTAAGATATCAATTAATATTGCTTTTTCATCAGCTACATAATTCTTTTAAAGGTTTTCAAATCGGAGCATCCTTTACTGAATTAAAAAATAGCTCTTTACAAACCATAGCGTTCGTCTTTAATTTTCTTCTAAACAGCATTGCTCTATCTTTTGAGACAAATACATTATGTAGCCTATCAAATTATATTAAAAATTTCCCAGCTAACCCAATCTGAAAGAATTTTTCAAATCGGATCATTCTTCTATCCATCACCGCAATTTTTAGATTTTTTGCCAAAAATTATTTTCACCCATATTTTTAACATAAACTTCCCCATGTAAGATATCAAATTATATTAAAATTTTCCACAGTTACTTAAACCGTTTATAATATTTCAAGTTAGAACATCCCTTACTGAATTAAAAATAACTCTTTAAAAACCATACAATGTTCGTCTTTAATTTTCTTCTAAATAGAATTGTCTGTGTTATGAGATATATCATGTAACTTATCAAATTATATTAAAATTTTCCCAGCTACTTAATTTGTTTAGAATTTTTTAAAACGGAAAATCCTTTTATCCATCACCGCTATTTTTAAATTTTTTGTCATAAGGTACTTTGCGATACTTTTAATATAACTCCGTCGTGCAATTATTTAATTTTCTTCTAAACAGCATTGCTCTATCTTTTGAGACAAATACATTATGTAGCCTATCAAATTATATTAAAAATTTCCCAGCTAACCCAATCTGAAAGAATTTTTCAAATCGGATCATTCTTCTATCCATCACCGCAATTTTTAGATTTTTTGCCAAAAATTATTTTCACCCATATTTTTAACATAAACTTCCCCATGTAAGATATCAAATTATATTAAAATTTTCCACAGTTACTTAAACCGTTTATAATATTTCAAGTTGGAACATCCCTTACTGAATTAAAAATAACTCTTTAAAAACCATACAATGTTCGTCTTTAATTTTCTTCTAAATAGAATTGCCTGTGTTATGAGATATATCATGTAACTTATCAAATTATATTAAAATTTTCCCAGCTACTTAATTTGTTTAGAATTTTTTAAAACGGAAAATCCTTTTATCCATCACCGCTATTTTTAAATTTTTTGTCATAAGGTACTTTGCGATACTTTTAATATAACTCCGTCGTGCAATTATTGTTGCGAACTATTAGGCAACCCGCCAAAAACGCAAGCTGCATAACCGAATTATATCCTACAGAAGTCTCGAACCTTCCAACAAACTTGAGAATATGAGTCGACTGTTTAATTATAAGGTGTATATAGGATCGGTAATGAATGTAGAAGTTGGTCTATATCCAAATGTCGAATATAAATCATATCATGTAAAGTTAGTTAGTTACGCTTTTAAAAGTCCTATAGTAAATATAAATTTGTGTTATGTGTACCTGTATATTGTACCGTCAGTTTTTACATAAATAGACAAAACTGTAATAAATAAATTATAGTAGTTTTAGTGTTGTTAAGAAGACTTATGGTTAACGCTTTAGTTAAGAAGATTAGTGCTTGTAAATAACGTTAGTCTTATAGTGCTTCATTGTTAATTGGACTGAAAACGTCTATAAATAAGGCATATATATACTGTTAATTAGACTTGTGAATAGTAAGTAATCAAGACTTTTGCTATTACTTGCTTTAAATTAGTGAAATGCGTTAATTGTAGCACCGCTACACTGGTGTCAGGCTGTGTTGGGTGTATAGCGATTAATTAAAAAAAAACAAGTCTAAAGATATTTGACTAGTTTGTATTTGCCTGTTACAAGAAGCCAAAGTAAGATGAACGCAGAAACTTTAATGAATTTCTTTAAGGATTTTAAATCCGGTATGGAAGAGAGATCCGCTAAACTAAAAGTGACACTAAGTGAAAATGCCGCAAAAACGAAAAAAAAGTTTAGCGAAAATGATGAGAAAATATAAGATAGGTTAAGTGAAAATGCTGCAAAAATAGAAGAAAAATTTAGTAAAAATGCTGAGAAAATGGAACGGTTAAGTAAAAATGCTGAAAAATGGAAGAAAAGTTAAGTGAAAATGCTTCGAAAATGGAAGAATAGTTGAATGAAAGTACACCTACGCTAGAACAAAGATTAATGGATTCTGCGTGGCAAATACTATGTATTAGTTCTTTACATCAGGATCAACTTTGGTTCATTAGCTTATATCTTCACAAATTGGCAGTCGCGTTCGTAAAACTAACTCATAACATTAGGAGTTTGAACGGATCGGTAGGAATAATGACACGGGATAATCTCTCTATCATGGCAGTCATTCACACGAATTCGTCAACTCAACAAATCGCCGAACGTTCTCATTGATTGAGGCAATGACGCACATTATTTCGAGCGTCAAAAAACATCCATTCACACGAATTTATACTATAAGCATAATAAACTATTTCTAATATTCCCATGACAAGCTATGGGAATTTAGCAACCGAATTCTTATGCGTCATGGCCTACTTATACCACAAAAATAATCATGGGAAGTAACATTCCAATTAGAACTGGAAATCCCCTTTACCTAGCTATCGAAGTGAAACTTGTAACGCCAAAAAAAAGCATAACAATCGCGTCAAAGCTTAAAAAAACAAAGAAAGTTTTTGTATGAGAGTTCACATACACGAAAAATTTATATTAAATAATGTCTTTAGGCGCCACCTGGTTTTTAAACCGTAGAAATCCTTGTGATACCGGGTATCGGAAGTAAGTAGCCACTCGATCTTCAGGTTACATCATCTGAGCGCGCAAGGGTCTTGTTTGTCGCCACATCTACGGCACAAAATTAGTCGAAGAGTATAAGACTTAAACACTTAAAACTAACACGTAAATTTACTATAAAACTAAATATAAAATTCATTTTCATTATTGTATATTGATGCATACAATTTTTCGTTAATACCTTTAAGGCATTCTCTTAAGTAAAAAAAAAATACGCACTGGTTTCTAGCAGGATACAGGCAAAATACCTCGTGACAAATTAGCCAGTACTACTGCATTAACGATTTATAATTTCTTAATCCTACCCTACTAAATACAAGGCAGGTTTGCTCTTTTTATTTATACAATAAATCCTATCTTTGATCATACTAAAGGTTCGAATATCAAAGAGATAAAATAATTTTCAAAGATATTTTCAAAGAGTAAGTGACTATCTTACCTTGAAGTACTGCATGAGTGCTTTGTAAAGTAATGTGGTGGAGTTTACCCGTTAATCCCTACCTTTTCTAAATATCATACCTTGCGTGTTCCGTTTTTGTTTTAGGAATAACAGTCAACTCCGCCAATGAATCTGGAATGCAAAATGATTGAGAACCCACGCGTAAGACAACCCTGAGAAAACAAACAATAATCATTAGTTATCCGACTTGCCAAAATTCAGTAATTCAAAGGATTGATTAACTGGATTTACCATAGAACTTAAACATTTAGATAGTTATAATGTAAGCAGAGCTATAATTAACTTGTATGTTTATTTTGTGAAGCGAATTAAATAGCTCTTTAGTAATTTCTATAAAACCTATTACGCCCTTTAGGCGAGCCGCGATTAACTACTGTATGTTTGTATTTATTACAATAACGTGTAAAGGTAAATATAATATATTCAAAAACGAAAACAGTTAACTGGTAAATTTCAATACTTTCTTATTTAAAGGTAAAGGTACAGGTTTCAGGTAATCGCTTGCCTAAACAAAGGGTGCAATGCATTGCACGGAACTTACAAATGAGATAGCATAATTTACGTTTCAAATTAACAATGTAAATTAATTAATCTCTCGCTCACCTTCTAATTCAGTGCATATTGGCAGGCGATGTACAAAATAGTTATTGCGTATCTAAGTTACCGCGTAGGTGCGGTTTATCGCCTCGCTCAAATTTTCTTGATGGAGCGCTACATTTTCTATAACCTTAAACAGAGAACACACATAATATAAGGTAGAGTAGAATTTATTTAAAAAGAGCCTGTACGTCATTTGACATATGCGCAAACCTTGAAAGTCAATGGCGTAGCGAATTTAATAATTTTTATCAAACTCCGTAGAGTAAATATTCTAAAATCAAATTTTATTTTGTTGGTGGTTTAAATTTACATGGCGAATATGCGAATAAGTAAGGCATAAAACACAAAGAAGCAGAAAGAAAACTATGGAAACGTATGAAATAAATATAGAATGTCAAAGTCACAAATGTCGATTGACATTTAACAGCAAATTATCTACGCCACTGATATGCTGAACGAACACGCCTATTTATAAACAATGGACTAATCTGACACCGTTTTAACCGAGTGCGCATGATGACGTACAGGCTCTTCTTAAATAAATTTCACTATACAATAATGGATATAGGTATAGGAATCGAGCGGGATTAACTTCACTACATCACGCTTATAATGCATTCCCTCACTAGTAGTTCACGATAAACGGGTCACGACAAAAATGAATATGACGAATGGCTTCTCGAACTTGGAACTATCACCGCCTCTTCGTTCGCAGTCCTAAATGGTTGGGAAAACGGCATATCTATTACGAACTGTGAGAATTATATTTCACATGCCTTCCCACGAAATAAAAAATTTACTAGGAAAACACAAAGGTAATTCATACAAGCCTATTTTTCTAGCTCGGTATTATACAAATATGTGTAATAACGTGAATTAATTATACACATCTTCTAAAATTAATTATTTGCTAAAAATAATATGTGAATCGGTTTTTAACGCGCAACAACTTTTTACATTCAGGTTTTTAAAAACCCACTGTATACATATAATATAATATACCGTCAGCGTTTCACTTAAATATTAAAATACATCATTGACCAGAAAATAATGGTCATAATAAAAATTATTACAATAACTGTTAAATACGTGACCGTTCTAACAATAAATATCGTAGGATAGACCATAGCACATGTTCTTGTAAATATACTCTTAATGTTTACGACTCAGCACGTGATTGGAAATCAGGAATCCAATTTTCCTATGCAAATTCAAAAATACATATGCACAAGGCTACCCACAAATGGGGTCAATGGGGTGCGCCTGGAACACCCCCCCCCTCCCCGATATTGACATTTCGTTTGTTTTTCGTTAGAAATCGCAATACTAAATGCACCTTTACTGAAGAAAATTACGATTTCACTACAAATTTTGCGGCAACAATAACAAAAAAATGATATTTGTCAACGGTTGTCCCAGTGATCGCACAATTTTATATTGTAATCAAGTATAACAGCCTTACTAGAACCTTTTTTTTTCAGAGCGATTTGGTGCGGTCCATACATAATGTAACTAAATGACTTCTGGGTTTGTCCGATTGTCTTTGAAATAATAGTCTCTAGTAGTAGTGCCGTGTCAGTATGCGTTCGGTGTCAGCGGTTCTATTATTTAAAAATAAACTAAACCTAAATGTTGAGCTTAAATTACAGATATGTCTATTGTCTAACTATAAATAGAACGACTTTGTCATTTTGAGCAGGAAATGCGATTTGATGTATTTAAGGAGGAATGGAGAATAGAGATGTCTGTACAACAACTTAATGTTTTGCTATCATTATTGATTAGAGTTATATTTTACTTGTTTTTGTGTTCATTTATTTTTTCAGGTACAGATGTTTGAAGAAAAAAGCGAATTGTTTCGCGCGGAGTCTCCCCTCCGATTATGTTTGGCGCGGAATTATTTTTCTTGTCCCCCTCCCTGCGCTCCTTTATTGCCCGTAATTCGGCCGAGCTTCCGTGTTATTGATTTCACAAGCTGATGCAATTTTAATAAATATTGGATCATAAAAAAGTACTCTCTAATAATAACGAGTCTTAACTAAAATGTCCATTAAGCTGATGTAATCATATATCTGGAATAATTTGATAATTTAATCAAAATAGAGTACCAAAGATGTATTTGAGATTTACTGAACAAGGGTTTATTCACACGATGCGTTCTTCTGTGATCGCTAAATGTTAACCAACATAAACACTTCTCTTTTTCTTAAAAGATCTACAAAACCTGTCTTATATTTGGGTAGCTGATAGGACTTTATTAAATTAAAATCAAACTTTACAACTACATTAATTTATTGCATTATCAATACAACTGAACTCTTACACCAGAACCACCAACTGCGTCCATGTATCAGTTTCCGTGACACAACTACTACATGTCAACTAACTATATAACATCTCCTTTTTTTAACTTATCGCTTTAATACATTACAAAGTCTTTAAATCTAGCGGGTAATGCTCTTACTCTTTTTTCCTCTGAGGTTCACCTTATTTCTTCTGCTTCTGTCTTTGCCGTTCGTTCACTTTGATGTTATCTCTTATTTCACTTTCATTCTTTAGTTCTTGGTTTTGAAACTTCGCTTTATTAAAGAACTTTCTCATCTGACTGCTATTTCTCCTATACACCTGTTGCTTTTCATCTTTTATCCAATAAGATCTAGGTTTGTCAGCTTGTGCTTCTATTCTGGCAGGTAACCACTCTTTTCCTTGCAACATATAACCACATTTTCTCTTTTCTGAAATGGAGCTATTTCTTTAGCATGTCGATCATAATATCGTTTATCCAGTTTTCTTTTTGCTCAATTTTCTCTTGAACCTCTTGAAAATTTATTGTTTAATTTGGTAAAAGCATTTTCTCTTCTATCGGCATTTTTGAGCACAGTAATTTATACCATTAGCAAATGTGCGAGTGTTAATTTAATACCTTGTATTGATATATTTCTATACTCTAACAAACTTAAATTTAAATCTAAACTTTTTCTTAGAAAGCATTTAGCAATCCCTACGGCCCTCTTTGCTAGCCTATTTGATTTGGGATAATGTGGGCTACTTGTTGTTATTTTAATACCCCATTCCTGTGCAAACTTTCTGAAATTGTGTGAATTATATGGCATATTATTTGACACTATTTCATCAGGTATACCAGTGGAAAATTTATTGATTAAACATTCAGCTGTCTTATTTTCGATTTTAATAACCTCTAACCATTTTGAACAGTAGTCTCAGCGTCTGCTATCTGACAATTTAAATTTAATTGACCTGCAGGGTTTATTTTAAATCCCCCGTACGATTGTAACATTACACTTGTCTTGCTTAATTGCAAGTTGTTAAAATACTTTTTATACATTTCGTTTGGTAATATGTTGACCTCTGACACTGTATCAATTTTAAAATTAATTGGTACATCATTAAGTTTAACAATCTCAAACCATTGTAAACTCTCACACTTATTAATTTCATTTACTTTTGTAATGGTGTTTATAACTAATTCACCTCCTTCTTGCAGTTCACTTTCTTCCTTTACTTCTCTGACATTCCTTACTCTACATGCAACTGCAAAATGATTTTTTATTCCACACTTTTTGCATGTTTGTCCAAATGCTTTACATTCTTATGGTCCATGTTTCGTTTTACATCTATAGCATAAAAATTGAGTTATAGCCTTTGTAATGGATCTTCCTGCTTCATTATATTTTTTATATTCTTTAGTCTTTGTTCTTACAGCGTAAACTGTTTCTTCTTGTACTTGGCGAACTTGAATTTTTATTATTTCCGAAAGCCTGCATTCTTTCTCAGCCTTTTCTAGACTGAAATCTTCTCGTCCCAAGAGCTTTTCTTGTAAATTTTTATCTTTGATTCCTAAGACTTTTCTATCCAGTATTAGTGATTCCTTTTGATCTCCAAACTCACAAGCCTTTGCTAAATTTTTTAAGTCAATGACAAAATGGTCAAAAGTTTCTGCTTCCTCTTGATTTCGGCTGAAAAACTTAAACCGTTCGTACACAATATTTTTTCTTGGATTCATATAATTTTGAAATTCTTCTAAAACTTTCTCATACTTCTTTTTGTCATCATCACTTAGTGTCAAGGTGTTAAAGACTTCTACTCCTTATTCACCAATTAAATTTAAAAAGATGGCTACTTTAACATAACCGGGTTTATCCTGTTTTCCCGCCGCTAGTATGTATATTTTAAAATTTTGTTTAAAACGCTTAAAATTTTCTGCCAAATTTTCTATCTAACTGTAAACGTTCAGGCGGTCTAAACTCCATACTTTTGTTTTATATTTCTTCTAAGCTTTTCCTTAATTTACTACTTTAATTTTCTAAACTTACTTTTTCTTTTGTCTGACTGTTTCTTGCAACTAATTATAAATTTCTAAATATTTATTGATTCTTCTCCGACTGCGCCATGTCTTATATTTGTGTAGCTGATAGGACTTTTTAAATTAAAATCAAACTTTACAACTACATTAATTTATTACATTATCAATACAACTGAACTCTTACACCAGAACCAACAACCGCATCCATGTATCAGTTTCCGTGACAACTACTACATGATGATGATTTAATTGGGAAGGGTGGCACATGCCACACGCACTTAGGCCTCCAAGTGGGCCCATTGTGCTGCCTTTCTTGCCCTAGGTTGGTTCTTCAATACTCAACACCCAACCTTACAGGTGAATTTGAAGATGTCGGACCAGGGGGGTGTTTTGAATTCCGGCCTTCTCAGGCCAGAAATCCCCCAGCATGGATCCTCGAACTCGGGCGAGTGCCGGACAGGTTCACAAAATTTGCACCGCCGTCTCATCCTCCTGTTGACAGCCGCAACAGATGGGATTGTCTGACAGACCCATCCTGTGCAGATGCTTCTTTAGTATGCAATGCCCGGACAGTATGCCCACCAGTAGCCGTAGTTTCTGTCTCGGCAAGCATATGACAAATTTTTCGGTTTTGGTCATGGGGAACCTTATGAACATTTTTGTCTGTCGGCAGGTTGTTGTACAAGCTCACCTGTTCTTGTGACGGGTTATTTGCCTTATCATGGAGAACATCACCGATGGCGCAATAGCAACCGATGACTCGGGGCCAACAAAGCCCCGGGCCGCTCCTTGCCGCGCCAAAGAATCAGCCTGTTCGTTGCCATGTACTCCTGAATGCCCTTTAATCCATACCAGCTCAAGGGCATTAGTGTTAGAAGCAAGCTCGAGGATGCGGGAACATTGATGAACTACCCCCCGAGAAGAGCTTCTGCTTATTTAGGCTCAAAAGAGCTGCTCTGCTATCGCTCAGGATGAGTATAACCTTATTTTGGATTCTGCGTTCCAGTATGGCGTTAGCACCATGCATGAAGGCTATGACCTCCGCTTGGAAGACAGCTACCAGTCTACCCAGCGTAACACTTTCATGAAGGTCTAGGTCATCGGAGAAGATGCATTCCCCGGTACCTTCATTTGTTTTGGAGCCATCGGTCTAGATGGAGATCTTTGTTAAGGAGGCGTCCTCAGTGTTCAGACAAACCCCGAAGCGCCTCTTGGAGACCATTATGGGTGTGATCACATCAACCCTCCCAAGAGAGGGGTGTTCCGCACCGCCTCTCCTAGTATGTTGTGTTGTCTACCATCGCCTCCCTACTCGATCCATAGAACTTTGAACCGCAGCCTCATTGCCGCTCTCAGAGCCATCTCCTCCACATGTAAGTCCAGCGGAGCGAGCCTAGGATGGATTCTAAGGCTGCAGTAGGTGTAGATCGCCGTAGCAGCGCATCGGCTTTACTATCGTGGTCTATAGCCACAGGACAGTCTTTGGTGGACGACCCCAAAGTTTGCTTATGGCACGTTTACATTGTCAAAACACTTGGCTGGCTTTGGTAATTTTTGCTTGTAAGTGTTTGGCCCAATTCAGCGTCTTGTCAAGTATGACGCCCAAGTACTTGACCTCATCTGATAGGGGTACAGAAGTTTGGAAGAGCGTTGGCAATCTAGTTACCACCAGCCCCGTTCTATTGGGCTTAATTGTTAGGAAGTTTTGGGAGCACCATAGCTCCGTGATCCTTGGTGCTGCTTGCATTAAGTTGCACAGCACCTGTTCAAATTTGCCGACTACTAAGATAGCTATGTCGTCCGCATACCCTATTGTGTAGAAACCTGCCTCGTTAAGGCGTTGGAGAAGGTTGCCCACTGTGACAGCACGCCCCCCTGGGGACAGCCTTTACCTACCGCCCTAACTTCTGAGGTTTCTAAAACATTAATGTGTACCCGTCGACATCGCAGAATCTGCATAGTTAGCTGCCGAAGGGTGTCCTCCGCTCTATGTGCCCGCAGAGCTCTATCAATGCTTGCGAAGGTGGTTTCGCTAAACGCACCCTCAATATCAACAAATGCGCCTAAGGCGGACATGTTGTTGTTAAGGGTATTTTCAATCCGTCCTACAACAGCGTGGAGGGCAGACTCCGTAGATTTTTCTTTTATAAAGGCGTGCTGGTTTAGGCGAAGTGGATAAGAAAGCATTATCCTCTCCCTCATATCATTGTCGCACAGTCTCTCCAAGGTCTTTAGTAAAAAAGACGTAAGACTGATCGGTCTGTAGGATTAAGCCTGGGAGTAATCCTTCCGGCCTGGTTTAGGAATGAAGACAACTCTAACCTCTCTCCAGCTGCTGGGGATGTATCTAAAAGCAATACAGCCCCTAAAAGTACCGCGAGGAATGGTGCCCGCCTCTCCACACCCCACTGTAGTAGAGCGGGGAAGATGCCATTCATTCCATGTCTTATATTTGTGTAACTTGTAGGACTTTATTAAATTAAAATCAAACTTTACAACTTTAATTTATTACATTATCAATACAACTGAACTCTTACACTAGAACCACCAACTGTGTCCATGTATCAGTTTCCGTGACACAACTACTACATGTCAACTAACTATATAACAAAACCCTTCTAAATAATTGTCAACTCGAGTGAAATCGTGTATGGTTTGTTAAAAGTTTAAAAAGAACGTCGTCAATAATAAAGGCAGTTTTTTTTGGGATCCAAATTAACCGGAAGCAATCGAATAAAAGAATTCTTTAGTCGTATTATATTGTGTTACATTAAATTACGAAATTGAAACACGTATCGTGACCAAAGCTATTTGCCGTCCCTTAAATATGTCGCTCGCGTGCACAGCACGCTTTGCGCAGATTCTTGCGGGGACCTGAAGCCAATTGTGTGAACACTTCAGACTACAGAGAATTCTTTGTTTATAGTTGTTCTAATTACTTTAAGGTGTTTTTAACTGTTATTATGAATTTTTTATCGCACTTAGTTTTAGTTAAATATTACAGCTGTTAGTTAATGGATCAATTGCAGTTTGTACAATAATGAGTTTTACTCTTTAGGGTATAATACGGTTTCGTGATCAATAGGTTAGAAGTACCATTCATTGCCTGTGCTATTTGTATAATTACAACCTTCCAGACTAACTGGAATGATTTACTTAAGAGATTGTTTTCAGTCTCGTAGAACATGGTCATTCAGTGAGGTGCAGCTTGAAACCCCTCATTGAGATGCGTTTACCCCACTGTCTGTTTACCGCAGCTGTGTAGGAAACATTTGAATAAAGGTGTAGTGGTTCAATAGACCATCGGAATTAAGTCCATAAAAATTCTAGTTGTTTTAGCTCGTTCAATTTCGTCATGTGTGCTTTTAAAAAAGCTTTTCTAGTGTCTCTAAGCATTTGCGTATTTATTGAAGACTACGCAGACTAAGTGACGGATGTTGAATTGCTACATTATTCATGTATTAATCTTTCGTTTATCATGCAAATGACCATTTTGTTTTTCGTAAAATAGACTTTTTGATTTTAATCTTCCTGTACGAATGACAAACTACGTGAAAGTGTAGTTTTAAATTTTGGTGTTTATAATTCAAAGACCTTCCTAGTAGTAATAAATCTGTCTATACAGATTTTAAATAGGGTTCCATAGTCGTCTGTAAACAAAATGGAACTCGCCTGACATTGATTTAAAGAGCCGGCGTGTTTAAAACCGATAACGATATTGAAGTTCAGTGTGGAAGATAACTTTTGGAGTATGTTATTTTAATTTTGGCAGTGATACAATGACTACAGTGCTTGGAATAATTTTATGTTTGACATAAACCGGAAGTTATTTGGAAGTGGTTATTTAATAATCATGATCCAAGTATGGCTGAATAAATAGTCCTGCCTTTTACGGTTTTTTAAACCATTAATAAAAGTTGCTGTTGTCAGATTAGTATTAAGTATATTACTAGATTTACTACACAATAGGAGTAAAATGAATCGAAGACTTCAGACTGTTCCTATTTCAAGATTTAAATCGTCTGGACTATTTTCTGCAGGCATTTAGCCAAATTGCTGAATGTATTTGAGATGTAATGCATGTTTATTTCTAGAACGCCCTTTTACTATTTATTCTTTGAATGTTTTGTATGTCGTTTTGTCCTTACATGCTAAATATAGAAGGAATATATACTATTTTATAAAGTACTTCTAATAATTAGTAGGAATTATAATACATCGAAGCCTTGTGAGGTTTTACGAGGGTTGTCTTTTAAGTTTTGCATATACAGATGGAATAAAACAATACATAGCTTTTTAAGACTTTATTGTTTTTCGAAGTATTCTCCATGAAGATTAGTGCACTTTTGCATGCATGCGCTCGAACCAACTCTGGAAGTAGTTATTCTACTCGTTTGTTGGTATAGTCAAAATTGCATAATTGAAGGCATTGACTGTTTCTTCTGACGACTGAAACCTTTGACCACGCAGTCCGTCTTCGATTTTCTGAAAGCTATAGAAATAGTTAGCACTTAGCTCGGGATTGTACTGAGGATGGTCTAACAATTCGACGTTTTGTTGCAGTGAAAATTCAATTGCCTTGCGAGCTGTGTTCAAGCTTGCATTGTCTTGATGAAGGGTGATTCGTCGTTTGGGGTTGGTTTTCGAAGCTCCACGATGACTAGCGGCAAACAAATGGTTGTATACGAAGCGGCAGTAACAGTTCTTTGACCTTGTAGAGGAACTGTTATTATATAACCTGCTTTCGAGACAAATGTTGCCATCATCTTTTTGAAGACACTTCGAGAACGGATGACTTTTATCGGCCTTCCTTCACAGACGACTGGCGTTTATTTTCACGCTCGTATGAGTAAATAAAAGATTTATCACCGTTCACGATGTTGTACACGTTTCCTGCGTTGAAGCGGTTTTTTGGCGCCAATTCATCTTAGCTGCGTTCTGTTATTCGGTCAACAATGCAGTATCTAACGGGAACTTAATTTTTTAAAACATAATTTTCCTTGCAAAAGTTTTTGAATTCAAGTTTTTAAAATCTTCAACGATGCCTCAATTTCGCCATGTCAAATGTCGATTTTCGTTCATGAGCTTGTGCGCAGCATCGGCATCGACATTTTCCTGATTGGTGACTGCCGCTTTTGTTGCACCTGCTCTTGGATCGTCGCTAAGACGTACCTAAAATTATATGGTCGTTCCCAAAATCCACAAAGAAGGAGTACCGCTACGGCCAATCGTGGGTTCTACAGGATCGGCCGTACAGCCACTAGCAAAATATTTAGCCAAAGACCTACAGCCACTTGCTGAAATGGCAGCTTCATACGTTAAGAATGCTGAACATTTTATCTAACTACTGAGTACTGAAAGAGTTCAAACCCAACATCTACTAGCGAACTTTGATGTGGTGTCGTTGTTTACCAACGTACCGCTAGAGGACACGCTCATACTTTTTAAAGAGAAGGATAACATTGAAGACCATATCATCGGCTTAACTCCGCCTTATCTCAGCAACACATTGTACCTTCAACAAACAACGCTACAGACAAGTTGAAGGATAACCTATGGCATCACCATTATCACCAGTGATTGCTAATTTATTCATGGAAGATATCGAGGTGCGTGCATTAGAAACAGCTATATATAAACCCAAATTATGGCTAAGATATGTTGACGATACGTGTGTGATCTGGACACATAGAAGAGAACAACTCAATAGTTTGCTAGAATACCTGAACGGTGTACATCCAAAAATAAAGTTTACCATGGAAGTAGAAGAGAATAACCAATTACCGTTTCTGGGTGTACTACTGAAGAAATAGGATAAAGAACAACTTAGTCACACGGTCTACAGAAAGCCAACTCACACGGATAGAGACTTAAACGCCAAGTCACATCATCACCCGACACAGCTCTACTATGTTGTGAAAACATGGTTCCAGAGACCAACCGACGACACAAATAAACAAGAGGATGTACAAAAGTTACGAGAAGCACTCCAGAAGAATGGATACTTACACCAAACCATTCAGAAGTTACTATCAACCAGGAAGCTCAAACTAGAGCCGGAGTTTTACCACTAACTTCTGCATACTTACCATTCATTAAAGGGACAACAGACAGAATCAGCACAGTTCTACGAAAATACAAAATAGCTACCACTTTCAACACTCATAGAAAAAGGAATCCACGAAATACCATGCTCAGACTGCAACAAATCTTACATTAGGCAGACAAACAGAAGAATTAGCGTTAAGAAGGAAGAACATAAAAGGTAATAAAGAAGAACGATAAGACCTCATTGCTAGCTCAACACTTTAGCCCTACAGGTCACAACATGGACTTCAAGAATACTAGAACGCTAGCTAAGATTGAGCACTACACCTCGAGAATAATCCGAGAAGCCATTGAAATAGAGAAACTCCTTTATTAT
Source organism: Platerodrilus igneus (assembly GCA_036346225.1). Classification (NCBI taxonomy): domain Eukaryota; kingdom Metazoa; phylum Arthropoda; class Insecta; order Coleoptera; family Lycidae; genus Platerodrilus; species Platerodrilus igneus. Next base: position 384,881 of record JARFIW010000565.1, read on the forward strand.
TACAATATCAACAACACTCTAAAGATAACCACTTTCGTTAATAATAACTAATTTTTTGACACATTGTTAAACAGCTTTATAGTTTTTTTTTGGCATAAATAATTTAATGTATCAATTATCAATGAATTCGGCAGTTCATAAGTATGTCAACTTGAAATTAATGAATAAATACAAAAATGACGTTTAAGAGGGTCATTGAAGTTCTAAATTCAATATCTGATACAACAGTGAAATCGTATCGTTTTGCTCAATTTAATGATATACAAATCCAACATGGCGTCCATAAGAAAATCAAAAGTGAACATAGGAAAATAAGATTTTAAGTCGGCCTCGAAAACTTCTGATAAGTTCATTAGAAAACCCGTGATCAATAATGTAAACATAGGCAGTTTCAGAATATTATTCAAATAAATAAAAAAGTTATTGAAGAAAGAAGAAAATTGCAACTTACAAATTTTTTGCGATAATTCAAAAACGGGCTGAGATATTTTAGATTTCTTTTTAGATTCTTGAAAGGCATAAAAAAATGCAACTTTTCTCTAATTTAACCCACGCTGTACCTCTAATCGTTTCGGATATCCCAATAATATGCACCTTGATGTTTCTGCGAACGTTGCTTGCTTCGTCAATTTTCCGGGTATTATTCCACATAGCTTGGGTTCTGAAGTGAACCGCTGTCAATTTGGCGACGTTTTGGCAAAATCACATCGGCCATATTCTGGCTCTGTAAGTTGGACATTAAAAGATGGCAGATGTGATTTTGCCGAAAAGTCGCCAAATCGACAGCGATTCACTTCAGAACAAGCCAGCGGAATAATATTCGGGAAATTGACAAAATTGTATCGTGCGAGTACGTACTTTTAAAAATATTTCGTAACAAGAATGTTTTTTACACTCAACACTAACCCCGTAAATTGATAAAAATTCAGCTATATTTGAGCAAAGTGTCGTTTTGGTTTTTATTCAGTTTACAAGTCCTGAAACAATTTTACACATGTAACAATGACTGTCGGTCTAAGTATAACGTACATAATGCAAATTATCTTTACATAACTGCGGAAAAATACTCTAACAATTTGCAATAATTTAAATATGTTTAGTTAGAAAAATCAAAGTAAAAAGAGTAAAGTACTGTATTTCTAGCAGGTCATATTAATGACCTTCAGCACTTCATTCAGAGGAACCATACGAACTGTTCGTAATTAGTATGTATTAGCTGCACATAATTATTTAGTGCAAAACTAAATATAATAAACAAATATTATAATGCGTAAAATACAGTCCTGATAAGACTAGGCCATGTAACTGGGTTATCTTGCTTTATGATACCGCTAATTTATACATTTTCATTGTTGTAATTCATGTCGTATTTAAGTTGCGTAAGTAAATACTCATCTAAAATTATAATTTTAAATTCTGAATAATTTGAATTCTTAACAATGAAATACAACATTATTATTTAAAGTGTGATCGTTGTAATTCTATCTAGTACTCTTTTTCGAAAAAGTTTCCAATAAGAAAGTCTAAATAAATAAGTTTTTTTTATTTTTCTAGCTTGAGGAAAACAGTAATAATGTTTTATGATTAAATTCTTATCAGATTCAAATGCTTGTGCCAAAGCAAGATATTAAGATGATAATAAAACCGAAGAAATGTTAAATTTCCGTATGTGCCATATCAGTAAATTCTATATTCATATATATATATATATATATATATATATATATATATATATATATAGTTATTAAGATGAAATGAAAACCCAACTTTGTATTTAAAGTTGAATTACCATTTCAAATCGAACTAGTAATTGAAAACCACTAAAAGAACGGCTACAGCAGGACTTGAACCTGCAACCTCTGATTTTCCGGATCAGTGCTCTAACCAATTGAGCTATCTAGCCTAATTGTTTAGATGATGTTATACTTAATACTACTGAAGCTTGGTTCTTGTTAACGATTTTTCAATTACGTCTTGCATTTAAGGAAATTGAATCTAGTTATATACATAATTCATGTACTAATAACTTGATCATCCCATTTTTAGCAACGTTCGGAATAATACAAACATGTAATTATATTATTATTAATAGAGAAGAATAATCCACATTTGGAATGCAAATGAATGCTTAATATATATTAATAGTTATTAAGATGAAATGAAAACCCAACTTTGTATTTAAAGTTGAATTACCATTTCAAATCGAACTAGTAATTGAAAACCACTAAAAGAACGGCTACAGCAGGACTTGAACCTGCAACCTCTGATTTTCCGGATCAGTGCTCTAACCAATTGAGCTATCTAGCCCAATTGTTTAGATGATGTTATACTTAATACTACTGAAGCTTGGCTCTTGTTAACGATTTTCAATTACGTCTTGCATTTAAGGAAATTGAAATGGTAATTCAACTTTAAATACAAAGTTGGGTTTTCATTTCATCTTAATAACTATTAATATATTTTAAGCATTCATTTGCATTCCAAATGTGGATTATTCTTCTCTATTAATATATATATATATATATATATATATATATATATATATATTGCCGTGGAACCTCCGTATGAAAGCCTCAATAACAAAAATATTCGAAAATTTTATTTTCGAAAACTCGAAAATAAATTTCACACAATAGAAAAATTTAATAAAAATAATCTCTTACCCAGATTTCTCTCTTCATCACCTTAATTCTTCTTCAGTTCCCAGGCTAGCTCAGTTAACTCCTCTTGGATACCTAGATTCACTATTATACTCTGTATCATTCACGCACACTCTCAATAAAACCACAAAATAATACAACCATCATACAATATTTATTAAACACTATTTACAAATAAAATTCGCGATTATCCACATTTCAGAGATCAAGTTACACCTCAATAAATCCTAGTTTTTTTGTACTGTCCTGGATTTTAATTTAAAATATCAAACACATGAATATACCCGGAGTAAATGGCCCCTGAATAATACCTTATTTTCGTTCTTTATTTATAATTTATTTTGAATTTGTATACTCTGGAGTATGGTGAGCTCATGATAACCCAGTTAATTATGAATAATGTATGCTTTTGTACTTCGCATACTCTTACAACAAACAAAAAAAAAGCAAACCCATGTACTTTTCACAACAAAAATTTTTAATTCCTGATGGAACGTTAATAAGCTTTATATACACCTTTAGATTTCTATTTAAATACCTTAATAAAGTTAGTCGTACGTATTATTTTCAATACGCAAAATAATGCACCACACCTTCAAAATTTACTCTCACACGTCACACAATTTTTATAGTTTCATAGTTTATAACAACAACAATTTTAAAACGTTACCTGGAATTTCTTGAAGATCTCCACTCCGTTGACGATGCGGTAAAGTAGTTTTGCTCTGCTCTGCTGTCCGCTTCTAACTATTCGTAGAAGAACCCCATTTAAGTTGTACTGCTTGCGCTGCCTTCACGGTGTATCCAATTTTCAAATCCAAATTAATTACACTTCTTTCATACTTGCATACTTTCGTTTAATTTAATTTAAATTTACGTTACTTCACGTCACTTCCCGAGCTTGTTTAAAATAAATGTTGTACCTCAAATTAGAATATAGACTCGCCACTTATTCGCGTATCAAATTATGAGGTCAACACTGTACTATTTAAAATAAAATAATTTTATATACTTACAAGCTCGTTCGTAGTCTGAAGCGATCAAAGTACTATGAGAACGATGTTAAAAGAAAGCGAGCCGTGCTAATTCGTCAAGTATTTATATGCTTCAACTGTAACCTCTCCAGACCCTCTTACCGTGAAAAATCTAATTTAAAATAACACGTTCTTAAAATTTTGTTTCAACCGTTTTTGAAATCTCCGAAATTTAGCGCGTCGTTACGATATTTTCCAATAAACTCGACTTCAAATATCCCCGTGTTTGTCTGTTTTAAAACTAACGATATCGACCAATAGTATATGCATTGACGTCTTCGAAATCCAGCTGTCCCTTTCTTATGCATATTATATGTTTCTCTCTAACCTTGTTTGAGTGGTAGAGAATCGATATTTCTGTTCGCGTTCTATTTACCCCATGTGGACTTGTATAAACTATTTGAAATGGACTGTCAGTATGCCTGTCTCATTCCGACGTATTTCATTGACCCTCTATCCTTTCTGCACTTTAAGAGAACTTTTAGTTAACATTTACGCTAACCCTCCAACCGTTTACCCGATATTCTTTGAAACTTGTTTGTTATCTATAAAAATAAGGGGAACCTGACATTTAGAAACATGCAGGTATTTAATTAACCGACATTTTAACACAACATTCTATGAGCTTCTTTTCATGGTATTTCAACCCAACCGATTTATTTGTTTGTGATGACGAACGCTATTCAAATTTTCTTACAAAATTATTGGAAAACTGTACTGTTTTATCTAGGCTGCAGCGAATTTTAGCTTATACGGTGCGATTTATTTTGGATTGCGAAAAACTCTTCGGTTACATATAATGCGTTGGCATTATCGACTGATGAACTCCACAATGTCATGCTTATGCTTGCAAAACACACGCAAGTAATGTTTTTCCGAAGGACTTACCTGTTTGAAAAATGGTACTCGTTTACCGAAAATAGCGGCGTGGACTACGCGGGTCCCATTAAAATTATTATGAGTAAACATTGAGGGGCGAAATCTTCTAAAGCATATATTTCTCTGTTCGTGTGTTTTGCTACAAAGGGCATTCATTTGGGACTAGCGTCAGATTTGTCGGCCAAGTGTTTTCTTGCAGCTCTAAAAAGATGTATAGCACGCACGGGTCGTTGCATGGCTTTATACAGCGACCAGGGTACACATTTTATTGGTGTTCATAGGTAGCTAGATAGTTTAGTTGCGTCCGCAGCATGGCATGAAAATATTCAACAGAGTTTTAATGTGCCTTCTGGACCTAATTTCGGTGCCTTGGGGAGGCCTCGATAAAAACAGTTAAAACGCATTTAACGTGGGTAATCGGAGAACAGTGCTTTACCTATGAAGAATTTCTTACGGTTGAGGCCATGGTGAACTCACGCCCTTAGATTCCATTTAGCACTGGCCCGAATAATTTGGAAGTTCTTGATCCCGGTCATTTTTTAACAATTGAAAATCTCACCGCTCCTCCGAATCCTGACATCGATCACCTTAAACTCTTTAGTTTTTCCCGCTGGTCGTTAATCTCCCGCGTGCATAAGCATTTGTGGGAGAGGTGATCGCATGAGTTTTTGCATACTCTCCATCAGCGGCACAAATTGAACACAGAGCATCCTTCTCTACCAAAGGATACGTTGGTGTTTATCCACGATAAAAATTTACCCCCTTTAAAACGGTTACGTGGTCGGATAGTAGATAGTTTTCAGGGAGCGGACAAAACAGTTCGTGTTGTGTTTCTCCGTACATCAACCGGCATTTTGCGGCGGCCGATATCAAAATTGTGTTCGGTCGTTATCAGCAGACATTAGAATTTGCACTTTAAATTCTCAATATGAACGTTCGTGTTACAGAACAATTAATTATTTTGTGTTTGTGTTACTAATTCCTATGGTGCATTTCTACCTGGAATCCAGGAACTAGGTGCCCAACAAAGATTTGCTGCAACCGCTCCCCATCTACATCACAAAGTCAGGTAGTGGCGAAAGGGGTGATGGCATTTTTTTTTGGTAACGAATTTAGATTTACAAAGTCACACATAATCTTTCCTGGCGGAGCTATTGTTTTTATGTACGCTCCAATGTGTCTTTTTTATTATTATTAGCGAAATAAATAATAAAAACCTTCTGTAATTTATACGTTTCAAGGCATAAAGCATGACATTATGTAGGAAACGCATGCTATGAATGTGTAAATTATCAAACTATTCTTGTTAAGATTGAGTATCATTTACTTAGATTTACTGTATGTATTTTGTTTTTTCGTTTTCAAGGGTGTATCAAATATTACAAACCATTTATATTTATATGTAGTCATAATATGAGGAAACCGCTAGATAAATATACAACTGCAGCTCGCGTATTGCAACTATGTTTGTCGTATACGCACACACCACAATAATTGCATTCACGTACAAAAATAGATTTGCATTTTCTTCCATGAACATACTGGCTGAAGGTTAATGATTTAAATATCGTGCATGTTCTGTAATAAAACTTATCTGTCTGTAGCTCCATGGAATTTAATCCTCTGCATGACTTGTATTCCAATACCCTCGTCTAGATCTTGTAGGACCTTCACGTTCAAGTTCCTATTTTTTGTTGAACATCTGCCGTTAAGGTAACATTCAACGCGTGCTACCACGATGTTATAAATAAAGTATGGTGCGTTGAACTTCGTTGAAATCATTATAAGGGGCTCTCGTCCGTACAGCAGATGTACCCTATTTTGTTCTTCGATGGCACTTCCATCCGGTCCGGTATTCTCCTTAACTTTTGTAGTAATAGGTCTGTACAGCTATCTGTTAACGCTTTAAATATGTTCAGAAGGAATTTGAAATACATGACGTATTTATGTATGTTAATTACAATTAGATTCAATATTTCGTACTATACACTTAAAAAAAACTTAGACTGCGCTTGCTTATGAGGAAAGCAGAAAAACTTAAAAAAATCCGATTGTGAATTTGATGTTTATATGAGGGCGTTGAACTATTTAAATATCATCTATCATTAACGCCATTAGTCATGGAACACTAGTTTTAATATATAACAACGAGCTGTCTGTGCTGAATTACTTAATAGAGTTTATGATTCCATGACAACTGTCCGTGATGTCAGATTTGAAATACAAAATTGCATTGCTAGTTTACCAAAATCATGAAATATCTTAGAATTTATGTTACCATAAGGAAATGTATAATTGTGATTTTGATATTTTTTCGTTTTTGATATATATTGTGTACACGATTTAAATTTGTAAATTTCCTATTTGTCGTCATCGGTCTCGGTGGCGTAATTGGTAAACGCATGGTTCCGGCAAAACCAAGATACAGGTTCAAGTCCTGTCCAAGACCTTATATTTTCCATCTTTCAATTACTAGCTCGATTTGAAGGGATCATTTGGGCTTTGCATAAAAAGTCTAAGTTATCATTTCATCTTATTCGCTGTAATACGATAATATTTATCAACTTACCTTGTGTAATTAATGGGGATGGGCTCGGGCCCTCCGGGCCGGGTTTTTAATAAGCCCGGCCAGTAGGGTAAAATCAGGCTATCCACCGCCACATTTCCTCCAGAATCCCACATTTCCTCACACATCTGGACCAAAAAGTTTTCTTCGACTAACAATTTTTCATCTTTCGAGATAAACCTATCTTAAATTTTTCATCTTTCGAGATAAATGAGCATCCTCATTTCCTCCCACATCTGAACCAAAAAGTTTTCTTCGACTAGCCATTTTTTTATCTTTCATCTGAACCAAATAGTTTTCTTCGTCTAACCCATAGGCTCCCAACGGGGGCGGTACTGCCCCCCAGTGGGCGCTGTAGCTTTCAAAGGGGGCGGTAGCGAGTACAGGGGCAAAAGGGGGGCGTTAGGAGGATCAAGGGGGGCGTTCGTGACGTACTTACCTTTTTAGAAAATAAATATATTAAAATACTTTGAAAATACCTAGTTGGCATGAATAGACAGTTTATTTAGCTATCTAAAATGTCGATGTTATTGTTATCGAGAAAATATACTTTAAAACATTTAATTCAGCATTAGGTCTGTGAATACCTAATTCCGTTTAATATTGTCCGCAACAAGTCTTTGCAAGTTGATAAGCAAAGACGCGATATGACTTGCTTACAAAGTGCACCGGCATCGCAAACAAGATAAAACATACAAGTTGATGCTTGTATGAAATCAAACGTATAAAAGGCAGGGATAGCTCTAGGAATGTATTATTATTTTTGTGTGCTTCGCAAATAATCCATGTTCGTGAGTGATAAGTTATATAAGTCATTATAACCATTAATTTTATAATTATCTATAAATTCGTTGAAAAGTTAATTTATTTTAAACCGTGGCAAGTTTTGGATTTCAAAATGTCTGAATCTAAGAAGAAATGCCGGCAGTACAGTCTTTTGTATTTGAAATATGGATTTACGCACTCTCCTGTAAACCCATCATTACACATGTGTTTACTTTGCCAAAAAGTTTTCTCAAATGAAGCCATGAAGCCTTCTAGGCTACAAGAACATTTAAATAAAATGCATACTGATAAAAGGACAAAGATTTGTCCTATTTTCAAGAACTGCAGAAGAAATATTTGAAACAGCCAACTATATCAAACCTATTTGCGTCGTCTTCTAAACAAGAAGATGATGGACTACGAGCATCATATAACATTTCATTGTTAATCGCAAAAACGGGAAAACCACATACCATTGGCGAGGAACTTATCTTGCCGGCAGTCAGAGGTAATAAAACTGTTCTTCATCATAAGACATCGGCAGATGTCATCAGAAAAATTCCTCTGAGTAATAACTCAGTGCAAAGGAGAATAGACGAAATGGCTCAAGACGTTGAAATATCATTATGCGATTACTTAAAAACTTGCAATTTTTCCATTCAACTTGATGAATCCACTCTACCAAATAACGAAGTACTGCTGTTATCATACGTTCGGTTCATAAAAGACGAAAAAATTTATCAACAGTTATTATTTGCAAAAAATTTGGAAACTGATACAAAGGGAGAAACGATATTTAATACCATGATTACGTTTTTTCAAGAGAAAGAAATACCTATGCATAATATTTTGTCGGCAGCTACTGATGGTGCTCCAGCAATGACGGGACGTCATAAGGGTTTCATAGCTCATTTGAAACAAGCAGTACCAAATGTACTCGCTATACATTGTATTATTCATCGTCAGCACTTGGTTGCAAAAAATCTGAACGAACGTTTGCATTCGTTGCTTCATTACGTTATTAGAGCAGTAAATACGATTAGAAGCAATTCATTGCATGACAGATTATTTAGCCAACTTTGTAGTGAAAATGATGAAGATTACAATCGCTTGCTGCTGCACACAGAAGTTCGTTGGCTCTCAAAAGGTACTTGTTTGAACCGTTTTTTTCAACTATTTGATTCAGTACTGGACTTTCTTGAAAACAGAAACGAAAATTGCGCGAAAACCTGATTATACATAAAATGACATCGCTTATTTGACAGACTTGTTTAAAATATTTAATGAAGTCAATTTACAATTGCAAGGTGACGAATTGAATTTAATTAAAACAAAAAACGTCATAGCTGCTTTTGTGGGAAAACTTCTTCTATTCAAACGAAATCTAGGGAGAGGTGAATACAGCCACTTTCCCACATTATCAGCAGACTCTGCAAAACATGAAGATTTACTTACTTACTGCCAACACTTGGACGTTCTTCATGTTGATTGTGTGGAGCGATTCCAGGATATTTTAAACATGAATATACCGGGTTGGGTTTTAGATCCTTTCGCAAATGCAGATACAGCAGAATCATCAAATTTAGAAGAGGAACTCGTAGAACTCACAACTAACGAAGAACTAAAAGTAAAATTCAGAAATGGATATCAAGAGTTCTGGCTTCAAAAACCAATACCAGTTCTTTACCCTGGATTGTGGTCAAGAGTACAGATATTTTTAATTGCATTTCCTTCATCTTATTTGGCTGAGCGTGGGTCCAGTGCAGTAGCTAATTTATTGTCTAAGAAAAGGAACAGACTGCACATTACTTAACGTGGCGATTTGCGGCTGATGTTAACGAAATTGGAACCCGACATTAGCAAATTGTTAAAACTTCACCAGCCTCAACTATCTCATTAATTTTTCTTCTTAATCTTTTTTCTGTTCATTATGTATTCATATTTAAGTTTTAATAAACAAGTTTGTACTACATTTGATAGTCGTTTTAATTAAGGTTTACTTTTGCGATTTTTAATATATATACCTTGTCCAACGCTTTAGTGAACGCTTGTAATAGCAGTCAAAAGTGCAACGTTCGTATATGAGTATCTATGTATATATATATATATATATATATATATATATATATATATATAGATAGATAGATACTATGCAACAATATTTTAATATTCGTTATAATGCACTATGATGAGGAGGGGGGCGTTGGAAGGTTTTTTTCCAGTAGAGGGGGCGGTGGTTCAGAAAAGGTTGGGAACCTATGGTCTAACCAATGCATCTTTTGAGATAAACCTATCTTGTTTGGTATCAATTAATATTAGAATTTTCTCAGCTACCCGAATCTCTAGGAATTTTTCAGATTGCATCACCCCCAAGGGAGCTACCCTCATTTTAAGATTTCTTACCTGTAGCGACTTTTGAGCGTTCTTATAAACTTTTTTATACATGCGATACATCTTGTTAGTCTAGAATTTTATGCAGAATTCGAATCTGCAAACAGATTTGAAATCGGACTACGCCCTGCAAAGTTACACATATACCCTCTTCGAGATAAATCTTTCTCCACATTTCCACCCACGAGATAAACCTATCTTGTTTGGTATCAATTAATATTAGATTTTTCTCAGCTACCCGAATCTTTAGGAATTTTTCAGATTGCGCCATCCCCAGAGAGCCACCCCATTTTAAGATTTTTCTGGTAGCGACTTTTGACCGTCCTTATAAATTTTTAGTCATGCAATACATCTTGTTAGTCTAGAATTTTATGTAGAACCCGAATCTGTAAACAGATTTAAAATAGGGCCACCCCTTACCATTTTACACACACCCTCTAAATTATAACTTTCCTGCAGCTTATACCTAAAAGAAAATCTAAAAACCATTCTTAAAACTTTTTATTACAAACAATTTTTAATAATACAGTTTAAATTTTGTAAACCACATTTCTAAATACATATCCACAATTTTTATTTTTAACCTAGAACTTCTCATATCGGCTCATACTTATTAATATTTATTTCTAAATAGAGCACTTTTTCCAAAGCCAACCGGACTCACATGCTTCAAATTCCTCTGATTTTGTTCTTATGGTTTCGCTTAAGACCTCGTACATATTTTCCAGATTACTAGAAGACGTTATAACCACATTTTTTGTGTTAAAGGATTTCACATCGGTAGTCTCTTCCCCCATTTTGGTGTAAACGCCGTAGAGTTCGCAATAGACTTTTATTGCTGTATGTTGTATTCTTTTTTCATTAATTAATCGAATAAATCGCTCTTTCTGCTTCCAAAGAAACTCGGACACTCCATCGTCGACACTGGCGTTCTTTATGCGATAGCTAGCCATACGGTTGTTAAACGCTGTGCTAATCATTTCTACGCCATCTTCGTTAGTAGCGGTAACTGATGCATTTTTATGTTTGTTGCTCCGTAGATGACTAGGGTATGCAGACTTTAACACCTCCATGTCGCACACTTTACACATAATTCGTGGTTGTTTCGTACAAGACCCTTTAACAGCTGGCAGAGCTGAACGTTTACGGCTTAATGACATACCGTGCTGTTTTTCCTTGTGTCGCTGTAAGTTGCCCATTCTCGTAAAAGCGATACCGCAAGTCCCACAGTTTAAGTAGTTTGCTGCGGACGGCTTAACCGTAGACGATGTTACACCACGACATTTCTTCTGGTGCCGTTTGAGAGCATTTTTCCAGGTATAGGAAGCACCGCAAGAGTTGCACTTAAAAACGTTTGCAGGTACCATTTTAATACAAAACAAAATCCGCACTATAAGACTTGACTTGTAAGCGAACTAACTTATAACTAAAGAGTTTACTCTTGCGCACCGGCTTTATGCTCCTATAGAATGCAAACCGAAGGTTTCGAAGATACCCGAACGAAGTTGAGGATTCGGCGGGAACTAAATGACGTCATAATCCTCGCTGCTCGTCCAATACATTTAGCGCCAATGCATGCACCTGGTCCGCTTCGTCGATGGTGCGAATGCCGTTAGTAGAAACATCGGAAACGTCTTCCATGTTATACGGATCGTGTGCATATTAAAAATCCAAAAGAGCGGTAGCACACGCACACAAGTTGTCTGCAAGTCGTGCTGTAGAAGATGCAGTGCTACTATAACCAAAAACACTTTAAACCATTACTAAGAAAATACCAACTTGTTGTCTACAGGATACTTACAACAATTTAATTTTAAATAACTTCTACGTCATACTTTAGGAAATGATAGGCTTGAATATTTTCCAAATGAATCACCAAGCGAAAGTATATGCTTAGCACTATTAAAATTACCCATTAATTTCCCATTTTTACGACCGTGGTTAATTATAGATTAAAATTTAATTTGTGCACGTTCGAGCTTCTCGTAAACTAACATATTTTATAGCAACTGTATAATACATGCATACCCCTTTGCCGCGCTGCTGCTATTCTTGTAATTGCTAGAAAAGGTCACTCTCCTTTTTACTGTTAGGAGTGATGCAAAGCACCATTTTTTATACTTTCTATAGCACATCACACACTTTTTCGTCTGATAATTATGCTTCTGTAGGCTATTACACTTTCGCATAGCAGTCGGCCGCACGTAATGATTTCTAGAACCGGTAAGTACTCGATATTACCCAAATAGAGAATTATATGCTCGATGTCTGCCAATTTCCGATTCCCCCGTAAAAGGTAGAAAAACTCGGTCAATCATCCATTAAACTTCGACCCGCTCCTGTTCTGATAATTTACAGACATTTTTCAAACGACAATGGGCCGAGAATTTTTAAACCTCCGAGGGATCTTTAAGTCGTGATCAATTACACATCCGAGCTACGCGTAAACTAACATATTTTGCAGCAACTGTATAATACATGCATACCCCTTCTCTGCGCTACTGCTATTCTTGTAATTGCTAGAAAAAGTCACTCTCCTTTTTATTGTTAGGACCGATGCAAAGCACCATTCCATACTTTCTTTATAAGTGTAGCACATCGCGCACTTTTTGTCGGTTAATTAATTTTTGTTTATGTAGGTCTTTACACTTTCGCTTATTTAAACATCTAATACGATCAATTAACCACTTTCGATTATTTTAACGGGGAACCACCATACATTCCGCCGCACCGTTCTTTTTGAATCCAGCGATCCTATGGGCTTCCGCACACTAACACCTGACGTATCTTTCCTACTACTTGTTAAACAAAAACTACCGGTATCGCCATTGTGGACGTAAACAGATGTTTGTGGATGTGTACGAGAATATGTAACCATATACATTAACCAGTCTAAGCTATTTTATTTAGTCCAAGAAAATTATTATTTTTCTAAACCTTAATTAACAATCGCCTTTATAGGTTTAACATTTCGACCATTTCCCAATGACTGGTGTTGCGTACATGGAAACATTAATTTCTTATTAGAGCGAATTCTTATTCTCCACGCACTGCTGCGTAGTTGCATGCCCACCTTTTGGGAATATATGCTAGTTATAGTTTGTAAGACCCTCGGTTTTACTTAACTACAATTCGTGAGATCCCTTTAATCTTTTTAATTGTATCTTTCTCACCTACAATACAGTAGGACTTAACATTACTACCAACAAATTCTAATACTGGACCCCCATTAAATATGTCTTTAATTTTCCCTACAACTTTTTTTGTTGACAAGTGTTATATTGTGTTTATTATACGCGGGGTAGTCACTCTTTTAAGATAAATATATTTTGCTAGGTATCAACTAATATTAAATTTTCTAGAGACCCCAAATCTGTAAATAAATTTTAAATAGAACCAACCCATACAAAGTTATACCTTTTAAAGACCCAAATCACTGATTTTGCCCATCTTTATTTAACGCCATCTTTAAAACCCTTTTTTCGCTAACCAAGACATATGCTTTAACTAACCATTCCCTAGAAATCTAAAACCGATGTGCCCCGAATACCACGTGGAGATAACACGTATACTCTGTCAACCAGGATAGAAGCAGAGGAAGGATTTGGAAGGTGGGCGAGAACTTAAAATTATGGAATTTAAAACTAATATATACAATAGATTTACAAAATCTATACAACTATCTTAGATTTATATCTTTATGCCTCCATGCGTAGATTGTTGTACTATTAGGAATGATATACCTTTTGTCATCTTCGCTCGATAAACTAATTTTATTAATTATCTGCGTGTACAAATCGTGTTTTACTCCGGATACATACACCGGCAAGTACTTCACACCAAATAAAGAATTAGATGCTTGGTAACTGTTAACTTCCGCATCCCTCGTGTACGCCTAAGCACGCCTGTGCCCATGCGCACCCTGCGCGTGCACACCTGCCCATGCGCCCACTGCGCGTGCACCCGCCCATGCGCGCTCGCACCTGCCCATGCGCGCTGCCCATGCGCACCCCTCTCTGTGCGACTGCTATTTCGTGGTAACGTCACAACCTTTTATAAATAAAGAACAATGTTAAATACTATTATAAAATGTTTATTCTGACATTATACATAACAAATTTAAAAACAACTAATGCCAAGCATGGACCCATTTAAACTTAATTTTAATACAAAGTTATACACAGAAGACAGTCCTTTCTTTATGTTTGTTTGGAGTGGCTTTAATTTTATCTAATTTTATTCGCAGCTTAAAATTTAAATCGATACCCAAGTCCTCTATCTCCTTTTCTAACCAATAGTTTGATACATAGAGACCGTCTAGGTTTTCGAATTGTAAAATGTACCGAAGTTTGCCTCTATATTTAAAGTCTTTGATTCCGCCGACAACCAGATCCATTCCTTCGTGTAATTCTTGCAGCTTGTGACAATCTTTTAATCGCAGCTTTCCCACTATATCCTGCATACGTATCTTGTTAGCTTGATCGACTTCTTCTTGTCGGTATTGGAGAAATCCTTATTCTCCCACAGACTGTTGCGTAGTTGCATGTCCACCACTTTTGGGAATATATGGTTGTTATAGGTTGTAAGACCCTCGGTTTTAAATGATCCAAAAGGTTCTTTACTAGGCAAATATACAATGTTTAACGGACCCCCTTTGCGTGTGGTGTACGCAAAGATTACAAAACCCGCATTCCTTAGTTCGTCTTTGTTATCTGCCATTTTGATAAATACGTTTTAGAATAACCTTTTAAAAATATACGGATTTAGTACCATCCTTTTCCGCAAGGACGCCTACATAACTAAAAGAGTCTTTTTTACTAACCACAAATGCATACAACTTGTAGAAACCAGATGTATCTAAGTCAGTCCATCGACACATAAAATAATCTTTTAATTCTTCCTCATTTTCTCTAATAAGATGTTCTTTGTCTAACACATCTATGTATTGATCGCGTATTGTCGCAGTGTTTTCCATGTAGTCAATTTTCGCCTTTTTGCATCCATTTCCTCTAATTCCAGTTGTCTTTTCCTTCCACTTACAGCGTATGGTATACATAATGGGGCAATTTCCTTTAGCGTAAACGGATAGAGTTTACTACCAATATTTACGCGTTGTCGTACAACCTCTGGACGAATGTTAGGCGTATCTATCAATCCCAAGTCCGAAATTACTATTTCTTTTGGAATTGTAGAATATGGTGTGCAGATTGTGTAAAATATGTACTACCTGCTTTAATATAGCACTTGTGTAAGATTTTTATTTTATCTTGGACATCTTCCTCTACTATCTCCAAATAATTTACAGGTAAATAGTTAAAACTAAAAGCCAGCACATACTTTATCAATTTTCCTTTTCCTCTGGTTTTTGGACAACAATTTGCAAGCCTGTCAATTTCTTTGTATTGCCATTCCCCCAATACACGTACTGTAGCAGGTTATTGTACACTAAACAGCAGCTATTTTGTAGCTTGTCTGATAGCTTACTCCACATTTTGGTAAGTGGTACCGAGTACATTGGCGCCTTTAGGAAGTATAACTTACTATCGTCCAATAAGGTTAAACAGTCTTTTAAGGGTTTATACACCCGTTCCGCACTGACATAGCTTCCAATTGCACAGTTGTATATTGTCGCTTCCAATCGCGTAATACCATGTTCTTTAGCCAAAGTAGACGCAAATGTTTCCCTTAAACGCACATCTGGACAACGTAAAAAATCTAGTATATGATTGCCAAGTTGTTTATTAACACCAGGACTTGTTATCTGACACACAAATTTGTTGTATATCTTAATTCTTGCATTGGTTGTTAGCCATGTTAAACAATCAATTCCTACAGTTTTATCGTTGTCAACTATAATATTACACTTTTCTTCGTATTCGCCCTTATAGCAAAAGTTATGGTTTGTAGTTAAATAATTACACATCTCCATCTTGCTAAATATACCCGCAAAATCTTGGGTTACATCCATGTCAAAAGATAGAAATAATCTTTTTTGAGTTCGTCTAATATATCTGCTAGTTCCTCCAATAAAGTTTCCAACTTAACATCTGCTAGTTCCACTTTGTATGGAACACATATAGGATTTTGGAATTTTTTATTAATGCATTCGAGGTCTTCTTTTCCGATAATTTCTTTTACTCTCTGGCCCATCTTGTTAGTGCTTTCCAGAGAAAACGGAAGCTTAGCTTTAACACCATGCCTAGGAAACAAATCGGTCAAACTTTCTTCGTAGATAGCTGTTAAATGCACCACAAATTTCTTTTTTTAGGATAAACATCCTTTTGCTTGCAGATGCTTGTTCGGTGTCAGAAAAGTCGCAAATTTTAACCAACATTATATTGTCACAAAATGGTTCTGTAATTGGTGTGTGTAGTCCACCAGTCAGCATCTGCTCGCCTTCGACATAACAAATATTACCAATATCTGTTACCAGATTATTGTTGCACATATTTTCTACCAACAGCCATAATCCAAATCGCTCATTTGTCGGTTTCACTTTATTCCCAAAGTTGAGAAACGTTAATCACCTTGGAGACGCTCATGTTTACCGTTCTAGCTATATCGAATACTAAATTAAATACGAAAAAATTGTTCTCTTATGTATTCTACAGAGTGGGGGCGTATATTGCCGAAGATAGTCGAATATGTTGTTATCCGACCTAAGCCGACAGGGATGCGCATCGACATATATCCGGATATATGTAGGATGTTAAGTTAGGGTGAAATTGCCCCATGACCACATGACCACATGACCACATGACCATGTGATCACATGACCACATGAAAATTGATAGGTCAGGCTGTTTTAATGAGTTTTCTAATTAAAACCCATTAGCACTAATTGTTTTTAATGAGTTTTCTCATTAAAAACTCGTTAACACTAATTGATTTTAATGAGTTTTCTCATTAAAACCCATTAGCACTAATTGCTTTTAATGAGTTTTCCATTAAAAACCAAGTGTGGACCTAGGTTAGATAAAAGGAAAATTAATGGTCAGGTCAGCGCCGCATTGGTGCTAATGGGTTTTAATGAAAATCGTCATTGTGTAACATTTTAATGAAAACTCGTAAAGATGTGCTAATTGGTATGAAAACTCATGTGAACATTACTCATCAGTGGTCATGTGGTCATGTGTATGTGCGTCGGCATGGCTCAAGGCATGTCGACATCGGATGTCGTGATGTCGTGCGTCTCGCATGTTTTCGATTGTGCAGAGCATGCGTCTTGCAGGTGGTGTTGTGTAAGAGCTGCTGACGTGTGTGGACGTTAAGCTGCGGTGAACGTGACATAATGGCGTTGGTTGCGTGTCAGACATGGCTGTCTTGGTGGACTGTTGTTTTAATGTGAGCAGTTGCAGTGATCGGATTGTAGTCAGACCTAGTCTAAATATGTTGTTCGACATGACGGCAACATTGCATGAAGTTCTGAGCTGTTATGCGATAAATTTGTGCGATGCGTGTAGGGCAATTGGTGACCGTATGCCTGAAAGGATAGACTTGCAACGTTTTACGCGGATGTGGTGGCGAATAAAGTGTGATGGCGAATCGATAGATCAAATTGCATGTTGGGAATAACAGTGGTGAGTTGAAACGTAGTTTGAGTGACTGCTGGTTGAACGTCAGATTTAGCTTTGACAGTTGGAATTGTGAAGAACGTTGCGGGTCAAGATAGATGTGACAAACACACTGTTGCTATGGTAATAGGCTGGAGAAGTGTGTTGAAACGACATAACTGGGTGGTTGTTTGGCTGATGGACATGCGTGCATGGATCAAGTCTGGTGTTAACAGGGCGATCGCTGTGACGTTGTCAGCGTTGACGCATCTGCTGGCATGGTGTGCGCGTTGCGACAACTGACGATGGGTGTCGTGCAAGTGACTGTTCTGATGTGCGGAAGATAATGGTTATGCTAAAAGGCCAATGCTGCTCAAAATGTGTGATCGGACAAGCAAATCTGTCTTGACTGCTGAGGTAAGAGTACCTTGGTGGTGGAAGATCGAAATAAAATGTGGTTAAAAAAGGGTTAATGTTTGGTCAATTTTGAACAATTGTCGGGGGTAATAAACGGCGCTATTTGGTTTTGTGTCAACTTGACTTACTCTGGCGGTCGTTCGTTGCGCCTCTGTTTGGAAGTGTTCCTTGTTCCTGGCGTTAATTGGATGTGAAATGTACCGACTCAAAGGTCTGTCGGAAAACCGTTATTCGTTGTGCTGGGATGAATTGGGGCATGAAATGACAGGGAAAATGTAAAGATGGTGGTTAATGCCTGTAATTTAATTGGAAATTTTAAATAATCAGAAATTGTTCATGAATTTTTCACCTTTTATTAAAAATTATTATAAAAAAGGGTTGTGCCGTAGTTAACTTCCTTTAAATTTGCGATGGTGAAGGAAAAAGGGTAAATTGCGGATGGGGTGGTGCGATTGGTGGAGGTTGGAATGAGGAAGGGATGTGTAGGCGAACCGTTGGTGTGGGTTGGGTTGAAAAGACTCGCTGGGGGCGTCTGCGGAAGAATTGAAATCCGTACGTGGTTTATTAAATGATACGGAACAGACTTCGAATGCAAAGGTCGTTAAAGATTGGCACTGATCGTTAAAACTTTAACTTAAATTATTAAAGTTAAATGACTTGTGAAGTTATCGAAAAAATCTCAATGGTCGAGGTATGTAAATGGTTCGCGGGACACATGGTGTTTAGATTGGGGTCTGTTAAAAGCATATGTCTGTGCAATAAGGGTTTAAAGATGGGTTAAAAAGATGGCAAAAATCAGTGATTTGGGTCTTAAAGGTATAACTTTGTAGGGTTGGTTCTAATTTATTCGAAATTATGGGGTCTAGAAAATTGTAATATTAGTTATACCGTAGCAAAATATGTTTATCTGAAAGAGAGCTGACTACCCACGTAGTGAATCAATTGACTGTCACAAAAAAGTGTAGGAAATTAAAGACGTATTTGAATGGGGCCAGATTGAATTTGTTGGTAGTAATGTTATAGTCCGAGTATTGTAGGGAGAAAGAACGATTCAAAGATAAAGGATCTACGAATTGTGTTAAAAACCGAGGGTCTTACAACCTATAACGAGCATAATTCGAAAACGTGGTCAACTACGCAGTGCGTTGGATGATAATTGGTCAATAGAAATTAAAGTTAATGTACGCACACAGTGATTGGGAAATGGCGAAATGGTTACCTATAAAGGCGAATTGAATGTAGGTGTTGAAAAGTAATATTTGTGTGGACCAAATTAAAATAGTTAGAAACTGGTTAATGAATATGGTTACATTCGTTAAATCTCTGACAAACTCTGTTTACGTCCACAATGGCGATACCGGTATTTTGGTTTAAAACGTAGGAAAATACGTCAGGTGTTAGTGGAATGCCCATGGATCGCGTTGGATTCAAAATGAACGGTGCGTGCGGAATGTATGGTGGTATGCGTTAGAATAATCGAAAGTGGTTATGAATGTATTAGATGTTTAATAAGCGGAAAGTGTAAAGCACATGAACAAAAATTATTAACGACATCAAGGATGTTAACAACTTATGAAAGAAAGTATGGAATGGTGTTTGAGCATCGGTTCTAGAAATAAAAGGAGTGACTTTTCAGTTACAAGAATAGTAGCGAGAGAAGGGGTATGCTGATTATACAGTTGCTGCAAAATATGTTAGTTTACGCGTAGCTCGGATGTGTATTGATCAGACTTAAAGATGGCTCGAGGTTTAAAAATTCTCGGCCATTGTCGTTTGAAAAATGTTTGTAAATTGATCGAGACAGGAGCGGTCGAAGTTTAATGGATGATTGACCGAGTTTTACTTACGAGGGAATCGGAAATTGGCAGACATCGAGCATTTAAGTCTGGCTATTTGGACGTATATGAGTACTTACCGGTTCTAGAAATCATTACGTGCGGCCGACTGCTATGCGAAAGTGTAAAGCCTACAGAAGCATAATTATCAGACGAAAAAGTGTGATGTGTATGAAAGTATAAAAATGGTGCTTGCATCACTCTAACAGTAAAAGGAGGTGACCTTTTCTGCAATTACAAGAATAGAAGACGCGGCAAGGGTGTATGCATGATTATACGGTTGCTATAAAATATGTTAGTTTACGAGAAGCTCGAACGTGCACAAATTAAATTTTAATCTATAATTAACCACGGTCGTAAAATGGGAAATTAATGGTAATTTAATACTGCTAAGCATATACTTTCGCTTGGTGATTCATTTGGAAAATATTCAAGCCTATCATTTCCTAAAGTATGACGTGAGTTATTTAAAATTAAATTGTTGTAAGTATCCTGTAGACAACAAGTTGGTATTTTCTTAGTAATGGTTTAAAGTGTTTTTGGTTATAGTAGCACTGCATCTTCTACAGCACGACTTGCAGACAATGTGTGCTGTGTGCTACCCCTTTGGATTTTTAATATGCACGCGATCCGTATAACATGGAAGACGTTTCCGATGTTTCTACTAACGGCATTCGCACCATCGACGAAGCGGACCAGGTGCATGTCATTGGCGCTAAATGTATTGGACGAGCAGCGAGGATTATGACGTCATTTAGTTCCCGCCGAATCCTCAACTTCGTTCGGTATCTTCGGAAACCTTCGGTTTGCATTCTATAGGACATAAAGCAGGTCGCAGAGTAAACTCTTTAGTTATAAGTTAGTTCGCTTACAAGTCAAGTCTTATAGTGCGGATTTTGTTTTGTATTAAAATGGTACCTGCAAACGTTTTTAGTGCAACTTGCGGTGCTTCCTAACCTGGAAAATGCTCTCAAACGGCACCAGAAAAATGTCGTGGTGTAACATCGCAGTTAGCCGTCCGCAGCAAAGTACTTAAACTGTGGGACTTGCGGTATCGCTTGTTACGAGTTTAATGGGACAACTTTCTAGCGACATTCTATATGGAAAACAACGGTATGCAGTTAGCGTAAAGATTAGCTCTGCGTTGAATTAAATGGGGTCGTTGTACGAGAACACTTCCGATACTGTATGTGTAAAGTGATATTTCGAAATGGGTAAACTCGTATGCGCTAGTCATTTAAGGATCAACACATGGGAGCAGCAAAGATGGGCTAAGTATACGCTAATGTAACGAACGGATTGGGGCTTGAGCTGAAATGATTGCACGTGCGTTTAACAACCTGTATGGCTAGGTGAATCGGCAAAGAATACGCCAAGTGTTCGACATGGAGTGTCGATGAATCGTTTGAAACTGGCGATAAGAGCGATTAAATTACGATGGTAATTGAAGTGCAAAAGATAAATGGCTATGCGATTAATGTTAATAATGGACTCTAGGCGTTTACAGCAAAATGCGGTGGCGAAGTGCTACGCTGTGTGAAAACGTGTTGGCTAAAGACGACTGGTGGTATAACGTCTGGTATGCTCGTAGTAACTTGTGAAAAATGTAACGGAGGTCGATGTTAGAGCGAACGCATGTTACGAATGCTAATAACAGGGATTTGAGCAATAACTGTGGGAACGTTCCGGTTGGCTGTTGAAAAGTGCTCGGTGTTGATTACGCGATTATCGGAGAAAATTATGTGTTGAAATGATTACGGAAGGGACTATGATGCTAACGGTATCTACGAGTTGCTAATAAAATTGATGGATACTCGTATTTCGAAATGCTGCGGTATTGAAATGATAGTGCGTATTGAAATCTGCTTAGTGTGTCATGTGAAAAAGCTTGATTTAGTACTGGCTAAAAAGGGTGTGTTGAAGAGAAATCGAGTTTTAACGGAGTGTAATGTCTTGTAGGATATAAGCATGCGTCTGGTAGAGCATTGTGAAATGTGTTTGCAATGTTAGACGGTTGTAAAATGACGAGGTAAGTGGAATCAACTGTCGTGATGTTTAAATCTGTTTGACAATGTCCGAGGTACGGCAGTGATGCGTCGTACACGGAATAGTCGTAGACTAATCGCAAGTTCGTTAGTCTGTCGAAACTGATGCAGCATGTGCTAAATGTTATAAGGATCGGTCTTAATAATAATTGATCGCTGATCTGATGGTAAAAATCTTGCAACGTCTGAATGGTGGTAGCGTGTGTGAGAACGTCTCTGGGTCTGAATCGGCGCAAGTGTTGTAAAATGTCGGCGCTTAGCAATGCTGTATGCATATGTATGAATTAGCGTGTATTGAGGATTGGCTGTATCGCAAACCAGGTGTGAGCGTTGTAAATCTGTAGGTGGAAGTGATGCGCATGAAAGTCGTGTCAATCGATGCAAAGGGTATGTCGGTAAATTGTGGTAGGGTCGTGCGTCCGTAAACTGTGTCTGAAATTCGGTTTGCAGTAATTCGAGTTCTAAATGGCTATAAAGTTCTTGACTACAAATGTTTGCTGTACTAAAATTGTATGAAGACGTAGCGAAAATGTCGCTACATCGGAAAAATCTCTGAAAATGGCGTGAGCTGCAAATGTCGGTGTTGGCAAGTGCATCTGAAATTACGAATGATGGCCGTATGGTTCTGAGAAAATTTGATATTGAAATGTGTTATAAATCAAGATAGGTTGTATGTCAAAATGTTGTAATTGTGAGAAGAATGAACTATGTTTCATGGTTCAGATGAAAGATAAAAATGGCTAGTCGAAGAAAACTTTTTGGTTCAGATGTGGGAGGAAATGAGGATGCTCATTTATCTCGAAAGATGAAAAATTTAAGATAGGTTTATCTCGAAAGATGAAAAATTGTTAGTCGAAGAAAACTTTTTGGTCCAGATGTGTGAGGAAATGTGGGATTCTGGAGGAAATGTGGCGGTGGATAGCCTGATTTTACCCTACTCCGGCCCGGCCCGATGCAAAAAAAGTAACGGCCCTGCCCGAGGCCCGACCCGAAAGGAAAACTGATGGCCCGGCCCGGCCCGAAATGTCGGGCCGGCCCGACTTTCATTCTGTGAACGAAAAGATATTTTTTTCAGTTGTGTTCAACAGGTAACTATCACTGTTTTATTTGATTTAAGAGTATAATGATTTTGAGTTACAATCAAGATACTTGTGGAACATATCGTAGTATATCATTTGATTTTTGAATCTTTGAAAAATCCTAGAAATATGTAACAAAAGTATAAAATGTTTAGCAATTTTCAATGTTTATGAAATTGTTACAGACTGATTTTTATAGCCTTTTTTTACTTTGAGAAACTGAAACTTTTGGAATCGAACTTTGATCAATAGTTTGACTGTCTTTGTTCTAGTTGTTTTAAATTTTTATTTGACCGACTGACAAATCGTGCCAAAATTCAAGATTTAACACTTTTGGTGAATTACTGAATGCTAAAAATTAAATAAATTGTTTATAGGTCATAGTATAAACGGTACCAAACTTCATCGGTTAATGTCTCAAGCGATTGAAAATTGGTACCTAATGTTATTAGAACTTAAGGAACCTGAAAGTCAAATAATATAACGAATGTTTGCTTAAAATTGCAAATTGTGGTGTGTAGAGAATACTTTATTCTTTAGAAATACATATTGTCTGATGGAATAGAAGTAAAATGAAGTAATCGTTTAAGGTTGAAAAGTTTTTTAAAAATGATTACCAAAAGGTGTATATCAGTACATAGATCCTTTTATATACCAATAAAATTTTATTTACTTTATCCTATTTTTTTATGGCAATAGTTTGATAATGACGTTATTATACATTTTCCCGCAATAAATAGAAAACTATATCTGCAGCCAAATTCTACCATTCAACAATAAGTTAAGTGATAATCATACACGTAGCTAGGGGGTAGGGTATTGAGAAGCCCCCTCCCACCCCCGCGCCTAAATATTCTAGCCATCCCCAAGAAGGGTGTTCAGAAAACGATAAAAATAAAGTTGTATTTAGAAAATAATTATTAATGTCTCTTCAGTCTCCCCCCCCCCCTCCAAGGCTGGTTGCGTTATTAGTGATAATATCAAAGTATTCAAAGTATGAAATTCAAAATTTCATGTACCCTAGAAGTGTTTGCTATAACTATGGTCTACGAATCGACGATTAACGTATCGCTTTTGAAAGTTTTATTGAAATCGTTATTTTAAAATACATGCGGCAGTAAAGAATCTAACGCTAATTAATATATACTACATGGTAGCGTTTAAATAGTTATTTGTATATCAAGGCCGCGAAATTGTTTTTTAGCGTACCGAGAGACAGTTCATGGCATAGATCGCTTGCGACGAAAGCAATGTAATCTCGAGGTCGCTAAAATAATTTTGTGGTCTAGGTGCAACCGTTTGCATGGCTTTATTACAACATTTTTTCACTTAACTGATTAATCTATAGCTAGAATTTATATGTTTATAGAGTGGCTTTACATCACACGCTGCTATGGAAAATATATAATTAAAACACCGACAGTATTTTTAAAAAATTCATGAAAAATGATAGGCTGTGCTAGTACTACATAGTTCAATTTCCTACACTATTTCACAGCAAGTGTTTTTTCCTTTACTCTTTATTTTGACATATATGTTTAGTATTCTATATCTATAGGATATGCTTTAAAAATGAATAAAGAATTAATTTCTTTTGTGATAAGGTGACCTATAATACATGTTTATCTATATTGGAAAAGATCAAAATAATTGTATTCACACAAAGAAGAACCTTCTTTTTATAATTTGAGTCTTTCATTTCCCACTGATTCGATAACATTTGTATGTGTTGTCAAAGTGTTTTCACGGAATACTCTTCAAGACACTGTTTTTTACTTCTTCCCAAGCCTATAGCATATCTCTTTTCATAAGGATTTTTACACCTTTCTTCTAGGAAAAGTATTACAAAACAGCATCTTCGTATTTAGAGCGTTGACGTTTAATATCTTTTTCGTGTCATAAACTTGGACATTATATCTCTAAATTTAATTACGGAAACAACACTACAAAAAGCCATTTAGTTTCACAATAAATATACAGAAAACAGACAATTAAATGCAAGTTTGTACGTTAGGCATTTGATATATGTCAAAATTAATGCGCCTTAAATAAAAGCATTTCTTGCCTGCATTTAAATTAAATAAAGGTGTCCTGTGTTTTAATACAGTACAAACATTAAAGGCGTATTAATTGCGCATGTGTAAATGTCAAATAAGGGAAAACTTTATTAAAAAATTGGTAAAATGAACGTTGCAATAACTCTCTGGTGTTTTAGGCGGTAGACATAAACTATACACGCGATAGATAATATCGATGTTCGCCGCATGATTGAAATTTGAAGTATATACATATACATAATATAAATCGTGCAAACTTTTGAATTATGAATAAATCACCTAGTTTGATGTTCCTGGATAAGAAGCGAGTTAAAATATCACGTCTCCTTTACACTAAACAAGATGAAAAACTGACTATTAATGGATTCATGAAAACACTACGTGAAAATATAATTAAGAACGTTTACTTACTCAATGTGAGATAGAAGTGAAACGGCAGTGGAGTATCTACTCATGCGTTTTTTGGCCCGAAAAATTCGGGCCGACCCGAATCGTTTGGCCCGGCCCGGCCCGAAAAAAGAGAGGCCCGGCCCGATTAAAGTAGTCATTGGCCCGGCTCGGATTCGAGCCCGAAATCGGGCCGGGCCGGCCCGAAAGCCCGAGCCCGAGTCCCTCCCTAGTAATTAAGTACCTAAAATATTTATATATATATATATATATATGTATTTGTAACGTATAAAAAGATCTACCAGATCTACCAGAGGTAGAATAAACATAAAACCAGTACATGTGAACATGTACGTTGGAAAGATGTAATACTTATTCTTTAGGCTGAATAAAAACTGTTGTATCGTTATACCGATCATACAAACTACAGGGTTTTGGAAGCAATTTTTGTGATTTGACTCAAGTTTTATGTTTGTTTGTTTTATTTGTCTTAGTTTATAACTATTTCATGTTTATCTATTTTCAAAGATAATGTTTAGAATAGTTTCACGAAGAAGAGGTAGTCTGAAGAGTGTGTAGAAAGTTTTAAAGTGTAAAAGAAATGGACCAATGATATTGTGGGAGTAGATTGGTTGTAAACAGGCTCTAATCTAAAGTGAGTAACAATAAAAATTTGTATATAGTTGGCGTCGGGTGGATGTAAATAAGTACCTAGGTGATATTATAATTTGTTTAGAGGTGACAAAATTTTATAAAATACAACTAGATGCATAAAAAAGTGGTTCCCGAGTTTCATTCAAACTTTTGTACTGGTTAAAAAGAAAAAGCTATTGAATCTAATGCATTAAAGGTTATAAAAATAGAGCATATCAAATATAATAAGAATGAGCAAGGCAAAGTGAATGATTCGGAATCCGGCAGGGCATCTATAAAAGCAGAGTGTGATTTTGGATACCCGGTGCAGTGAAAAATTATTTCCCTATGGATTCGAAATTTGGAGTAACAAAAGTATTATAAAGTATCCAGTTTTGTTTATAAATTAAATTTAAATCAGACTTGTAAATAAACAAAACTAGTTTTTAAATTAATTTTGTTTAGATTGTGGTAATTGATTGGACAAGGACTTAAAAGAAATCCTGAAGGCAGTCTGAGGAATTGAAGGTATTAGTATTCAATCTAAACAGTAGGCCTTCATAAATGGATTAGGTATTTACACCCACAAAAGTAGCTGTTCACAATTTTTTATATAACCGAGTTATTGGCAATTTGATAAGAGAATAACTGTCAATTTTGTAACCGACTTGTCGGAGTTTGAGATAGGTCTGTGTCTGTGGGGGCACTAGGTTAAGAAACCGAAACAGTCTGGCACTGAAGCCTGGTTAGACAGTTTCAGGAATAAATGAATCTTACCTTGCGATTATAAGAATCCATGCTGATTGAGTCGATGACCGGCGCATTTGTAGATAATTTTTAAGCTGCTACAAAAATTTTAGCAACTGATAAATACGTAATGTTTCTTACAATATAAACAGTTTAAAATTGTCTAAAGTAAATCTCCAATATCTTCAAGCAGAAAAAACCAAAAATAGCAATTTGAAGTACAAAGAAAACATATTATAATTTTGTGTTCAACTATTTTTCGTAAATTAAGCGTACTAATAAAAAAAAGGGGTGGAAATAATAATATATTGCTGTGGATCACCCTGGGTCGTACGCCCAATAAAAGATGCAATTAATTTGCTAGCTCTCTAATTAATTAAATCATTGTAATCATATATAAGGTTTATAATAGTACGAAATAATCCTCTTATAAACAATCCTTCAAATACAAAATAATGCATCTACAACAACTGTTTTTTACAAACAATATCTCACCTACAAAATTAATGAGAAATAACTTCCTTTCAACACATATCTTATATACTACATATAAAGTCAAAAATGTCTCTTTAGAACTATGATGATCCCTTACTTATTCTAAACAAAATCTTAAACATGGGATTATCATTCATAAATAACTTCTTAATATTGCAACAATTACTTTTATAAATTGCCAATCCATGTTCCCAAATCGTTTAAATAATTTTAAAAGAAAACATTTTCATGCAAATTGATCCATTCCACATACAACAAACCACTCCAAATCATATATGCCTATTCCAATTAAGAAAACTATCTTACTGTAGTTTTAATTATTTTTATTTTGCTATTTTTTATTGTAATACTTTTAAATTATTATCACTACTAAACATTATACATTTCGTGCCGACAATTAGTTACGTACCATTATAAGGACATCAAATAATCTACTAACGTCAAATTCAATCAACACTAGCGATTCGAATAACACTCCCCATAAAACCGTATTAAAATAATTTTACTATCCCATATTGTATCCTTTAGGTAGTACTTTAAAATACGTAACATATTATCTAACTTTATCGATAGTATGCCAAGGTCAAAACTTCAATCAAGACTGCCACCCATTCAACACTGATCGACTTTTATAAAGCGAGCCCCTAATAACGTAGAGTTCGGCAATTTTCGTGCTAGATCTACTCGTTTCGTTATATGTTGTTTCCACTTTCTCGTTTGTTCGAGAAGGTGTGCCATATTTACGTCTGCTATCAACTTTCGAAAATTTATCGTTTTACTACCGCTTCAATCTATTTCATAGTTGGGCGAACGTTTACTTATCTGAAGATCTTATCGTTTCTAGAACACGGAGTCAACAAAACACGCATTATATGATTTAATTGCTTCAATTAATGTTTTAAACGTAATTTAATACTCTTTCATTTAATTTAAAAAACGTTTTTTTGTTATAAAAATACAAATGAAATCCTTTCAGAATATTTATTTATGCGAGTTTTAATTAAAAACCTAACGTAAATTCTTTTACTTATACGACTTTACATGTAATATATAAATTAACATGCAAGCACCAATCTATATATCTAGAATTAAAAATCATTTTTTGTCATGTTATCTATCTGACAAGCAATTTAGGTACTTTATTTGGGAAAATATGTATGGCTAGATTTTGCATCACAAATTCCACCACAGTCTACATGATTTATTCTTTTTTCCAAGTTAAATACTTTTATAAATGTTTTGTACAGTTATTTTAAATGTTATCATCATCATCATCAGGTTTTTGGTCATGTAACTAGTTTGACACGTACCTACATTGTGTCCGATTCTGAGTTAACCTACACGTTTTCCTGAAATTCCCACAGCCTACATCTTTCACTATCTGTGTGCAATAGTATAGTTTAGGTCTATCTTTTCCTCTCTTTTCCTTTTTGCTACTTCTATTATATCCCGCACTATTCCATCATGCCTTAAGAATGTGTCCTATGATTTTTTACTGTTTCCACATATTTCTTCCTTCCCATACCATTTCTAGTACCTCTTTATTCGTAAGTTTGTTTGCCCATGATATTTTCATCATACGTCTGTAGCACCATATTGCTCGTCCACTTCTCAGGACAATTTCCTTAGCCCCACCTATTTCAAATATTTGAGATCGTCGAATTTTATACTTTTGTGCTGCGTTAATGTTATTTTATGCCGATAACGCCGAGTTTTGTGCGTCTTTCCAAACACATATATTGTGGGCGAGGCTAAGGAAACAGGAGCCCTGCCCACTTACAATTTTGGGCAGAAAATTTGTCAAATTTTTGAGATCGGAGTATTTTATAGTTTTGTGCCGGTGTTACCAAACAGTAGCTCCCAAAAGTCAACGGCGTTCTGACCAGCAACGCTCGCGTAAAAACTATGTACGTTACCTGCAACCAATTACAACGCGTGCCTTAATTTAGGGGCAGGACAACACTACCAATAGTGAGCCGCGCTTTCCAGTCACAAGGATAAAAGAAGCTGCAATTCAACCATCGGGAAAACAATCACAAACACAAAACACACCACACACACCCACACATAAAAATATATATACCAATACCAACAATAATAATCACATTCAACCTTACATAATAACCCCTCACAAACAAATATAACATAAAACACGAACACAACACAATCATCAGTAAAAACTTACAGTTAACACTGATCATCGTCGACTCTGAGAGAGTCGCACCAGACAAGACCATCGGACACAGTACAACCCGAGCATCTGATGTAACCACATCGCGCTCAGTTTTACGTTGCAGCTGCTGAATTCTTCCAATTTAGCATGGGTACTGATTAGATGTGTATTACACCGATTCCGGAGTGGCAGCAAAGGCAATTTAAAATTAATTTAATTTTTAACTCCTTCATCGTCACCTTGGGCTCTAGTAAACCCCGGATTATATACAAAGGAGGTCATCAAGCGACCCTTTGGATTGCTGTACACCTTCGTAATCTGCTCTTACTAAAGCATTAATGAACTTCAACGCGCTCGTAACGAGCATGCCGTCTACCACCAAGGCTTTCATAAACTTCTCCGACACCGATATGAATTTCCAATCCAGTAAAAACCGTAGACAAATAGAAGACTTATCATCAACCTCCGAAATGGACACAAAACGAATAAGAACCTCGAACCAACCAAAGCCGCCTCTATCCAACGAGATGCAAACTGACGACAACGTTGCAAACAAGGCGAACTCAACGACACCATCACCGCAGAACTATGCTGAGGCCGCATCCTCCACCTCTTCGAAAACTTCCAAACCAACAGCGCCTTCAGCATCCAACACAAATACACGAATACCACCCATCTACATCGACAAGCTACCTAACTTCGCTACACACGCAAAGAACCTGACTCAACTCTTAAATAAGGACATTGATATACGGAGTCCGTATACACGCAATCGACGCCACAGAATTCAAGTCCGTCCAGGATTACCTGAAACGAGAAACCATTGAGTTTCATACATATGGGCTTAAACAGGAACGAGAACTAAAGGTAGTCATTAAAGGACTAGCTGCCTAAATCTCTGCAGAAGACGTCCAAGCAGAACTAACATTCAGAGGATACACCGCCACGCACGTAAATAAACTACGTGGTCGCGACAAGGAATACAGCTACACCTTTCTGGTAATCATGCAGAATGTCGAATTCTCTAAAACTATCTACAAGCTACGGGAGTTGTTATACTGCCACGGAGTGAAAGTCGTCGCATTTGAATCTTGTGTAGAGATCCCTCAATGTTTTTCCTGCCAGCGATATGGGCATTCTAGCCTCTACTACTTGTTCAAACCCCGTTGTGTAAAATGCAGCAAAGGACACACTGCTACAGATTGTACAAAGAAGCCTAAAACAACACCAGCTTGCATCAATTGTCTAGGCCCGCACCCAGCCAACTATAGACGATGCCTGAAGTACCTGGAGGAACTACAAAAAAAAACTTCTAAACCAAAAGCAACCGCTAGTTCCGTTGCTCCAAAAGCACGATCCTGAGACCGACGAAGGTGGGCTTACGAAAGTAACCTTCGAACGCAGAAACAATACCTAGTCATTCAAGGAACGGCACCCACAACAGACCCAAAACGTATACCAGCCAACAGCACACAAGCCCAAGTACACCAAGAGATGGACACGCAGATCTCTTCCGAAGAAAATGAAGAAAGCACAGCCATCACTCAACACAGAAGGCGAAGGAAAAGGGCAAAAACTGTCGCGAAAAACCCACATAAAAAACCCGCTGTAATCCCAACCGTAACTGTAAAACCAAACCCCTTCGCACAATCAGCCATTGTTCCACAGATAGTCACAGCTCCAGAACATCAACAGCAAAATCTCCCAACAAACAACACCGGAACTAGCGAAACAGTCATCTTGCTATCAATACATTGTCGATACTCACAGAAAACCTACACTGGATTCAAAAAATCATCACAGCATTCTTTTCAGGCAGTCCTGTACAACCACTAATATGGGCTGCGGGCTTCTCACATCAATCAATGGATAACTCAAGCCCACCGAACTCAGAATCCTCTCATGGAACGCCAACAGTATTCGTAACAAGACCACAGAACTTCGACACTTCTTAAAGGAATTCAACATAAACGTAGTACCTCTTGGCGAAACAAAACTTCAACCCAATATCCCACTGAAGATGGCAAACTATACGTCTACAGGTACGACAGGCCAACAGCACCAGGACATCCAGCAGCTGGAGGCGTCGCCATTCTTGTACACCGATGAGCTACCACATACCTTCATGGATGCAATAGCCATACACACAGAAATAAACAAGAAACCACTCAAGATCGTCTCTGCATACCGCACCCCAGGAAACACTCACCTGCAAACTGAAGACATAGGCAGTCTATTACTCACAGACATCGACACTATCATTGCTGGAGACCTCAACGCCAAACACACATCCTGGGGATCCAACACCAACAACAGAGACAGACAAATCCTACAAGCACACGCCCTTGAAAAAGACTACGACATCACGGGACCGGAATCACCTACCAGAATCCCGCTAAACGCCGACCACCAACCAGACATTCTGGACATTATGATCACCAAGCACATCCCATACAACATCACTACAAACGTCATCGAGGATCTGAGCTCCGACCACCTTCCGATTACTATTATCTTACATATCAATCCATTACTACAACAGCAGTAAAAAACAACGAACACCATAAACCGGAAAAAATTCAATGAAACACTCCAGAGAAAATCACAAATGGAAATCCCAACATAAACAGCCCAGAAGACATAGACACCGCCACAGAACACATTTTCAAAGCCATTGAAGAGGCATTACAACAGAACACAACCACCCATCAACGCAACATCCGAAGACCACAACTCTCACAATACATCAAAGACGCAATCAACGACAAACAAAGATTGGTTAGCCTTTGGCAAACAACACGCGATTCTGCTATCAAAACCCGATTTAGCGCCAAACAGGCAGCTTTGAAAATACTTCTCGATGAACACACATATGAAACATGGTCAACATATGTGAATAACACACTAAAAGACGAAGGAAACCTTTTCAGTCTAACAGGCGGCTCAAGATGAGACAGCGCCCGGCACCCACGCCGCTAGACGGGCCAGCAGGAAAGCTATACGATGACCAAGGGAAAGCACAACTTTTCTTATCCACTCTTCAAGACACATTTACACCCAACCCCGTCACATGAAGACCTTGAAACTACAGTCAACCAACGCATCATGCAACCATTAACATGCGTACCACGACATCAAATTCCATTCATCACACCACTAGAAACAAAAAACACCATACTACAATCAGGCAAGCGTAAGGCACCCGGAAAAGACGAGATTGATTACAAGACGCTGAAGAACATCACCAAATGTGCGCTGGCGTATATTACACGCATTTTCAACTGTATTCTCACACAACAATACTATACTAAAGTTTGGAAAACAGCAATAATGATAATGATCCCAAAACCAGAAAAGCTCAGATCCGACCTCAACAACTACAGACCAATTTCACTACTCTGGTGCATTTCAAAAATCTTCGAGAAATTATTACTGAAACGCCTATAAAACCACATCCAAGACCGACCAGAATAATTCGCCTTCAAACAAGAACATTCCACCACACTACCAATAATCAGAGTCATCGATCAGGTAGCTGAGAACTACAATAGTCACCATCGCAGTATCACTTGACATCAAAAATGCTTTCGACAAGGATGGTGCAACTGTGGCCAGAGGTGGGGGATTTTTGAAACGGAGGCTTTAGGGTAATTCATACAGAATTGGAGAAAGAAAATGCGCGATCCCAACCCTTTTTTTACGTTTTAGGGATCTTATTATCTCTAAAATTTCATTTTCTTTAATTGATCTCAAGCAGAAAGTTGTATTGCATTTTTTTTTTGTATATGGTGCTGGAGTAGTTGGTTTTTTTATTTTACTATCAAGTGCTTTCCCTACTTTACAAAAGAAATTCTTAATCGCGTTTGCTATTTCTACTGGATCTGTTATCGCGTTGTTGTTTACAAAAATGTTTTTAAACGTCTTATTTTCTGTAGTTCGGTTTATATTATTTACAATGGTCTACAACTTTTTCACAGAGTCTTGTTAACATAAATTTTATTGACATAATAATTGTAGTTTGTTATTTTTTTACTACCTTGTTTACAAAATTAATGTATTGTGTGTAAGTTGCCTTTTTTAAATTGTTACCTGCTTCATTTTTGTATTCTTTATATAATAAGTTTTTCTTATTTATGGAATTTATTGATCCTGGATCTTTACGTGATAAATTTTTCATTTTCACTTTTTTGATAGCTATAAAATGTGTATCGCATGTATTTATTGATCGATAAGATTATCTTTTAATTTCATCACTTTCGTAATAGTAAGTAGACCAATTATGAGTTTGTATACAGCATCTTTTATTTTTGAGTAATTAATGTAAATCATTTTCTACAATCAACACAGTAAATGTCATTTTCCGACGATCACGTATGAAAACAACATATTGCACACTACTTATTTATTTAGAAAGTGGCGTATATCACTCCAGAGTGCGAAAGTAAATATCACTCTAGAGGGCGAAAGTAAACATCACTATAGTGTTGAAAAATTTTCAACTCTAGAGTATTTGTCGGATGAGATATTAGTACGTTAATTACCTAGACGACTTAACATGCCCAATGTCAAACACACGATGTAGGATTTGTTCGACATTACCACTAGACGATCGCATGACATTGTATCAAGGTAAGGTATTTGAGAAAGAGCAACAGTGAACGTTTATTTAGAATTTTTCCTAGTTTTTTTCATTAGTTGTGGTCCGCGGAAAAAATCGTGTACAGTACTCGTGTCGAAAGTGCCATTAAATCTAACTCTTTTCTTAATTCTCCATGTTATCCTTCTCACATATTTGATTACTTGCACCCTTGTCTTTTCTCCTATCTCTATTACTATTATCATCTTTACTTCACATAAAATAAAATTATCCTCATCGTCCTGATTCTTAACTTGCTCCTGTGTCCCTATACTTGTCCGTTTCTCATTTCTTACTACTACCTTTGTTGTGGACAAACCAAACGATACTATCTTATCATTATTGCATTTTTCCTCTATGGAAAACCCCTTATATCTTCTAGATTCTTTGTGCATTGAAATTAACCCGAAAAAATTCTTTAAATCTAATTTACTAACTATCAATTTGTCATTTAGCCTCGTTATGCCTACTTCTAAAACTTGGACGTATCCTAACGCTGTGCTCGCTTCTACACCTATTGATTCAGAATGTTTATTCAGTAACGCTTGTACCTCTTCTAATTTTTCTCCTGGACCTTTAGTTGTGTCGATTTCTTTCCCCTCGTCTTCATCTAACCCCATAACATTAATACATTTATACTTTATAACTTGCCTTCCAGGGCAATATTTTATCCCTAATCCTAACTACCTTCCTCTCCATATCTATAATTAATCCCAATTTCACCATGCAATCAACACCTAATATCCCTTTAAATTTTAGTCCAGGAACAATTATAAATTCATGCTCACAGCTCACTGAACCTAACTCTACTCTTAATACCACAACGCTATTTACCACAGCAAATCGATTTTTATTCGGAGCTATCAAATGAATCCTATTTATTGGTATAATTCTATCACACACCTTTTCCCTAATTTCGTTGACGAATTCCTCCGATATTAAACTCGCCTCTGCTCTAGAATCGAGCAATGACCCTAAATTATAATCACAAATTTTAACATCTATTATTGGTAAACAAAATTTTTCTTCTATTTCCGGTTCAACTTCCTCCTCAATTTTTAAAAATTCCCTTGGATGTTCATATTTATACACAATTACGTCTAGTGATTTGTCACCGTCTAAAAATCCTGTCCTTGTCTATTTTCCCTACTTGGTCCTTGTTGTCCTCCTACTACTTCCGCGTACGTTCGTGTAGTCTCTACTCTATTAGCTCCCACATTGTCCCTAACTGGTGTCATCGTCTGTGTCCTTTCAATGTCCGGAAAGTCGTTTTATCTTTGGAAACTCTGTCTTGGCGTCTGTTCTCTATTAACACTGTTGCTTCTAAAGTATGGCCTCCTAGGTTCCCAGTTACGTCCCGAATTTCTATTGGAGTTAGTCCCCCGTCTGTGATAATTGTCTCCCTTGTTCTCAAATATAACCACATTAATATTCCTTTCCCTATTTTCTCTATGTCGTCCTGTGTTTACATCGTCATACCTCTGCATGTATTCTAACAATGTTTCCTTTTCGACAATATTTTGCAACGCTACATGTTGCCTAACCTCAACTTCGAAGTGTCGCGAAAGATACTTTATAATTTGTCTGTCCATCAAAGGTGGACTCAACTGCTTAGCTATGCTGTATTTGCGAATTGCATATTGTTCCATACTTCCAGCATATTCACCCTTATATTTTCCAGTGATTAAATCGTCACGTACCTGATCTTGTCTGTGGTCGCTCCAGTAATGTTTTAAAACTTTGTCTTCGAACTCACTATACGTTTCTATTTCCTGTCCAATTAAATTGTACCAGGCCTCAGCATGGTTTTTTACACAACTCCTTAACTGTATTTAATTTCGCCTGTTCATCGAATAAATTTCCAACCAAATTTCTAACGCTATTTATGAAAATTTGAGGGTTTACCCTATTATCCCCGTAAAATTTTATTTGCTGCTCCAACGATATGTTATTTATGAAAAATCTGGGACCATCCCCCATCAAAGTCGACACATTTTGTTTAATGCCGCATATCTCTCTCTGAACCCTTCCTAATTGATCTCTACATGAATCTGTTGCCTCGGTCTTCACAGAAGATTCTTACCTCAGTCTTTAACTGTTTCATTACATGACTCAAACCTCTTATATCCCTTTCATTCTTATCCACTTTTGTTTCTACTTCCCCCATTTTAACTGTCAAACTGTTTTTTAACTCATTGAATTCTTAGGTTTACTTAAAGTTTCTGTCATCTGGTCCAATTTTTTATTTGATTCCTTACTCATCCTCTCTAACATCCTCAAAATTAATTTATTTCCTTGTTCACCTGATTCCGTCCTCGACTGATCCCTACTACCTGCTACTTTCTCTACTTCTTGTGTTGTTTTCTCAAATAAGGCACTGTCACTGCTTCCTATTTCAACCCCTTGACTCCTTAACCACTCTTTTCTTTGCATTCGTTTCAATCACACTTACTCACACACTCAAAAATATTTACAAAACTTTATACTCACTCAACTCTTTCTCAGCTCGCCAGTTTTCTGGAATAAAATTTTAATTTTATCTGGAAATCGTGTCCACGTTGGGCACCATAAATTCTTCTAATTTCCTGTATGAATCATGCCCAACGCTTGTGTTCTTTGAAAACCTTGAACGTTTTAACTTGTTTTGCCATCTTAAACATTGTAGCTTTCTACGCATGCTTTAATTTATAATATTAAATAAATGTACGTTGCTTAAATTAACGTATACAAATTAAACCTACATTAATAACTTTTAACTTTATTCCAATCTAACTATACTGAAGCTTAATAAAATAAATTATTGATTTTAACATACCGGGTCCCGAAATAAATAAATGCCTGTCTTATTTACACATGTTTACGCTCCCGTAGACAGTAATATATATATATATATATATATATATATATATATATATATATATCTTACTGTTGTACATTATGCCCTTGTGTATGACGTTTTGTCTATTTTAGGAATGTTTAGTTAAATGTAGTTATGGTTATGTATTTCTTGTATTTGGTTTTATGCATTGAGATGTCCAAACTTACGTAATATCACTTAAATAGTTTAGAATGATTGAGGACAAACATTTTGTCAAGATTGGTCGAGACTGTAGTAAATCCAATACAAATTTTAAATCTAAATTTTGCTCCTTAAAAATGAGGTTATGTACAGTTTATGCCGATCAGATTATAGTTAACGTCAACATGGTTTATATTAATGTTTTATTGGATTAAATTGAAAACTAACGACAGTGTTAGTGTGATTTTGATATATACTAATCCCTCAAATATTTACCCCTATAATTTAAAAAGTGAAATCTTTAAGTCGGGTTTTATTGACAAACACGACATTTGACAATATTTTTACTCGAAGAATAACCATTTTATCAAGATATGTTGTGTGAAGAATTCGTATCAGCCTGCATTCCATAGCAAGAATTGGCGTTTAAGATTTTCTAGAGAAATACACAAAATGCATATTTCTACATAGTCCATCATAAGGACAAACGAGCTATGAAACGCTTAATAAAATTTGAGCTAATATAGAAGAGAAATGAATGCTTTTCATTGTAGATGAAACAACGTAACCAATTAATTAGTAACTTAATATTGGTTTACACAATCCAAATCTACTAACTTTTAAAATATGCGAAAAACAAATAATTCGACTGTAGCTGGATTTGTCAATAATTTGCTGCATATATTTTGGTCAGTGGTAATTAAGGAAGAATTATTAGTAATGTATTCGTAAGCAACTCTATCAACAGAACAAAGAGATTATAAGTATTTTATCCATCAATGCTATATTTTGTTGTTTAGCTCTCGGTTTACATAGGTAACAGCAGCAATTTGGAATATTTCATCAAAAACTGACTATAGTGCAACCGCTGACATCATTCGAAAAGGTCAATGAATTCCCAATGTGATGCCACTAAGAATTAATGACCGCCTCCTGAGGCGCTAGAACACGCACTATACACTACTTATAAAGTAGTAGATTTTTCACATTGTTTGTTTAGTTGTATATACCAGTCTTCTTAGAAAAATATTGTATACAAACAATAAACCGTACACTAAGGACGCTCCAGAAAAAGTTGTCCGTGAAATTTTGAATGCTATGACGAGTTTTTATGCCACCAGCAAGAAGTATAATATACCAAGAACAACTCTACGCCATTGTACCAAATAATGTGGAACAAGAAGAAGTTGCAGTTTATCTATACTGTTCCTACAGTAGTTGGTGTGGAAGATACCGTGAAACAAAAAGTTACAATACCGATACACAATTTTGACGAATGCATCACTTCCAGTGCTAGCACGATCGGAAAACACTGATCTTTATTTCAATCTAACATACGAGCTATATTCGCTGGATGATCAAGCTGCGGGAAAATAAATGCCGTAATATTTTCAATTTTGTGTAAGAATGGGATTCAATTCCAAAATGTCCATGTATTTTCCAAAAGTCTCTACAAACCCAAATACACCTTTAAAAGAGGAAATTGGTTAGTTACCACGAATTTCGGAAATTGTGATGATATGATTGGACCAAGGGATGCGATTGAAGATTCGATTATAGTGTTTGATGACATACCTATAACGAGCAAAGTAAGTTTACAGAGTTTTTCTCTTTTGGAAGACATCAGAGCATAGATTGGTTCTATCTATGTTAAACCTATTGGAAGTATGTTAAAACACATAGAGATAACGCCAATATGATTGCATTTTAGACGCAAGACGAGACCAATTTTAGACATACATTTTTGAATCATATTAGTGGTGACATGTCATATCAAAGGTTTAAAGAAGGTATCGACGCTTACTTGGGTAAATATTTATTTTAAGGAAAACTACAGTAATTTTGTAAAAATTGTACATAACATGAAAAGTTTAACGTTTGGGTTTACGGAATGCTATAGTAGTTTGATAGAGAATTAAAATGACAACATGTCTCATAAAAAAATACAGAGTTGCTACGTACCTAGACGTAGCCAGAAGAAACGTAAATACCAGTCTATCTACCAAACGCGGAGAGCGGGGGATTCACCGAAATACCATAAAAAAGCACATCGCCCACGATTATCTATTAACAATAAGAATAAATAAAGCATTCTGTACTAACAAGCAAAAGAAATAAATTAAGCGTTACTATTTCAAAACAAACAATTATGTGATACGAACAATTTAGTACTTTAGATACGAAGTGCGCATCTCGTATTTTACACAAAATAAAACTAATCAATAGAAAATAAACATGTGAGAGCTTTTGTCAAGCGTTTTTAAAATTGCACATAATACCCTTTGTAAAATAAACTAATCAGTGGAAAAGAATAAGCGTGTGGGAACTTTTGTCAAACATTTTTAACAATTGTACATCACATCTGCAGAGCGATAATATCGATTCGCAGCAACAAACAATAGTCCTACAGTCTCATCTTTCTTATCACATAACTACACCAAACGCGGATAAGGACTATTCTGATATACACAAAAGAAAACAAGTTGTATACTTGCATGTGTCGGGATACTTAGCTTGCACACCATCGGGAGTGAATTAGCACCGCATCGCCACGGTCGTCGGGATCTAGTTACGCTGTTATCATAAGGGCACTAGCGATCTACAGGCAACGGCAGTTGATCTATGGAAAAGAACAGTTAGGCCTACATAAAAAAGAACCAATTTGATCACCAGCTAAGCGTTCCTACTTGTCGAACAAAAAAACGTGCATCGCTCTTGAAGTACTGGGACGAGTAATGTAGAAAATAGTTCAACGCACAAGCTGCAGAATTAAAAATTAAAAATTGCTTTAAATAACACGAATTCGAACTGCAATTCTCGCATTATAAAAGCGCGATTAGCAAACTGGACAACACGCTATCAAATAACAGTAGGATCCATTATTTCGACAAGTCTTTAGATGGGAAACACAAGATAAACCAATTGTACGTTATCGGAATGTTTAACAAATTTACGGATAACTAAAACAAGGTATTGACTATTTAATTTATCGAATAATGTTTCGTTTTAAAAGCAAAATGGATTTGAGTTAAAATTATGTTAAAGCGGGCTTAGGATTAACAAGGGAAAATATACAGGATGTTGTTGAAGAATTTAAGAATAGAAACGGAATCGATTTAACAAAATTATTGTAAAGCGGTCATATGAATTAACAAGGGCAAAGGGGGTATTTAATTTATCCCGAAAATAAACGTAACAGAGTGTTCCATTTAAAATAATCACGTTAATGGGGTGTACGTGTACTTATGAAAGAACAATATTTTGAGCACCCTGTACAACATTCAAGAGTACTTAATACTATAACCGGTTGAACAAATATCCACCTATTTCAGGTTACAACGATTTTTTTTTAAATAATTTTTCTTAAGAATTGTACGCATTTTTTTAAAAATATTCATTTGTCGAGAAATCAAAATATCTCAAAAACTGTAATAGATAGGCATAGGGAAACCTTAATGGAACTTGATCTTATTTGTTGCGTAGAATTTTAAATTCCAACTAAATATAGGGTGTTTCATAAGAAAAAATTTAACTTTGATGTGCCACATCTTCTTGGGTCACCCTGTATACTACAAAATGTTTTTAAATTATAGCCACTATTGATGCACATAACGTGGCATTAAAAATTTTTTCTAAATTGTATCGTTTCGACATAAGAAACCGTCCCGCAACCCGTGCTTGTATATAAAAAAATCAATCAAACCCGTTTTTCATTGCGGTTTTTGAAAAACTTTTTGTTAGTAATCCGCAATAAAAATCCGTTGCAAAGCTGATTTTAAATTGAAAAGTAGAAAACTTTAAACCAAACCCATAAAATAATCATATAATTTTTTATTTATTCGACGACTGTAGTTTCGAATACCAATGTATTCATTATCAAGTACAAGTACACTAAAAAATAGAAAACATGGAACAAATTAAAAATGGTAAAGAAGTACTGATCTTAAACAAACTATTTACATGTCATATAAATACAATTATATAAATGAAGTGACAGTTAAAAATTAATTAAAAGTGGGACTTTTCAAAAAAACAAGTTTTATATATATGTTGAATGTCACCTACTTCAAATGGATTTAGAAAAAATATGGTAATGGTATCATAAACATGATGAAGTTTTTATAAAAATAAGATTCGGATCAAATTCGGTCACTTCGTTGATAATACTGGAACTTGAAGTTTTGTGTCTATGTATTTCCAACCATTCCAAGTAATTTAGCTGTTGACTTTTATTTAAAAAATGTAGTGGTCCTAAATTTTGGGACTGGTTAAAATCATGAATTTTATTAACAATGTGTTCAGCAAAATGTGATTTAAATTTGTTATCTATATATGGTGCTCGTTTGAATTCGGACGTGTGTTCTTTGAAACGAGTGCGGAAAGATCTTCCCGTTTGGCCAATGTAAACCTCCTTACATGTGTTACAAATTAGTTTATAGACGCTACTTTTGTCCATGGGATCTACTGGATCTTTGTAGATCCCATGGACAAAAGTGGCGTCTATAAACTAATTTGTAACACATTTAACGATGTTTACAGTGGCCAAACATGAAGATCTTTCCGCACTCGTCTCAAAGAACACACGTCCGAATTCAAACGAGCACCATACATAGATTACAAATTTAAATCACATTTTGCTGAACACATTGTTAATAAAATTCATGATTTTAACCAGTCGCAAAATTTGGGGCTACTGCATTTTTGAAATAAAAGTTATCAGCTAAATTACTTTTAATGGTTGGAAATACATAGACACAAAACTTCAAGTTCCATTATTATCAACGAAGTGACCGAATTTGATCCGAACTATTTATAAAACGTCATCATGTTTATGATACTACCATATTTTTATAAATCTGTTGAAGTAGGCGACATTCAATATATATATATATATATATATATATATATATAATAAAATATCTATAATAACAGGCTATTAGGTCTGCTGGTTAATAAAATAAACTCTTTATTATAATCCAAGCTTTCGGTTTTATTTTAAACCTTTTCAAGAATACTAAAATTGTGAAACGTTAGTATGGGCGTACAATAATTAAATACTTACTAATGTGAGGTTTTAAATCAGAATCGTTGACATAGATAAAATTCATAAATGTAAATAAAAAGTGATGTATAAAGCTTTAAACAAAAATAAAATAAAAATAATGTGGTATTCTTATTTACATTTGAATGTTACAGAATGACAATTCCTTTATAATTTTGACAATTGCTGAGATAACTTTCTAGATGTAATTATTTTTCTAATAAGTTGATCGAAATTAGCTATATATATTTTAATGATGTATGCATGTATGTATTTATATATATGTATACATATATATGCAAATATATACATATGCGAGCGCGTGTGTGTGTGTGTGTATGTATGTGTGTCTGTGTGTGTGTGTGTATGTGTGTGTGTGTGTGTGTGTGTGTGTGTGTGTGTGTGTGTGTGTGTGTGTGTGTGTGTGTGTGTGTGTGTGTGTGTGTGTGTGTGTGTGTGTGTGTGTGTGTGTGTGTGTGTGTGTGTGTATATATATATATATATATATTTGCATATATATGTATACATATATATAAATACATACATGCATACATCATTAAAATATATATAGCTAATTTCGATCAACTTATTAGAAAAATAATTACATCTAGAAAGTTATCTCAGCAATTGTCAAAATTATAAAAGAATTGTCATTCTGTAACATTCAAATGTAAATAAGAATACCACATTATTTTTATTTTATTTTTGTTTAAAGCTTTATACATCATTTTTTATTTACATTTATGAATTTTATCTATGTCAACGATTCTGATTTAAAACCTCACATTAGTAAGTATTTAATTATTGTACGCCCATACTAACGTTTCACAATTTTTAGTATTCTTGAAAAAGGTTTAAAATAAAAACCGAAAGCTTGGATTATAATAAAGAGTTTATTTTATTAACCAGCAGACCTAATAGCCTGTTATTATAGATATTTTATTTTATAATTTGCAAGGTCGTTACACCACATAATTATATATATATATATATATATATATATATATATATATATAACTTGTCTCTTTGACAATTCACTTTTAATTTTTTTTTAACTGTCACTTCATTTATATAATTGTATTTATATGACATGTAAATAGTTTGTTTAAGGTCAGTACTTCTATACCATTTTAATTTTGTTCCATGTTTTCTATATTTTAGTGTATTTGTACTTGATAATGAATACATTGGAATTCGAAACTATAGTCGTTGAATAAATAAAGAATTATATGATTATTTTATGGGTTTGGTTTAAAGTTTTCTATTTTTCAATTTAATAGTTAAAACACATTTTAAGTATGGACTACGAATACGATTTTATAAGCTGATTTTAATTTGTTTTGTGTTTGTTAAATCAAAACGTATTTTCCAACAAGAATCAATTAAGCAATTATATTTATCTTTTTGATGTTTTTCAAGTTTAGAAGCATGCTTCAATTTGAAGCAATTTGTATAAAAATAATAATTTTTTAGAATATTGATCATAAACTGGAGTAAGTTTTATAACCACCAAGGTATTTTACTATAATTGTTAATTTATTTAAATAGAATCAGTTATTTATTTAAAGGAAAATATAGAGTAAAATAATATTTGTGTATCCCATTCATAATATGTTATCTTTCAATAACAAACCGATTTCAACATAATTTAATCTTCAGTTGACGTTATACAGTTAAAGATCACAGCGTCAATAAATTTATTGGTCCGGTACTTAATGTAATATTAATAATTCTATTCTATTAAAATTTTTTATCATCTCTATTAACAGCCGTCTCTGCAGCTGTGGCTCATCAGGTTAAAGTTGAACATAATAAATTTATTAATATTTCACACATTCAGAGATATCTCGGTAAATGTTTCAGTTGAAATGGAATGTCGTAGATCTGAAACGCAGTCACACTTATTACACGATTATTATATTTGCAATACCAGTTTATTTACAGTGCTTCATTTTTCTACTACGTTGAATGCAGTTAGAGAATGTACACTTCCTTTTCATATTGATTAATTGTACAGGTTAGTTTACTTTTAATTAGTTCACCATGTAGTGATTTAAGTACTTATTGAAAATTTCGCTATCTCTTTTTAAACTACAGGATGTGTATTAATGCTGAATAGTTTAATACTGCGTTTTCTTTAAAATTTTAAGAGAATTGGAAAGTCTTCGCGTATTGCCGGGTTTGATGGTAACTGCATATCCATACATTGTAATCCTTTTTTTGTTAATTAGTTTGTATATACGACTAAATTTTCGCATATATTTTTATACTTAATCACAGGCAATAACTAAAACGTTCAAAATATTAACAAATTACTGTAGTAAATAAAATAATTACTCACAGTGAGGGTATTCACATTAGCTTATCGTGAAGAATCTTTTTAATAAATTTTCTGTAATTACTAAAAAAATTATGTGTATATATAAACAAAATAATGAAATAAAATATTTGACCTGACAGAAATGAAAGTTATTATTTTAATTAAATGGTGTTTTATATATATATATATATATATATATATATATATATATATATATATCTTGATCTTTTTGTTTTATATGGATGTGT
Source organism: Platerodrilus igneus (assembly GCA_036346225.1). Taxonomy (NCBI): domain Eukaryota; kingdom Metazoa; phylum Arthropoda; class Insecta; order Coleoptera; family Lycidae; genus Platerodrilus; species Platerodrilus igneus. The sequence continues at coordinate 429,861 of JARFIW010000565.1, forward strand.
GTATGCATGTTGTGTATATCTTGATTTGAATTTTATCATACTGTTTTGATGTTGTGTAAATTGTATGTATTTTTTTGTTTGTGGTTGTGTGTGTGTATGTGTGCGTGCGTGCGTGTGTGTGTGTGTGTTGTGTGCATGCGTGCGTGAGTCCGTGCGTGCGAACGCGTGTGTGTCAGTTTGTGAGTACGTGAGTATGTTTTTATTTGCTAGATGCATTAAACAATACACATGTAAAATCAATTCTTAGGCTTGTTATTCTTTATATTTATTTTTAAATTTAAAAGGTACGAATATATGCTGCCCAGATTATCAATGTCACTCTTTGCATTCAATGAGTTTGAATTTCCATAAATATACCTCATTTCTAAAAATGTTTTTTAATTTGTTAATTGTTATTTGTAAAATTTGTGGATTATTGAAATTTATCTTATGTTTATTATTAAGCGTGTGTATCGCAAGGGCACATGCCTTAGGTTTAACTTTTATATCGCTTTCATGTTATACGATCCTCTGTTTTAAATTTCGAAATGTCTGTCCAATATATGAATGATCACAATCTTAACAATTTAATTCATAAATTGCATTTCTTTGTTGTAAGTGATTGGTTTTATCTTTAAGTTTGGAAAATAATTTATTTATTGAATTTGTGTTTTTTAGCAATGTTAATATTAAGGTTTTTAAACTTGATAATAATTTTATGTATCAGTCATTGTATGTATGGATTACTTATAGCTTTGGTTATGGGTATTGTTGTTTGTTTTATTAAGTTCTTTATTCTTAGTAATTTGCCTGTTTTTTTGGTTGAAAAATAAATTGTTTATTAAAGAATTGAGGTAGTTGTTATTTTTTAAAAGCTTACTCAGTATTTTTAAATTTTTTTTGTATAAAGTAGGATGTAATATTTGTTTAATTCTATTTCTTAATCCTAAAATAAAATTAATTTTTATATCAAAGGAGTGGTACGAATGACAATTTATATAGCGTTCAGAGCTAGTGAGTTTGATATATAAAATCAGTAACAATTTGATTATTGCTTTGTATGATAACTAGAGTATCTAAAAATGGAATAGAGTTGTTAGTTTCAGTCTCTATTGTGAATTTTATGTTTTCATTATATTTGTTTTAAAAGTATAGTCTATTTCATCTTTTGAAATAGCGGTTAATATATCGTCTACAATTTCAACCAAACTTCGTTTGGTTAATGAGATGGTCTAGTCTGTCGGTCGGTCTGTCTGTCTGTCCGTTGCACGGTTCCCGTGATGTTACAAGACATATAATATATGATTCTTATCCAGTTTTTTACGCTGAATACGAATACGCTATTCACTTTTCGATATTTCAATTATTAATCAAGATATTCGACTTTAAATACGAATTTTTACACATTACTATTTATTATTTTCGCGTACAATTAAATTTCAAATATTTAACACAAAGGTAAGTAATATTTGTTGAACTTAATGTCTAAGTTTGGTTGTGAGCCGTACATGCGGCTTAGATTTTTTTGGATAAATTGTAATTTAAATGTAAAATTAGGTACGAGTTTATCTAAAAATGAATTCTTTATAATTTCTGTTATGATTGAACTTAAGTTATATCCCATTGAGCATCCTTTATTTTGTTTATAGAATGATTTATTATAGCAAAAGTAATTGTTGGTATAAATAAAGTCTATGTCTAAAAATATGTTTTCAGGTATATTACATTTTTATTTAATTCTATTCCAAATATTTTTTATTTCGTTTAAGGCTAAATCTTTTAGTATGCTGGTAAATAGCGATACAAGATCTAAGCTGATGATTACGTAGCCATCAGGTAACTGAATACTATGTATAAATTCAACAAAATCAAAAGAATCTTTGACATTGTAAATATTTTCGGTTATTGATTTTTGTAAGATTTTTGAAATGAATTTCGATAGTTTTTCTGTTTGACTATTGTTTGATGCAACTATTGGTTGCATTGGATAACTAGGTTAGTTAATTTTTGGAAGAGTATAAAATTTAGGAGATACGCTACTGTAATTGTTTAGCTTGAAAATTGTTCTTGGATGATCTATTTTTCCATTTTTAAATTTTGAATTATATTTAAAAAATTTTCTTTGTATTATAGTGGTTAGATCTTCTTGAATTCGTGAGTAATTATTGACATCGTTTAATAAATTTTTAATTTTATTTTGACATTGGGTTTGTGACATTGCTACTGTTAAGTATGTTATTGGTATCTTTTAAATATTTCTTGCTAAGAGTATAATCATAAATAATATTTATTTTTGGTTGATGTTTTTATATAAAAATATTAGTTGTAATATTGAAAACTTGAGCTCTGTATATATCTCGCTCTTTTTTTTTATTTAAATTCAAGCACAATATTTTCAATATTAACTGATAAATTAGTTATTAATTTATTATTTATTATTGGTCTTAGGCAAAATTTAGGACCTAAGGCAAGAACCTTTTTTGATATGTTGCTATTTAAATGTCACTAATATCGACAAATCATCTGTCGCATTGATTAAAGGTGACAGTTTTGGATGCTTTTAAGATAACATCAAATTTCTCTAAATTGTTGTTTTTACTTGATGGAACTTACTGTTATAAAGAACAACTTGCATACGTTAGTACTCATTAAAAATCTGATTAGGCAGAATATGAGCAACAGTAGGTTTTACAGAATTAAGTTCTTTAGTACAATCATTAACTATCGTATGAGTAATTTTGATTTCTAAATTTAAAATCTTTGTTTTGATTTTACGATTAAAGCTATTTACTTTTGAAGCCAATATCTTACTATGGTTATCTAATAAATTACAAATATTTTTTACTGCATTCGGAATGTGGTTTGATAGAATATCATAATATTACGAACTACTATTTGGCAACCCGTCATACACGCAAGCTTCATATCCCAAGTGCATTGTCCAGGAATCGAGAATGTTCGAGCACATACTAGAGTATGAATCATCTATTTAATTCAGGGTATAAATAAGACCACTGATGAAGTACAGAGTTAGTCTATATCTAAATGTCGAATATAAATTATATCATGTAAAGTTAATTAATCTATTTACATCAATATTCACAATACATTAAAATTTCAAAATTAAAAATTCAGCATAAATTTCAGTATCAGAAAATTTCAAGATTTAAATTTGTTATCATTTTAATGTGCATCCAAAATTAAAGTCCTTGTAGGATGCCTCCTAATTAATATAACAATATATGCAAACCTGAGTCTGAGTACAAAGGGAGCATCTACCACCCCTTTACATTAATTAACCAGGTTCGTCTAATTGAGCTCAAAGACATACCCAAATTTTCATCATAATCCAGAACATAAATACTAAATACTCCTTTCGACTTAAACAAGAAAATCTCACCTTATAATTAAAAATTTGTTGTTAGTACAACTTCATTACTGTCCATTTTAAGTAAATAAATTATAAAGTTATTCAACACACACGAAAACATCAAAGTTCAAACAAAATAGTATAATTTACCTGAAGGTTACTGCACTCGTAGCTTCAATGTACCTCGTCCCTTTTGTTAATCACACCATTCCAACTGGGTTATATTTACGGCTTCTGATTCTCAACGCTTTTAAAATTTCTCCACCACCATTCATCTAAAGTTGTTTCAGGGCTTTTCCGGAACTCATCTGTGTATATCTGAACCTTGTTTTGTGGATCCAGACACGTTTATGAACCATTTAATTATTAACACCCCCGAAAAATAGCAAAGAAATTCATGCTTCTTTCACCAATATACGCCAAAACTGCCTACTTTTGTGTATTCATTTGTCGTTGCAACTTTGACTAATTGGTACTGTGATACTAAACTTTATTACCTTGTATCTTCTTTTCTAAGTGCACTAAAGTACATTCATTGTGGCACGTAAAGAACAAGCTGTTTTAAATCACAAAAATATTCGAGCAAACTGTTTAAATTATTTAATCAAAACCGGAAAACTAAAAAGCACTGTTTAACGCATTGAATCAAGTCGAAGATCTCAGAGAGCTTGTTCATATTAACCTCCGTATATATAGCGGTTAGCCTGTCTGTCGGTCTGTTCCCCAAAACGGACAATTCTAAAGAATTTCGCATGCTAGGTTCCCATTCCGCAGCCCGGCATGCGATTTTTACGAAATTTGCACTCGCACCAGTTACATCTCACAAATTTCGACACGGCTCGCAACTTCTGGAAATAACTAATTGAATTTTATACAGAAATGTTATTTTTACCTCTCAATTTTGCCTTTTATTTTCACCCAATCGCAACCCCGTGACGTTGCTCTACTCACGCCTTTTACTATATGTGTCTCGGTCTTGCGCCTATTATCTGTCTCTATCTACCCTGTTCTTATTGGTGCAAATTGATATTCTTTATTATCGATTATTTCAGTCCATGTGGACTTGTGAAATAACCTCCTTTAGCATTTCTCGTACCTATTAAGCTACGGTTTCTCCAAGATTCTCTGTAACCATTAATTATCTGCAAAATTTACGCAGAATGAGCTTTTTAAAAATACGCAGGTGTTCAAACATACTATTAATTCTCAGAGCTTTATTTCATGGTATTTTATTGGGTTTTTACAAGTTTTTATAGATATTATCTGTTACTAACGGTTCAATTAACTCCAATTAAAATAATACCCTTTAATTTTTAGTGAATCCTAATTAAATATTCAATTATTATCAGTACATTTTGTTTAATGCCGGTTACTTAAAATAGGGTTAATTAATATAAATTTTGCACGTAATTTCTCTTTGTTTCTTTACTAGGAATAATTAAATTACACGTAAAGTTTTCTAATACTGCTTCCTTTTATATAAAGCGTCTTGTACATAATTTAACTCCCTTATTTTTAATGAAACGAATGAATTTTTATGCTTCACGGTTTTTTTATAACGCGTACCTTTTCCCAAAGCTTCTACACGGTGATTAAAATTATTTGATGTGATTATTTAATTTTCTACCCTGGTCTAAATATGAGTAATATATATATATATATATATATATATATATATACAGGGTGAGTTTTTAGTGTGGCAACGGTCGATAACTCCGTTATTATAAAAGCTACGTAAACCAAATTTGGAGGCATATTAGGCATGCCTAAAGTGCACATTTTAAAAATATTTGGAAGCATACAGGGTGTTTCATAATTCCAGGGCATATTAAACTTATATTTTTTTTAATGGAACACCCTATATATTCTTACATTTTTGTAAAGCCCATGAAAAGGGCTTTAATTTGATATCAAATTGTATCTGTCTATTACTTTTAGTTTTTGAGATATTCAACTGTTTTTAGAAAAAATGACCCCGATTAGATACATTGCCACTGCACTAATACACAACTTATGTTAATTTTCAAGATGCAGAAAATTTTACCATATACCATAGTATATTTGTAAATATCACTTTTTTGAAATTTCTTCCCAGTATACAGGGTGTGTCAGGTTTCGCAAAATGCAATTTTTAAATTTTTTTTTAAATGGAACCCTACCAATTTTATTGCTACAATGGATATTTCATTAAGTGTCCTTTCATTTTTGTTGAGCATTCCCTATACCTAAATCCATTACTTTCTGAGATATTTTTGATTTTCTTCAAATTTTATGAATGTTTTTAATTTACATAACTTAAAATAACTTACTATTGGAGAATATTATAAAACAATTAATACATTTTGATTATTAACAATCAACTACAGTTATCCAGTAACAATTTTCACTAAAGATATAACAACCTACAGTAATACGCTATCAACAGAATTCTGCCAGATCAACAATATGCATTTTATAGAAAATGTTCAAGCAGGAAATCAGGCAGGCTTTGAAAAAAATAACAATTACAATCAAAATGTCATTTAGGTTTATTAATTGTAGTGTGTTGTCATTTAACAGGATATCTCTCTTGGTATATTCTTGATGCAAGTAGGAAATTTTTAAACTTGCTCCCAATACCCAAATCATATTTATTTGTTCTTCCACTGTATAATTCATTTTGAAAACTCCTTCAAAGGTTACATTTAAAACAGAACTGATAATGTGTTAAATGACAATACACTACAATTAATAAACCTAAATGACATTTTTATTGTAATAGTTATTTTTTTCAAAGCCTGCCTGATTTCCTGTTTGAACATTTTCCATAAAATGCATATTGTTGATCTGGCAGAATTCTGTTGATAGCGTATTATTGTAGGTTGTTATATCTTTAGTGAAAATTGTTATTGGATAACTGTAGTTGATTGTTAATCAAAATGTATTAATTGTTTTATAATATTCTCCAATAGTAAGTTATTTTAAGTTATGTAAATTAAAAACATTCATAAAATTTGAAGAAAATCAAAAATATCTCAGAAAGTAATGGATTTAGGTATAGGGAATGCTTAACAAAAATGAAAGGACACTTAATGAACTATCCATTGTAGCAATAAAATTGGTAGGGTTTCATTTAAAAAAAAAATTAAAAAATTGCATTTTGCGAAACCTGACACACCCTGTATACTGGGAAGAAATTTCAAAAAAGTGATATTTACAAATATACTATGGTATATGGTAAAAGTTTTTGCATCGTGAAAATTAACATAAGTTGTGTATTAGTGCAGTGGCAATGTATCTAATCGGGGTCATTCTTTCTAAAAACAGTTGAATATCTCAAAAACTAAAAGGAATAGATAGATACAATTTGATATCAAATTAAAGCTCTTTTCATGGGCTTTTCAAAAATGTAACAATATATAGGGTGTTCTATTTAAAAAAATATAAGTTTAATATGCCCTGGAATTATGAAACACCCTGTATGCTTCCAAATATTTTTAAAATGTGCACTTTAGGCATGCCTAATATGCCTCCAAATTTGGTTTACGTAGCTTTTATAATAACGGAGTTATCGACCGTTGCCACACTAAAAACTCACCCTGTATATATATATATATATATATATATATATATATATATAATATAAAATTTTTAAGGTGTTAGAATCTTCTTTGGGAATATGTTCGTCCATTAATTAATAAAACGCTCATGTATAAATTTGTCGACGTTTCGGTAAATTTATTTCCTTAGTCATGACCTACAAGTGATAGGCTGTAATACAAATGTACAAAATAGATGTTACTTACAATCTATGTGAGCTCTGAGTAATTCGAAAAATCATCAATAGAATAAAAGCAGTTACTTTTAAAACATGAAACAAATTTTAAAAATAACAGTCATAAAATAAAATTAGTTTAAAACTTAGAAACTATAACATATAAGAACGGTCACTAATTCAAACAAGATTCTCACAATATAGTGTTGTTGGTTTGCCTGTTAATACTGATTAGTTATCGCAATTGAGAATTGATATTTTATATGAATTACATTTTAACGATATACATGGTGAGTGTGAATTATGACTTTGCTGTCTTTATGCGCCTACTTAATTTATATAGTAATGAATAAACTGTATTTAAATTATCAATATCGGATTTGAAATTTATTGCAGAATTGTTGTTTTAATATGAAAAGATTCCAAAATAATCGTTTTTGTAATTGTTTTCTATTTCTAAAATTTGTATATCGTCAAAATCAGCGTTATGTGTTTCTTTATTTAGATGAATTGCAAGAGCACAAGATTTTTTATTTATTTTATTATCGCTTTTATGCTGGCTTATACGATTGCGTAACCATTGTTTAGTTTCCCCGATATAGCATTGATTGCATTCACAAGTAATTTTATACACTACATTACTTAATAATTTTTTGTTTGTAGGATCTTTTAGTGGAGTGAAGAGGTTTCTTAGGGTTCTGTTATAATTTACCGCAAAAAAATAATATTTAATACCGCTCCCGGAAGTAAAATTGATAAGAGAGCTACCACAACCTTGCATAAAAGCCTCCCCTATATAAGAAACTTAACTCCGAGCTTAATAAAACTATTGAATACACCGGATATGAAGATTGCGGTAAATTATAACAGAACCCTAAGAAACCTCTTCACTCCACTAAAAGATCCTACAAACAAAAATTATTAAGTAATGTAGTGTATAAAATTACTTGTGAATGCAATCAATGCTATATCGGGGAAACTAAACAATGGTTACGCAATCGTATAAGCCAGCATAAAAGCGATAATAAAATAAATAAAAATCTTGTGCTCTTGCAATTCATCTAAATAAAGAAACACATAACGCTGATTTTGACGATATACAAATTTTAGAAATAGAAAACAATTACAAAAACGATTATTTTGGAATCTTTTCATATTAAAACAACAATTCTGCAATAAATTTCAAATCCGATATTGATAATTTAAATACAGTTTATTCATTACTATATAAATTAAGTAGGCGCATAAAGACAGCAAAGTCATAATTCACACTCACCATGTATATCGTTAAAATGTAATTCATATAAAATATCAATTCTCAATTGCGATAACTAATCAGTATTAACAGGCAAACCAACAACACTATATTGTGAGAATCTTGTTTGAATTAGTGACCGTTCTTATATGTTATAGTTTCTAAGTTTTAAACTAATTTTATTTTTATGACTGTTATTTTTAAAATTTGTTTCATGTTTTAAAAGTAACTGCTTTTATTCTATTGATGATTTTTCGAATTACTCAGAGCTCACATAGATTGTAAGTAACATCTATTTTGTACATTTGTATTACAGCCTATCACTTATAGGTCATGACTAAGGAAATAAATTTACCGAAACGTCGACAAATTTATAAATGAGCGTTTTATTAATTAATGGACGAACATATTCCCAAAGAAGATTCTAACACCTTAAAAATTTTATATTATTATTAGTAAAAACGTCCGATAACACAGCTGCTATATATATATATATATATATATATATATATATATATATATATATATCGACGCTCCTACCAAAATTGATCTTCCCCAATTCTGCATTCCATTCAAATTGTTCAGCACCATTAAATTATATCCCCAATTTATTCCAATTCTTAAACTTTCATCATTCTTGCCCCAGACTTAAAATTGCAGCTCGTTTCACCCCTGTACTTCAAGATTATTATTATTCTTCTTTTTCCCTTGACATTTAAATTGCATTACTGTATTCTTCTTAACATCAGACCTCTAATTTGTATTACAGTTTCCCCAGACTTGGAACTAGAATTTGCACTTGAACTTGAACATCCGAACCAGAACTAGAAGCCCTATTATTTCTATGTCTTAGTTTACAATAAATTTATTAAAAACATACTCACGTTTAAACGGCTATTATAATCATATTTTCACTTATTTAATTTTCACTCTTATACATATCGCGTACTATTCTGTTTCATGGCAATGCACTTCGGCCTTCATTGGGTTTAAAACTGACTTTCTTACCACGGTGCTTGCTAATATCATTTCGAATTCCCACTCCATTCATGGGTGTGATCTAGAACTTGTCGTTGTCCCGGACCAATCAAATAATTTTATTGCGAGCTGTTTCTGATGCAATGCTCGACATTTTCCCATAATCACAACCTGTCTGCAGCTGTCTTCGATTGTCAACATATTGTGTTTTGATAGATTCCTTGCTTTCCTATCAACAACTGATGCAACTCGACTTTATATTTCCATGTTCACATATGTTTCACGCAATTTTAATCATTTCACTTATCACATGGTTAGATCTTTGTACGCATTTATATTAACTACCTGAAACTCTACTTTCTATATCCGTATTACTTTAATCGTCTGGAACTCTTCTTATTAATGCGTGTCTAATTACACTTTATCAAATATACGCGTGCTTCCACTGAAAAATATCCTTATTTGTCTTACCTAAACTTTATTTACAGGGTATTTAATATTTACTATCTACTTTAATACATTTATTTCACATTCCTACGCCGACTATGCGTCTTCCTAAGTTTACCTGCGTCGCCCAAATTTATCTCTACTCTATATACAGGGTGTTGATTACTTACTATATACAAACTATGTCTATTTCTTAATTATCTCCTTAAATAAGTGTAGTTTACTGCTGACTATCCTAATTACTCATTCCCGAACTATCTTTCCTATAACGTGCACCCTTAAGCAACCCCTTATCACAGCAATATATATATATATATATATATATATATATATATATATATGTAATTGTTTTATTTTATTTCGTTTCGTTTCATTCCATTCCATTCCATTCCATTCTATTTTATTTTATTTACTATAGTAGTTTGTAAATAGTTTAAACGTTTTAGTTCGTTAATTATGCTGATTGTCCGTTTTCTCTTCGTTTGTCTTAAGATTGTTTTATGTATGTACAAAACGTACAATTAAACTTCGTACATTCTTTTCCAAATATATACCGGTGTTATTTATTTACTTTTAAAATTAATCCTGCATTAAAAATGCAATTGAAAATCTATATATTATTCTTCTATTTGAATTAAAGCTACGTTGCCGAAATTTACTGCCATTCTTCAAAACAACAAGTTTCATTGTGTACTTCAAATCTTATTCTTCGTACTTAAATTAAAATCAACTTTTAACATCGATTGTTAAAATACATTTTTATCAACAGATATTTTTAAACGTGTACTAAAACATTAACGTGAGATGAACTTCATTCGATTCCATTAACCATTCACAATTAATAGTTCATAATTAATGATTGACAAAAGACCATTCCCCGGATCGGATTCTTTATCGTTTTATATAGTATAAACGTTCCTACGTCATGAAATCTGGAGAAGTCGATAAATTTCTGGTTGATTTCATTCGTATGGCTGATATAATGTTCTCGGAATTAGCTTTAAATAATACATAAATTGCTGTCATTCTTGATTTATTACGTCATGAAATACCTTACTGTAATCCGAGTAATTGGTATTATTTAAGTAATTTAAAGAATGGATGCTTATCTATCTGTGATTTTTATTGATGGCTTGTTATTTCGGGTTTTACAATCGTAACATGTTGATTTATGGACCGTTAAACGTTTTATGGATATTATAATCTCCCTAATTGTCCATTCATGTTATTTGTTTTAATCATGTCACCTGCTTATTTGATCTATGAGTTTAGTGGTTGTTTTCTACTTATGAATGAATCTAGAAATTCGAAAAATCTAGAAAAATGAAGCAGTTTTTCGATTTAAAATAAACGATTTCTCGTTTAGCATTAAAAATGCTTTTAACTTGTCACAAAATAGAGTGGATCTTGTTATAAATATGAACAGTATGCTTACTTCACCTTATATAACAAATCCTGTATGTGAATTTTAGCAAAAACACGTAAAAAATTAATTAAATTGACGTACACACAAATCTTACTAAGAAATTTAAATACTTAACTAAAAAATTTAGTTCTTTTATAAATCACTCAATTGAAACAAAATATTTTATTTTTACCGTTAAGCATTTTCTCGTTGTTGGTTTTAATTCATTGGCGTTAACTCTTCTAAACAATAACTATCAATCCTTATAAAGTAAAATAAATCCTCCATCCCCTGTTAAATCGTTTTAGGAAGTTCAATTTTCATGCAAATTTATCTATTCCTTGTATACATTAATACTAAACTATTTAAATCATGTATTTCCATTACAATTAATCTTCAATTTTTAAGTAATCTCGATCCTATGATAGTTTTAATTTGGTTTATATTTTTGATTTTCCATTTAGTTTATTTTAAACAATCATTGACTGTTATATTTTGTTCATTTTGCGTACGAATTTATATACCTAGCCTCTCTAGACTACGAACGGCAGCATGCTCACATCGACGTTACAACCAACACTAATTTTCCCGTCTGTTTGTACTGGTTTTTAAATAAGCCAAACCCCTTTGACATCATGTTCTAAGAGGTTCTAGCAGTATTCGCTATTGAACGCGTCGTTTCCATATGTTTATATGTCAACGTTCCAATTCGGGAATCTAGATTATTCACCGATACGTTTGATATGAAACACGTCTTTTACGCATTTTCCAAATGAAACCCTTTCGACCTTAGTGATTTAAACTCTTCTATACTTGAAATTAGATAAATTAATACGCTTTTCAATTAGAAACACGCCCGTTTGTTATTAATTGCAAATAAAAATTCTTTTGGGATATTTATTTATTTGTGCGAGTCTGTTGTTATCACATATCACCACCGAGAGGGTGACGACAATTGGAAAATTATACAAGTCTAACTCATGTGCGTAACCATATATTTGAATTTTGTTTGGGAGCTTGTATTTTCAATCTTTCAAAATTTTATTTTTCTATAAAAATTTTAATACTCAGAAGCTGTATTGTGAATATTGGAGTTGGAAAGGAGACTATTCCAAGAAATTAGCAAGTTAACAGGCCCGAAAATAATAAATGCTTGCTAAGAAGCGACTAATTCGACATTTTACACGCACAAATCTATAAATTATGAAAACGAATAAACATCTCTGTTAAAGATTCTCATTAAAGTTTTACAAGAACTATTGTTTATATATCCCATGAATTAATTAATTTAGAAACGCGCGTGTTAGAAACAAATCAGGCAGATGTACATTAATTACCAATAAAGCGTAATATCGGATGTCAACAAGCCACAACTCGATTCAAATTCTCCCATTTTTAAAACATGCGGTTGATAATAATTTACAACTCTAAGTAAAATCTGGAACACAAGGAATGTTTGTTTGTGACACGATCTTTTCGGATTTAAAATAAAGCCAGACTTTTGTTTGTCTCCCTATGAAATTTTCGAGCCTTTGAGCTCACTTAATTTTCGTTAGTCTTTGAACTTGTTAGTTTTTGCTACAAGTTTGACAATGTTGAAGAAGTAAATTTTTTAACAACGCTATTTGCTGGGAGAAAAATAAACAACAAAGTTATATATTATGGGATGCTGTTAGTTTCAGCAGCTAAAATAAAATGAAATGCAAATTGCCATATTGACAAAATTGTAATAAAATATCTATAAAATAGAATTAAATTGGAAACAGCTGTAATCCAGGTCAATGAGCGCATTAAAAAGATACGTAGCGGACAAGGTGGTTCGAAAACACGAGACCACTCCAAGGGCAGTATTTCATTGATAAAGCATTTCACGTTATTTGATTTTCGTTTGCGTTTACCAAGTACGTATACACAACCTTCTATTATATAATAGTTACGGTTTGTTTAGGGTATTTTATTTTCAGATATGATAAGGATAGATTATTGTTTTTTTGGTATAAGAATTTATAAAAGTCCCAGGTATTTTATATTTTATTCTAGTGATTGATCAATTATATAACGAGGCATGTGTTTTAAAAGAGAATTAACTGTGGAGTATTTGTCCTTTGATGGTTGTGTAAAACATGTGCTTTACTATTGATAGTTGCGAATGAAAATGGTGATTGGTTTTGTAAATAACATATTTTGAGTTTGTGTATTTGATATTTGGGATTTTTTTTTCCAGTATTTTTTGTTTTATGATGAAAATAGTATGTAATTTGCATTAATTTTTATTAATTGCGGATTTAATTATTGAGTTCAAATTTTTAAATCGAGTCCTCTATAAAATATTAAAATGCATTGAAGAAGCCTAGAACATTTTCAAATCCTCTCAAATCCTCTTAAACACGATTCCACATCTTATCTTACTCGTTTCTCGAATTTATAAAAATTGGTAATCGTATTTTTGAAAGCATTTGACAGTAAAAAGGGACTTTGCTGTTTTAAAGAGGGTTAGATACATGAACTATTTATGAATTAATTTTTTTAGAAATATGATAATTGAATGTTATTTCATAAAAGATTTTTATTAGATTAAGAATTTATTTTTATAGTAGATATTTATGTACAAAGTCAACTGAAATAATTTCATTTGGGGTGGCAAATTCACGTAAAGAATTTTTAATTATATAAAATATAGGAGAATATTCAGAATGTTTAATACGGTATTAAAGATGTTTTTAATATTAGATGACTTCCGATAGGACTGGGGATTCACAAGGGGTGTAAATAGAAAGCATAATCTTTACAAGTGGAAATAGTAATTCTAATGAATTTGTTGATAAATAATTCTTATCTGTTTAAAATTCGTTTATTGGGGTAGTAGGACAGAAAATAAATGTAAAGTGTATGTTTAAAAATGGGTTTGAGTAGCATATTTTTGGACTCATTGTACTTCAATTTAACTCAACTATTTATCTCATTGGTAGTATTTGATTTTGGGTATTGTGGTAGTTGCTGTATATTTTTAATAAATTTTTATTTTTATTTATTTATTGCGGCATATTTCTATTATTATGCTCAATCATCGATATCAAAGAACAGAAATTACTATCCTTTAAAATTTTATCCAATCCCTTCAGGCAGACTAAGGATCTTCTTCAATGCATATGCTAGCGCCTATACACGTGTTTCACGGTTGTACCTCTAATACGAAACGGGAATATTATTCTATTAAATGCATTTTAAGCTCTCTCATTGGTTGAGACGAGACTAGGGCGGAAGTAGTGTAGGTTTGAACTTTGAACTTGAATAGTGAAAATGAAAGCTGTTCATGTTGATATTACGTGACCCTCAAATGATCGACCTCGAAGGGTACAAAAATTACCGGAATGGACCTTGATTTTTCTCTGAAAAAAACATGTTTTTTTATATGTAAAATGACAGTGTTGTTCCCATTTTGCGCCAGAAGTAACATAGCTTATCTACTCCGGTTCTATGGTTATTTGGAGGGTTGATTTTTTGATTGGGCTTGTTGTTATCTTGCTGAAAGCACTTTCATCACATCTGCTGATGTACTTGGGCGTCCAGATTGTGTGGTATCTGCCACACTTTCTCTAGTCTTAATTCTCAAACACAATCTTTCCATAATTCACACTTAACCATAACACGGGCAGTTTTTTGGTTTTTTTGTTGTTGTCGGTAAACCAGTGCGGATTATTGACGAGAAATTTATTGTTGATTTTCCTCACCGCTTACGTAAAAAATTAGCTTTGTCGAAGAATATAATTGGGGATAAAACTTGGCGTCATCTTTCAACTTGGTCAAAAATGAATGACAGATTTCAACAAGACGATCGGATTGCCTTTCGACATGTGATGCAACATTTGTAACTTATATGGATGAAACGTATGTTACGTACAGTTTTGGCCTCGTAAATCTAACGGGCCATCTTCACTGAAACTCTGTGAACTATCAAGCACCAGCTAAAAATTGCGTGTGTCGATAAAGTACCGTTAATCTCGACAGTACCAACAAGAATGGTTGGCGACTAACTCAGTTGGAAGGATCGTGTAAGTGTTCGAAGAGAATCCCGAAATACTATCCTGTGGGAAATACCAACCGAAATCGGGAATTACTTTGGACGCTACGTAATCTCGAGATACTAGGGAAAAACCTCAGAAGGACTAACGAGAGGACGCCAAAACCCGAGATCACACGGAAATAATTGAGTGCACTAAATTAAAACATACCTAAAATAAGCGTATTGATTAGAACACTAATATAACTATTTAAAACCGCTAGATGTAAGAAAAAAGGGTTCCCAAAGTTAAATACTAACTGTATATTGATCACGCCTCTTGTCTATCAGGGTTGGAAACTATGATTTACATTAGATATGAAAACACAAATGTATAAAGGCTTTTACTCTATTGCACAGTGAAAAATTTAAGCACGAGTACAAACATTCTTAAGCAAATGCCAAATATATCAAAATACTGATCTTAATGGAAACGTTTTCGACGAACAAAGTTTCTTTTTATTTTCTTAAAACTAATAAGAAGAACGTACTGTGGGTACGTTCACAAGTTTATACAGTTAAAAGAGTTTCAAAATTTGTATGAGAAATATCTTAAAAGTAATCTTGATTGCAGATACCTCAAAAACAACTTAAAATCAACTATCTCGGGGACTCAATCCAATTCTTTTAAGCAGATCCTACCATAAATTCTGCGAATTCGTTATGACTTGGATGTTTCTCAATCAATATGCCTATCCAACACGAAGTTGTTAGTATTTCAGGAATCAATTCTTCCTAAAAGTAATAACCACCACTCTGGAAGGATATAATTGCGTACTCTATTCGACTAATCATACCTAGTTCTTCAAATGTTAACTGTGCCTACTCATGTTTGCATGATATCTCTTTTAATGTTGTTCGTGTAGTGATTAGCAAACCTATCTTTTTTTTTAGAAAACGAACTTGAAATTATATTTGGCAGAATTCAGAAAAATGAATTAAAACTGCAAATTGAAAACTTTTGTTTTTTTCTGTCTATCATACGTAAAACTATTTTTATAAAATATTAATCTGAACCATAGAAGGTGCTTTACCATTTCCTGAATCGATATAATATAGTCTGTGAGCATTCTTCGCCTCATGTCGATGATGTCATAGGCATCAACGTTGTGTATTATTAATCAAAACGAATCATAAAACTGAAATAATATAGGATATATGATTATAACCATTTCAAGTGAATGTTATACGTACTTTAAGGATGTGCTAGATTGTTCTCCTTGAAACGACTACTTCTTTGCTTGCTCAACGAGTTATTTTTATCTGGTTTGCTAATACTTTTTCCAAAATCACTTTCGCTACATCTGTCGATGTAGTTGGGTATCTGTCCCATTTCTTTTGTTTTGAAATTTTCAATCAATTTTCCAACTACGTTGTGTGCAGTTGGCTGTCGTTCAATATGCCTCCGATTTGTCACTTAATGAAACTGTTCTTTTCTTTCACTATGGTACGGGAATTATGAATCACCCTGTATTATATTATCACCTATAACTTGAATTAATTTAAACACTTTGAAATTAGCAAAGCAATTTGTTTGTTGTGAATCGTGGGAGTCGAGTATGTTGAAAATTATTGCAAATTTTAGCATAAATTTGTTATTTAAATACGTTAGTGATAGTTATCTTATTCTCCAATATAAGTACGGTGAAATATGCGATATCCTTTAGTGCTCTATAACTTATCGATACTAAACATGCGAAATAGTCCAAGACCAATTATTTCATACTTTATTACTCCTAAGATTTTGCCGTTAAGTATCCCTACTGTTAGACTTTCCATATCGTGTCGGGAAGTAATATTAGTCGGCCCTTTTACACATATCGTATTCGGTGACAGCAAAAAGCGTGTACTTTTAGATACAGGGCGGAACCCCACCATTTACTAAAAGCTGCTTTCGTAACTGACGTCCTGATATATATTCTTGGGGTTGTTATTTATTACTGACGTTACATTATGTGCACATTGAACTTAGGGGGTAAAGTACGGAATGTATACATTTTAATATAATCATTTTTAAGTCATATAGTTACGCTTCCTCTTTTGTACACACGCAATTACCGAATGCTGTTGTTGATTGTTTTCGATAGGAAAGCTACGAGCCAGATCATAATGCGACATACTACGTGACCGGAATCAGCTATCACTATATAAAAACTACTTTTGAAATATTTATATGAGCGTGCTGCCGGAGAGTCTATTGAACTTACTTTAATGTGTTCTTCATGTGGGGAAACTCTTCGGAATATTGTTTAGTAATTTTCCGTTAGAGAAACTTAAAAAGCAGGGTTCCAGTGTAGTTAGTGGTTCACTCAAACTAAGGACTGACTGTAGTTTCTATTGTAAGTTCCAATTTTTTGCAACAGTGTGTTATATGAAGAAGTTTCCGGAAGAAAGCCTATGCAAAAGAAAGCGACGTTTTAAAAAGTTTAATCAAATTTTGTTTAAAATAACACTAAGGTTCAAAAAATTTTAATCAAACTACGAATACCTAAATCGGTAGAGACTCTTGTGCTACGAAACTATTGATAATAAAAAATGAGACCGGATGCATATAAGTAAGTTTTTAAGTGGCAATTTTACACATGTCGATGGCGTAATTAGCGAATACTGAATTGGTTTTCTCACGAATCTAAAATTGCAGTACAAGGCGAATGAGTAATTAGCATTTCTGCATGTCCACATGAACATAGGATGATTTTTACTATTACAGTCTTTTAGTTGCTTGAGATTGCAACACTTTATGGGCCGCAAAGTGAAAAACCAATTGCATTTGTTGCATCTAAAGTGTGCCTTAATACCCTTAATATTGAAATCTTATTAAAAACAAAAAGTTATAAACAAGTTGAGTTGGGCGGTGCCTATTTCATAAGCTACTTCATAGATATACTTTAACTGATGCTTAAAAATGGGCCATAGATTGTTATTTTCCCAAAAAAATTATTTTTCAAAAACTAAAATAGAACCTAATTTTTTCAGGGTACGTATAAAAATAACGAAGTGACTAACTACGCGCTCTAATTGAAATTCTTTGGTGAGTGGCCTTCAGTGTAATGTTTATGCCGCATGACAAGTGTCTAGTCTCTTTGTCGCATGTTGTCATGTTTAATTTTAAGTCGTAAATTCGTAGTTTTAAATCAAATAACAAAGCTGTCATCCCTTGTCCCGTTACATCCTGTCATAAAACCTCCTTTGTGCCTGTGAAATTAAGTTGAAAAAGGAGTAGTGACAGATACTTGCTCATGGACGCCGAAGTGAAACGGTTCGGTCCGATAACGTGAGTTAAATCATTAGTGACGCTGAATGTGATTTTATTGATAAACCCCTAAAAAACACAGTGAAAGTGCAAACGTAACACATACAATAATTCGCCTTATAGTCCACTTCGTTGAAGAATAGGAACGACACTTATAGAACAATAGAATAACGCGGAGGTAAGTCGATATATAAAATTTTAAGAGACCCCACGCATTAAACATGGCCTTCTTACGCCGGATTATTTGATGAATTAATTAGTTCCTATTCCTATCGTTCTTTATTATTACTTTTAATTTAATAATAGTCGTAGTTTTCGATATGTTTGAGCGTGTTACAAAGTGGCTAACATTTTGTTCGCACATTTAATAGTATAGAAACATTTGGGCATAACGATAGATTTATAATACATCCCTTTCCTTTGTTGCAAGGATTAGTGGTCGGTGGGTTTACTTTATGTAAACTATTTATGAGGGGTTGTACTTTAAATCCTTACATTATTTTTCGTCGTCAAGTTTGATGAATCACTCGGGTCATCCATAACAAAGGGGTTATTTGTTCGTAATTATTTGAAACATTAAACGTTTTGTCGGGCGAGCATTGTAATTAGTTGCATTTGTCGATTATGCATTTGTCGATTAATAATTTAATTTCGTAGATTAATTAGTTATCGTAGCGTATTTGAGGTACGCATTACGTTAATTTTATTGTCGTTCATTAATCAGATATAATTATATCAATCGATAAAGCTATTCTTAAAGCTAGATTTGTAGTTAAACGATTGGATCATATGTACAGTAAGATTAAGAAACAGGAAAATGTATCAATTGCGATAATTAGAGCATCGATGAAAAGTGTCGAACAAATTGAAACTCATTTCAAGTTTTTTTGCAAGGATATTTTCTTTGATGAAGAAAGTGAACAATTGGACGAATTCTTGGTTCCTAGGGTGAAAATCGATGATTATCTATTAGATGTTCGTATTATCGCTGAACAATGTGAACTAGATCTAGTAGAAAATAAGCCACAGGTGGAAAATAGGAATAATCCTTTGTCGATAAATAGTGGTATTCGCTTGAAACATCTATCAATCCCGCGTTCTCGGGACGCATTTCGGACTTTGAGAGTTATCATGCAATTTATAAGCGATTGATTCATCATAATGACCGTTTGTCCCCGGTTGAAAAACTTTGCTATTTCGTAGGTACACTAGATGAGTCGTTGCGTGCGTTAATAAAATATTTGCCATTAAACGATTGTGCATACGATGAAGCTTATAAAATCATTACTAATCGTTTTCAGTCCAAGAGGTTATTACTTTCGACATATTTTAATGCTCTTAAAAATGCCCTAAGGTAAGTTCCTCAGACACGCGCACTAAACTCCGGCAATTAATTAGTTGTTTTGATAAAAATATATTCGCGTTAAAGCAGATGGAAATAGATTTATTAGATTTCATGTTGTTTAATCTGTTATCAAAAAGATTGATACAAACGTTTTAAAGCGTTTTGAATTAGAAAATAGTGACGAGATTCCCTCGTTCAAAGATTTAAGATCGTACATTGAAAAACAACGTAAAGTATTGGAAATAAAGGACGTTGCTTTAGGAACTTGCTTAAAATCTCGAGATTCCTTGAAACAAGGGCAAAAAGGAAAGTTCGTTAGCACTTCGGCTAAAACTTCTTTAGTTGGTACCACCAATGATGGTAAAAATTGTAGTTTGTGTCAAGCTGTGCATCCTATTTATAGATGTAAGCAGTTTCTCGATAAAACCCCTCAAGAAAGATTTGAGGTGGTAAAGGTTAAAAAATCTTTGTCTTAAATGTTTAAATACTTCACAATCGCTGATAAATTGTAAGTTGGATTGGTCGTGTAGAAAATGTCAACTGTCACACAATTCGCTACTTCACTTGGATAAACGAGAAAAATTGGTGTCTCCATGCAGACAAACTCATCGTCAAAGGTCAGCGTCTCCTCGGAGAGCGGCGCCTAGACTTACTTCTACTAGTATACTTAGTGAAGACATTCTATCGTCGTCGGTTGTGCATGAGCAACCTGCCACTAGCTCCTTAACTTCGACGTCATTAGAACATACAACCACGCTGTTAGCTGCAGCAATGATGTCGGTGCTTGATTATACAGGAAAATTGCAACCTGTTTGTGTAATTTTAGATAACAGATCCATGGAAAGTTTTATGACTGAAAGATGCCGTCAGAAATTAGGTTTAAAGAAACGGAGAGCCAATGTTACTTACTGTTCAAGGATTTGGCTTGAATTCGTCGTTGGTATCTGGTGCACTATCGTGTGTAGTCAGCCCCTCGGGAGCACGGTCTCCAGCATATGAAATTGAATGTTATATTTTACCTAACATTTGTAATCAATTACCTCCCTCGTCTGTAGGGGTCAAGGAATGGTCGCATACTCGAGGTTTGGCCTTGGCTTATCCTAATTTTAATATTCCTGGTAAGATTGACATGCTACTCGAAGCTGAAATCTTTGCTCAGGTCTTGTTGAACGAATCTCGTTGGGAGTCGCTAACGAGCCAGTTGCTATTAAAACAACCTTTGGTTGGGTGTTAACGGGAAAGGTCGTTTCCCCCAATGATTCTATTACGTCGTTGTGTGCTTTCGTTGAGCCCTTAGACAGCTACATTCGTCGATTTTGGGAATTAGAAAATATTCCTTTCAAGAAACCCATCCTCCTGAGGAATAAAAGTGTGAAATAGAATTTGTGGAAAATTATAGACGTTCAAGGACGGTCGTTTTGTAGTGTCCTTGCCCTTTAAAATTTCTGAACCCTCATTCGTGGCTACGAGATCTATTTCCATTAAAAGATTTTTGTCATTAGAGCGTCGCCTGCTAAAAAATCCTGAATTGTATTCGGATTATAAAAAATTTATGGAAGATTATTTGAAAAGCAGTCGCATGGCTCAAGTGGAATCGTTTAAATTCGTCGGTTCATGAGAGAATGTATGTGGTTTTCGATGCTTCGTGTCAGGATCGATCTGAAAATTCGTTAAATGATAGCTTGGCTATTGGCCCTGCTCTGCAAAAAGACATTGCAGTTTTGTTATTGTACTTTCGTGTACTTCCTATCGTAATTACAGCTGATATTAAACAAATGTATGGGCAGATTTTGGTTAAACATACTCATCGTGATTATCAACGTATCGTCTGGAGATTTTCTCCTTCGGATCCTATTATGGACTTTAAATTAAATACTGTGACTTATGTAATTTCGTCGTTGCATTTTTTGGCCTTGCGTACTGTTCAAGAATTGGCAAGGTTAGAATCGGTTAATTTTCCTTTCGCGTCATCGGTATTGGTGAGCGATACCTATGTTGATGATTTAGTCACTGGATGCAATTCGATTGAAGCTGCTAATCAATTAATTGGTGAGTTCAATAGTATTAGCGCTAGTGGTGGTTTTCAAGTAAGAAAATGGAATAGTAATTGCCCGGAAGTGATGTCCAACTTGAAGGAGTCCCTCTTCAGTTCGGAAGCAATTACATTTCAAGATAAAGATAGTGGTTCAATAAAAATTTTGGGCTTTTTGTGGCGCGCTCTTACAGAAGTATTTTTGTACAACTTAAACGCTGAAGCGCGCACTTGCACTAAGCGTAATATTTTGTGAGCTATCGCAAAAAATTTTGATCCTCTCGGTTTGATAGCACCTTTAGTATTTTTCGCTAAACGTTTAGTTCAAGATCTTTTGCTTTTAGGCCTCGGTTGGGACCAAGAGCTGCCATTGGAGGTCGTCGAAAAATGGAAACATTTTTTGAATGATTTGCCAGCGGTTTAGAATATTGAGCTTTCGCGTAGCATCATATGTAATAATTTTAAAAAGATGGAGTTGCATGGATTCTGTGATGCTTCTGAAGCCGGATATGCAGCTGTTGTCTATTTTCGTTCGTTTGATTTAGAAGGTAATATTGCTGTGTCATTAGTATGCGCAAAATCGAAGGTTGCTCCTACTAATCGCGTTTCGTTGCCCCGTCTCGAATTGTGTGCTGCCGTACTCTTGGCAAATTTAGTTGATTTCATCAAAAATACTTATACAGATAGTTTATCATTTAGTGGTATTTTCGTGTGGTCAGATTCTACTGTTATTTTGGCTTGGATTCGGTCTTCCTCGCATAAGTGGAAAACATTTGTTAGCAATCGCATTTCGCATATTCAAGAATGTATTCCTCCATCCTCGTGGTTTCATGTTAAGTCCCAGGACAACTCTGCGGATTGTGCCTCACGTGGACTTTTGGTTTTAAATTTGGTTCATCAGCCATTATGGTGGACAGGACCTTCCTGGTTAGTGCGTCGTAGCGAACAATGGCCAGTAACGTCGCTGCCAAAACTTATCGACTCATCTCAGATGGATTTCGAATATCGTATTCTGTCGTTAACAGTCGTTATGCTTGAGAATTTTTTGGATTTGTTATTGGATAAATTTTCAAAACTGCAGAAAATTTGTAGGATCATTACATGTTCAATGTCCGGTGGATTTGCGTTCAAAATATTCTGATGGTTTGTCCCTAGCTCAGCAACAAGAGGTTATACATTTATTGATTAAAAGAGTTCAAACAAATGTTTGTGCCCAAGACATTGCAAATATTAAAACTGGAAAACCTGTTAGTAAACAACTACATAGCCTTAGTCCGCTTCTAGATAGTCGTGATTTGTTGAGGGTGGGCGGTCGCCTGCATGATTCGGGGTTATCGCATGATGTAAAATTTCCAATTTTGTTTCCTCGGTTGCATCGGTTGACTGAAATTATTATATTAGATTGTCATGAAAGACATTTACATCCTAGAAATCTAACAACTAAATTTTTATTAACTCAAAATTATTGGATATTGTCCGCAAAGAGGGCTATTCGGCAATGTTTGAAATCCTGCTTTCGTTGTTTTCGTGTAAACCCTGTGGCTTTATGCCCCCTATGGGGGATTTACCAGCTTTTAGGTTAACTCCTGGTAAGGCGTTTTTACATACGAGAGTCGACTTTGGTAGACCTTTCTCTGTCACGATGAATCGGTGTCGTGGCACGAAATCATTGAAAGCGTACATTTGCTTATTTATTTGTTTTAGCACTAAAGCTATCCATTTGGAATTAGTGTCTAACTTGTCGACAGACGCTTTCTCGGATGCTTTACGTCGATTCATTGCTCGAAGAGGCAAAGTATTCAAATCCATTGTGATAATGGCACTAATTTCGTTGGGACCTCTCGTGAAATCTCTCAATTGATGCGCCATTCGGCAGGCGTTGAGGGAATCGAATTTGTGTTTAATTCTCCTGCTGCTTCTCATTTTGGTGGGTTGTAGAAGGCCGGGATTAAATCGGTAAAATCCTATTTGAAAAGAATTATCGGTGAACAAATTTTGTCGTTTGAAGAATTCTCGACGGTATTGATTTATATCGAAGCGATTCTCAACTCACGTCCACTATGCGCACTGAGTTGCGAACCGCATGATTTTTCATATTTAACCCCGGGTCATTTTCTTAATGTTGAACCAGTCTCGGTGTTATCAGATCCGGATTTGTTGTCCATAAACCCCTCTTGTTTAAATCGCTTGCAACTGTTGCAGCAAATGTAACTAGGGTTTTGGAAAAAATTGAGTGCTGAATTCCTGCACACGTTGCAACAGAAAGGTAAGTGGTTGAGGAGTTTCGCTACCCTGCCTATTGATTTGCTGGTTCTCTTAAAAGAAGAAAATAACCCTCTTCTACAGTGGCGTTTAGGAAGAATAGTGGATGTTTATCCTGGTAGTAGGGATGGAATCGTTCGTGTAGCTACAGTCAAGACAGCCCAAGGGTTAGTTAAACGTCCTCTAGTGAAACTATGTTTACTGCCAGTTACTTAATCTTTAATAGTACATATATATATATATAATATATATATATATATATATATATATATATTCACTTATATAAGTTTGTCGATTTAGGTTTCTTAGTGAATAGCTATAATTATTTTTAAATATAAAATAAGTTAGTTCATACTTATTTTGGTGGGCGGGATGTTTGGTCTCTTTGTCGCACGTTTTCGGGTTAATTTTGTCTTTGTAAATTCGTAGTTGTAAATCCAATAGTAAAGCTGTCATCCTTTGTCTCGTTATATCCTGTCATATAACCTTCTTTGTGCCTGTGAAATTAAGTTGCAAAAAGGGGTAGTGACAGACACTTGCTCGTGGACGTCGAAGTGAAACGATTCTCTTCGATAACGTGAGTTAAGTCGTTAGTGTCGCCGAATGTGATTTTATCGATAAACTCCTAAAAAACACAGTGAAAGTGCAAACGTAACACGTACAATAATTCGCCTTACTGTCCAGTTCGTTGAAGAATAGGAACTACACTTTTAGAACAATAGAATAACGCGGAGGTAATTCGATGTATAAAATTATAAGACACCCCGCGCATTAAACAACAAGCCTATCGTAAAGTTTATGGTCGGGTTTGTGGTTTAAAGTTTCAAAACCACAAATTGACATTTTTATTATTATCGGCCCCAATAACACCGACAGACGCTTCAAATAATTTTTATTTCTTACTCATTAGTAAACTGCATTTTTTAGTTTCAATACAAACAAGGGTGTACTGCTTTACAGGCAGCAGGCTGATAAAACGTTACTTTGAAAAGCAAAATCTTTAATGTTTCCTACAAAATTAAAATTCACCGAAAGCAAAAGTATGATAAAGCTGCAACTGAATAAACATTAGATAACGAATTTTATTGTGTACCAACAAACGCTTACTATCATGTAACTTTTAAATTTATGACTGCGGTTATTGGGTATTTTCAACACTGATCCAAAAAGGAATTGCAAATGCCAATCATGTGCTACTAGCTTGTAAAGTAGCGTTTTGCAAGCTCGCTACTTGTAAAGCAAAACACCCAGCGTTTGAACCGTAACTCAAAAAACGCAGTTTACTAATGACTAACGAATAAAAACACCGCTAATAATAAAATACATGAATTTGTGGTTTTGTAAACTTTAAACCCCAACCATACCATTTGTCATATAGCACAAACATTATACCGGAGGTCATCCACTAAGGAATTTCAATTAGTGCATGTGGTGAGTCGCCTCATTATTTTTTACACGTACCCTGAAAAATTTGGTTCTATTTTAGTTTTTAAAAAATTATTCTTTTGCTATAATATAAACAATGACACAGTTTAGATATTTCTATGTAGTTGTGAAACACCTTGTACACTAAAATATAGAGCCCAGAATATCTCTTTAAACCTAGAACGATCACTCATTAACAACTTTTTGAAGTGTACAACAATTACCTTAAGAAGTAATATAATTTAATATCCTTCCCCTTAAAACCCGCATTAAACATATCCAAATTAAGTTATGTTCAAAAACCTGGTGTAAGAAAAATCCCGTATCGTAGATTTGCCAGAAATTCTAAAAATTAAATTAAATTGACTTTTCTACACAACTGAAACTTAAACTAATAAATGAGTCTTTAGAAATCATTTAAATATCTAAACAACTTAATTTAAATTTTACCGTTAGGTGTCTTTTTGTTGTTTGACTTTAATTTACCAGCATTGACTTTTTCCGTAACATAATTACCAGTCCATGCTCCATCTTCTTTTAAATCGTTTTAAAAAGTAAACATATTCATGCAAATTGATCCATTTTATA
The DNA here is from genome assembly GCA_036346225.1 of Platerodrilus igneus. Lineage (NCBI taxonomy): Eukaryota > Metazoa > Arthropoda > Insecta > Coleoptera > Lycidae > Platerodrilus > Platerodrilus igneus. Next base: position 456,014 of record JARFIW010000565.1, read on the forward strand.
TATACGTTCATTGAACTTCCATTTTAATGTTCATATCTTTCAGTAAATTCTTTCTTACAATAGTTTTTATTGGTTTCAATCATTTATTTTAATTTAATGTATTTAAATCATTATTATTACCAAACACTGTAGCCTTTGTCTGCCACTTTAACTACGTAATGCATTATATAATTACATTGATTACATGCCGACGTCGAAGTTTCAATCAACACTGATTTTCACTAGGCACAGATTGTCGTTTAAATAAAGCGAGCTTCTTCTGACGTAGCAGATTCGAGAGTATTCGAGCTTGATTGCGTCACCTTTCATGTGTTCGGTGGGTTTGAGATATTTATTTAAGAATGTAGATGTGTTATTTACATATGCTACAAACATTCCTGTTTATTCGAAAATTTTAAGTTTCACTTCTGCTTTGGGTTATTTAATAATTGGGTCGTCGTTTACTTATCTCAACATTTAATTGTTCTAGAACATGGGATCATTTCATTCATTTCGCTTTCTGATTTTAAAGTTTCCCCCAATCTTGCTAGATTCTCTCCAGACTCCTCGTAACTCTTGAGTATTCTTATCAAATTTCTCACCCATTTTCTTCATGTCTTTTTTATTAGTTTTTATATATGGTGTATGTTTTTTTATTTTTCGGTGCTTGATCTTTCAGTTTACTAAATAAATTTTTGGTCAAATTAAAACTTTTGTGTGCTATTGCTAGGTTGAATTTTTTAAACAGGTTTTCTAGTTTTTCTGAAAGCTCGGGTAAACATGGTAGTGATATGTATTTTAATTTTTGATTGTCTGTTATATGATTCTCAGTTGACATATTGTTGTAGAATTTACGAATACGTTTTTTAAAAATTTTTATTAATTAAGTCTTGTGGATAGTTATTATTTTTAAGTGTGCTTTTAGATTTCTTAATTACTTTATATCTGAATTCCGCATCTGATAATTTAATTGCTCTATCAGCTAGACCAATTATGACAGATTTTTTTTGAGCTAAAGCATTCTTTAGCTAAAAAAAATCGGTCATAGTTGGTCTAGCTGATAGAGTTGCGGGTATCCTTCCGTTGTTTACTATCTCATTATCGCATCCTATTACTACTTCTAGTCCTTCGCAATAATTCCTGATGTTTTTGTAGAGTTTCACTTTACATCGTACTTCTCTTAACCGACGCACTATGGCGGGTCACTATACATTAGTAAATATTTCCTTAATATCAACAAATATTGCAGTGCACTACCTACTGGTGGTGTTATGTATGATTTGTATTGCATAGTTGATGGCGTCTTCAACAGGTCTTCCCTTTTTTAACCTATACTGTCCAGGATATTCCTCAATGCGTTCTCGGTTTTCTTGAAGTCCGTCTATAAGCAGTCGTTCCTGTACCTTACCCATGGTATTTATCAGGCATATTGGATGGTGCGAATGGATTGTATGGGATTTTTTTCACTCTCCTTTATGATTTTGATTTTTCCTGTTTTCCACTTCTTAGGTATTTTCCCTCTTCTTAGGCTTTTATTAACCAACGATGTAAGTGGTTTAACTAGTTTATCTTCTAAAGCCTGTAGCACCTCTACTGAACGTTGTCTGGGTCTTGGGCCTTTTCTACCTCCTGCCCTAATCGCGTTTCTAATTTCATTTTCTTCGAATTCTGCTGTAGCATACTCTGGCGGCTCCGTGGCGTAGTGGTATGTGTGTGACTATTACGCCCAAGGTCCCGGGTTCGAATCCCGACACGGTCCGCTTGAAAAATGTTGGGCGAGCATTTTTCACAAAAATACACCCTCGTTCAGATGAGAGGTAAAATGGAGGTCCCGTGTGTGACTGTTGTCACGCACGTTAAAGATCCCTACCTTGCTTGGAACAGCAAGGGTTTGGCAAAATTCCAAATTTTCCAGGTAAAAAAAAACTCGCTTCCTGGCCAATGTAGTACCTACGGGTGGAGCATTGTAAAATCACATTTAATGTAGCATACTCTGATTCATAGATGTTTTGCTTTATCGTCCTTCTCTGTTTTTGTTATCGTCTTGTTCGTCGTCATCTGTTGGTAGTGCACTAAGTATGGTATCTGTGATATCTTTCCATATCTTAGTGTCTTCTGTTTGTAATGTATGGTAAATCGGCGGTGGTTTAATTTGTTGTCTCACTATCTTATATGGGATTCCCCAGGCATATACTTGTATATGTTGTTCGACAAATCTTTCCCATTTCTCTCGCTTCCAATCTTTCATTAGCTGTTTATAGTGTGCCTTAACATTTCTAGACCTCTCGAGATTGAATTGTTTCTCCTCATTCGTTTGCGACCTTAGGTACTGTGGGAATTAAACCACCCATATTTTTAAAATCATGTTTATTTACGTTTCGATCTATGACCTAGGATCGTTCTCAAAATAATAAACACTTCAAGTTTGACATTTATGACACAAATTGAAGGCGACTTTGATTTATTGATGTTCGATATATTTAGTTTGAGTACATTAGGTGAAAATTTTAAAGTTTAAAAGAATGATTGCCTTCAATTTGTGTTGCGACCTGGGACCGATTTTTTAGGTAGCCAATACGCTTAACGTGAAATCAGCAGATTAATTTTTATTGGTAATTTCGAATAAATTCAATAATTTGAGGTTTGGAAAACATTTTTTAATAATAAATCAAAGTCACCTTCAATTAATGTCATAAATGTCAAACTTGAAGTTTTTTTTTATTTTGACAACGATCCTAGGTCATGGATCAAACGTAAATAAAGATGATTTTAAAAACTATGAGTGGTTTAATTCCCAAAGAAGGTTAAGGAAAATACTAAACAAACTACAACAAACATACAGGGAGTATTTACTTTGGTACTGCTTCCTTACTCATGACCTTTGATTTGAATCTTTGTGTTTGTGGATCCTAGGTCCTATTTTTCCATCGGATGTCAGTTCTTGTGCGTGGTATAACTTCGTTGATAGCTCCTTATTTTGAACTAGTTAGCTTACTTGTGTACTCGTCTAGGTCGTCATCTATGCCTGTAGGTGGTATAAATGTGTCACGCAGCTGTTCCCAGTTTGCTCCTTCTTTTGGCATCTGTCTTGGATTCGGGATATGAGTACCCCGGTTGGCGTCTTTACTAATAAGAAATGCGATTAAATTATAATCACCTGGTGTCCTGTGCTCTTGCATACGCTAATTTTTTATTTTACGCCACGCTAGCTTGTTTGCTAGAGTTATATCTATGTTCGATACTTTATCTGTACTCGATGTCTTATTATTTTTCAGACTCTTTAATACTTGTTCAAACTCGTCCCTAAGTATAGGATATCCCAAATTATCATTTTTAATGTCTGATTCATGTTCTAGTGCTGTTAGTTCCGGTCCTACATATAAATCCTGCCATATATCCACTTTCTATACATTTTTTATAATGATGTCTCCTCTCGCGCATCTTACATTTGTGCTATACGGTTTTATATTCTTGAAATTTGTTCTAATTAGTTTGTATGCTTCGTCTGTTTTTCCAATTTCCATCTTAGTTTGTACCTCATTCCATTTTCCCTAAATCCATTAGTCTTTAGCTTACCTGCATTTGCGAATAATTTCCCATTTTAATGGTTTTGTATCGCTATTTCCTGCTTAGTTTGGTCTGTTTTTGTATTTTTGCCTTTCTTCGTCAGAATATCCTTTTTTTACCCACGTTCTCTTATTTTCTTCTTGTGTATACTGCACAATATTGCAGGGTGCCATCCCTATGCTGGATTTAATGTTATTCTATTCTGTTTCTACTTCCTTAGTATCAAAAATTTTCTCGATGTGTTTTTACAATTCGTTTCACTTTTTCTCACATCTTTTGTGGATATCTCCATCTTTTAGTTTCTCAAAGTCAAAGTACGTTTTCCGTTCCTTTTTGTTTTAAATTTTTAATTTAAGCGGGGTTTACATGATTACTATGTTGTGGCGAGTGTCTATATCTGCTTCCGGGTAGCTTCCATAATTTTATACTTGATTCCTATACCGTTGTGTAACAAGAATGTAATCTATTTGATATCTCCCCATGTCTCCTGGCATCTTTCACGTGTATCAACTTCTAGCACGAAGTTGAAATAATGTATTTGTTATGGTTAAATTGTTTTTGTGGCAAAATTCTTCCAACATATTTCCCATGTCGTTTTTCGTTCTTAAACCAAATAAACCTACTGCCCATTTTTCCCTATCCTCACCTCACTACTTTACAATCTTCTGTAATTATTAAATTTTCATGCCCTTTTACGAATCTTAGTATGTCTTCGATATCTTTGTAGGTGGATATGTAAACTTGTATTATTACCGTATTTACCGGTTTAGTTTCAAATCTAACCATAAGTATTCTTCCTTTTTTTTGCAAGTACTTTTCTACACAATTCCCTACCTTTTTCCGCATAACAATCCCCACGCCCGCATTTCCTCCCTATGATCATGTGTGAATTATCTAAAATTTCTCTCCAAAACACCCTCGCCTCGGGCCACCGATCTTCGCTAATTCCTACTATGTCTAATGCTAATCTATCCATTTCAACTTTCAAATTCTCTAGCTTACCCACTTGCTTACTGCTTCGAACATTCCACGCTCCAACTCACAAATTTTCTGACTCGCAAAATGTTTCCGGTTCTTCTTTTAAACTTTCCGACCACATTCTCCGAAGCAGTCCCCTCCGGGAGATCCGATGGGGGCTATTTTAACTCCGGAAACTTTTACCCCAGAGAAAACCATCATTTAAATAAGCATTTTTAGTACACTATGTATTTGAGACGTAATGTGGTGGTTTCCCGTTACATTCCACATCGCAGTAGTGTCTTAGAATGCCATACCGGCCCCTATGGTATCCACCACTCCATATACTGAATGAGCTGCTGCCCTTTTTCGAGGGCCCTTTTTAGTCTGCTTCCTCGCCAAAGACCCCACTAATTTGGTTTAACCTATTGTTCGGCTCTTTAGCTCACTGAAACATGCAAGCTATTTACCCGTTCTGGTATTTTAGAACTTCAAGGTGTAGGTTCTTTTAAAACGTAAGACCAAATTACTAAAAATAGAACTTAAAAATGTTTGTTTTGTCTAAAGTATATTTAAAGACAAACATTGTTTATTCTCATAAACGCGTAGCTCCGCAAAATTTAAAAGTACCTACTCATCGTATTTAATAAGTGAGATCATATGCGTGTCCTCGAAATTCAATTATCTATTTAGATTTTATAGCTGTTAAAATTCTTAATTCGGAAGTATGATTCACTTCCTTAGCTTTATCAAAATAGGAAACACTTTCAAGCTGATTAAACAATCTCAGCTTTAAACAACTAACGCAGGTGGCCATTATTCAAAAAAATAATTGTAGTATATATTAGCTGATGCATCTGGTAGAAAAAAATTCGATTCAAAATTAATACATTTCCCCGAAGTGGATTAACAAATTTTAAGAACTAACTGTAAATGCAGTATTCAAGACAAGTAAATCGTAACACTCACAAAAACCCGCCTGGAAAACATTTGATAATATTCACAGGTTAAACCCACAGGAAAATGCCATTTTTATTCTCTCCATTTGTGCAAAATTTCCAAGTATTCAACAGAGTGTTTTACCTTAAATTATAGTTAAGAAGTTTAAATGTCTGTGTTAGGTGGTGAATGTTGTAGGAACAGCATATACACCCCTACTTAAGATCTGTTAGTGTAGGATTTTCCTCTTCGATCATAATTTTGGCAATTCTTTGGAAACTTCTGGATAATCTGAAGTGTTTTGCGAAAATTTGGTTTATTGAAGCTGCTTTTTTAGAATAAAATTCTCAAACCTTCACGTCCGTCTCTGAACTAACATGAAACCTATAATAAATAGTTTTTTAACATTAATCAATTTCGTCAATTTTTTATCGTATTATACATCTTTAAGAATACAAATTTGGAAATAGGCAGCATCTATTATAGCTAAATGACAGTAGTACCTAGAGTGGTTATACAGAAGGCGTAACAGATTTTCAATACAAGAATGAATGATAATAATATACGTCAAGGGAATTGCTTACCTTGTAATCAGCTAAGTAGTTTAATTAAACTAAAGCCCAAATTACTAAATCCTTGCATTAACGCGTTTTGTCGTCTGACACGTATGTCCGGGTCCTATTTGGGTCCACGGTCTATTTTCTCCAAATTGTGGCTGAGGTCGTTGAGCTATTCTACAACAGTTAAAACCGAAAACACAGATGAGGCAATTAGAAGGGACAGATAGGAATTCAAAGGTAGTTCACCGCATTTAAGCCACTGACTCGTCACTTGTCTCTTCAGTAAGATAACACAAGCTAATCTGTCGACGTACTTGTAAAAATCCCTCTTCTATATTGCCGTTCTCATTCGTTGAAGCAATGTCGCACATTACTTCTAGCGTGAGAAAACGTCTAGTTTAACATTCCATTTACATGAAATATATAATAAACATAATAAACTATTTCTAATAGTTTCTTACGCCAACTGGTTGAGGCGGTGACGTACGTTACTTCAAAGTGTGTGAAAACGTCTATGCGGCAAAATGCGTATAATAAGTTACAAGTTATTCCCCTAATTATGCATTGGAATTCAACAATCGCATTCTTATGCGTTATAACCTACGTATACTACCTAAATTATAATTAGAAATATATTTCAAATGCAGGATTGGAAATTCCCTATATGTAGCTATTAGAATAAGGTTTGTGACACCAAAAAGCGTAACACATTTTGGGCAAAAATATTTAGAGTTGTTGTTCTAGAAGTATCATGCAATTTAGGAATCTCACCTACTAATTTTTAGAGATAATATGCTCAAGAAGAAGGCCGAAACAATAAATTTCAAATATTGTCCTAACCCAAAGACTCAGTTGAGCCTTTATGCTTTGATTTAAAATTCTTGTCTATCAATTACATACTCTCCACGTTCCAAAATAAGTGTCCGATTTTAGTTTTTTTTAATTGCTTACTGAAATTATTAAATTATATATCAGCAGCTATTTATTTAAGTTAAGCATGAAAAAAGTGAATCTAGTAGCCTTCCATGTGATTTTCCAATGCTCCACCCGAAGGTACTACATTGACCAGGAAGCGAGTTTTTTTCCTGGAAAATTTGGAATTTTGTCGAACCCTTGCTGTTCCAAGCAAGGTAGGGATCTTTAACGTGCATGACAACACTCACACACGGGACCTCCATTTTACCTCTCATCCGAACGAGGGTGTATTTTTGTGAAAAATGCTCGCCTAACATTTTTCAAGCCGACCGTGTCGGGGTTCGAACTCGGGACCTTGGGAATCTAGTAGCCGTTCCTTTACATTTCTAATGCTCCACCTGAAGGTACTACATTGGCCAGGAGGCGAGTTTTTGTTGCCTGGAAATTTAGAATTTTGCCGAACCCTTGCCGTTCCAGAAAAGGTATGGATCTTTAACGTGCGTGACAACACTCACACACGGGACCTCCATTTAACCTCTCATCCGAACGAGGGCGTAATATTTGTGAAAAATGCTCACCTGCCATTTTTCAAGCAGTCGGCCGTGTCGGGATATGAACCCGAATCTAGTAGCCACTGAAAGTTTGACATTAGTCAAAATAGTTTTTGAAATGAACAAGTAAACTTTTATAGTAATTGTTATTTTGGTTTTTACCCGCTGACAATTTGTTTAAGGGTAATTATTACGGTTGTCACAGCAAAAACTACCCAAATAGTGAAGAAACCAAATTTGAATAGCGACCAGTGAGAAGGAATGCTACAATCTTTGCTTAAATTCTTCCACAATAGTAAACTAGAATATGGTGCCATTAAGCGCATCAGTGCCAACTTTCATGTTTCCACAAAAACCGTTAATCATAATTTGAATAGAGCAAAAACATGTTATGATTTCGGATATTTAGTAGCTAACATGTAAACTAAGAAACGGTCATTCAGGAAGAAAACGTAAAATCGAAATCCTTCATAAAGCGCGGGAAATTCTACTATCACAAAGATTTAACATTTCGTGATTTGTGTACCGAAGTTGGCGAGTCGCTAGGAACTATTCATTGCGTCTTAAAAGGTGTTTAACGAAAGAGAAAATCAACTTTTATGTTGCTCCTGACGAGGAAATACCAACCTTGCCAAAGTAAAAACTTTTTGACCAAAGTTACTTACCTTACCGCTCTTGCATGACCGTTGTGCCATCTCCATCGTAAATCTGATTTTAATGGAAAATTGGTATTTGGCCTTTTTGTGGTGCAAGAACCAGCAACAAGAAAATAAAAAGTTCGATAATGTGGTACTTTAGTGTCGACACTCGTCGAAGTTAGTCTTTCAGTCTATATTCGAACAGTAACAGAGAAATTAATTCCCGCAATAAAATAAAAATGGCTTATTGTCAGTGGAATCATGCCAATCAAAATACAGCAAGACCATGCTAAACCACTTTGTAGTGTTGATAACAAGGAAGTTGTTGCCCTGGTACTGAAAATGATGTCAACTACCAAACAGCCCCGATTTTAATGTCCTCGATTTGGGTTTTTTTAACACCATTCAATCATTACGGCACAAAGATTCCCCGTACTGTAATGATGAACTCATTGCCAAGTATGGAACGAAATAACCGCAGAAAAGCTAATCAATCTTTTCATTACATTGCAGAAGTGTATGGAACTGACTTCATAAAGGAGGCAACGAGTACACACTTTCTCACATGAGCAGGGACGCACAACGTTTGCACGGAATTTTGTTACACAATGTAGTTTGTTCCGAACGCGCAATTCAAGTAGCACATCAGGAACTTGACGGTTTGTAGTTACGAATTTGAGATCGTCCAAATTAACCTTCATCCTTAGAATTATCCAACATACTCCAATAACATCGCTTCGACATTGACTTATTACAAGAAACTTACCTAATTCACAACAAAATTTATTTCTAACCTCTTCTTTCTTCCGAACTTACATCCACCCCAACACTACAGTTCCAAAGTACATTTCCGCCGTAATAATAACTGATTCCTCAATTGGCGCCGCCTATCACATCCCCGCTCCATATCTTAATCTCATGCTATTTCTAATTCAGCGTAAACATAGACACTGACCTACATCAGTTGGAATATATTGACGACGGTCGCAGACAAACCAACACTAATAGCAGTAGATGCTAATTCCAAATCCACACTCTGGCCTAACGACGATACGGATGAAAACGGAAATACACCCGAAGTTTATTAATTACCATTACTTACATATCCATAACGTACCCATCATCATTCCCACTTGGGAGTCCCATAATAGTCATTCCAACATTAACCTCACTTCTCCTTTAGCCTCTAACCTGAATTACTTCTGGGCATTCTCCCACAATAATCAGATCAGTGATCACACTATTACACCCGATATCCTCCCCTTAGCTTCCAATCCGGTCTCATGCGCAAACGCCAATCTTTAATACCCGCAGAGCAGATTGAAATTCCTTTCTAGAACTCCTAGTCTACTTAATACCTAGGTTTCCGACTACCACATATGAAGATTCCAATCCGGATTTCTTGACCAGTGAACTAGTAAAAAATGTCGTAATCACCGCTTCTTCCGCGCTCTAGATAACATCAGATTCAACGACATACCCTGGTGGACATCAGAACTAGCAACCACCAAATGAGCACTTGCACAAGCAATGCATCGCTTACAAAGAGCTGGACGAGTAAACACAGGCCCCGACATAATCAATATATTCTTGAACGCCAGAACAAAAATGAGAGTATAAAAACATAATAATAATCAGAAGGAAAATACACCTCTAGAAAATCATACAAGACAATACCGCCGGTCCGTAGATCACATACAGGAAACTAATATAACCTCCCTCAACTCCATGTTCTGTCAGCTCCTTCTAACACAATCCTCTCCACTTACAAGATAACGCCGACTACACTTTTGGATACCGTCATTCCCTCAGCCCCGCTCGATGTTCCTACACTACAACAGCAAAACCTAATAAACAATTCATTAACCCCGCCCGAAAACGAAACAAGACACTGAATTTAAAATCACCTTCGTAGACTCTCTCATCATCAAACTCTATCACCATAAAGCTCGTGGCCTCGATTAAATAACAAATGATATTCTACAAAAATCCTTACAATTAGTGAAACCGTCCATCTACTGTTTACCAAATGCCCGTCCACAGGAATCCATAATTATTCAAATCCGCCTCCGTAACCATAATCCTAAAACCGAGTAAACCTCCCGATGACCCTCAATACTATAGACATATCGCCTTACTTCCTGCACTTGGTTAAATTTTCACGATCCAGTCGCTAATTTCCACGGTTCAACCCCCCCCCCTCCAAATACGTAATCGCCATCTTCCTTAACTTGCACTCAGTCTTTGATTTCCTCTGGTGGCCAAACCTCCTAAACTAATGAAAATCGCAAATTTTTCATCCAACATCGTACCTTACATCTTGAACCGCCACTTTAATTTCAAACTTCCACGCTACAATTAAAGCCGTACACAAGCATGTCCTCGAGGATCCCGTTTATCCCCGACCTTTTGAACCCTGACTATAAACTCTACTCGATCTTGATATCCCTAATACAACCACTCTCGCCTATACCGATGACATTGCTTTCCTAATACATGTAGACTTCCAAATTTTTATAAAACATACTGCCGCTGTTCTTATAAACTTCGTAGCATCATGGTCTTCTTTGAAGAAACAACTTCTGTTCCCTTCCAAAACATAAATGCTCTTACTAAAAGAAATCCTCAGTCCAAACCAACTTCCCACAATCGGATTACCGAGCACCTTAATTCCCCTATCAAAATCAGCAAAATACTTAGGACTCCACAAGACATGAAACTCAAAATGAACACCTACCTTTCCAAACGCGGCAACAAAATCACATTTATCATGCAAAATATCCTACAATCATTCCCCCACTCAATACACCTCACCATCCCGACACCACGATTAAACCTGAAGCAAATTATAATCCCAATAATCCGATATGCAGCAGACCCTTGGCTTCCTTTAACTTTTCACATCAGGACGCAAGCTAGACACTATAATCAGACTTATACTATACAACTCCTAAGCCTACCGAATGATCTCCACTAGCTGTTTTACATTTTACTCCGCATCCCACCAATAGAAACCATACTTTATGCAGTCATCCAAATTCGCAACCTTAACCACAACTTCCCAATCACGCTCCACGACACAACGCTATCCCCTGAAAATTACCGCACTCTCCTGAAATCAGAAATTAAAGCATGAATCCATAGTTTCCTCCTATAGTCCCTCTCTCCCACCGGCCGCTACACCTCCAACAGTTTCCAATGCTGTCGCAATGCAATTCCTAATCGGTCATGAAAACTTTCGAAATAAACTCCATCAATTCCAATTAACTCTTTCTCCATATTTTCCCCAGACAACATAACACCAGAAACCTCTATCCACCTAATATATTATTCCTGTCCAATCACCACTTTTCTAGAGACAACATTAGATCCGAAATAAACCTAGATCTCTAACTCTTCCGTCCCAAACTTAAACTACCTTGTCGCATACTTTCCCGAGCAATTAGACAAATTCCTGACATTAATCCTCAGCTACAAACGTCTTATCTAAAATTCACAACAATAAAACACTCTCCAAAGACCTTAATTCTTTTACACAGTTACACTCACCTGTTCACTTTTCATCTGCCCTGGGCGCATTCAGAAGTCACAATGCCCCTCTATACGCATGTCGATTTAGAAGAAGTTGCGTTCACCAGTTTGTTTTGAGTAGCGAAAGTAAAGACGTGTTCTAGTGCTATATCAACGCGAGTTAAACAGCGTGCTGTTATCGAATTTTTAACTGCTGAAAATGAGACTCCTACTGAGATTCGTCGCCGTTTAAAGGCTGTTTAGGGTGACGATATTGTTGATATAACTACTGTAAACCGATGGCTATTAAAATTTTGTGGTTGCGAGCATGGAAAAGCCATAATTGTTGATGAAATACGCAGCTTACGTCCGATCACTGCCACAGACGATGAAGATCGCCAACTCTTCGACAATTTGATTCAAAATGACTGGCGAATCACTCAAAACCGTATCACGAACCATATTGGAATATTCAAGAAACGTGTGGGTTTCATTATTGAACAACTTCAAACCAACTGGTTTTGCGATTTACTATTGTTCGTTTGTTTCTGATAGCGTTTTAAAGCATAAAAGCATCGGAATAAATGACGAATACCTTGAGCGTGCTTGAGAGATGAGGCGGAGCCTATTTATATTGGTACTTATAAGAAAAAAAGGTAGTGGGAGGAAGTTGTGTCAGAAGTACCATATATACCCTACCCTTGCACGGTCTCGACTGGTATACAAACAGAAATCAACAGAACTACTGTATACGTTGATGAAGAGACCGATCAAGAACAGACAAATATGGTAGTTGTGATTGTTTTTGGAAAATATTTAGTTTATTATATTGATTACTTACATATATGTGTATATCATTTTTGTTGACAAATTTAAAACATTTTGGTTCAGTAGTACGAAATATAACGACTATTTACTAAAATTGAGATAACGGAAATTAAGTGTGCCAAGTTACAAAAGTCCACCGCCCTCCTAACCCCCACCAACAGAACCTCCAGGTTTTTATTACCGATATTCAAAACCACACACTCTGCGTTTGCAGCTTTGCTAAACTATTGTTGTTACACTAGTAATTGAAAACACGAATCTTAAGGAAGTTTAGTTGAAATAGGGAGCGGAGGACATCGCCTCCCACGTGCATCAAAAATCTCCAAAGTTGGAAGTTCGCGACATATAAACATCCGTTAACATGTACGATCATGTGTTGTCCATCACCCAGTATCTTCTTGTGGAATGATCTAGAAACAATTTGCTGACTTGTTGACCGAAAAACGAAGTGTTTTGCAAAAAATAAATTTTAGTTCCTATCAAAATGCCATTGAATAGTGTTTGTTAAAGAAAGGTTAACTTAACGAGTTTGCTTGCAAAACATCATAATTTTCAAATTTATCCAATCTAATTTTTAATAAAGATCGAATCACATAATCTAGGAAAAGATTCTTTCATTCAGTGTCCCAACTAACACGCTTGTTATTAATGTTTTCCTGATTGGTAGTTGGACGAGAAGGAACTACCGAAACGTGCTATCAAATCATTTGTATTGAATAGGTTCGCCTAGGTCACATATGATAGTTATGGGAATATTCACAAACTTTGTAAGTCGTTTACTAAATGATGAAGGTGTAGCTACTTTGTATGTAGAAATAGCGGCATCCCATCGACAATTGTTTGCTTTGTAGCCTTTGATCTCTCCTGTTTGTAGGTTAATTAGACACCAATTTAATGATCAAAGGTCGTGCGAATATGCTTTTAATGTTCATTCATTATTAGTTGTATTGGTTCTTTTTTTTATTAAATAATTGGTTAATAAATGTGAAATTAGCGTTCTGGAGGAACATTTCGTATTTGATAACTTAGTGTATTGCGAATGGTTAGCGTTTCGATAGACGTACTATACCGCGTACGAATTATATATTTCCGGTGGCATTTTAATTAAAGGTAATAATTTTTTTAAAATTCTTTAATTGTATTCATAATTAGACACTTATAACATTGAACTGTTCTTTCCGGTATTATAGCTTTTTGGATGTGCAATATAAATAACTCCGAATTTAATTACTAGTTATTTATTTTTACTGTAAATTTCAGTTGACTGATTTTTATATCCTGATTAAAACTGTATACAATTATTTTATTTAGACGCAGGTTTCAAAAATAGAGAGCTATAAAAACGGCTGCTACGAGAGTATAACGTTCTCCTTCAAGCTAGTGGCCGTAAAGGTAACTTTCCTTAATAACCCATTATGGCCTTTAATCAAATGAATATTTAAAAAAAAAGGTTGAAAAATTATCTTGCGAAGTTTGATTACAGATGGAAGAGGTATGCCATTTTTATAACTTTGTACTGTGTAAGTTGAACGTCTTTGTTTTTTTTTTAAATTACCAAATTGAAAATGAATTAACTAAACTGAATTGGAAAGCTTAAGCGATTGGTCAGAACATCTTATCTAAACCTAATGGTTACGGGTAAAAATCCTGTCCGTGTCCTTATTTTCCTTGTTCCAATTACTAGCTAGTTTAGTTTGGTTATATATGAAAATATAAAGCATAATTTCATTTGATTAATCAATAGAATATATATATATATATATATATATATATATATATATATGCTACGATATCGCCGCTCGCCAGGTGTATATAACGCTCAGTTGCCTTGCTGACCACCACCTCTCTGTGCCTCTAAATAATCTAGAATAATTTTAAAATTCACATATGATAACAAAGATTGTTTACACCCTTCCCTCTTTGAGTTTCATACCTGAATAAGATAAACGAAATTCGCCAAAATTTGTATAAAAAACTAAGAAATATGTACAATTTACACTTCTACAACCTTCGTAATGTCATTTGCTATTTAAAACCTTTGAATCAAAGTAAAATTAAATATTCAATTTGCCCTTTACAAAATTATAACCCCTTTTTAATCAATTAAAGCCAGCAAAAATAATTATATATTATATCGAATGCTTCGTTGAACGTTCAATGAACCTCTCCCTTTTAACATATTTTCTACGTGTTAAAAAATCTTTTTGATGACCCTTTACACAAAATATTAATTTCTTGTATTTTTATTCCTAAATCCCTCATTTTCTCGTTGGTTTCCCTTTGACACATATTTTGGCTCAATTTAACTTTTAAAACTTCATCCCTCGCGTCATCAATATCTTCCATAATGTATACAACTTTATTCTGCACCTCTAGCCTAATTTCCTCAATTGTACGATTCGTTTGTTTTAGACCCTCGTTTAAGATTTTTATTTCTGAACTAAATTTTTCCCCAACTTAGCCAAGTATTGCTCAAACTCTGTCCTTAATTTTTATTGTCATATTTTTCATGCCCTCTTCATTTTTGTCCATTTTATCATTAAGCGCTAATAAAATCGACATTATTCTAGACTCCTGCGTAGTTTGCTGTTCCTCGCTGTGACTCCTTTCTAATACTCTTCCTGCAGTTTCAGTTTGTGTTTCTTCTACGAACACACTTTACTAAAATCCTATTTCCACCCCTTTATTCTCAACGCGTTCCTAATTTCCTGCATTTTTTGTCCATTTTAATTTAATTATATATATAGAATAAACCCTAAAATTCTAATTTAACTTTCTAAATTTATTTTCTGGCTGCCTATAATTCTTAATTTCGTCTATAAACCCTAATTTCAATTAATACTCTACAAGTTTTGCGAGTCCCTCGTTTAATCACCGATATTCTTGCTTTACCTATCCCAATTTGAATATGTCGTAGAATTAATTTTTTGAGCCCCCTCTTTGTGCCGCTAGATTTCTTCCGAGCCTTTCGTTTAGTCGCCTATTTTCTTTCCCTAAACTCGATCGAGCCCCTTCGTTTAGTCGTCAGTTTTCTTTCGAGTCCCACGTTGGTTCGACAAATTACTTTCGGGTTTCACGGTTGGGTCGGTAGATTACTTTGCTACGATATCGCCGCTCGCCAGGTGTATATAGCGCTCAGTTGCCTTGCTGACCGCTACCTCTCTGTGCCTCTAAATAATCTAGAATAATTTTAAAATTCACACAATTAAATTTATGCCTGGGCTAGCTTAGTTATACCCTGCACAGAGTGAACCACCATATGATAACAAAGAATGTTTACACCCTTCGCTTTTTGAGTTTCATACCTGAATAAGATAAACGAAATTCGCCAAAATTTGTATAATAAACTAAGAAATATGTACAATTTACACCTCTACAACCTCTGTAATGTCATTTGCTATTTAAAAGCTTTGCATCAAAGTAAAATTAAATATTCAATTTGCTCTTTACAAAATTATATCCCCTTTTTAAAGAATTAAAGCCAGCAAAAATAATTATGTATTATACAGAATGCTTCGTTGAACGTTCAATAAACCTCTCGCTTTTAACGTATTTTCTACGTGTTAAAAAAATCTTTTTGTTGACCCTTTACACAAAATATTTAAGTACATGTAAGTTTCAAATATTCAAAAATAAGATGTATGCTATTAGTTGAAAGATAAATGCTAACCTGATATTTTTGCGATCGATTTTCTGGCTAGATTCGTGGATTCCAAGTTGTAACCCCGTAGCTCTGCGTGCACTCCAATACCTCGAACTGCCTTTACACTGCGTGTTGCTACCTAATGACTTTGTGTTGCTTTAAGCTTTAGTTGTACTCTTAATGTCTTGATTTAGACTTTCCCCATTTATTGTATTCAGTACTTAAGAGTATTGTAGTTTTACGTCCGTACTGAGAGTTTTTGTTGAATTGCTTAGTTAGATTTCTTATTGAATTATTTAGTGCCCTAATTAATAAATTGTAAAGATTTGTTTATTACTAAATTAAATTTAGACTTACGTTTTATGCCAATGGCGGATTTCTTATACACTCGTATGTTTGAACGCGCACTTAACTGTATTTTTCACTTATAAATTTTTGTTTAACTTCACAATTGAACTTTACGTAATAGATTTACTTTCATTAGTAGAGTTCGTGCTTCGGTTAAGGAATCAATGAATGTTATGAATTTAGGTGAATTATATATAGACTAGCCCTTCCTGTGCTGTCATTGGTTAACCGCTTGCTATCTTATACTTCGACCATGTTTGAGACGTTGTCCTGCGCTATCATGCAGCCGGTTGGGTTTTGCTTGGATTTGCTCAATATATGCATTCTTCAGACGCTTCAAAAATCACGTAGATAAAAGCTTTATATTATGGATTTCGTTCGCCAATGGTACTTTGTACCTTTTAACATCACGTAATTGTAATTTTGTACAGGAATTAATCAAATTTTCTTTTCAATTCCGCACGTATACAAAGTTATTGTTCCATATTTAGTTTACTCAATATGCTGGGTTTTATTCGGAAATGTGGCGATTCCTACATTTAAAACATCACGTAGGCTAAACTTTATGATGGTATTCTTTAACATATGACGTAAATTAGATGCGTTTATTGACCTCTTTGCGTTATGCGCTAATGCGTCGAGTTTGAAAAAGATTTATTTCGCGTTTGTTTTACTTGGATACGCCTAATTTGCATTTGTTTAAGTTTATGAATGTATTATTGTTTCTAAAATGAATTGGGTTACGTCCAGAGTTATTTATTTTACTAAACGTGGTTAAATTATTAAAAAATGAGCTTCCTTTCATTGCCATTAGTTAGTTGTCGATTTTATACAGGGTATCTGGCATTGGCTTTTTGCATAATGAACGAATTGTAATCTTTTTATGGTTTAAATATTTAGTCTTCTTGATTTTTGTGTTGTTTATATGAAGCATACCTCCCATGTGACCTTAAATAACCCTATTATCATAGCAATATATATATATTTTTGTACTCCTCCCCCCCTTTATTTATTACTTATATTTTTTTCTTTCTCGTCGCGCGCCCCTTCTTATAAATTTCAATGCTTTTTGTATAATGTGCAAACACCTATTGCACGCCCCGTACTTTTGCACCGTTTGGTTGGTTATTTAATCAAAATTGTTATTAAAATTCCTCGACTATTTGAACTCTTTATTCTCAGGGTGTCCACCTACTTACCGTGGGTTCCGTGGTAAGTAGATGTGCAATGCCCAACCAAACTGCACTCTCTTTTGTTTTAGTACTAATTTTTGAATCTAGTTTTGTATATGCCAAATTTTATTTTATGATCAACGTTGCCTTGTGCCAAATTAATTTAATACCACAAATTTATGACTTTTGACGTTATAAGATATTTCACAGCACTCACCTGGATTATACTTTGTTTCCAGCCTCTCTTACTGCTGGCTCAAAATCCTCGTCGCCGTATGCGCCTTTACACGGTTGCACTATCCTTTTGAAATTCCGTTTCGCCTCCAGGTATCTTTCTTTAATTTTTGTTACTCCCAATATCTGAAATAAATGACCCGAATTTTAGAATTTAGAATACCCGTTTATTTTACTTCCCCTGCGCTAATTCTTCCGCCGTAGTTTCTGCGTTGACTCTTCCACTTCCAATTGCTGCTCTTACGTGTTCTCCAAATTAATACGTCCGCCTTTAATCCGCACTCAATCCAAATCTATCGTCGTCCTGTTCAAAATCACTCAATGCCCCGCTACATATACATCCATATCAAAATCAATCTTCGTCCCTTTTTATAACCACTCAATGCCCTGCTACCTATAAATCTATATCCAAATCGATCCCAAATATTCTTCCTTCTTACAATTCCAATCCGATGCCTTCTGCCTTTATCAATATCGTTCCAAATCTATCTTACTATTCGTCGCTTCGCCGTCGCACTAATACAAATCTTTACTCTTCCTTGTCGTCGCTATTATTAATTAATGTACCGATGTTGCTCTTTACCCTTCTTTAATAATCAAACTATTTCAAAATCAAACACGTTTATTAATCTTCAAAATCTTTACACAAATTAGCGCAGTTCTTTAAAATACGTCTTTATACCAAAAATATTCAAAATAAACTCTCCTTGTTTACTTTCCAAGGTGATAATTATAACATTACTTGCCTACTACATTACAAATTACATAAACTAAAATCGTCCAATAATATTCAAACACTAAGTTTGTGTCGCACATACCATAAATTATGTCCTTTTACACTTTCATAGTTTACACATAATATTCTAGCATTGGTCTTAAATATTTTACAATTCTTCAATCACATTTGACATTGTTATCACTTATAATTTTGAGATTACATATTCGTCCAAAAGTTGATTCTAATTAAACAAAAGCCAAAATAAATCACACATGACCCTGGATCGGCGTGGTTGATAGTGGACATCCATAGACGCATCCGGTTTTCGGATGGCAAATGTACTTTCAATGGCCTATTAATTCTAACTCAGTATAAACCCTTGAGCACTGTATATTTTATCACGTCATCAAGTCATTTTAATTTACCTCTTGGCACTTACATTTCAACTACCCTTTTGAATACTTTAGCATTTGTAAAGTACGGCAAACATACATTTTTAAATTATGTGATCAGATATATGGATCATTTTACTTGGCATACACTACCTTCTACTAAACAACCCTTAGAACCCTTGGTAGCTCCCTCTGACACTACAATATATATATACATATATCTATATATGTATATACAGTGTGTTCAACGATAAAGGTAACACGAAATATCTCGAATGCGCGACCTTGTATTTTATTCGGGATATTTTTACTGCATAAAGTACTTAATATTACACTTACTTTTGACAAATTCAAATTTTTATCACTGTTTTCCGCGCATGCGCAGCAAAACAATTTTTTTTAAATTGCAACCCCTCTTTGATTTCAAATTTAAGTTAGATTAATTTTTTTTAACAACTTTGACTTATAAAGTTTTGTTTTAACTTGAAATAGACTAATTGAGAGTGAATTAAAGTTTCGATTTTTGAAATTTGTATTTACCGTATTTTCAATAATATACCTATTGTTTTACAATGTTTCATATATTTTCTTTTAATTGTTTTGAATAATTATGGGTTTCAATGACCTCTCGTGACCCCTTATCACGTCAATATATACATATATATGTGTGTATGTGTGTGTGTGTGTATGTATGTGTGTGTGTGTGTGTGTGTGTGTGTGTGTGTGTGTGTGTGTGTGTGTGTAGTGTGTGTATACACACATACATATACATATTTGGATAATTGTACAAAGGTTAGTTGGTTAATATTAAACTATTAGTTAATAAGATGAAATAATAACTTAAACTTTTATACAAAGCCCGAATGATCATTTCAAATCTATCTAGTAATTGAAAGATGGAAAATATAAGGTCTCCGACAAGATTTGAACCTGTATCTTAGGCTTTCGCGGCCCTTGCATTTTTCAATTACGCCATCAAGACGGGTGACGACAATTGGAAAATTATACAAATCGGAATCATGTACACAACCATATATTAACGTAATTTTCAATTACGTTTGGCGTTTTTGTCAATATTATTTGACAGTGTTAAGTTTTTTGACTTCTGAAATGTAGACAGGAAGCAACGCTTAAAATTACGGCTAACTATTAAATATACATATTGGATAATTCTACAAGGTAAGTTGATTAATACTAAAGTATTAGTTAATAAGATTAAATAATAACTTAGATTTTTATGCAAAGCCCACATGATCATTTCAAATCGAGCTAGTAATTGAAAGGTGGAAAAATATAGGTCCGGGACAGCGTAGAAAACCATACTACATTCCAATTATTATGGGGTGAAAACTTTCTTAATACATCACTGAAGATAACAAACATAAACGTACGACTTCCACTCCATTCAAATAACTAATATTTTATCTATCTTCTGTGGTTTATATTATGCACTTTTAAGAGCGCATTGATTCATGACGGGAGCTTACTGATTCACTAAAGATCAAGACACAAATAGCAATTACTACATAGTCAGTTTCACGAAACAGTGTAGTGATGTCATATAACCAGTCGCTGCTATGTTGCCATACATTGTATATAATACCATATTGGCATATTGTTCACTGTTAATCCGTAGTAACAACACAAAAAGCGAAATTTGTTCTGAAGGAACTTAAACAAAAAATTCGTAAAATTACTAAACAGAACAAATCGCAAATGACAGCCGACCAAGTGCTAATGACAACGGCGCAAAGTGATGCCAACCCTTAGCATTTATTTTCTCATAAATATTTAGGTATATGGTTTTGGATTACAAGGGCAACAAAAATTCCTGTCTGTGACGTCACTACATTGATTTGTTAAACGAACTATATCACTTCTCGTTGTCACCATCTTGACCCAATCACTCTCGGCGCCAGAATGAACCACAAGTTTCTACACCATTGCCTGATATTTATGAATAGGTATCGTTATGTACCACGTAACCAATCAAATGAAATGTGCTTAGTATTACATCCTACAGCTAGGCAATACAAATCACACCTTGATAGGGTGTTTGAAGCATTAAATTCTTAAATTTAAAATTGCCCAAAATGGACGGGAATCTCGTAATAAAATAAGGATGCACCGGTCAACTAAGTAGTGCGGGTGGGTTCCTATGGCAATTTTACCTAGGTGCGATTTCAAGCTACGTTATTAGTAGCACTTACTCTGTTAAGTTTTTAATCTTTCAAGTTTAAAGTGCGCCAACTACGTCTGGGTTAATGGAATTTCCTTTGACCGACGTCTAAACCAGGGGATTGTTAATTACGGGGAATTCTGTTGGTGAAATGGATTTCTTTACAAAAGGTCACCTGTCTGTTTGAACAAATAAAAATATTCTCAACTCACCTTCCTTAAATCTATTCTAAAATAACATAAGCATTTCTGTAAACAAATAGTCATAAAATAACTTTAAATTGTACTTACTTTATTATTCGGTTGGTGACCTAAAGAAATTCCCATAACAAAATACATACAATAAACAGAAATGACGAAATTCATTTTCTTTCTTAATGCATCTAGCCTTTTGGGTTAAATATCTTAATTAATTATCCTTAACTTACAATGTCCAAACCTTATATTCCTACTCATGTAACACTACACATTGGGCAATACTTTATAAATAATAACCACTTGTACAGTTCAAATTACACATCTAATTTACAACAGTTTTACCTTACAATTTTATCTGAAAGTCACATTGAACCAAGATATATGTCATCCTTCAGGGCCTTAAATTCCAAATCCACTTTGTTGGGAAACAAACCATCTCAATTTCTTCGGGTTTGTAGGTCATGTTGAAAATCCATGACCAATCACGTGAACCCTCATTTATTATTTCATAACTAATCCGGTGTTTAAAAACCAAAGCTTTACTTTTCTGTCCAACCCACAATCTGTTCGTGTTTATGACTTCTAGGAATTGAAATGCTTTTGTTCAAGTGACTGTGTAACGATGTCATTATCCCCACTTTTCTATCTCAGAGGGGTATGCATGCTATTAATGTATACCTAACATGTGTAAGATGCATGAGTCATGATTGAAATGCTTTTGTTCAAGTGACTGTGTAACGATGTCATTATCCCCACTTTTCTATCTCAGAGGGGTATGCATGCTATTAATGTATACCTAACATGTGTAAGATGCATGAGTCATGATTTCTTTTACTAACTCGCGTAGATGTGATATAAATGAATATAGTGTACCGTATAATGATATACTGGTGTGTAATCTAATCTCTGTGGGTTTCATGAACTTATAATTTTTCCTTTGTGTTATTTTGTAAAATTTTATTTTTATTGCATCTTGCATACATTGTAACTAATATTCGTAATTATGTAGGTGTATTATTAAATATAATATCTTTAACATACAAAAGCTTTATTAAATTGGTTTGGGAAATGTATAAAAAAATTTGTTTTTTCTTTTGATAGCTTTGAAATAATTAATGAATCGAAGTTTCTTTTCAAATGTATTGTACAGAAATAAATTGATGCTTTTGTCACTTCTAAATTTATGATGTTTATAGAACTCCTATTTATTGAAATAGCTTATTAAACACTATTATACTGAAATAAAAATTATACAGGGTGCTTTAATAATAAGTTGTACGTTTTAAATTACTTTTTCCCCTTTTTCATCTGATTTTTATTTCCCGTAATGCCCAAACCTTACAACCTAACATATAAATTGCTCAAATACATCTTTTTAAATTATTAAAACGTGCTTTGAAAGTAAAATAAAAATAGAAATCTGTTAGAAATATAATTTAGATAAATAAAAATGTTGTAACATGGTTGAAAGGCTTACATTTTAAGCATCGTTTAGCGTAGGCGTCAGCAACCTTGTTTGGCTGTGAGCCAAAATCAACTAAAATGTGAGTATTACAAAAATGTTTCGGACCAGCGCTATTCTCAATTAAAAATGTTGATGAAAATTAAAATAAATTTTAGACGAAATAATTATAATATACTGTATTTGCGAAATTATCAAATACGTCACTCGGTGACCCGCGGATCATAGGTTGCCCACGCCTGTTCTATGGTGTTAGATGACACGAATTATTTTGGATTGCTAAGGTAGTTGGTATTACTGATCTAAATTGGATTTATTGAATTTTATGCAAATTCTTAGATAAGCCCCAAATTCTTCCGCATAGTCAACTTTGTTGCGGTTTATTCTGTAGTAGTAGATGCGATATTTTTTATTAGCTAAAGCTTATTGAGTTGAAGTAAAACACGCGAAAGCAAATTTTGGGCAACATCATTTAACAAATATTTTTGTTTTAGTTTAATATGCTATCAGAAATTGTGTGTGAACTTTTTTTTCTTTGCAGGCACTTTGTATATGAAGAGTTGTCTTCACAATATTGTTTAAAATTTGGTAAGTAACCGTAGCTTTAAAATATTCTATTTCGTATAGCAATTGCTCTATTCGTCATTGCTGTTAAGTATTATTAATTTTTTTACGTAGCTAAAATTTGACCAATTTATCTACATATCCACATACTTCACACACAGGTACTTTTTTTTAATAAACTTTATTTCTTATTAGTCTGATACTTAAAAAATTAAAACAGACCTGACCCATTCCCTGACTAACCTGTTGTTGAAAGTTAAAGTGAAAATGTATTGCTGTTGAGGTGTTCAAAATCACCCCGGTTTCCCCTCCAGTTCCGCCCGTCAGCAACCGGAAATCAGAAACCGAAAAGTCCTGAATGTGTCCTGGCCGTTGGCAACCGGAAACTAGGGAAGCCACGTACAGTCCCAGGTGTGGTGGTGTCGTCAGTGATATTGCCAGGGCGTTTTCCCGAAAGGTTACATTAAGATTAGTTGCAATGTGGGTTAATGAGGTCTTGAGTTATTAATACATCTGTGTTTGCCCTCTTGTTATTTGTTAATTAGCATAGGTAAATTTAAGGGTTAGTTTCAAAAGGTCCTAATCTATTAGGTTACAACTATATTAAATACTAAACTTATTCTACGTAGAAGTTCATTAATCCGCGTGAGACTTGTTTATGAGTATGCACGTAGTGTCACTGCACATGTTCACTTAAATTTAGTTGAATTGTTTTTTATTATATGATTTAGCCCCTGGTGCCTCGGTGGCCCGATCCCTAGAAAGTCGTCAGTGGGTGGGTCTCTGGTAGTTCCAGGAGCGTCTTTGTGTTGTTATTGTAGTCACTTTCGGCGTATTATTTGTTAGGTTACGTGTTGTCATTTGGTCGCTCGAGCGATTTGTATGTGTGTGTGTGTGTTTTGTGTGTATTCGTTTTGTTTTGTTTTGGTGTTTGTTGTTTATTTATTTGATTGTTTGTTTATTAGTTAGTAAGTTATGGTCTTTGTCTTTCATGTCTTTCGTGTAGTGTTTTTGTCATGTAGTATGCAAGTTGATTTAGATGTGGGAAGAGGTCTTCGTCCCACGTATGTCTGTCATAGTTTGTCCGTTGTTAAGTGCGTCTATAAGATTTGATAACTGGCTCTGGCTTTGATAGTAGAGAGATCCGGAGTAGGCACGTATTTCCCCGGGGGGATTGCGTGCGCCGATGACAGGAATTAAGTTTACGTAGGATAAGGACGGTGTTTCGATGGGAAATGTTCGAAAATATAAGTATTAAACATTCGACATTTCGACAAATGTCTGGCACGATATATTGGTGTTAATCCTTTTGGATACTGAGTGCCGGGGTTCGATGCCGAGGTCGTGCCTTGTTTTTTAATTTTCCAAGGGAAAACTGACGCCATCTATCTTACGGAATTCGTCGCGATCGAATTTTCCAGAACTTTTTATACAGGAATCGCGCATGCGTCGATTTGCGCTTGATTTCACTTTTGTTGATGATCCGTCATTCAAGTTATTAAATTCAAAATTATGGCGCTATTAAATATTTGGTACATACTGAAGGGCTTAAACTCCATTTCTGTACTGTTTCAAATATAGAAGGTCTTAATTTTTGAGAAAATTCATTAAAAACACTGAAGGTCGACGAACGGACACGCAGGAAAACGTTCAAAACTGTGTTCAGTACCTACCTGAAATGTCCTTTTCAATTTTCATTAGACAAATTGATATGATTCCATAAACCGTTTAATGTATAGTGGGAGACCTAAAAATCGATTTCACATCCTATTCCATGGTAATTTCCAATATATAATGTCTAGTTTTCGAAAAATATTAATAAAAATATATCAAATTTGACATACGCTTTTTTTCACACGATCGGTTATATTTATTCTTTTAAAAGGACAGCCGACACAATTTTGCCTCAAATATTATAATCACTTTCTGGAAGGAATACATGGGTACGTGAACGTGCGAAAAAAATACATTTTAGAACGTTTGACTTGGAACGGTAATATTTTTTTTAATTTAAATTAATTTTTAAACGTAAAAGCCGACTTTAAATAATTGGTCAAGCGCGAAGCGGGAGAAGGAGTAGCCACAATTGTATATTGTTGTACCAGTAGCCACGAGCCTAAGCGGATACGATACCACCAAAACCAAACTGTGCGAAAGGGGCGTGCGTGGAAATGATTTTGTAGGACGAAAGGGGTTTAAAGACAAAAGGGGTTCCCAGACGAAAGAGCTTCCAGACGAAAGATCTCCCCGACGAAAGAACTCCCCGGGTGAAAGGACGTAAGTCCCGAAAACGAATTATAGTTTGTGAGTAAAGTTACGCAAAATTACTCAACATCTGTCAAAACTGGTTCGAGAGTGCGAACCGACGCGTCCGTAGCGTTACTATTAAAATATGTGAAAACACAATTAACTTCTAATTCCCAAAATAGGACGATATAAAATACCTAATATGTACCGTAAGTCTTAAAAATCCATTTAGAATTTAAATATGTACCAATTTCTAATGCAGAGGGTCTATTTTTAAAAAAGAATTAATAAAATTTCGTCCGCGGGCGTGATCGAACTAGCTCTAAAGGTTAGTTACCTTCAAAACCTTGGAATGTCGTCACGCCTGCTAAGCACACAAACACGATTTCATAATACGTATATTTATTTAAAAAGAGGCATGGTTGCTTGAGCACAAAGCAAGAGAACGCGTGGGCTAGTAGCCGCTAGCGTAAACGGAAACGATGCCGCCAAAACGAGACTGGGCGAAAGGGTTTGCGGCGAAAGGAATTATGAGGGAAAGGAGTTCAGAGGTGAAAGAGTTTCCGATGCGAAAGAGCTCCCCGGACGAAAGGAAATCTGTTCGGTAGGGACTGAGACCAACACAGTTGATCTTTGAGAACTGCAAATACATTTCGTAATTCATTGCGTTACTTAAATATCAGTGTCAATTTCGTATGTTGGTGTTTCTATGGATGGTCTGAAGCGCCATTTATCATTGGTTGGTTTTTTTATAGCTGGTTAAGTATCTAGACAGTGCTTTTGTGAAACAATAACTTTCACAACTTTTTTGTCATGTTGCGATTGTGGTGCTTTCGATGTGATCTGAATTTTTGGTTTCTGATATGGACACGATCTTGTTCTGCTCAAAAAACAGGTACTTTCAAAGTGCGCGTTTGACGTTATCTACAACCTCCCCAAATGATAAAAATCACTGTTTATACATCTTGCGAGGTTAATGTATTGCGTTGAATCTTCCATTCAGCTCATATTGCCATGGACCCTAATAATTTATTGTATGCATATGGATTGCTTGCATTGTCGTGACGAACAATGATTCTGCGGTGAAAACAATCCTTTTTTTACAATGTTCAAGCCAATTCAAAATGGCATCGTAGTTTAAACCATGCTCGAATACAATAAATTAGGTTATGCAGTTTTTTTGTTTAGTTAGAACTAACTTTTTTATTATTGGTGCATTAAATAGACCGCAAACTATTGAACTCCTGGGTTGCTGTGTTTTACAGTGTTTTTTTCTCATAAACGGGTAGTCCGGGCAGATTAGATCTTACAACGGAGTTGCTGACGTTATAACCGGATAAGCTGAATTTATGTACTAATTCCTATTGGTGATCTAAACAACCACCTAAATGTGAATGTTAGCTCTCCAAATTCAGTTGTCTGTCAATATTTTTTCAAATATTCAATTTAGCTCAAAAAGTATCTTGGTTAAATTTGTTCTACGTCAAAATTCGCATCGAAAGAGCTAAAGAACATCTTCCTGCTCACAAGGGGGTTCGAGCCTTGAGCATTTGAACTTGATATGTAAGATATGACTACTGGAAAAGCGAGCAAAGTATGCTTCAAAACGCGACACACTACATGTTTCTATCTTCAAAATAGAAGGTGGTGGGTCGTTTAATATCCTAAGCTACGTATCCATGCCATCTTCGACAACACGGAGACTTGACAAAAGGGCAGCAGATTTTGTACTATGTACCTGTAAAAATACACTTCGTAGACCTTTTTTAAAGATTATGAATTTTTTTAATTCTTTCTCACATACAAATGAAAGCAAATAAGTTCCGCAGCACTTTCAAATTATACCGATTTATTCAAAAATTTTCATCACAGCGTATTTGATGTAAATTACGAGTTCGCAAATTCTCAATAACCATTGAAATTTGAAACAAAATGTAAAGAAAGGAAATAAAAGTATGTAGTAAATCGTCATCGTGTAAATCAACACAGAGTAATACAAATATGCAAAAAACTCTTCATCTCTATCTGAATCATCCTCGTCGCCGGAATTGTATTCATAATCGTAGTCATTATCATTATAGGAATCGTCGTCGTCGTTGTCAGATCATCATCGTCATTGTCGTGATAATCATATTACTCGACTGTGAATGAGTTATCCAAGGTTTTCTGTTCGTTTAGAGGCTCATCTTTGGATAAATTTTGGCAAGATGTGCCTACACACTTTGAGCATAATTGTCTGCAGGTTGGGCCTACCTTCCGGCATCCTTAGCTTTGGAACACTCTTTCGTGCAGTTGCAGAAAATTATTTTAAAAATTTTTGATGGCGTTGGAGGCATGAGACCGTGGGTAGTTTCTTTTCATCACAATGAAGTTGGCGGCAACTCGTTTCCATTCCATTCCAGTCCAGTATCTGCAGATACATTCGTTTAGAGTTGTTACGGTATTCCGTGCAGACAAGAAAGAAAAGTAAAGTAAGCAAAGTAAATCGCCCGCACCGAATTCCGCAACAAAACAAGAGGAATCCTCAGAATTACTGCCGTGCCAGACGAAAACGTCGTAGAATGGGGCGGGTCACGCAGAAAGAAAAATTGGAAACCTCAGTAAGTATATATATTAAAAACCGTTAGTTAACAAACATGGTATCAAAAGGAATATTTACAAAAACCAAAACGAACATTTAGGTAACGTCCTGTTAAAACATGATATAAACGAAAACGTCAACTCGCATATAACACAACATAACTCCCAAAATATACATAAAAATTTAAACAAACATCAATTATTGATTATTTCCTAATTACATCACGCATTAAAATATAAATAACAGATACAAGTATACTTACATAATGGTTTCAGCCCTAAATAAATACAAGAAAACATTAGACATAATATATACAATAATACAAAGCTGTTTACCTGCTCCTTACCGAGTTTAGAGGTAAACAGCGGGTAACACACAAACATAAGAATGCCGCAGGTTTAGCGGTACATCGAGCTGAATAAGGGTAGGAAGTGAATTTTTGCAGGTACAAAGTCCAAAATCTGCTGCCCTTTTGTGAAGTCTTAGTGTTGTCTGAGATGGCAGGGGTACCCAGCTTAGGATATTACACGACCCACCACCTTTTACTCTGAGGATAGATATATGTAGTTTGTCGCGTTTTGAAGTATACTTTGCTTGCTTATCCAGCAGTGATATCTTATATGTCAAGTTTAAACGCTCGTGGTTCCACCCCATTTGAAGGTAGGAAGATGTTCTATAGCTCATTCGTTGCGAATTTGGACGTAGAATGACTTTTACTTGAGTTCTTTTTGCACTAGAGTGAATGTTTGAAAAGATATTGAGGAAAAGCTGAATTTGGGGAGCTAAAAACCACAATTTGGGGAGAACCTGCGCGGGAATTAGCGGGGACTGTTAGGTTGTTTTAGAACACCAACAGGAACCCGTACACTATAATTCAGCTTATCCGGTTATTATGTCAGTAAAACGTCTAATCAGCCTCCATTAAGGTCATTATTGTTCGATTCTAAAGATATACCCCTCATCCACGCCCCAAATAAATTTTCAGTTAAAAAGTTAGTTCAAAGAGGGAATATTGAGTTCTGTTACGCTATTTAAGATACACATTTTTGATAATGTTTCCCGGGTGATACGCCAAAAGAAACTTAGTGTATGGAAAAGGGAAGCAATTTCACACAACTTATATAAAATCTTTAACTACTTTAAACAAAAAAAGTTGATAAGGCTTTAAAGAATAAATGGTCTTTGAAAACCTTTGTGAGCTGTTGTGATCGTTATTTTTACTAATTACGGTATATATTCTTCCCCATTTAACAAACATGTTTACAGACTGCTTAACTTTATTCAGTGTATAAATACCTACTTATTATAATACTCTTCAGACATTTGGTTGTCGTAAACAAATATATAAGCGGTACTGAAACTGATTATATAAAGAATATCAGTTGAATTAGAACGTCCTTCAAAGCATAATTGAACAAGAAAAAAAATTTCGATGAAACTTTCTACGTCGAGTACAGACGAACGACATTCAAATAACCTCCTTGGAAATCGCAAATTAAAGCAATGTAAGTCGTTCGTATTTTAAATTTTTGCGACATTGATCGTTTAGTTTTGGGTTACTAGAAAACCACCGTTCGTTATCTACTTTTAGCGCCTAACGATATGCATTTCATAAATTATTCATTAATTTGGATTCATAGATTCCATGCTAGATATAGCGAATTTAATGTCAACTATTTTTGGGTTAAACTTGAAAATAATACTCATGCTATTTTTAGTGTGAGCAAATAGATACCCACGTTATTTGGAAACTGGAGCACTTTGTATTCATTTCTCAGCAATGCCGTAGTAGTTACGATTGTATACGATATTCCCTATAAAAGGTGTCTGAAGAATAAAGTTTTCAGTTTGATATATCGTGTAGGAGAATGATTCAAGCGAAACCTCGAAAGTGTAGAGGTTTTGTTCATTCTTCTATTAACGTACCAGTAATTGTAATAATTCCAAAATTAGTGTCGCCCACTTAGAAATTGTAAACTTCTTATGGATATTGTCATTATTTTTAATGCTTTTGAATCGGTCATTGTCAATTTCATCTCATATTTTGATGAAATTTCCTTAAGTATTTTTTCTCGTATGGTCTCATCTTCGAGGCTAACGCAGTTCTCCGTTGTATTTTATCCCGAGCCTTTTTAGTGGTCTGTTATTATCTGTATCTACGTATTTATTAATCTGCTTTACATACTTACGCATTTGCTTTCTTTTACGAATCGTACCTTCGGTTCTGTTCTATCACTACGACTTCATGTCCTAAAATAATGACTCCCATCCTATTACGCTTTCTTTTAACCTTTTAGAAGACGCATCAAGTATGTGAGCATGAATACCCGCTGCGAAATTATAATCTACGTTTTTAAAATTAAACTAAGAAACAATAACCCTGTATTTAGAAGATAATCATTTATAAATATTTGAAGTATAATATTTTATAGTTTTAGGTACACATAAATGTAAAACAAATTACTCCATCATCATCATTAGGTTTTCAGCCCTGGAACTAGTTAGACGCGTACCTCCATTGATTTCTATTCTGAGCTAGCCTGCACATTTCCCCGAAATCCCCACAGCCTACATCTTTCACTATCTGTGTACAATAGTCTAACCTAGGTCTACATCTACCTCTCCTTTTTCGTATCGCTGCTTCTAATATATTCCGCACTATTCCCTCATGCCTTAGTATGTGGCCTATCATCCTAATTCTCCTATTTTTTACTATTTTCCACATACTTCTTTCTTCCCCTACCATTTCTAGTACATCTTTGTTCTTAATTTTGTCTGTCCATGATATATTCATCATACATCTGTAGCAACACATTTCAAATGCCTCTTCGATGTACAAGTTACAAATTAATGGGGATAGGGCACATCCCTGGGTCACCCCTTTCCTAATAGTTACTTCTCTACGTTCCTGCTCTAATTCAATTACCGCGGTTTGCTCTTTGTATAAGCTATGTACTATCCGTTTATCCTTAAAACTCATTCCAATCTTTTTGAGTATTTCGAACATGTTTTCCATTTTACATTGTCGAATGCTTTTTCCAGATCTACAAAACCTATATACACGCTCTCCCCTTTTTCTATCGTTTTCTCCATTAACACCCTTAATTGCCTCCCGTGTTCCCCTGTTTCGCCTAAACTCAAATTGATCTTCTCCTAGTATTTCTTCAGCTTGTTTTTCCATTCGTCTTTGTACAATTCTAGTTAATATTTTTGACACGCGTTCTGTCAAACTTATTGTTCGAAAATTTTCACATCTATCCACACCTTTCTTTTGTTTTGATATAGTTACTATAATGTTACGTCTGGGTATCTAGTCTGTCTCATACATATAGCTTACAAGTTGGAAGAGATATTCTGTTACTGCTTGTTCAGCGCCTTTTAGAGTTTCTGCTTGGACCTTATCTGTACACGGCGCCTACCATTTTTCAGACATTTTAATGATAATTCAAACTCATCTCTAAGTATAGGATATCTCAAGTCATCCTTTTCAATGTCTTATTCTTGTTCTAATGCTCATAGTTCCTCTCCTGCATATAAATTCCCTATACATTTTTGCCATCTATCCACTTACTCTACATTTTCTATAATGACGTTTCCTCCCGCGTACCTTATATTTTTGGTATACGGTTTTATATCCCTAAAATTCATTCTAATTAGTTTGTATGCTTCGTCTGTCTTTCTTATTTCCATTTTACTTTGTAGCTCTTTGCACTTTTCATCAATCTATTGTTCTTTAGCTTTCCTGCATTTGCGAATAATTTCCCATTTTATGGCTTTATATCTCTGTTTTCCTGTTTCGTCTGATTTATTTTTGTATTTTCGTCTTTCTTCTATTAAATTCAGGATAACCTTTGTTATCCATGGTTTCTTATTTTCTTTTGTGTATACCCTAGAATATCTCTGGCCGCCATGTCTAAGCTGGTTTCAATGTTATTCCATTCTGTTTCTACTTCCTTAGTACAAGAATTTTTTCCTATCGATATCTTTCAGCATTTCATTTGATTATTTTTCAAATCTTTCGTGGATATCTATATTTTTTAGGTTCTCAAAGTCAAAATGTCCTTTTCCGTACCTTTTTTTCAAATTTTTAAATTTAAGAGTCTCCTTCATAATTACGATGTTATGGTCAGTGTCAATATATGATTCTGGGTAGCTTCTACATTCTTTTACTTGATTTCTAAACCGTTGTCTAACAAGAACGTAATCTATTTGATAACTTCCTATATTTCCTGGCATCTTCCACGTGCCTCGTCTTCTAGCATGATATTGAAATTATTCCATACTAAAAAATAATAATTTGGTGATTAGGAATCAAAGTTTCCTTCGAAACGCTCTAAACATACGAGGGTGGTTCGATAAGTACTTAGCTTACAAAAGAAAAACGAAAACTTTGGAAAAGTGGCGAAGGCGGTTGCGCTTGTTGTCTGGAGTGAGCAAGCCCCGCACCCATCACGCCGACAGCTTTCTCCAACCCAAAATTTCATACAGGATATGACCCACGCGGTCTTTTGAGATGCGCTCTGTCTCAGCTATTTCGCACACCTTCAATCAGCGATCCGCTAATACGAGATCGTAGATTTTTGTCATGTTATCCTCCGTGGTAGCTGTTTTCGGTGCACCTAAGCGTGGCTCATCCAAAAACGACATCCGATTACGTTGAAACCCGTTAAATCAATTTTTGACGGTCACCATCGAAGGAGAAGAGTTACAGCATTCAAGCGCTCTTTGATTTCGTTGCGCGATTTCCCTTCCAAGAACAAGAATCGAATCACCGACCGATATCGTTCTTGTTCCATTTCTCTAAAATCCGCCGGCATCCTCGTTTCCAGACGCGATCAAAACAAAACTACGAGTCCGATTCGGCTGAAATTTCGACAGTAGCCGTCTACGAGAATGTACTACACGATAGTAAATTTCTCTTGTGATAGTGGTGCCATCCGGCGGTGATGCTAAGTACTTATCGGACGCCCTCGTATATGCAGATAGTGTTCAACACAAATAAACTTTTCGCATTTCTTACAAAACATTTTTGTTGGGCGGTTTTTTTGACATCACAATATGCACAACGCCCTCCTATGACAGCTACGCATTCGTTAGATTGTCTTGGCATTTATGCATCGGCAAATTCGTTTATTGTTTTCATAGTTTTTGGCAAGTTTTATATTTGTATTCTTGATTTCATGTGACTTTCAATTAGATAAAACGATAATTCTCGAAGATATTGACGTCAGTTCATACATATTTCAGTATTATTTATAAAATACAATACCGAAAATTAATCCCAGCTACGTTCAAAATGGAGAAAAGGTTATTATGGGCCACCTTCTAGTATGCCAATAATCACAATCATAGCTTGCACATAATGTTGTCATTTTTGTGGTCTTGTATTGCCATCTTCTATTAATCAACTATTTAGTTCATACATGTTTCACAATTTATATATCATTCAAGTTAACATATAAACTATAAAGATAAATTCATTTTGGTTTGTGAGTGTATTAGATATTGTTTACTAGCAGTAGAAACAAAACGAAAATTATTGTTGATGGGGGGGGGGGGGGGGGTACTTTAAATTTAGGGGCGGCAAATCGTAAATCCGCCGCTGATTGTAGTTGGGGGGGGCAAAATACTTCCAATGTAGGGGCGGCAAATCGTAAATCCGCCGCTGCACATACGTAATAAAACGTATTCGTTTGATTTACACACTTTCGCGACATTCTATGAAGTCTATCAGCAACATATACTGTACAGTACAATATAATTCCTTTATTTATATTTTATATCTATTTATCGACGCGTTTAGGATATCAATTGAGTCTCATATTGTCCGCGGCGCTTGTATACTTAAGCCGGCGTAATTTGTAGATTACGTTCGTTACAATGTGTTACACAATGTAAACCGTCTTTAACAAATATCTTAATACAGTATTGCCCGAAATAAACAGTACTGAAACTAAGTTGGCGGTGTTTTTATGCGTGCGCTGTCACACTCAAGTTAGCTAGTATAGACCTGTCAAGTAAACCTCAAACAAGTAATTAGTAGGGCCTAATTGTTAAAAATGGTGTTAAGTACAGAGGAGAAAGTGTTTCTGGTAGAGCATTATTTTCGTTCATACGGAATCGGCCGACGTAATGGTGCAAGTTTGCTATACGTGTCTGATCAATTCACACAAAGGTTTAATAAACGTTCTCCAAGTAATGCTGTAATTTTGAAGGTTATTGAAAAGTTTAGAAATACAGGTAGTGTATTGTGCCAACGAAAAGGAAACTCGGGGCGTCCCAGGACAGTTAACAACAACAATAACCATGAACGTGTTTTTGAGCAAATTTTAGAAAATCCGAAAGTCAGCCAGGCAAGGACAGCGTTACAACTTGATTTAAAAAGAACTTCCTTTCAAAGAATCCTGAAGGAGCTGGGTACTTTTCGTATGTGATTCAGGTACATCAACAACTACATCATCGGGATTATCGCAGTAGAGTGGAATATTGCGCCAGAATTCTCGCGTTACAGTATGAAAATCCTGAATTTTTGAAAAATGTTTGGTTTTCAGACGAAGCACATTTTCACTTGTCAGGCTATGTGAATCGTCGCACAAATCGATTTCTGGGCTTTGCCAGACCCGATGAGGTTCAAGAGGTTTCTTTACATAGTGAAAAGTGAGTGTCTGGTGTGCTGTTTCCGGACACGGAATCATTGGTCCGTACTTTATTGAAGAGAATGGTAGGCAAGTCACACTTAATCAACAGAGGTACAGACAAATTTTAACACGATTTATCCCTGATCTACGTCAATTCTGTCGTGCACGTAACTTGGCATTTCGAAACCAATTTTTCAGCAGGACGGGGCAACTTGCCATACTGCTGCCGCAATTCGTCAATTTCTTCAAGAACATTTTCCAAGCAAATTCATATCACGATTTACTGACTTCCTTATCCTTCACATTCTCCAGACCTCACACCCCAGACGCATACATTTGGGGCATGGCTAAAAATGCCGTTTTCAAACGGGCACCACAAACCATCGATGAATTAAAGGATGCCGTTAGAGTCTTCTTCGCAGCCCTGAGACAACCCTTATTCAATAACATGACCAGAAACTTAGAACATCGTTATGAAGTCTGTCTCGAACGAGGAGGTGCACATTTAGAACATATAATAAAGTGTCAATAATATGTATTTTTTAAATATACAAAACAATTACAATTTCAGTACTGTTTATTTCGGGCAATACTGTACTTGAGCGAAATACGAAAATTCTGAGTACAGATTCGATTTCAGCGACCAAAAATACATAAAAAGCGCCCATCGGACATCAGGAAACAAAAATCGTGTTGATCTGTGTAATTAGTTAGTACGAATGCACACAGTTACCATTTGGCAACAAATCCTTTTTCTAAGTAAAACTTTTGGTTTTGAGTGAAATAAAGTTTTTATCATTTTTTCCGTCTGTAACTAAGGTAAAGCAACTGGTTTTTAAATAAATAATATAATTTTAGAAAATCATGCATGTAAGGGTTAATTCAACAATTTGCAACAAATAAAGCACGGAAAGTTGTTGTTGCAACTTTATTATCTTATTTCAAATATTCGTTGTTTCCCGCCAGTTGTTATTACGCGCTCTGGTGGGAATGTCTCGCACTAAGATTTGACACTTTAAATAAACTAGCAGAACATGGCTGCTTTGGCTTTGTTCCCTATTAAATTTAATATTTAATAGTTGTAAATGAGTTCAATATACTAATCTTCAAGCATTTTAGTTACTGTAACATAAAGAAGTTTAAGCTGCAATGATAGATCCACTCCACTGTGCAACAGCCGCAATAGTATTTGTGCATTCCAGTCAAGGCAGAAAATTCTCATCAATTGTAGTGAAATCTCAACATGGTCCTTCGAGCCGGATGTGAATACAGCGGTATTATTAGCCTAATTACAAGAACCACACATTAAAGGCAGTGAATTTGTAAAAATCCCTTTAATGATTTAAAGAAGGTTATAGTGGGCCAGTACTATAAGCGTCCAGTTTATATTGCGGACCAAACAAGTACAGTGGACCACTACTACAAGCGTCCAAACAAGTACAGTGGACCAACGTTTACAAGCGCTCAACACTACAAGCGGCCAAGTCAAAATAATTCTAAATACTTTCAAAGTATTTATTCATGTAATACTAAGTGTTAGCTTTACAGAGGTGAGTGCTTCATAATCCTGTTTTCCTTTGCCATCAGCTTCTATCTGGGTAACAATTTCGAATTGTTTATCAAAATGAATTCCGAAGATTTAAGGGTTTTAATTAAAAAACGCGGCAATTGCAAGCCCCAAATTACACGGTTTCAAACTTATCTTGATTCATTAAAGCCAAACAAACTAGATATAATCAAAAATATTAAAAATTTAAAGGTGCGTTTAGCATCTATTCGTCCACTTTTGGAAAAATTTAATAATTTGCAATTTAAAAC
Source organism: Platerodrilus igneus (assembly GCA_036346225.1). Lineage (NCBI taxonomy): Eukaryota > Metazoa > Arthropoda > Insecta > Coleoptera > Lycidae > Platerodrilus > Platerodrilus igneus. Next base: position 492,651 of record JARFIW010000565.1, read on the forward strand.
AGAACTCTTGAATGAAGAGATAAGCGAGGAGGATGAAGTAGCTGAAAGGGAAAATTTTTGAGGATGATTAGTTTTCAGTTTTAGCTCTAGCACAGCACATAATTGATAGAAATTCTAAAGGCCAATTGTCACAAATCGCACAAATGCATAACGATGCTTTATATGATGAAAGCGAGTCCAGCGTCGGTATAAGGCTTCCGGCCATAGCGTTGCCAAGCTTCTTTGGTAAGTACGATCAATTCTTAGAATTTCGTGATATATTCAAATCACTTATTCATGATAATAAAACTATCAGCAAAATCAATAAATTTCATTATTTGAAGGCGGCTCTTCAGCCATCTCCCAGTGACGTCATTAGTTCGCTGGAAATATGTGAAGATAATTACGATATCTTATGGGCGGCGGTGTTAGAAAGATTCGATAATAAACGCATTATCGTGAATAATCATATTAACGCAATCTTTAATGTGCCCGCAGTTTCTAAAAACGATTATGTTAATCTTAGAATACTTCTAGGAGATCTATTCAAACATTTAAGATGCCTCCAAACATTGAATCAACCCGTAAATGAATGGAGCACACTCTTAATTTTTATAATAACCAACAAGTTTGATTTTGAATTGAAGCAGGAGTGGGAAGCATTCACAAATCAAAGCAATCTTCCCACGATGGATGATCTCAAAGTGTGAGGTTCTTGATGCTCTCAATTGTACTCAAACTCAACAAAAACCTAAATTCAGAAAAACGCATTCGTTCGTAGCAAGCGATGCTGCAGCAAGGTGTATGTTTTGCAAAGGTACTTTCAGTTAATGCCAGAACAGCAGAAATCAAACATTTAAAGCTCTGCATTAACTGTCTTAAGCCAAATCACACTAGCAAAGACTGCCAAGTCAGGCAAATGCAGGGAATGTGGCAAATCGCACTACACCCTCGTTCACATTAATTTCAAAAACGAAACTCAGTCGTCCTCCAGCGACGCTCAAGCTGAGAAATCAAGGGTCGAAACGGTAGTTGTTAGTACTACAGCAGCATTCCATTCTAGGGGTATGTTGTATGAGCATTCATTATTATCGACAGTTATGGTTAAAATAAAAGATGCGTTGGGTACTTTCCACGGATGCCCTGCATTCTTGGATTCTGGAAGTCAATCTCATTTTATAACGAGCAAACTGTGCAGTAAACTAAAATCAGCTAAGGTTCCAATTGACTTTTCAGTAAGCGGCATTAGTCGAATCCTTGCTAATGTTTCGCACAAGGTTGACGTAAGCATTCAGTCATTGCATAACTCATTTCAAGCCAATTTAAGTTGCATTGCGTTACCTGTAATCACGGGTAATCTTCCTCATGATACGTTTGATGCCTCGGGCTTGGGCATTCCAAGCAATATAAAATTAGCAGACGCCAAGTTTAACGTGTCTCGTGATGTTGATTTGCTTATCGGAGCATCCTTATTCTGGGATCTACTATGCATAGGCAAAATAAAGCTAAGTGGTACAAAAACCATTCTTCAAAAACTAACTTTGGTTGGATAGTTGCGGGCGCGGGTGGTCCTCTAACCGATGATACCAAGCAGGTTTATTGCAACCTCGTGTCTGCATCTAGCACTGCTGATATTCAACAGCAGCTTGAAAACTTTTGGCCGTTAGAGCAATTTCTATCCAAGCGAGCGCATTCCGTTGAGAAAAGGGCTTGTGAGGAACATTTTTTAATTAACACAGAACGCGACTCAAATGGCCGTTTTGTCGTTTCAATTCCTTTGAAAGCAGAATCTAGCAGTTTAAGCTATTGTCTTCAAAATGCAACAAAAAGTTTTTTAGCATTGGAACATAAATTAGCCAAAATGAAAGCCTCGGACGGCAATATTCAAATTTCATGCAGGAATATGAAAGGCTGGGTCACATGACTATACTCTCTGAATCTGAAATTGATACGGACTCCCCAGTCTTTTATATGCCTAATCACCATGTCGTTAAACATGAAAGTTTAACTACTAAATTGCGCATTGTCTTTGACGGCAGTGCCAAGACATCAAGTGGTATATCTCTAAATGAAATACAGATGGTAGAACTAATTATTCAAGACGATTTGTTCGCTATATTGGTTCGATTTCAGCAACATAAATATGCGGTCTCAACTGACCTAACAAAAATTTATCTTCAAGTTCTGATTAAGCCTGATCAACGCAATCTACAAAGAATATGTGGAGAAGCAACCCAAACGATCCGCTAAGACATTTCGTTTTAAATACTGTCACCTATGGCACAGCATCGGCATCTTTCTTGGCAATCAGGTGTCTGCATCAGTTAGGGCTCGAAAATGCAGCCAATCATAATTATGCGTCTTCAATGAGCTTAAACGACTTCTATGTTGATGACCTCCTTTATGGCACTGATTCCTATCAAAAATCGATCTTAACTCAAGGTTGTTTCGAAATAAGAAAATGCACGAAACGCTGTGCACCCATTGTCTGGGTCAGATTCCGAATTTGCGTGTCTAGATCCTGACAAAATAGCAAAAACTTTAGGCATGCTGTGGATACCTTCGCACGATAAATTCAGCTACAACATAAAGGACTTGTTGAAAGGTTCTATAACGAAATGATCACTATTTACAATCGTTGTTGCTATATTCGATCCGTTAGGTTTATTAGCTCCTGTGATAATTATTCCTAAATCAATCATACAGAAGTTGTGGCAGCACAAACTATCATGGGACGAATCAATTCCATCTGATCTACATTATCAGTGGATTCAGTTTTGCAAAGATTTGCCTTCCTTACTTTGTTAACTGTTCCGCGTCCGTCGACTTCTCGCTGGCGATGTTGTTAATATACAAATACATGGCTTTTTCGCTTCGCAGCTAGACTACGGAGCGTGCGTATATCTGAGGAGCACTATTAGTACTGGCCATGCCACTGTCAACCTAATTGCATCCAAATCTAGACTGGCCCCATTGAAATCGGTTTCAATTCCGAGGTTGGAGCTATGCGGCGCCCTGCTTCTAGCAAGACTTGTGTCCAAAATCATCAACGCTCTTTCTATCAATGTCGACTCAGTTACTTATTGGACGGATTCAACCATCACTTTAGCGTGGCTAAGGAATTCTCCTAACTTTCTAAAACGTTTATTTCAAATCGCGTATCTGAGGTACAAGAGTTAACCAAGCCTAAACAATGGAAACATGTTCCATCTGTTGATAACCCGGCTGATCTGCTATCTCGTGGTGTCCAACCCAAAGTCTTGATCGCCTCCGAATTGTTGTGGAACGGTCCAGTATGGCTGACGAAATCTTCTGATCAATGGTCTTCACGTGGGGCTCAATTAAGCAGTCACGCCTCTGATCACATTGGTCTAGACCATAAATCGATAAGCACCCTGACCGTGCAAAACGTTGATAATATTTTTGATCGATTCTCTTCATATAAGAAATTGCAAAGGTTCGATGCATATGCCCAGCGCTTCAAACATAACGCTTGCCTAGATAAAGCTGAAAAACGTTCTGTTTTCCTACCACTTGCAGAGCTAGACGCAGCTACAAAAACACTAGTGTGCTTAGCACAAATGCAAGAATTTCAAACGGAAATAACTGATTTGAAGAATAACAAAGATCTAAAAATGAAAAGTCGCTTGTTATCACTCAATCCATTCTTAGATGACGATAATTTACTCAGGGTTGGTGGTAGAATTCAATTTCACACTTTTCGGAGAATAAAAGGCATCTACTTTTATTGCCTCCGAAACATAAATTGACACATCTGGTTATAAAGCACGAGCATGAGAAAACGCTGCACTCCGGCACTCAGGCTTTATTGTATCATGTGCGTGAAACTTTTTGCACAAATTTCGGGACGAAATTGCGTCAGGAAGATTGTAAAGGAATGTAACGTTTATTATCGCGCATCTCCCAAATCACATGCGCCCTTAATGGACCCCTTGCCAAAGGAACGTCTAATCGTTTATTTTCCTTTACCTGTGAAGTCGATTATTGTGGTTCCGTACTAATTAAAAATAAAAGGGGGTGTGGGTTCAAATCCTCAAAGCAGTACATATGCATTTTTGTGTGCTTTGTGACAAAGGCAATCCACGTTCAGTTGGTATCTGATCTAACATCAGGGGCCTTTATCGCTGCTTTAAGACTTTTCTGGTAGGCGTGGCAAACCTGCCATAATCTATTCTGATAACGGGACTAACTTTGTGGGAGTTAATGCTGAGATAAAGGATCTACTTAAAACAATGTATTCAGGTACAGAAAGCAATAAAATTGAGAACGCTTTAATTAATGAAGGTATATCATGGCGCTTTATTCCTCCTCGATCCCCTCATTTTGCTGGTCTCTGGGAGTCTGGAGTCCGCACGATAAAATATCACCTGAAAAGAGTAACAAATAATTCTTTATTTACTGAAGAATTTATACCATATTAATTCAGATTGAAGCTGTGGTTAATTCGTGACCATTAACAGCTCTATTCTCTCGCCCAAGTGATCTTGATTCGCTAACCCCAGCTCACTTCTTGATCGGTGGTAGTCTCATGGCTGTACCAAACTGTGACTTATCTACGGTCCATGAAAATCGTATTTCGCACTTTCAAAGAGTGCAGCAAGTTGTACAAATTTTTTGGAAACGATAGTCCAAAGAATACATCGATGAGCTCCAGCAACGTCGCAAATGGTTCAAAAATTCCGACTGCACCATAGTTCCTGGTACTATGGTCTTACTGAAAGAAGAAAAACTACCACCCGCCAAATGGAAATTAGCACGCATCGTAGAAATTCATCCTGGCCTAGACGGTATAGTCCGAGTTGTGTCAGTGAAATCTGTAAGTGGTGTGCAAAAGCGCCCCGTGACCAAACTTTGCATCTTACCTGCAAGTTAGTGAAATAAGATTTAAGTTTAGTTGTTATTACGCTTTAGTAGGCATTATTGTTTCTTTCATCTCAGCGATGAAACTACTTTGCATTATTTTCATATTTAGTTGTCAATTTGTGGCTATACCGCAATGGGGGCAGTTATATTTCAACTTTATTGTCTTATTTCAAATATTCGTTGTTTTCCGCCTGTTGTTATTACGCGCTCTGGTGGCAATGTCTCGCACTAATATTTGACACTTTAAATAAAGTAGCAGAACATGGCTGCTTTGGCTTTGTTCCCTATTAAATTTAATATTTAATAGTTGTAAATGAGTTCAATATACTAATCTTCAAGCATTTTGGTTACTTTACTGTAACAAAAAAGTTTAAGCTGCAATGATAGATCCACTCCACTGTGCAACAGCCACAATAGTATTTTTCGTCTAGCGTATATGAAAATGAATCATATTTGCCCTAAAAATGTGACTGAAAGTAAACCTTTGCGGCCCTAGGGCCGCTAAACTCATAACCTATGACTATCATTGAGATTCATTTATTGCGACTTTGACGTTTCAAATAATTTTTCATTTAACCTCGGCGTCGGTGTAGTGTTAATGAGAGTTTCGAATAAAAATATAAAATAATCATACATGAGTAGTGAATAATTGTAATTCTAACTGAATAACTGTTAGTGAAAATGAATGGTAATTTTTTTCTTTAATGCTAGGCGAAAAACAGTTGTGTGTCACACAGGCAAAAATGCATTAGCAACCCTTAGCTATAAGCTGCCCTCGTTCGCTTCGCTCGCTCAGGCATCTAGTAGCTGCGGGCTGCTAATGCTCACTTTCTGCCCTCGTGACACAATATACTATTGTGCATTCCAGTCAAGGCAGAAGATTCTCATCAATTGTACGGAAATTTCAACAGTTGTACTCGCGTATCATAAGTTTGATATATTTATTTCTGTTTGTCTGTGTTACATTGTAAATATTTTGTCCAATCTAATATTCAAAATAATTCTGTTTACAATCAAATTATCTTGAGTAATTATTTAGAAATTTTTTAGTGCGTTAAATAAGAACGAAATGTGTATATTTTTTTTTACTAATCGTACCTATACCAAGTAATACGCAGTTAAAGTTTTGAAGTGTCAGAAGCTATTTGCATAAGCACGACGTTATCTTGTAAATAGCAATTTAAAGTTAGGGAAGCCTCGCTCCTCAATTGACTAATATAAAAGGACCCCTAAATTTGGCCTAGTGAAAAAACCCCACTATTCTTTAGCCCCAAAAATCCGTATATTTTAAACAATCTTGTAAGTAATGTTATGTTATTATCTTAGTGCATCATATAACTTGGAATAATTAGCTCATAAATTTTCAAGAACGACGTGTTATTTTCGTTGCATGTGAAGTAAACACACTTACTGTAAAATAATGCAGTTCACTGATATCTGTTTTACTACACATTATTTAGCTTACTAATGTATTATAAGGTGATGTATATAGTATAGTAGGCATACTTAAGGTCATTGCCGCTTCTCTTTACACACCGCTGGGCGGCGGCGTAGCGCGGACGTCTACCTTGGTACTTTCCCCCTCGTATAAAATAGTAAGGTATATTGAAACCTGTCCGAGCAAAACTAAATAAATATAAACAGGTGTAATTTAAGATCGGTTGCGAAACCTTTGTTTGAAAAATTAATTCTGGTGTAATTGTTTTGTGCGATTGCGGAACAATAAGTTAAATTTGTGCTTTGGTAAATTAAAGAAGCCGTCGGATACTACCGGTAAATAAAACACCTCAAATGAAAAACTGTAAATAGGTACGCATTGTACGAATATAATTTGATAGTGTTATTAAGTTAGTTAAAGTAATGGCAAAAGGCCACAGCGGTTGATTTGGCACGAGTTAGTTTTTTGTCAAAATTTGCAGTTACTGTTGCAACCCCAAAACCCCCAGTAACTTGATATATTCAAATAAGATGCAAATTTTAAAACCTTATGTATTTTGTTGTGCCTAATATGCTCCCAAATGTGTCAAAACAAGTTGATTGGCTGGGTCAACGTTTCCCTCACGACCATGCAAATTAATACTTTAACCATCTTCGAGATTTTATTTTTCGTTTTCGTGCGTGTGTACAATTTAGTTTAATTGGTGCCAATTTAGACCGTCAGCACTACTCCTTGAACTGGGCGTTTGAAAGCCAGAAAGGTTTTTTGATTTACGGTTAAATTTTCTTCATATTGTAACAAACACCGTATTTACAATAACAATTCTTTATTTTCAAATTCATTGTACAAGTCTTCTCAAAAACTCGCAGGTACAATAAAATCTTTTAAAGCTTTCACAATAAATCGCTTTCCGAACTAATTACTAACAGTACAATATTATCTTCTTAATACTGCGATGCTAATTCTTTTAATTAACTTAATCTCAAGCACTGTGAGTTAACTATTCCAGCACCAATTAATTTATATAATCACTACAGTAATTTATATGTAAAGTTATTTATATCACATCTGTACGTCTATCAGAGCTTTAATTAGAACGTAACTTTAGAACTAACATCATCAAAGCTCGATCAGAACTAACTTCCAATAACTATGCCCGCAAATTTATATACAGTTTAATTATTCTCGAAGACTCTAGTATTTTCAGGAATTATGCAAATTGCCTTCTCGAGATTTTCTACTAAAATTCTAAATAACATCTCGAATGTACTTGTTGTGATCTTTAAATGCAAAGTTTTGTATCTGACAATCAAAATTTATGCGAAAGGTGTAACACCTCAGGTGGACACCAATCACCTGTTGTATGCTAACGCTTTATTATGTTCCAATGTAATCACAGGTAGACCAAGCTGCGCCACATTGCATCCCTCTTAAAGCTATTCTGTCCCAGAACACTGTGACCAGCACGTTGAAAGTTCCTGTGACGATAAGGACAGTCGCAACCATTTTTGAAGTTGTCATATGATAGAAGTAGCAATTGACACTTTTCATAGTCGGCGTCGAACTATTTAGATTGCAACATACACCAAAATCTGAACTTCGGTTTTCTGGAACAGTACCTCTAACATGTTTCGTACTATTCCCCAGTCCCACCCATCGAGCCCACAACCGATTATGGATATGGTCAACCTCTCGTGTCTTCAAATTCGATTATCTGACCCTCGAGGTTCACTAACGCCTTACACAGATTCTGGTAATACGATTTACCAGAAGGTTGTTGTCATCAAGTGGATGCCCTGATGTCGGTTCTTTTACCATATGGTCTTTCCAACCTCTGGTTGTTGTCGGATAAGTTGATCAAGATCGCCAAATTTATTTTTAAATACTCGAGCATGTCCTCGGGACATATTAAGTTCCCCCACAGCCACGCCGTGCGCCAGGGAGTATTCTCATGACACATCGAATAGACCACCTTGAATCTCTTCCGTGACTTCAAATCTCACTTTACTTGTTCCGCTGTACAGAGACATGAACCAATCATAGCTCGATCCATTAAGAGAATAACTGTTTGCCCATCTCACTGCTTACCCTTCTTCGGCATTACCAGTGTCATCACTATTATAGGATGCTAACGGTTTAACATGCACTACTACCGTTCTTCCTTTCGGGAGCTTACGAAAACAATATACCACGTTGTTGGCCCTTTTTAGGACTTCGTACGGACCTTCCCGATGTCTTTGTAACTTTGGCGATAATCCACGCCTCCGTCTGGGATTGTATCGCTCGACGCGATCGCCCTCTTGAAAATCAGAATCCTACTCTTTGATGTTATATCTGGCCTTTATGCGATCGCTTGCGATCTGGATATCTTTCCTAACGTCACCCTGGTAGTCATGCGTCTTGCGCTTGAGCTTCTCAGCGTAGCTCTCACCCACGATGTTTCTACAGACTTACACCCAAACTCAAGTTCACACGGTAGACGTATCGCGCGTACCAGCATAGCACATGCAAGTGCCTGTCCAGTGCTCTCATAAACCAAAGATCGATTGGTCAACAAAAATAGATGTAAATATTGTTTCCAGTCTCTCTGATGTTGGGAGACCACCTTGGAAAGGTACTTGCCCAAGGTGCAATTGCATTCGATTGTGGGTGCAATGGTGTTGTGTGGGTCTTTCTCGTGCCCACCAACCGGTGAAGTTCTTAGAATAACTTTGAATCAAAATTTCTGCCCTGATCGACGTGCAACTCCATAGGAACTCCAAAACGGCAGAACAGTTCCTTTACTAGCACGTCAGCAGTTTGTCGTTGGTATTACATACGTTTCGGTCCACTTTGTAAAATAATCCATAGCCACCAAGATGTACTTATTCCTTGAATCGATCTCAGAGAATGAACCGGCAATATCAATTGTCACTCTCTAAAAATGACTCTCCGCGTTATATTGGCTCATTGGAGTTTTGCGGTTTCCAAATACTGCGCACAGCTGCTACTTGCGGCACCTCTCTTTTAGACCGTCCTTGCAGCATATCCTCATACTTTTTCCAGAGTCTTTTTAACGCCCAAGTGTACTCCCGGGGTCCCCTTATGCAGGTGTCCTAAAACCTCTAACACTCGACTTCTAGGAACCACCACGTGAAGCGTACTCGCGGACCCATCTCAATTTTCCAAAGATCGCAGCAAGATCATATCCTCTACTTTCTAGGAATTCCATCGTGCCTAGTATGACTTCACTATGCTACTCAATAGGCTGTCCTGTCAGCACGGCTTCCGTGCTGAAGTCATACTCAAGCAGCCTTTCTATCCATATGACGATTTGCTCTTTGGGGTTTCTAAAATGCAATAGCGGCGGGTTTTGTTCTCAAGTAAAAATTTTCTCCGGTACAGGTACTTATAAGTGTTCTACGGATTTCGTTACTTCCAGTAGTTGCCTTCTACTAACGAAATAGTTTCGTTGCTAAAGTAACCAATGACTCTTTCTTGCTTGTTTTGCACCTGGAATAGTACACTTTCCATGGCTACATCGCAACCGTCTGTATCCAAGACGAATTTGCCTCTCGACCTAGGATAATTTAAGATCTGGGCTGTTGTCAATGGATCCCTTAGTTGTTGGAACGCATTTTAGGAATCCTTATGTCAAATGTAATCACGCCTATCTTTGGCCAGCTTGGTTAAGGGTTTGACCATATTCGCAATTCTTCTGTAGTAAGTGCCCAACCCCAGAAAGTTGCATATCTGATGTTTGTCTTTTGGCGTCGGCCACTTTTGTACCGCCTTAACCTTTTCCTGGTCTGGTCAGACTCCGTTGCGTTAAACTACGTGCCCTGGTTTTTCACTTCTTCGCCCAGAATGTGACACTTCTTTGGACTCAGCTTCAGATTGGCTTCTGAGTCTTAGAAACACTTCTTCTAAATTTTGTAAGTGTTCCCCATATCACTTTCCAATCACGATCACGTCTTCCAAACATACCAGATAGATTTTTGCACGATAACCCAAGATGTTATTCATTGAACACTCGAAGGTAGCAGGAGCGTTGCATAGTCCAAATGGCATGATTAAAATTGCCATAAGCCAGTACCAATAGTGAAAGCGGTCTTTTCTTGATCTTTGGGTTCTGTATCCACTTGCCAGTAGCCACTCTTCAAATCCAAGGTTGAGAACCATCGCGACCCTGAAAGTGTATCTAGAGTGTCGTCAATCCTTGGAAGTGGGTAGCTGTCCTCTTTGATCATGTCATTCAATCGCCTGTAGTCGACACAGAATCTTGTTGACCCGTTCGTCTTCTTAACAACCCCAAGAGTTATCAGAGTGCTCAATCACTCCTTGTCTCTTTATATCTCCAGTTATTTTTTTTGCCTGCTCGCGTTTCGGCAATGATAGCCTTTTCGGCTTCTGTCTTATTGGCCGGGCATCTCTTGTATTGATTCTATGCTTGACTACTGCGGTCTTTCCCAATCGACCTCCGTCGACCGTGAGCACGTGCGGCTAGTTGTTGTTGTTCAAGATGCCGGTACGGTTTCGTCAAGTGGTCCAACTATTTCGCGAAATACTCGTTAGTGGGTGGTTTTTCTCAACACTGGCACACCCCACCACATGAGCGATCGAATCGTTGTATTCTTTTTTAGCGACATATCGTAGTCATTCGCGTTTAAGATTCCACAAGGTACACAATTCGTCAATGTGGTCGGAGTCTTCCCCACAAGCACGCCCTTCCCCAGGGATTCCTCACTAATTGGCTCAATAGCGCTCACAGAATTTTTCCGGCGAGCACCATCCAAGAGTCCCATCACCACACTTTCTATTCTCCCAGGTAGAACAACATCATCCGTCAAACAACTACGCACATTCACATCGTCTGTCTCAAAAAACGGCACTTCCTCGTTCTCTACTCTTTCATGTCTACATGGAATCCAGATTTTCAAGATATCAATTCCCAAGATAACTTCTTCGGTGATGTTCACTATAACTAACTGATAGTTAAATATCTTAGTCCCAACTCCGATTTGTACATCTAGCATTCCGTGTATTTGAATTTCCTCACCAGCCACGGTTTGAAGACGTACCAACACGGCTGATACTTTACCACTGTCGCGTACTACATCCAGATTAGCAATTGTAATAGTGGCTCCAGTATCAACCAAGAACTTCGCAGTCTTGCCGGCACACTGTCCATATATCTATATGCTGTGAACATGTTTAGATCGTGCGATGCATATTATGGTTTCCGTGGTGGAATTTGCGTAGATCGATTTTCACTCCTTCTCATCGACCCTCTACAGTTTTCCCGACTCCACTGCTTCTTTCTTGTGCTGTTTACATTTGGACTGTATATGCCTAAACTCGCCACAATTCCAGCATTTGGGTCCCTTCCTCTTTGGTTGGTTTTCACGAAGTACCCGTCGAATCACCTCCTGCACCCTTTATTGGCGCTGCCGCTCTATGGAGCATCTTACTTTGTTACCACTAGGATGCAAAACTTGCTTTGCCGCTTCAAATTCTAGAGCATGATATAAATCATCCAGGGTTCTTGGTCAAACCAACCGTGGTGTTTACTGGATCTCTCCGTTGCGTATCCCTTCAACAAAGATCCGTACCACCAGCTGTTCTTGGAAGCTATCCAGTGCTGTTTGGTAGGCTAGTTTCACTAAGCGAGGAATATCTGCTTCAAATTTTTGTTGGTCTTTTGGTAACAGTTCTTCAGTTGAGCGTGGTACACTTGTAGATGGGATTCTCCATACCTCACTTTCAGCCTTGACGTTGTGGCCCCGTAGATTCTTTGATCATGGTATGGTCTGCAGAATATTTGAGGCCATACATCATAACGCGGTTGCCCTTTCACCATCTTTCCAACCATTAGCTTTCGCAGCAGCCTCAATTTGTTTGAAATATGTCTGACAAGGTGATTCTGGGACGTGCTGTTGTTTCACCGATGCTTAGGACTACGGTGCTTGCACTATTATGGAATTAATTCGTTCTTACATCTCCAGCACCTTTTCTACCATTTTTTGCAAATTTTCGGAGAACTTTGCATCCGAAGTCTGCAAGTCGTCAGAAATTTGACGTCCAATGTTTACAGGCCCTCTGAAAGTTTTATTTCAAGTTTTTCCGCAGATTTAGCAATTTTTTTTATAAATTCCTTTTTCAGTTGGTCAACGGCTTTTGCATTGTGGTCTAATTTTTCTGTAAATCTACTTCGTATTAGTTTCTTATAATTTCATTGCCAAACTCGCAGAGTTTTGGTTTTGTTTCTCTGCGTATTCTTGTAATTATCCTGAAAAACTTGCGTTGCTTTCTTTTAATTTTTCTCTCAAGCTCTCAGACTTTTGGTGTTGTTTCTCTGGGTATTCTTGTAATTTTCCTTCAAATTTCTCCGACAGGCTTGTAGAGTTTTGGTCTTGTTTCTTTGCATGTTTCTTTTAATTTTTAAATAATTTCCGCGGAGTTACCAGTTAAACTCTCCGCAAGGCTTCACTTGAAATCCTTCAAAAAAGTACATTTTGCTATCCATTTAAAGTTTTTGACTGCATGTGACAGACATGCGAATAGAAACCGTTCAAAAGTCTTTAAATCCCACCGCTGTCACCAAGGTAACGAAAACTCTATTTGCAACAGTTCTTTATTTTCAAACTGGTTATACAATCTTTTCAACAACTTGTAGCTACAATAAAATTTATTAAAGCTCTCACAATAATTCGCTTTCCATACTAAGCACCAACAGTACAAGTATTATCTTCTTAACACTACGATGCTAATCTACTTGATTAACGTAATGTCAGAGCACTATAGTTAACTATCCAAGCACTGATTAATTTATATAAACACTACAGTAATTTATATGAAGTATTTATGTGAACGTTTATATCACTACCGATACGACTATCAGAGCTTTAATTAGAACGTAACTTCAGAACTAAAACCATCAACTCGATCAGAACTAACTTCCAATAACTATTTCTTCAAATTTATATACATTTTAATTGTTCTCGAAAACTCTAGTACCTACAAAAATTATGCGAATCACCTTCTACGACATTTTCCACTAAAACTCTAAACCACATCTCGAATGTATCCTGTTGTGATCTTTGACCGTAAAGTTTTGTACCTGTCAATCAAAATTTATCCGAAAGTTGTAACGCCGCGGGTGGTCATCAATCATCTTTTGTATTCAAGCGTTTCGTTAGGTAGACCAAGCTTCCCCTCCGTATCTTAGGACCGGGAGAATCAGTGGTTATATGCCAGAACCTGCTTCATACAATGTTAATAGTCATAGAGCTATACTCAAATCGAAACGCGTTTCTTGTGTAAAACATTTTGTAGCATGATTCTTACATTCAAGCTCGTTGCCTTTACCCAGGAGCCACGTGATGTGGCACAGGGTCTTGCGGCCTTGAGGGTTTCGCGCCAGTCGAGTCTCCGTTGTGGCAAAATAATAAAATAATATTTTTAGTACAAAGCATTACAATAATGGTAGTGTTTCTATTGAATTATAACATGCCAAGCACGTCATATTAGAGCAGTACTACAATGTATGCGCTTTTGGCTTCTTTAACTATCAACGACCAGCAGCGCCTTTCTTGTATAGCGCGTTTACACGTGTCGTGTTTGGCATGATTAAGACCACATCGCAATACTAGTTGTGTGAGGTCACAGAGCGCATACATCGGACTACAGCGTACAAGTATGTATTGTAAAGAGACCACAGACTGTTTGGTAAATTTTTTGAATGAATGGGGTATTGAGTATAACAAACTACATAACGAACACATTGGCTTGACTGACAGCTTTCAGAATATGGAATAATGCGGTTCAGGATGATTCTACTACGTTCGGTTGCTTTTTAGAATTATTATAGATCATATATAAAAAGTTAGACAGCCTCGATTCGAGTCCAGTTCTATTCTAACACTAGTAATTATGACGGTATACGAGGCTATTAAATTTGATGGATGGTGTAATAAAAACACAAAAACCGAATGCACATTGGAAATACCTTCATTGGCCTTCCAAGTAGTTACGACCAGATACAACACACTTTTGACAACGTTCGTATAGCTTCTGAAACCTGTCGAAAAGCTTTTTTTAGAACCGTTTTCAAAACAGCTGTCACATGGTCCTGAATCTCTTTGATGTCCGCAAACCATGATCCCTTTAAGAGTACTTTAAGACGAGGGTACCAAAAAGAGTCAACAGGAGGAAAATCTGGAGGGTAGGGTAGATGTTCCAAAACAACCACGCTACACTGGGTCAAAAATTGGCATACAAGGTTGCACGTAAATTGTCGTGCAGTAACATCCAATTTATGGTCTGTGTAATCTGTGGCCTAACGCGCCGAATGCCCTGCAATAATCGTTCGAGAACCTCCAGGTAGAATGCAGCATTTACCGTTTGGCCAACGTAGGCGAATTCTTTATAGATGATTCCCTCTTGTTCGAAAAATGTGATCAGCATAGCATGGTTTTCACTTTGGATTTTTACACGTGGCTCTTTGTTTGATGCCCTACATTTGACTTTCCAATGCTCGACCCGAAGGTACTACATTAGCTAGGAAGCAAATTTTTCTGCCGGGAAATTTTAAATTGTGCCAAACTCTTGCTATTCCAAGCAAGGGAGGGATCTTTAACGTACGTGACAACACTACCTTTTACCTCTCATTCGAACGAGAAAGTATTTTTGTGAAAAATGCTCGCTTGACTGTTTGCAAGCGGTCCGTGTCGGCAATTGAATCTAGGACCTTGGGATCAGCAGTCATACGTGAACCTGCCTGATCTACAGAACCATTGGAAGACTGTGGCCGCCATTTTATTGATTGTCTTTTCGTTTCGAGGTCGTACGTGAAACACCAAGACTCGTTCCCTGTGACAATGAAACCCAGATAGGACTGATCCCGTTCACACTTGTTGATGAAATCGCCATTGGTTTCAAAACGCTTTGCTTTTTGCTCGTCTGTTTAGATGTGCGGCACAAATTGCGAACAAATCTTGCGTTTACCCAAATCTTAATGGATGATAGCTCCCGCTGCGTCTTTGCTAATCCCCACTTCTTGTGTGTGTAAATGAATGTAATAGTACTGCACACTCTCCGGCAGAGGGTAGGTCCAGACATATCTATGCATGCCTACGCATGCGAGTTACCTTATTTCAAGCGTTGAATACCGATATAGTAGACCTTTCACAGAATTTAATAGACAAACCTCGAAATTAGCGTGGCTTTAGTGTATATCATATGCTATTTCAATTGATTATCCAATCGCAATACTGGGCAGTCGTCAGTCGATGTACTCCAGTGAATAAAGTTACAACTACTTCATATTTGAGTTTAGTCGATATGAATCGAAAATAAGTGTTAATTTTATTCAATCAATTTGTTAATATAATCGTTGCTTAATTCCAGATTATGACTAGTAAGAGGGATCGGAGAAGGAACTGGGGCAGTGGGCATGATAATAAGAAAAGAATACAGGCGAAGAAAAATTCGACGAAAGACAACGAAATTCATTGTTAGAATTTCTAAACATTACAGAATCAAAGTCAATCGATCATGACAGGGGTTGAAAGACATGCAAGTGCATCGAAGGAATTGAGTGAATTGCCTACATATAATGAAAGCACGTCAAAGGAGCCCGAAACTGATGGCCCAGCAACGTGACCAAAAATATTGAATACTACAAGAATACTAATTGTTCAACGTGATCTACCTTCTATTCTAACCTCCATTGATTTTCAAAGGGATGCGACAAAAAATGTTTTTCGATAACGCATTATGTGAGAAATGATGAGAAGTACAAGAGAAGATGGCCTGTAAATTTTACATCATCTGATGGAATAATTTGTTTTTGTTAGAAGTTATTTTCTTCTGGTGATAATTTTTATCTGATGGAGGTTTTACTGACCGGCAACACTTGTGAGAAGCACGAAAATTCCCTGTGCATATGAAATATGTTAGCGAGGAGTCAAATAGTCCATATTCGGCAAACGCGGCGTCTTTACACAAAGTATGATTGATAGCTACCTTGGAGTGTACCTAGAGACAAATTTACAACGTGAAACTTTTTAGAATGTAATTTGAATAAATCTAGTTTGTTCCCTGTTGTATTTGGAACATTAGGGAATAGTTGGATTACGTATATAAAGTCATCAAGCACAAATATGTCATTTTTTAGATTTGTGCTGTTTGTTTGAAGATAATGTTGTTGAGAACATTTTTTAAGGTTCATAACAACTAACGATATTACTGCTTTGTCATTATCTCTCATCCGAACAAGGGCATATTTTTGTGCAAAATGCTCGCTTAACATTTTTCAAGCGGACTGTGTCGGGATTCCACCCGGTACTTTGGGCTTAGTAGTTATACGCATACCAACTACGCCACGGCGCCGCCTTGTAGATGATCACAGAGGAAATTTTAAATACATTCTTTTTTTGTTATTATTGATGTTTTTCTCTGCGTTTATTGTTTTAAAACCTTGGCCGATGGCTATCCTAGTTTATACATTCTAAATAAGCATAAAGCATAAATAAATTCGTTGGTAGAAGTGTGTGAGTGTCAGCAAAAACGTGCGTGAAACAATATGAATTGGTGTCTCCTCGCATTTTGTGGGTTAGAATGAGAGTGGGCTTGAGAAAGAGCTTTTTACTAGCATGTTACGCTCTGGTGAATGACGAAAGGAAGTGTGAGCAGTTTTGGCCGGAGTTGGAAAATTTATTAGACAAACACAAAACAAATGACTGTGTGGGTCTATTAGGTGATATGAATAGTTGGGTCGGAGTACACAGAGAAAAAGCCGAACATGTGGTAGGTCCGTTTGGTGATCCAAGAACGAACGAAACTGGAGATATGGTAGTGAATATATGTATGGAAATAGAACTTTTTGTATCTAACACATGGAATAAACCTAAGTACATACACAAGTACACATGGCTTAGGGGAAATGCGAGAGGTATAACTGATTTGGTTGCATTTGATGAAAGTTTAAGAGAACTGATGAAAGACACGAGAGTAATGAGAAGATCTGGGTGTAGGATCGATCATTTTCTGGTTTTGTTCAAAATTGATCTTAGCCTAAAGTGGGTGTGGAGAAGAAAGCAGAATGTGAGACAATCAAGGGTGAAAATATAACGCTTGTTGGAACAGTCGACTCAAAGATAGTACGCTACTATGTTAGCGAGGAAGTTGTATGACTGCAAACAGGAGAATGCTCTGAAGTCTGAAGATGCGGAGAAAGTATGGGATTGTTTGAAGAATAGTGTGATGAAATGTGCTTTGGAAGTATATGGAACGACAATGATTGATAAATGTAATAAAAATGCGTGGTGGAGCGATGAAGTCAAAAAGATTGTCGGGGAAAAAGAAAGTGGCTTACAAGACAATGATTGCAGAAAGAGATGTTGAGTCACGAGAGCAACTTCAGGCAGTATACAAGGAGAATAGGCGATATGCCAAAGAGGTAGTGAAGGCAAGCAAATAGCAATTGGGGGGGGTGTAGAATGATTTTGGATGGAATAAAATCTTGTTTTGGAAATGGGTGAGTAAGACATGAAAGGGTGGAAATAAGGGTGTGAATGACGTTGTTAACAGTAGAAATGAAATTGTTTGAGACGAAGCGAATGTGAGAAACTGTTGGAAAGAGTACTTTAAGACGCTGTATGGTGGTGGTGGCAAAAAGGATACAGATGACTGCATGGATGATGAAGAGAGCAGTAATGTATTGGTCGTAAACGTAGATAATAGTATAAAGTTCGAATGCAGTATAGATGAGGTACGGAAGGTGAGAACTCTGAAGAATCACAAAACGACGGGTGTAGATGGAATAACAAGTGAAATGTTTAAGTATAGGTCCGGGGTACTAATTGAATGTTTATGCAAACTGATAGAGTTGTGCGTAGAACAAGCGAAGGTGCCTGAATATTAGAAGAGTGCGATCATGATTTCTTTGCACAAAGGCAAATGCGGTAAGTATGAATGCAAAAATTATCGTGGGATGTCTGATGAGTTTACCCAGTAAAGTGTATGGAAAAATTATGATTGGAAAAGTTCGTAAGAGAACGCAGAGGCAGAATGGGACGTTCAATGTGGTTTTATGTCTGGAAGAGGATGTGTGTATCAGATGCTCGCAATGCAATAAATGAAACTACAATGAAACAAGCAGTCAAAAGAAACGGCCGATTCCCCAAAGCAGTAATTGTGAACTAACCACAATCTTGTATTCTCGTTATCCAACACAAATTACCTTTAAAAGCTTCAAACTTATTAACTTTTAATTATTAAAACCTTAAATATAGTTAAATCAATCTGCCATGCACAATTTTATTACTAGAGGTACCAAGTGCTCGTTTGAAATAGAGCAGCCGATATACTGAAGCGTAGGAATACCCAAGAATTGCTCGAGAGCATAGCTTGCAGTGTGCAAAAATTAACTAAGCAAAATATTATTACTAAAGGTCCACAGTATCGGTTTATATTAGACAGCCATTATCTGAGGCTTAGAGCTACCTAAAATTTACCCAGAACATAGCTTGCATTGTGCGAAAACCAACTAAGCAGAATATTGTTTCCAAAGGTGCACAGTATCGGCGAAGGGGGAGCGGGAAGATTAATAGTAGATACTTTACGAGAGGGTTCAGATTGACATGCTATGTCAGGTTGTAATAAGCCAGATTGTTTTTCTGGGGGAGGACGGTATTTATCTACGCGTAATTTCACTTCTTGAAACGAGCGATATAAATCTTTAAACTGAGGTAAGGAAGAAATGTGTTGTAACGCTAAACGTTCGGAAAAATATGGGTTTAAATTTCTAAGAAGTTGGTCTATAATTTCAATTTTAGATGGTTTTTTTATCTAATCTGCTATATAAAGCTTCCATTGAGGCAATAAAAGAGATTACGTTTTCGATAGGTCCCTGGGTACGATTTTTTATTTCATTTAAGAGATTGGTGATATAGCCATGGGGTAAGAAATCGCATTTTAAACACGTAACTAATTCTTCCCAGGTAGAAATCTGGTTTCGTACGTTTCTATACCAAATCAAGGCAGAACCGGAAACTAATTCGCCTGCAGAGACACGAATAAATCTTTGTCTGTACAGTTACGAGAAATTTTAAAATCATTTACTCTATCTAGGAATGACATTAACGAAAAGTTACACCCCACTTATACACAGGTATTGATTTCGCAGACGATATAAAAGGTTGGGACATTGTTAAATTGGAGAGAGCTATAAGTAAATTTACATCTAAATCTAAGTTAAGTTTTTTGAGGACGATTCCCTCAAATAAGAGAACATCAGATAGGAAGGTTTGTTTGCTTTCGTTAGCTTGTTCATCATTAAATAAGGATAATAAGTCTATTTGCTGTTTTAAGTGCGTTATGCGCGATGTAATGCGTTTAAGCTCAATCCCTGTAGGCTTGGGATCAATTTTATGAAGTATATTACTAATGTCATCAAGAAATTGTTTAATTTCAAAGATATTTTGAGGTAAATTAGAGACCATTACACGCGAAATTGATTTGACCTTTCGCTTCTTGAGCTAATATAGCTTTTAACTGCAGTCGCCTATCATTTTGATTGGTTGCCGCTTGAATATTTCGCGACTCCAACTCAAAGATCATTTCAAAGGCTTTAAGGTGTACGGGATTCATTGTACTATGGTCTTTTAAAAGGTATAGATATACCAAGATAAAATTTCAGTTGATTACGATAGTTGTGTTAAGAACAAAATTTTCTTTGAGAAAGGATTCGTAACTTATAGTTAATTATCTAGATTGTAAGGAAACACCTTAAAATAATGGCAAACAAAGATAATATAGGAGTTATCTAAAACACGCTTTTAATAAGCTAAACAAAATTTGTTAAAACAGATATATAATCAAATTTAATATAATATCAAAAAAAAAATTTCATAAGGGATAAGAAATAAACAATGAAGTTTATTAATTATATATAAAGGTACTTACTAAAAGAATTATTTAATTCCAAAAAGCACATTTTTTCCACTTAGAAGTGATGTTAAGATAGTTTTAAACACATCAAAGGTATATGCTTTAGTTTCATCCTAAATTAGGTTAGGTAATTATTTGAGAGAATTGAAATATAAATACATTGTTTTTGTAAAGGAAAAATGCCAATTAACTAAGTTTGAAATAACATATATAAAAGGTAAACAAACACTATTAAAAAAAATGGTGGTTTTTGATTATATAAATTGACATTCCCAGCTCCATTAAATGTCACGGCAACATAAGATAAAAGTTACTAAATGCAATGTTGCCAAGTTGTATTTTTTGACCCAAAAGCCAGTAAAAATTTAAAAAATTATTTTTTATTAGATATTTGAGTGAAAAACCTAATTTTCGTACAAGAATATAAATGTTTTCAAAACTAACATCCTACAAGATAGATTAGAGGTGAAGACGAATTGTCAACACACGTATGGGCGGAGCTATTACGCTTGGCACCACTGATACGGTCCACGTTTTACAATATTGCGCAATTGTAAATTATAGCATAATTACGCGGCAAATTGTATCAAATACCAAACACGTTTACAATGATACAATTCTTATTTTAAAATGTAAATAAAGCAAAGTACTCACTTAAAATGCGCCTTGCAGTTAAATCTCAGGGCATCTCGTTGTTGTTTTGGCGTGGTTTGCGTCACGCCATTGTTGAATCCAAATTTAATCGTCCCTCCTCTTGCTTTCTGTGCTTCACCGTACTTTTTTATCTATGTGTGTAAATGAAGATGTGTCCATTACTGTATTTGAACGCCTTATTGCACCTATAGTAAAAGTGTACCCAAATGACTTTGAAAAGAGTTTTCCAAGAAAATGCCTACAGCTGCGAGCTCATTGGCAGAGTGAAGAAGAGGAGTTGCGTCTGAAAAACACATTTCAATTGTGTCGATGGATTCGACGAAACGATTTTGTAGAATTATCTCCTAATATTGATATCCTGTTACATTTATTTCTATACAAGGCGATTATTAATTGCACTAAATTAAAGTTAATACAAACTTTTCCATCAAATGTCAATGACCCAAGAACGCTTAAATGCTTTATGTACTTTACATATCGAAAGTAAACTAGTGAAAAAACTCTCGTTTGAAACTGTTATTGAGGCATTTGCTCAGAATAAGGCTAGACGTAAGATTCTTTGATTCTTTAAATAATTCATTAAAGGTACATATTTTGTAGCTGTTATAAAAAATAATTGTGAGTAAAACACAGTCTCTCTCTTAGTAATTTTAATTTAATAATTTAATTTTCTTTTACTAAGTGTCATGTTTATTTCTTTTTATTTTCGTGTTTTATTAATTGTTTGAAAGTACTTGTTTTGTAATACTGCTGAAAAATGTATTTACATTATAGTATGTTTATTTTTATATTATCTATTATGTTCCTTAATTTTATGAGTATCCATCATTGCGTCTGCCCTATAGTAGGGAACAAAGAATACTACTATAGTAAGCCTGCTTATCGTAAAAGGCGATAAAACAACATATTTGGAGAAGATATACCTGGAAAGCGCCAGGTGATAGGGCTAGATACCAAATAGATTATATTTTAGATAAACAAAGATTTAGAAACCAAGTTAAAAACTGTCGTAGTTATCCAGGGGCTGGCATAGATAGCGATCATAACTTAGTTAAAATAAAGTGTAAGCTAAAATTCAAAAAATTGAGAAAGGTTAAGAGAGGGATGGGATCTAAGTAAGCTTAATGATAGTGAGGTAAAATAGGAATATAAACAAGTATTAGATAATAAGATCGAAGAGATAGCAATAGGAGGGAACGTAGAAAATAGATGGAAAGAAATAAAATGGGCTGTACATGATACAACAATACAGACTATAAGTAAGAAAAAAGTAGAAGCGAGAAAACCCTGGGTAACAAAGGAGATATTAGATTTAATAGAGAATAGAAGAAAGCTTAAACCTTTCAGAGAATTGGATAGTGAAAGTAAGCAAAATATAATAGAGTTAGAAATAAGATTGTACATGAGAATAGAAAAGCTAGAAATAAATGGACGGAGGAGAATTGTAAGCGAATACAAGATGATTTGAGAGTAGGTAAGGCAGACAGGGCTTACAGGACAGTTAAAAAGTTTTTCGGGAAAGATAGGAAAAAATATAATGGTATTAAAGACGAGAATAATGAGCTTCTAATAAATAAAGTTAAGGTAGCTGATAGATGGAAAAAATATTTAGAAGATTTATATAAGGGAGACGATATGAATGAGTTAGAGAACGACAAAGAAGAGGATGTAGAAATAGGGTTCTCAATATTAAGAGAGGAATTTGATAGAGCCGTTAGGGATCTTAAACTAAATAAAGCGCCGGGGATAGACGATATACCCGCAGAATTAATAAAATATGCAAGTCAGAAAACTTTAGACAGATTATATGAACTAGTAAAAGTAATATATGACACAGGTGAGGTTCCAATAGATTTCGAAAAAAATATTATCCCAATCCCAAAAAGTCAGGAGCTGATAGGTGTGAGAACTTTAGAACTGTTAGTTTAACTTCCCACGCTTCCAAAATACTAACAATAATAATTAAAAATAGAGTAGAAGCTTTGACTGAGAATTATTTAGGCGAAGACCAACATGGTTTTCGTAAAGACAGAGGGACTACAGAACCGACACTAATGATAAAGGTAATTATCGAAAAAAGGTTACAAAAAATAAAAGACTCATTTCGCATTTGTAGATTTAGAAAAAGCATTTGATAGGGTTAATTGGATTGTTATGTTCAGGGTTTTGCGAAAAATAGGAGTCTTTGATAGGGATAGAAAAATTATTTACAGTCTATATAAAAACCAAAGCGTTGTAATTAGATTTGATGAAATAGAAAAGGAAGCTAAGATTAGAAATTGTGTTAGACAGGGCTGTATACTATCTCCCTTGATTTTTAATGTTTATATTGAGGAAGCTTTAAACTTAGCTAGAGGGAGAAAAGAGATAGTGTACAGGGACAGAAAATAGACATGTTACGTTTTGCAGATGATATAGCCATTATAGCAGAGTCTAGAAAAGAATTAGGAGAGTTCTTAAATATTCTATATGAGATACTACAGAGTAAGTATGGTATGAGAATTAACTCAGGAAAGACAAAGATAATGACAAGTGAGTTACAGCCTAGTTCTAAACCGAAATTAAAAATAAGTCATACCGAGTTAGAGGAGGTAGATGAATATTGCTATTTAGGAAGTATAATTACAAAGCACGGACGTAGCAGAAGGGATATAGTAACTAGAATAGCTCAAGCTAGAAAAATATTTTTAAAAAAGAAAAACTTACTAATAGCTAATAGTATTAGTTTAGATAATAGAAAAAGTTTCTTAAAGTCATACGTATGGAGCGTTCTACTATACGGTAGTGAGACTGGGACAATTAAAGAGGTAGATAAGAAAAAGAGTAACAAACGAGGAAATTTATAGAAGGATAGGTGAGGAACGCTGTATGTGGAAATAAGTAAAGATCAGGACAGATAGAATGATAGGGCACCAGTTAAGACATGAGGGACTATTTAGTAAAGTCTTAGATTATAGACTAACTGCCAAATAAAAATAGAGTAGGAAGGTCTAGACAAAGCTATATTAGTCAAATTATTAGAGATTTAGGTTGTGAAGGGTATGTAGACCTTTTAAGACTAGCTCAGAATAGAAAAAAATTAGAGCTGCGTCAAACCGACCTTAAGTAAGTTCGAAAACAAAACAAAAAATAAAAAAGTAAAAATCAGTTAACTAAATGTCACCATGACATAACTAACAATTAGTTAGCGGTCTGGCATGTTGGCAGCGATTCGCTGCTTAAGCCTTACCATAACATATAATTTTACACTTGTCCTTTTTTGAAGGGGATAACCAGGTAATATTTCATTTCCTTATAAATAGGAATCATGTAAACATTTTGGAGTTCTTTAACAACCATCAGGTTGCTAGTATCTACGTAGAACCTGGTAGATAAGAAAAATATAGAAGAGTATATGATATATGAAGACCTAGACCATGCTATATTAGTCAAATTATTAGAAATTTAGGTTGTGAAGGGTATGTAGAACTTTTTAGATTAGCACAGAATAGAAAAGAAGTTAACGCTGCGTCAAACCGATCTTAAGTAAGGTCGAAAATAATATGATGTATGATGATCATTGCGTGGCGACCTGGGGCAATAGAGTTCGAAAGGGCAGCAATAATAGTGTTGCAACGAATAACTAAATCCGGAACTGACTGGACAAAAAGATTTCAGTACGAAACTAAGTTGCAAGAACTTTTGTAAATATTAACCAATTTTTTTATGATGCTTTTAGCATATTTTTTATTTTATTAGAAAAGTCTCGTTGAGGAATTTTTTTAATTAATTTTTTTATTTATTTTGGTTGCTATTTTGAAAAAAATCTAATATTGTGAAAAATAGAATACTACAGTTGAAAATATCAAAATAAATAGGCATGAGAAGCATGATGATGCATTTGAGATCTTGCTGTCGATGCCATGTAGTTGTTAGTATGTATAAAAGAATTAATCTTAACTCATTAGTAGATACAGATTAAATATTTTCTGTAATTGTAAACATTCATTATTATAATATGACTTCAAATTATAAAACATGTTTGGTAGTTAATCACCTTCGAGATATTCTCTTCTAGTTAACTCCTAACGATGATTTTCTTGCATTCCACAAACATGTTTCTTATATAATGTATCCACTTATAAAACAACAAATACAAATGAATGTGATATTACATCCAAAATGATTTTATCCCGAGAAGGCCATTTGTAATCGCCGAGATTAACAACTTTTGGGGTGATAAGGTCGGCATTTTTAAACCAGACTTGATAATGAAAACAATTTAAGAGCATAAGAGAGAACGGAAATACATAGAAAAAATGGGATAAAATAGTAGTATCCAAAAAATTCAATTCGAGCTCTATTTTCGCAATTTATTACACTGGATATCGGAAACATTATTCTTAATAGCTTACATATTTCCTGGTCAAACAAATCTAGTTTAGCAATTCTTATTCGCCTGAATTTTTAGTGTAAAACTTGGAACTACAAACACTTTCTCTTCTTTAATCTGTAAACTAGAACCAGTGGGGTGCAGTGATGTGTACAACAGCGTAGGCAAACATCGTAACTTAGCGTATTTTGTGACAAAATCACATGTCACCGGAGTCGATATCGCGTACCATTAAGTGTTAATTAAATTTATTTCGGACAGGTAATATGTATTTACATTAATTTATTATAAATGCAAATTGCTAAAGATAGTATAAAGAAATGCTATTTGTAGATTGTCATCTGATGGTTTTATTTTAAAAATCCACTTTACACATTTTTATAAGAATTAGTAGTTCATTAGAGATTCTTTTTTTAAATAAATAATTGCAAAATGACTTAGTCGTTCCTACGTCTGAGGTTTTAAATTTGCAAAAATATGTTTTGCAGAAGGGCTGCTGCAAATAATATCACTCAATTTTGCCAAATTGAGGAAAAAAACAATAGGCATTCTTTAGAATTACATTCTCCTTGGGTTGATAAATCGTTCCTTCTGGAAATTTGGAATTACAGGCTCAATATAGTCTGAAACTAAAAGACGAAATGATTACAGACGAATTATTTTCTTGTAGTCATCTGAAATTCACTCTTAAGCAAACTAAAAGAGAAGTCGGAATATTTTGATGCATTATTCCAACAGCTTTCATCATTATGTATTTGACGTAACCTTAGCCACTTTTTTCCAAGATGGCACCTCTGTATTTGAAGGTCTAATTTGTCATTTTTAGTGTGATTTGCGTATCAGTTGATGAAACGTTACCTTTTGCTGACCTGTTGTAGGAAGAAGGCGAGATTCTGTTTACACTGTAAACATCTCTGGTTTCAGAGGATATCAACGGCTACAGGGATCATAGTCGGAATAATGTTTGAATTAGGATATTTATCGACGAATTTAAAACCTCTATGTAGGTTTTGAAAGACCCTATAGAGTCGCTTAAAGTATTCATAGAGGAATACTTCTGCGTTGCATGTTAAACTTTTATTTAGATTTCCTTCGTTGTGGTGGTACGTCGTTTTCACTGTTATGTATTTTTAATTTATTCATTTATCAATTCAAGGTACTGGTACCTACTGCGGTTATTCATTTACGTATCAGTTCATTACTACTAGTTTATTGATATTAGTTACTATTAGTGTGTTACTAGTTGGGATCATTTGTACAGTCTACTTTAGAAGATCAAGTGTAAGGTCTAGATTTGGGCTGATGTTAAATGTTTACGTCTTGTTCAAGATTATAACGCTGTAATTTTACGTATATATGGTAACGCCTGGAATCACACAAGTAAGTTGACATTCTCTTTTGCTATTTAATTGCTGCATACTAATAACACTCCCGTTATCATTCTCGTGAAAAACTATTTTTAGAATGCTTGTTTTTTTGCGCTATATTGCCTTTTATTAATGCTTAAACGAATGTTGCGACTTTTTTTTTAAATGTTTATACTCATATTTCATTGTAATAGTTTCTATATTAGTAAATCCCTCCAATAGGGTTAGTCGATTTCCTTAAAGAGTAATTTTTAGGTTACATATATTTTTGATCTAAGGCAGAATTATTTTTGTATCGTATATTGTTCATACTCAAAGGTTGTCAAATTCATTATGGCAGTTTTAAAAGGTTAGAAATGATACCATAGCAACTTAGTCTAACATTAGTACAGTTTTATCATTTGTTTTGTTTAATAATCTATCACGCTGGCGCGTCTATGACCTCATCGTCTGGGCATGAAGACTTCACATGCAAGTGCTGACTCAAGTATAAAGTCCCGTTTTTCTAGCTGACTTAACCTATCCGTAATTTAATTATGCATATTCAGTAGAACCTCTTATATCCGACCTTCCCATAACCGATTTCTCCCGCTATCCCACTAGGTAAGTCTGTATCTACTACACTACGTATGTTTTGTTTTCGTGTCAGAAACTGTCGGTTCAGCCGTGAGTGTTGATGTGGAATGTACTCAGAATATAATCTCGTACTGTTCTATGTTTGTTAACGTCAATACTGTGTGTTTTTCCCGGATTGTGAGGTGCTTTAAATTGAGGTTACGTGTGTCACAATGGCAACTCAAAAACGTAAACGTGTTTGTTTCTCTGCAACAAAAACTTGAGGTGTTACAATGATTAGACCATGGTGAGTCTGTTGTTAAGCTAGCTTCTGAGTTGGGTGTAGGGGTGACTACGGTAAAAGACTGGAGAAAAACCGTAAAGATCTGGAAGCGTACTCAACGACAGTTGAGACAGATGATGCATTAAAAAGTAGAAAAATGTTGAAACAAACAAAACTTGAACTTGTCGATGAAGCGTTTTGGGTTTGGTTTTGTCAGGAAAGGGGCAAAGGAACACCATTGTCAGGTCCCATCATAAAGGAAAAAGCCATAAAATTGCATGAAAAGCTGGGAGGTGATCTAGAAAAGTTTAGCGCTAGCGAAGGGTGGCTATATAAGTGAAAGCTGCGTCATATCATACGACATGTTATAATTGCAGGAGAAAAACTATCAGCTGTTGATAATGTTGCTAAAGAATTTGTAGAAACATTTGAGAAGTTGGTCACAGAACAGAAACTTGTACCCGAACAAGTGTACAATGTAGACGAAATGAGCCTAAATTACAAAATGCTTCCAAGAACCACTCTTGCTGCTAAAAATGAACCTGTGTTAGGAACGAAGCTTGCTAAAGATTTAAAAAATTGAAACAAAAATCTATTACTGGGTTCTTTAAATAGGGTATGCTTAGAACTACAAGTACAATAAAGTTGTATTACAGTACTATGTAGCTGTTTTTCTACTTAGGAAGTTTTTTTTGCTCCTCCCGATATCCGACCATTTGGTCGTTCCGACCATGGCCCGGTTCCGTCATGGTCGGATATGAGAGATTCTACTGTATATATTAGATACGGAAAAAAGTCGTAAGGTATCCAGAATTTGCAGTTTTAATTCATCTGTGCGAAGTTTGCTGAAGATATCTCGAATTATTTTATGAAGGGAACATACATTTCTTAGAGAACACTTAGTACTTACCATCCAAACAATCGACATGTAACTTGAGTTGGTTAGCTAGGTTTCAGAGTAGGTTATCTAATACCGTGTTCGAATAATACCCTTTCAAGTTGGTTGTCTTTTATTTTTAGGGCACATTGTTACGGTTCAATTTTACGTAACGCGTTTCCCGATTTTTAGATAGACTTCGTTCCCAAATACGACGCCTATGGTTTATTTCCTTATTGTAATTTATCGAGTTTCGTTCATAAATTGAAGTTTTAAGTCTTGTATGTTGATAACGTGCATAAAACTAATCCTTATCACTTCAATACGAGTCGTGATTATTTGTTCTATTCTGAATTTGATCCTCGATGCTTGGTAACGTGCATCTTATTGTGAACTAATTTGTAGTTCCGCCCTTATTATTTTAATTTTGGGAAATTGATGATCCGTTATTTAAGAGCGAATTATTAGTGAAGATTTTATATTTGCTCTGCTCTTTTGAGAATTTTATAGAAGTTCGAGGTAAGGTTATTTGTAATTTTTATGCACGTAAACTTCATAGTTATTTTCTTTGTAGGACACACATTTGAAAACTCGTTGATAACGTCGAGCTTTGTTCTTAATATTTAAGCCCGTTTGTAAAGGAACCGCAAAACGGTGAAGTAAATAGTAGGTGTGTTCACATCTAATTACAACATTTTAGGGCTGTAGTTTGCAGTTTGCAGTTTACAGTTTGTAGTGTTGCAGTTCTGTTGAAGATACTGTTAGTATTAAATTCAAGGTGCTTGGTATTTCAGCCTGGTACATTATGCACGTATTTTATTGCAACAAACTCAGGCGTGCCTGCAAGATACGATATCCGCGCTCAGGACCTGTTCTGGTAAGATCTTTCCATATTATATTTTGATTGTACGTGCCGCTAATCTGGTATTCATGCTGGCTTTCCACCTGCAGATAACATTATAGAGCCATCTCACATTATAACTGATATTGTAATTTATTTTAATATCATTTTTGTAGCAGTTGTGCGTCGGAATTAATTTAACCAACGAATTATTGTACACATTCGTTTGATAGATATTTTTATCTGCATAATCGTACGCACAAGCGTTGGTACCACCGCGAGCATCGTTCGACTGATTTAAATTTATACAAAGTGAACCTAATGAATATATACTGCAGCCATTTAATTTCTAATAAGTGTAAGGCACATATTGAAAAGTACGTTGGTTTCATTAACCCAATAACACGGTTTCCTAACACAAAAAACATACACACCGTTAGCCGCAGGAGTAACCGTATTTTACCACGACTAGACTCTGGTCGGAAGTGGGAATTTGCACCAAGATACAAATAACCTAAGGTCGACACGGTGAACAAGAGTCTTGTAGAGCGCCGTATTCGGGAAACGCGTTACGTAAAATTGAACCGTAACAACATTGGTTCCCGGATCGACAACTTTATGTTCGATATAAGCATGTTGAGAGTTTCGAAGTCAAAGTAGATAGAAATATTTAGTGGTGTTCGCATTAGATATAGTCAACAATCACTCTTTGGGTATTTATGAAAACCTCTGAAACTATACCCGAGAAAATTTGTAAATAAATGAACATTCTGAATTCATTGCATGAACTGATAAAAACGTACCTACAGTACCTTCGTGTGACTAGGTTAAGAATTTAGTTAGGTAAATTTTAATACATTTGATTTTTAATTTTGTTTAAGAATGTCTTATGTATTTGTAATGAGCACGTGTGTGTGCAATACAGTCTGAAACACAATCGTGTATAATAGTGTAAAAATGTGTTTATATATTTTTTTCAATTAATGTGAAGGTATATTTACATTTCGTTGTAATAAATTATTTTGCAATTGTATAGAGGCGTGATTGAAAATTCAGGTCATTTAACATTTGATTTTAGAGACCTTTCTTTCAGCTAACAGTTTTAAATAGGTCTATTAGTGTTCTTATTGTTAATGTTTGTTGTGTTTAAGCAATACTGTACTTAACGATTTTTCAGGTAAATTGTTTTTCTTTTTAGGGCTTTTCCCTAGAAACCCTGCGAGATTAGATGGCGTCGAAGATACTTCTCGATTAAGACGTTTTACGTCCGATAGCCTTCCGGGCTCCTCTTCACCACCTGTCTCACTGGGTTAGTAAACAATCATTTTTGTTTGTACAATCGAGATTTTCAGTATTTTGCCGAAACAGAATTTTTAGCGGAGTACTTTACCAGGCGGCTTTATTGAGTAGTTGGTATGTGTATGACTACTACGCCCAAGGTCCCGGGTTCGAATCCCGACACGATACGCTTGAAAAATGTTAGACGAGCATTTTTGACAAAAATACGCTCTCGTTCGGATGAGAGGTAAAATGGAGGTACCGTGTTGTCACGCACGTTAAAGATTCCTACCTTGCTTGGAACAACAAGGGTTCGGCAAAATTCAAAAAAGAACTCGCTTCCTGGCCAATGTAGTATCTTCGGGTGGAGTATTGGAAAAAAATCACATGTATGGGAGTACTATACCGATTATACCTGTAGATTACCAGCTAGATTATTTGGGAACAAAGCAGTCCGTAATAATGTTGATATAAATTTGGGTTAAACTCCAAATCAGGCTTTGTAATTATTATTTCTATAAATTGTCACACTTGGTGATAACAACTTTAAACGTTTGTTCGAAGTAAAACAAAAAAAATGTAAATTTTCAATAATATTCTAAGTTTTGAACTTAACGCATACAGTTTCATAGAAATGTTACTTTCAAATTTTTATTATACTAAATAATGATTAATACTAACCATGCTGTGGATAAAATTTATTTATTAGAAACATTTTTTACATAATTTGCCTGAAATACTTATTAAGTGTATATGAAATTTACAAGTGAACGATTTAACTAAAGATAAATGTAAAGCAATACTTTTGGCGACCAAATTCTTAGGGTCCTTAAGAAACTCTTAATTAATTTCTTGATTGATTCATTTAGTTTTGTTGTTACAATTATATCTTAACTAAAGTCAAAATTGTTATTTAACGAGTTATGAAGGAAAATATTTAAATGTTCTAATGCCGACACATTAGGAAAATGATGCTATTATCTTTATCTAACCTTTTATTATACTGGTATTACATGATTTTTATTGAGTATGAACCAGTTATTGAAATAATTACAGTTAAGGTGCAGTTGGAAATAAAATTGGTGTGTAATTTTGAAGTGGTAATCAACTATTGACACACAAAATTAGGTATAATCTTGAGATGCAATAACAATCTTTATTGTGATATTTGTCTTTCTTTCAGTTTTTCTCATGTTTTTTTAGCAAATCAATTACATGCATAATTAGAGTATTTAAAACTTCGAAGGGTTGCTGCATTACCTTGAGGTATTGTGTTTTTTTATATCAAAAGTGTGGTGGTGCCGAAACATCCGTCAAAAAACACCCCGTTTCATCGTACACGTCTGAGGTGAAACGCAGAGCTAGATCGAAGGTCCCAAAAGGTTACAAGACGGATAAACTTCATCTTTTTGCATTGTAGGGCATTGGGATGACATCTGCACATGGTCTTTTGTGGAAAGGAAGTAGGTTTTAAAAAAGGAGAACAACCTATAAATTTATCCATGTGTTATGTTCATTTTCGGCAATTATTGGTTATTCTATTTACATAAAATCCTTTTCTAGTATTAAATTTTCAAACAATACTCGATATATTGTACCTGTTCAGATAAGCTCGCTTTACCATAATTTTCAACTCAAATTCCTTGTTCATTCATTATCCGTTCGTATAAATTCCATTATTGTTAAATCCTTCCGCATAATTAATAATAAATACTATTTTTAAGAATTTCTCAACGTAAATCTAGTTGTTTTAAAACGACAAGTTTATGCTAGAATTAATTAGTCAAGATCTTGTTTAGGTATCCGTGAGCGCGTTATACCTTCCGATAAAGTATAATTGCCTTCTAGTGGGTTTCCCATCTAAAGATTTGTCGAAATAATATATCTTACTATTTTCCGGTAAAACCGTGTTTTCCAATTTCAGTCGCGTTTCGATAACGCAGATGTTTGCTTTTAGAGTTCGTGTTATTTTGAACTCCTTTTAAACATTGATTCTGCAGTTTGTGCGTTAATGCACTTGTAAAAAACTACTCGTTCTGTTACTCCAAGAGCGATGCACGTTTCTCCTCCATGAAATGTGTAGATTTGGTGTGTATCGGTAAGCGCTCTTGAGTTGTTAATATTAGTAAGATTTTCCTTTTTTTAGCTCCTAGCTGGAGGTTAAATTGCTCGTCGCGTAGTCCGATTATTTCTTGATGTAGATCAACTGCTCTTGCATGTAGAACGCCGTTGCAATTACGGTAGCAGCATTATTGTTGCTGACTACCGCGGCGATGCTGTGTCAATTTGCTTCCGAGGGCTGACAAGATAAGCATCCCGACAAATGTATATGACTTGTTTTCCTTTGCTAACATACTCAGAGATAAAGCCAATTTGAAATTAGATACGCTAATGTTTGTTCTGGTAAAATCCTTACTAGAAAGGTTTCGAACTTTAATGCTTTTGTACTTAACTCATCTGCTTATACCAAAGTATCAGCAGTATTATTTTTTTTACTGATTAGAGCTATAACAAATGCTTCGTATGGTGAAATCCTTACTAGAAAGGTTTCTAAATTTAATGTTTTTTTAATTAACCCATCCGCTTATACGAAAGTATCAGCGTTATTCTTTTTGGTACTGATTAGATTTATGGCATGTTAGCTACGAATTGCGCACTTCGTGGAAACAATTAGTGATTTTGTCCATAGAGTAAAATTGTTTTATTAAATAGTAACTTTAGTTAATTTTGTTTTGCTGTTTAGCTAGAAATTTCTATATTTGTGTTTTTTTATTGTAAATAGAAAATCGTAGGCAATGTATTATTTTTGTGTTGCTAGGAACCCCTCCCCTCTCCGCATTGGTAGTTAGTCTGGTATATTTACGTTTTCTTCCGGTTACGTCATGGCACGTAGCAAATGATAAACAGTCTGCTAATTTGATTTCTAATTACTATATCTCCTCTACAATACTGAGATTTTATATACTAAAATTGTGTTTATACCATCCGCTTTAAATAAGTGTGCATCAATATAATTGTCCTTTTGATAATAAGTTTGGCACATCCTTATTATTACCATCAACCACAATTATTAACTGCCAGCATGTGTTGTTTATAAAAAGGAAAACAAATTTCAATGAACTTAAAGTTATATTTATTTATCTTTTACAATGATACGTCGACTTCCAGTGCAGGAAATTGTTGCGGCGATTAATTTTTCCAACGTGATGTGGAATGAAAGCTCCACCGCGGGTCACTGTCACGTTTTTAAACCGGTATATTTATATCCGGGCTATTACTGACGTTTGAACATCTGTTTACACACAGTTCCAACTTTCAATACCATTCATTCAATTCTTCGCTTAGTAACATGATCCCGCACGGCGATAGTTGCGTGCTATACGATTGATGAATGTGGTTTGATCTTCTGATCTAATCTGTTGTGATGTAATCCCTGGGGGTTTTATAAGTTAAAATGTTACATCGGTATTCTTTGTTTTCTTCGTTCTTAGGGATTTTACGGCTTAAACTGTTCCAAGGTCCAGGTCAAAATTATTTCGGTGCGTGTTCCCACACCTTCCATTTGGTACCGACAGCTGCTCTATTTGTTGAATAGGTTGTTTCCATGGTTTGGGATTTCTAGTCTTGTGTGAATGTTTACAAATATGCTTTCCTAGGCTGGGTATTTACCGAAATCTGTCTGTATTTTTCCAAATTAATATGAAGAGTGTAAAGACCCTGTTGTTATTGCCGTCAGTATAAAAATATACTAGGTACTTTTCGGTTGGTTTTCTTGTCCTAATTTAATGATATATCCCCTTTGTAAGGGAGGTTAGAAGATAGGAAACAAAGACAAGTGTTGTTAAAAATAGAAAAAGAGACATGTCTAGTCACATAAATGTGGCTAACAGATGTCGGTTGGAAACCGTCCTTTCCAGGGGAAGGCCGAGGGTGAGCAAACAAGGAAGGATAAGTTGGTGTTGACGGTCTACTGTTTGAAAAATTAGGTGATGTGCTGTCTCAGGGTTGATAGCGTGATAAGAGTAAAGTACCTTCCAGACTAGATGTCCGGAAAATAGAAGATAAAAGCCGGAAATCCACGTGGAATAAGTAAACCGTTCAGGGCGTTTGGCAATATCTATTGTAAGGAAAAACAAACACTACCAACGCATATTCCTTAAACCAAAATTATTTTATCAGAAAAAACTACAGTACATAAAATATTGTCGTAGTATATATGTCGGCTTAATCTAAGTTTTCATCCTCATCCTCATTATACGTCGCATCCGGTTTTAAATCTTTTACATGCCAAATCGTCCAGGATTGAGCCGAATTCATACGTATTTGTAAAAATTTTATTTAGTATTGTAAATGGAATTACAAATTTAGATGCCTATTAAAGTATTTAGTTGCGTCAGAGATAGCAAAATTTGTTTTCCAAACTTTATTTCCGACCGAATAACTAACTTTATGACGTCTTAGATCCTAATGGTGTTTTGACGTTTGATACACCATTTCTAATTTTTCTTAAGATGTATTGCTAGGTTTTTTCTAATTCTTGACCACGATTATTAAACGGCTTTCTATCTGTGAACTGAATATTTATTAAATTGTCTATCTAGACTTTCTCTAAAAGAGTACCTTCTAAAATTATTTCTCTACCAAAATTTTCAAAATAAGGTGGCGTACCAATGACTTTATGTACCGCTGTACCATCGGCACAAGAAACCGCATAGGTAGGACTTTGTTCCGATTTCTTTGATATCTTCTACATATCAAGCTAATGTTTTCAAACCGCAATTTATTCTTTCTATTGGATTCGCTTGTGGATGATAGAAAGGAAAAAATAATTTTGAATTTCTAATTATTCGTTAAATTTTTAAATAAGTTACTGCGGAATTGAACTCCATTATCTATTAGTATATATTGTGATTTTCCGAAAAATAAAATGATAAATTCTGCTAGTTTTTGGACTATTGCCTGTCTTAAAGGGAAAAATAATGGAATTTTGTAAACGTGTCTACTACTGCTAAAATAAAAGTGTGACCTTTCATAGTCCTTGGTAAAGAACCTATTAAATCTATTGAAATCATTTGCCAAGGTTTTGATACAATTGGCTGTCGTGACATTTTTCTGGCTGAAAGTTTCTGTTTAGGTTTATGAGCAATACAAGTTTTGCAATGATTTATCTACTGAACAACGTCAGCACGCAATTTAGGCCAAATTTGGAAATTTTGATACTACCAGTTTATATAATTTTTCATAAATTACTTTCCAACGATTAAATTTTGTTGGGTATATTCGTGCTTTTGTATAATTTTTTTACACCAATTATCATACTTCAAATCGATTTCTATACTTTTAGATTGATCCTGCTGATCCAAAACATAGTATTTTTCTATTGAGAATTGTCTGAGTTTAGGTATGAAGAAACACTAACATTGCTAACGAGTTTTATATTCTTTATTGCCAGAACGGTTCGCGTAAAGCACCGGCAACAACATTGTCCTTGGCCCAAGGACATAATCTACCACTAGGATGGTGATGTGATCACTGTAAAATGAGTGCATTCGATATGGGGTTTTAAACACCATTTTCCGTTATAGTAAATTTTGTTTCATTTAAGGTAAGACTAGAATTATAACAAATAACTGTTTTTTTTCCGTTGAGGTTCCGAGTTAAAACGCTGGAGATAACAAAACCTGATGCGTGACACTTTATGGCTTTAAATTTATTATATTGAGTTTGTTTTGGTTGGGGGTTTCTAACCTCGTTTGAATGTTTACGAATACACTTTCCTTGGCTGGGTATCTGAAATCTGTCTGTATTTTTCTAAATGAATACGAAGAGTGTAGGTCCTTATCGTTATTGCTGTCTGTATAAAAATGTACTAGGTACATTTCGGTTTATTTTTCTGGTCCTGATTCAACATCATATTGAAATAACCCCTTTATAAAATGTAAACTACTCAGACCTTTATAAATATTTCAGTGTGATTTCTTACTAAACCTCATTGAATTAACTAAATTATATAAATGTATTTATACAGCAGCATTACAATCTTTGAGTTTCTCCGTTTATGGTTGTATAATTTTGTGTACTATTGACTACTCATTTCATTTCATTCATTAATTCTGTCGATACTACTTATTGTATACGTAGTTGCATGAAATACTGTAAGAATCTCAGGGATATGGGTAATTTTAGTGTAGAGGTCTGGGAACTTGATGAGTGCAAGAACCCGGTTACCTACAGGTTTGTAAATATCCTTCTCTATTTTGTAACACATCCGAGTGCTGCTGCTTTAATATTAAATTATCAATTTTAATCCACTGCGACGGTCTGTTAACTATCAGTAACCCACAGGAGAAAAACCATAGATTTAAGGTGTATACATGTATATTCTATACCCAGTGGAGAAGAACATCTTTATAGCCTTATTACTAGTATTTTACTACAACATACCGCGAGGGGGATTTTCTACTTTTGACTACAGATATACACAACTTTAATAGTAGATACATTCCTTATAGCTTACGTGTATATGTATGCCCCATACTTATTAAAGAGAAATATTTATTGTGTTTATTATAAGTACATATTGGATTGCAGCATACTGTAACGAAAACTCATTTACAATAACAACAGTTCTTTATTATAAACTGATTACACAAACTTTCTTATTCGTAGCTACAGTGAAATTCTAAAGTACTTACTCAGGACGATTTCCTTCCAGCTAATGGCTAACTGTACAAATATTATCTTCTTAAAGCTACATTGCTACCTTCTTAATTACTGTAGAAATACTGAAATTAACTATTATAGTACTAGTGTGAATTTATATCGATCGCTAGAATAATTTGTATCACATAGATCTATTTATTTTAAAGATGTGTTAACACTAATTTATTTTATATCACGACTTATAGCCTAAGTTTCGAATAAAAGCTAGTATTATAATCAAAGCTTAAATTGAAACTTCTCGTGACGGGCAATTTATATACATAATCAATAATTCTGGACTATTCTAAGAACGTATTAGAATTACGAAATGACATCTAGAAGATTCCTAGTGTTAGCTTAATAAAGTTCTTAAATGCAACCTCTTGTAAACTGTCAATCATGTCCATTTGAAGATGTCGCGCTATAAGGTGGCTACTAATGGCAGATGATCCGTTTACGTTCAGCTGTATTATTCTGGCCAAGAGTAGACTAAGCGACGCCTCGTTACAATTCTGAAAAAACCGTATATGTATACTGGAAGATGTCGAACTATAAACCCACTGTTGATAATTCGTTCACCATCAGTATTAATTCTCACTAACCAACGAAGAGATTTGCAGTTTTAGCACTGGTGTCGGGAATTTCGTGTATTGATTGTATTTGGCTTTTGTACATAGTACTGCTAGTGCGGTTATAAATAATTTAATTGTTTATATGTGCTGCGTTCACAATGCGTATCTCTTTAGTTTAAATTTGGTTTGAAATATAATTCTTTAATATTAAAAAACACCGCAAATGTTTACATGTAATACAAAACAATTTAATGTCCACACTGTAACGTACTTATACATGTTCTATTTAAGGTGCATTTAAATTAAATAATGCTATGTACACACCATCCCGTTAACGCCTTAATGAACTATTCAACGATTAGTTACGTTATCACCTACATGACTGGCTGGAAGTAGGTAATAGCAATGCACCGCTATCTTTTCCAAAACAAATACGTTGTTGCTTTTCGCTACAATTACCTGCAGGTGTGCGTGCGTTTTCGTTTTATGTAATTCAAAGCGGAGTCTGTGTGCTGGAAGATGTTTACCACAACCAGTTGACCATAACAAAAGCCTCCTCAACACAGAAACCAGTTACAAGGTAAGGTGAAAAAGGGTGGCTTTTATTATTCAAACGAAACGTAACAAAACACTGTAAAATTACAGTCCACTTTATCTCCCACTGGAGCTATCATAATTGTTTATTGTTATACTATTTGTTATTAAGACCAATATCTCTTTGCCTGCTCTAATATGGTTTAGGGGTTGTCTGCTCTTGTGTAGTTAGGTTTAGTAATCTAATAGTGAATTGTTTGTCTTTATATGGCAAGGACGTTTCCAGTTAGCTGTTGCTTGTAGTTCGGTTCAGAACCCACCTCACTTCACGACTAAGTAAACCGGAGCATATTTCTTCACCATATTCTCAAGGAACACCATTTTTGTCAACTTTGTTAAAATTACCGTGACAACTTCCCACGATTATCGTAAGTATGTAGATTGCATTTTGCAGTTTTTGACACTTCTAAATCTAATATTAAAGAACCACATGCAAAAGTTAAAAGTATAAAACCACTACCGGAATAAAAGGTTCCGACCCTTGGTTTCTCCAAAACGGCGAGGTCAAAGTTGATGAAATTGTCACAGTATATCAACAAACTACTTGCTATTTGGTCGTTAAACTTTGAAGTGCTTCAATAAAGGTCTTTGGAAGATATCTTAAATTATTGCAAGCAAACACCCCAAATTTGTCATATTTTTGTTATTGTTCAACTTCAAATCCACGTAATTCCATGATTTTTTAACCGAACTACATAAAACTTGAATTGCATATACCTGCGACCTTTTTAAAAGGATTGGCTATACTACATTTTATTTGTTTTACTGATGTGCTTTTGGTAACGTTAAATACAGAACCAACGGATTTGGCAGAATATAGAGCGTATCAAAAATTTACATACACTACCAAAATTATAGTATTTTCTAATAAAATTAATTTGTCATTTGTTATAAATCGAAAATTTAAAGGACTATGTTGTAAAAGATATATAGCAAAACAAAGTGCGGATCGCGATTCATATAAGCGGAAAATCATACTACATCGACCTTGTTGTAGCTTGAGTAAAAATTGCCAATAGTGTTCCGGTTTGTAGTTTATGGCGCACGGCGACGAACGGCACCCCGCGGTTTTACCTTCCCTTTGAACATGTGAGTCGTTCTCTATCCTGCACTCGTTTTTAATTTCTAGGACGCCTAAGTGTTTTCAATTAACGATATCACATACCAGTATATTATCTCCCGAAGCTCCAAAGAATGTTTTACCTATCTGTTCAAGTAAACCAGTTGTAGTAGGTCAAGAATTGTTTAATTATGACTGAAGTATTCAATAAAAAAATACCAAACTTCAATTAGTTTATAACACATTGTACTGTTTCTCATATCCGTAAGTATCTATTTTTTGGTCAATACTTTCCTTGTAATTTACACATTCGTGGGACATTAAAATTCGACATCTTTTTATCATATAAATAGCTCGATTACATTAACGCCTTATTGAAAAACTATGAAATTTATCATATTTAGATATAAATAAAGTGGATTTAACGTGCAACTTGTTTTGCCAAAATCGATTGAATATTTTTGGTGAACCGAGCCTTCAAGCGGTCAGAACTGGTGAAATGGTGAAAAACTAGAATTTGATATTTGTAGGGAAAAAAAAAACTTATGTTGAATTGCTTTGTTTAATCCTTCTCCTACCACAGTTTAAACATAAGATAGCATCTTTTAATTTTTTAATTAATATATTAACTAATTTTCCTTTAAATAAAGTCAGGTTTAATAGAGTTCTCGCATGTATCAAATAAATTGCCTATAGAATGTTTTTCCATACTTTTATTGTAGAAAATCTTCTAAAAAAATGTCAAACGATCTTATAATCAACCACCACTGACTCCTTTTTGTATAACAACAACGAGCCTTAATAAGATTAGCAAGTTAATTTCAAGATTGTGTTTGGTAGGTAATACAAATAAGATAAAGGTTTTTGTTGGATAATGCTTATGACAAGATGGACAAGTTGCAAAAGTCGGGAATTTATGAGATTTAGATCTTCGGCACCTGGCTATTTTTAAAAATATATCGATCAGATAAAGAAAAATATAACAACGTATTGAAGAACATATTACTCATTTCAAATATGTTGCCAAGTACATTTTTGTTAAACTGGAAATGACAAAATATTAAAAGCTGTGCCGACATATTCTTCAGGAATATTTATGAATCAATTGCAATAGTTACACGAATACGATAAAAGGCACATAGGGTAGTTTACTTTCTTTCTTAGTCTGACAAACAATAAGAATTCAAAGTTTATGTTGATTCCGTCCAAACAATTTTGTAAGCAGTATACATTTGGCGATTTTTAGTATTGGGTCACGACTCACTTTGTGTTGTTTAACTAAGCGTTCAAAACAAGATTAGTTAATTGTTGAAAAGATTCACTTTAGCCCTAGTGGTGAGGAGTATATTGTTAGAGGCATTTCTCCACGAGCACTTTTGACCGTTTTTAAGGTTTTACTACTGATAATGACCACTTAGTGATCGAAATACTTTTCTAGTTTGTGGTTGAGGGTTTATTGTCTTTAACTTAGTATTGTCCACTATTGTACGAAACGTTTGTTTATAGTAAAGTTGAAAGTCTCGTATTTGAATTTCTTTTAGGTTCTCTGTATATAAGTAATATTTTTCATTACACTTCGTCTCTTTCGCTTTTATTTGAAATCTCCAGTTTAATGCACTACTTCCGGCTGATTATGTTACATAATGTTATTTAACTATTAACTATTATTATTATTATTATTATTATTATTATTATTATTATTATTATTAAAGGTCTTTGTAGCGTGAATTAATAAATTTAACCCGATAACACGTAAATATTGTTATGCACATTACAGTTGCAATACCGGGAACTAAAATGCCACTTATGCAATAGTTAATAGTTGTAAGCTTTCCATAATGATGGCATTTACATACTTTAAGGATATACAGGGTGGCATCAGTTTATGTCATTAAATTGAGGAGGTGGCAGAGATTGATTAGCTAAACAAAACACCTATAAGGTATTTTACTCCTGAATCAATTTTTAAATTCTCGCCGTAGGTCAACTTAAGTAAAAGTTTTAGGACTGCTGTTTTGTTACATGTTTATAAGAAAAACTCACCTATACTAATGTTATCCTGAATCACATCACGTGCATGAATTGATTTCACAAGTATTTAAAATGACCGCCGCTTTCAACGAAATTCACTAAACTACACAAAATATTTTAATTACCTAATTTGGTGCAATTATAATTAAGTCACAATACTGCGTTTAAGTGTACTACCAAAGCAGGTAGTGGAACTGAATCCTGTCCGATACAAGTAACAAAATCAAACAGGGGAAACACGCTTGCGAAACACTTAACATGTTCCAATTACGAACAACAATCAACTTTCAGTGGGTTATCGAATGCGCATAATAGCTAAATTGCAACAAATTCAGGCTACGGGGTCAGAAACCCAATTCAGTCGACCAAATCAACATCATGGAATATGATTTTTTGTTGTGATTTTACCATTAGAACATCCGTATTCCGTATGTTTAAAAAAGATTTTAAACTGATTTTAATAGCAGCTATAGTACATTGGATTATTTCGTTATACAACTCAAATACATTGTATTCAATTAATTTATGTTTGCAGAATGTTACAACTTTATTGGTCGACTCTAAAGGATGATGTTAATTTGTATTTGATTGGTGACCTAGTTAACATTGCAGTGGTTATAAAACAGTTTCGACACTTTTTTGTGCGTCCGGTTGTAGCTCAACCATTTGTCTTAGACCACGGCTTAATTAACAATTTTTTTTCCTATCGATGTCTACGCCCCCTTTAAATTAATAACAAAATTAAAGCCTCCCTGTAAATAATAAGTATAATGTCGAACTAAGAGAATACAGAAAGAATACAGAGTGTAATAGACGTAATATAGAGTAAGGCTGTAGTGTCTGAAGTTAGCACCCCATTTTTTAAAAATCATGATTTTAAAAGTTGTTCCAGATTGTTCTAATTTTGTACCGCATTGTTCCAATTCGACATTATTTTATTCCAAAAGATTCCTAGAAAATTTGGAAAAAACCCATTTTGTTACTGGTTCCAAACATTGTTCCAAGAGGACAATTTCGTATTTAAACGATTCTTCAAAAAAAAAACCGGCAAAAAACATTTTTTACTGGCACCCCATTTTTCAAAAATCGAAATTTTGGCCTTCGATTAAGATTGTTCTAGTTGTTCCAAAAGGACAATTCCGTATCTAAACGATTTTTCAAAAAAAAAACAAAAAAACATTTTTGGACAAACAAGAATGCCGGGCCAAGAGTAAACATACATTTCCCTTCTTGCTCCAATGAATAACTTTTTGTTTACTCTTGTCGATGTAGTAAAAACATCGATTTTTGAGGGAACGGCTGGTGATAGCAGATTCATACTGCAGAACTATGTTTTCTATGCTTAGAGCAGCTCAGAACAAAAAGTTAGTTATTGGAACAAAAGAGAAAGGCTATGTTTACTCTTGTCGATATAGTAAAAACATAGATTTTGGAGGGAACTGCAGGTGATAGGAGATTCATACTTCAGAACTATGTTTTCTAGGCTTAGAACAGCTCAGAACAAAATGTTAGCCATTGGAACAATAGAGAAAGGCTATGTTTACTCTTGTCGATACAGTAAAACATCGATTTTTGGGAGAACCACTGGTGATAGGAGGTTCATACTGCAGAACTATGTTTTCTAGGCTTAGAATAGCTCAGAACAAAAGGTTATCTTTTGGAACAAAAGAGGAAGGCTATGTTTACTCTTGTCGATATAGTAATAACATCGATTTTTGAGGGAACCGCTGGTGATAGGAGATTCATGCTGCAAAACTATGTTTTCTAGGCTTAGAATAGCTCAGAACAAAAAGCTATCTATTGGACCAAAAGAGGGGGGCTATGTTTACTCTTGTCGATATAGTAAAAACATCGATTTTTGGGAGAACCGCTGGTGATAGGAGATTCATACTGCAGAACTATGTTTTCTAGGCTTAGAATAGCTCAGAACAAAAAGTTATCTATTGGAACAAAAGAGGAAGGCTATGTTTACTCTTGTCGATATAGTAATAACATCGATTTTTGGGAGAACCACTGGTGATAGGAGGTTCATACTGCAGAACTATGTTTTCTAGGCTTAGAATAGCTCAGAACAAAAAGTTATCTATTGGAACAAAAGAGGAAGGCTTGTCGATATAGTAATAACATCGATTTTTGAGGGAACCGCTGGTGATAGGAGATTCATACTGCAAAACTATGTTTTCTAGGCTTAGAATAGCTCAGAACAAAAAGCTATCTATTGGACCAAAAGAGGGGGGCTATGTTTACTCTTGTCGATATAGTAAAAACATCGATTTTTGGGAGAACCGCTGGTGATAGGAGATTCATACTGCAGAACTATGTTTTCTAGGCTTAGAACAGCTCTGAACAAAAAATGATCCATTGGAGCAAGAAGGGAAAGGTATGTTTACTTTTGGCCCGGCAGTCTTGTTTGTCCAACAATCTTTACTTTTCCGTTTTTTGAAGAATCGTTTAGATACGGAATTGTCCTTTTGGAACAATTTTTGGAACAACTACAACAATCTTAATCGAGGGCCAAAATTTCGATTTTCGAAAAATGGGGTGCCAGCAAAAAAATGTTTTTTGTTGTTTTTTTAAAGAATCGTTTAGATACGGAATTGTCCTTTTGGAACAATGTTTGGAACAACTACAACAATCTTAATCGAGGGCCAAAATTTCGATTTTCGAAAAATGGGGTGCCAGCAAAAAAATGTTTTTTGTTGTTTTTTTAAAGAATCGTTTAGATACGGAATTGTCCTTTTGGAACAATGTTTGGAACAACTAGAACAATCTTAATCGAGGACCAAAAATTCGATTTTTGAAAAATGGGGTGCCAGCAAAAAATTGTTTTTTGCCATTGTTTTTTTAAGAATCGTTTAGATACGGAATTGTCCTTTTGGAACAATGTTTGGAACAACTAGAACAATGTTAAGCAATGGCCAAAACCACGATTTTCGATAAATGAGGTGCCAGTAACAAAATGGGTTTTTTCCAAATTTTCGAGGAATCTTTTGTAATAAAATAATGTCGAATTGGAACAATGCGGTACAAGTTTAGAACAATCTGGAACAACTTTCAAAATCATGATTTTAAAAAAATGGGGTGCTAACTTCACACACATGTAAG
This sequence comes from Platerodrilus igneus, assembly GCA_036346225.1. NCBI lineage: Eukaryota > Metazoa > Arthropoda > Insecta > Coleoptera > Lycidae > Platerodrilus > Platerodrilus igneus. Next base: position 537,175 of record JARFIW010000565.1, read on the forward strand.
GCTGAGTAATATAATATATCGCAATTAAGATGTAGAACAACCAACAGCCAAGAAAGCCAGGATGCTAGGCGTCCCGGTGTCAACATGTAAATTATCGTCGTTGTCGTCTTTGTGTAATTATAATCAACTCATGTAAGTAAATCGCAGTAAGAATGTAAAATCCTTAATTGCCTACAGATGGAGATCCTACCATTGCTATGCGATTCTGTCAGCTCATCCACCACATTGGATGCCAGTTCCAATATATACCATGCAACATTTTCCTGCCAGTTTCTATTTCACATTACATGCCCAAACCCTGCCACGCACCATACATGGAGATCCTGCCAGTTACAACACGTTACATGCCCACGGATAAGAAGATTCCTGCATGGACACTAAAAACATTCTGCTGTTTGAGTATTGAAAATAAAATAAATATGGATAAATTTCCCAAAAGTATAATTAAAACGGCAGGTAGTTTAACTGGTAAAGAAAAATAAATTTTGAGCGTAATATTTTAAAACGACCTAGAATTTAGAAATATTTGTTTTGAATGTTTATATTATTGCTATAGGCACCACGCGGTCGAAGCAAGAAGAAATTATTGTGCAAACCACGGGAACAATAAATAATAATGCTACACAAAATTTGAGTGGCAGTCTAAAATTATCGGACTACAGTAGAGTATAATCAAGGATCCCACCCCCACATTTCCTCCAGAATCCCACATTTCCTCACACATCTGGACCAAATAGTTTTCTTCGACTAACCATTTTTCATCTTTCGAGATAAATATATCTTAATTTTTCATCTTTCGAGATAAATGAGCATCCTCATTTGCTCCCACATCTAAACCAAATACTTTTCTTTGTCTAGCCAATGCATCTTTCGAGATAAACCTATCTTGTTTGGTATCAATCAATATTAGAATTTTCTCAGCTACCCAAATCTCTAAGAATTTTCAGATATCATCACCCCAAAGGAGCTACCCCAATTTTAAGATTTCTTACCTGTAGCGACTTTTGAGCATTTTATAAATTTTTTAGTCATGCGATCCATCTTCTTAGTCTACAATTTTATGTAGAATCCGAATCTGTAAACAGATTTAAAATCGGGCCACGCCTTCAAAGTTACACTTTAAGCTCTCAAACCTCTAAATTTTGCTCTTTGCTTATAAGCAAAACTAACAAATACTTTTCTTTGTCTAACCAATGCATCTTTCGAGATAAACCTATCTTGTTTGGTATCAATCAATATTAGAATTTTCTCAGCTACCCAAATCTCTAAGAATTTTCAGATATCATCACCCCCAAGGAGCTACCCCAATTTTAAGATTTCTTACCTGTAGCGACTTTTGAGCATTTTATAATTTTTTAGTCATGCGATACATCTTCTTAGTCTAAAATTTTGCACAGAATTTGAATCTGCAAACAAATTTAAAATCAGGCCATCCCTTACAAAGTTACACTTTAAGCTCTCAAACCTCTAAATTTTGCTCTTTGCTTTATAAGCAAAACTAACAAATACTTTTCTTTGTCTAACCAATGCATCTTTCGAGATAAACCTATCTTGTTTGGTATCAATCAATATTAGAATTTTCTCAGCTACCCGAATCTCTAGGAATTTTCAGATAGCACCATCCCCAGGAGCTACCCTGATTTTAAGATTTCTTACCTGTAGCGACTTTTGAGCGTTCTTATAAACTTTTTAGTCACGCGATACATCTTGTTAGTCTAAAATTTTACGTACAATCCGAATCTGCAAACAGATTTGAAATCGGACTACTCCTTGCAAAGTTACCCTTTTAAAGCTCCCAAACCTCTACATTTTGCTCGTCTATGACATATGCTTAAACCAAACAGCTCAAAATCTAAAACCGCAAGGATTTTAGAAACGACTCCTTATAAGCCATAAGTGCTTAGTATTTAAAATCATTTTTCAAACAGTAATGTGCTTTTCTCAGAATGTTGCAAAACCCATGACTTAAAATTTTTCTGGTTTTAACATAATTACATGTACAATGCTAAATAGTTGGAAAATACATAGACAAGGACAAACTAATCGCTTTACAATTATGTGACGTATAGTGAAGGTAGCGTAGAGGACAAACTAATTGCTTTACAATTATGTTACGTAAAGTGAAAGTAGCCTTTCTTTTATTAATTAGCAGCTATGTGATTTGAAAATACAATAGATATGCTCAATGCTAAATGCTTGGAAAATACAAGTCGTTTCAAATCAATTTCTTAACGAGCATGTGAATCACATGTGAAAACTGTATATAATTTCTTTTCTTGGACTTTCTATTAATTATGTTTGTGTATTAGAAATTGATTAATAATTGCAGGATACAAATTTTAAATAAACACTTTGCTAAGGGAACACCGAACTTGTTGTATACAGAATACTTACTAATAAAGCAATTTAATTTTAAATAACTTCTACGCCATATTTTTCGAAAATGGCATGCTTTGGAAACAATCGAAGATTGCCGAAGACACTCGAAGAGTGCACAAACGCAGTCAGTAAACCATAATTAATAATCGCCTTTATAGGTTCCACATTTCGACCATTTCCCAATGACTTTAATTTCTTATTAGAGAATTCTTATTCTCCCACGCACTGCTACGTAGTTGCATGTCCATTCCTTTTGAGTATATGCTCGTTATAGGTTGTAGCACCCGCGGTTTTACTTAACTACACTTTGAGATCCCTTTAATCTTTTTTAATCGTGTCCTTCTCGCGTACAATACAGTAGGACTTAGCCTTACTACCTACAAATTCTAACACCAAGTCACCGTTAAACTCGTCTTTAAATTTCCCCACAACTTTTTGTTAACATGCGGTATATTGTGTTTATTATTTCCGCGTACACCACTTTAAACCTAAAAATAAAAACAGGATAGTTTAATACGTCTATTAATAATTTATGGTAATGTTGGCGATACAAATATGTAAAACAAACTTTATCAAGAAATATGTTTTAATAGAATACATACATGTATTGATAACATCTATAAACCGCTGTGGTAACCAGAGTCTGGCGAATCTGGGATAGCCAAATCTCTAAACATTTGCGCAAGCGATTGCCTTGCAGTTGCATCTTTTAAGTACTGAATGGGAAACATTTAATAAGTTCCAACACTGTCAAGTAATTTAAATTGCTGCAATCATTAGACAGAGAAATACTGGCACTGCTCTCTCCCTCTAATAACGTTTGAACCCTTTCTTCCTCCGTCGTATTTCCACATACTTTTTATATCACCAACAAATTTTTCGTAAAATTCTGGAAAGTTTCAACACCTTAACTCAACCATTATAAAACAGATCAATTCTCGCAAATTTAATAGCTTGATGCACTCGTACGCAGGTAGCACAATAACATTCCCATCTTTCGTAATCTCCATATTATATAAATTCTCTTTTCAAAATTGTTCTAAAACCATATACTTCTATTAAAGGCTGTGCTCAGCTGCAATTTGAAATCTTGATCCAATTGTATGTCAACAACATCGTTTCCAGTAGTCAGATCATTTAATCGTACTTGTTTTGAGTTTTGAGCAAATTGGTGAATTTGAAATTCCACTTGAAAAGTACACAATTTCTTCCAATCGAAGTAAGAGAATGTTATCGTAGAATCAGCACACATACCACTACAGCAAATCACTTGGATGGCAGGTTGAAGACCACCATATAAATCAAAACCAACTTCTAATATATGGTGGTGATAATTTGGAGAAATTCGCCTAACCTATAGGTTGACTTACCAACTAGTTGGTTGATATTTAATTGTGGTACTCGCACATCACTTGTAACGTCAACACAAGAAAAATCCATCTTTTATTTATAATTTTAATCAAACTCGATGATACTTTGACGACTAATGCACTGGAACATGGCTCTCGCCTTTTATGCCGATGGTCGAGCGTGCGCAGCTCTTATTATATTAGTTGGCGTTATATGCAAGTCTTGACTGGAAAAGTGACGTCTATAATTGTTTTATAGTGGGTTTTACCTGTATGTATTTAACCACCAACGCCATTTTAGAATTATTAAACAAAATTACTCTTAGCAGTATTTTAATATACCATCGTGTAAGATTTCAATTATTATTGTGTTTTCCTCAGGTTTTCAAATCCCTCGGAATTTTTCCAAATCGAATGACACCTTACTGATTTGCAGAATAACCTTTTGCAAGCACCGTATATAATTCATCTTTAATCTATTTCTAAACCGTATCGCTCTGTCTTTTGAGATAAATCCTGGTGTGTCCCACAATCGACTTCCTTTCCACCCAAACACGTTGACACTGATGTTGTTTAATTCCTCGAACCGGTGTATATCCTTTATGGATATCGGGAACTGCAGTCCTGTCAAATTGAGAATGGTGCTGTAATGGGGTAGCTACCGACCCTTTGCGGATTGTGAGCACTGAGTGAGCGCAGCTATCACGCACCAGGCAAAGCATGCGTTGTCGTCATTTTGTATATTAATAACAGCTCTGGTGTTTCGAACCCATTTGGGGAGCTCGATGTATGAGGATCACGCAAAGGGTTGTACTTGTTTACATTAATCTCCAAGTACAACGCCTGTTTCAGAGTCCATCCTAAAATTTAAAAATTAGAAAAAATAAATTATTGTGAAACTAACCAGAATCTCGTTCTTGGAACTCCTCTGACTTAGCTAACATCCTCTCCACAAAGGTTGTAGATCTCCCTAGGTTACTGGAGGGGTGAGCACAACATTTCAGTGTTGAAAGATTTAACATCCTCTACACTGTCCATCTTGGTGTAGCCACTAATTAGGTAGTTTACTTTTAAATTAGGAGAAACCCAGCGTCGTTTAACCTTGAGTAACATTTCATACCAGTCTATTCACGTCGGTGAAAATCAATTAACTTCTTGCTTACGCTACATCTATAATTATCGGATGTATCAAACGAGAACAAAGTTAGACGGGGTAAATATTTATACATATTTTTCGAAATTGTGAAATTGGAATAGTCTGCATTTGCATTTTGATAAGTAAACATCGTAATAAAAATGAGCGGGAAAGAATTATATCCTTAGATGCTATAAAAATTTTAGAAGAAGTTGTCAAGGAGATGAAAACAAGTTTATCAAACAATTCAACTAGCCAACATTTGAATGGTATGTCTAATGAATCTCTGGTAAATACTAAAATAGTGCAAGATAAACCTACACATGATAATGTTGATGCGAAAGATCAGAACATAGACTCCAAGTCAGACGTTTCTGACAGAAAAAGAAAGAACAACTTAAATCGTATACTAAAGAGGTTTAAATAAAGCCCTTGACGAAATAAACAAGGATGGATTACTGGTTCAGAAGCATCCGAAATCTACAATGTTCCAAAAGCTACACTCTATACGAAACTCAGATCAAAAAGAAAATCGTGTGCAAAATTTGGATATGTATACTACACATTTGCCAATTAAAGGAGGAAAAAGTGACTTTTGTGTGTGTGTGTGTGATTAGTTTTAATGAATAAAAATATATTTCTATGTGAAGTGTACCTGTTAAGTATTTGAATTGAAATATAAATATTGTTTCAAACGTTTTGGGTTTTATTTATATATAATGGTATTGTTAGGATACAATTACTCGGAAGCAGTAGCAGAATCTTGGTTTATGTAATATCATAGAAGTTGAAAAAAAACAAAAAACTAAAAGGTATGTTTCAAACACGTAGTTGTACTCATTTCTATTAAAATTAAATGTAGCGCTCTTTGTTATAATTCTTTTCACAAGAACTTAGATACCCATTTCAGTTGCGTGGACATTTGAAAAATTAAACAATACCAATGTATGCTTTATATTTTAAAACATAAACAAGCTAATATATACAAAAATAATTTCTAAATTCACATCATTCATTTCTTATGATAACAGTTGTTGTGGTTAAATTTTTATTTTAAAACTTACAATTTAGTATATATTCCATTTGAATATCTGCCAACAGTTTTATAAACCCCATCTCCTCGATTATTTCCATAAAATCATCCAGATCCTCGGGCATTGATAACACTGCAGTACAGTGCTGTATTGCTTCCTCGTATGACTGACACATAAGACATTTTCTCCTTCTATCGAAAAGCATTGCCCACATTCTGCTTTTTACTCGTAGAGCATTGCGAAATCTTCGAATAACCTCTCCAAAGTCTTTATACATATTTGTTATATTGTCTCTTTAAACCGTACAATCAACAAATAATAACTTCTACGCGAACAGTCCTTTTATATGAGCTACTCCTATTCGGATATGTACCGATTGCACCCGATTTGTGTGCACGCACGAAGCAACAGGTAGGAATGTATTCTATGAACAAAATCATTACATTTCTTAAGAAAAATGGTAAGGACTTTAAAAATAATTATAACTCTTGTTAGACCTCTAGCCTCCGGATAAACGTTATTATTTTAGGTTGTGTCACTGTTTTCTGAATCAACTTCTTACACACTTTTCCTAAACTATGCGTATCAATTGGGGGTTATACTTTACTCCATAACCGACTTGTATATATCTTCGTATTCGTCTCTAGCTAACACGTCCGTATAATAAAGATGTACAGGCTCGTCGTCAACTGGTAACTTAATCTTTTTTTAAAAAACTAGTCTTTGTTTTCAAGTTTAACCCTTGTTGTACGTGTAAGGATTCTTTCCGCTATTCCTTGTGACTAGGAATCGGTAATTTTGCAAGGATCAATCAATTGTTTGTGCACCTCTTCGATTTGTAGAGATGTAGCGTCTCCTTTTGTATACCGCAAAGTTCTTTCGTACAGAATCCTGCATAAAATGAAGCTTACGTTTATTTACAATAAAATTGTTAACGTTCGTCATCATGAAACTTTGGATGAGAACTAACTTTTTTTGAATAATGTTAAACATTTATATACTCGTCGAAATTCTTCCTATATCGACCATTATCCAAATCAAAATCTTTCACAACAGTTATAAAATTATGTTTTGAGTCACCCCAACACTGTAAACACATTTCTTTAAATTTCGGATATGTCATGTCACCACTTATATGATCCGAAAAGATATGTCGAGATTGGTTTCATCCTGTTTCCATAATGCGATTACATTGGCGTTATCTCTGAGTCTATGTTTTAAGGCACTAGCGTAAGTTTGACATAGATAGAACGAATCTATTGCTTTATGTCGACCGAACGAGAAAAACTGTGTGATTTTACTTTGCTCGTTTGCAGGTATATCATCGAAAACCATAATTGAATCTTCTTTGGTATCTCCGGGTTCAATCAAATCATCGTAATTTTCAAACTCATGGTACCCAATTTCTTCTTTAATGGTGTAAAACGTTTCTTAACAATTCGTATTTCGGTTGATACAAACTCTTCGAAAATACATAGACATTTTGAAATCTAAGACCGTTCTCGTGCAAGATCAGAGATATTAAAGCGTTGGTCTTCCCACAACTCGATGGTCCCACGAATATAGCTCGTATGTTAGACGGAACAAGGACCATGTTTACCATCCTCTTTTGCATTAGCAATAGCAAAGTTATCATAATTCTGTATAGGTATTTTAACTTCTGGTATAACATCTCTGGATGCATCGTTGGAATTATGTAATTTCTTCACGTTCTGCAACCTTTTAACATATCTGCATAACGTTGTTCTAGGTACATTATATTTTTTACTAGCAGCGTAGAAACTCGAGCCATACAGGATATCCTCTGCTGCTTTTGTAATAGATTGTTTGGAGCACCACTGATTGCTTGAATGCGACATCTTTTGAAAAATGTCTTACTATAACTAAGCTCAACCCAAAACTAGTTCCTTATATACCAAATTTAATCTCCTGCTCACATAACCACATGACCATATGACCATATGACCACATGACCACATGACCATCTATGACCACATGACCACATGACCATATGACCACATGACCACATGACCATATGACCACATGACCATATGACCACATGACCACATGACCATATGACCACATGACCATATGACCACATGACCACATGACCATATGACCTAATTGCTTTTTAATGAGTTTTCTCATTAAAAACCCGTTAACACTAATTGCTTTTAATGAGTTTTCCATTGAAAACCAGGTGTGGACCTAGGTTAGATAAAGGAAAAATTAATAGGTTGGGTCGGCGCCGCGGCGCTGGCTAATTTTCGCTCAACCTGTCCGTTTCAATGAAACTCGTGCGCGTGTGAACTCTGTGAGTGTAAGCATCGTGGTCTGCATGTGTATCATGGTCGCTGTCGTCATGGTCGTGGTCATGTGGTCAATGGTCATGTGGTCATGTGGTCATGTGGTCATGGTCATGTGGTCATGTGGTCATGGTCTGTGGTCATGTGGTCGCTGTGGGTAGTGGGGATGGATGGGGACTGTTTGGGTTGACAGTTAGTAAGACATTTTTCAGATGTCGCATTCAGCATCGAATCTGTTACAAAAGCAGTTCTGTAGTTCGCGTGCTGTAAAATTAATGTGCGGCGTTATGCGGTAGGCGCGGGGCGCTAATTCAGCACAGATGCCAGGCGATGTATACGAGCTGTTGCTGAAGGTATGGTCGCATCTGTTCCGTCTGGCATGGGACCTCGGTGAGACAAGCTGTCTGAGTGCTGATGGTGTCAAAATGTTTTCAGATGGCCAGCTGGATGGCGTTTACCGTAAAATTGGTCCTGGTTGATTCGATGATTTGAAACGAAGACTGAAGATTCGGTTGGTTTTCGAATATGCAAACGAGCAATCCAGTTTCGTTCGATCGACAGCTTCGTTCTATCATGTCAACTTACGCTGGATGCTATCGAACTCGAGATAACGCCAATGTACGTATGAAACAGGATGATCTCGGACATCTTTCGGATCATATTGTGACTATCGGAAATGTTTGTGTTGGTGACTCAGAACTGACTGTGATGAATGGTCGATAGTAAATGTTTGGATGTTAACATAAGTGGTTCTCATCAAGTTCATGATGAACGTTTGTGAAATGAAACGTAGCTTCATTTATGCGGTTTGTGCGGCTGCGGATACAAGGGAGCCATCTGTCGAAGTGCTGGCGATGATCACTGCACGATTCTGGTGAAAGCAATCACGCAACAGGGTTAAACGTAAACAGATGGATACGGTTGACGACATCTTGTATTTGCGGACGTGTTAGGACTCGAATATGAGTCGTTATGGGTAACCTCAGTGATGCGTATGGTTGGGAAAGGTGTGAGTCGGTGACACAACAAAAAACGTTTATCGGAGGCTGTTAACAAGTTATTTTTAAAGTCGCCAGCATGAAATGTGTTTGTTCATGAATTCATGCTCGTGCAATCGTACTCGTAGCTCTAAAGGACTGTTCTAAAGTGTTGAGTTAGTTAACAGGAATTATCGGGCATGCTACGGTAAAGCGGATGAGCAATGCAGGAAAAATGTGTCGGATGACAATCGCTGCTACTGACGGTTATCATGCCGAGATCTGAGTTGATGGAAATGAGGTTTAAACTGTTGACAGTCAAATGGAATACTGCTGTGTGAGTTTTAAAATAAAGTTAACCGCAACATGTTATATGAAATGAATGATGGTGTTATTTATATGCGTTTATGTTTTAAAAATAAAGCAGATTGGTGTTCAATTTTCATGCGCAAATGGTATCTAAGTGGTGCAGCGTTAATGCAATGAAACTCGTGTTTGAACCTGCATGGTTTTGTTTTTCAACTTATGCATAAACCAGATTCTGCTGCTCCGGGTATTCAATATCCGTGTAAATAAGGCAAAACGTTGAAACTGTTATATTTCAAGTTCAAATATACAGGTACCTTGCAATATGTTTTGTTCATTAAAACAAACGCAGTCACTCCTCGCGCAATTGACTGTGATGTCATCAGTGCGCGACTGATCTGATTTCGTATGATGCTTTGCTATTCGGATAATAACCATCCGTCGATTTTCGTCGAACTTTAAACTCTTTGTGCTTAGTTGCTTCGGCGTCTACGGTCATGTTCTGATCTTCATCGGCATTGTCATGTGGATCTTGCCTGTTAGTGTTTGCGAGATTCGTGGATTCACCTTCAAACTTTGGCTTGACGTTGTGATAAACGTTTCTACAATTCTTATGGCATGCGATCTGTCCCGCTCATTTTTACGATGTTTATCAAAATGCAATGCAGACTGATGTCAATTTCGAAATTGTTGCCGTTCGCGTTCTCGTTTGCCATCGATAATGGATGGCGTAGCAAGTTATTTTCCGACGTGTCGACTGTTGCTCAGGTTAAACGACGCTGGTTCTGAATAAACTACTGTGGCTCGCAGATGGACGGTGAAGGATGTTAAATCTTTCGGACTCTGACCCTCGCTGGGAGATCTGTTCGCTGAGAGGATGCTAAGTCAGGAGTTCAGAACAGATTCTGGTTAGTTCATATTTTTTTCTAATTTTTAAATTTTAGGATGGACTCTGGAGCGTTGTGGAGATTAATAACGCAACCCTGCGTGGATCCATCATCGAGCTCCAAATGGGTTCGCTATACAATGCACGACCTGTTGCCTGGTGACGATGCTGCGCTTATCGTGCCCAATCGAACTGTAGCACCATTCTCAGAGGACTGGTTCGATATCCGGATATACCGGTTCGGGAATACGCATCGGTAACGTGTGTGTGGAAAGGAAGTCGTTGGCGGTTTATCTCAAAGACAGAGCGATACGGTTTGAAATGATTAGATGATTACGGTGCTGCGTTATATGCAAATCGTAGTGTCATTCGATTGGAAAATTCGAGGTGAACCTGAGGAAATCGATGAAATCTTACGATGGTATAAAATACTGCTGAAAGTAATTTTGTTTAATAATTCTAAAATGGCGTTGATGGTTAAACACAGGTAAAACCCGCTATAAAACTGATTATGAACGTCACTTTTCCGAGTCAGCTTGCATACGCCAACTAATGACTGAGCGCTGCGCATCGGCGAGGCCATCGGTCGTCAGAGTAGTCATCGGTTGATTAAATTATAAATAAGATGGTTTTCTTGTTGACGTTACAGTGATGTGCGGTACCGATAAAACGTTGAATCAACCTGGTTGCAATTTCCTCATATCACCACCATAATTAGTTGGTTTTGATTATGGTGGTCAACCTGCCATCAGTGTTTGCTTGGTGTGTCTGATTCGTTCTTGCTTCTGTTGGAAAATGTGCTAGTGGTCAAATTCGCAATTTGCTCAAGACTCAAAACAAGTCGTTAAATGCTGTACTGGAAACGTTGTTGACGTGTGGATCAGATTTCAATTCAGGCTGAGACGCTAATGAAGTATGGTTTTGACAATTTTGAAAAGTTGGTACGAAGATGGAAGTGTGCTACTGCATCAAGCTGTTAAATGCGGTGATCTGTTTAATGGTTGAGTTAAGGTGTTGGCTTTCAGACGAAAAGTTATAAAAGTTTGAATACGAGAGAAGGTTCAACGTTATTGAAAGGGTGTTTCTGTCTGTGCGCATTACTGACAATGTTGAGAACTTAAATGTTTCCCATTCAGTTTAGATTTAGGGCTGCGCGAAATTAATAATACACAAGTATTACCGCATGTTTAACAACAAGTTGTGGGGAAATTTAAAGAGCGAGTTTAAACGGGTGACTTGGTGTTAGAATTTGTAGGTATAAGGCTAAGTCCTCTGTATTGTACGCGAGAAGGACACGATTAAAAAGATTAAAGGGATCTCTCAAAGTGTAGTTAAGTAAAACCGCGGGTGCTACAACCTATAACGAGCATATACCTCAAAGGAATGGACATGCAACTCGTAGCAGTGCGTGGGAGAATAAGAATTCTCTAATAAGAAATTAAAGTCATTGGGAAATGGTCGAAATGTGGAACCTATAAAGGCGATTATTAATTATGGTTTACTGACGTTTGTGCACTCTTCGAGTGTCTTCGGTAATCTTCGATTGTTTCCAAAGCATGCCATTTTCGAAAAATATGGCGTAGAAGTTATTTAAAATTAAATTGCTTTATTAGTAAGTATTCTGTATACAACAAGTTCGGTGTTCCTTAGCAAAGTGTTTATTTAAAATTTGTATCCTGCAATTATTAATCAATTTCTAATACACAAACATAATTAATAGAAAGTCCAAGAAAAGAAATTATACAGTTTTCACATGTGATTCACATGCTCGTTAAGAAATTGATTTGAAACGACTTGTATTTTCCAAGCATTTAGCATTGAGCATATCTATTGTATTTTCAAATCACATAGCTGCTAATTAATAAAAGAAAGGCTACTTTCACTTTACGTAACATAATTGTAAAGCAATTAGTTTGTCCTCTACGCTACCTTCACTATACGTCACATAATTGTAAAGCGATTAGTTTGTCCTTGTCTATGTATTTTCCAACTATTTAGCATTGTACATGTAATTATGTTAAAACCAGAAAAATTTTAAGTCATGGGTTTTGCAACATTCTGAGAAAAGCACATTACTGTTTGAAAAATGATTTTAAATACTAAGCACTTATGGCTTATAAGGAGTCGTTTCTAAAATCCTTGCGGTTTTAGATTTTGAGCTGTTTGGTTTAAGCATATGTCATAGACGAGCAAAATGTAGAGGTTTGGGAGCTTTAAAAGGGTAACTTTGCAAGGAGTAGTCCGATTTCAAATCTGTTTGCAGATTCGGATTGTACAAAATTTTAGACTAACAAGATGTATCGCGTGACTAAAAGTTTATAAGAACGCTCAAAAGTCGCTACAGGTAAGAAATCTTAAAATCAGGGTAGCTCCTGGGGATGGTGCTATCTGAAAAATTCCTAGAGATTCGGGTAGCTGAGAAAATTTAATATTGATTGATACCAAACAAGATAGGTTTATCTCGAAAGATGCATTGGTTAGACAAAGAAAAGTATTTGTTAGTTTTGCTTATAAAGCAAAGAGCAAAATTTAGAGGTTTGAGAGCTTAAAGTGTAACTTTGTAAGGGATGGCCGATTTTAAATTTGTTTGCAGATTCAAATTCGTGCAAAATTTTAGACTAAGAAGATGTATCGCATGACTAAAAAATTATAAAATGCTCAAAAGTCGCTACAGGTAAGAAATCTTAAAATTGGGGTAGCTCCTTAGGGGTGATGAATATCTGAAAATTCTTAGAGATTTGGAGTAGCTGAGAAAATTCTAATATTGATTGATACCAAACAAGATAGGTTTAATCTCGAAAGATGCATTGGTTAGACAAAGAAAAGTATTTAGTTAGTTTTGCTTATAAGCAAAGAGCAAAATTTAGAGGTTTGAGAGCTTAAAGTGTAACTTTGCAAGGCGTGGCCTGATTTTAAATCTGTTTACAGATTCGGATTCTACATAAAATTGTAGACTAAGAAGATGGATCGCATGACTAAAAAATTTATAAAATGCTCAAAAGTCGCTACAGGTAAGAAATCTTAAAATTGGGGTAGCTCCTTGGGGTGATGATATCTGAAAAATTCTTAGAGATTTGGGTAGCTGAGAAAATTCTAATATTGATTGATACCAAACAAGATAGGTTTATCTCGAAAGATGCATTGGCTAGACAAAGAAAAGTATTTGGTTTAGATGTGGGAGCAAATGAGGATGCTCATTTATCTCGAAAGATGAAAAATTAAGATATATTTATCTCGAAAGATGAAAAATGGTTAGTCGAAGAAAACTATTTGGTCCAGATGTGTGAGGAAATGTGGGATTCTGGAGGAAATGTGGGGGTGGGATCCTTGATTATACTCTACTGACTACTTATTAATAGTAATAATCATTTTAATAATAAGCTTCGTATACGTTCTAGTAACTGAATATAAAAAAATGAGTAATGAAAATAAGGCTGCAAAAATGCAAATTCTGACAGATGGAAATGTTGCAAATTCGTAGACTTGCAGCAACACAAAGCATGGTACAAGTGTAAAAGTGCATGAAATCGTTATGCAATTTTATTGTAAAGTATACAACACATAATTCTATATAAGTGAAATAGTTTAGTTATATTACGGAATGTCGAATAAGCAGTATTAGGCTTTCGAAGCTTTTAATAATTTAACGAGGTCATATTTAATTAATTTAAGATTTAGATGAAGGTTTTTTTATTACTAGATATTGAAGCGAAGCTTTCGGGCATTGAACAGATTTTCTTTTCAAATATTTAAATAATGAATATCACATATCACCAATAGGGACAAATTTCAGTAATTCTTGACATAACCAGAAGATGTGGGCAATCACCAAACGAAATTGTGGTTGTAACACGTGCCATCGCCAGTCACCAAGACAACCCGAATAATAGAAAATAAAGAAACATACCATGAGAAAAGAGTTAGAGAAGTGATTTCGGATCAAGTATAAATTTTTTAATTAGAGTGTAATGATGCAACATTAAACAACCCACCGATAAGTATGCGTTTGAGCAAAAGAATGAAATATGTAAAACAGTGGAGATAATTCATTTCATTAAAGATAGTTTTCCATTTGAGAAACTTCTACTGCAGTTGCAACAGACGGCTTGTGAATTAGAATATCGAAATATTAAATTATTCAAATGGGAGAACATTTTTAAGCGTTGTACAATTCCTGAATTCAAGAAGTCCGCGTTATCAATATTAAGTAAAATATGTGTAATAATATATCCAAAACCAATGAGTGTGAACAATAAAGAGCAAGCAAAGAAAGACACTACATTTGATTTTCCAATGTTCCACCCGAAGGTATTACATTGACCATAAAGCGAGTTTTTATTTATCCTTGGAAATTTCGAATTTTGCCAAACCCTTACTGTTCCGAGCAAGGTATAGGGATCTTTAACACACGCGTGCACCCGGGATCTATGTTTTACCTCTCATTTGAACGAGGGCGTATTTTTGTGAAAAATGTTCGCCAAACATTTTTCAAGCAATCTGTGTCAAGAATCGAACCCAGGACCTTTGATTTATCAATGCTCCACCTAAAGGTACTACATTGGCCAAGAAGCGAGTTTTCGTTAACTGGAAACTTTAAATTTTGCTGAACCTTTGGTATTCCAATCAAGGTAGGTATTTTTTACGTGCGTGACAACACTCACATGCGGCACCTACATTTTATCTCTCATCCGAACGAAGGTATATTTTTGTGAAAAATGTTCACCTAACATTTTTCAAGCGGTCCGTATCGGAAATCGAATCAGAGACATTGGGATCAGCAGTCATACTTGAATCTGTCTGATCCACGAAGCCACCAAACAATAAGCCCCACATTTGATGTTAAAATGTCCCGCCCGAAGGTACTACGTTGGCCGGGACCTAAAGTTTACCTCTCATCCGAATAAGAGCGAATTTGTGTGAAAAATTCTCGCCTAACATTTTTCAAGCGATCCGAATCGGGAATCATACCGACGAACTTGGGCTTAATAGTACGTGATCCAACTAAGCCACGAAGCCGCTCAAGAGGATAAGCCTACAGGCCAAATCTATAGCAAATTGATGTCGATGGCTTTAGCGTAGAGCCCAGCGAAAGACCGCGGCGATACAAAGCCAAACGGCAGTGTCCACGCCTACAGTTCAATGCCGTGAGATAACAACCTTTTAAACTAAGCAGCGATTTGGAAAGTAAATAAAGAAAAATACAAATGATAGAAGTGAGATATGCGATGTATGGAGCTTCATAGCAAGCAATCAGAAGAGAGAAGAGAAAGGGTTTGCATTGGGCAAAAGCGATAAAAAATTTGGATGGCAATGCACTACTAAACCAGCAACATGTAGTCAGCAGTCAAAAAGGAAACAAAATGAGGCTCTAGAGGGATACGAAAAACTAAAGTTTTAAGATAAGCATCCTAGAAAAATGGTAGACAATAGAGAATGTCTATTGAAACAGATCGGTCTGATGGATCACCTGGAACGCTAGCGATAAAATAAGCGCTTTATACTAATACGTCAATAGTTAAAAATAGCTAAGTTACAGATTAGTTCTAGACATATCATCTTCCTACCGAGCGCATCCACAAAATCAGACAAAAGTTAAAGCGACCAACTTAAATGTACTTTCATGGTAATTTCGAAAACAATAACTACCACAATCATACAAAGTTAATTAAGTGATAGGCAGTTATTCTAATATACTGAAAACAATAAGGGATTAACGATGAAACAACAAAAGACGACAGACCATCTTCAGGAATAACAGAAAAGAAATGTGCAAACGTCCCTATGGTACAGAAAAGCAGTTGGTAATGGAACTTGTAAGAAATGGTTGAGATACTTGCGACATAAATACATCGAATAGAAATTAATCGTAGTTGTTGCAACTGTGAAAATCAACTTTTGATTACAGAAGCATAGTTTTCGAGTACTATGTGTGTCCAAGAGTAAAGCACCAATTTGACATCATCTAGTATAAGTCCTAAAATTTTGTTGAGTTTTTCAAACGAAAAATATGTCAAGCAGAACAACATTAATACGGTACCAAATAATAGGAATAATAGAGAAATAAAAGATGAAACTTTAAGAAAAACTAAATTATTTAAGTGTAGTGACAAATAAACCATTTGATTTTGAGATGAATAAGATATATCGGAAACGAGAAGAGATTTGAAACAATTCAAAGCTTAAGGGTAAGATGAATTTATATACAACAAGATAGAGTCAGTAGATAGAAGTTCAATTCAAATAACGACAGAGAGGATTCAATATATTTAGATAACGGTAGAAACAGAGATACTAGTGATTTACTGATCGCTAGGAATAAAAAAAAAAGGTTTAGATCTTTAGTCTGCTATGGTCCTTGAAATTTACCATCAACATCTTGTAATTTATAAATTAGTACAGGAACTATACAGTATACTTTACATAAGATAAATTAGGAGACTAGTTTTGCAGCAAACTTATTAGTTGTATTAGATAGTAGATGATTTGGTTTCATGTTTAATTTTAAAAGCTCATCGGTAGTTTCATCCAAGTTTACATATAGGTAATTCATGGTAGTTAACATAATATGGAAGATAAAATCAGGCACAAAAATTTAATATTAGTAGTTAATAGAGATATTTAGGTGTATTTATTTACTGTTTAAAATGTAGTTAAAACGGTTCATAATACAAAACAAGAGTCAAACATCTTAAAAAGTGGTTATTTAAATTTATAGAACAATTACCTTACTAAAGGGTTAATTAGAGCAAGCTTTCTTTAAGTTAAAATACTTCAAAAATGTTTACATAAAAGTTCGGTTAAGTTGAAATTCCTGATAACTTTTAATTAATTAAAATTATCTAGATTAAGGTAATATGTATTAATATATGTAGAAATCAAGAGAGAAAAAGTAAAACTGATAAAAAAACATACGAGATGGTTTAGATAAATATTGTGTAATTCAATTAATGTGCTTTCAAAACAATACAGTAAATGTAATTTTCTGCAGAAAACACAAAAACCATTTGTGATTTTATACACTAAATTGTAGATTTTATTTTGAAATTAGATAAGTTATAAATTAAAAACATTTAATCAAAATAAACAGCAATCGACCATTTTAAAGTTAGTATAGAAATGATCCAAATTCATTTTTTAAATCAAATTAATTTTAAAAAATTATTTTTTTAATTCGAAAAAGATACACCTCAGATAATAAAATATTTATTAGATACATAATTAATACATAATAAATTAGAATCACGAAAACACGCCAATTATTACAATATAAACCAGGTACGGTAAGTAGTTATTCGCCGCTCATCTAGAGGGCGTAATAGGTTTTAAAGAATTTACAAACATCTGAATGAATTCACTTTCCAAATTACAAGGTAAATTCATTAGGAATTTGCTTACTTCTAATTACTGTATAACAGCAAGCTCGAATACTATACATATTGTTTTAATCTTCTTAAGGTTGTCATACGCACGTGGGTTCGTTTGAGGCCTTTGTATTCCATATCGCCACTGAAGTCACTAATGTTACCTACAACGTAGAGGAACAAAGACAAAGGTAGAGGTAATGGATCGGGTAACGGATCGACGGCTAAACTTCGCCACGAACTATTACACTACCACATAATCAGTTAACTATACAAAAGTTGACAGTAACGCCATCCTCGATGCGGTACCATCACTTCGTTCACACCATCCCTACTACATTGCGCATTCTGATTGGTCGGGACAACAACGTATATCCATTTCAAACCGTATGAAACTTCTTAACCGCAAAAATACATAATAATAATATTTCCCCTAACATATTTATTTACAAAAATAATTTGTGAAGCAATTTGAAGCGTAACAAATGGTTTTAGCGTTTTGGCCACGTTCGGTATACCCCGTCGACATATTAAAGAAAATTGAGAATTCGGTTTTGACGTGACAATCCCGACCTATACAGCGTCATTTTATACGATTTGACGTATTGACTAGATTCGACGTTTTGTCCACCGATGTGTTTCTGCGTTTTGACCAGATCCGGCGTTTTGTCCAAGTTTTCAGCGTTTTGTCCATTCGGAGATATACCGGGTTCCATTTTAATATTAACCTCTTTATAGCATTGGCAGTGGAAACTTTTCACGACTCGATTAGCGGTCAATACTGGTAGCACGAGAAGCTATTAGTGAAGAAAATTAGCTTAAACGTTCTGTTTAGGGTTTCGCGGGCAAAACGTGGAGTTTTGGATCACAAGTTTTGTCTGTCATACGCAGCACGTTTAATTTAATACTTTTTGCATTATATTGCCCTTTACTATATGCATGGGGCCTTGTTTATTAAGTTACAGCTATTGTATAGAGTATGGTTAACTCACACCTCCACATATCCTAATTTTTTATTTATCTTCAATTAAATTATCTAGTGTCATGTAAGAAGAATATATTTAAATTATTTCGTTAGAAAAATACCGCTCAATGAATGTTTGTAATAGTTTATTATATTACTAAAACATTTGTACAATTAAAATTCAGCATAGACAAGATTCCATTCCTTGATATATTTTTGTTGACGTCAGTTCTTATACTTCGGTTACGTGTTATACATCAAGACTACAGCGGACTGGATCTAGTATTTTTAACTAAGTATTTCAAGGTGCTTGACTTTTTACTCACTAATTTTTTTAAATTGAACGTCATCTGAAATTAAAGATCATGTTACTGAAAACCCTTTAGAGTTGTATTGAAAATAAATTTTTTATTACAGTAGGTTCTACAGGGTGTGGCAAAAGTAAGTATCTGACTTTTACTACCGCTAGTATTAACTAGCACAAAGATACTCAAAGGTGTCTGACAAACCATTCGGCTAGAAAATAGATAAATTAAAATTCATCTTAGGAAGGGGCAATATTGTAACCAATTTCAGTTTCTGATTCTTTATTCGGTATAATACAGATTTAATTATTTACACAGAATCCCTAATTAATATATTGAGATGCCGCTGCATAGATCAATGATGATAATTACTACAATATTTACTAACACTTAATTCATTCTTAATATGTCGATTTGCTGACTAAATTCGACTATGTAATTTATGTATGCAAGCACTAATTGTTGTAAATAGTCTACGTGACTATTTGGCACTCGTGGATTTGTAATAAGAATTTGAGTCTTCACACAATTTTAATATTTGCGTGACTTTTTCTACCTTAAGGCTATTTTTAACTTGAATAGATGCGTCTATCTTATTAATAACTTTCTATGCTAAATGAATGAAAAATATGCATAAAATGTTCATCAATTTCATTAATATAAAGCGCAAAAGCGCATTTTCAAATACCAAGCGCTCTTAATGAAAGTGCTCCTTTATAATCAATTGGTATTTGAAAAGGCGCTTTTGCGCTTGATATTAATGAAATTGAAGAACATTTTATGCATACTTTTCATTCATTTAGCATCGAAAGTTATTAATAGGATAGACGCATTTATTTAAGTTGAAAATTGCGTTAAGGCAGAAAAAGTCACGCAAATATAAAATTATGTAAAGACTCAAATTCTTTTTACAAATCCACGAATGCCAAATAGTCACGTAGACTACTTAATTTTATCGTATAAAACCAACACTTGCAAATGATAACGGCGATATCAAAACATTTGTTATTTACACTAGGTGATAACAAAGTAGTAGAAAATTAACACTATTGGAATTTACGTAAGATTATGTCGTTGCACTAACAAGCATCAAACCACATAACGAATACAATCCTCTGTTTTGCAAAGGAAGCCGCTCATTGGTCAGGGCGTGCGTGCCTTGTACCAAGCTTAGCACGAGATGTAGAATGAAAATTTTCTGGAACAAATGAGCCTGTAAACTGAATTAAACGTTATAAATAAAGGTAGATTTACTTTGAAAGAAGAATGGTTGCATTTTTAGTGAATCAGTGACGATTTAACATAATTCAGTGTTTCGAAATAAATGTGAATGGAAATATTGTATTTGAAAAGTGTAGTTTAACCGAGTTTGTCTTCGCCGATTTAAATCGGCTTTGAGTACGACTTTAGATACCTCTGATGAGTACGACTTTAAGTACAATTCTAAATTCGACTTTATGTACAACTCGTGGTAGGATTTTAAGATAGGCTTTAATTTAAAATTTTAAATACTACTGTAAATATTTCTTCAAGTATTAATGCTTTTATAGCTTCACTGGAACATTTCTAACTTTGCTACGAATATTAGTTGTAACGTATCTGGTGTGGTACTACTGCAATAGGATTTGTTTCGAATTAGGTTTTGGATTCAAATTTTCTGTCAGTTTAGAGTAATTTCGTTTGGATATCAATCCTTGAGATAGATGCTTCTGTTGCTTTTTCACTAGACATAATTCAGGACTACTGTGATCAAGTTTAGATTAGCTTTTAGGTTTTATGTTCTTCACTCTATTGGAAATGTGCATGTATTGAATAATTTTAGTATGAAATTTTGTACTTCTAAGATTTAATTAATTCAAATATTTATTTAGGAAATTATTGATAACGAAGGGCAATTTACACGTATTGTCTTGTTCAAAGGTATATTTTTAAAGAAATAGTTTCCGACATTAGAGCACTCCCCTGAAAGGTCAATATTAGTATACACCAAGTGTAAGTTGATATTTTGGTGAACTATTTGAAATTTTAAGTGATTTGCTTTGCACTAATTCTCATTTTTTTGTTTATTATTAGTATTATCTGTAAATATTTGTACTCCAGAAATTTTTTGTAGTATTTAATATACCAATTTATTCGACTTGGAGAGAGTTTATGTTTTACCCACTGAAATAGTCGTGGGGGTGGTTTCTTTTATTTAGTTAGGAGATTCTGCGACTGTAAGATAGGAAAGTTGCTTCGAAGGCAGTAAAGAAGAAAATTGGCACCACAAATATCAATTAATTAAGAAGATGGCACCGGAATTTGTAAAAGTTAGTATTTATACTGTTAGCCATTAGCTGGGAAAGAAATTGTTGTGGGAGCTTTTAGTTTTTTATTATAGCTATGAATTGTTGAAAAGATTTGTATAATCAGTTTGATAATAAAGAACTGTTGTGTGTGCAGATAGAGTTATTGTTATTAATAGTACGTGTTTGAATTTTAATATTTATTTTTGCATAAATAAAATATTGCAAATTTTTTATAATTCATACTAGTACAAAATAATATTTTCAATAGTAATTTCCTCTAATATAAACAAGAGCAAATAAGTACACTAATTTCGACTACTAGTAACAAAATTTACACAACCCTTTTATCAATTAGGGCATGTGGTCAAATGCGTACCACAAGTACTAGCTTTTACACCAAAACAGACTTGTGGTTCAATCAGCTTGCTAGTACCGACGTATCCTGCGTATTTTAATGATTTATGTTACATATAAATCACAGGAATATTTATTGAGGCGTAGGATCGGGCGCCTACTGACAGACACGGAACTTTTTCCAAGTCTATTTGTATATGTATAAATCATAAAATCGAAGCAAAATTGATTTGGAGTTTAAGAATTTGATAATTAAGGTTATACTACTACCAACGTTGATCCGACATCGTTCAAAAACTTGACAATTACGGTCAGTTACCCAACGTCTATAGGACGTTAATTGATTAGTTAAATCCGCCTTCGACATATTTAGTTAGTTGACGACCACCAATCATCGTTTTCTGATCTTACTAAAATCGGCATAACGTATAAGTAGGATCCAATCGTCAAATGAACATTCTTGTATAAACCTACAAGTACATTAGTGAATTTCCGACGATATACTAACGTCATATGGAGGTTGCGCTTATAATGTATAGATCAACCACAATTTGTAACATTAACATCGGAGTAAGTAAAATAGTAGTCGGTAAAATGTTACTTCGGCAACTTGTGTGGAACCCATCTATTGAGTTTTTGTTTTCTCTAGCTGACGAAGATAACGACTAACGGTACTTACTGATACATCGATTATCTGTTTAAAGTCTTCTGAGGAATTTCGTTCAACTTCTTCATTATTTAAGGTCGTAGTTGATCGCCCACGTTGTTCGTTTTCCAAATCAAAGTTTCCGCTATGAAAATCTACGAACCAACGGCGTACTTTTGTTGTGTCTTTTCCAAATTTCATTAGCTGATGTTGAGGCACTTTGAAACCTCTTTTAAATTGGAAAAGAAAAGTACATAAATATCATGGGTTTAAAAAATCTTTAGTTTTTATTGATTTGTTGCAAGTAATTATTGTGTCAAATGATTTGAAAATCAATGCTTATTATCTATCAAAATTAAAACAAACTAACAGTGCAAATAAATCGTGCCAAGTTAGTCAAAACGATTCAGCCTCTGAGTTTAACAAATCGGACATTTAATAACAAAAACCTAATATTTAGAAATGAAAGTAATAAATAATATGCAAGTCGTTCAATCGTTCTGAACAAACCTGTACCTTGAAGAAATTCTAGAATACTATAACGAGTAGAATGGCTTGCGTGTTTTTACAAGCTATAAAGCCGACCTATAGGTTTAAGCAAATTAGTGGAGTCTTTAGTGAGAAACCAGACTAAGACAGATCTCCGACAGAGGACAGCAGCTCTTTCGATACTTAGAGTGGGAGAGACCATAGGAGCCGGTATAACATTATATGTCACACTACTGCGATGTGAAAGGCAACGAGAAATTACGACACTACCTCCCAAGTACACGGCGTGCTAAAATCGTTTAAAAAATTATGACATTCTGTGGCACAAAATATCTCGGAGTTAAAATATTTCCTCATTCGGATTTCCGGAAGGGGGCTACTTCGGATCATGTTATCGGCCAGTTAAATAATAAGAAAAGAAGTGTTACGGTATTCCGTGCAGACAAGGAAGAAAGTAAAGGAAGCAAAGAAAATCACCCGCACCGAATACCGCCCGCCACAAAGAAAAGGAATCGAAAGAAGTAATGCCGTGCTAGCTAGAATATCGTAGAATGGGGTGGGTCAGAAAGAAAGAGACAGGAAACCTCATTAAAAGAATTTTATTTACAAAACCTACAGTTAAAAACATGGTCCAAAAAGAACATCAACTCGCGTAGAAAATAACATTTACCCAAAACATATCCCGAAGGATTTACACAGTGTAAAAATCTACGCCAAATAATAAAAACTCTCTGCTACCTCAAATTAATTTTTAACCGCAGCTCTAATGTTTACATAAAACAAAATTAAACAAAAAAAATATATAGTAATTTTTACCCTCAAGCCTAATATTTATATAAAACAGAAATTAAAAAAAAATATGTATATTGGGCTGTTTTCAATCCTGCGGTTACCCATTATTAAAACTTTGATATCAAAATAGTCATAAAACCATGTACTTACATATTGCCCACAAGTAACTCTTGATAAGTAAATAAAAGAAAAACATTAAAGTAATAGCAAATATCAACAGTAAAGGAAAAACCATCTACACTCGAAATGGATTTCAGTGTAGCTTCAACAAAAAATTATTAGGAAAAGGCGTCACACTTACATAATAGTGTACTCTAAATATTTTATATAGAAAATTTTTATGGTCGGTCATTGTAAAACTTAATCTCTATATAAACACCCAAACAGTAACAACGCACATTCCGACGATTTGAGGGAAGTAAGTTTAATTTCCACATCGGATCATCTTCGGTTGTGTGATTAGTAACCTAAAAAAAACGTAACAAAGAAAATTCAGACCTAATTTTCCATGAAGAAAAGCATCAAAACGATCTAGAGAAGAAACAGCTAGTTTTTTACGGCTTGACATGATGTTTCGGTTTTTAACTTGTCAAAGAGATGTTGGAGATTCTGATAATTCAGTTCAAATTGCGACGCCATTCAATAAAATAATTTATGTTCTTGACTTCAGCTTGTGTAGTTAATATTGTCCTTTTAATAGCACTTATTAAAGGATATTTCTAATTTTTCACACACGAAATAAAACTGTTTCTTAAAACGAATTAATGATATATACCCATCGTACAACGAATTAATACAAAAAAGATCACCCGAATGATGCTAACTTATCATTCCGTTCTAACAAGTCGGTTTAAAATCGACATTGGAAAAACCCGGTTAACAACGAATATACCCCAACGTGTGTAACTCGATAAAGAATATCTGCAACCAAACTTGTAGAATAATGGAGTATGTGTAGAATTCGTGGTCTAATTTTCGCATAAAATTATAGAAATTTAACATATGAATTAATAAGTTGTAAAAGATAGCGAAGCGATGCAGAAATTCGTACACAGCTGATTGCAATATTTTCGAGAACAAATGTTTTAACAATCTTTAAGGAAAATACCATATTTTAACGCTATATTGAAATAGGATAGATTGCAGTATTTAATTATAATTATATGTACTAATAAAACCTACACGGTGTTGCATTAGCAATCATTTCAGTTAAAAAACCTGTCGAAAATGTTAATGAAAATTTGCAAATGACCGCGAATACAGTGCCGAATATGAAACTTAATTATATAAGAACGAAAATATTAGCGTACAGGAACCGTACGTAACAGAAGAACCAGAAACATCTTGCGAGTTGGTGCATGGAATGTCAGAAGCATGAAGCAAGTAGGCAAGTTAGAGATTTGAAAATTGAAATGGATAGGCCAGCATTAGATATAGACGGGATTAACGAAGTTCGGTGGCCAGAGGCGGGATATTTTTGGAGCGGAAACTTTAGGGCACTTCATACAGAATTAGTTAAAGGAAATTCGGGCGTGAAAGAGTACTCATGGTTAGATTAGAATCTAAACCGGTAGATACAGTAATAATACAAGTACACATGCCCACATCTAGCTACATTGAGGAAGAAGTGAAAGCTATCTACAAAGATATCGATGGCATACTAAGATTCATAAAAGGACATGAAAATGTAATCATTACGGGGGATTTTAATACAGTGATAGGTGAGGGTGGAGAGCGTGCGGTAGTAGGTTTATTTGGTTTAGGCGCCAGAAACGATAGGGGAATTGGTAGAATTTTGTGACAACAATTTAACCATCACAAACACATTATTTCAAAATCATGCTAGAAGACGATACACGTGGAAGATACCAGGGGACATAAGGAGATATGAAATAGATTACCTTCTTGATCGACAAAGGTTTAGGAATCAAGTCAAAGAATATAAGTTATCCAGAAGCAGATATAGACACTGACCACAACATAGTAATGATGAAAGTCAGGCTTCAATTAAAAAATTTGAAAAAGAGGAACGGAAAAGGTCACTTTGACGTTGAGAAGCTAAAAGATAAAGATATTCACAAAAGATTTGCGAAAAAGTCAAACGAACTGCTGGAAGATATTGGGAAACTTTTTGATACCAAGGAAGTAAAAACAGATTGGAATAATATTAAATCCATTTTAGACATGGCGGCCAGAGATATTCTGGGGTATAAACAAAGAGACCAAGGGTAACAAAGAATATTCTGAATTTAATTGAAGCAGGGCGAAAATACAAAAACAGACCAGGCGAAGCAGGAACGCAGAGATACAAAGCCATAATATGGGAAATTATTCGCAAATGCAGGAAAGCTAAAGAACAATGGATTGATGAAAAGTGCAAAGAGGTATAAATTACGCTCAAAATAGTAAAGACAGACGAATCATGCAAACTAATTAGGATGAATTTAGGGATATCAAACCGTATAGCAAAAATATAAATTACGCGGGAGAAAACATCGTTATAGAAAATGTAGAGAAATGTAAAGAAAATGAAAGAGTCTGAAAAATAATAAGGCACCGGGTATAGATAAGATGCAAGCAGAAAGTCTAAAAACCGCTTGGCAATCAGTAACAGAACGTCTCTTCCAACTTGTAAGCTATATGTATGAGACAGGCGAGATACCCCAGATTTCACACGGAACACAATAGTCACTATATCAAAAAGACAGGTGCGGATAGATGTGAAAATTTTCGAACAATAAGTTTGATGGCACACATGTCACAAATATTAACTAGAATTGTACAAATATTGATGGAAAAATGGTATGAAGAAATACTAGGAGAGGGTTTAGATGAAACAGGGAAACATTTTAGCTCAGGGGGGATAATAGAGAAAACAATAAAAAAAGGAGAAAGCGTGTAGTTCTGGAAAAAGCGTTCGACAATGTAAAATGGAATAAAATGCTTTTTATTTATTAATAATAAGAAAGTGAGTGAATTTACTTAATATAACGTCTCTAGAGACTTGTTTTACATTTATCGGCGGAGCAAATCTGTTTCAAAATATCGGGTCTCGTTTTCAACTAAGAATGGAGCTGATTACACGATTTGTTGATGTTTGTCGTTTTGATCAATATGGCATTCATTTAGCCTAATGCTAAAGCGGGACATTTTGCTCTTACTGAGGACCTCCGAACAGACAGTGTGAAAGCGGGACTGTCCGGCCCAAAGCGGGACGTATGGTCGCGTTAGGTATATAACTTATACAATAAGCAAACAGCGGTAATAGAATTATAGCAGGAACATAGAGAAGTATATGTTAGGATGCTACGTACCATGACGTACCCGGAAGAAAACGTAAATATACCAGGCTAACCACCAATGCGGATTGGGGAGGGGTTCCTAGCAACACAAAAATAATACATCGCCAACGATTTTCTATTTACAATAAAAAAACACAAATATAGAAATTTCTATCGAAACAGTAAAACAAAATTAACTAAGGTTACTATTTAATAAAACAATTTTACTCTATGGACAAATTCACTAATTGTTCCACTTAGTGCGCAATTCGTTGCTAACATGCAATAAATCTAATCAGTACCAAAAAGACTAATCAGTAGAAAAAAAAGAATACTGCTGATACTTTCGTATAAGCAGATGGGGTAAGTACTAAAAGCAAAAGCATTAAAGTTCGAAACTTTTCTAGTAAGGATATTACCAGAACAAACATTAGCGTATCTAATTTCAAATTGGGTTTATCCCTGGGTATGTTAAAAGAGGAAAATAAGTCACATACATGTGTCGGGATACTTATCTTGTCAGCTCTCGGAAGCGAATTGACACAGCATCACCGCGGTAGTCAGTAACAACCAGCAACGGCGGTCTACATGCAAGAGCAGTTGATCTACATCAAGGGATAATCGGGCTACGCAACAAGCAATTTAGCCTACAGCTAAGAGCTAAAAAAAGGAAAATTTTACTAATATTAACAACTCAGGAACGCTTACCAATCTACACCAAATCTACACATTTTTAGAGGAGAAACGTGCATCGCTCTTGGAGTAACAGAACGAGTAGTTTTTACAAGTGCATCGACGCACAAACTGAAGAATCAAAGTTTAAAAGGAGTTCAAAATAACACGAAAAGCAAACATCCGCGTTATCGAAACGCAATTCAAACTGGAAAACACGGTTTTACCGGAGAATAGTAGGATATATTATTTCGACAAATCTTTAGATGGGAAACCCACTAGAACGCAATTATACGTTATCGGAAGATATAACGCGCTCACGGATACCTAAACAGGATATTGACTTATTTAAATTTTATCATAAACTTGTCGTTTCCAAACAAATAGATTTAAGTTGAGAAATTATTCGAAAGCGTATTTATTGCAGAAAAATAAAATATGCAGAATGTAAACTATTTAAATGTAGCATAAACTTGTCGTTTTTAAAGCAAAAGGGATTTGAGTTGAAAAGTATTAGACAGCGTATTTGTTATTAATTAAGTTGACGGATGTGAGAATTGCAACGTAGTTGATTTAACAAAATTATTGTAAAACGGACTTATGAATGAACAAGGGAAATTTTTAAAGCAAAATTGGAACGTAACAAGGAAAGGGGTGATCCAGGTATGTGTTCTATCCTCTTTAATTTTTAACCTTGGAACACTTGAAATTATTATGCTGGAACAAATGATTGATATGCTTAGATTTGTAGACAATACAGCGGTATTAGCATCTAGCAACGAAGAATTAGAAGCCGCTCTTAATAAAATGGAAACAATACTAACAGAGGGATGGAGTATGAAAATCCACAAAAATACTGGTATGTAAAGGAGGGGTAAAGAAATTAACCAGAATACAAATAGGAAACGAGAACTTAAAGGAAGTTAAGGATTTCTACTACCAAGGAAACCAACTAACGTAAGATGGGAAAAGTGCAAAAGATTTAAAATATAGATTAGCATTAGGTCGTGTTGCATATAACAAGAAGAAGCAACTAATATGTTGAAAGATAACAAACATAAAAACAAAGAAAAGATTGCGGAAAGCATATGTGTGGAGCACAGCATTGTACGCTAAAACATGGGCAGTAGGAGAAGCAGATAGGAAAAAGGTGGAAGCCTTTGAAATGTTGTACTACAGATTTATGATGATTGTTATATCATGGACAGGCAGAGTTAAGAACAAAGAGGTTCTAGCAATAGTGGGCGAAGTAAGATATCTGTGGAAAACAAAAAAACAGAGAATGATTGGACGTGTTCTAAGGAACGAGGGAATAGTGCGGGATATATTAGAAGCACATAAAGGAAAATATAGGTAGACGTAGACCCAGATTAGACTATTTGCACACAGATAGTGAAAGATGCAAGCGATGGGAATTTAGGGAAAATGTGTGGGTTAGCTTAGAATACGAAGCAGTACGCATGTAGTATAACCAGTTTCAAGACTGAAGACCTAATGATGATAATGAAGCTGTTGTACTGACGGTGTTAACTCCTCACTACATGTTTAATGAAAGTTCTTTTGAATTATTAACATTGTATCTAAACACAAAAACACAACTGTGAAAGCAGTATGATTTAATATCGCGTGAGTCACGTTTAAAGGTACTTCACCTTGAAATCCACTTTGTTTGTCTGGAAAATAAAGTTCACAATGATAAAGATCTTTACGCTTTCTAAACAAACAAATGTATTCAACTGTATACTATTATTGATAATCAGTTTGAGTAGTACTATTTTTTACAAAGGTTTTTCTGAAGCATACAATTTTGTTCAAGATTTCTTTTACAGACATTTACAATGTGAACTCGTAAATAAACTATTTTATTCTTGTACATAGTGTTTAGTGCTGAGCTTTTTTTTTATTGATTCCTTGAGGGAGGATATTGCCATTTGTCGTCGTTGTCGCAATACAGTTGAGATCCCAGTATATAAATTTTTTTAACGAGTTGTTTGTTTTTGGGGAATTTGTTAGGACAATAAGTACGTTGTCAATTTTTACGAATGTTTATTTGATAAAACATTTATATGTGACTTATATTCCACTGCAATAACTGACATTACTGTCTTCTTAACAGTATATGGTATTTATTCAAGTATTTTCAAATTTTAAACAAGTACCAACTGTTGAAGTAGTGGTTTACACACAATAACAACGAAATGTACTTTCACATAAATTCTTAACTGTACTGTTGTTCAGTCTGTATTGCTAAGGTACAGTAATTCCCCGTTGGTATAAAACCTAACGTTTTCATAACTCTGTCAAATATTTATATTACTCAGAACGCTTCGCTTTTATCTGTACGTGAAAGATTGTTCAAGTAGCATAATACGCAGTAAATATATCTAGGATTCCTTAAAACAAAAAAGATTAGGAGAATCTTATAGAAGTATGTATATGTTTACCTATTTTTAATTACATTTATTTTGATTCATCAAGTTTAAATGTGATTTGTTTAGTAATTCACTCAGGTGAGTTTACAAACGCGACCATACGCATGCATGAAAGAATTTTCACACCTACGTACTCTTATACGCGCGATCAAAAGCACGTAGGTACGTACGCGTGTACGCAAACACGCGTGATGTTTACAAAGCACGACTCAACACATCAAGACTCCTTGTTTAACGCAATATATCAGACTACAACTTGCTACCAGTCCGCACGAGACAACACGGCACGACACGAAGCGACACGACTCTGCACCACACAACATGTTACTTACCATTCGATATCATACGGCATACGGCATGATACTGCACGATACGATTTAATGTTCTCGCTTTTTTGTTACATTAATCTTGATTCGTCAAGTTTTAGTGTGATTTGTTTAATAATTCACTCAGGTGAGTTTAGAAACACGGCCTTACGCACGCATGAAAGAATATTCACACCTACGTACTCTTATACGCGCAATCACAAGCACGTACGTACGTACGTACGCTTGTACAGAAAGACGCGTACGGATGTTTACAAAACACGCCTGAACACACCAAGACTCCTTGTTTAACGCAATATGTCAGACTACAACTTGCTACCATTCCGCACGAGACAACACGGTACGACACGACGCGACACTACACTGCACTGCACAACATGTACTTACCATTCGATATCACCCGGCATGATCCTGCACGACACGATTAAATGTTCTCGTTTTTTTGTTACATTAATCTTGATTCATCAAGTTTTAGTGTGATTTGTTTAGTAATTCACTCAGATGAGTTTACAAACGCGGCCGTACGCACGCATGAAAGAATTTTCACACCTACGTACTCTTATACGCGCGATCACAATCAGGTACGTACGTACGCGTGTACGCAAACACGCGTGCGGATGTTTACAAAACATGACTCAACACACCAAGACTCCTTGTTTAACGAAATATATCATACTACAACTTGCTACCATTCCGCACAAGACAACACGGCACGACACGACGTGACACTTCTCTGCACCGCACAACATGTCACTTACCATTCGATATCACACGGCATACGGCATGATACTGCACGACACGATTGATTGTTCTCCGTTTTTTGTTACATTAATCTTGATTCGTCAAGTTTTAGTGTGAAGTGTTTAGTAATCTACTCAGGTGGGTTTAGAGATGCAGCCGTACGCACGCATGAAAGAGTTTTCACACCTATGTTCTCTTATACGCGCGATCACAAGCACGTACGTAAGTACGCTTGTACGCAAACACGCGTGCGGATGTATACAAAACACTACTCAACACACAAAGACTCCTTGTTTAACGCAATCTATCAGTCTACAACTTGCTACCATTTCGCACGAGACAACACGGCACGATACGACACTACTCTGCACCGCACTTCATGTAACTTACCATTCGATATCACACGGCATACGGCATGATACTGTACGACACGATTGATTGTTCTCCGTTTTTTGTCACATTAATCTTGATTCGTCAAGTTTTAGTGTGATTTGTTTAGTAATCGACTTAGGTGAGTTTAGAGACGCAGCCGTACGCACGCATGAAAGAATTTTCACACCTACGTACGCTTATACGCGCGATCACAAGCACGTACGCTTGTACGCAAGCACGCATGCGGCTGTTTACAAAACACGACTCAACACACCAAGACTCCTTATTTAATTCAATATATCAGACTACAAGTTGCTACCACTCCGCACGAGACAACACGGCACGACACGACGCGACACTACTCTGCACCACACAACATGTTACTTACCATTCGATATGACACGGCATGATACTGCACGACACGATTGAATGTTCTCGCTTTCTTGTTACATTAATCTTGATTCGTCAAGTTTTAGTGTGATTTGTTTAGTAATTCACTCAGGTGAGTTTACAAACGCGGCCGTACGCACGCATGAAAGAATTTTCACACCTACGTACTCTTATACGCGCGATCACAAGCACGTACGTACGTACGCTTATACGCAAACACGCGTGCGGATGTTTACAAAACACTACTCAACACACCAAGACTCCTTGTTTAACGCAATATATCAGACGACAACTTGCTACCATTTCGCACGATTCAACACGCCACGACACGACGCGACACTACTCTGCACCGCACAACATGTTACTTACCATTCGATATCACACGGCATACGGCATGATACGGCACGACACGATTTAATGTTCTCGCTTTTTTGTTACATTAATCTTGATTCGTCCAGCTTTAGTGTGATTTGTTTAGTAATTCACTCAGATGAGTTTACAAACACGGCCGTACGCACGCATGAAAGAATTTTCACACCTACGTACTCTTATACGCGCCATCACAAGCACGTAGGTACGTACGCTTGTACGCAAACACGCGTGC
The DNA here is from genome assembly GCA_036346225.1 of Platerodrilus igneus. Taxonomy (NCBI): domain Eukaryota; kingdom Metazoa; phylum Arthropoda; class Insecta; order Coleoptera; family Lycidae; genus Platerodrilus; species Platerodrilus igneus. Next base: position 569,564 of record JARFIW010000565.1, read on the forward strand.
GAATGTTTACAAAACACGACTCAACACATCAAGACTCCTTGTTTAACACAATATATCAGACTACAACTTGCTACCATTCCGCACGAGACAACGCGGCACGAGACGACGCGACACTACACTGCACCGCACAACATGTTACTTACTATTCGATATCACCCGGCATGATACTGTACGACACGATTGAATGTTCTTGTTTTTTTGTTACATTAATCTTGATTCATCAAGTTTTATTGTGATTTGTTTAGTAATCCACTCAGGTGAGTTTACAAACGCGGCCGTACGCACGCATGAAAGGATTTTCACACCTACGTACTCTTATACGCGCGATCACAAGCACGTGCGTACGTACGCGTGTACGCAAACACGCGTGCGGATGTTTACAAAACACGATTCAACACACCAAGACTCCTTTTTTAACGCAATATATCAGACCACTTGCTACCATTCCGCACGAGACAACAGGGCACGACACGACGCGACACTACACTGCACCGCATAGCATGTTACTTACCATTCGATATCACCCGGCACGATACTGCACGACACAATTGAATGTTCTCGTTTTTTGGTACATTAATCTTGATTCATCAAGTTTTAGTGTGATTTGTTTAGTAATTCACTCAGAAGAGTTTACAAACGCGGCCGTACGCACACATGAAAGAATTTTCACACCTACGTACTCTTATACGCGCGATCACAAGCATGTGCGTACCTACGCGTGTACGCAAACACGCGTGCGGATGTTTACAAAACACGGCTCAACACACCAAGACGCCTTGTTTAACGCAATATATCAGATTACAACTTGCTATTGCACCGCACATGTTGCTTACTATACGATACCACACAGCATTGTACTGTACCGCACGATTTAACATACCACGCTAAGTTACGCCCCGCCATAACATGACTCAAAGCAATACTAGACTACAAGACACGACTCTACACAACATAATGCAGTACAACATGACAGGATTTACTGACGCACGCACGTTGTTATACACCGCATGCGTGTCCACATACATATGCATACGCAAACATGCGGACGTAGCAAGATATGGGCGTACGTCGAATATTTCCCGGCATATCACGCACATGTTATTCAGATTTACATATAAATACGTGTGCACACGTTCACTTCGGGAGGCGTATTCATGTATCTACACCACGCACCACACACGATATGCTGCGTTCTTGTCTGGATCCTTTGATTTATTTCTGATATTTGTTTGTAAGGTTTTGTTTTATCTACAGTGTGACCTGCCTAAAAGCGGAACACTCTTATAAAATTTTTATTTATGCTCCGATTTTGATAAACCTTTTTTGGATTATAGATCGACAAAAACTGTACTTTAGGACAAACTGTTACATTTTTGTTACCGAAACCAATGCGTACTGTGTAATTTATTAGGGACGAAAATTAAAGAAAACATATTAGCCATTTTTTTTTACAAAAACTTCTAAATACTTCACTGGATTAAGTGCCGTCTGAAATGGACAATTACAAAAAAAATTATTTGTACATTGACAATTCTGTGACAAAAGTAAATGTTAGTTCCATTTGGTACTTGTACATTTTTTGCCTCTTTGACTTAAAGACCATTTCAGGTTCTACTTATTTAAATATACGCGTTTGCCACTCTTTCATTATTTGAAGTTGTAGAGCTCAGTTAGGCAACCAACATTGCTAGTCCTTTTATTTAATTTACCAGTCTATGTTTTATATATTATTTTCTGGTTCCTTATCTACGCAAATGTTGGGTTAGTCAAGAATTATCTGAATGTTGCTATTTTAAATTAAATTGAAAATCACTCTTTGTATCTTTGTCCCTATATTTTTAATTGTTAGTTTCCATGCGCTCTTCTCTGATAATAATAATACAAACCTAATCGGGAAGTTAGAAAATTCTTATGGTGATGAACGAACTTACCTTTTTTACGTGACTGATATGTAATTGTGGGCTGAGGTTTCTTTAATTGAAATTTTAATGTCTTTAGCCGGATTTTAACGTACATTCCTAGTCGGATATTTTATTCTCACATTCTTAGGTCTCACCCCTACCAACAACTCTGAACGATCTGCGGAACGGTATCACTGCTGCCGTACACTCAGTAACAGTAGATACGCTTTCTCATGTATGGGATGAGTTTACCTACCGCGGGGATATTTGCCGTGCAGCAAACGGTGGACACATTGAAAATTTATAATGTATTTTTAAAAAATCTTTGAAATTTCTTCTTTTCATTGGTATAACGATTGTTTAATTTGGATTTGTACTTTAATAAATACGAATTTTTAAAAATGGGTTCGTCATTTAGAATAAATCTGTAATGCTATTTGGTCGTACCATAGAAATTTTACATTGCTGTTACCACATTTGTTTGGCTGCCGTTATATGCAAATGAAATTATTATGAGATAAGGACCGTGCATGTACCTAATACTCTCAAAAGCCTACGTGAAGAAACATCATTAAATTCAAAAGGTACGATCGCTTCATTTGCTTACGGTACATGGATTATCATGTAGTAGGTAAATATTTGGATATTAATGAGGAATAAGGGTTTAATTTAGTTTTGTAGAATAATGTTTTTACGTAAATGGATAACTGTGTTAATTGGTTTTGAAATTGTGGATACACTTGATATTTATCCATCAGTTGTGTTAGTGATTAATTATCGGTGTTGCTTGGTTGATTGCACTAAAGCGCACTATTGTAAATATGTATTTTCCCTGTCTTTATGTTTTTAGTAGCTTTTAGTTCGGGCGACTCGTTAGCGTTTATAGTTATGTAGGCTTATTGGTTTATTTAGAATTTGAAATTGTTTTACGTTTGTCGTCAAGTTTTCCATGTATCATCGAGTTCAGTGTTATTGTGTTTTAACCGTTGTGTAATTGTAATTAATTAATTGTTTGCTGTGCCAATGCAGAATATTATGCATTACAGTTGTTAAATGCTAAACACCTTTCAGTTTGATTGTTACTTAGATATAATTTATATTTAATATTAGTAGGTAAGGAGTGAAGAATTCAGATATTCGTCTTTAAACCAGCCGCTTAAGCCTAAATTTTTGTATACTCTAATTTCAAGAAGTTACCTATTACAGTTATATTTTACATGCGTTTTTGTGTTTAATTATCATTTCCGGCACAGATGTTCTTAAAAGGGCGATTTAAGACGTGTGTCCTGTTGTTTCGTTCTTTAGGTCCCCAATCTCCGACTGCATTGTTCAAATTCAAGTTTTCAACAGTATCATCCAGTAAACCATCTCTATACCAAGCTTCTTCTGTCAATGATCAACATGATCTCAATGTTTTACCCACTCTAATTCACCAATTTCAGAAACTGATTTATTATTTCACCACTTCTTTGATCCACACTATTCATTGCAACTTTACATTTCAGCAAACTTCATATCTATTCTATCAGACTGAAGTTACAATGATACTGATAAACGTAGCACAGTATGTACATGTGTTTTAAGTAATCCATCATCATCATCATTAGGTCTTCAGTCCTAGAACTGGTTGGACGCGTTTCCTCATTGTTTCCTAGTCTGAACCAACCTACACATTTCCCTGAAAATTGCACAGTCTGCATGTATCACTGTCTGTGTCCGAAAGTCTGATCTCGGTTTACCTCTACCTCTCTTTTCCTATCTCTGCTTGTAGTATATCCCGTAGTATTTCCCAGAAATGCCTTAAAACGTATCCTGTCCTTCTATTTCTCCTATTTTTTTCATTTTCCACAGATATCTGTATTCCTCTACTATTTCTACAACCTATTTGTTATTAATTTTGTATGTCCATACTACCATCCTCTTACATCTGAAGCACAACATTTCAGAAGGCTTCTATCTCTTTCTGCCTACTTTTCCTACTGCCCCTATTTCATAGATGTACTGTGCTGTGCTCCACATTATGCATTGAACAGTTTTCTTCTTGTATCTATGTTCGTTGTCTTTGAATATAGCTGCTGTTCTTTCTTGTTTGATGCAGTTCGGTCACCTTTATTGTTTTACAGTTATTTACCCTATATCCACGATATTCATTGGTATGTGAAGGGGCGTAAGCAGCCTTTGGCTGCCAAGTTCTCCCAGCACCTGAACCTTTATCGAATCAATAGTTTTTCCCCCAATTTATGCTTTCGCACAATCAACATTAGTTGAAAATATTTCACAACCAACACCAGTAGTTGTTTATAATAATCATCAGATTTAAGAGCACTTATTTTTTCGTAATTGTGTTTTACATCTTGAAACTGGTTGGACTTGTACCTCAGCTTATTTATGTTCTGAGCTAGCCTACACCGTTCTCTGCAATTCTCACAACAGCCGATGTACAGCTCGATTCCTTTCTATTGTTTTCTAATTATATGCTTTATTTCTCCGAGATTCAGTGGTATGTGAAGGGGCTTAAGCAGCCTGTGGCTGCTCAGGATCCCCAACACTTAGACATTTGCCGTATTAATAGTTTTCAAAAAAATCCTTTCACACAATTCATATTAGTTGAGAGTATTCCAAACCAATATCTGTAGTTGTTTATAATAATCACCATGTTTAAGTACAGTTATTATTTTTGTCATTAGTTTTCCATCTTGCGACTGGATGGAAGCGTACCTCCATTGATTTCTATTCTGAGCTAGCCTACACATTTCCTTGAAATTCTCACAGCCTACATCTTTCACTATCTGTGTGCAGTAGTCTAACCTAGGTTTACCTCTACTTCTCTTTTTTCCTATCTCTGCTTCAAATATATTCCGCACTATTCCCTCATGTCTTGGTATGTGGTCTATCATCCTATCCCTCCTATTTTTTAAGTAATTCATCTACAAAATATGTTTTGCTATATAGAATGTTTGTAACTGCGCATTTTATTTGTTGTCGAACCACCTTGATTTGCCAACTAATCCCGATTAATTTCCTTTCGCACTGCTTGTGTAGGTGGTTAATTAATTTGGACACTATGATATGGTGCCTTGTCCATAACAATAATGTCATTCAGGGGTAAATTTGGAATTCACTGTTTTTCCATTCATTGCATAAAGTTGTGGTGATTTATGTTATCATGATAATCTCCAGCTTTTCTTTTTGGTTTGAATATTAAAAGACCATTTTTGACAAAGCCATAACGTCCACCTGCTTGCACAATTATGTATCGTTGACCAGTTCAATTAGTCTTGTATACACTAGGTTCGTCTTCAGATTGCCAGTATTTCAATACACCATACGATCGATGAATATACGTTTCATTCAAATATATCACTGACCGCTTGCCTTCTTCACGAGCATTGTTTCCTCATAAGACACGTAGATAGCGTGAACGCCCTGCTACAATGTCTGTTTGTTCCATCAGCAACTTACGTTTATTATGACATTTTTTAAAACTAAAGCCAATCTTTATTAAATGTTTTCTTATTGTTTCCGAACCACCAGTATAATTTCATTTTGTGTTTCATTCTCTTGACCAAAATATCTAATGTAGGAACTCGCTTATCAACCGCCGTATAAATTTCATGAACAGTACGTCTCAATACTCCCAACTCAAAATCGTCAAGGGCAATTTTATTAGAACCACCACTACGTTACCTTTTCGATGAAGATTTTAACGCTTGATTCTCAGATATTGAAGCTTTCTTTCTTGATTATTTTATAAATGCACACGATTTCCCAGTTGCAGCAGCAGCAAGTTCAGTTGCCTTTTCTAAAGATAATAACCACACACCTGCACCTCACTGTTTATCGAAAAATTCTTTAACAGATTTAATGATGTTTCTAGTTTCAGAGTTAACACTCTTCTTAGGTGTCTTTACTGGGTTTACGATACAACCTACAAAAATAAACTTTTGTTAGCTAACTAAAGACAAGAATCTGTTAGACATCATAAATTAATTTAGAAATTCCAGTAATGTGAGATTATATAAAGCTTTAAAGTTACAACGTACTTATGCAGTTTTTATACAAACCTTTAGTTTAGCAAGGAAAATATGTAGTTTAAAAAAACTGTTAATAAAGTTGAATAAAATAGAAGAATAATGGAAAAATCATAAAAACGCAGAACATATAAACAGTCAGAAAGCTAGGCAAAACCATATACATACAGGGTTGTGGGGTGGTCAATTCGATAAGTGAGAAATTAATAGGTATCGAATGGTGCGAGTAATCATATCGGAATAATTTTTGTGTAGACAAGTTATTTTAACCATAAAAGCACAACTAATATCCTTTAAATAGATTTATGGAGGAAATACGTTTTGTTAATGTATTTTATAATCAGTTATTTGTGTTTAATATTTAAATCAAATTTACATACAACTCGATAAACGGCGCGATAAATAACGCTGAATACAATCATCACTATCAATTTTCATATAATTAAAGTTATATGTACGGAATGTACAACATAGCAATCCAATTTTCTTATTGGTTAGATGTGTTCTTGTCAAATTTTAGTTCGCATATTTTCCAGGGCTAATGTTTTCTTGGTGACACTGTTCACACGAGAAATTACTAATAAAGTAATAATGCTAGCTAACTACAAAACGAACAAACTGTGTTGTTGTAGTTGTATTTCTGTTAATTAATTAACTTCTATAATAATAATATCCAAAGTTACCAACGTAAGCGCCAATAGTCTCCTTTATGCTAAGACACAGGACCATAGGTTAAATAGTATTATTTCTTTACGCACGAAGGTCTTATAATTTTATGTATCGAGATTTTAAATATGTTATTTCCAATATTTTATATTGTTTTTCCATGTACGACCTTAAATCTTTTGAACGAGGGAATCTCGTCACTATTTTCGAATTCGAAACGCTTTAAAACGTTTGTATCTAATTTTTCGATAACAGATTAAACAACATGAAATCTAATAAATCTATTTCCATGTGCTTTAACACGAATATATTTTCATCAAAACAACTAATTAATTGCCGCAGTTCCGTGTGCAAGCCTGAGGAACTTACCTTAGGACATTTTTCGAGAGCATTAAAATGTCGAAAGTAATAACCTCTTGGACTGAAAACGATTAGAACTGATTTTATAGGCTTCATCGTATGCACAATCGTTTAATTGCAAATGTTTTATTAACGCACGCGACGAATCATCTTGTGTATCTACGAGATAGCAAAATTTTTCGACAGAGGACAAACTGACATTATCATGAATCAATCGCTTATAAATTGCACGATAACTTTCAAAGTCCGAAATACAACCCGAGAACCGCGGGACTGATAGGTGTTTCAAGCGAATACCACTATTTATCGACAAAGGATTATTCATATTTTCCACTTACGGCTTATTTTCTACGAGATAATTCACATGGTTTAGCGATAATACGAATATTTAATAGATAATCATCGATTTTCACCATAACAGCCAAGAATTCGTCCAATTGTTCACTTTCTTTATAAAAAAAAATATCCTTGCAAATACACTTGAAATGAGTTTCAATTTGCTCGACACTTTTTATCGATGCTCCAATTATAGCAATCGATACATTTCCCGGTTTATTAATCTTACTGTATATATGATCCAACCGTTTTACTACAAACTTAGCTTTAAGAATAGCTTTATCAATTGATATAACCACATCTGATTAATGAACGACAATAAAATTAACATAAAAACAAAGCGTAACTCAAATACGCTACGACAACTAATTAGTCTACGAAATTAAATTATTAATGGACAAATGCAACTAAATTACAATGCTCTCTCGACAAAACGCTTAATGTTTCAAAATAAATACTAATTACCCTTTTGTTATTTATACTAAGTTCGATGACCCGATTGGTGCATCAAACTTTGGGGACGAAAAATAAGGTAACAATTTAAAATACACCCTCATAAATATAGTATCGCTACAAAGTTTACATAATGTAAACCGACCGACCATTAATCCTTGCAACAAAGAAAAAGAGATGTATTGTAAATCTACCGTTATATCCAAACGTTTTGTACCATTAAATGTGCAAACAAGATGTTAGTCTCTTTGTAACACATCCAAACATATCAAACTACGACAATTATTAAATAAAAGAATTAATGAGGAACGACAGGAATAGGAACTAATTAATTAATTAAATAATCCGGCGTAAGAAGGCAATGTTTAATGCGCGAGGTGTCTTATAATTTTATGTATCAACTTACCTCCGCGTTTTTCTATTGTTCTAACCGTTGTTCCTACTCTTGAACGAAGTGGACTGTAAGACGATTTATTGGACGTGCTACGTATGCACTATCACTGTTTTTTTAGGGGTATATCGATAAATTCACATTCGGCGACACTATTGACTTAACTCACTTTACCGAACCAACACAACCGTTTTTCTTCGATATCCATGAGCAAGTGTCTGTCACTACCCCTTTTTTCAACTTAATTTCACAGGCACAAAGGAGGTTTTATGACAGGATATAACGGGACCAGGGATGCCAGCTTTGCTATTTGATTTACAACTATGAATTTACAAAGACTTAAAATTAAACCCGAAAACGTGCGACAAAGAGATCAAACTTCTGGTTTTTTGTTGGCACGAAAATGCCATCTAGGGAGATGAGCGTCCGCGTTTCAGCCGACGCGGAAAATTTAAAACTATTTAAATACTGTGGGATGGCGAGAATTATAAAATTATTTAAATTGAAATGCATGCAGATTCGTTTTTTGACCTTTCTCTTTTAATATTAAAAAATGTAATTATTTTATATTGTGAAGAAGTGTACTATGTTAACTATATCACCGCGCCCGAGCTGAACACACAACAGACTAAAGAATTGCTGTGGACTATATCAGTACACGTGCTAAACACAGAACAAACGAAGAATCGCAAGAATTTTCAACTCATTTTTTGTGGTACCCAAAATTCAGTACGCTCATTGGTCAAACTAAATTCGGAGATTCTTTTACACTTGAAAATCGAAATACACAATTCCATTGGTTAAAGACATCATTAACGTTTTTCAACACAGGAAGCATAGGAAATGGAAGTGTATAAATATAATTTCAAATCCTCCGAAAGACATTCGTTAGTGCTCACCATAGTCTAAGGAATCCTCTTGCAGTGCTCCCCATAGCCTGCAAAACCCTCAGCGAGCAGCGCTCTCCATAGCATGCTAATACTACAACACGCAGTGCTCCCCATAGTCTACGTATTCTCCGACAGTGACCGGTGTCCGCCGCCGTACCTGGGGCACGCCACTATAATTCATTGTTACTAGTCAAATAATCTACGTATGGGTGGTAAGCTCCGTTCCATACACTAGGCCAACCGAAAGCAGGAACAGAACGCTCTCCGACGTACGCTCCGTTCAATCCAACCGCACCCAAAGCTTCTGTCGGCTCTGCCACCACCGCAGAAAGAATGTATTCAAACCGCTTCCACTACAAGTACATCCCGAGAAGTGGTTTATTGTGATGTCACCGATTGCATCTATCAAGTCTACCTCCTGACAACATCTCCGTAGAGTTTAACGGCGAAGGGTACCAAAGGTCACCGAAGACGTCTGCGCCTTTAAAACTGTAAATATTTTCTAATTCCGAAGAGTTCGGAAGACAACCGAAGACTTCTGAACCCTCTAGACCTATATATATTGTCAATTAGTAGTTTTTAATTTTATATAATAATTCTTTGTAACTTAACGTTGCCCCACAAGTAAAACACGAAGCTTTCCGAGGAGTTCCGAAGACCGCCGAAGACGTCTGGACCTCTTCAAACTGTAAATATTTTCTAATTACCGCTATTCAAGTTCCTACTCGGCCTCACAAGCAAATTCCGAAGCTTTCCGAGGAGATCCGAAGGCTACCGAAGCCTTTTCACCGCCTTCAAGCTGTATATACATTGATTTAATAAGTGTTTAAGTTTATTTTGGTTCCACAAGCAGGCACGAAGCCTTCTGAAGAGTTCCGAAGATAACCGAAGATAACCGAAGACTTCCGAACTACTTCAACTGTTAAAATCAGTCAATTTTAACTATTTCATTTTTATTTTCATGTATTTATGAAACTTATAATTATTTTTGCTTATACTTATTAAACAAATATTCAAGACAAGCCTAAATGCTTTCAGTCGAACGATAACAACTAATTTTTGATACAGTGTAATATGAAAGATGCTGAAATACACAATATCTTTTGATCATAGGATATTGTAAATTTGCAGCAGTGTTACAGATTGAAGCTGCTGATCAACTTCTACCATAGTTCAAAATTGAGTAACAGTTAACCACAACATACAAAATTAATGCCCTTGCGGTGTTGCTGCCTATCTACTAGGTTTTACGGTTTTTTGCCTTGTCATGAAGGTGGCAATGGCATGTACGCTCTTCGGTAAGTCGTTAAAAATGGCATTTCCCACGATGTTACGGCATTGCGACTTAGTAGAGTGATAGAGTACTTCCACTTGTACCCGTAAGTAGCAAAAATGCGCTTTTTTAAGTGTCTTTTGCGGTCTATTGCCTTAGCACGAGTACTGTTTTTATCTGTCAGTTAAGTTCTTGTGAATAAATTGTTACAAGTTTGTAAATTATTTAAAAATATTGTTTTAGTTCTATTATTGTCAAATTATTTGTGGCTACACAAAAATTTTTGTACGCGCCACACTCGGAAAGTGTTTTTACAGGGCTTGCTTGCTTTTAGGGCCGCATTCGCATGCTCGCCCTGTAAAGTACAACTTTCCGAACTTGACATATAAATCACTATTGCGTAACTAGCACAGAAATAAAATTTTACTGATGTCAGTGGTCGAAGGCGATATAAGGCGGTTCCGTGGCGTATTGGTATGTGTGTGACTACTACGCCCAAGGTCCCGGGTTTCGAATCCCGACACGGTCCGCTTGAAAAATGTTAGGAGAGCATTTTTCACAAAAATACACCCTCGTTCGGATGAGAAGTAAAATGGAGGTCCCGTGTGTGAGTGTTGTCAAGCACGTTAAAGATCCCTACCTTGCTTGGAACAGCAAGGGTTCGGCAAAATTCCAAATTTTCCAGGTAAAAAAAACTTGCTTCCTGGCCAATGCAGTACCTTCGGTTGGAGCATTGGAAAATTACATGTAAGGTCGAATGCGATAGGGCGGCTCCGTGACGTAGTTGGTATGTGTGTGACTTCTATGCCCAAGGTCCCGGGTTCAAATCCCAACACGGTCCGCTTGAAAAATGTTAGGCGAGCATTTTTCACTAAAATTCGCCCACGTTCGGATGAGAGGTAAAATGGAGCTCCCGTGTGTGAGTGTTGTCACGCACGTTAAAGACTCCTACCTTGCTTGGAACAGCAAGGGTTCGACAAAATTCCAAATTTTCCAGGTAAAAAGAAACTCGCTTTCTGGCCAATGTAGTACCTTTGGGTGGAGCATTGGAAAATCAAATGTAGGGTCGAAGGCGATAAGGCGGCTTCGTGGTGTGGTGGGTATGCGTGTGACTACTATGCCCAAAGTCCTGGTTTCAAATCCCTACACGGTCCGCTTGAAAAATGTTAGGCGAGCATTTTTCAGAAAAATACGCCTTCGTTCGCATGAGAGGTAAAATGGAGCTCCCGTGTGTGAGTGTTGTCGCGCACGATAAAGATCCCTACCTTGCTTGCAACAGCAAGGATTCGGCAAAATTCAAAATTTACAGGTAAAAAAAACTCGCTTTCTGGCCAATGTAGTACCTTCGGGTGGATCATTGGAAAATTATTGTAAGGTCGAAGGCGATACCTGGCAGCAAGTAAAAGCACTACACATGCGCTGCTGTGTGCATTTGTAATCTGCAATCATTGTAAAAATTTGTCCAGATATATATGACACAAATAACTTCACTTTGGTTGCATTAAAAAGACTTTTTACAGTCACTAATAACTGGTAATGATACCCAAAGAATTCGATATTGTAACAAAAGTGTGTAGCAATATGACGTTGTTTTTATTTTCGATTTGAGAACTATTTTTGTAACACTTTCAGAAATTAGTTATGGAATAAACAAATTCAGATATAGTAACTTTTGAAGGTCGAAGATCTGCTGTAATCGTTATCTGTGCCAAAGCATTAGTTTCCATTTGATGTTATCAGCATATTACTATTAATTCTGGCTCATTGTTAATTGAAAGCAGTAACACAACAGATGCCATGTTCCATTTCCTAGTGCTATTTATCTTAGCCAACTCTGTGTGTATGTATTTAACCTTCATTTACGCATCGGAAGCCATCTGTATATATTTACATTACAAATATAGTACAATCATACATTTGTGTAAATACAATTTCATTCATCTTTTGTGTTAAACATTATGAATGAATGAGTCTTGTAGATGTACAACATGGAATAACTTTAGCCTCCCAGACGTTGATGCCCGTTTTTTTTAATACCGTCAATTTTTTTAATGATTTGAATGAATAACTTTTTCCTAATATTTTTGTTATGATTTTGCTAAGTATCCAGCTACAAATAGATATTATCAAATTATAATCAGGTTGTTCAATACTGAATAGCACTATAGATTATAAAATACCGGTAAGTGAAATCCTACTTAAAAATAATGATTGATATCAAATATTTGTTTGTTTTATAGGTTATAAAGTGAAGACAAATTTTTTAAAGATTTTTAATGTGTAATTTTGAAGCTCATACGTACGACGCTTTAGAGTTTTGTAACAACAAACATACTCATTTTGGTAGCGACCTTACTTGATCACGGCCAGCGCAAGAATTTTTGGTGTCCTAGAAATTTTACATTTTTTGTTTTCTGTCTGGCCTTGAGCTTAGCAAATGTTAAAGCTAACTCCTTTAGATCGGTGTTTTGTGCTAACTCCTATTCGATTGAAATGGTTGCCAGTGCTACTAATCTCTTTTGTGTCATACATGCTTTTAGGTAAGTTTTAGTGAGCTTAAGCTTCGAGAAACTCCTCTCTTGAGGCTGCCGATACCGGTAGCGTCAGCAGAACCCGTAGAGCGATAAACAAATTAGGCATACTTTCTTCCAAGTCACGTTCTAAAATGAAGTCAAGGACGTCTTTTGGCTTTGACTGCTTAATGACTCGTCATGAAATAATTTGAGCTTACGATACAATTATATAGCATCAATATCCTTATATTCGTTATGAGTTAACGTTTTTTCCAAGTTCATACACTGTTCGAGGGCAAACTGGATGAGTTTTTCTTCTAGTGGTACAAAATTCCAAATTTTGAGTTCATATTCTCCAACTGATTGAATCGCTCATTAACTTAGCTGATTGCCGCTTCCAGGATTTCAAATAAAAGGTTATCGTATCTTCCTTTGCATCTTGTATCGGTTCATCCTTCTCTTGGAATGAAAACTGTCTTGTCCTTTTTTTCAAGCCCTTTGGCGTTGACTCTGATTCAAACGAGGTTGGAATATCAAGCTCTTATGCAACATATCTGGCATCTATCAATATCTTCCCTAAACCTTCATCACTTCAATAATTTTTAAATAATTCCTTTATTTTGTAAAGATACTTTGTAGCAGCAGCTAAATCAAATCTCTTTGTCTGAAGTGACTTGCTGGTTGTTATACCACACTACAAGAAATGCCACAGATGAAAATGTTCTCATTTGTTTGGCAAGTCCTTGAGCTTCAACTTGTGAAACACTTCCATAATTTCCTGTAAGATTGGTATTTTCAACAATATTCACGAGAGCGTTTTGTACTTCGCTTAACTGATAACGAAAGGGTAGCAAAGTTTATACTCTGCTATCCCATCTTGTATCGCCGAGTGGTTTGAGCGTTAGAGATGGCAAGTGGTGCAGAAGTATTTACAATGCTGCGATGATGCGGAGAAAAAACGAACAGATTTTGTACTAAACAGAAGAAGAGCGTAGCACCAAAAGAGCATTTAGCAGCATCATTTGCAACTAAATTTAATGAGTGAGAGCTGCATGATAGATAAAATACTCGTGAGTTCATATTTAAAATTCGACGTTGGAGACAGAGTTTTTCCTTTTCATATCGCTTCCGTTTGTCGTAATCTTGTCCACATAAGCTACACGTCATTGAACTATCTTAAGAAGGTTGCAGTCAAATCAGCTCCAGTGGTGTCCAAAACAGAAATAAATCAAATGTTCTTTAATTTCACATCTTTTGTCGTGTTGTTGAAACAAAACGAACAATTATTGTCATTTGCTTCACGTGGGCAACATCTGGTATGCAATCAAGCACTACAGAAAAATATTTAGCATTATTAAGAGCAGACAAAATTTTCTCTTGAATGGTATCGCTCATTCTGGATATATTTGCCCAAGCAATAAATGTGAGTCTCTGTCAACTAACTTTTCTAATAGCTCACGTATGAAAGGATCTAACAAAGCCAAGTATTCAACGAATTTGAGAGAGTTTTCATTTCCACAAGTAAATAATCCACGAAAGTCTAAGTTTTGTGTTCCTAGCACTCTTACCAATGCTATCGATCCTTCTAATACTTGAAGCTAGTATTTGCCTCCTTAGCTTAATTTACGCAAATGTTCTTCATCAAAAGTTTTGTTTTTCTTAGATCTGATTTCGGTTCTTTCCACTTTTGAAAATTTGTCATATGTTTGTTCACTTCTTTTTTCAAGACTAGCTAAGAGAGCAGATATATTTTTCTAATCATTAACGCAGGTACTAAATAGTGAATCCCGTTGGATCAGATAAATTTGAAAACAGCATACGGTAAATACAGAACGCTGCATTTTTTGGTGGTAGAGTATGTAAGCTGTACTCGATGTAGATGTGCATCGTTTACTAGACGTCTTTTATAGTTTACTGTTGGAAACTTTCTGTGGTTGTGATCCAGAGGAAAGTTGAATTCTGAAATCTGCGTGGATTCATGTGTAACTAAATCTAGACGCAATTCATTATGAAGAACATCCTGTGTAGCAGAAATAGTATAGTTCTTATTTTGTTTGGCGACATTTCTTAACATTTTCACTTCACTATGTTGATCAAGATCAGGATTTTCAAGTGAAGTACTAAATAAAGGTGGCTTGATTTCGTTAATTTGTCATACAATGACCTCGTCTTTGCTAATGATACTCCCTCTTGCCAATAGAACTACCGTTAAAGGTATTATCACATTTTCAGTATGTATCTTCATTTCGATTTCTTAGGTATTTAAGAAATGAGTCTTTATCTTTGATAATGACTTTTCTTCTTCCGATTTTCTTTTACGATTCTGGAATCTCGAGAGTTTTTTCCTCTTATCAGCCATGTGTCAAAAGTGTCACTTACCTAAAATGCAACGCAATAGGTAAATCTTAAATAATCTAAAACGGTGACATTTTTAATTCTACTAAACTATAATCCGAATAGAACAACACATAAAAGGCAACAAATAATAAGAACTGTTTATAACAAGTTATAAGTTACTGAATTCAGCCTAGAAAAAAATTAATTCAAAAAATAAAACCGCATACTAATGCAAAAGATAATCAATTTTTATCGGTTATTTTTCAATGTTCGAGCCGCTTCTTGGAATAAACGTTTATTTATTAAATGAATTCTTAGGAAATTGAGGTATTCCCCCGAAACTTTCTTCTTAATCTCGTCCATTCCAGAAAATTTCTTATTTAAAATAAATTTATGTAATCCACAGGGAAATTAATTTAAACTTTTATTGCTTTTTAATGTAAAGAGGGTGCATTTTTCTTGAATTATTTGTTTTTACGGCAAATCGTGTTTTAATATTAAATATAACATTGATTGTAGTTTTATGCTAAATGCATAAAGCTAGTACTATTCTATGCTATTTACAGCAAATGAAAAGCATTTTTATCAAATATTAACAAAACGATTATATCATACGGGGTTTTTATTTATACCACGCAATTGCATTTTTCGCCTGTACATCAATGAATAAAAGTACGCTTGTATTATACAGAGCATAACCATGAATTTACAGAAATTTCTATTTTTTCCGGATTCTTTTATATTTTGGGGGGATTTATTTGTAGAATTTGGGTTTCACTGACCTTTCGCGACCCCTTATCACGTCAATATATATTGCCGTGGAACTCCGCTCTAATTTTGGTAAAATTAGTACTCTCTCAAAAAAACATTCGAGCCCCAACGTTGGATCGTCATAAATTGCTGTGTAACCTTTATAAGAATCGAGCCTCACGAATTGGGCGTCAAAAATTGCCGTGGAACTTGGGTAAAATCTTCACCAACAAAAATATTTTCGAAAATTTAAAAAAATTTTCAAAACTCGAGAATTCAAAATTAAATAATACACAAAAAAAAAAATTCTTACCCGTTTTCCTCTCTTCCTCGGTTGAATGGCCTTCTTCAACTGCCTCCGGCTAGCTCAGTTGGACCTCCTGTTGGATATCAATATTCACTCTCATATTCTATCATTCACGCACACTCCCAATAAAACCACAAAATACAACAAACATACAATCTTTTATTTATTACTATTTACAAAAGAAATTCAATATTGTCCATATTTCATCGTTCACGTTACACTTCAGTAAATTTTATTTTGTAATGTCCTGTATTTTATTTTAAAATCATCAAACACATAAGATGTACCTCGAGTAAATGGGCCTTGAATAATACCTTCTCTAAAATTCCTTCTTTATAATTTATTTATTTATTTTTTAATCTAAGTAAACTCTGGGGTAGGGTGAGCTCATGATACCCAGCTAATTATGCATAATGTATGCCTAACTACTTTGCATACTCTAAAAATAAAAAAAAACAAAGCCATGTACTCTTCACAAAATTTCACGTTCTGATGGAACGTTAAAAGCTTTATAAACACCTTCAAATTTCTAGTTGAATACCATAATAAAGTTATTTTCACGTATTATATTCAATACGTAAATAATCCACACTTCCTTGAAAAACACTCTCATACGTCACCCAATATTTACAGTTTATAGGAATTACAATTTCAAATCGTTAGTTATTTCTGCTATCTGGTCTGCAGGCCGTTTCTAGCTGTTACTCCATCTAAGTTGAACTGCAAACGCCGCCTTCACGGTGCCACCAAATTTCAAATTCCATTTCAATTATACGTTTTTTACAAATATTTACAGTAATCTACGTTACTTAATGTCCCGACACGAGTTGGTTAAAAATTATAGGTGATACCTCAATTAAAATAATAATCTCGGCACACTAACCGCGTACTAATCAAGAGGCTACCACCATGAAATATAATTTAAATAATTTAATAATACTTACAACTCGTGTTAACTTTCATACGTTGTTTTGGGACGATCGAAATAATAAGGGCACGAAGTTAAAAGAGAAGAGAGCGAGTGCTAGCTCTCTAGAGTATTTATATCCTTCCAATGTAACCTCTCCTGGCCACATTTATCCGAAATCCCCTGCTCACAACAACACATTCCCACAATTTTGCACTCATCCCGATTTTCAAATCCGCGAATTTCAGTACGTCGTTATAATATTTTAAGAAAATTACGCTACTCTATCCTCGTGTTTATATCAAGTCATACTAACATATCGTCCAATCGTAGACCCACTGACGTTTCTCAAATCCCTCCTATCCTACCGTTGTCTCATGCTTATGCGTTTTCTACGTCTTTTTCTAACCTGGTTCGAGTGGTAGAAAATCAATATTCTTGTTTGTGCGCTGTCTACCACACGTGGACTTACTACGTGATTTAACTAACACCTCATTAGCATTTCCGGCGAATATAAGCGACGGTTTATCCGATATTCTCTGTAACCGTTTATTATCCACAAAATTTTAAGTAGAATTTGACATTTAGAAAATACGCAGGTGTTCAATCGTAACGTTTTAAATAACACTTCTACGAGTTGGATTTTCCACGTATTTCAACCCTACTGATATATTTGTCTGTTAGCAACGCGTCTCACCTTGGTATTATTGGGTTTTTAAACGCTTTTATGCATATTATACATCAATAATCGTTCAATTAAATTCAATTACATTAATAAATTAATGGCATTGGCTTCTAGCATTTATTTCCTCACAAACCTACTTAAATTATTTATCATTATTTGTAAAATTTCGTTAATACCTGATACTTAAAAATGAATTAACTAATATAACTTTCGCACGTAATTTCTGGTTGTTCCGTTATACAGGGTGTTTTGAAATTGCTTCGTTTATATTTATTTTTGTTCTTTTAAAACCACTATAATACATATATATATATATATATATATATATATATTGCTGTGATAATAGGGTTATTTAAGTCATATAAGGTCACAAGGGAGGAATATTTCATGTAAATATCATAAAAAAAACACGAAAACCAAACATTTAAATCATAAAATGTACATAATTCGTTCATTTTACAAAAAGCAAATACAAATCACTCTGTATAAAATCAATAACAAGCTACAATCAATGAAAGAAAGCTCATTCAGTAGTAATTTTACTGTATTGATTAAAATAATTAATTGCGGAAGCAGTCCAATCATTTTTAGGACATTTAAGACATTTTAAGCTTAAAATCAAATCAAAATTCAACAGATTTGCAGAAAAATAACCGTGAAAAAAAATCTCTTTCAATCTAAACGCATTTGGGTAAACAAGTCAATAAATGCATGTAATTGATACCAGTTTGTACAGGCAAACATCTAAAAGCGGGCATATTTCATAAAGTATAGGTATTTGAAGCGGTGGTGTACGTGCATTTTGAAACGTATATAAGGTGCCAAACTCGGTAAAACAAGCATATGTAAAGAAAATATCTAAATTAAAATTCCGATATACGTGCAGTTTGAAAGGTACATGTAATAACATTTATTAATCAAATTCCATAACAAAGTTGCGAGATACGTGCAAATTTGAACGTATGTAAATGCAATATTTAATAAGTCCCTTTACATAGTTGCGAGATGCGTGACATTTAAGACGTTCATAAAATGTAACATTTAATAAAACCCAACAGGTTGGAGATATAACACCTTGCAGATAAACATAATTGAAACGCCTTGTACTCGAACTAAAGACCGATAGCGGGCTGTCAGCCAATGAGGACGAGTGCAACATCGGGAAGGAATTTGTCTATAAAACTAACCGTAGCAGAGAAACGACATTCATTCCATAATCGACGCGCCGACTGTAATAGTTGAAAGAAGATCATCACGCAAATAAAATTTAGTGAACGTTAAATTGAAAGTAACATAAATCAATAATTACAAGCGAAACAGTAAAGTGCGTTGAAATAGTGTGTATAAAATTCTGCCGTTGAGACAAACGGCTGCAAGTAATACATCTAAGTAATATCTTCAAGTAATATATCCAAGTAATATATCCGAATACTAAATTAAATCAGGACGTTAATATTCTAAGTTATTGGTATGAAAGCTACTGGGTTAAAACTCTAAGGTTAATACTTCAAATCATTGGACAAATAACTCCGAGTTGCTGCTGAATATTTCAAAGTACTGGGTCAACACGCTAAGCTTACGACTACAAGCTACCAAACAAACGACCGATTTGGGCCAGGAAGCTCCAGCGAGAAAAACAGAAGGAATATAAGGTCAGAATTATCTTTTCAATTTAAAGTATGTTCCATTTATAATTTTACATAATTGGTGTAATCAGAAGTGAGCTTAAAGGTTGCACGTAATTTAAATATTTTGTGCAAAAGGTCAACAAAAATTTAGTTAGTACGTAAAGGTATGTTTGAAAAGACAGGGGATATTTCTTTGAATATTCAATGAAACTATTCGTGGCAAAACACAATTTTTGCTGGCTTCAATTGCTATAAAAGGTGTAGAAGCTATATTCTTCGTAAAGAGCTAACTCGATAAGAATATTTATTTAAAATTTGATTTAAAAGTTCTATTAAAAGTAAATGATATTAAAAGGGGCGCAGATTTGTAAATAGTAATTTTATTTAATTCATTATACAATTTTTGGTCAATTGAGGAGATATTGAGTGTTAGAGAGGAGTGAGTAACAAAAATTTTCTGTTATCATATCGTCATTCACTGTCTGTGGTATCACTGAGCTAGTCGAGCCATAAAACTTAATTGTGTTACTTTAAAATATTTAAAGGCACAGAGAGGTGACGATCAGCAGGCAATTGATCGTTTTACATCTGGTGAAGGGCGATATCGTAGCAACATGTATGGCTATGATATCGCCCCACCCCAATATACTTAACGTTCAGTTTCCTGCTACCCTTCACCGCTCTGTGTCTGTAAATAACCTCAACTTTAAATGCAATTCTTTTATATGACTCGACTAGCTCAGTTCAATCCACACACAGTGCACGACGGTACAACAACAAGGAGGTTTCTACCCTCCCTTTTTCTCTAGCACTTTCCTACTTGAATGATATAAATGAATTTATCAAAATTTGTATAATAACCAAAAAAAAAAATACACTTCACAGCTTTACAACTTTTACAATGTGATTCGCTATTCAAAAATAAACCCCTGAATCAAAGTAACAATATCAATCTGTTTGTTTCCAAATTATAACTCCCTTAAAGCCAGCAAAAATGACACTGTGTACTACTGGAAATACCTTTGAACGTCCAATGACCTTTCCCTTTTGCTCTACATAATTTTTTTACAAGATTTTTGATGACCCTTTACATAAATATCTCAATATATGACAATGTAAATGTTTAAAATGAAAATAATGCCTTATGCTATTAAAGAATATTATTATTTCTGACCTGTGTTTTCCTTGCGTGTTTCCAATTCTTAGAACTGCAGCTGCATGCGATTGACCCCTGGATTGTTTTCAGTTAAGCTCTCTTGTCTATTGCGTAGTACAGCTCGGCCAAACGTCCAATTTAACCCTTAGTTGATTTTCTTAATTAATTTCTCCCTTCAATGCTCAGATAGTTATGTAGACGAATATTAGTTGGTTATTTATTTAGATCTTTGTCAGATCTCCGGTCGAATATTTAGAGTACTTCGTTGGATACTTATTTAGATTAGTTATTTAGATCCCTGGTCGAACACTTATTTAGATTACTTATTTAGAGCCGTTTTTCAGTCAACGGCTAACTTCTCTCGTATATTTGCACTATTACTATTATTTTTAAACTTTTCTACCAAGACTTCCGCAAAATATGAATATTTAATTTTACTATGTTCACTTCGCGGATTATCTGACTTCAACTGCTATAGAGCGTGCCTTGGTTGAAGAAAGACTGATTGTTCATCAAGTTCGTGTCCTATATAAAGGATCCGCCTCTTCACATGTATCATTTGTTTTCCGAGTTTACTTTGTTGATTGAGGCGTTGCATTTGCCTTATCATGCAGGCCTTCGGACTTTCTATAAAGTTACCATCCAAATGCTCGTTGAAATGCTCAGTACATCACGTAGACATCTAGTTTTGTATGGTGTATTTCTTTTCCTCAAGTCACGTCCGCTTGTTTGTATATGAGTTTATTCAAACTTTCCGTTTAATTTATCACGTAGCCAAACGTCTGTTTCCTTGTTTTGTATTCCTTATCTGTTGGATTTTATTCGAATTTTATCATGTTTACAATTAAAAGATTACATAGTCAAATTTTTATGATGACGTAAATTGAATGCGTTTATTCACTACCTGCGTTTATGAAACATATTTGTTTTGAATGGGATTCTTTTATTGCGAGTATGCATAGTTATTTCCTTACACTAATGCGTATTTATTTCAATAGGACTCGTTACGTTTTGAATGTTATTCATGCGTATTTATTTTCGGTTTTATGCTTGCATTGTTATTTTAAAATTAATTGTATGGCTTACAAGTTATTTATCTTACTAAATGTGATTTTTGAAGAACGAGCTTCCTTGCTTTAATTAAAGTTAGTTATGATTTATATACAGTGTATTTGATATTAGCTTTTTGCTTGATTGGCGAATTGCATACCATTTATGATAAAATTGTTTTGTTTTCTGTCGTTTTGTGCTATTCACATGTATTGTACAACCTTTATGGCTCTATATACCCCTAAATAACTTTATTATAGCATTATATATATATATATATATATATATATATATATATATATTTTAGGTAGTTTTTTACAGAAGGTAAGTTGATTAATACTAACGTATTACAGTTAGTAAGATGAAATAATAACCTAGAGTTTTATGCAAAGCCCAAATGATCATTTCAAATCGAGCTAGTAATTGAAAGAAGGAAAATATAAAGTCTTGGATAGGACTTGAAGCTGTATTTTGGTATTTCCGGTACCATACATTTACTAATTACGCCACCGACACTGATGACGACAATTAGGAAATTTAGAAATTTAAATCCTGTAAACAACTATACATAAACCTAACTGTCAATTACGTTTGGCATTTTTGTCATTCATATCTGACATTGTCAGGTTTTGACTTATGTCAGTTATAGACAGGAAGCAACTCTCAAAATTACGGCTATGAGCCACGTATTAAATATATATATATATATATATATATATATATATATATATATATATATATATATATATATACATCCTACTAGCAATTTTGCATCCTTACAAAATTGATACATTTTGGCGTCCCCCAGAAATAGCGGAAATAGATATTTACATATATAGAATATATTGTTACTTGCTTGTTGAAGAAGCCCAAAATCACAAAAAAATTTTAAAATAGTGAAATATATCGATATACACTATTTTATATTTCCCTATCATTCTAGAACCCTTTCAAAGGCATTTATTGTCGCGTCCGTTGTATATCTCCTTTCATTTTACAATAAGATTTCTATCAGTTTAACTTCCAGCAATGTTGTCAGTAACTCTTCCAAGTAACAAAGATGAAACTTAGAAATAATACCTTAAGAGAGAGTGAGATATGAGTAATGAGACATTCTACTTCTACATTTAATCGTTTGGTTTTACAGGCTGGCGAATTCGAACGTGAATCATTCTAAAAATGCTGCGTCCGTTTTAATACTATATATTATATCGCTGTACTTTGTGTATCCGATACGCCGCTAAATTAAAACAATGTATGCATCCTTATGTTCTATAAATAGCAGTATGTATGTATAGAAGTAATTATGTCATGCTAAATCATTTATCATAGCGTTGTTATCGTCATGAAGCAGCTTAAATTTCAGATGTATTTTAATATGATATTATTTTTTAAATAGAAAATTTAATTCTATTAATTCTACAAAGGTTGGTGCTTTTTTATCTTATTAATATAAATCGTACGTTAAAACTTGATATTTATTGTGTGGGCGCTTGCTAAATATACTGTAAGCGTCTAATTTTACCCCTCAGAACAGTTTTATTCCAAAAATGTTGCTTTTTTCATACACTATTTGGTTTTATTGGTGTGATGGTTATACAGTTATTTAATTGTAATTACTGCGCAATTTAAATTTTTTAACCGTCGGCAATACAGCTGTTCCTGTTCGTAAAATCTTTAAATATTCGTTTTGGTTCGTAAAATATCGATAGAAATGAATTCTAATAAACGTAAAATATGGGTTTAAGATCAAAAGTGCAAGATATTTTTGTAGGAGACTATTGGACGATTGCATATGAAAATTCTAAAAATTTTCTATTGAGTCGTTTACAAGCTGTAATGTTTTCTACTATAGAGGTTACTACCACCCGAAGACTGGCTTTCGCGCACCGTTGGTGGTGTTTATTTTGTATTAAACTATAGACGATTGCATGTGAAAATTTTAAAATTTTTTATCCATCCCTTTATGAGGCACGATTTAGTTTGCTTAGGGATTGCTGCGAACCAAATACTGGCTTTGGCACACCATTGCTGGTGATATTTTTGTTATAGATTATTAGCATTTCATGAAAAAATTTTGGAAATTTCTAAAGAGTTGTTTACCAGCTAAATCTGTTTTACCATAATGGTTGCTGCCACCTACACGACTGGGTTTGGTGCACTATGGTTGGTGGATATTTGCGTAATAGGGTGCCCCAAAAGTAATGCTCTAAATTGAAGAGTTTGATAGCTGAGATTAAAACCTATTCAAATAACTGTATATGTTGTTATCCAATTGTTGATGGTTTCAAAGTTATAACAACTTTTGCGTTTTGTGCCAAAATCGTGCAGAACTTCGAATATTAATTTGCAATAAAAGAAATACTGACCTTTTGAAGGTAGTTCGTTTTCTGTGTATGCGTGAATGTTGTGTGTTTAATAAATAAGAACTTCCTCAAACATTTACTTATTATCGCAAGAGAAAATCATAATTTTTCTATAATTTTGGTTCTGTGAAAAATTTTGCGTGCTTTTCAAACTAAAATTACTCAAAATAAGTATCACCATCGCAAAGTGCACACCTATCCAAAAAGCTTCATTAATCTAATAACTGGTAGGTCTAAGATTAAATGCATGGAAAATTATTGGGTAATTTGTAGGCACAATTCCAAAAACAGCACTTTTATTAAAGAATTCGTAAGTAATAGCCAACTTTATTTTTTTGTAAAATATGAACTCAAAATAATCAAATGTATTTAAAATTCGTTTATAACAAATGTTCGAATGTCCTGCCACTAGTTAAAGATCGCTACCTTGCTTGGAACAGCAAGGGTTCGGCAAGACTCCAAATTTTCCAGGTAAAAAAAACCCGCTTCCTGGCCAATGTAGTACCTTCGGGTGGAGCATTGGAAAATCACATATAAGGTTTCAACACGATGGCGCTCCAGCACACAGTGCGCGTAATGTTAGGGAACACTTAGTCTTGCTTATCCCAATCATTGGCACTATCTAGTGGCCATCGCGTTCGCCCGACCTCAACCCCCCTGGATTACTTCTTGTGCGGTTATATGAAAGAAAATGTGTATAAAACACATACCACAAACGAGCAGGACCTTCGTAGAGAAACACGCGAAGCCGTTGGAAGGCTGAGAGAATCGGTCGCGCTTTCAGGTTTTTAAAACCAAATTTTTTGGGACGGTGTCGTTTATGTATAAGAACTGGTGGCAGGACATTCCATCATTTGTTGTAAACGATTTTAAATACATTTGATTATTTTGAGTTCATATTTTACAAAAATTATAAGTTGGCTATTCTAGGGATGGACTCGGGCCGGGCCGGGCCGGGATTTTAATAAGCCCGGCCCGGCCCGACGCAGAAAAGTGACCGGCCCGGCCCGAGGCCCCACCCGAAATAAAAACTGACGGCCCGACCCGCCGGCGGGCCGGGCCGGCCAGAAGACTTTCATTCAGTGAATGAGAAGATATTTTTTCAGTTGTGTTCAACAAGTAACTATCGTTCTTTTGTTTGATTTAAAAGTATAATGATTTTGAGTTACAATCAAAATACTTGTGGAACATACCGTAGTATATCATTTGATTTTTGATTCTTTGAAAAATCCTAGAAATATGTAACAAAAGTACAAAATGTTTAGCAATTTTCAATGTTTATGAAATTGTTACAGACTGATTTTTATAGCCTTTTTTTACTTTGAGAAACTGAAACTTTTGGAATTGAACTTTGATCTATAATTTGACTGTCTATGTTCTAGTTCTATTAAATTTTTATTTGACCGACTGACAAATCATGCCAAAGTTCAAGATTTAACACTTTTGGTGAATTACTGAATGCTAAAAATTAAATAAATTGTTGATAGGTCATAGTATAAACGGTACCAACCTGAAAGTCAAATAATATACCGAATGTTTGCTTAAAAAAAGTTGAATTTTCAAATTGTGGTATGTAGAGGATACCATATTCTTGAGAAATACATATTATCTGATGGAATGGAAGTAAAATGAAGTAATTGTTTAAGGTTGAAAAGTTTTTTAAAAAATGATTACCAAAAGGTATAAATCAGTACATAGATCCTTTTATATACCAATAAAATGTTATTTACTTTATCCTTTTTTTATGGCATGAGTTCGATAATGGCATTATTATACATTTTCCTACAATAAATAGAAAACTATATGTGCAGCCAAATTCTACTATTCAACATTAAACTAAGTGACAATCATGCACGTAGCTAGAGGGCACCCCCTACCTAAATATTCTAGCCCACACCAAGAAAGGTGTTCAGAACACGCTAAAAATAAAGTTGTATTTAGAAAATAATTAATGGCTGTTCAGTCCCCCCCAAACAAAAGGTGATAATATCAAAGTATGAAATTCAAAGTTTCATGTACCCTAGAAGTGTCTGCTATACCTATAGTCTACGAATAGACGATTAACGTATAGTTTTCGAAAGTTTTATTGAGATCGTTATTTTAAAATACATGCAGCAGTAAAGAATCTAATACTAATTAATATATACTACATGGTAGCGTTTAAATAGTTATTTGTATATCAAGGCCGCGAAATTGTTTTTTAGCGTACCGAAAGAAAGTTTATCGCATAGGTCGCTTGCGACGGAGGCAATATAATCTCGAGGTCGCTAAAATAATTTCGTGGTCTAGGTGCAACCGTGCATGGTTTATTACAAAAAATTTTCACTTAACTGATTAAGCTATAGCTAGAATTTATATGTTTTTATAGTGTCTTAACATCACACGTTGCTATGGAAATGATATATTTCAAATATCGACAGTATTCATAAATAAATTCCTGAAAAATGTGAGGCTGCGTTAGTACTACATAGTTCAATTTCCTACACTATTTCAGAGCAAGTGTTTTTTCCTTTACTCTTAATTTTGACATATATGTTTAGTATACTATATCTATAGGTTATATTTTAAAAATGAATAAAGAATTAATCTCTTTTGTGATTAGGTGACCTATAAAACATGTTCAACTATATTTGAAAAGATCAAAAAAATTCTATTCACACAAAGATGTATCTTTTTTTATTATTCGAGTCTCATTTCTCACTGATTCGATAACATTTGTAAGTGTTATCAAAGTGTTTTCACGGAATACTCTTCGAGTTTACTTCAAGACACTGGTCTTTACTTCTTCCCAAGCCTATAGCATATCTGTTATCAAAAGGATGTTTACACCTTACTTCTAGGAAAAGCATTAAAAAAGAGCATCATCCTATTTAGAGCGTTGACGTTTTATATCTTTCTCGTGTTATAAACTTGGACATTATATCTCTAAATTTAATTACGGAAACAACACTACAAAAAGCCATTTAATTTCACAATATCTATACAGAAATCAGACAATTAAATGTAAGTTTGTACGTTAGGCATTTGGTATATGTCAAAATTAAGGCGCCTTAAATAAAAGCATTCCTTGCCTAAAAAAAAACTTTATTAAAAATTGGTAAAATGAACGTTGTAATAACTCTCTGGTATTTTAGGCGGTAGACATAAACTATACACGCGATTCATAATATCGACGTTCGCCGCATGATTGAAATTTGAAGTATATACATATACATAATATGAATGGTATAAACTCTTGAATTATGAATGAATCACCTAGTTCGATGTTCCTTGGCATTTTTAACTTGCCTAAAGTACAACATAAGCGACATTAAAAACCACTAGAAAAAAATATTCGGAATCAGAGGTGAGTTATAATATCACGTCTCCTTTATACTAAACAAGACGAAAACTGATTATTAATGGGTGCATGAAAACACTACGTGAAAATATAATTAAGAACGTTTACTTACTCAATGTGAGATAGAAGTGGAAGGACAGTGGAATATCTACTCATGTGTTTTTCGACCCGAAAAATTCAGGCCGGCCCGAATCGTTTGGTCCGGCCCGGCCCGAAAAAAGATAGGCGTGGCCCGGGCCCGGCCCGAATAAAGTAGTTAACGGCCCGGCCCGGATTCGAGCCCGAAATCGGGCCGGGCCGGCCCGAGAGTCCGAGCCCGTCCCTAGCTATTACTTACGAATTCTTTAATAAAAGTGCTGTTCTTGGGATTGTACCTACAAATTACTCAAAATTTTCTATGCATTTAATTTTAGACCTACCAGTTATTAGATTAATGAAGTTTTTTTGGATAGGTGTGCACTCTTCGATGGTAATACTTTTTTTGAGTAATTTTGGTTTGAAAAGCACGCACAATAGAACTTTTCTTTTCTTTTCATAGAACCAAAATTATGGAAAAATTATGATTTTCTCTTGCGATAATAAGTAAATGTTTGAGGAAGTCCTCATTTATTAAACACGCAACATTCACTCATACAACAGAAAACGAACTACCTTCAAAAGGTCAGTATTTCGTTTATTGCAAATTAATATTTGAAGTTCTGCACAATTTTGACACAAAACGCAAAAGTTGTTATAACTTTGAAACCATCAACCATTGGATAACAACATATATAGTTATTTGAATAGGTAGTAATCTCAGCTATCAAACCCTTCAATTTGGACCATTACTTTTGGGACACCATATTGCATGTGAATATTATAAAATTTATATCGCATCGTTGACGAGCTACAATTTTACAGTATAGGGTTTACTACTACCATAAAGACTGATCTGGGCACGGCGTTGCTTCAGGATAGTTTTGAAGGAAACTATTAGAAGATTTCTTGTAGCAAATTAAAAACTCTACATTGCAACACTTACAAGCCACATTTTTTAAAAATAGGGTTGATTCCACCCTCAAACTGACTTTCGCGTCTCGTCGCTGGAGTTTATTTTTGTAATAGAGTAGTAGAGGATTGCATGTGAAAAGTTTGAAAATTTTCTAACGAGTTGTTTACAAACAGAATTTTTCTTAGTGTAGAGGTTGCTTCCACCCCTAAGACAATTTGGTGAAGTGTTTTGGTGGATATTTGTGTAATATGTTATTATAGGATTGCATGAGAATATATTTTGAAAATTTTGTATCGTATCGTTCAGGAGTCAAGTTTTTCAGTATAGGGGTTACTACTACCCCAAGATTGACGTTGACATAGCGTTGCTTGCGAACAGTTTTGAAGGAGGTTGCATGTGAAATTTTAAATATTTTTGATTGAGCCGCTTACAAACTATATTGTTGTCTAATATCGGGGTTGCTTTTACCCCAAGACTAGTTTTCGCTCTCCGTTGTTGTTGTTGCTTATTTTTCTAATGGGGTATTAAAAATTGCATGTTAAAATTTTTAATTTTTGTCCAACGCTTACGAGGTACAATGTATTTAGTTTAGGGGTTGCTGCCACCTCCATGAACGGCTTGGCGCACCATTGCTAGTGGATGTTTTGCTATAGATTATTAAGCATTGCATGTAAAAATTTTGAAAATTTTCTAACGAGTTTTTACCACCTAAAATTCCTTAAGTGTTGGAGTTGCTGCCATCCCGTGAGTGAGTTTCATGCACTGTTGCTAGTGGATGTTTGCGCAATATACTATTAAAGAATTGTGTGTGAATATTATGAAAATTTTGTATCGCATCGTTCACGACTAAAATTTTTGCAGAATAAGGGTTACCGCTACCCCAGGACGGACTGACACAGCAGGGTTTGATGATAATTTTGAGGAGACTATTAGAATATTGCATGTGATGATTTTGAAAATTTTGCGTAGCACCGTTTACAAGTTACTTTTTTTTAATATAGGGGTTGATTCCACCCCAAAACGTTGCTGGTGTTTATTTTTGCAATAGAGTATTAGACGATTGGATGTACAAATTTAAAAAAATTATCCAGCTTTTAGGGGAACACTTAAATTAGCTTGGGGTTGCTACCACCTCCAAGAATGACTTGGGCACATCATTGCTGGTGGATGCTTTTGTTATAGACTATTAAGCATTGCATGTTAAATTTTTAATTTTTCTAGCGAGTCGTTTAGGAGCTAAAATTTATTTAGTATAGGGGTGTTGCCGCCCTCAAAGATAGACTTTTGTGTATCGTTGCTTGAAAATATTTTCTAGTATGCGATTAGAGGATTGCACTTGCAAATTTTAAAAATTTTCTATTCAGCCGTTCTGAACTACAATTTTGTTGAATAAGGGTTGCTACTACCCTCAACATTAGCTTTTGTGCACCTTTGCTTATGCGTTTCTATTATAGACTATTAGAGGTTGTTTGCATGCAAACATTTTGAATATTTTCTATTGCGTCATTTAATAGCTACAATTTATTTAGTGTGGAGTCGTAGCTACCCCTTGAGTAGTAGGGTAAGGTTGAACTATTTACAGAATTATAAGTGCAGGTGTATTCAGAAACAATTCGCAAAATTGGAAATATTTGTTATCAATATATAAATTATATTTTCTACACTTTACAAAAATTTTGCTGGGAAACAGTGAATAACTTCATGCAAATATATAAATGCGATATCACATCATATAAACAGGTCCATGACCTAAGCGGTAAGCTAAAAATTTTAAATACTCAAACACTTAATATATATTAGCGAATGAAAGTTTGCAGCAAACTCTATGGACGCCACGAAACTGCTCGTCGCATTATCATCTAAGCAGACTAACTGGCGCCACGCTGTGTTGCCATTTAGCGGTTGTAAAGATGATAACACAATAGAATATTCCGTATATTAAAATATATTCTGTGGCGCTCTCAGCGGAAAATCGCTAGACTAAAACTATACGATTTCTGTACATTTTCCTATCAATTTTAAGTCCATTTTGTGTTTCTTAAATATTTAAAATAAAAATCTGTACAAAACCTATTGACTTTGACATATTCCAACTCTTACCAATTTGGGTCTTCTTCCATTTAAACATCTTAGACAAGGAAGCGCAATGTCAATAATGCTAAAAGTGAAAAGTTCTATCTTGCGTCCGATATACGGTAGTAAGTTTACAAGGACGCAAGTTTGAATGCAAATTCCGGTCTATCGGGTGCAAAATGATAGTAGGATGTATATATATATATATATATATATATATATATATATATATATATATATATATATAATATATATAATATATATAATATATATAATATATATAATATATATATATATATAATATATATATATATATATATATATATATATATATATATATATATTGAAAAATGCAAAATTTAGGACTAAAAAGAGAATTTACTTCCTTACCAGCAGACCTATATCATGTAATAACATTAATATTTCTTGAATTGGAAAGCCATGAACAAAATAGTTCACTTCCACTGATAATTAAGTAAAACTAGATAATTAATATAATCTTCAATGTACTAGATTATCATAAAGTAAGGGATATATTTTAAATCATTACAACTTTTTAATAAATTAAGTTAGTAACATAAAATAAACGAAATCTAGTTGCTTAATACCCTATAGTAGGGGATAAAGAATACTACTATAGTAAGCCTGCTTATCGTAAAAGGCGATTAAAAGGCGCAGCAAGGGGCAGCAGCCTTGCTGGCTAAAAGATATTGGAGGAGGGTCGGTTGGTCTCGGGCGATCCTCAATAATTCTAAAGCTTGTTGGGGTTGGCCGTGACGGATACGGCTTTTGCTAAAATCTTTAAAACTGCGTTGTGGAAAGATATGGGAGCCTACCACAATATTTCCCAGGTGTGCGTGGCCTAAAACACGAAATATATATGATGGAGAGCTCACAAGTAAAATTCTTGTCCGGAGGTAAAATACTCCCTCATTCGGATCTCCGGGAGGGGGTACTTGGGGCTCGTCATCGTAAGAATATAAAACAACAGTTCGATTTAGTGATAGGGACTTGGAATGTAAGGTCATTACTTAGAGTAGATAAGTTAACGAATTTATTAGTCGAAATGAGAAAGGCAAAGCTGGACATTTTAGGTATTAGTGAGGTGAGATGGCCAGATAGTAATGACTTTTGGAAAGATAATTATAGAATAATTACAACTTCTTCAACTAATGGACAGGCAGGGGTAGGAATAGTGTTAGGTAAAAGATTAGGGCATAAAGTTAAAGAGTACTTACAATTTAGTGATAGAATAATTATGGTTAGATTGAGTACAAAACCCACAGACACTGTTTTAGTACAGGTTTACATGCCAACAACTCAGTACGAGGATGAGGAAGTAGAAAAGGTATACGAGGATATAAATAGTATAGTGAGAAAAGTAAAGGAGATGAGAATTTAATAGTTATGGGCGATTTTAATGCGTCAGTGGGAGAAGGTAGTGAGGGAAAAATGGTAGGAAAATTTGGGTATGGCAGACGAAATGATAGAGGAGAAAGATTAGTTGAGTTTTGCCAGGAACATAGATTAGTAACTGTAAACACCCTATTCGAACAACATGTTAGAGAAGATATACCTGGAAAGCTCCAGGTGATAGGGCTAGATACCAAATAGATTATATTTTAGTTAAACAAAGATTTAGAAACCAAGTTAAAACTGTCGTAGTTATCCAGGGGCTGACATAGATAGCGATCATAACTTAGTTAAAATGAAGTGTAAACTAAAATTCAAAAATTGAGAAAGGGTAAAGAGAAGGATGGGATCTAGGTAAGCTTAATGATAGTAGGGTAAAAGAGGAATATAAACAAGTATTAGATAATAAGAGCAAAGAGATAGCTGTAGGAAGGAACGTAGAAAATAGATGGAAAGAAATAAAACTGACTGTACATGATACAGCAACACAGACTATAGGTAAGAAAAAAATAGAAGCGAGAAAACCGTTGGTAACAAAGGAGATATTAGATTTAATAGAGAATAGAAGAAAGCTTAAACCTTTCAGAGAAGTGGATAGTGAAAGTAAGCAAAAATATAATACAGTTAGAAATAAGATAGTACATGAGTGTAGAAAAGCTAGAAATAAATGGATGGAAGAGAACTGTAAGGGAATACAAGATGATTTGAGAGTAGGTAAGACAGACAGGGCATACAGGGCAGTTAAAAAGTTTTTTGGGGAAGATAGGAAAAAATATAATGGTATTAGAGACGAGAATAATGAGCTTCTAATAAATAAAGTTGAGGTAGCAGATAGATGGAAAAGATATTTAGAAGATTTATATAAGGGAGACGATATGGACGAGTTAGAGAACGACCAAGAAGAGGATGTAGAAATAGGGTTCTCAATATTAAGAGAGGAATTTGATAGAGCTGTTCGGAATCTTAAACTAAATAAAGCGCCAGGGATAGACGATATTCACGCAGAATTAATAAAATATGCAAGTCAGAAAACTTTAGATAGATTATATGAACTAGTGAAATTAATATATGATACAGGTGAGGTTCCAATAGATTTCGAAAAAAATATTATTATCGCAATCCCAAAAAAGTCAGGAGCTGATAGGTGTGAGAATTTTAGAACGGTTAGTTTAACTTCTCATGCTTCCAAAATACTAACAATAATAATTAAAAATAGAGTAGAAGCTTTGACTGAGAATTATTTAGGCGAAGACCAATATGGTTTTCGTAAAGACAGAGGGACTAGAGAACCGATACTAATGATTAGGGTAATTATCGAAAAAAGGTTACAAAAAAATAAAAAGACTCATTTCGCATTTGTAGATTTAGAAAAAGCATTTGATAGGGTTAATTGGATTGTTATGTTCAGGGTTTTGCAAAAAATAGGAATCTCTCATAGGGATAGAAAAATTATTTACAGTCTATATAAAAACCAAAGTGTAGTAATTAGATTTGATGAAATAGAAAAGGAAGCTAAGATTAGAAATGGTGTTAGACAGGGTTGTATACTGTCTCCTTGATTTTTAATGTTTATATTGAGGAAGCTTTAAACTTAGCTAGAGAGAGAAAGAGATAGGTATTAGTGTACAGGGACAGAAAATAGACATGTTACGTTTTGCAGATGATATAGCCATTATAGCAGAGTCTAGAAAAGAGTTAGGAGAGTTTTAAATATTTTAGATGAGATACTACGGAGTAACTATAGTATGAGAATTAACTCGGTAAAGACAAAGATAATGACAAGT
Organism: Platerodrilus igneus; assembly: GCA_036346225.1. NCBI lineage: Eukaryota > Metazoa > Arthropoda > Insecta > Coleoptera > Lycidae > Platerodrilus > Platerodrilus igneus. The sequence goes on from JARFIW010000565.1 coordinate 603,165, forward strand.
GAGTTACAGCCTAGTTGACAAACCAAAATTAAAAATAGGTAATACCGAGTTAGAGGAGGTAGATGAATTTTGCTATTTAGGTAGTATAATTACAAAGGATGGACGTAGCAGAAGGGATATAGTAGCTAGAATAGCTCAAGCTAGAAAAATGTTTTTAAAAGAAAAACTTACTAATAGCTAATAGTATTAGTTTAGATAATAGAAAAAGTTTTTAAAGTCGTACGTATGGAGCGTTCTACTATACGGTAGTGAGACTTGGACAATTAAAGAAGTAGATAAGAAAAGGATAGAAGCTTTTGAAACTTGGTGCTATAGGAGAATGTTAAAGATTAGCTGGACAGATAGAGTAACAAACGAGGAAGTTTATAGAAGGATAGGTGAGGAACCCTGTATGTGGAAACAATTGAAGGTCAGGAGAGATAGAATGATAGGGCACCAGTTAAGACATGAGGGACTATTTAGTAAAGTCTTAGATTATAGACTACCAAATAAAAATAGAGTAGGAAGGCCTAGACAAAGCTATATTAGTCAAATAATTAGAGATTTAGGTTGTGAAGGGTATGTGGACCTTTTAGATTAGCTCAGAATAGAAAAGAATTTAGAGCTGCGTCAAACCGACTTTAAGTAAGTTCGAAAACAAAACAAAAAAATAAAATCAGTTAACTAAATGTCACCAGGACATAACTCACAATTAGTTAGAGGTCTGGCATGTTGGTAGCGTTTCGTTGCTTAAGCCTTACCATAACATATAATTTAATAAACGTCACCATGATATAGCTCACAATTAGGTAGCGGTCTGGCATGTTGGTAGCGATTTGTTGCTTAAGCCTTACCATAACATATAATTTAATAAACGTCACCTTGACATAACTCACAATTAGGTAGCGGTCTGGCATGTTGGTAGCGTTTCGTTGCTTAAGCCTTATCATAACAGATAATTTAATAAACGTCATCATGACATAACTCACAATTAGGTATCGGTCTGGCATGTTGGTAGCGTTTCGTTGCTTAAGCCTTACCATAACAGATAATTTAATAAACGTCATCATGACATAACTCACAATTAGGTAGCGGTCTGGCATGTTGGTAGCGTTTCGTTGCTTAAGCCTTACCATAACATATAATTTAATAAACGTCACCATGACATAACTCACAATTAGGTAGCGGTCTGGCATGTTGGTAGCGATTTGTTGCTTAAGCCTTACCATAACATATAATTTAATAAACGTCACCATAACATAACTCACAATTAGGTAGCGGTCTGGCATGTAGACAGCGATTCGTTGTAAGCCTTACCATAACATATAATTTAACACTTTTCCTTTTGAAGCGGATAACCAGGTTATATTTCATTTCCTATAAATGGTAATCATGTAAACATGTTAGAGTTCTTTAACAACCATCAGGTTGCTAATATCTATGTAGAGCCAGCTGGATAGGAAAAAGATAGAAGGATATAGGAAGACCTAGACCAAACTATATTAGTCAAATTATTAGAAATTTAGGTTGTGAAGGGTATGTAGAGCTTTTTAGATTAGCACAGAATAGAAAAGAAGTTAGAGCTGCGTCAAACCGACCTTAAGTAAGGTCGAAAACAAAATGATGATGATGATGAGTTGCTTAATGAATGGGATTTTACCGTATCTATGAGAAACAAAAGCGTTGTCATAACAATTGTTGACACTAGTGTCAAAACGAAATTATTCAATTTGAAGTTTTATTTTGAAATTAAAACTCAAGTAAACGTTGAGTTCAAACGACTCAACTGTAATAACATGGATTTACAAACAAGAATTGGTTTAGTTCAGTGCTATTATGAATCCGGCAGAAATTACACCACTGGATTACGAAGATTTCGCACGAGAATGGGTTTGAGAGCGGGACCCTGTCAAATGAAAGCGTACCGCAATTTGATACAAAAATTTGAAAGAACAGGGTCTGTAACTGACTTACCAAGATCAGGAAGACCAATAATTAGTGATGTCCAAGTTGCAGAGGTTCTTCATGAAATTCAAGACATAGCCAGAAGCAATTCACTCGCAATCAGCAGTGCAAATGCGATATCCAAGCGATTGCAAATGCCGTATACCACGGTTTGGAAAATTTTACGCAAAATTCTAAACATGTATCCATATAAACTGAAAATGCTGTTTGAATTAAAGGACGCAGATTTGGCTACTAGGTACGATTTTTCTTTGCGAGTAATGGCTCAGATGGAAATTGAACCGAATGGTTATCCCGTATTTTATGGACAGATGAGGCACATTTTACTCTGAATGGTGGAGTCAATACTCAAAACTGTAGAATCTGGTCTGCAGAAAATCCGCAACAAATCGTTCAAAAGGTCTTCATGACAAGAAAGTCACCGTTTGGTGCGGTTTACAGCTGATTTTATTATTGGTTCGTATTTCACGAGGAAATGCAGAATGGACAAGCCGTATCTGTAACTGTAAATGGTGAACGATACTTGCAAATGTTACAAAATTATGTTATTCCACAGCTGCAAAACGAGCACTACGGAATTGAAAACATCATTTTATGCAGGATGGAGCGAGCACCCCGCACATTTTTCGACCAGTCAAAGAATTGTTAACCAACGTTTTCAAGATCGCGTGTTAAGCAGACATTTCGTAAATTCATGGCCACCAAGATCACCTGATCTAAACCCAGCGGATTACTGGCTGTGGGGTTATTTAAAAGTTTAGTGTTTAGAAGGACGACCAACTACGCTACAAGAATTAAAAGACAGTATTACGGAGCAAATTGGTACAATTCAACCAGAAATGTTACGAAATGCTGTGTACAATTTGGAGGTAAGGATGGTGATCTTACAACAACAAAATGGAGGTCATATTGAGCAATTGCCGTAACCTGTTTTGGGCATACTAAATCCCATTTCATAAGCAATTAGATTTCATTTATTTCTTGTTATTAACTTAATTTGTTAAAAAGTTATCATAATTTAAAATATATCCCTTACTTTATGATAACCTTATATATTTAAATAGTTAATAACAAAAAGTACCTGCATAATATTACAAAATATTTTTATTTCTAGATATTTTACAATCTAGAAAAAATTAACCCTAGGCACATATTTCTACTTGTGATAGTTTATAATTTTCTAATTTTAAGCTATTTGTCTCTACATATTAGTTATGTGTACGTTGTTGGCTGAATCAATCACGTTCTATAAATTTAGTTGTATATAATGATTTTGGCTACACAGATAAATATAGTACAACTTCTAAATTGGAATCTTTTCCGATCAACAGCTGCTCATATAAAATTTTCATTAGTAACCTATTTCTAAAAACAGCCTCTTATTTTAATGTTTTTATATTGGATATGAATTGCTATTTTTAATACTTTTATCAGCAATAGCTTTGAACTGAATGATTTTAGAACATACATTTATCAGGAGTGACTGTATTTGGCTGTAGAGCTACAGGCTTACATTTGGCTTATAGGATTATATAAAAAGTTTCTAAACATACTTTAATTTATTTATATGCTGCTTATTCAGTAGCAAAACGTAATGGTCTAAAAATGACACGAATAAATTAATTAATTCATATTTTAGAACAGGGCTTGTATTAATAGTAGGTGGTATTGAAATTTATGCAAGAAATAGGTATGATGTGTCGATTTGGGTAGGTTAAAATGGTTAGAATACTTGATGTAGATTGATTTGTTAAAAGAGCGTGACTTAATTAGGCAGGCGATAATTAATTGCTGGTTTTTGGCTGTCAGCTTTTTTGACATTATTATGCACAGGGAATTTAAAAATAATTTCTTGAAATGATACAGATCCATTGTTTCCAAATTTTTGGTAAAAGGATAGTGCCCACGTAGGGAAGACCGGGTACAAAAGTAACACTTTTTACATTTTGCTCTTGTGTCAGCAAACATTTAACACTACGCCAATGGAAAGCTTCTTTCTTGCTCTTCAAGATGAACTATTTTTGAAGTATATATTTGAAGTGGTTTAGATCTCGTACAACTTCTTTTCAAGCATTCTAGCTGTTACTTTTGTCCTGGAGGACCAGGATAAGAGTAACGTGACATGGAGATAAAAGTACCGCACCATAATAATTGGCAATAAATGTAATATTTATGTAATAAAAAAGCAAACACAAATAAACGTAGTTCAACAAAAGGAAATAACATTTCTGTTATGCATAATAGCAGTTGTGGCATACATAGTAGAGGTCACCTTTGGTGCAATCTTCATGAGACCACTTTTTGCACTGAACTCGCTTCTTTCCAGTACTGTGCTAAAAGGCTCTAGATAAACCAGGCAAATCTCATCCTCATCATCAGAACTTACATTTTGATTCACAACTGAAGCCGTGACTTTTTTGCACCTAATATTTTTTTTATTTACGATACCCAAGTTCTTTTTTGCAGATTTTCTATTGGCATATTCTTCTTCTATTGCTGTTTTTTCAGGCGTATCAGTCAAGATAGCAGTTTTCCGCTTTTTACGTCCTTTGTTTGTTTGTAATCTTGGAGCAGCTTTTGGAAAAGGTCGAATATCTTGTGGTGAAAATTGTAAATTTATTATAGGTTTCAAGACTGGTATCAAATCTGATGATTTAAAATGTTCCAACTTGTCTGGTTTTAGAAATTCTGTCGAACCCCCCTGTTCAGTATCATAATGTTCATCTTGCATCTGCATCCCACTTGTACTTGGTGTAGGACTATGTGGTTGATGATCGCATATTTTGTTCTGGATGTTTAATCCGCTTGTACTTGCTTCAGAATTTTTGGGTGTCATATCAGTGTTATAAGAAGGTACGTAGTCGACTGCTGTAAATATAGTGTTATTAAACGGACTTATTCCAGTGCACTTAAAGCCTACTTCTACATTTGAAACAGTAACTGCTGAAGGTAAAGCCCCCCCTACAATAGATGGAATATTATGAATTGTCATTGTTTCACCTGGATTGTTCCTTAACCAATTATTTGCAGCAACATTGACCATTTTTTAAAGAGAACATAAATCTCCCGATCTAGAGGTCTAAGTGGGTGCAATGTGGCGGAAATGACAATAGAACAATCCCGTTTATCTTACAAAAATCAATACTCTTTACTGCCACATGGGACTCATGATTATCCAAAAACAGTATGTATTTTTCTTCAAGACTTGGTTTTCCTGCTTCTTTAAATGTTCTAGAAACATTATGTGAAATCTGCTTCCTGCATCAAGCACCTTCTGATCCAATAAGGCCATCTCGAATTATGTCCTTAAGAGGAAAAACAAAAATGGAGGTGTGTGATCTCCTTGTGCATTAATTGCGATAGCTACAGTTAATCTACCACGTTCGGCAGATGCTACTGCTCCCACCTGTTTAGTGCCACGTTTGGCTACAATGCTAGTTGACTTTTGAATGGTGGTGACACCTGTTTTGTTCATATTCCATATATCTTTCGGTACAAAGTTATATCGATCTAAAACATTTTTAAATTAGCAAAAAACAGGTTGACATTATGCTCGTTGAAGCTTGTAGCATGGGATAAACTGGCTGCTTGTGTTGAACGCAAAGATAAATCAGGGTGCCTTTTTAAAAATGCTGCAAAGCATTCAGTGCCATCCACCTTGTTATCACACCACGTTGAAGGGCATGGTTTTTTATAGCTAATTGATATGCCAATTTGCGAACTTCTTTACAAGACAATCCGTAATAAAGATTTGAACACTCCACAATGTAGTACTGTAGAACAAATTCTCCTTCATCGATAAAAACAGGTTTACACTGCAAACATAAAACCTTTGCAGACATTTCACCAGATTGCAGTTTTTTATGTATCTATATAAAGTGACGTGACAAATTAAAAATTTTTTTGCAATGCTGTAACACTTATTTCACAATTTAAATGTTCGCATGCTGCCTGTTTGTAAACAACTGTATCAATAGTTTTTCTTACTCGAAATCGTGGCATTCTAGAAAAAAAACACACAATATTAATACAGTACATACTAACAAAATTCTTAAGTGGATGAACGTAACACTTTACTTTCATACCCATATCATCATGTTACTTTTGTCCCTTGTATATTTTTAAACAAAAAGATGTTATAATTGAGAAAACTAGAGATAATATTCAAAACTAAACACACCCACCTGTACATTGATGATTCTACTAATAACTAACAACTATTTAAGTCTCTATGTGCAAAACCACAACTATGTTTGATAAAATAATTGAAATCAGAACAACTTACCTAATTGGCGCGAAAACATAAAACGATTGTCACTACGTTGTTTCAGCTTTGCTGTTCGATGGGTACTAAACTAGAAGTGCATGCATCGAATTACATACAGCAGAACTTGTAAACAGCGTTTGTGTGAAGTATGAGTAGGGGTGTTACTTTCATCACCATGTTACCTTTGTCCTCGGTTTCCCATATTGTTTTTATGTCTATACTTACATTTACTAAATATTCAATATCGATATGAAATTTCTTATATGGATCAGCTGATTATGATCGAACATTTACATTAATACAATGTTTATATAATAAGTTAACGACATACATACATACTCTTCCCACTATTTTCTAGAGGTAGGCAAACTTTTTTTAAACATTTTTTAATCTTAATTGTTTTTATCTTGCAGAACCTTCAGACTCAGTTAACAATCTCTTTCCCCACATACCTAAGTCTTTGCCTTGTTTGAAACTTCTCACTTCTCTTCTTTTCACCATGTTCAAAAACATTTTTCTTGGCCTATCTCTTTTTTGAACCACTCATTCATCCTAAGTACACTTTCTTCACTAAACATTTGTTGTCCATTCTTTCTACATGACCAGTCAATTGCAACCCACTTCTGTTGTACTGATCTGTTGGTTTGGCTTCCGTACCATAAGCTTAAACAATAGTAAATTTATTTGATTTTTATTATGTATTTGATACGTTAATGTTATACATTTTGATGAAGCTTTTTAAAATTTTCTATCATTATTTTTACTACCACATTTTTTCCTTACATTAGAATTGGAAGTTCTGTTAAGTAATATGTAACAGGCTCAATAACTTTTACATATATAACAATTATTATTTTTGAAAATAGTTTATTTTCTTAACAAATTCTTAACTCTTTTGGTTTCAGATAATGGCTTAATAAACAATCAACATGACTAGAATACTTGATTGCAAGATATTGTGGCTTGTTGTGCTCATTTTATTTACATGTACTATCGAAGGAAAATCTTACAATAAATGTCTACGCAAAAGACAAGGTTTGTTATTTTTAAGATGAAATATTCATGTTCACTGAATTAACAATTTTAGAGGTAAATCCAAAGAGGTACCTTCATTATGAAGGGCAGTCCTTGAATATAACTTTAGAAATGTCAAACAGCGTTTCACATCAGTTATCGACTTACGTTTTTAAAATATTTCTTCAAGAAGTTCTTGGCTATCCAAAAGTTGAAGTATATCCTCAAGATGACTTAGATGTTGAAAATGTTATCGATCGATTATCTGGACCACTTGAAGAACAAAACATAACGTAAGTTAATTAGTACTTGTATGTCAGTAATGATTAGGTGTGTCTAGTGTTCCAAGAACTATGATAAATCTTGAAGTATTAGTGTCACCAGAAATTGATACAACACCAATTTTGGATGTACATCATGTTAAGGAATGCGGTACCATTTCCCCACCAGTTCGCTTTGGCTGGTTTGTACCTATAACTCATTCTAATAAAATGGTTACATCCGAGGAACAGGGTTTACAATGGACATTTTTTAGAGATCCTAAAAATGTTTATAGTTATGAAATTTACGATGAAACAGATATGAGTCTCATAAGCAAAAATGCTATCATTGATAGAGAAATGAATACGTAAGTAACAAGTTCTTATATTTGAAATGACTATTTACAGAAATTTGTAGATACTATTGTATGGATTATGAATTTTGCAACGATGGTATGTATATACCAGCTTACTGTAAGACCATTCGGTGTGCAATGCTGTTAGCACCCAGTTATGAACTAACTAAATTTGTTATTGATCAAATAAAAGATTTGAAACTTTATGTAAAGGTTGTTTGGCTGGGACCAAATTTAAAACAAGTAGTTCATGAACTTCAAAGCAACTATTTAAAGAGAAATTCAGATAAGAAATTTGTGATTTTAAGTTTGACTCCTAGCGATATGATTTTAAACAAAGATAAATTCACAAGTGTTACTTTTAACACATGTGATTTAAATTCTTCTTTAGGATGCAAATATGAATTAATGAGGGTAGTAAAATTTTCTTGGAGTAAATTAGAGATATATGCAAAGGTAGCATATGAAGCACTGCACCGTCTAAAATTTTCTGAAGATGATCTTAAATTATTATTTGAATTATATAACAAAAAGGAAAATACTAAAAGCATGGAAGAAGTGGCATGTGATTGGATGAATCAGAGTCAGAATACTTGGATGCACTGGATTCCCAGCAGTGACAGAGAGAAGAATGAAATATTTATTGGTGGTATATTTCCTTTAACTGGATCTTCCTACACTGGAACAGGGATTGTTCAAGGAGCTCTTATGGCCAAAGAGGCGATTAATGCAAATACTTCACTATTACAGGATTACAATCTCAGATTATTAGTAAATAATGGGCAGTGTAAAGCTGATATAGTTATGAAATCCTTTATTGATTATATTGTAGAAAATTATTACAATAAATTGATAGGTGTGCTTGGTCCGGCATGTTCAGATACTGTAGAACCCCTTGCTGGTGTTTCTAAACATTATAAGACTTTGGTTATTTCTTATAGTGCAGAAGGAGCAAGCTTCTCAGATAGAGTGAAGTATCCATACTTTTTTAGAACAATTGGTGAAAATAAACAATATAAACATGTATATTTGCAAATGTTCAAACAGTTAGGCTGGACTCGAGTTGCTGCTTTGACTGAAGACGGACAAAAATATACAGAATACATTTCACATATGCAGGATACACTAGAAAAGGAAGGAATCTCTATTATTTCTAATATGAAGTTTCCACGAGAAAGGGAAGCAGTTGCTATGACTCGGGTAAGTAATGTTGTAATCACTCCGATATTAATGCATAATTGTATTTTAGTATTTGGAAGACCTTAAACGCAGAAGAGCGAAAATAATTATTGCAGATGTGTTTGACGATGTTGCTCGAACTGTAATGTGTGAGGCTTTTAAAATGGAGATGACTGCCAAACAAGGATATGTTTGGTTTTACCACTTTGGTTAAATGAAACTTGGTATAATACAACTTATTACAATGCAATCACAAATGAGAATGTTAATTGCACAGTTCAAAATATGATAGAGGTAGGTGAAATTTTTTTGTGATTATTCTGTATTTTTAAAATGTTTTATATGACTCTAATCTAAATTAGGGGTTTGATATGTATGTGGTTAAATTAAAATAATTGTCTTAATGTGTGTTAATAATAGTCAATGCTCTCACAACAGTGACAGATATATCTATTCTATAATTAACTTAGGAAGTGTTCGCAATAAACTATACCATTGGGATAGTTATGCAATTATCTCTTATTTTTGCACAAAACAAAGAAATTAATGATCATTGCATTGAACTTTTGCATGATCATCTACACTGAAAATGAGCATTTAACAATGTTTTTGAAAGCAAGCAAGCAGCACTGCAAATTCAGTCGATTGTTATACACATCTCTCCTTTCTCATAATTTTCTTTGCCAATAAACATAACTCATCAGATACTAAATTGTAACCTCAAAGTGACTTTTGGAGATTAAGTTTTGAAAGTCAAGATACAAATACTTTCGTTGATACAATATAATAGTTAAAGAAGTGACCAAAGGATTTAATTTCTAGGTGCCATAAGTTAGGTAACTAAAATGTTTCACTAAACAACTAAAAGATTCAATTTTGGTGACTTCAAATCGATACCTTGTAGTTGGTGTATGCTCCAGTGATGAATGTTGAGTTAGAAATGGTAGTCATTTTACATTAATGTAATACTTTAATTTACAGGAATACCAAAAGTACCTCATTGTTTCCTAGTCTGAACCAACCTACACATTTCCCTGAAATTTGCACAGTCAGCATCATCACTACCTGCGTGCGAAGATCTCGGTCTACCTTTACCTCTCTTTTCCTATCACTGCTTGTAATATATACCGTACTATTCCCCAGAAATGCCTTAGAACGTATCCTGTCCTTCTATTTCTCCTATTTTTTTCGTTTTCCACAGATATCTTTATTCTTACCTATTATTTCTACAACCTATTTGTCCTCATACATCTGAAACACAACATTCCAGTAGGATTCTATCTCTTTTTGTCTGCTTTTCCTACTGCCCCTATTTCATAGACGTACTGTGCTGTGCTCCACACTATGCTTTGAACAGTTTTCTTCTTGTATCTATGTTCGTTGTCTTTGAACATAGCTGCTGTTCTTTCTTGTTTGATGCAGTTCCGTCACCTTCTATTGTTTTACAGTTATATACCCTATTTCCCCGATATTCAGTGGTATGTGAAGGGGGGCGTCGCCGTGGATCAATGTAGTAAGCGTAAGACTACAGATCCCAAGGTCCTGGGTTCAAATCCCGACACGGCCGACTGCCTGAAAAATGACAGATGAGCATTTTTCACAAAAATTACGCCCTCGTTCAGATGAGAGGTTAAATGGAGGTCCCGTGTGTGAGTCTTGTCACGCACGTTAAAGATCCCTACCTTGCCTGGAACGGCAAGGGTTCAGCAAAATTCTAAATTTCCAGGCAACAAAAAACTCGCCTCCTGGCCAATGTAGTACCTTCTGGTGGAGCATTGGAAATATAAATGCACGGTATGTGAAGGGGGGTAAGCAGCTTTTGGCTGCCAAGATCCCTCAGCACTTAAACCTTTGTCGAATTAATAGTTTTTCAATTTATCCTTTCGCACAATCTACATTAGTTGAAAATATTTCACAACCAACGCCTGTAGTTGGTTATAATAATCATCAGATTTAAGAGCTCTTATTTTTTCGTCATTGGGTTTTACGTCTTGAAACTGGTTGGACTTGTACCTCAGCTTATTTATGCTCTGAGCTAGCTTACACAGTTCCCTGCAATTCTCACAATAGCCTATATACAGCTTGATTTCCTTCTATTGTTTTCTAATTATATGCCCTATTTCACCTAAATTCAGTGGTATGTGAAGGGAGTTAAGCAGCCTGTGGCTGCCAAGGATCCCCAACACTTAGACATTTGCCGTATTAATGTTTTCCAGTAAATCCTTTCGCACAATTAACATTAGTTGAGAGTATTGCAAAATCAATATCTGTAGTTGTTTATAATAATCACCCTGTTTAAGTACAGTTATTATTTTTGTGATTAGTTTTTACATCTTGCGACTGGTTGGAAGCGTACCTCCATTGATTTCTATTCTGAGCTAGCCTACACATTTCCCTGAAATTCTCACAGCCTACATCTTTCACTATCTGTGTGCAGTAGTCTCTTTTTTTCCTATCTCTGTTTCTAATATATTTTGCACTATTCCCTCATGTCTTAATATGTGGCCTATCATCCTATTTCTCCTATTTTTTACCGTTTTTCACATATTTCTTTCTTTCCCCAGGCTTCACATCCATACAGTGCTGTGCTCTGCACATATGTTTTAAGCAACCTTTTTCTTGTTTCTATGTTTGTGGTCTTTGAACACAGTAGTTGCTTTTTCTTGTTAAATGTAGCACGACCTTGTGCTACTCTTTGTTTTATATCTTTTATGCTTTTCCCATCTTGCGTTATTTGACTTCCTAGGTAGTAGAAATTCTTAACCTCTTGTAAGTTCTCGTAACCTATTTGTATTCTTGTTTTTGATTTATTTTCTCCTATTTTGCATACTAGAACTTTAGTATTATTTTTGTTGATTTTCATACCATATCTCTGCGTTAGAACTGTTTCCATTTCATTAGTTGCAGCTTCTAACTCTTCCTTGCTAGATGCTAATACTGCTATATCATCTGCAAATCTAAGCATATCAATCTTTTGTCCCTGCATATTAATTCCAAATGTCTTCCTGCATTTGACAGTATTCGTTGCCTCTTCTATGTACAAGTTAAAAATTAATGGGGATAAGGCACATCCGTGTCTCACCTTTTTCCTAATATTTACTTATCTACTTTCTTGCTCTAATTCTATTACTGCTGCTTGCTCTTGTATAAGCAATGTACTATTCGTCTATCCCTAAAACTCATTCCAATCTTTTTGAGTATTTCGAACACTTTTACCATTTTACATTGTCAAATGCTCTACAAATCCTATATATATATATATATATATATATATATATATATATATATATATATATATATATGTATATATATGCTTTCCCCCTGCTCTATTGTTTTCTCCATTATCACCCTCAGAGCTAAAATAGCTTCCCGTGTACCACTGTTTCACCTAAACCCAAATTGATCTTCTCCCAGTATTTCTTCAGCTCCCTTTTCCATTCGTCTTTGTACAATTCTTGTTAATATTTTTGAAACGTGTGCTGTCAAACTTATTGTTCGAAAATTTTCACATCTATCCATGCCTCTTTTTTTGGTATAGTTACAATGATGTTACATTTGAAATCTTTGGGTATCTCGCCTGTCTCATACATATAGCTTACAAGTCAGAAGAGACATTTTGTTACTGCTTGTCCAGCGGCTTTTACAGTTTCTGCTTACACTTTATCTGTATCCGGCGCCTTGCCATTTTTCAGACTCTTTAATGCTAATTCAAACTCATCTTTAAGTATAGGATATCCAAAGTCATCATTTTCAATGTCTGCTTCCTGTTCTAATGCTGTCAGTTCCTCTCCTGAATATAAGTTCCCTATATGTTCCTGCCATCTAGCTATTTTCTCTACATTTTCTATAATGACGTTTCCTCCCACGTCCCTTATATTTTTGCTATATGGTTTCATATCCCTAAAATTCATTCTAATTAGTTTGTATGCTTCGTCTGTCTTTCCTATTTCCATCTTAATTTGTACCTCTTTGCACTTTTCATCAATCCATTGTTCTTTAGCTTTCCTGCATTTGCGAATGATTTCCCATTTTATGACTTTGTATCTCTGTTTTCCTGTTTTGTCTGATCTATTTTGGTATTTTCGTCTTTCTTCTATTAAATTTAGGATATCCTTTGTTATCCATGGTTTCTTATTTTCTTTTTGTGTATACCCCAGAATATCTCTGGTTGCCATTTCTAAGCCGGAATTAATGTTATTCCATTCTGTTTCTACTTCTTTAGTATTAGAAATTTTCCCGATATCTTTCAGCAATTCATTTGACTTTTTTTCAAATCTTTCGTGGATATCTTTATCTTTTAGCTTCTCAAAGTCAAAGTGCCTTTTTCCGTTCCTCTTTTTCCAATTTTTAAATTTAAGTGCGGCCTTCATAATTATGATGTTGTGGTCAGTGTCTATATCTGCTTCTGGGTAGCTTCTACAGTCTTTTACTTGATTTCTAAACCGTTGTCTCACAATAATGTAATCTATTTGATTTCTTCCTATATCTCCTCACGTGTATCGTCTTCTCCACTTCAAAAATCCCTCCCCTCCGGCCAGCGGACTTCGCTTATTCTTATTATGTCTAGTACTAACCTATCCTTTTCGTGTTTCAGATTCTCTAGCTTACCTACTTGTTTCATGCTTCTGACATTACCAAGGTTCTTCCTCTTTTCAAGAAAGGTAATGTAGACTCATTGGATAATTATCTTCCAATTGCCCTCATTTCAGTTTTTTCTAAAGTGTTTGAGTACGGTTATCTGGATAGACTATCAAAATTTCTCGATTCTAATAAAATCATAATTACAAATCAATTCGGTTTTCAACCAAATCATAGCACAGTGGATGCAATTTTCAAGTTTGTTGAAGTTGTTACTAATTCCATTGAATCTGGTGAGAATTCTGTTGGGATCTTTTGTGACCTTAGCAAGGCTTTCGACTGTGTGTTGCACTGGACACTTTTTATAAAGATGGAGAAATATGGCATTCGAGGAAAAGCTTTAGCATGGCTCCAGAGTTATTTAGACAGTCGTTCACAGTATGTGTCGGTTCAACACACTATGGGTAACACACGTAGCTCTATTAACTCGACGGTACTTGAAAATAGGGTCGGGGTGCCACAGGGCTCAGTTTTGGGCCCTGTGCTTATCCTTTTGTATATCAATGACATCAACATGCATTTGAAAGGATGCTCATTGTTTTTATATGCTGATGATGCTACAGTTGTAACCTCTAATCAGGATCCTCCTACTCTTCAGTCAAACCTGCAAAAAAATCTTGATCATTTGTTCAATTGGTTCTCCATGAACTTTCTATACATCAATCCAAGCAAAACGTTGACTATTGTTTTTCACAATTACAATAGCAAAAATGTGAACATTGACGTTACAGTCAATGGCACCCCAATACCTCAAACAGGTAGTATCAATTTTTTGGGTGTGAATGTAGATCAAAATCTAAGTTGGAAACCTCATTGTGAGAAAGTGTGTGCAAAATTAAATTTCACTATGCTGTTTGATCAGAAACCTTAAATCATTTTTGAATAGAAACCAATTGCTGTTGGTATACAATTCTCATTGTTCCTCAAGACCGAGATATGGAATCAGTTCCTGGGGTGCGTCGTCCGATGCACGTGATGTTTTTATTTGTCAGAAGAGGGTGGTCAGGAATATCATTAGTATTTCACAAACTACATCTTGCCGTGCCTTTTTTTAAGCAATTATGTATTTTAACTCTACCTTCGATTTTCATTTTAGAAGTGGCCACTCTAATCTATAAGAATAAAGCAGATTACTCGCATGGATACGACTATCATAACCATGACACTCGCAATAAAAGTGATCTCAGGATTCCCAGCTTTAAGTATAGAATTGGAAGGACATCTCCCACTTATCTAGGTCAAAAATTTTTTAACAGTCTCTCTCAAGAAATAAAGTCCTCACACATTGTAAAAATTTTTAGAGTTAAACTAAAAAGTTTCTTGGTAGCTCAGAGCTTTTACAACATTGAAGAGTTTTTCTCCTATAGTTTGAAACTTGCCAAGTATGTATAAGTTTTAGTGTGGTATATGAAATACAGAGGTATATTTAAAATTTTAATGTTATATTTAATATTTAATGTTTCTATAGATAATAGTGAATGTTGACTTGTTTCATAATGTTTTTTTCTACGACTGTTTTGGAACGAGCCTATTTTAGGTGTGTTTTTGATAGAGAAATCTACTACATTCTATACAGGTTTTCATTCCCGCACTCGTTGCTAGGCAAGTTGCTAAGCAACCAGTGCGGTAATGTTCAATTTGCACGGTTGCGCTTATATTTCTATTAATCAAGTAGCCCTGCACTTGCATCTTATTTCCAATGACGGCCGAGTTTTCAAAGGTGACGTTTAATAATTGCAATGTAACCTTTAATATTGTTAATAATAATGAATCTAAAAACTAAACTTAAATCAATTTATTTACTTTTATTATGATAAATTTGTACTTTTCTTTGAATTTATGTATATTCACAAACGATAATAAACTTATGATATTAATAAAATGTATACTCCTATACTTACCATGTATTTTATAATATTAACTAAAGAGGTATCACATTTAAAAAGTACGTACAACAGTCGTAGAAAAAGTATAGTGTACAACACGCATGGAATGCCCATTTCTCACTCGTATGATTTATCATACTGGTGAGAAATGGGCATCATTCCATGCTCGTTGTACAATATACTATTATGTACATTCCGATGGAAATGAATTTCTGAAATAAAAAAATAAAATTCTGAAATAAAAACATTATTACACACTCCGACTTGCAGAATGTTCGCAGATCTTTTTCTATACCTTTGGATCACATCCCCCGAAGTAGTCCCCTCCCGGAGATCTGAATGGGGACTATTCTACCTCCGGAATTTTGTACCCCAGAGGATGCCATCATGTTTAATAACAATTTCTGTATGCAGTGTACTTGGGAGGTTATGTGGTGGGTTCCCGTTGCTATCCACATCGCAGTAGTGTCTTAGAATGTTATACCGCTACAGTCTCTGCCACTCTAAGTACCGAAAGAGCTGCTGCCCTCTTTCAGGAACCTGTCTTAGTCTGGTTCCTCACTAAAGACCCCACTAATTTGGTTAAACCTATAGTTCGGCTCTTTAGTTCATTGAAACGTGCAAGCTATTCTACCTGTTCTAGTATTTTAGAACGTCGTCAAGGTGCAGGTCCGTTTAGAATGGATTATAATTATGTAAGAATAAAAAAATGTTCACTCCATATTTAATCAAATCGAGTAAATATACATACAAACATGTAGAAATTATAAGTACAGAGTTATTTATTATAAATTGTGCACTCTTAATCATCACTATTATTACTTGTACAAAAAAGTGTTTTAAATAAAGGATATATGGCCATGACTGACTTGACTAATATGCCATCAAAAACATAGTAGTGTGCAGATTTTATGGGTTTATTATCTAATTTTTTAAATGATATTTTTTCTGATTCAAAAATATATCATATGGTACTCATATGTTATACTGTTTTCGAGTTATTAAACATCGAATATCTTAGTTAAGCTGGTTACTGTAAATATGGAAAAGTTAATATTCTTAAAGTAAGCTATGACAATAACAACTGCTATGTTTATTTATTTGTTACACAGAATGCACCATAAATAGGTGAAACAGGACAACACAAAATAAATACACAGTAAATGATTTTTTAAACAACTAATGATATGTTAAATATGTCATCACTTAAAATATTTGCATTAATATACAATTTCAAAATTGGACAGTTCTTAAAGAAATCGGTGCTTGTCGTTGATAAATAGAACATTTTCTTATTTCTGTTGGTGTTGTTTGGAATCCTGAAAGGCAATTGGCTTAGGAACTTGGTATCATTTATACCATTATAAATAACTTCATGCATATTAACAATAGACGTATCAAAATGCGTTTTCTGTACCAATTTACAATTAAACAATGACAACAAGATGTCATCAATACCTCTTGCCGGGTAATGCTTATACTTTTGAAATAGCAATATTTTGAAACCTTTCTCTGAACTCTTTCATGCATGCTTGATAAATATGCAATTTGGTCCAGTGACTATAGTATGTTACAGTACATAAGTATAGATTTCATAAGAGTATTGAAAAGAGCTATTGTAGAGTTAATATTTAAATACTTTGAATTTCTGATTATAAATTTCAGTAAACTAAATAAATGCTTTGTTAGTATTGTTAGAAATATGGTTCTGATATTTTAGATTGTCGGCTATAGTTACACCAAGACCCTTTATTTTCTTAACCCTTTTTGCCTGATGCCCATCAATGGAGTAATTGTATAAATTTTATGGCTTTTTATTGCTGAATGTTACTAACATGCAGTTTTTATATTGCTGGTTAGGTTGAGCAGACTACCAGTATGTTAAGGATCCCATTGTAATTTACGCCAATCTTCATACTAATCAATTCTTCTATACGGTTTGCAATCATTGGCAAGCAGTAGACATTTGGAATTTTGAGTGTATCTGGTAAAGCACATATCACAACAAATAGCAGTAGTCACAGGAGTAGACCCTTGCAGTACACCTGATGAAGGTGTAAAAATTTTTGATCTGACTCTTAATTTTAACAAAAAATTTCTATTACTTTGATAGGATGATATTAAATGTGCCATGCGAAGATTGTCTATAAGACAGTAGCAAGACTTTTATCAATTTTGCATGATCCAATCTATCAAAAGCCTTTCTAGGTCTGTATAAATTACATCTACTTACTACTCACTTCGATAGCTTGATAAACATACTGAGTAAATAAAATAAGGTTTGTGAGGGCAGTACGACCAGACACAAAGCCATGTAGATATGCTGTGCAGCACTGATTTATATAACCTTTTATGAAGTATGGATTCATGCACCTAGAAATAGAACAAATTGAAACCTGCCGATAACTATTAATATGCACTTTTACCAGATTTAAATATAGGGGTTATTTGTCCAACTTTACCCATTTCTGGAAGCATACCTGAATCACAGGAAAGATTTAAGATAAATAGTAGGGTTCAAACAATATTCTGCATATCCCTTAAGAACGTGTAATGCAGGTGCGTTACGCTAGATATACAAATTGAATGTGTAAGCTAAACGTGTAATCTAAAATGGACAAAATTCTTGCTGATATACCCTGTATATTTTGATTTGATATATAATAGTGTACAGTAAGCAAGACATTGCAGTAAAATTGGTAGTTTTATTCAAATCATAATCTTAAAAACCACAAAAATAATTGTTTTATCTCTGTTAAATACATATTGTAATGCAATTTAGGGTCGTACATTATTTTAAACCAGGAAAATGTGAACAAACTGTTTATAACTGTCAACTTTCATAGTGGAATGATGTCATTTTTAAGAAAGCTTTAAAATTATTAAGTAAATAACAGTGAATTTATTTATATCCATCTCAAATAGAGAAGTTTTTTATAAATTTTAGTTAAATAAATTTCATGCAATGCTACATAGTTTAACTATACATAAATGTAATTACAGTGTATTCATTTATACTGCAAAACAGAAGGAAACAAATGTTAATCTAAGTAAATCACATGATAACATATACTTTCCCCGTGTTTGATTCAATAAACCCAATAGGACAACAAAAACTTTCGACGACATAAGAAAGTAGTGGGGAAAATAAAACATAGTTCAAAATCTCACGGAAAATGAATAATTAATTAATTGTGAATCGGTAATAAGCTAGCATCAAGATGCAGTTATACGAAAACATAGTTAGGTGTACGGAACTGTGGGGTTGGTTGTAGATATAATGTTAAGTTAAAAGTGACGTTAGAAGTACCGAGTTCCAAGAAAAATTTGATTGCATTCTCGTAGGGATTAGACTGTGATCCACATATAAAAGTGAAATATGCTGGCAGATGCAGAGTAGTTTCATAAATGCGCAGGATGTGGATATAGTGTTGTGATGACCAATTAGGAAAAGGGGAGAAGAACTGGTGATTCACCCTTCCATTAAATTGGAGTTTTTTCGGTGTGTTAGGGCAAGGGAGTGTCTTACTTGTTTTTGGATAATGTAAGACATGGTTGAAAGAAAAAATATTGGCGTTCTTGGATAACCTAAGATAAAACTGCAAGAAATATTATAAGCTTGTGTATATTTCTTTCCATTTTTGTTTTTATTTTTACCATTTTTATTTTCTTTTATAATTTTTCCCTAGGAACGTGCTCTTGCATCACTGCATTTAGCCGAAACCTCTTATATTGTTACTGGTCCCCTGCCTCTACAGAGCAAATCCAAAACTTAACGCTCATTTCACATTTAACAAATATTTGGTGGTATGCCATCAAGACCCACAGCTGACTGCTGTCAAGTTTATTTAAAGCTTCTATCACTTCATTCCGACTATATTATTCTTTCAAGTTAGCTGATGTTTGTTTAAACCTAGAGTTTCATAAATTTATTTTTCCTTGAAGATATACCCTACTAAAATAATCCTCAATTGTCTACACTGTTTTTTCATTATGATACATTTTATTTGGAACGTGAACATGATCTTTTTATCATTTATAAATTTGCAAACGCACCTGAGATTGTGTAAAGTACGATTTTCCATTTCCCTTATGTATTGATAATGTGAAAATTGAATCATTTGCTTAATTGCTTCTCTGGTGGCTTTCAATTTATATCTATAATATTTTGAATTATACTATCTGTATAATTCCGGTAATTTCTTTTTAGACCTTGGTTGTTTGATTGAATTATAATTGAAACAGACCGGATACATTGAAGATTTAGTTTGTGTAACTGGAACGCAATTTGCAAATATAGCTCTAATATTATCAAGCACTGCATCATTAACTCATTATATGGTACAGTGAATTCCAATCGAAACCTTTAAAATATTTTACCATTTTTCCAAAGTCTGCTTTCCTGAAGTTAAAATGAAAGTCTGTTCCTGGAGTAGCGTTTTTAATAACACCTAACTGAAAAATTATCATCCCTATTAATGGATGGTAACTGAGTATTTACATCAATGTGATATTTTCCTTTTTAATAGAAATTGATAAATTTGATATGACAAGGTCTAACTTATTGTTCGGTTCATTTAAAATGTTATTATGCTATGATAGATTACTAAATGCTAGAAAGTTTTTAAAGTGGTGTATAAATGAACCACTAGTCCTTTCTGTGTATTTAGGAATATTAAAGTTGCCCAATATAATAAACTTTTACCATAAAAATGATTTTCAGTTGCATCATTGACAGCATTATATAGTTCCAAATCACTATTTGGTAGAATATATGAAGAGCAAAAATGTTTGTCAATTTCATTTTTACAAAAAGACCTTCAACTACATCGTTGAATATACAACATTTAGTCAAATGGACATTCGTGTTGTTTTTAAAGCCCAACAGTAATTCCCATCCCCCATCATTTTTTTGACACTACCTTGGTTCGATCGCATCTGTAAATGCTAAAATAATCTGGGCAAAACTCTGCATTTTGCACCGACTGATTCAACCAAATTTCAGTAAGACCTATTACATCCTAGTCAAAATTATGTAACATTAATTTAATTTTACCTATTTTTGATTTCATTCCTTGCAGATTTTGATAGTAGCACCTAATATTGTTGCTTTTGCATATTTCAGGCACATCTTGCTTTGTTTTACCATTCACTGACTCATTTGTAGAATTTCTCTTACTCCCTTCCAAATTATTTTTGTTATTGCTTTTATCAAAAAGTTTGTGATTGCGATTCCAGAGTTGAGAATTCATCAAAGTTGTGACAAGATCACTGTTGA
Source organism: Platerodrilus igneus (assembly GCA_036346225.1). NCBI lineage: Eukaryota > Metazoa > Arthropoda > Insecta > Coleoptera > Lycidae > Platerodrilus > Platerodrilus igneus. The sequence goes on from JARFIW010000565.1 coordinate 623,987, forward strand.
TAGAAATTTTGGAAGAACTGTAATACTCAGGAAATTGTGATTCTAATTTAATTATTTTAAAATATACATTATTTGACAAGCAACTACCGGTCGTAGCTTAGGATCGACATCTTTCATATTTTATTTATGTCATCCGATGGCTTGAGTTAAGTCAAAATTTGATTATTTTATTCTACGTTCAATCGCTACAAAACCATCCATTGCCATTGTTGGATGTTCACTTTCACCTAGGTTATTATCACCAGTCCCTATAATCATTTTATTTTTAATTTTATGTAATTTACATTTAATATTTCAAACTTGGTTTTGAAATTGAAATTTGTATCCATTGATAAAGAGTCATGTAATAAAGAATCCTGTATCACATTTGCATATGTAGATAAACCAGTTTGTACATCCAACATTTGGTGATCAGATTTCACTATTTATGTTCTTTTCCAACTGAATAAATACCATCTGTATTATAATTATTATTCTCTGATCTGATGCTACTGGAAGTCTTATAGTTGACGTGTTTTTGATTTTCTATTTGCAGATAATTTAGTAAATTGCTTACCCCTGGTAATTAATTTGATAAATCTGATTTACTCTCAGTTAGAGATACAATTTGATTCTTTAAATCTTTAACTTCGTCCAAGAGAACATATTGTTCTTCATTATTTAATTTTCATAATAAGTTCGGTAAAATATTATTTTCATATAATGTGGGTAAACTATTAGTAACTAGATTTCATTGATCAATTATATTATTAACCAAATGGCACTCCTTTTTATCATTTATTTCAACTGATTCAATACAAGAATTACACAAACATACTTTTTGCTTCGTTGAGGATTTTAAAACTGAACCATTTCTTTTACCACAAGACACACAAAATTTAACTTTGCACTTATAACACTCAATGGTTTTATTAACTATATTTTTATTACAATAATTACATATTTTTAAAAGCTCAGAATTAACCTGCTGTTACTGATCAGCCTCTTCTATGTATTGTAACAGTTTGAGTTTTATAAGTGATATTTCATTAATAAGATAATCAAAATGGTGGACCACCAAACATCTTTTATAATGTAGTATATATTTTTATTTAAATTTCTTAAATAAATCTTTGTTGCTTTGAAGTTTAATAACTCCAAAATGGTGTAAGATACATGTATCATTTGGTATATTTTGAAATCAGGAAAAGAAATTATTCCGAAAATTAAATATATACAGGGTTCCGATTTACATAAATATTATTTTTTGTTGTATACTGTGAAATCTGCACGTCACTGTGTTTCTGATGGCACTTCAACAATATTTAGCGATAGCCATACAACTTGTATTTAAAACATGTTTTGAATGTGCATTAATAACGATGATAAAAGTGGATAATTTATAATGCACAACACTTGTTACAGTTAAAAATGACGTTACGTTAAAAATTTGGATTTGCTCAGAAGGGACGAGAATCCTGTAACAATTTTAAAGGTGCATTGGTCAACTTTAGTGGTACAAGAGAGGGTTCCTATGGAAAAAATATAAACGTAATAAAAATAAATATGTAAAATACAAAACTACTGTAGAAGTACCACATACCTTGAAAGGACTGGTTGTCCAAAGTAAGGGGAGTCAAACCGTCTTGTTTCAACCATCCCTTTGATACTTTCACTAACCAGAAGACGGTTATTTGGGATAAGTCTTCTTACTTTCAGTGTTCTAAGCTTCACCACTTCATCTCTACCTTTCTTTAAAAATTTTAAAAACACTCATTAACTGTTTGTTAAATTGAAGCAATTTTTAAAATAAAAGGCCCCCTTCCAAATACAATTTCATTACCGGTATAGCTGGATATTTTTTCACAATGATCATCTTTACCTATATTATAAATAACTTCAAATAAAAATCAACCCAAGCTTAAACTCTATTAACAGTGTATTTTGGTTATATAAATACCCGTACATTGACCTTAAAAAAACAAACCTAATGTAACATCCAATTGGACAGGTATTATTGACAGAAATCCTTAAAAAGAAACATTAGTCGTTAAATGATACTACCATACCAATGTTCTATTTCCCAAGATTGATCTATATAACGTTTTAAATCCCATTTTTTAGAAACTTCCTTAATAAAAACACGGAAAACGGCACAGTACCAATTTTTTCTTCAACCATTTTGATGTCTATTAAAAATACTGAGTTTTGACTTAATTAACAATAATTCCACAATTCAACCTTCATTTACATATATCTTACCCTTATAATGTTCAAGCTCCCTTTCTCAATAATATTATGCTTAAATGGAAATAAAACTAATTCCATCGCTATATCATAGTCCAACAGTATAACCATTTACCGCAATATTAATTTCCCATCTTATATTTACAATTTCACAATGTATTTATAAAGCATAAACAAAAAAATACTCTCAGTTAAATTCCACTTTATGGTTCTTGTTTTAAATAAAGCACATCTATGAACACCAATGATTCATCTTATTTGCGTTAATCCATACGTAGGGCAACCCATTCCATCTATTTTAATTCCAACCTAGATTGAAGACCGAAATCTGGTCATAACCTTTTCATTGACTAATGTCATTGTTCAATGCCCAACCGATGTTAATATAAATTCCGCGATGCACACGTTTTTGAGCTGTCTGACGTACTTATATAGCAAAGTTCTAAAATAATTCATTGTCAGCCACCTACCGTGAAGGACCTACCATCTACCGTCTACACACCTGCTGTTACTTAATCATCTTTCATTTCTTAAAGTACTTTTGACTTTTGTCGACGTTAATCACTATATTCCTTTCTTCTTTCTACAAAATTTTGTTCTCACACTTTCCTAGTCTGGGTTATGATTTTCAGGTCAATGTTGGTCTGTCCGTGTCAACGCATTAATTTTATGGCGGTATTACGAGGGATGTCGTTTGTGTTTTGCATACTGGGACATAAAGGAAGCCGCTAATCAAATGTCAGTACGAAAAAGTAACTGTCATCTTTAGTTAACCTAAATCTAAAGTTTCAGTGCAATAACGTATATTGTTGTTAATTGAAAAATGGAATTTTCACGCAGTAATTTTTTATAATTTTTGAAGTTGATTATCTCAACAAAACTGCCCCATCGAGTTGGTTACTGTTTTCAGCAATGAAGCACCACATCAGTCAACAATTTCTCGTTGGTATGCAAGATTCAAAAGCAAACGGATTAGTCTTAACGGTGATCCAAGAGCAGATGCACCAAAAACGGCAGTCACTCAGGAAAACGTTGATACCGTGCGCAAGCTCATCAACGAAGATCGACATGTGACATGTCATGAAATTGAAGTATTATTGGGGATTTAAAAAAATTTTGCATGAAGAATTGTGTTTAAAAAAGGTTCCATTGGATACACCATCTGTTGACCAACGAACAGAAAGCAGCTAACATGAATTGGTGTCAAAAACTCTAGACTGTTTCAAGGCAGGAAACTCTAAAAACGTGTATTACATTGTGAGTGGTGATGAATCTTGATTTACTCATACGAGCTAAGAAATAAATGTCCGTCGTCTGTTTGGGTGTTACATGGTGAAAAAAGCTGACAAAAGTCATTAGTTCTTGAAGTGTCCCCAATAAGATGGTCACAACATTTGTCTCGAAAGCAGGTCGTGTAGTAACAATTCCTCTACAAGATCTGCGAAGCTTTGAAAAACTAACCTCAAACAACGAATCATTTTCCACCAAGACAATGCAAGTTTGTGTATAGCTCATAAGACAATTGAATGTTTAATACTACAATACGTCGAATTGTTAGACCATTCTTTGTGCAGTCCCGACTTGTCTCAAAGATTTCCATACTTTTTCGAAAATCAAGGATGGACTGTGTGATTAAAGGTTCCAGTTGTCAAAAGAAGCAGTGGATGCCTTCAAAAATACAATTTTGACTGTACTAACAAACGAGTGGAATAACTGCTTCCAAATTTGGTTTGAGCTCATGCAAAAGTGCATTAATCTTCGCGAAGAATTCTTCAAAAAACAATAAAGTTTTTAAAAGCTATCTACTGTTATTCTAGCTGTATATGCAAAACTTAAAAGATAACTTTCCTATGAGTCTGTGTTTTTTGGTATGTATTTTGCATGATTGTGGTTCTTACTTCTCGTGAATTTATACAAATATTATTATGAACGGTTATTTTCCCTGTGTCTATCTATAATTTTTATAAATTTAATACATTTTTCATCCATTGCTCTTTTGTAATGACGGTGTGTCAGTCGAGAATATTTTACATTTTAGTAGATATATTCATGTTGTGTTCTGTACAGAAAAGTGTATGACCGTAAATATGCCTTTCAGAAATAAGCGATTTTTCATGAAGGTTTTCCATTAACAGTTGTAGGTTAATCGAAAAGTCACTTTCAACTATGGCATTGCCGCGTGAGGAAATTACGATAATTTTTACAACATTCCAAAAATCTGCAAAGTCAGGATTGTATCCTACTAAATTACAATAAAAGCCATCTAAATGTACATGATTGTCAAAATTTAAAAATATCTGGTTTTTGATCAATTAATTATTTAAGTTTCAGTTTCACTTATTTAGCAACATTGGCATTTATTGTATTTTTATCATACAGTTCCTGCAGCATAGTATTCATCTGACTGATTGCTGTTTGGAGTTTCAGAACAAGTAAGATTGGATCAAGACATGTTACTTCTTTGCAAAAGTCATATTTTAAACAAGATCTTTTGAATAATTTTTTACAGTCGTTTTTAAAAATTGTTGATATTTTTTTGAAAGTAAGAGTTTTGCTCTGTGGCTTTACAATAAGTCTGACAAGTGATTGTTGACAATTGAAGTATTTAGTAATTAGTACAAATAAATTATCATGAATTTTAATTAACGATATTGTTTGTAATTTGTTGGAAACCCCTTTCAGTTCTTGGAAAAACCAAGACAAAAGAGACGTTTTAATAGAAGAGCTACCTATGGTTAATCTATCTAGTATAACAAAAAAGGAACACAAAAAAATGTGGTTAGTTTTATAATTTTAAATTTCAACCCACTTGACCTGGACCTAAGATTTCATGATTGTGAAAAGCTGCAATTTGTTTTTTGTGCGGATACCACAAAATTTGAACAATTTCCTGCAAAATATACTAGTGAAACCCAACGACTTAAAAATAAACTTAATCTTGTGTATGCTGATGTAAGTTATAGAAATATACCGCTACAAGTACTGGCCAAAACTAGACAAAGACATTTTTACTGAAGCGTATAAACTCTTTTGTTTAATTGTAACTATGAAGAAGTTTTTCTTGTCATAAGCGTATAAAGTCTTTTTCAAAAGTACTATGTTTCAAGAAAGACTTTCTTCTTTGGCCAGTATTTCAATCCAAAAGGAAGTTTTACTAGAGTTGATAAAGAAACGATCATTTTATGATGATATCGATAAATTTGCAATGAAAAAAGTGTTGCAGGTGTTTAAAGTATTAAGTTTTTAAATGTGAAATTGCCCAAAAGTGAAGGGAATCCCGTAACAAAATAAGAATGCACCAGCCAACTACGGTTGTACAGCAGTGGGTTCCTATAGTACTAAATGGCAGAAAATTAAACAAATTTGCATAATGACCGCAACTTCACTTAGGTGCAATTTCAAGCTACGTTATTACTACCACTTACCCTGTTAAGTTTTCAATTCGTAGAGTTTAAAGGGCACCAACGACGCCTGAGGTAATAGGAATTCTGCTGACTGATGTGTAAACCAGGAGATTGTTGATTCTCTTGGTGAAATGGAAAGAAATAAAACAATTCACCACTCACCTGGCTTAAATCTATTCTACAAACCATTATGTAAACAGTCACTAACAACAAAATTTAAAATGTGCATACAGTAATATTTGGGTTAGTAGCCTATAATTATATCTACAACTAAGTACATATATTAGTTAAAATTGGCAAAATTCCATAGAAATCTATTCTTAATATAATTAACCTTAGTCACTTACAGTTCCAGTTTCACAGTTATTTCCATTAACAATGTTACTTTACAGCTTCTAATTTCCATTTAACTAAGAAATCCTCTTCTCGAATTCTAAAATATTCTGCTGGGAAACAAACCGTCCCAACTTAATTCCTTTGTTGGTTATGTCGAAAATCCATTTTCTATCACGTGAACCCTAGTTATTATTTCATAATCAGTAGGGCATTTACGACAAAGCTAAATTTCTAGTTTATGTTCCATCCCACATCTATTTGTATTGATGACTTGGTAGGAAGTGAATTCTTTTGCCTGTCTTAGGAGGGTTGTGTAAAATGGCCTGTAACCATGGTTTATTTTTATTAACCTCACTGAGTGTGGTTTTTCCGTGTGAATTATTTTGTAAAATTCTGTTTTCATTGCATCTGGTATACATTGTAACTATCTGAAATTATGTTGTGTAGGTGTATTATTAAATGGAATATTTTTATATAAAAAAAATTCTTAATATGCTATGAGAAATATATTAAAATTAGTTTTCCCTTTTTGTGGTTTTTAAAATAATTAATGAATTGAAGTTTCATTTCTATTGTACAGAAATAAAAGTTGTGATTTTTAAATTTATGATTTTTTGTAGAACCCCTATTTATTGCACTAACTCATTAAACACTATTACAAGAAATCAAACTTACACAGGGTACTTCAATAATAAGTTGTTTTAAATTTCTTCCCCCTTTTCTCATCTGACTTTTATTTCTCGTAACGCCCAAATTTTACAAAAGACTGAAGAATAGAGTGGGTGTTTAAAAACTAGATAGCATTTTTGCAATTTAAACATTATAGCTCTTTACCTATTTTCTAACCTACGAGCCACTACGGTATTAAGCATCAACAAATGCCTATAACTCGACTATTTTTGCAATTTTTGTAATATAAGTCTTATTTAGAAACTGTTTTTGTAGACACAATATATTTTTTTAGTGTTGGGACTATTTTAAATATTTGCTGAAAAAAATGCTTGATTCAAACAAATTAATACAACAATCGAATTATAGGTTTTATAATCGACCATTTCATTGATTTAATAGAAACATTTTTTTATATTGTTGTTGTAGTTGAATGCGTTCATGTTATGACGATATGTAACGAAGCAATCTACCAATAAATACATTACTGTAAATAAAGTGAAATAGAGAGGATTATATGTATGACTATTTATTAAACACTCACATCAACTACTATTGAAATAAAATAGATGATAAAATTGTGTATCTCAATAACGGGAGATAAAACCGAATAAGGGTATGAATGTTAAAACCAATACAAGTAAAGAAAACATTTTTTTTAAAGAAAACATTTTTTTGAAACTTTTTTATTTCTCAACATAGTGTTCAGAAAGGCTTATATATTTATCATATCAGTGTTGCCATGTAATTAAACCATCGATATAATGTGCTTTGGAAAGCTCCTCAAAATAGCTATCTACTGCATCAATAATCTCGTTGCTCTGAAATCTTCGTCCACCAAGGAATTTTTGAGGTTAGGGAATAGGTGATAGTCACTGGGTGCTAAGTCTGACGAATAAGGTGGATGTTCAAGCAATTTGAGCCTTACTTCGTGAATTTTTCCCATTGCGATGACTGACCGATGTGCTGGAGCATTATTATGGTAAAACACGATTTTTTTTGCCAATTGAGGTCGTTTTTTCTTTATCTCATTGCTCAAACGTTGCAGTAAACTTGCATAGTACTCACCATTAATACTTTTACCCTTTCTTCCAAGACTATTGGCTGAATTTTTTCAATAATTTTAGGAAATCTCTTCCACGGGGTATCCAGAGCGAGGCTCATCACACGTGCTCCATTCCATTTTAAACTATACAACCCATCTTATAACCATTGAATATGATGGGGCAGTCATCCAGTGTGCTGTTCATTTTCTCCTTTATTTCTTTAAGCGTTAATCCCTTTAAATGGAAGTATTTTATTATCGTTTGTTTTTCCAAATCTTTCATTTTCGTGAAAACTCTAAAATTGTCTTGATTTAAACGCTATTAATAAAACACCAAAGAAGCTACTGACCTGAAACTGTGGGCATATGCTAGAAAGGGATAGTACTATGCAATACTAGCATATAAATGCCATAGTGCGCAATCTCTGTATCGGGTTCAGGACTTTTCAGCCGACCCTTGTATATGTGGTAATTTACAATACATAATTTAATGATAAAACTGTACATTCTGGGATTTTGTAATAAATTCCTTGACCTCTTGGTGTATTTTAGGTAAATTCTAAGAAGGAAAACATTTCATGACCTTTCTAGGTTTACTAGGATCGCTCCAACCCTGTAGAAACGTAAAAACATTTTTCTGTGCTTAGTTCTTAGGATATATTTTCCAATGGCCTTAATATATTCATTTGGTTAGAAATATCTCATTTTTTCACAGCAAAGAACGGAATTTGTTGTGAACAGAGCATCTGGACTTTTATGGTGGATGAAGCACACGAATGAATTGGAACCACAAAAGCCGGTTCCGACCTATTTGCATATATTGAAATTACTTTTAACGTTTTTAGCTTCAGAAGTGTTCATCTATGTTGCAATACTTTTGATTCGGTACTAATGTGAACAGGATAACTTTTGTTAAATTGATAAGAGTAATAGCAAAACAACTATTCCCATCTAAGGAACGAACAGTCGTAGCTATAAAAGTTTAATTTTTGCGGGAAGTCTTTGTAATAAAACAGCTCGTTTTTAGCTTAGGTCAAAAGCAGTTGTTTGAAGAATTAATAAGAACATTAAATTAGCCACACAGTTTAATGAAATCAGAACATAAAATCGACTTGCATTATGACAGTAACTCCGTATTTAGTCTGCTGTAAGTTACGATTCACAAAGTTATCTGACAATAAATTAGAATTTCCACAACGCATTATTTTAAATAAAAATTTCATTTAGTTTGTGGTGACTTAGTTGAATAAAATTTTGTAATTTCTTATTATTAGTAGAAATGTAGTAGTACTAGTTGTACTGTTTTGACAGAAATTTGAGTTTTCCTAAAATAAAATACAATATCAACGTGAATTGCATTGAGGCTTTGTAATCTGAAGGCTTCAATTTATTATTGTTACCACAATCTTTTGAATGCTATCATACAATTTATAACATGTATATATTATTTATTAAGTTTACAGAATCCATAATATAATAGATACATTCGTAACATTTCAGGCAATAAATGGCTATTTCTCATTAACTTCGGCATTTTTTGCACCTGATGATGCACTAATACCTGAAAATATAACAGTTTCCGAATGGAAAACGAAATATTACAATAGAACATCTGAAACTGGCAGCTCAAACTATGCAACTTTTGCTTATGATGCTGTATGGACCTATGCTTTTGCTTTAGATAAACTTATTAAAGAAGATCCTGAAGCTGTCGCCAGTCTGCATAGCGAAGCAACTGTTGAGTAAGTAGCTTATTAAATGTTGATTATTTGATTTATTAATATTCATCTTTTAGCAAACTGGTTGATATAGTCAAGGCGACCGATTTCAATGGGGTATCAGGACGAATTAAGTTTGGAAGTGGTCCTTCAAGGATTTCAAATATACATATTATGCAATGGTTAAACAAGGATTCCCATGTTGTGGGTTACTTCTATCCAAATATATCCCATGAATCTATTAAAATTACGGGTGGCACATTAAAATTAAATACATCTGCTATAGTATGGTTAACTGAAAATGGTAGAAAACCAGATGATGGCTCGTTACCGCCACCTGTTTGTGCACTTAAAGGCCTTGCAGATTTCTTAGATATTGAATGTGAAATGGCTTTCATTATATTAAATTTAATAGTTGCCTGTTTACTATTGGTTATTTTAGTAGTGGCAGTTTATGTGATCAAGCAACGTTACGATAAAAAAGTGCAGCTTACCCAAAGATACATGAAATCTCTGGGTATAGATCTTCTAGGTGCATCAAATATAGCTGGTTTAGATAAATGGGAAATTCCACGTGAATCTGTTGTAATTAATAGAAAACTTGGAGAAGGTGCTTTTGGTACTGTGTATGGTGGTGAAGCCAATTTTCCAGATTGTGGTTGGCTTGCTGTAGCTGTAAAGACATTAAAAGTTGGATCAACTACTGAAGAAAAACTCGATTTCTTATCTGAAGCAGAAGTTATGAAACGCTTTGATCACAAAAACATTGTTAAGTTACTTGGTGTATGCACGAAAAAAGAACCCGTTTATACTATAATGGAATTTATGTTATATGGTGATCTGAAAACGTTTCTTTTGGCCCGAAGACATTTAGTGAATGATAAGATGTCCGAAGAATCAGAAGAGGTGTCCAGTAAAAAACTAACAAATATGGCACTAGATATCGCTAGGGGTCTAAGCTATCTAGCAGAACTTAAATATGTCCATAGAGATGTTGCCTCCAGGAATTGTTTAGTTAATGCCCAAAGAGTTGTAAAGTTGGGTGACTTTGGAATGACTAGACCTATGTTTGAAAACGATTATTACAAATTTAATCGTAAAGGAATGTTACCAGTACGATGGATGGCACCTGAAAGTTTAACATTAGGAGTGTTTACTCCTGGCTCAGATGTTTGGAGTTATGGAGTGTTACTGTATGAAATTGTAACTTTTGGAAGCTTCCCTTTCCAAGGAATGAGCAATAATCAAGTATTAGAACACGTAAAAGTTGGAAATAATCTCTCGATTCCACAGGGAATTAAAACTCAATTGTAAGTACCTTACATGGTTAAGATATTGCAATAAAGATTATTAAATAATTTTTGCTTGCCGAATAATATACATTTAAGTGAATTTTGGTAAATAAGCAAGTTTGATAACAAATTCAAATTTTTAATTTTGAGTGATTTGAAGCAGTAGCTGTCACCAAATTATTTGAATTGGACACATTTCTAGTAAACTGCCGATATTTAGAACTGCTAACGTAAAATTTATTACTAGTTTAATTAAAGCTATGCAATTTATCTTCAATTGCAAATAATTTAAAACAGTTCAATTTATTAAACAATAGTAGGTCATCTTTTACTTAGAATGTTTTAATGAAATAAAATACCGGCAGTTAGTATGTAGTTCAAACGAAAATTGGTATTTTTGAAATTCATTTGTAGAATTGTATACATGCTGTGTATAATTTTTTAATATTTGCATTTTAAGATATCATTAAATCTTAGTTATGGATATGCAAAGAATCAATTTTGTACTCGTGTTCAATTTCTCAATATTATGGAACGTCAAATTACTATTAATTAAAGTTTTTTTTTATTCTCAACTTTCCTACATTTAAAATAACATTAAGGTCTTAAAAGAACAAAAGCAATGGCATATTGTATTATAATTCTAAAATTTCATTCATATATCACACCTTTCGAAATACTTAGCCTTATTTATTTATAGTAGGTTTAAATAACGTCTAAATTAGAAAATGTAATTGCAACAAAAGAAACATTGAGATGATGATGTAAATTCTGTTTTGCTTATATTTTTGTAAAATATTTAAACTGTGGTTCCATTATTAATTTAAGTTATAAAACGATCTTTCAATTATTTCATTAATTCAATGCAGTGATGACTTTAAAGGATTGTAATGTCTGTTTTCAAATGATGTTGGCATTTAAACGAACATACTACTTTTTACAACTCCCTTAATTGAAACAATTAACCTAAAAAGACATCCTGTAATTTGTTTTAATACAATACTTGCGTATTGATTTAAAACAATATACGACCAACTACTTGCATGTTGTTTTAATTCCATTTGGTTGGCTAGCCTGTATTGCATTATGACAAATGGCCATGGGCATATACCATTAGCAAAACTTACGTTGAAACATTTTTTCTTTCTCGAAAGAATGTTTTGGTACGTATTTATTTATTTAGTACTTAACAGGTTTACTTATACCCTATTACAAAGTACATACATCATATTAACAGGAATGTTATTAAATTCAAAACTTGCTATAAAATTTGTAATAATTTAGTTTTCAAGTCGTTATAGCTAGTATTTAAAATGTCACACTCGTTTTGAACCAAGTTATATGCCATACACATTCTATATAACGGAGAATTTAAGTGGTAATTGCTGTTAGCAAGATGTGTGATATAAAAAGTATTTGTACTTCTTGTGATATAAGAAGGTACATTGAAATTAATTCTAGCCAAGAAGCTAGGATTGTCGACAATATTGTGAAGCATCTTATACATATACATGATATAATATACTCTTCTTCGTTTTTCTAGTCACGGGAGTTTATATTTTTCACACAACCATCTTCTTGATATTTGCGCATCATAAAAACCGTGTTCTTTGTAATGCATATAGCAGACTACTTTATTTTGCACTTTTTCTATGGAATATATATGGCAGTGATGGTATGGACTCTATATTAACGATGCATATTCAAGTACACTTCTTACTAGTGCTAAGAATAGATATTTTATACAATTTATATTAGTAAAATCTTTTGTATTTCTTGCAATAAATCCATAAGTTTTTAAGGCTTTACTTGTAATGAAACTGATATGAAAACAAAATGTCAATTTATCATCAAATATAACTCCCAAGTCACGTACTTGACAGATTCGTCCTAATATCACGTTTTGCATACTATATTCAAAGATGATTGGTTCCCTTTTACGTGCATATGATACTACAACACATTTATCAATGTTGAAGTGTAATTCATTGTCCTTGCTCCAGGTGACTATTTTGTCAATATCTTGTTGTACCTTAACGCAATCTGTGATGTTATTAATTTTCCGATATATCTTGAGATCATCTGCAAACAATAGGCATTTTACATTTCCCATTGATTGAGTAATGTCGTTTATAAAAATGAGGAAAAACAAAGGGCCGAGGTTAGAGCCTTGCGGTACCCCAGATGTGGGTACAAATGGTAGCGAGGAAAATCCTTTTATAGTAACCTTATGCTTTTTCCTATAGCTTTCTCCCTATAGTAGGGGATAATGAATACTACTATAGTAAGCCTGCTTATCGTAAAAGGCGATTAAAAGGCGCAGCAAGGGGCAGCAGCCTTGCTGGCTAAAAGATATTGGAGGAGGGTCGGTTGGTCTCGGGCGATCCTCAATAATTTACAAGCTTGTTGGGGGTTGGCCGTGACGGATACGGCTTTCTGCTAAAATCTTTAAAAACTGCGTTGTGGAAAGATATGGGAGCCTACCACAATATTTCCCAGGTGTGCGTGGCCTAAAACACGAAATACATATGATGGAGAGCTCACAAGTAAAATTCTTGTCCGGAGGTAAAATACTCCCTCATTCGGATCTCCGGGAGGGGGTACTTGGGGCTCGTCATTGTAAGAATAATAAACGTCACCATGACATAACTCACAATTAGGTGCGGTCTGGCATGTTGGTAGCGTTTTGCTGCTTAAGCCTTACCATAACATATAATTTAACACTTTTCCTTTTTGAAGCGGATAACCAGGTTATATTTCATTCCCTTATAAATGGTAATCATGTAAACATGTTAGAGTTCATTAACAACCATCAGGTTGCTAATATCTATGTAGAGCCAGGTGGATAGGAAAAAGATAGAAGGATATAGGAAGACCTAGACCAAACTATATTAGTCAAATTATTAGAAATTTAGGTTGTGAAGGGTATGTAGAGCTTTCTAGATTAGCACAGAATAGAAAAGAAGGTAGAGCTGTGCCAAACCGACCTTAAGTAAGGTCGAAAACAAAATGATGATGCTTTCTCTCACCTAAGTAAGAAGCTATGAAATTGACAAGATTAGGGTGGAATCCAAATTCAACTTTAAGCTTACTGATGAGTATTTCATGTGATACATTGTCAAATGCTTTGGCAAAATCTGTATAGATAACATCCAACTGACTGTGCTCATTTAAAGTATCTGATATATCTTGAGTTATATGACTGAGGTTCGAGATTGTAGACTTGTCCCTTAGAAAGCCATGTTGAGATATATTGATTTTATTATTAATACTCGAATAAATCCGTTTATATATTATAGTTTCAAATATTTTTGACATAACTGAGAGTATTGCAATAGGTTTATTATCTGTATGTTATTTCTATATCTCCCTTCTTGAATATAGGACAAATTCTAGCTTTCTTCCACTCACTAGGAAAAACTGTACTTTTCAAGCTTAAATTGAATAGTATGCGAAGTGGATATTTTAGACTATCCACATATCCTTAACAAAGTATGTTGGTATATTATCTGGTCCGAACGCCTTCCTATTTTTTAAGTTTCGTACTGTATCTATTATGTCTTTTTCAGTGATGTTATTTATAATAACTGCATCTGTGTTGTGATTTTCCAATATATTAACATTAACATTGTTTTTGTCTGTTCTAGAATAAACACTGCTAAAATATTTTGTAAAAGCATTACATATGTCCTCGCCCCCAATATATTCAACATTGTTCAGGTACATTCTGTTGGGAATATGAACAGTTTCTCTTTTATCATTTATAAAAGACCAAAATGCTCCAATATCTTCAGTTATATTATGCTGGGTTTTGGTAATGTACAATTGATAAGCAATATTAATATCTTTTTTGATTTGTGTTTTAAGAGTGCTGATTTCTGCTTTTAGTTGCGTTAAATTGTTTAATTTAAATTGTTTACGTAGCTTATCTTTCAGTCTCATTTTATTTATAATTTGCTGGTTAAACCACACTAGAAATGAGCACCTTTTTTGCGATCTAGGTACACATTTGTTCAATATTTCATCAATTTTATCATAAAATGCAGATACAGCATTGTTCACATCAGTATATGACTCCAGAAAGTGAAAATCAGTATTCAAAAGTAAAGTATAAATTTTCCTAAAATCAGCTCTCTTAAAGTTATATTTCATGGGCTCTGGAATTAGTTCTTTAATTTTAACCCCATGTAGTGATAACTGTATTAACAAAGTAGGATGATAACTATCCTCTCGAACAAGGCAAAAATCACTTCTGCTAACAGTACAATTGATCTTGGTTACCACTACATCTAGTATACCATTAAATTGATTTTCAATCCTATTAACTTGATTACAGTCATAGAACCCAATAAATTTTTGAAAAGCTTCCACAAATGTGTCCATACTCGCACTCTTGTAGAATAGATATAAATGTATTAAAAGATTTTAGAGTTAACAAATGCACCCTCTCCTACAGTCATAAACCAATCGAGATGAAATTGAAATAAAATGCAATAAGGGACTTTAAGGAGACTTCCGGACTAACTCTGAACTCTAACTTTAGTAAGGTTTGACGAGACTAACAGGGAGTTTGTTATGGACTGCCCTTAAGCGCCACTACACTTAATAGGTGTTTATCAAGAATATTGTCCAGAAAGTGTACGAAGTAAATGGTAATTAATGGATCTAAGCACAAATGCTTAAGTTGTAATACGTTCGTTATAGAACGTGTAAGAAAAAGATGTTCATAGGCTTATGAACCTTCGTTATCAATATTAAGTAACAAGATATCAGTATAAAATGAAAGTAATACATAACATCTCTGTACTAACCATGTATGCTTGTACTCACACCAACACGAACGCTCTACTTAATATGAGGAAAATCACATCACTTTTAATATAAATTTTTTATCTTTAACCTTAGACTTTTGCTGGAAACTTATGGACAGATGCTCGTCATACTTTTAGCATTGTTACTTACTGAAATCACAAGACCCGGCAACGAAAATCGCAATTCCATTCTTCTTTTAAATAATGAAAACTGCATTCTTTTGGGAATATTCACACAAATGTATCAAGTACTTTTTACTAAAAAGAAAATAGGTTATTGTATTTGTTATTTAATTAAAATGATTAATACCAAACAGCATGCGTAGTGTCATTTGAAAATTTTACTAACTTAAATAAACGTCTAATTCCTTGAATCGGTCTTGCTTGCAAATGTCGGCTGGAAAATATTACTGAATTTTTTCATAAGAGATTCCATAGTGAGATTTGTATGAGTCTTGGAACGGACTGCGGTTGCCATAAGGGGAAATATCATATTTCGGATGTGATAAAAAATTTCTGTATATGGTCTCTTATGTTGTATCAACAAGTGTTAAAAATAAAAAACCATGTTAAATGTAGTAATGAATCATAATTATTTATTATAACCATCAAAAGGTTGCCATAGATATATCGTTATACAAAACTGCTATTTTACATCAACATAAAAACCTAGTAATAAAACGTGGTTGATGTTTAAATTTTGTTTAAACTTCATTAAAAGAATTTGTTGAGCTGTAAAAGAAAAAAGGTTAGATGTATCTAAATTAAATTGAAATTACCAATCACTTTGAATTGAAACTCCAACTCGATGTGCCCATTTATTCAGACACCTACACAAAAATCTTTTAATGCGATACACTAGTTGCTCGTGGTTAATTTCATTCCAATGTTACTTAGATTAACTACTGCCTAACTGAACATTGCAACCAAAGAGCGTAGTGCAAGGCAAAACAGGCATGGACCAGATGTTGCTTATCTAACTTTATCTTGTATAATGAAACAAACAACGGCTAAATATAGCTAGAAATGCAGCATTTCGCTTCAAGGTTAAAGGTTTATGTACTTTGTTTTCGACGAATTCAACTACGAAAGCTGACATTTGTTTTGCAATGAGCATTATTTTATAAATTTGACTAAATAGGAAAGCAAAATATAATACAGGGCATGTTGCATATAAAGCGACTTGAAATTAAACCTATTTGCAAACTTTTATGTGTACGGAAAATAAAAACGTTACAATGTTTATAAGTAATGCCGATGGATTCAACAGTTTGTAAATACCTAACCAAACTAAGTTGGTTCATTGGTTGTATCAGTGTACTTAATTACCTACTATTTTTGAATTATGCCTTTTACTAAACCAATGGTGTTTATTTTATTATTTGACGAATCTCTGCAACCAAGTATATTGCGCTTTTCATTTTTGTGGACTAAGGTATTTCATGCCTATGCGGATACAAAATTTTCAATCTGGCATATGCCCGCATAATATAGCAGTTTATATGTGCTCTGCACTTGAAGCTGTTATCCATAGTCAGACTTAGATTTTTACTTACTTGTTTGAAGCGATTTCAAATTATTAATTGTCAGTTTTATTTGATTTTGGAGCCTCTCACAATTTGTTTTTGAACCAAATAGAAGAGACAGTTTTAGCTGAGTTTAAAAGAAGTGAATGCCTAACAGTTGTAGAGCTAATGGATTCAAGATCACTGTTAATGGTACTTAAAGCCTGGTGTAAATTATCTGGAGCAAAAGTGTATCGAAGCTGTGTGTCATTAGCATGTTTATCAGTAGCGCAGTGTTAATATTCTTAAAGATATCACATGTGTAGATAATAAAGAGTATTGGTCCAAGGATGGAACCTTGAGGAACATCAGTAGACATTGACATGAACTCTGATACTTGCTCGGGTAACTTAACACACTGGTAGCGATCACTTCAATTATGAATAAAGGTCAAGGCATCGTCAGATAAGTCAATGTATTGAAGAATAGCCAACAGGATTTTGTAACTTATAGTGTCAAATGCTGTGCTAAAATCAAGTAAAATCAATAATGTGACATTTACGGAATCTGTTGCTTTTATTATATCATCAGTTACATTCAGCAGGGATATGTAGCTATGGTTAGGCCTAAATCCCAATTGATATTTGGGTAATATTCTATATGAAGTTAAATAATCACGTAATTGACTGTTGATAATTTTTTCGAGAATTTTGGAAAGGGCAGGTAAAATACTAATTGGTAGGCGATTCTTGTACTTTTTGGGTTGATTGCATTTAGGAATGGGAACTACTAAGCCTTTTTCCATTCATTCAGAAAATAGCTTTCAATTATACAACTATTTATTATATGAGTAATAAAATTTAACAAAAAGGGTAAACACAACTTGATCATAAACGTATTCAGTCAATCCAAGCCTAGAGAATTCGATTTAATATTTAGTAAATTCTTCCTAACAGTTTAGGACCCACTGTACTAATCCTTAATTAACCACCTATGTTATTCAGTGTGTTTGAGTTATAATAATTATATAGATCAATGTCGAATCTTTGTTAGCGTTTGACAGGTGGGCAGGGACAACAGAAACGGTGGAAGGGCAATTTTTCTTTTAGCAAATAAAATAAATCCACTGTTGGACAAGTTAGTTTAAATTTTAAGCATAACAAAGATATTTTTAAGTACTAAAAATTCTCGAAATTAAAAAACTTATTTATTGTATCCTGAAATTTATACAACTACTCTTGCAATGAACTAACCATCAATTTACGAATTCTTTTGTTTCATTTATATCAAGACATTGATAACAGCACACAAACAATGACCAAAGATAAGTGAAGGATACTTACTAATAGGTAATAATGCACTTGATAAAAATACCTGAATTTTTCAAATAATATCAGTTCAACTAAAATTGATGAAAACACGAAGTCCTCCATAAAACATCTGCTTCAACCTAAGGTGATTATCGTATTTTATTTTGATAATAAATTACCTTTATTTAGTCCAAAAGACTAATCAGTAACAATTACATAGTTATATATCATACATTCAGTTTAGTTTTCAATTAAACTTAAAATTATGTCACCATATAAGACAAGCTATACTATTATATTGTCAATCTCATAGTATACAGGTAATTAATATAGTAATTTCCTAACACCTATCTAATGACGAACAAATGACACTATAGTGTCTTTAACTACTGCTTAAGTCTTATTTTAAACATTTAAATTAGTCAAGTTATTAATTTCACTAGGTAGAGTATTAAATTCCTTCAGTTCCTTAATAAATGGAGAGTTTTCTGTATAATTTCTAGTTACTTTCGGTATTCTAAAATTATTCATCGTTTGTAGGTTGTACCCGTGCACATCCTGGGTGTAAGTTAGAATGGTTGAAGATATTTTGGTTCTTAATTTTAAAAATAAAGATTAATGAATAGTAAATGAGGTACTGTTCCACAGACATGCATTATAGTTTTTGTAACATGCTTTTGATTGAATCAGTGCGTGCACAACATAGAATTATCATCATAACACGATTCTGTAACTATAATTCTGTAATTCATTTTGTTTTAACAAATACAGTATGGTTGGACAGAAATTTAAGTGTGGCAGTATTAATGTGTTACATACAATTATTCTAATCCATATGGATAAATAAGGAACACATCGTCTTAAATAATTAATTTTAAAAGATAAGATTTTAATTAACGTATTTGCACGAGATTTAATATTTAATTGCCGATCTACTACTATCCTAGATATTCAAATTTATCTACACTTTGAATATGTGTTCTTCCAATAACAATATTTTGATTTATTTGATTAATTTTTATGTATTGACTGTCTCTACAATTAAGCACCCATTTAGTTTTATCAATGTTTACTTTTAACATATTCCCACTACAATACTTATTTACTGCATTTAGGGTGCTATTTATATTATTGAAATATATTATTATAGTGAAAATGAAAGTTAAAGATAAACACTTAAGGCCAGTTGTGCCATATAGTTAAAGTCAAGATTTAACCTAAAGTAGGGTTTTACAACTGAAATGCGTTTGCACCACTGCAAAGTCATAGATTAAACCGAGATTTAATAAAGCCCCCGTTTGAGTCGACTTAAACCCAGATTTAAATCTAAAAGAGCCATTTCTTTTACAATCACAAATGAAATTTCTCTTTTGACCTTTCTCCTGCTGTCAGTAACATTACCTAAACTGTTTATTTATAAAATAATTATCAATTAATTATTAGCAGTAGTAATTATTGTAAAAATTGTTATTCGCTGCAATGAGTGTCTAAAAACCTGAGTTCGGTTATACTGGATTTGACGTGGAAAACCAAAATCAAAATCATCATCCAACAGATCGTCTCACACAACAAATTCCATTTTAATACTTTTTTGGTATATTAATATTGATTTTAAAGCAATTAACTATATTTATTGGGTTCAACGTTTCAGCATTGCCTAATAAATTTGTCAGTCGACGGTTTTAGGTTTAGAGAACCTTCTGACATTTCAAAGACAGGACTCAGGTAGGTCTTATATTTAACTGAAATAAATGAAATCCCTAGAAACGTGCTGCGTTGCCATGAAAACTTTGAACAAACAGAGACTTTATAAAGCTTGGTTTTCTGATATGCGGTGCAACAAGATCTATTTTTAAGCAAGGCTCAAGTGTAAAGCTGAGTTTTATAAAGTTAGGCTCAATTGAATAACGGTGCGAGCGGGCTTTAGTATCAAGCGAGGTTCTACAGATGATACAACATTGCATAAATTTTAATACAATAAAAGACAATTGACAAATAAACAAGAGCTTATTTTTAATTAAAAGTCATAGTTTAAGGTAGGTGTGTGTTCTTTGCTTCTGAGAAAACCTAATGCGGGCATCTAAATGTTTAATGGGTTTCGTGAGGTCCGGATATTTGTTTTTCTTGAAATTCCTTGCAATGAAATTGGCTGTTGAACCTACAGCTGTAGGGAATATAAAAGATAATGGTATTTAAAAGGAAGGTGGGAATTCTCAGGTAAACTGCACTGCTTTGCATGCACTAACTGTTCACGTCGGTACTGTAAGATAGTTGAAGATAGAGTCCTAAAGAGGCCCACTTTCACACGAAGCTTGTCATCTTCTACCAACCGTTAAGTGTTTTCATTGGCTAGACTGATAGCTACACATTGCTTTGAACATGAGAAAATGCATACTTGACGAACTACATACAATAAAAGTGCAGGCTATTCCCCTACAGCATGTGAGAATCACACACACCACGACAATGAAATTGAGAATGCTTGCATTTTACTAAAGACCGCTTATGGTGAGAAATATTACTTCTTGCACATGAGACCTTCAAATGAGCATATCAACTAAACTTTTTTTGCCAATCTATAAAAGACCAGGCGGTGGTTCAGTGCAACATGGCTCAGTGACCACACCTGTGGGTGTTCAACAAACAACAGACCTCCCTAGTTCCATGTATCAGTGAACATTATACTTTTCGTGCAAGCACCAGCATGGAATTGTGATGCGTGATCTTTAACATTCACTTCAAATTAGATGCCTTGTAATGACATTGAAAGTACTTTTCTACCATAGAATAAATTAATATGATATGAAATGAAAACATGAACTGGTAAAATAAATCTTTTTAAATAACTATTTTATATCAATAATTTTATTACTCAAGTTATATCGTAACATTTAAATATGAAATATAATGTAAGAGAATAATGACTGAACATGCTAGCATGCAAATTTAGTGTAATAAATATCATTAGAAATTAAATTTGTTACAAAATATCCCTATTATTTAATAAACATGTGTATGTTATGTACCGTGTTTTGTAATGTATGTATATCATTTCTATAATTCAAATTATTTTTCTACTTTCAGAGAGGGGCTGCTAAAATCCTGCTGGAATCAGGACAGTAAAGCAAGACCTTCAGCTTCTGAGATTGTAGAGTTCCTAGCTAATAATCCACGCCTGATATCACCATGTTTAGATGTTCCATTATCATCCGTCCAAATGGAAGATACAGGCCAGCTAGAAGTACATCTTCCAGAACAATTTCGTAAGTGTTCAATGTCGATTAATACCCCAAAAAATCAGCTGCCAAATGGACTTTCGACTGCATCATTTGATTCAAAGCTATTTCGTCAAAATTCAGTACCCGAAACTGGGTTGTCTATACCAATGGATAATACATGTTGTCAAAGGGAACCATTGTTAGGACCACCAACAAGGTCAGATTCACTCTTGGGACTAAGTAAATTTGTTACATTACAAAATAATGATGACGAAGATGAATATGTACAACATAGCCCTCCTAATGGTCATGCTATGACTAAACTGTGAAAGTATTTAATGTAGAATTGAATGTCCTAATATTGTTACTGTTTAAGAAAATAAGCTATAAGAGACTGCTATTTTACGTAAACTGTTTGCAATAGCAAAAATAAGACTGGGTACCTTTTTTGTTAGTTAGTATTATTACATTTGCAATACATTTGGTAACTTTTTCAACCAAAGGCTTCATTATTTAAGACCCTCTTTGGTCATTCCTAAACAAATTCATTAGCTTGCCATATAATTATCAATTACCATTTTTTGGTGGTCCTAATCATTGTTACCCTGACAACCGACTGATTTCACACGTGTATTGCAGACATTTTAAAAAGAATTTAACTATAAAAATTTTTTCTACATGTGAAGACACATGCTCCTTATTGTGGTGTCTACAATGAATCTGCAAATTCCTTACCATTTTTGCAATAGTATTAAGATTTTCTTAGGTAGAAGCTCACTGCCTCTATTTCAATGAATAATATGAAATATTAAAACTTTACACACCAGACAATAAAATTATAACGTTAGTCATAAGTTCATTTAATCAAATTTACCATATAATTGTTCTGCATTAAATCAAATAAAAGTAGAATTAGAGGGCATGCTATTGGTGCATTTTATATGTTTTTAAATTTTGACCACTCTCACACACTACTAAAACTGCAATCGTCAAATCATGCATTTACAGTATTGCACTGGCATAACATTAATTGATTATAAAATAGTATTAGCAGGGTTTGACTGATATAGGTACTTGAATTTTGTATATAAAAATTTTTTGAAAGTGGTCAATTATGTTTTACTTATAACTGAAATATTCTAAATGATCAAAAACTAGATCTCTAGTCATTACATAGATGTGTTTGTAAGGTTATATTCAACTCAGTGTTCAACTATTTTTTATAACTCTGCTTTTATGTGTAATCTATAATAATAATTTTGTAATATTAAAGGTATGTACATGCTAGAAAGCTACTTTCCTAGAAAATTCGAATTCTAAACATCAGGTGTTTAATAACCATGACTTACTTGAGTTCCTTGTTATACATAACAGTAACTTACTACTGCTGTTATAATTAAGTACAATAAGTGACGATCAAATACACAGATTTAAGAATAATAGGCCTATGGAAGGAATTGATCTACGCATGTTTGAAATCAAATATTTTTGAATCTTCTAGCATTACAATTGTATTGTAGTAGACTTAAGCTCACTGTGTTATTGATATAATTATCGAAGTGCTAACTTCAGGCTAAAAGAAAAATATGGGGCAATTGCTATATTGTTTGGGATACCATTTGTTCAAAATAAATAGTATAGATTAATTTTCAAAAGTATATATTAATTGAAATTGTCTTGTCAGTTTGATGTACTATAAATCATATTTTAAAACGTCGATTTTACATAGCGCTGGAATTTACTTAGCAAATAATTTTTGATTGTCAAAATTTGACTTTGAATGACTCGATCATAAAATTTAAGGGGGATCTTATATGCCAATACAAACATGGCCACCCCTGACCTTAGAAAATTTTTAATTGTCCAGTAGAAGTTGCACAGTAATGTTGAAAATATTGTAGAAGAAAATACATACTAACAGCCATAAATAATTTGGATATTAGGCGATTGAATTAATGTAGAATACACGAACAGTGAATGGAAAATGTGGAACATAAAACTTTACCAATGCCAGGTCAAACAAAGATAGATATTAATTTGTGTAATATTTTTATCTTTGATTTTAAGCTGCATATTCAAACGCAGCACTCCTAAGAAAATTTGAGACTATTTATGATACAACATTTTACATTTAATTATCACATTCCTATAATAATTTCAATGTAGATCAAATGTAAAGCACTAAACTATATTATTTTTAATTCGTATGTGCAGAGTTGAAAAATATTATTACACAAAATGTTTTAAAACATACATGACTTTGATTATTATTTAATGGAGCAATATCTGAACACATTGCGATTCTTTCCATTTTGTATAAATATTTGTTTCCTTTAAAGTTGCGTTTACGAATAACGGTTAAAATTCTTTGCCAATGAAAACAAATCTGAATTTTTGAATTTTTTTAAAATTTTTGTAAATATACAAATGTTAAAGATAATCTACAAGAGCTCACAACATTGCCTGTTATAAGAACAGTTCTTATTTTGCATTCACAATTTTAAAATATCTACATAAGAAATATGGAAAATATAAGGTCTCGACAGGATTCGAACCTGTATCTTCAGCTTTTGCGACTGATGTATTTACCAATTACACTGCCGAGGCTGACTATGACAATTGGAAAATTTTATAAATCTAAATTATGTATATAACCATACAACAACTTAAAGTTCAATTACTTATGGCATTTTTTTTCAGTTATATCTGACAGCGTCAAGTTTTTGACATGTCAGATATAGACAGGTAGTGTAATTGGTAAATACATCAGCCACGAAAGCTGAACATACGGGTTTGAATCGTGTCTGGGACCTTATCCATCTTTCAATTACTAGCGTGATTTGAAATGATCATTTGGACTTTGTATAAAAGTCTAAGTTATTATTTAATCTCGCTTGGCTTATCTTCTGTAATTCTTGACGGAATTTCAGAAAAAACCCGCTCCTCAGCACAGCAGATGCAGAATCTCAAACCTAAATTCAAGAATAACTTCCTCAATTATCTCAGTTAGTAGAACAAAAAAATACTCTCATGCTCTAATAGATAAGTGTATTAAACCTTCACTAAGATTTTAAAGTACAAATGTTCATAAATAATATAATAAAATATAGAAAATTAAAATTTTTTTACAGTATTAGATCACACAAAATATATATTAGAAGGTCAAAGGTTCAACTTACATCAAGAATAATTTTACGTTGCACTTGAGTATACTCACACATCCGTTTTCACTCTTTTAAGAATATCACTTTTCACCTCAATACGTGTAAATTGTTGTTTATTGTACAAATAATAAATTCTCTAATTGAAAATCGCTAATTTCACGTTTCAATTGATTGAACTACTTCTTACAATAAAAATTATTAAATTCTAAAACACTTTACAAATTGCTGACATAAACATCCTCATAACGTCTCTTATAATAAATCACACAGCTTAACAGCTAGAATTTTTATTCTCTGGTGGCTTGAGATAACTTTAGATTTACCAGCTTTCCAATAATTTAAACTCCAAACAATACAAATACTAATGTTTCATAAATAAGGACCTTCTCGTATAAATTACCACTAAAACTTACTTTATGATATGATTGTTTAACTTTAAATTGTACTAGACTTTCGCTAGCACTAAGCCAAGAAAGCTAATATAGTAATAAAATAAAATACAATCGAATAGCTTTGAATTGTATTAAATTAGAAGCCCTAGATATAATCCCCATTACTTAAACTAATTCATAAATGTAGACCAACTTAAATTTTTCTATATTTGTAAAAATTAACTAATTTAAACACTTTATAAAAATCGTAGATACCTTAAACTTTTCATTGAGTTTTATAAATCACTGTTTTACTTTCAATGTCAGCAGACCAACAGGATTTTAATCCCCCTAAGATTACGCTCATCGTATTTATAACTTATCCCAAAATTAAATGCCATAACATGGTTCAGGAAATTTTTATCCTTCAAGAATATCAATTATGCTAAAAATCATGTAATCGGCTCCAATAGTAATAATTTCTATTCACAACAAAGTACTTGATTGGGTTAGGGCACTCAACAATACCAAAATTGAGCTTATAAATCATACATAAAATCGAACCATTCAAATGACAATCAGTCACATAAGCAACTTTGAAATTTCAAATGTTGCCTCATATAAACCTTGATAAAGCAGCTTATCACTGCAAATGTTAATTTTTATTAAATAGGATAATGAACTCTTAAATAAAATTAAGTGCCTACGTAGCATGTGGCGATTTAGAGTAATAATAAATGCAATTTTCAGTAAAATTGGCCATTCTTTCCCTTTAAAGGTTTTACTTGATAATAAACAAATAATACCAGTAAAATATCCATCTATTCAAATAATATAAAACGTAGTTCTATATACCGAGTGTTTTCAAGAAAATTCAAGCTTTTATTATGAATTATTATAAATTAAAATTATGCCATAGCAACCAAAATAGTGCTTATTTGCCTTAGCAATGTATGTGTATGAATTATTTCATATCACGCATTTCACAGTCATATTGCAAACGAAAAAATATTTTATCAAGAGATACGTTTACTTATCAATTTATAATCCGATGTGCGGCAAAATATTTATGATGTCATATATAAGCATCATTGCTGTTATGAAAATATTAAAATGTTATGACTACAAGCATGATAAATGGTTCAATAGTTTTATTGATTCGATTGTAACCATTTAGAGTGGAACAATTGGTTAGTTCGAAGTACTCGTTTTTCAAACTGTGTTATTATGTCACAAGAAAGTAGAAACTGCAAGTTATTTATTAAACAAGAATTATTATCATTATAATTTGCATTTAAAACAGAAAACGTTTAATTTTAAACGTCGCTATTGTTCAATCGACACACCAGCCGGAGTATTAAAGACAGTAATGATAAAAAAGATCATGTTTACGGTTAAATGAACTACACAACAACAGTAGTATTAGTTCTAAAAAGAACAGTTTATAATTCAAATATAACGTGAAGTAAGAAAATACATCTAAAACTAATGAAAAAGCTCAAATTATGTAAATATTCATTTTTCATAGTAAGGTACTTCTTAAAATACTCAAAGATTAAGTCTAAATGCATAAACCCGTAATTGAGGGAGTTTTATTCTTATTACATAACTTAATCATGTTTTTGATAAAGATAATGATATTCTGCGAGTGGAAAGATGTTTCTGAAAGAGTTCTTCGTCCATTTGCTATCGATTATGAGTAAACACGTATTTATTGTGAAAGATTTTGTTTCATTGGGTTTGAATATTCTATAAATAATTTGATGTTATAGTACAAAAGTATAATACTCAATCGCGTTCTCCTCTTAATACTAAACATACGAACGTATTTTTGATAAAAACGCGTATATAATATTCAAAGAAAAGGAAAGTTCATTGAATTTCTAGAAAAATTCAGTAATAGCATGGAAACAGAAAGGTATATAAAAGTACATCCAATTAAGGAGATAAAAGTTGTAAAAATGTGGCAACTTACGGCAATAAATCTTGAAGATCAGGCAACGCGTAAATAAATGGAACTAATTAACGTAGCCTGGGGAATATTAGAACGACAGACTTGTGTGAATATGGCATCATGCCTTCAAATCCAACCAATCGAAAATGTTCACGAATAGTTATGATTTTTCTCGATGTTGACATAAAGGATGGCCCCCTATTTTCAACCAATGAAAATGTAAGAGTAACAACTAGACTAACGTGATTATTCTAGACACGTGACATACGACGAAGGCTTGACTATAACCAATTGAAATCAAATACAAGAAGTCAATTGTTGAATACTCATTTTAAACATCACCATGCTAGTCTAATATGAAGTGATCTAGTAGTGAAGTATTGTAGTAAACAGGCAACTTTAGTTGAAGACTTTGAAGGTTTATTGCCATTCTGCAGAAAGTAGATAAATAATTACAATGTTTTAAAAATGGAATGAAGAATTAGAATAAATTGAAATGAAAGCATATATTAAAGTGGAATGGTATTTAATGGTGAATTGATGATAAATTTTAAACGATTTGGATGATGTTAGTATATAGATTTTGAATGCAATTTTGATATTTAATGGTATTTAATGTAAAAATTTCAACGATTTGGAAAAAGACGACCAGCATAATTTACACGGTAAAATAAAAATCAGTTTTAAAATCTTAAAAAAGGACATTTCTATTAGTTATCTAAGTTAAGTTGATTTTGTGTGCAAGTCTTTGTACGAGAGTTGTATATTGTATATTGTATTTGTACAATGCCACTTGAAATTACTAATAAAGTCTGTGTTTTGTTCACGTTTGTAAGGAATGTAACATCATCAGGACAAGGGATGGTGCCTCTATTTCCATACATGTAGACTTATGCAGCAAGTTAAAACGAAAGGTATCTTGCAGTAAGATAGTGGTTGTAAGGAAATTACTTTGAAAAGTAACCTTACTACACAATATTCTTTGGCTTAATTGGTCGTCGTAAGTCTTTGTTCAGAAGTAACTTTATTTGCAAACACTACTTTAATGCAAACTTCTTAGCTTAATCGACAGTGTAGTGGTGGCACATGTTCAGAAGAGGCGGAACCGTTGACCTTATTAGTATGTAACAGTCTAATCCTCGAACATGAATTACAATCATAGTTCCAAACATGAGTCTCTCACGATATAGCACTGCTGTACCGAATTTCCATATATGAAAATATCCGCGTTTTTATTTCTAAGGAATAATTTAACAACAAATTACAAAATAAAACTGTTTTATTATTTATTTATTTATTTGACATAACACATAATTATCAATAATTATTAAAGCACTTCCATCTTTCTAAACTGGCATATTTACAAAACATAAATATTACCTTTTACTCAAAATTAAAATTTTACTTGTAGACATAACATTTGTGAGCTTATGTCTTTTTTCACCCGTTTCTACAATTGTTAAAGCAATTCATTCATATATGTGCAGTAGTTCTTTTTATTTTTGTTTATTTAGGCTACATCGAATTGATAATTTATTTTGTAGATTTAGTATTTTTATAAATAATTAAATATCTTAATACTGTATATGAAATATTTTTTACACCAAACGATGTTAAATTTAAGACTATACCTATTAGATAATGTAGGATAATTTTATACACTACTACCTGTATTGTATTTATTTGTAAAATTGGTGTATGAATGCGTGAGTGAGTATTTGTTATGAATTTATACATAACAAAGCCGTACCTGAATGTAACATTTGTTGCATGTTATTTGTAAGTTTTATATAATTTGTCCAACTGTTTAATTTTAAAATGTTATGTTTACATTAAACTGTAATTATGTGAAGTTTTTAAATTGTTTTATTACCTTAATCCTTCAGAATTTGTAAATAAAATGTTCTATTGTAGTTGGAATATTGCTCAGGGTTTGCAATTCGCTCTTCCAACTTGTTAATTTTTTAATGTGTTACGTTGCATATCGTAGTTTGAATATTTTCTGAATTTTACACTCTATACCCTGTTTTGGTAAATGTTTGCTTTCATTTTTGGAAAATAGCTTACTTATATGTGCTGCATATGATATGCCAGCATTCGATATTTATTGTAGTTAAATGACCTAGTTTAATTGTATTTAGATAAAGCCACTGTTTGAATGTTAGAAACATGCTAAAAGATATTTCTATTTTATAATGGATTTTCCGTGATTATTGTCAGGAAAACATTTAGAATACATTCGCTGAATTGATTCACTATAGTTCGAGAGTTGGTTTGCGTGGGTTCTTTTGTGATAAATATTATAAACTCAACACGGAAGTTACAAATTTTTTTTATGATTAAGCATATTTTTCCTATATGACTATCCAGATTTTAACCCAAATTCTTATATTCTTGAACTAATACTTACTTGTACACGCAGAGATAAGTGCATTGCAGTTATCAAAAACCCTTAACAACCTATGTGAGGGGATATCACGTAGCCAACAGGCAACGATTGTTTTACACATTTTCGGTGTGCAACTGTAAGAAAAGTCGTATTGTGGTAAATATCTGAAATAAAATAAATAGTAAAACAACCTAATAATCATGTAGAATATTACTTCTCTTACTCGGTAAAGTAATAAAAGCAAAATATCAACTCAAATATATTAAATTTACTTATTCTTTATATTTAAATATATATATATATATATATATAATGCTGTGATAAGGGGTTGTTTAGGGGTGTATTGAGTAGTAAGGGTCGCGTAGTAACTGTAAATAGCAATGGGAATCAGAAAAACTGCATTTATTTAGCAGAAAAATAAGTAATTCGTACATTATGTAAATAGCAAGCATTTAACACCCTGTATATAAACCGTAATTAATTTCAATCAATGCCAGTAAGCATATCTTTCAGTAATAGAACACGTATTCAGCAGCAAAATAATCATACATGTAATTAATCTACGTTGAGAAGTGTTCAACAAGTTTATAAAATAAATACGCAGAACATAAGATAAAACTTAGTAAATCTTCATGCAATTACGCTTGTAATAAAGAAGGAACAAAAAGCGCTTTGATAAGAAAACGCACTTTCAAAGATAAGTTTAAATAAATACAAACGAAAACAGCAATCGTGTTACATCATTTATTTTGTACAATTCTCCAAAAGCTTTATCTACACAAAACAACAGACATAAGCTAAAAGTCCAGCGACGATACCAATAATAAGGCAATCAAAGATCGTAAATAACAGCATAACACGGAACTCCAAAAGAGTTTCATCAGAAATCAGCTTGAAAATATACTAAGAATGTCCATGACAAATATGGTTGGTCGCAACAACTTGCAAGGCTGCTTGGAGAACCAATCCAAAGGTAGAGGGAAAAAGCTATATAACGCCCAGAAGTGATAAGAAACAGTCAGTCTCAATTTGAAGCACGTTGAATCCACAATACTCTTAATCAAATAATTACGCGTCGGATAAATAAATTTATATTATAGTGAAATATAGTGTTGCGTAAGAATTGCATTAAGAATATATGAAGAGCTTTTGCCGTTTTTGCAGAAAACGGCTTCTAATTCTAATTCTGGGACATTTCTAATTCAAATTCTGAGATAATTCTAATTCTGGTACACTTCAATTCTAATTCTTTGGCTATGCTGTAAATAATCAAAATTATAAAGCAAGTAAGTACAATTTTAGTACTGGGCGTTTGAATACGGCTTATGTACTCTGAGTACCAAGCAAATGTATGGATGGACCAGCAAGTGTACAAGAGCATGGTAGTACCGTGCACTTGTGTGGAAGAATTTAATTAGAAACTGTGTGTTCCTGATGGTGAGAGGCCACCTGGAGACAGTATTTGAATGTGCAGTCGAGAAGGAGGATCACGTTGGAGATGGTGTTTATGTAAATAACCTGGAGACAGTGTTTGAACGTGCTGTCGAGAGGGAGAATGACGTTGGAGATGATATCCATGTAGAGAGCACTTGAGACAAAAATCCAGGTAACTCTACTTATAAAACTTTTGTTTGTTTTGTTGGTGATTTTCTGGGTGACATTTTAGTGATTTTGTGTATTTAGTATGCTATAAAGACATTTAATTGATGAGTCAATTTGAAAAGGACTAAATGACAATTTTATGTAATAATTTGATGATATCACTTGAAGGTGGAAACTTTAATTGTTGTAAAAGGTAAAAGGGTTTTAGGAAATTGCAGTGCCGTTGTTAGCACGTAGATAAAAGGAAGTTTACTATGAGCTCGTATTTGACCTGGGGTATAAAGTAAAAGTTGGAAATAAGCCCAGTTACTTTGTTTCAGAATTGATGTAGTATGATTTAAAATTTACTTTCTTTAAACTGAGATATTATTTATCTTTACTAAAATTTGTGAACCAATCATAAATAGGCTACTCGTTTCGTGGCGTTGTGCGATAAGACAATTTCCTTGGAGTAGGTTTAATTATATTTACCCCTTAATTTATGAGGTAGCAAGATAAATAAATTCTCCCTGCAGTGACTATAAATAGGCAGAAGCCTGTCGCATAGACTACAAGGTTAAAATAATAGAGGTAATATAGGTAGGACTCACCAGGTGGACTTATAAGGTGACTTTGCCGCACGCATCAATAGGACGGACAGCTGGATCCAGTTAATACAACCATCTATACGGTGGTGAAACATCCTTAGGATATCTCGGGCATTACGCCCACGGAGAAGCACATGAGAAGATTATCGCTTCAAAGACACTCACCGTGTCAACTTCAACATGTGCAAATCCGACAGAAAACATGTATAGTAAGATCATGACAAACCAGGAATTTGCTTTTGTAGAAACATGAATATTGTTCGTTATATAGCTTTAGCAAAGAGTGAGAATGTTCTTTCATCACAAGCAAAGTATAATTGAACACATTATCAAAACAGGTGTGTGTGTGTAGAATTCATAGCAAGCCTTTATCAATTGATAAAGTAAATCAACATGTCGAAGAGCTGAATGCAATCACGTAACGTAAGTAAACCAATACAAAGTATATTAATACGGCCTTTTATTAAACAAGATACGGATTACAATTAATTTTAACAAACTTTCAAATTCGTGGCGAAGCTGGTTTGAATAACTTGTTGAAGTATAGTAAGTTCTGTATAGTAAGATATTGTGTACGAGATCGTATTTGAATATAAAGAACGAAATCTATACAAATAGATACTTGAATAAAGCACTGTACAAACAACTATGCCTTTGGCGGCACGTAAGAAATTCCTCGCCAGCAAAATTAAAAGGTCGGGGTAGGAACGAGAAGCAAGGGATCAACCAATTGACATAACAAAACAAACCAGAAGGAAAACACAAAAGGGAGAAAAAAAATCTGTCCGGCTTGTAGGCCAAGGTACTGGACAAAGGCAAGAATGTAGAGAACCACAGGAAAAGATAGCTATATAGTAGCAGTCAATGAGGACAAAGATGAAAAGGTATCAAAACTGCACATGTCGTCAAAGGACGGAGTGTTTCTTAAAAGAGACAGTAAAGTTTTCAACCTCAAGAAAAGGTTTGGTTCCCGTAAGCAGAAACCAAATGGACAGAAAAGAAACTAGGAAGAAAACCAAAAGCGACAGCTGAAATAAGATGTCAAACTTCAAGTATGCTAGGGAATAACAAGAGGAAGGCTGGGAAAAGAACCGATGTGCTTCAAACTATGATAGCAAGAAGTCGTCTAAAACGAATAACCAAGAAAAGAACTTACTAATAGACCCAAAAGTCGACTAAGTCACGATTTCTGAAGAAAAGGAGAAGGCGTAAACGCCCCTACCAAAGGAGAAAGATAGAAAGTCATACAAAGTCAGTACAAGAACCAACAGCAATGAAAACCAGCCAAAGGAAACAAAGGGATGGATTGTGGAACGAAGAGGAAAAAAATCACCACCATACTAAGAAATAGTCCAATTCTAAGAAAAAATTAGAGTGACCAATATCCATCATACGAAGTAGGAAGACGAGAGAATTTCGGATGGCGTTTGCGGCGCTTGCGTTGCCATAAGGAAAACAGCGCGATCGGGGACATTAGGATTGTCAGGATGAGCAGGTCTTAGGTCTTTGACATGCCAAATGGATTTGTGACCGGAAGGATCGCTAAGTTCGTAAGTCCAGGGAGAAACAACTATAGAGATGGAAAAGGACCAACGAATTTAGGAGCAAGTTTGGCATTAAAATGACATGAAGCGTCGAACAGAGCGAAATTACGACGCTCAACGGAATCACCTAGTTGATAAGAGACAGGTCGGAAGCGGAAATTATAGTGGCTGTGTATTTTTCGATAACCGGCAGAAAATTTTTTGAGTATGTGGGAACGGATATTTTTGAAATGTTCAGGATCTGGAGAAGGATGTTCAAGATCAGGATTATACATGTGGTTTATTTCGGACAGTTACTCGAAATAATCGCTGGAAAGGATATGCTCACGACCAAATAAAGCAAAGAACAGAGTACAACCTATGATCTCATGTTTGGAAGTGTGGATTACACAAGAAATTTTTGGGAGGTTCACGTCCCAATGACGTTGGTCGTCAAATACATAGGAAGCAATCATGGTTTTTAGGACACGGTTAACTCGTTCAGCAGACGAATGCATAATTTATTTAATAAATCAATTTAAATACACTGTTGTGTTTTCATTCAGTCGGAAAAGTATCAACGATTATAAATATCTCTAAGCAAGCCAGTTATACTAAGGCAATGGTGATTGATAAATACGTTGTTGACGTAAGTAGACTTGACACCTGTTGACCTCACATGTCGAATGCTTCAATATTGAAATATTTCTAAAGTGAAGCTTTTAAAATACCACACTAAAAAAGGGAACTCTCATAAACAGTTGCATATAATACAAGGTCCCGGGTTCAAATCCCGACACGGCCGACTGCTTGAAAAATGGCAGGTGAGCATTTTTCACAAATATTACGCCCTCGTTCGGATGAGAGGTTAAATGGAGGTCCCGTGTGTGAGTGTTGTCACGCACGTTAAAGATCCCTACCTTGCCTGGAACGGCAAGGGTTCGGCAAAATTCTAAATTTTCAGGCAACAAAAAACTCGCCTCCTGGCCAATGTAGTACCTACGGGTGGAGCATTGGAAATGTAAATGAACTACTTATACTACAATATTTCCCGGGAGAATTTCATACTAAATGCATCACTCCAGTTTCAAGAGTGATTAATAATGTCAGCCCAAATGTACTAGTACGCTTTAATCATTTGGTGCTGATAATCATGTCCCTGCGACACCGTGGTTTCATGGTTCTTTCAATAAAATGAAAAGGTTGAAAGTATATTCCTTTCTAGTTGCTAAAAAATTTACATCCATATAAGTAAAATTCAATTAGTAGCACAAGAAGAATCTCACCCCTACTCTAGATCGCTAGTTACAGGAATGTTTAAAATCTCATTATGAAGTCTTTTGATGTTTTCTTCACCCATCTACTTGAACCCACTTATAGGTAAGTACTGCGATATTGCCCATCTGTAGAGATTATTAGCATCGAAATACGACAAGTATCTTGACAATTTTTCAGAATTACAATCTTGCTTGTGTTTATTGTTGGTGCGGACATGTTTTTGACTGCACTGTACTAGTCCACAGTGAATCCCCATCTATACAAAGTGATGTGTACTAACATCAGTTACTAAATCTAACTTCGCTATTGTATATTTTAGAATGGCAACAAAAGATGAAGGCACTGTCATATATTGACCGGAGTTCAGGTCGTAAGATTTTTTGTAAACTTTTTGAAAGTTTTAAAAAACCCGCTAGAAATAAAACGTCTCTCTTCAGATACAAGTCACTATATTCACTCGTGTTTTATTTTAAAATGTTTATACCTTTTGAGCATGCCCTTACTAAGCTAACATGATGTCTGTAGAGATCAAGTCATTAAAGAAAAACTCTTTTGGTGATAAGCTGATCTCCTCTAATATGTTTATATCTGTAAAATAGGTATATGAGAAGACGCCTTTCTTCATCAACAAACTATGCTCTCGTTTATCTGGAAAGCATTTATGTAATTTGAAGCTGGAAGCCAAGAATCGCAAGGAGTTGATGAACCTAATCTGGACAGTCATGTTATCCATGTTTCCATCAATGTTTGAATCCATTACTAAATACTAATCTTGCTAGATCTGAATAGTTTTAAGTTGATCCTTCAAATCGCATCGGTAAACAGAGCCAGTGGCTGATATCTAGTATTACGGATCCTTTCCCTTTTATTTTCTGCGAGTGTCTGGTTGATCAGACACACTCCAAGGTCAAGACTACGGGTACTATTATTTAAACCCTA
Source organism: Platerodrilus igneus (assembly GCA_036346225.1). Classification (NCBI taxonomy): domain Eukaryota; kingdom Metazoa; phylum Arthropoda; class Insecta; order Coleoptera; family Lycidae; genus Platerodrilus; species Platerodrilus igneus. The sequence continues at coordinate 659,328 of JARFIW010000565.1, forward strand.
ACTTTAGTTTTAGTTTATAAATTATATTTAACAATTATTTAATTTTGAAGGCAGATTTATATGAAACACGTAATTATTCATGGTTAAACCCAATGTAGTACCAATGTAGTACATAGCTGTCTTTATTCAAATTATACGGCTTCATCATCGTCATCAGCTTCTGCCTCTACATCATCTTTAGACCATCTAACGTATTTGGAAAAAGAAATAAATTTCTCTACGTTATTGGGGATGGCAGTTGTTGATTATTCTTTGTCACATGCCAACTCATTGATGATGAATTGGCTGTTGTAATCACTTAGGTTATGGAATACTACCGGTATAAAATTGGGTATCTGTATTTAATATTGCATTGGGGGTGTGCTGCATGGTCATCCGCCAACTTTTGTTTTGCTGATCCCACAATCTACAGCCATATATAATAACAACCCATTGAGTAGTTCGAGTGTGTTCATTGGAATATTGGTTTTAAGGTTGCTCCCAATCTTCATGCTTTCTCTTTTATTATTTTCATACACAATTTAGCTGCATCCGGGCCCATATACATTTCAAATTTACTCTACGTGTCATCTTAACTGCATTTAATATAGTATGCAAGAGCGGTTAATGCTTCTGAATTCTGTGTGTAAATGACTTTGAAGTGTATGAGATAGCGCAACTGATCGGTTCTAAAACACTTTCTAAATCAGCATACATTACTAATGGTGTACGCATCTGTTTGTGAGTATTGGAGAATTCTACAATGCTGTTAAATGTGATGAGCATGGTTATAACCACATGATTACAGTTGTACTCAACATGCTTTCGAAGCAAATCTTCCGAGTAAAAGAAGAACAAGCACTCATCACAAATCTATTTAGCGTGGAGCATTTTTAAGAGCTGCTTTCCAACTAATCTTCCCAGATCTTTAATCAAGCAGCAGTGCTGTTTCTGTTTCTCCTGGATGTATAAAATGTTGAAATGTCATGCTGGTTTTCTTTGCGTAAAGTATAGAGGTTTGACGATTGATTTCTCTTCCACTCCAAACACATTGGTTCTGATGTCATTTTGTAGTTCAAACTTTGTGTTCACGCATATGTTGCATCTATTTGTACTTGTTACAATTTATTACCTATTATGTTGTTATACTTATATTACAGTTCACACATCCTGTATATATTCTATATGCTCTAAGCGCCTGTGGCGTCATCTGCACCCTCTAACCTGTATTATAAAGATAGTTTTCTTGAGCCCGCAATGAACTCATCTGGTACTAATGTAACCGTTCTTAATAAATGCAGTTTACAGTAAATAATAGTTTTCATTGTTTTACCGGAATTAATCCAGAATAGTAGGCTTTGTGCTGAAACATAGCTCTTGGAGCTGGATATTGATACCAAAATAACAACGTAATTACAAGTTCCAAACAGCATCAAGACATCTATAAAATTTCGTTTGTTAGAAACAACAGTGTACAAAGCAGCCAGCCAAGCAATCCATTGAGGCAATTCCATATAAGGTTCTGCGAGTATACAACTTAAGAATTGGTCTACTTTAACCATCACAAGTGTCTTACATGCATAAAGTTGGCCGCTGCAACAAACATGTGTATGATCTTAGCAACGAACTCTCTCAGCAACGAATTCCGGCGCGTAAAGCTGAACCCTACATACAATAATACATGCAAAAGTGAGTTGGAAACAATAGTAGTTTTCGATTTTATTTAATTTTACGAAAAGTATAGGGGACCATTGCATGATATTTACGGGAGTTGTTTGTTACAGTATTCCCCACAATAAAGTGATAAACTGGAGATGCTAAAGCAGTGAAAATCGTTATAAAATTACTATAAAGCAGCTCCAACACCACCACCTTGTGCGTTCTTGTTGTATTTATAATAATTAAAAAAACACGGAGAACTATATTGAACGATAATTACGAAAATAGCTGACTAATACCCTATCTACTTAAATAAAGAAAAATTTGAACAACTTAACAGTACTATAACACATAAAAAGTAAACTCAATGAAAGCTAAAATTTCGACAACAACGTGGAGTTTCCGTGTTTTCTATGTAACAGCAAATGTAAAGGGGACCATTGTTTGCCATTAATAGGAATTGATTATTAGGGCCTAGTGCATACACAAACCAAAAATTAAAAAATGCACGGCAATATTACCCGTTTAAAATACTTATTTGTTAACGCTTCTCCAAATAGCAGATAGTTTACGTACACTTTGAAATTCGATTTTTCAAAAAGTATAGGGGACCATTGTTTACCATTGATGGGAATTGATTATTAGGGCCTAGTTCCGTTTCGAAAAGGACCTGCACCTAGAAGGAGTTCTAGATTACCAGAACGAGTGGAATGATTTGTGCGTTCCAGTGATCTAAAGAACCAAACTACAGGTTCAACCAAAGTAGTAGGGTTTTTAGTGAGCAACCAGACTAAGACAGGTCCCCGAAACACGGCACAACTTATTCGGTACTTAGAGTGGCAGAGACCATAGGGGTATGGCATTCTAAGACACACTACTGCGATGTGGAAGGCAACGGGAAACCACCACATTACCTCCTAAGTACACAGCATACTTAAATTGTAATTAACATGATGGCATCATCTGGAGTAAAAGATTCTGGAATTAAAATAGTCCTCCATTTGGATCTCCGGAAGGGGACTACTTCGGAGAATGTGATCAGAAAGTAGAAAAAAAGTCGGAAACATTTTGCGAATCGGAGCGTGGAATGTTAGAAGTATGAAGCAAGTAAGTAAGTTAGAGAACTTGAAAATTGAAATGGCTAGATTAGCATTAGTCATAGTAGGGATCAGCAAAGTTCGGTTGCCAGAGGCGGGGGATTTTTGGAGTGGAGACTATAGGCTAATTCATACAAAATCAGATGAAGGAAATGTGGGGATAGTTGTGCAGAAAAAGATAGGACAGTGTAGAATATTACAGTATTGCCCGAAATAAACAGTACTGAAACTAAGTTGGCGGTGTTTTTATGCGTGCGCTGTCACACTCAAGTTAGCTAGTATAGACCTGTCAAGTAAACCTCAAACAAGTAATTAGTAGGGCCTAATTGTTAAAAATGGTGTTAAGTACAGAGGAGAAAGTGTTTCTGGTAGAGCATTATTTTCGTTCATACGGAATCGGTCGACGTAATGGTGCAAGTTTGCTATACGTGTCTGATCAATTCACACAAAGGTTTAATAAATGTTCTCCAAGTAATGCTGTAATTTTGAAGGTTATTGAAAAGTTTAGAAATACAGGTAGTGTATTGTGCCAACGAAAAGGAAACTCGGGGCGTCCCAGGACAGTTAACAACAACAATAACCATGAACGTGTTTTTGAGCAAATCTTAGAAAATCCGAAAGTCAGCCAGGCAAGGACAGCGTCACAACTTGATTTAAAAAGAACTTCCTTTCAAAGAATCCTGAAGGAGCTGGGTACATTTTCGTATGTGATTCAGGTACATCAACAACTACATCCTCGGGATTATCGCAGTAGAGTGGAATATTGCGCCAGAATTCTCGCGTTACAGTATGAAAATCCTGAATTTTGAAAATGTTTGGTTTTCAAACGAAGCACATTTTCACTTGTCAGGCTATGTGAATCGTCGGACAAATCGATTTCTGGGCTTTGCCAGACCCGATGAGGTTCAAGAGGTTCCTTTACATAGTGAAAAAGTGAGTGTCTGGTGTGCTGTTTCCGGACACGGAATCATTGGTCCGTACTTTATCGAAGAGAATGGTAGGCAAGTCACACTTAATCAACAGAGGTACAGACAAATTTTAACACGATTTATCCCTGATCTACGTCAATTCTGTCGTGCACGTAACTTGGCATTTCGAAACCAATTTTTCAGCAGGACGGGCAACTTGCCATACTGCTGCCGCAATTCGTCAATTTCTTCAAGAACATTTTCCAAGCAAATTCATATCACGATTTACTGACTTCCTTATCCTTCACATTCTCCAGACCTCACACCTCCAGACGCATACATTTGGGGCATGGCTAAAATGCCGTTTTCAAACGGGCACCACAAACCATCGATGAATTAAAGGATGCCGTTAGAGTCTTCTTCGCAGCCCTGAGACAACCCTTATTCAATAACATGACCAGAAACTTAGAACATCGTTATGAAGTCTGTCTCGAACGAGGAGGTGCACATTTAGAACATATAATAAAGTGTCAATAATATGTATTTTTTAAATATACAAAATAATTACAATTTCAGTACTGTTTATTTCGGGCAATACTGTACTTACAAAAGAACGAAAGACTACTTATGGTTAGATTAGAAACTAAACCGGTAAATATGGCAATAATACAAGTTTACATGCCCACCTACAAAGATATCGAATACATACTAAGATACGTAAAAGGACATGAAAATTTAATAATTACGGGGGACTTTAATGCAGTGGTAGGTGAGTGTAGGAAGGAGAGGTAGTTGGTTTATTTGGTTTAGGCAAGAGAAGGGACGGAGGAAATAAGCTGGTAGAATTTTACGACAAAAACAATTTAACCATCACAAACACATTATTTCAACATCATGCTAGAAGACGATACAGGTGGAAAATGCCAGGAGATATAGAAAGATATCAAATAGATTACATTCTTGTTAGACAACGGTTTAGGAATCAAGTAAAAGACTGTAGAAGCTACCCAGAAGCAGATATAGATACTGACCACAACATCATAATTATGAAGGCTGCACTTAAATTTAAAAATCTGAAAAAAAGGAACGGAAAAAGGCACTTGGACTTGGAGAAACTAAAAGATTAAGATATTCAAGAAAGATTCGAAAAAAAGTTAAATGAATTGCTAAAAGATAACAAAAAAATATCTGATACTAAGGAAGTAGAAACCGAATGGAATAACATTAAATCCAGCCTACACATGGCGGCCATAGATATTTTGTGGTATACACAAAAAGAAAATAAGAAACCATGGAAAACAAAGGATATCCTGAGTTAAATAAAAGAAAGGCAAAAATACAAAAATAGCTCGGACGAATCTGGAAAACAGAGATACAAAGCCATCAAATGGGAAATTATTTGCAAACGCAGGAAAGCTATAGAACAATGGATTTATGAAAAGTGTAAAGAGGTACAAACTAAAATGGAAATAGGAAAGACAGAAGAAGCATACAAACTAATTAGAATGAATTTTAGGCATATAAAACCGTATAGCAAAAATATAAGGAGCACAGAAGGAAATATCATTATAGAAAATGTAGAGAAAGTGGTTAGATGGCAAGAATATGCACAGAATGTATATGCATGAGAGGAACTAACAGCACTAGAACAGGAATCAGACATTGAAAGGATGACTTAGAGATAAGTTTGAATTAGCATTAAAGGTTCTGAAAAATGGTAGGGCACTGAGTACAGATAAGGTGCAAGCAGAAACTCTAAATTCCGCTGGACATGCATTAACGGTACGTCTCGTCCAACTTATAGGCTATATGTATGAGACAGGCGAGATACCAATAGATTTCAAACGTAACATTATAGTTACTATACCGAAAAAGAGTGGCTCAGATAAATGTGAAAATTTTCGAACAATAGGTTTGACAGCACATGTGTCAAAAATTTTAACTAGAATTGTACGAAGACGAATGGAAAAGTGAGCTGAAGAAATACTAGGAGAAGATCAATTTGGGTTTAGGCAAAACAGGGGAATCGGAAGGCTGTTTTAGCTCTGAGGGTGAAAATGGAGAAAACAATAGAAAAAGGGAGAGCATGTATATAGGGTATGTAGATCTGGAAAAAGCATTCGACAATATAAAATTCAAAAAAAAATATTCGAAATAGTCAAAAAGATTGGAACGAGTTTTAGGAATAGAGGGACAGTACATAGCTTATACAAAGAGCAAACAGCGATAATAGAATTAGAGCAGGAACATAGAAAAGTAAATATTGGGAAAGAAGCGAGACAATTTTTAACTTGTACATCAAAGAGGCAATAAATATTGTCAAGTGTAGGAAGACATTTGGAATTATTATGCAGGGACAAAAATTGATATTCTTAGATTTTCAGATGATATAGCGGTATTAGCATATAGCAAGGAAGAGTTAGAAGCTGCTCTTAATGGAATGGAAACATTTCTAACAGAGAGATACAGTATGAAAATTAACAAAAATAAAACTGAAGTACTAGTATGCAAAGGAGGGAAAAATAAATTAAAAACTAGAATACAAATAGGTAACGAGAACTTACAAGAGGTAATGGATTTCTGCTACCTAGGAAGCCAAATAACGCAAGATAGAAAGAGCGCAAAAGATGTAAAACAAAGATTAGCACAAAGTCATGCTACATTCAACAAGAAAAAGTAACTACTATATTCAAAGACAACAAATATAAAAACGGCTGTAAAACTGGATAGTAGGAGAAGCTTTTAAAATGTGATGCTACATACGTATGATGAATGGACAGACAAAGTTAAGAACAGGGAGGTACTAGAAATGGTAGTGGAAGAAAAAAATATGTGGAAAACTATAAAAATTAGGAGAAATAGGATGATAGGCCACAGGCATGAGGGAATAGTGAGAATATGTTAGAAGCAGAGATAGGAAAAAAGAGAGGTAGAGGTAGACCTAGGTTAGACTATTGCACACAGATAGTGAAAGATGTAGGCTGTAGGAATTTCAGGGAAATGTGTAGGCTAGCTCAGAATAGACATCAATGGAGGTACGCATCCAACTAGTTCCAAGATGGAAAACCTAATTACGAAAAAAATAACTGTACTTAAACATGATGATTATTATAAGCAACTAAAAGTATTGGTTTTGCAATGTTTTCAGCTAATGTTAATTGTGTGAAAGGATTCACTGGAAAACTATTAATTCGGCAAATGTTTTAATGTTGAGGGATATTGATAGAGGCTACTTAACCCCCTTCACATACCACTGAATTTCGGTGAAATAGGGCATATAATTAAAAAACAACAGAAAGGAAACCGAGGTATATTGAGGCTGTGGGAATTTCAGGGAATAGTGTAGGCTAGCTCAGGATAGAAATAAGTGAAGGTACGCATCCAACCAGTTCCAAGATGGAAAACCTAATTAAAAAAAATAACTGCAGTTAAGTTTGATGATTATTATAAACAACTACAGGTGTAGGTTTTGAAATGTTTTCAACTAATGTTGATTGTGCGAAAGGATATATTGGAAAACTATTAATTCGACAAATGTTCAAGTGTTGGGGAATCTTGGTAGTCGTAGGTTGCATAACCCCCCTCACATACCACTGAATATTGGGGAAGTAGGGTATATATTTGTAAAATAATAGAGGGGGGAACCAAACTGCGTCTAACAAGAAAGAGCAGCGGTTATATTCGAATACAACAAACATAAAAACAAAAAGAAAATTTTTGAAAGCATGTGTGGAGCACAGCACAGTACGTCTCTGAAATAGGGGTAGTAGGAGAAGTAGACAGAAAAATGGTAAAGCCTTTTGAAATCTTGTTCTTTCAGATGTATGAGTTTGATAGCATGGACAGACAAAGTTAATAACAAAGAGATTATAGAAATAGTAGGGGCATAAAGATATCTGTAGAAAACAAAAAAAATATGGGAGAAATAGAAGGGCAGGATACGTTCTAAGGCATATATTTAAGCAGAGATAGGAAAAAGTAAAAGGTAGGGGTAGACCTAGATCAGACTATTGCATGCAGATAGTGAAGGATGCAGACTGTAAATTTCAGAGAAATGTGTAAGTTAGCTCTGAATAGGAAACAGTGAGGGTACGTGTCTAACCTAATGATGATGAAGGGTCAGCTGCAGTGTGCATTAAATCGTTATCCCAAACTTGTTTCTTAAACAGATCTCCATAGTTAGCATCCGTAGCTTTAGGGTATCACAACAATACCTGCATTAGTTTATTTGTCTTTCAGTTACGCTAGAGCTGAATAGTGTATAGCCTTATACGAATATTACCATTTAAATATTGTATTTTGTACATCACATAAAAATTAAATTGTTTTCATTGAACCATCCAAAAGCGTCCAAAATACACAGTGATTTCATATTTAAATATCTATAGGTTAATGTTAGAAGCTGAATAGTTTATAGCCTTATACGAATATTACCATTTAAATATTGTATTTTGTACATCACATAAAAATTAAATTGTTTTCATTGAACCATCCAAAAGCGTCCAAAATACACAGTGATTTCATATTTAAATATCTATAGGTTAATGTTAGAAGCTGATGAATTCCGTATGTACGTCACATGTAAATTAATTTACTATGTAACCCCAGCCAAAACTTCTTTGTTCTAAATAATTTAAATAAAATTTCATACGGTTCGATAAATTACATTGTTTATAAAATTGCAAATATAAACATGTTAGATTATATGCGCTCTGTAGGGTACAGTTAAAATGCGGAGCTACCATTCTCAAGGTTTTGAATTCGAATCCTACAATTGCGTGACAATTTGTGGCATTTACAAAAGGGTCGAATAATTAGATTCAAAACGTTCCGGCATTCCGATAGGACTTCCGTTAAACGCAGTCAGCATACACTAAGATCTTCCTGCATTCCTATTGACTGTCTGGAAAAGGTAAAAGGTAAAAATAGCGGAACGATGTAATCGGAGATTTCTTCAGCGAGCTTATAAGGGAAGACGAAGCTTATTTAATGGACCCTTGTCAGAAATCCCATTCTTACCTCTCGCCTTGGTCGTGGTATACATGTGTGATTATTATATTTGTAACATAACTGTGAAAATGTAACATAATTTAAATGGTAATTAAAGAACGGGTTGAATAACTAGACTTGAGACCTCAGATTTTCCTATTGGTTTATTGTAAAACATGGGCAACATACAAAGACAACATGGCCCTACGTTCCAACGCAGTTAAATAGTTTCGATTGCCTGATTCACTGAATAGGTAAATAGATGCTCGGAAATAGATTTCAAGTGTATTAGGAGGTGGGAGGTTGTCCCAGACTCGCTACAAATCCCCTACCAACGAGTTAAAAATATTTAACTCATCAAATACATAATGTCTATCAATGCTCAAGCGAATACTCCACTGGAAAAGTACTTATATAGTTACTCGTTTAAGTTCTAGTAAAATTACAAAGAAATTGTAAATACATCGACGAAGCATAAAGTAAAATAATTAAGTTCAATGATCAACTTTTTATTATTTAGAACTTTCGAACTAGAATATAGGAACATATGACGTTAAAGAGAAAACAAAAATGTCCCGTTTGTAATTATAGTTTAAATAAAATTATCGCATAAGATGTAGCTTGCAGGTAAATTTTCCTCCGTCGTGTATAGTATACTCTATGGTTTTACCGCGATTAACCTTCAATAGCTTTTGTGTTGTAATGTGACGTGCGCCAGTTGTTGTACGAAGTTGTAAGAAGGCAGGTATGAGTAGTGTCATCAATGTAGACCCGAAATTTTAACCGCCGCTTTGGCCTCGAAACTATTAACCTTTATCCTCAAAACTTTTGATCCCTATATCACCTTTGAAAAAAAATTTTGTTGGTCCGACTCCATCTTCGTTTTTTCTTGGATCCGTTCCCTACCGCAGAGAAGAAAGACATTCGTCGCAAATTGAGCTTCCCATATTCAAGAAAACATTTCTCGCGCTTCTTGATATCATTTTTCTTCTACTAAGGATCCAGTCGATGTCGGATCACGTGATTTGCTTGAAGTGTATTTATTTTCGTATTCCAAATAAATACAAAATTTTAAGAGTTTAATCACTCTGTAAAAAGGTCAAAGAAGTATACATACAAAGTTTCAATGTGAATAAAAATAATCCAAGATTGTCTTAGATTTTTCTATCAAACGATTCGGCAATAATGTTACGCATGACCTTACGGTTAGCACTTGAACCTGCTCGCGCATGAAAACTTGACAAAGTAGACTTCGCTATCGGGTTTTGGCAGTTAGCATTCCTCGCCTTCGTGTCAAGATGTTGCTGTCTGTAGGAGGGAAAAGGCGGCTCCGTGGCCTAGTGGTATGTGTGTCTACTAGGCCCAAGGTCCCAGGTTCGAATCCCGACACGGTCCGCTTGAAAAATGTTAGGCGAGCATTTTTCACAAAAATACACCCTCGTTCGGATGAGAGGTAAAATGGAGGTCCCGTGTGTGAGTGTTGTCACGCACGTTAAAGATCCCTACCTTGCTTGGAACAGCAAGGGTTCGGCAAAATTTCAAATTTTCCAGGTAAAAAAAACTCGCTTCCTGGCCAATGTAGTACCTTCGGGTGGAGCATTGGAAAATCACATGTAATGTAGGAGGGAAAGCTAATCTAAGAATTACTATTAGAAGTGCATTTTTAATTCTTCTGAAGTTTTCATCGAGAAAAACGTTCTATTGTTTTGACCGCTGTCGCATTCAGTTTTTGGATTGAAACGATTTTGGAAAGTAATTTATCATTTATCATTCGCATTGTTGCTTGGATTCTCCGCTTTGTCTAACATACAAAATCCGTTGGCAAACTACACTGGACCTTTGTCCTGTTTTGAGCTCCATAGCGTTTTAAACCCTCTGTTTAAAATATACTCAACAGACTCACTTTTCTATTGAGTTGGACTAGATCCAGTCCCAATTAGTTCTAAAAAAGACTATTCTCAAATTGTTACCCTTTATTAGAGAGTAAATTTTAGCTGTTGGTGCTCGCTCATCTCACGCACCTTTACGCTCCGACAGAAAATGTCCCGCTCTTTTACTTAGAATTTGTATATCAACTTTGTTCATCGGTGATACTTCCACACTGGTGTTCAAATGGTTGATTTTATCGTTCGTCAGTGTTTTTGGATTGTTTCAAGTAAACACTTCATTCGTCGAACTGTAACTCATTTTGTGACTCGTTGGAAGACTAATCTTACCGCATCGCAGCCTTCTATGAGCCACCGTCCTCCATGTCGAGTCAGTCAAGTCTTTTTTGAGTACGGGTATTAATTTTGCTGGTTCCTTCTCTACTACCATGTTGTGAGTACGGCGGACTAAAGTGTTGAAGCATATATATATATATATATATATATATATATATATATATATATATATACTGGGTGCTTCAAAAATGTATACACACTTTAAACTATTGTAGTTTTCCGCACTACAAGGCTAATGTTATATTTCTTCGCCAGGTGCCAGCATAATCGTCCTCTATGTTATATTATCAGTTTGAATTTGTAATATCAACATGGCGGACGTACGTTTGAGTTTTGAAGAACGAAAGCAGGTTATTAAGTGGTACTGGAAGTTTGAGAATGTAAATGAAGTTCAAAGACAGTGGAGAAGGGAGTATGATACAGAACCACCTTCAAGATTAACAATTACACGCATACGAGACAAATTCGAAGTTCATGGAACAGTGTGTGATGTGCATAAAGGTCATTCAGGTCGGCCTCGAACAGCTACAAGTGATGAGTCATCAACGACAGTCTTGGAACTGTTTCAACGCTCTCCTAACAAATCTTCAAGGCAAGGGGCACGTGAAAGTGATGTAAGTGCTAGCAGCGTGCTACGCATTCTGAAGAGAGGCAAGTATCGTGTTTACATTCCAAGGCTGGTGCAACAGCTAAATGACGACGATCCAGATCGAAGGTTGCAATTTTGTGAATGGATTCAGGAGATGGTGATACGTGAACCGGGATTTATGGGTAGCATCATTTGGTCGGATGAAGCCCAATTCAAACTTAATGGAACTGTCAATAGGCACAATTGTGTTTACTGGTGTGAAGAAAATCCTCACATTACAATTGAAAAAGCTGTAAATTTGCCTGGTGTAAATGTGTGGTGCGGTTTGTCTTCAAGGGGACTCATTGGACCTTTTCGATTTGAAGGCACTGTAACTGGTATTAATTACCTAACAATGCTTGCTGATTCCATATTTCCTGCCATTCGTGCATTATACGGTAATGATGATTTTATTTTCAACAAGATGGTGCTCCGCCGCACTATCACAGGGACGTACGAGCTTACCTGGATCAAAATTTGTCGGGCCAGTGGATAGGACGCAGGGGCCAATCGAGTTTCCAGCACGCTCTCCAGACCTTACACCACTGGATTTCTTCTTGTGGGGCACAGTAAAAGATGAGGTGTACAAACGTAAACCACGTAACCTAGACATTCTTTGGAATGAGATTCAAGCAGTGTGTAGAGAAATCTCATTGGACGTTTTGATACGATGTACAGAATCTGTGGTGACTCGTACTCAGAATTGTATTGATGCTGCAGGTCACCAATTTGAACAGTATTAACATTTGTTATTTATGTTTCATTTACATTGGACTTTCAGCTTTCTATTTTCCTGAAATTTAACTTTGTAGAACGGTAAATAAATTTTCTATGGAAGTTCAAAGTGTGTATACATTTTTTTGAAGCACCCAGTATATATATATATATATATATATATATATATATATATATATGTGTGTGTGTGTGTCTCTTTATCTATATGGCTACCAGGGCATTCCACCTTGAATAAGTTTCTGATTTGTCAACCGACGCCTTTGTAGCTGCATTACGCCGATTTTTTTGCCAGGCGTGGCCGCAGTGATTATTCCTACAGTGATTGCGGCACAAATTGTGGGGGTGCCCATAAACAGTTAATTTCTCTCGCAAAATCAGCTTCCGCCAAGGAATATATTTCTTGTCACTTTGTACCGCCCTTTGTGCCTAATTTTTGTGGTTTGTGGAATGCGGGTGCGAAGTCGGTTAAAACCTTGCTTCTTCGCAATAGGTGAGCAAGTTCTGACCTACGAGGAACTGGCCGCTGTCTTTGTTCAAATTGGGGCCATGCTAGACACGCGTCTTTTCATCCTCGTGAACAGTGACCCAGTGACATCAGGTCACTTTATGAATTTGATACCTGTTCCGTCCTTGTAAATAGTAAATAGTTTATAGTTTAGGATTTATTATTTACTTGGGTTTGCTTGCTGTTCTCAATTCGACGCGGTAAATTAAAATTTTTGTTAGTCAAATTTTCCTAATGCGTTTATTTGATGTATATTAACCTTGTGAATGGTGAGCGTCTGTCGCGCGCGGAGGCACCAGATTCGATTTGGAATATCCAAGAAACTTGCTAAACGAAATCGTTTTACAAGTATTGGCAGTGTGTCCACATTAGCTAGTAGTGATCGCAGTGCCCGCATTAGCTTGAAGTATTGTAGAACCCGCAGATAGTAAAATATTCGTAGAGACCCCATTATTAGAAGAATGTTATCGAACCGCTGTAGCAACAAGCCGCGCTAGTATTTTGAAACCGCTCAAAAAATATCGTTGAAGAAACCGCATATCCTCGTTTATTACAAGTCGCTAAAAATGTTATCGTAAAACCGCAATCGTACTTTATAGTGCCGTCTTGTTTGTGAATTGTTACACACCGCGTTGGTGTTCGCATCGTTTTGTCCATGTGCCGCGTCCAGTGTGCACGTGTTACATGCCGCTAATTGGATATTATACACTTTGTTTGCACCGCCCTAGTTCGTGTGCTGCAAACTATTAATTGGTTACAACTTCTTTCATCGTTGCCGTTTGCAGGTGAGTACAAAGAATAAACGCTACTTTGTTTCTTTCTCATGTGCATAAACAGTAATTGTGTTGCTTGTTTGAAACACGCTATAGAAAAAATACAGTCCATTCCTCTCTACTAAGTTGAGTTATCGAAACTCACCGCGTACAATACCTTTAGCCGATATTCCAGAACTTACCCTTTCCGACCTTCTGCTCAACCAAATTCATTAAGATTTCTGGTCTCGGTGGTCTAAGGAATATTTGCAGACGCGCCAACAACGGTCTAAGTGGCACAACACGTCTCGGCAAGTTCAGGTGGACACCTTAGTGCTAATTAAAGCCGACAACATTCCACACCTTCGATGGTCCCTTGGACGTGTTGCTGCGATCTATCTAGGTGCTGATGGGGTCGTTCTGGTTGTTACTCTCAAAACCGCACAAGGTAAGCTGAAGCATCCTGTCACTAAACTCTGTCCTTTACCTTCGCTGTAAATTTTCCTTTATTTTTCTTAATATAATTTTCTTTTGTTTTTGTTTTTGTTCGCGTAAATATTTCCTGGGTTTTCTTATATTAACTAATTTTTTTTTGTTTTTTCCTTATTCCGTTCCACCCTTTGCAGTTATTTTCTTTCCAAAAATGCCTTGTATTTTGGTAGGTGGTATGTTCCGTTTGCATTTATAGTTTAATTAAAATTATCGCAGAAGATGTAGCTTGCAGGTAAACTTCCCTCTTTCGTTTATATAGTACAATCTAAGGTTTTTTCGCGATTAACCTTCAAGTGCGTTTGTGTTGTGGTGTGCCGCAGTAATTCTTTTCTTAACCATTCTCCGGAGTCTTTACGCTCGTTTAGATTACTGTTAGAAATGGATATTATTATTAAAAAATACAAAACACAATTCACTTAACACGCACATCAGAACAGTCTGCAATAGTTTTAGCAACAACTGTTCAGATATGTGTGTTAAGTGATTTGTGTTTTTTAATAATAATATCTATTTCTAACAGTAACATATCCTTAAAAAACCTATCGTGGGACTCGTTCGAGCATAAAGACTGTGGAGGTTAGTTAAGGAAAAAATTTTTGCGTGCCGCGAGCCATTTATATAAAGTTGCAAGAAAGCAGATGTTCGTAGCTATGATCGATGTATCAACGTTTTTTTGAGTTCCATAAATGGGCAACCGCTTCTTGTTTTACCATCGCCACCGCCGCTATAAGTTGCAGTGTACTACTGGTAAATACTTGAAGGTTCCGTATATTAAAATTGCTAATATTTTACATGTCTACTATTCTTCACTATCTGTGGTTGTTGAAGTCAACGCACATAAAACAAAAAACTCGCAAAATTAATGAGAACCTGTAAAATGGGTTGCCTAGCTTGAATATATAGTAATGTAAACCTTCGAAATATAGTCGTAAAATAATACCTATTTATACAAAAGATACCGATATATTTAGAAGTGGAAAGTAGTCGTAACAACTTTGATATAAAGATTATTTACATTAATTTAGGTGATGCAATTGCTCTACTGATCCTTAACAGAAACCGCACCGAATTAATGCATTGCATTAATATTAGTAAAATACAAAAATGCTTTGGAACTAGTGGGTCAAAAGAATTTAAAAAACATTTAATGTCTAAAAAATACATTTTAACTTTTCTTTGCTATGGCACGTAATTACTTTAATATTAAAACATAAATCTTATTTTCTTTATGATTAATAAATGGAGTAGTATTTTTAACGCGATATTAAAAATAATAACAGTAGTTGGCGATACTGTTATTTTATTTTTATATTCAAAATAAATGTTTTTACAATTGCAAATTGAAGTAAGATAAAAGGAGCATTTTAATTGGAGTATTAGAAGTGTGTGACTATCCTATGGGATCGATATGAGTTCTACGTATTGTTGTGCACACGGTAACATTATCTGCGGCACTAATGCTGCTATGTGTTTTGGTGTGTTGTTTTTGCAATTTAAATCGTGAATAACTTTTTAATAAAATGTTCTCTTTAAAATTACTTCACCAAAGCATAACCTAGGTAAGTTTTATTTTTACAAAGCAATGCTCTTGGATAATCATATTCAGAGAATCTTCTGTTATTAGATACTTTCTTCAACAAATAAATTAAAAAGCATATTTATTCGATACGAATTAGTATTATTACAAACAGTTGCTTTTTCCTTTCATGACTCTGAATGAATATACATTTACTTATTAAGAAGTTGACCGGCATTACTTTATTGATCCACTGTTACTGTCACATATATTTCAAATTTAAAAAGGGTTAAAAATTCAGCCTTTGCTACATTTATCGTTTTACTCAAATGCTTTGTGCCGTGATGCTAATTGCTATAAATGCAACTAATTCTTTTAACAAACCATTTTAATTAATTCAAATTTGACGTTTAATACGTTTTCCAATAGTGTGATTATTGTCTAGTGTTCCTTTGGCAAAAAAATTAGTTTTATATTGTTGCGATCCACTATTAGGCAACCCGTCAAACATACAAACGCCCGGGGCACAGCGTATTCTTCAGCATTCGAGAATCCTTCTAGAAAGTACTGGAGCATGAGTCATCCTTTTTAATCCAGAGTATATATAAGACCGCTAATGAATGCAAGAGTCAATCTATTCTTGAATATCTAATATAAATTATATCGTTGTAAAGTAAACGTAGTTGAGTTTTTAGAATATATACATAAATGATATGCTGTGTCTAATGTGCATGCAGCTTGCAGTATATATAAATAAATAGAAGTGTATAAACAAATAGTTGTGTTAGTGTGGTTATTGGACCTAGGGTAAAGAAGTTAGTTTAAGAAGATATTAGTGCTTGTAAATTCATTAGTGTAATAGTGCTTCATTGTTAAGTGGACTGAAAACATCTATAAATAAGGCATATATTGTTAATTAGACTTGTGAACAGTGAGTAATAAAGACCATTATTATTACTTGTTTTAAATTAAAGAAACGCGGTAGTAGTAGCCCGTTACACTGGTGTCAGGCATTTGTGGGGTATATAGTGATTAATTTAAAACACAAGTCTAAAGACATTTAAGTAGTTTATATATGCCAGTTACAAGGAGTCAAAATAAGATGGAGGCAGAAAGTTTAATGAATTTCCTTAAGGATTTTAAATCCGAAATGCAAGTGACACTTAGTGAAAATGCTGAGAAAATGGAGGAGAGGTCGGCTAAACTGGAAGTGACACTAAATGAAAAGTTTACTGAAAATTCTGCAAAATAGATGAAAAGTTTACTGAAAACGCTGAGAAAATGGAAAGGTTAAGTGAAAATGCTGCCAAAATGGAAGAAAAGTTGAATGAAAGTACAGCCACGTTAGAACAAAGATTAATAGCAAGCTCCATTGCATTGAAAGAAGATGTCACTGAACAGGTAAAAACAGTTGAGCAAAAGTTGGACAGTAAATTGGTAAAAATGGAAGAAGATATGATGAGGCTGCAAGAACAAGTGATTTCACTAACAACACAGCCACTTGAAATACCAAGCCAAGTTGTTAATCAGAACATTCCAGAAATAAGAACCATGGAAAGAAGCGAGTCAATTCCATCTAAATTTAAAGTAAAACCACCTACATTCGATGGTAAAACACCTTGGCCCACATATTTGAAACAATTTGAAGCTGCTGCAATAGCCAACGGTTGGTGCAACAAAGAGAAGGCTATCTCCTTAATAGTGGCCCTACGGGGGGAGGCTCTTAACATCTTACAAACGATTCCCGATCACCAGCAGAATGATTACGGCCTCTTAACATCAAAGCTTGAGATGAGATATGGAGATGCTCACCTTCAACAGGTTTACCACGCACAAGTTAAGAACCGCTCGCAAAAGACAAGTGAAAGCCTGCAAGAATTCGAAGCTGACATCGCCAGATTAGTTAGATTGGCATATCCAACGGCACCAGATAGCTTCCTCGAACAACTTGCTGTACAAACATTTGTGGATGGCGTTAAAGATGGCGAAATACAGCAAGCGCTAAGATTAGCACGGCCAAAAATGTTAGATGACGCACTGGCTCATGCGCTTGAATTTGAAGCAGCTAAACAGGCATCACACAGAATGAGTCACAAAGTTCGGTCTGTTTTAGAGGAACCTGATCAAGCGCAGAACAGCATAGATGAAATAATCAACCGTGTGGAAAAGCTTGAAAGACAACGACCGCGGAGATGGGGTCTGCGATGCTGGAACTGCGGCGAAGTTGGTCATATACAGAGACGCTGCACTCAACCAAAAAAACAACCGGTTGAGCAGCAGGAAAACTAAAGCAAGTCGACGTAAGGGGGCGAACGTCGACAGCACAACGTAGTGCCCCGGAGATTATCATCCGTGCTGCATCGTCGATGGGGAGTCTGGACAGCATTTATATCGATGGAAGAATTAATGGTAGGAGTGTCCGATTACTCGTGGATACAGGAGCGACAAAAACTATTGTGAGACCAGATTTGGTTGGTCGTGGAAAAGTGCTACCTGTATCGGTGTGTCTTCGAACGGCAAGTGGTGAGAAAATTTGTACTCACGGAGAGACTGCCGTTATGTTGACAATTGGGGACAAATTAATTAATCATCGAGTGTTGGTAGCTGAAATTACAGAAGAAGTGATCTTGGGAATGGATCTCATGAGAAAATATGGGTTTCATGTAAACATGAAAGAAAATGTGCTTCGGATAGATGATGATGAGATTCCATTTCAAGACAGGAGTAACCAGACGATGCAAGTTCGAATGATTTGCGATATGAAAATACCCGAGAAGGCGGAAATGATAGTAATGGGACGCCCGGATGGTACGCTCCGGGAAGGACAAGTATGCATGATGGAAGCAACTGAATCGGGAATGGGTCGGGAGGGACTCCTGATTGGAAGAACGCTGGTAAAGTCTCGAAATATGGTACCAGTAAGGGTGCTGAACATTAATCCCCATACAGTGACCCTGAAGAAAGGCATGATTGTGGGAAGTTGCATTCCAGTATGTCATATTAAACGTTGTGTGGACGACACGAAAAATAAACCAACCAACGGTTGCTCACAGAAATTGCTGGATATGTTGATACCCTCGTGTCAAGGATTAAATGGCGACCAACTGGGCAAGGTAAAAGAACTGGTCGGACGATATCGAGGTGTGTTTGCACTGGATGATAGTGAGAAAGGAAGGACGAATGTTGTGCAACACAAGATCAATACTGGAGATGCGCAACCGATAAGAC
This sequence comes from Platerodrilus igneus, assembly GCA_036346225.1. NCBI lineage: Eukaryota > Metazoa > Arthropoda > Insecta > Coleoptera > Lycidae > Platerodrilus > Platerodrilus igneus. Next base: position 678,038 of record JARFIW010000565.1, read on the forward strand.
AACACCCAGGCGGCTTCCTTTGGCAAAACGTAAGGAAGCTGAGCAAATTATCACCGATATGGAAGAACAGGGAGTGATTGAACCCTCGAATAGTCCATGGGCATCCCCGGTAGTACTTGTCAAGAAAAGGACGGGTCGACAAGGTTTTGTGTAGACTACCGGCGGCTTAATAATGTGACAAAGAAAGACAGCTATCCTTTGCCCAGAATTGATGACACCTTAGATACTCTATCCGGATCTAAATGGTTTTCGACCTTGGACTTGAAAAGCGGATACTGGCAGGTAGGCTTGGAGCCAAACTATAAAGAAAAGACTGCCTTTACAATTGGAACTGGATTATGGCAGTTCAAGGTCATGCCATTTGGATTATGCAATGCTCCTGCTACTTTTGAACGATTGATGGAGTCGGTACTGCGTGGACTGTCCTGGAAGACATGTCTGGTGTACCTGGATGACGTGATAGTGTTAGGTCGGTCTTTCGAAGAACATCTTAAGAACCTAGAGGAGATATTCCAGAGATTACGGGGGGCAAACCTTACATTGAGCCCCAAGAAGTGTCACCTGATTGGAAAAGAGGTGAAATACCTAGGACATGTCGTTTCGGAGACCGGAATAAGAGCTGACCCTGACAAAATAAAAACGGTACAGGAGTGGCCTACACCAGCAGATATACACCAACTACGCAGTTTTCTAGGATTGTGCACATATTACCGACGTTTTATACTTGGGTTTGCGAACATTGCTAAACCGTTAACAAAATTAACCGAAGATGGACAAGAATATGATTGGAATGACGACTGCCACAGAGCATTTGAACAACTGAAACGGCTACTAGTTACAGCACCAATTTTGAGTTATCCACGGATGGAGGGGAAATTTGTGTTGGATACCGATGCCAGTAACACAGCTATAGGAGGCGTTCTTTCTCAAGTGCAGGACGGACAAGAAAAAGTTATTGGGTATTTCAGCAAGGTCTTGTCGCGGCCAGAAAGGAACTATTGTGTGACAAGAAGGGAGCTGTTGGCCGTCGTCAAATCCGTAGAGCACTTTATAAGTACTTATACGGCCGTAAATTCCTGTTGAGAACAGACCATGCTGCACTGAAATGGTTACTACAGTTTCGAAATCCTGAAGGGCAAGTGGCAAGGTGGATAGAGCGGCTGCAGGAATATGACTTTGATACAGAGCATCGTGTAGGAACTAGCCATCGGAATGCAGACGCTCTATCAAGGAGACCTTGTCCGGTGGACTGCAATCATTGCTCCAAGATGGAAGAGAAAATAAGTGTCATCCATAGAATGACGGTAACCGATGATACTTGGCAACTCGAAAGAATACGAGAAGACCAGGAGAATGACGCCGAATTGGGACGTATTATTGAGTGGAAAATAGAGGACAACGACCAGCTTGGGAAGAAATTAGTATTCTAAGTAGGAGCCTGAAGGCATACTGGGCACAGTGAGACTCCTTGATGATGGAAAATAAAATCTTGAAACGACGCCTGGAATTTGAAGATGGCACTGAGATACTTCAAGTGATAGTGCCGAGAAGCAGAGTGCCGGAAGTGTTGCAGCACTTGCACGATGGTATTTCCGGAGGGCACTTTGGCGTGAAAAGAACTCTCGAGAGAGTGAGAGAAAGATTCTATTGGCTGAACTGCAAAGATGATGTGAAGGAGTGGTGCCGGAAATGTAAATTGTGTGCCTCTGCAAATGGCCCGGTCTCAAAACGGAAAGCCCCAATGAGACAGTATAACGTGGGGAATCCTTTTGAGAGGGTAGCCATTGATATAGCTGGTCCGTTTCCTGAATCAGAGAAAGGAAATAAATACATCTTGGTTGCAATGGATTATTTTACCAAATGGCCGGAGGCATATGCTATACCTAACCAAGAAGCCGAGACGGTTGCAGATGTACTAGTCAGGGAGTTGTTTTGTCGTTTTGGAGTTCCGTTGGAATTACACTCCGATCAAGGTCGAAACTTCGAATCGGCGTTGTTTCAAAACGTCTGCAAGCACCTTGGAATCAGGAAAACTAGAACCACGCCACTTCATCCTCAATCGGATGGAATGGTTGAAAGAATGAACAGGACGTTGGGAAAGTACCTGGCCAAAGTTGTCTCTGAACATCAACGAGACTGGGACCAATATTTACATTTATTCCTACTGGCGTACCGATCTTCGGTACACGACAGCACAGGATACTCGCCCGCTTGCGTAATGCTAGGACGTGAACTGCGGCTACCATGTGATCTTCAGTTTGGATTTAAACCTGGAGAAGAGATCGCAGGTGAAGATTACGTTAGTAAGCTTCGTGAAAGATCAAATAGTATTCACGAAAACGTCCGAAAGAATATACAGGCAGCAAGCGATCGAATGAAATCACAATATGACACGAGAGCACAAGAAGGTGGTTATCAACCTGGAGATTTAGTGTGGTTGTACAATCCACAAAGAAAACGTGGATTGTCGCCAACACTACAAAGACAATGGGAAGGGCCGTACGAAGTGTTAAAAGGATTAATGATGTAGTGTACCGGATCAGAAGATCCCTCGTGGTAAACCGAAAGTGGTACACTTTGACCGTTTAACATCCTACGCTGGCAACAACCAGGAAGACTCGAATAATGATAATGGTGTTCGGCAAGTTATTAATCATGAGCCAAATGTAGATTTTGAGAGCTTTATGGCGGCGTATGGTGGTTCCGCTAAAGCGAGATTTGGCGTTGTTGTTGAAAACAGCAAGATCTGTTTAGAGCACCAGAAGAGTATTCCCTTGCACATTGCGTAGCTCAAGATTTGGCAATGTCAAGGGGAATAGCTGTTGTTTTTAAGAAAAAGTTTGGATGTGTAGATGAATTAGTACAACAGCAGCCAACTGTAGGAAAAGCTTTGGTTCTTCAAGATAAGAATCGTTATGTTTACTATCTGGTCACCAAAAATTCTTCATGGCAGAGACCTAGTTATGTACATCTATGGGAGGCTTTGCTGAATCTTAAAGCTCAGATGATGTAAAATGGAGTAACGAAACTAGCGGTTCCCAAGCTAGGTTGTGGACTGGATCGCTTAGATTGGAGGATAGTCCGAAATATGCTAGAAGTAGTTTTCCAGGAAACCAACGTCCAGGTTCTTGTTTGTTGTTATCAACCGGTTGCCTACCAAGACCAAGAAAAGAGTGTTGACTGTTACTTCCAACGACGCGGTGGATGCACCAGAAGAGATAACTGCCGATATCGTCACCAGTCATCGAATTGGCGTCAAGATGGATTTACAGTTACGAGACGTAACGGTTTTAAAGAGGGGGCAGTGTTGCGATCCACTATTAGGCAACCCGTCAAACATACAAACGCCCGGGGCACAGCGTATTCTTCAGCATTCGAGAATCCTTCTAGAAAGTACTGGAGCATGAGTCATCCTTTTTAATCCAGAGTATATATAAGACCGCTAAAGAATGCAAGAGTCAGTCTATTCTTGAATATCTAATATAAATTATATCGTTGTAAAGTAAACGTAGTTGAGTTTTTAGAATATATACATAAATGATATGCTGTGTCTAATGTGCATGCAGCTTGCAGTATACATAAATAAATAGAAGTGTATAAACAAATAGTTGTGTTAGTGTGGTTATTGGACCTAGGGTAAAGAAGTTAGTTTAAGAAGATATTAGTGCTTGTAAATTCATTAGTGTAATAGTGCTTCATTGTTAAGTGGACTGAAAACATCTATAAATAAGGCATATATTGTTAATTAGACTTGTGAACAGTGAGTAATAAAGACCATTATTATTACTTGTTTTAAATTAAAAAAACGCGGTAGTAGTAGCCCGTTACAATATTTTAAACACACATACGCAACACGCACTCACGTACGCGTGCCTGCACGCGTACTTATACGTACCTACAAAATTACTAATACAGACATACATATGCGCACTCACGCATATAATATATATATATATATATATTGCCGTGTTAATAAGGTCATTTAGGGGTAGTTAGGACCTATAGTATAGCGCACTTCATATAAATTACATAAGGGCTCAGAAAACGAGACAGTTTTCTTAAGAAAACCAGAAATACGATGATTAGGCTGGAAAGTAAATGACAACGCCCTGTATATAAACCATAATCATAATTAATTTAGATAATGAAAAATATTTTAGAAGATTTATTTGAATAAACAAATTCGCAAGTCGTGAAACAACGTGAACGGAAGCTGAAACGCGACACACATGAATAACGCATCATTATTACGCCAAGAATCCTAATTAAAACAAGCAGGTTTAAAAATGTGTAAGATAGAAAACGCATAGAATTTAATACATAAATTGTATTAAGTCTACGTAACTAGAAAGCGAAAATCAGCACCTGATATATTGGAAACAAACACGGCATGGTGATAAAATCAAAGTTCACTAAATTTATTGTACAAACAATGGTCTACGTGATCTAGAAATATGAAAATCTAAGAAAATGAATACAATTAACTCAAAATGCTACGTGCCGAAATCAGCGCGTTCATTTTAATATACAACAAAATACGATACGAATACCCAAAGCCTGGTATGTAAGAATCACGTATAATAGCGAACTCTGCGCTTGTCAATAGATAGGCGATTCTTTTAAATACGATCGGATTTGTATACAAATCAGTTCAACATGAATTAAGGCTTAGTCCACATTACTGAAAAAAAAAATATTTACGTGAAGCGATTTATTGTGAAGTAATAAATGGTACAATGGTAATTATGAAAAATTAAAAGAGGTTTGTCGTATTAACCCTTTAAAAACATAAGTAACAAAGTTATTTTAATTTAAATTCTAATATTAACATTAATAAAAAGGACTCTGAATAATTATTGGATCCACTGAAGAAATTCAACAAGCATTTAATTCAATTATTAATGACCAGGAAGTTTAACAAAGGACGCTAAAATAATTTAAAGCTATGCTAAGAAAAATGCAGACTAGACCTAAAGCAGATCTGGATTTAACGTTGGGAGTATTAAATCACTAAGTTGAATACGGGATCAGTTGGTACAGGGACTGATTCGAGCTTGAAACAACAGGTTAGCCAATCTGAATGTTTTATTACTTTTATTTGTAAATATTTCGTTATATATTCCTAATTTGAATAATTTAAAAATTACTTTCATGAAAATTTTGTGAGGGTCAACAAAGATCGTTTTTTTCTACACGTTATAAATTACGTAAATTTTTAAAGAAGTTGAATGAACTTTCATTGGGCTTCAGATAATAATAATAAGGGTGATTTTTGCTGGATTTTGATTAACTTTGGGAATGATAATTATTAATTTTTATTCAATTATTAAAAGAAAGTAGAATTCTTAAACATTTCATACATTGTAAGTATTTTTGATATTATAATAATTGTGCTTAATGGTGTTTTGGTTTAAAGAAACAGGAAGTAGAGGTAGAAGGTAAATTTAAAGGCTTTGTCGTATTGTCGCAAGCTCCATGCGTAATTAAAAACTGAGCTAGCCGAGATAATTAAAAATATATATTAAAAATAAAAAATTGACAGAATAATAATTTTAAACTTTTTAATTCACAAAAAGAGCGCACCGGGTTATTGCTATCGTATCACAACAATATATATATATATATATATATATATATATATATATATATATATTATCGTGTAGATTCTCTGGAAACGATCGAGCCCCAGCGTTGGGTCGCCTTAATGTTGTGAAGCTTTGCTCTGACTTTGGGTACCAGCGTTTGGACGCCAAAATGTTGCGTAGTTATCCTTCTGGATTAGCCCACTAATTTGTGCCCCAATGTTGGGTCGTCATAATGTTGGGATGTTAACCTGTAAAAGTCGTGCCCCTCAATTTGGGTGCCATTAATGCTGTAAAGTTATCCTCGGCTGCTCCTCTCTTGACTCCTTAATCCACTAAAACCTCTTAAAACCAACATAGACGCTTACCTGTTAACGCTGAATTTAAAAACTCCCGCTCACTGCCTCTATGCTGAAACCTAATAGAAATTCACACCCTACTATCACACTTTCAAAATAACGCAATTCACAAAATACATCACCCTCTATTTACATGAAATAAATATTACATTTTTAAAATACTTTTCCTTGTGTAGATTCGTGTTATTGGTAATGTGAATAATTTCATTTTCAAAAGTAATTCAAATCGATAACCTTATTAAACAAATATTTAATTAAAGTAATAGGGCGTTCCTCATACCTTACGTTAACCCCTTTGTTTTATCATGAGCTCATAGTAAAGCTCTTTAAATGTGAGTGCAATTTACTGCACTACAAAAATAAAATAAGCCCCCTACACTTCTTTACAACATAGCCTGGTTATCTGTAAATTAATTATCCTTGACTACCTAAATAAATTTCATTTTCATCTAAAGTCCCATACATTTTCAGTTCATTAAATATATCAAATAAAAAACACTCCAAAGCACAAAAAAAATTTAAAAAAGTCATAGCAAATATTTACCATAAAATGTTTTTATACAATTGGTTACCTGGTAACTATCTTCCAACAGGTAACCGCCAACCAGCTTTTGAAGATGATGCCGTCCAGTATGGCACTAGTCCATGAAACAGCTTCCCGGTTGAATCGCCATCATTCTGTGTTTGCTGCTACCCCAAAATCTTGTCATTTAAAATAAAACCATGAGCATCCAATTTCCAAAATTTACTCTTCGTATTCTCAAATAAATTAATCAAAAATCGCTGCCTTCACCATCAAATACTTCTAAATTTTAATAACTTTCGTGCATTCCAAAACCACAATTATAATCGTTTGTATTTACATACGAAATTTACTCTTCGTATAATATGATTTATTCGCTTTTTAATTCACTTGACTTGTCATCTTACTAACTTATGTGCAATTATACATAAATTCACTAACTTTCACTAAAAGTAACTCGATGAAGCGCGAAAGACTGAAGAAAAAATAAAAGAGCGTCACCCCCTTTGAAAGTGGTTTATATAGCCTTGCTACACCTCTCCTGTTTTCAAGTTCGCACGTAAATTTTTGAACGTACAACAATATTCTGTGTGAAAGCACCAACTGTTCTTCATTTTCTAAAACTGCTCGCATAACTGCCTCGATATTACCGCGAAAAGCTCTAAGGACTCTTCGTTTCCTTTGAATTACAATAACAAACACGTTAAAATACTTGGGAAAGCATATACAACAGTCAACCGTCCCTGCGATTTCGGAAATCTAGCCTCAACCGCAAATCGATTCCCAATACGTCCACGCCTTCAAACTCAAACAAACATCTTTTCATTTCCCTTGTTCATATAGCCTCTTCTCACACATATGCTTCCACCTGCTGGATATTTGCCCTACCTAATATAAACTTGTCGCACGCATACCTGTATCGTCCAATCACCTCGTTCAATTTCTTTTTTTTGCTTTCAGTCGATGCGCGCCTGCTTATAACATTCCTAGAAATTATTGATTTCGTTTCCCTCTCCAAAATACGTTTGTTTGTCGTTTCCCTCCTATACTACATCTACAAATAAATCTGTTTCTCTCTTGTATTCATGCGTTTCTGCCCCGTTGTTGTTCCTCCATGACAGTTGTTTCTAGCTTCTCTTCGATACTACCTTTATAATTAAAATTGATATTTTATACAAACATACTGCTTCTTCGTCCTACTTATATGTTCTCTGTTCTGTCCTTGTTGTATATTGACTATGCTAATTTCCAACGGTCCTTTCCTTCTTGTAACACATTAGATTTTAGAGTTATGTTTATTGTAACGTGTTATCTTGAAATATCTCCCTCTTTTTGTTTGTACGCTATGCTTTGAAACGTTTCTGTTTTTACCCTTAAGAATAATAATTCTATTTTAACGAATATGCAAAGCTTTTATGTTTTTATGTTTTCGTATAATGCCTTAAATAAAAATTAAAAGTAGTATTTTTATCTTGTTGTTTCTAATTCTTATTGCCCTATCTTTCAACAAATATTATGCTACGTCATTCCTAAGTAAATATAACTAAAGTTAAGTTAATCCTATATTATACGTTGCCTAAGCCCTAAACTAATTATTTAAAATACCTTAATTATTTAAAATGTCTAATAGACTTCTCTATATCCTAGCTTGACTTAGGACCCTATGTATCTACAATTAGCTACGAATTACACGACGATATATATATATATATATATATATATATATATATATATATATATATTGCTACGATGTGCCCCTCAAAAAGATATCTGCTTAAAAGTTTTACGATTTGGGCGCCATTAATTGCTACGAGCTCCTGAATCACCTGTTAAAATTCTACTACTACTGCCCCTCAATTGGGCGTCTATTACTTGCTATGTCCAGCCCTTAAAATACAAAAAGCCCCACGTTCAGGGTGCCAAATTAATTGCTGCGAGGCGCTGCTATTAAAAAGATATCTGCTTAAAAGTCCCACGACTTGGGTGCCATTAATTGCTACGTGCTTCTGAATACAAGTTCCACTTTTGTGGTGATGCGATGTACCTATTTTAAATATTACCTGTGCTTAATGAAGTTTTTCACGGCTGCTCAGCTGCTTTCTGAAATACAAAACTAACTACTCGACAATAAAACGCTGCGACGGTAAATAGCCTACATTTATTAACATACCAGTAAGAATGTACACGCCAAAATTAAAATTAAACTCCTCTTTCGCACATTAATTATAAGTTATATACATCCCATTTAAAATACTCTCTTAGTAGTACATTTCGATATCAATAATTACCTCAGATAAATTTTTCTTTCTAATTAAATCAGAGAAAAAAATAGGGTTTTACCACATTTCTTACTTTAACCCATAGTAAAACCTTAACCTTTCGTGCTAATTTTTGCACATCAATAATCAAAAAGACCCTTTTACCTTGTACATAAATCAAATATTACAAATGTCATAAATCACTCCTTAACATAAATTCCCACATAAAATACCGTAAAAATAACTCGACTTGAAAATTTCAATCCGCGCCTCGTCCCTTGTTTGTCCTTTTAGTTCATAAAATTATGCCCCCCAATGCACCAAGTTATTAAGCACCTATTTACACACATATACAACGAAAAGCATCAGTTACCTGGATTTCATGTTCACCTACGCGCTAGCTACCATTGTATCGAGAACTGCTGCATTCAGGAACACCCCAGTCTCGATTGCTATTACCGCAACTGCAACTTACAACCATATCACCAAGAAGTTATCTCCTCTACCAATTTGATAGGGCATCCAGACTCCAAACTTCTTTTACTAGTACCATAAATTGTTAATCAACCAAAACCAACCAAATACTGACATCTACTCCATTTCAAATCGCATACTTGGCACACTTCGTGCAAATTAAAATCAAACAGTTTTTATTTGCATCAATTGGCGTATATTAATTGAACTTTTATGCAAACGTAAAAGCATTTTAGCCTTGGAGCCGTCAGCTTATCGAAAATCAAGAGCGACGTACTCCTGTGAAAACATAAAAGCTGTAAGCTGGTTGAAAACTAAGCCATGTTCGGCGGTTTATATCTAGTTTCTCCACCCCTCAAAGCCTGCCACAATTCCTCAAACATTCGTACACAATTTTTAAAATCACTTCACTTCCAACGGTCACAGTTTTCCAAAAACTGCCCCATACAAACAAACTCACGTACACGATTTTCTTTGAAAACACAAGTTTCACACTCCCGTACTAAAACGTTTCGTCGTATTCAAATATCTCACTCCAATAACGTTGTGTATATCTACTCCAGCTGACGTAAGTTACCGTTTAAACTACGCCTATCTTGACATTTGTTATTTTTATCCCACTTCTGCATACGCGCTAAAAGTCACCTATCTCTTACTTTGTTTGCAAACTTCGTTTGTAACGAATGACAATAACCCACTCCAACTCAAGTTTCATATCGTTTTTAAGAAGCTATAAATTTCTTTAATTGACGGCGGAACTAATAATTCTTTGGAATTTGTTGTTGTTTGTGCAGTCCTAATCTACCCTATACAAGGAAAAATGCGACGGTTACATTTGTTTATACTTTAATGATACTAAGAAACTAGCTTCTTCTAAAACACGTTTAAAAGCTTCTACATAATAATATAACTGCCAACTACTTGTAAACTAAAAGGTTTGAAATGAAACCAAAGCTTTTGAAAATATTCCTACAAATTAAATACGAAATGCAATGCTTTTTATTTATATGAGTAATTATCTGTAAGAATTAAGCTAAATTACACTTTAGCTTCTTGAAATTTTTCGAAATAAATTAAATTCTAGAACTATTAACTTTAAAAACGCGTCTCAACGTTGTTTGTTATTTTCAAATGCTAAACCACGAAATAAATTACCAAATGAATAATTAATGTCTTTTTAACCCCTAAATATCACAGTAATATATATATATATATATATATATATATATAATATATATTAATGTGATAAGAAGGTCATATTGGAGTCAATGAGCACCATATTCTGTAAATAAAACAACCCAAAACAAAAAAGAAATTAAAATCACAGATGACAGAAAATTATCTTGTACTATAAAACAACATGAATGAAAACAGACCAATTAGTGAGTTAAAAGCTTTGACCAATATAATTTTTACGATAAGATAAGATGTTTAATATTAAATGATACAACCGCGATAACAGGCGAGCATTTCCATTCATTCTTGGAACGCAACACAAATTAACAAAGATAGTTGTATTGTATCGCACCTGGTCGCAGCTACTAATCTGTAGTCTAACCTACCTGTGGATGAACGAACGCCCTCTCTTGACAATACCTGGCTGTGATGAAGTCGTCTGTAGCTGGACTAGTGACCAAAATTTAACCCAAATATACACACTGAGATGGCATTAAGGCGGGAAGGTTTGAAATAAAACTACAGTAGTTGTCGACCCTACTTTAATTATTATATAACTTCAAAATTAGGCTACCATCAATTATACATGAATTACAAGAGCAAACAGTGTCAGACTCCCTGGGTTAACGCTGAGGAAAGAGTATCGGCAGATAAAACCTCAACAACCCCACGCTTCTAACTGCATAAATACACTTCTCCAAGGATGGGGCGGTGAACAAACATCCTGTGCACTTTTAATATTACGGGATGTCAACTGTTATCTGACATACTACATATGAGACTGAAGAAGTGTTAGTGTAGTCTAGCTAATCTTTTCTAGAAGGTACCAGGGACTGCTATGTCATTACTACCCGGCTAAAGTTGAAGAGGCAGAACACCGGAAAGATAAGGACCTTGACTACCAATGTTATACCCCACACGGTCATAAAATGTTAGTAAATTCAACAAAGGCTCAAACATACACGTTTATCGTACATACCATTAGCAGTTTCCAGCCCGTTTGGGAATATGGTTTACAATGGCTAACCTACATTCCATCGTTGCATAAGCATTACTACAAATACATTGGCAAAACAAATATTTATAAACAAACATGAACATATGCTATGATGTACCAAACAAAGGGTAAAATTGAATCGACTATCTCCTACATAGTCATAATACAAACGCGTCAATACGGGGTAATAGCAGAGGTTCGCTATAATCACACCTTAACAAAAATAAATAAATCTCAATATTAGTTATCGATAGAATTGTAGGTTTTAATTATGTCAGATAACACACTAACTTATGGTTAGGTTATAAAATCCAGACATAACGCACAACTAAAAACTGAAATAAACAATTACATAATCATCACAAGTTATTAGAACATTGAAAGCAAATTGTGAAATATGCGTGTAACAAATACATACCAACATTCTACAGAAACAAAAGCCCAGATTCAGACTCAAAATTAACATAAATGCATGTTAACAAAATATATTCAATCTAGTAAGCAAACATTAAAGAATTATTCATTATGATTGCATCGGCTAAAACGTGGTTTTAAAAATTAAACACATCGTGGTATTAAATTTACAAACAAAAATATACATAACAACTTTGTAGTTAATTGAATTATTTAAAACCAAAACAAACAACATCAAATAAATACTGACGCTTCAATGCAATCAGATAACTTAAAAATAGCACGCATTAAAAAACACTACCTTTAATAAAACTGCCAAGTGAAGCTTTACGACCTTCCATTTTGAAATCTGAAAACCAAGTCTAGTTAAATCTTGTAAAACAATCTCGATCGCCCCTACAACGGTCAATTCTGACGTCACGGAGTGCGTTCGGAAACTTGGAAGTGGTTACCGTGCTGTTCAAAAATACTCTCAAATATCAAAATATACACTATAATATTTGCAATAATTATCAACCAATGAGAATTGACTTAAGGAAATAGTATGGATCACTACATAGTAAAATTGTACGACCTAGTAAACGTGTAAGTTATATCATGTTAAATGAGTCAGATCTACTGGAATATGGTGGAAATCTTCCACAGCTTGTGACGTATTGAAGATTTTATTATTTAAAGCTGTGAAAGAATTAAAACGTTCATTTGCGAATAATCGTTCTGTTTATAAAGTACTTGCTCACGATCCTTTTTGTTGGTAAACTACCAACTGTAATGAAAGTAATATTATGTGCAAGGTTACCTAGATATTTTATTCTGGTCTTAACGATGTGTTTTTAAATTTACCGAAATATAACGCTTGACGTACAAAAGCAAATATTATTGTAATGTTATTAAACGCAAATGGAAAAGTGAATGAAGGTTATTGATAAAGTAGACTTTCATACGAGGAGGCAGATATCAATGGCCCATAAAAGAGGAGAAAATGGATTTTCTGATGCAGTTTAGTTTGAAGAATTTATTTTGAAAACGCAAGTATATCTCTGTTTAAATTTTTTGAAGGAAATTTGTGTACTAGAATTAATTTAAAAAGCTTAAATTACATAAGAGTTTTGCCTATAGATATTTTTCTGTAATTGGATATTGTAAGCCTGTTTTGAGGTCAAATTCGATCAAGTTCGACCATTATTAAAATTTATAACGGAGTTTCTGATCAGCTACGCCTTTTTCTTTTTCGTTGTTTTCAATTATTTCCATGGATTACTTCAAAAAAAAGATTAAAATTTCTTGTATTTTTTTTTATTTATGGAAGGACTTTAAAAATTGAAAAACCGATATGTGGAGATTTGAAAATGTCATTGGGTAACCAAAAAATTCAATATGGCGCCCATAAAAATTCGACTGTTATATAATAAAGTTTAAAAGCACTATGTAAATTCTAATGTCAGTTTTAAATTCGCACATGCTAAGGTACCCCTATACCGATCTTCAATTGAATATCTCTGTAAATATAATAGTTATGAGGAATTTATAAAAATTATTTGTTTCAGTTTTTTATGATATTTCAGGAACCATTATTAATATCGTCATTCTGAAACACGTTATTAAAAGGTCTTGAGGGGTGCAACTTTTTTGTAATTTAACCGAATTTGTATCTCTGCTGGTTTCTAAAATACCCATAGTGAGCGAGCATAAGTGAAGCGCCCTGTAGATTATTGAACAAATCAACGTTTTTATTCATTGCATTACACTCCGTTATTTTACGTTATGACCACTCTGTATAAGAATATTTCCTTGAAAGTGAATTTTTGTATGTGTATTTACCTAATAATATTTAACACAACGTTAAAATTTTTTCAGAACACAATAAAACTTTGTAGTGATTTAAATCAGGAACTATGATTCCTTTGCCAATCAAAAATTTTGAATAATGATCATTTGAGGATTGCTAAGAAATAAAATTCCATTTCCTCAAATGCTATTTATTTTAAAAATTTAAACAAATTGCAAATTATAAGATATAAATACCCTTGAAATCTGAACGTATATTCTAGTAAAAACGTAAACGTCAAGTATCCTACGGTTTATCAGCACCGAGTGAGATAGCTACAATTTCAATATCAAATGTGTGTATCATTGTGGGATCAGCGAATTCCAGAAGTAGTTCTAAACAAGGCCGCGCGAGAAATCTAGAAGGCAGTAAAATACAGGTTGCACTTTTATTGGAGTGGGGTTAAAAGCACGAATTATGAATCTCCACGATTTTTAGCATGCAGGTTGCGCGCCTTTCTATTTATCAGTCAACGGTTGTAGCAAGTCTTTTCTATGCAAGAATGTATAACAATGGCTAGTAAGAATTAATAAGATCAGTATTTGTTCTTTGTTTAAAGTAAGCGACAACGAGATAAGCTTGCATTGCACGTTTAACCTTATGTTTGTAAATTGTAAGCCTTATGCTCCCTCGCGGTAGTTGAAAAACAAATGTTTCATTCAATTTCAATCTGAGTAGAAATTTAAATATTAATGGCTCATGAAGTATTTTGTCTACACATGTTTTTATGATTTTCATTCCGTAAATTTTCATTTAAATTTCTAAGCAGTTTCTTAAAATTTTTGCTTATATCAAGTATTTGTTTAAAAATTAAATGGATGTTAAAACAAGGTTGAATTTTAGTCATATTTTAATTAATACCAGAATGATACTTTTTGTGGATTATGTATTCGAAAAATCTCTTCTAAATTAATTGGTCTTGTATCAAAGTTTAAACAATTACATTGTGGTTGAGTCTAGATAAATATGAAGTGTTGAATTCCGACATTTGGTTATATAAATCTTGTTTAGTATAAAATAATCTTCAATTTATTGATTATGGATTAATGCTAGTAAACTGCCAATTAAAACATCTAATTTAAACAGATTAGTAACGAGTTTTTGTATAATAGTAAAAATTTAATTAAAGTAGACATGGGTCGGTAAATTTCTAACAATTTTTTTATGTGCCTTTTTTATGAAAGATATGTTATAAACATAAATTTTGCTATTTACAGAAGAACAGATCTTAGTTTATATTAAATTACTACTCATGTTTATGCTCCTGTTTTATGTTGGACAAGTATGTTTAAAGCTGAATAATTGAAGTATATAATATTTAGTCATAACGTTTAATGAAGGTAAGAAAGATAATTTATATTCCAAAACATTATTAAGTGTGGTAGGTATTAATAGAACCAACAGGCAAGTGCATGAAGAAGTTTTGTTTATGATTTGGCCTATTGTATCATTATTCTGTATAGATAAAATTATTGTTAATTTTTTGTTTTTTTAAAAAATTTAAACGCATTTCTCTATTTTAATCATCATCATCATCGTTAGGTCTTCAGTCCTGGTACTGGTAGACGCGTACCCTCATTGTTTCCTATTCTGAACTAACCCTCACATTTCCTTGAAATTTGCACAGTCTGCATCTATCACTATCTTCTATATATTCTATTCTTTTGTTTTCCACAGATATCTTTATTCCTCTTCTATTTCTATAACCTATTTGTTATTAACTTTGTCTGTTCATGCTACCATTCTCATACATCTGAAGCACAACATTCCCGAAGGCTTCTATCTCTTCTGTCTGCTTTTCCTACTGCCCCTATTTCATAGACGTACTGTGCTGTGCTCCACACATATCCTTTGAACAATTTCTTGTTTCTATGTTTGTTGTCTTTGAACATAGCTGATGTTCTTTCTTGTTTGATGCAGTTCGGTCACCTTGTGTTGTTTTACAGTTATATATCATATTTCACCGATATTCAGTGGCGGTTCCGTGGTGTATTTGGTATCCGTGTGACTACTATGCCCATGGTCCCGGGTTCAAATCACGACACGGTCCGCTTGAAAAATGTTAGGCGAGTATTTTTCACAAAAAATACGCCCTCGTAAGATGAGAGGGTAAAATGAAGGTATCGTGTGTGAGAGTTGTCATGCACGTTAAAGATCCCACCTTGCTTGCAACAGCAAGGGTTCGCCCAATAAAAAATTTCCAGGTAAAAAAAACTCGTTTCCTGGCCAATGTAGTACCTTCGGGTGGAGCATGGAAAATCAAATGTAAGGTATGTGAAGGGGGGTAAGCAGCTCTTGTCTGCAAAGTTTTCTCAGCACTTGAACATTTGTTGAATTAATAGTTTGTCCAATATATCCTTTCGCACAATCAACATTAATTGAAAATATTTGACAACCAACACCTGTAGTTGTTTATAATAATCATCAGATTTAAGAGCTTTTTTTTTGTCATTAGGTTTTCCGTCTTGAAGACTCATTAGATTTACTTATTTTTTATAATTATAATCTTTGGCTAGGGAAAAAGGCAGTTGAACCGGATCTCCTCCGTGCCGACTGTTGATAAAACCTGCAAAGTCAGGTGAAACAGCACGAAGGCACAAATTGTGGGCTAGGTGATGCTGTACTTCCCATAATGTGTTTGTGTTAAATATTACATCTTTGCTACTCCTGTCCTGATGAGCCCCAATTAGGGCGAAACGCGTCGACAGGATGCCTTTGTGGCTATATATATATATATATATATATATATATATATATATATATATACATATAGTGTATTTACTCTACCTTATAGGCGGCAGAGCCTCTATAAATTATGAGGGGTTCTTGTCTAAGGTTTAAGCCCAGGGTCAAGAGGATGGAAAATGGCTCTGAGTATAAAAGGGCCCTCTAAAGAGATCTTCCAGCCAGCTAAGCTTTTTCAACTTAGGGCAGAGCTATGAGCCAGGGTCGTAGGATGGTATCTTACGATTTAAAAGTGCCAATTCTTACACTTAAAAGTTCATAATTACATAATTTAAAGGTTTATAATAGCAATCGCGCAAGCGCGGAAAAAGCGACGCCACGGGCAGGTGGTAACGCTAATATTTGTACAGGCTTTAGCGCGGCCATCTGACAATGACGTCACCAATAACAAATTAAATACGCCATTTGCGGAAAAATATAAATTAAATTAGCGAACAAATTAAGCAATTAAAGTACTTACATAAGAAATCCGACGTCCTGCGAGGTTGAGTTAAAGTTGGCTTCTGTTGACGTCTATCAGGACTACTGATGGCCCCTTTTAAGGCAATTAACGGAGGGTACGCCTTCCAAATGGCTAGAGCCCCCTTTAAGATATTTAAAGATGGTGACTGCTCCGGTTAGCTGTTAGCGGAGTATGGACATGCAGCTCGTTCTAGGGTCGTGGATTACTCCAGGGTCGTATCAGATTCCTATATGTAGCGGAACGATAAGGAATAGGTTAATCAGGTAAAGTCAAACAAAGATAAGCAAAAGGAAATCTACATAATAAAAATGAAGATACGATACCAGACACGACCGCCCTTCTCGATATTCAAAGGCAAACGGCCCCGCTTTTGTTCTTTCACGCGTCGGCGCGAAGTTCCCGCGCAATCTCGCGCAAACGCCCTCTGGCGTGACGAAAATACACGCCAAGTCGTTTAAATTTTAAGGCGCGAAAACTTCCGCACATAAAAATTAAGCTAAGACAATGTTTAGTGCCAATTTGGCACGTAACAATCGCGACAAAGCCACAAAAGAAAAAACTTAAAAAAAATAAAAAGTCTGTTAGCACAGTAACAGCTTAAAATCTAAGTCCTAACTACCCTACATAAAACCTAACTTAAAACCTACAAAATGTTTATATAAGGCGCCACCTGGTTTTTTGACCGATAACACGTCTACCGAATTACCAGGAAACGGAAAATGTAGCCCCATTGTCTTTGACTACACTAATAATCGACAGCACAAATTTGTCGGGGAGCATGAAACACTACTTAAATTAAAACAAATGCGACAAGTCGCCTAACCTATCTAAACTAAAGCTAACATTAAAGTTCTTACGTGCAAACACACATGAGCGCTGCATCAAAACTGTTCTTTGTTGGCAAAAAGTGCCCAAATTTAAAATGTTCAACAGAGTGCGTTAGTCTACACTCTAGCAAATTTTTGTTACTGGTACTTTGGTTTACTAACGATACACATCAAAACTTGTCCATGACATGGTTGTGAATCAACAAATTTACCAAAAGTACCACCCTACTAAATCCTTATATTGCTAACTTAACAAATTACATTTCTACATCAGGTTAGCTTTTTCACTTAAATTTCAAGAAAAATAATTCCCACG
The DNA here is from genome assembly GCA_036346225.1 of Platerodrilus igneus. Classification (NCBI taxonomy): domain Eukaryota; kingdom Metazoa; phylum Arthropoda; class Insecta; order Coleoptera; family Lycidae; genus Platerodrilus; species Platerodrilus igneus. Next base: position 696,000 of record JARFIW010000565.1, read on the forward strand.
TCTGGTCATAAATACCAAACGTTAGGAAGATAAAAAGATAAGACAAGATCTCAAATTGTTGTTAAAGATAATAGATAAGATAACGATATTGAGCTTAAATTGTTATCATCAAAGGTAATAGATAAGATAACGATATTAAGCTTTAGTTATTATTTGAGATACTAGGTAAGATAACGCGATATTAAGCTAAAGTTATTATTAGAGATAGTAGGTAATGTAACGCGAAATTAAACAAAAGTTATTACTAAAGATAATAGGTAAGATAACGTGAAATTAACTCAAAGTTATTACTAACGGTAGTCGGTAAGATAACGAGACTAAACTAAGGTTATTATTATAGGTATTCGGTAAGATAACGATATTAAAACTAAGGGTATTATCTAAGATAATAAATAAGATAAAGATATTAACCTATTCATTACCAAAGATAATAAATAAAGATAATGATAGAGTGGCTCCGTGGAGCCGTTAAATAGGAATTTCTCGTACCCTCTAAAAAGAGCGACCTGTGAAGCAGGCCCGTTTGCAAGAAACGGCACGAGGGATCGGCAAAGGCATTTGGGTGCATCCCTGCACCCGGCGTTAATCGATATCGGTGATACAATCACCCGATACCCACACGATATATATATATAAACACATGCACTCACACATTCACACACTCATACATACCTTCACTGTCAGTGCCCATGCGCTGACAGCGGCACCGCATGACCTCACGAAAGATTCCCAGAGACGGGGTCTAGGTGTCTGTGAAAACCTCCCGCGCAACCACACGGTGACTAACGGAAATGAAAAGGCAGAGAAATAGGAACGGTAGAAAGAGGGAGGTGGTTATTTGGAATGCATAAGGGGCACTTCTAGGTAGAAAAAAGTAGAGGAAGGGCTCGCATTGAGCAAAAGAGACATAAAAAGGTGGATAGCAAAGCGCTACTCAACCAGCCAATGTGGCCAGTAGCCCGGAGTGAGGGAACATCACTCTTATGTGGCAGACGGGTGTTCCGGGACAAGAACAGGTCCACCGAAAGAAGAATAAGGCATAAACGGAGACAGCGGGATATAAAAAAGTATAGTTTTTGGACAAGCGTCCGAGAGAAGGCAGAGAGTTGTCCCTATTTAAACACAGCGCAGTCTGAAGGACCACCTGCGATATTAATCCGACAAGATAAGGTATATACGTTTAAAATTCACTAGACTCTTAAGAGAACTAGTACGATCATTTTCCTAACGAGTGCATCCACTACGATAAGAAAATCAGACAAAAGTTGACACAACAACTCAAAAGTATCAATACAGATACATTCACACAAAAACAAACTGTTTTAAGGTAGTTTTTTAAAACGGTAGCACCCTAAACACACAACGATGCTAATTATAAGCAGTTAAATACAGGTACACTGTCCCAATATGCTAAAACAACCGAGAATTTAATAAGATATCAATAAGAAGCCATAACGCCTCACCATGAAGTTCAACAAAAAACAATGAAAAAAAAAAGTTTATAAGTTATGGTGATTTAGTAAAAAAAGAAAGAAATAATGATATAGTATAATGTGGGCGACTGTAATAATTCAGAGGAAAAACACATGGAATAGACAATCCTAGTTTTTTGCAACTGCGAACATGGACTATTTCTTACAATGGCATAGGCCGCGGCTCCTATGTGAGCCCAAAGAAGAAAGCATCCACTCTAACATCAGCTTAAACCAATCATAAAAATTCAATGAGTTATTTTAACCAAAGTTACGGCAATTACCACGCAAAATTAAATGACGTAAGAAAAATACTAAAAACCAAATAATATGCTGTAGGAAAAGTTCGAGGATTAATTAAATGAAACGACAGGGTTATATTGGGGGGTGTCGAGAATGAAGTGATATATAAGTAACGGTATGGTCAAGGAAAAGTCAACCAAGAGGAAAAAGATAGCTAATTTAGGGTAAGTAAAGTTAGACGTGTAAGAAATATACACAGTACAAGAGGGGAAATAAGCAATTAAAGTTAACTAATTGATAGTGAGAACAAAAAAAATATTAGGTAAATCGTAAGGGGAATGGAACGTGAAAAACTTAGGTAGCATTAGGGTCAGCAGAGAATGGCTTAAGGTCTTTAATATGCCACCTGTCTTGGCGTTTTCCTTCAGCATCTTGAAGTTCGTAGATAAGGGGACTAATAACACGAGTGACCTTACAAAGGATGAATTTAGGGGCTAATTTTGAAGAAAATTTCTTAGATGCATCCGATAAGACATAATTCCTTTTCCAAACTTGTTCGCCCAAGGCGAAGGAAATATTTCGTTTACGTAAGTTATAGTGGTCTTTACTCTTTTCGTAAGCTTTTAACAAATTTTTTTCTAACGTCGTTAAAGATAGAAGGTAGTGATTGTTGGTCTTTGTCCCAGCGTCTTACAGTTTAAAATTCAAATTCTTACAATTTAAAGTTATAATTGCACAATTTAAAAGTCGTAAATACATCGCGCAAGCGCGGAAAAAGCGACGCCACGGGCGGTTGGTAACGCTAATCTTTGTACAGATTTCGGCGCGCCCATCTGTCAATGACGTCACCAATGCACTTATTTAATACGCAATTAACGAAAAATATAAATTTAAGACAATAGTTTATAGCAGCGAAATACTCACATGAATATGTCCCTGAGTTAAAGTTGGCTTCTATTGAAGTCCATCAGGGCTACTGATGGCCCTTTTAAGGCAATTAACGGGGGGTACGCCCAACGCTCGGACCGGCTTCGGCAGTCGCAGTTGCTACCAGGACTCGTTCATCTAGGGTCGTGGCCTCCGGTTTTCCCTAGGCTGCTTACTAATTTATCACCTACCTATGCAGGGAACGGATAAGGAAACATGGTATAAGGGCGATAAACAGATAAGCAAAGCAAGGATCTACATAGATATAAGATAAAGGCACGATACGATACCTAACACGACCACACTTCTTGAAGTCCCCAGGCAAAAAAGCCACGTTACCGAGTCTCACGGAAACACTTCTCCCACCTTTTTTGTCCTTTCACGCGTCGGCGCGAAATTATTCGTCCAACCCACTTTTGACGTGACGGAAATACGCGCACCGAGTTTTTTGAATTTATGGCGCGAAACTTCCGCACATCAAAGCTAAAACTAGGGAATGTTTAGTGCCAATTTATTGGCACGTAGCAAGCGTACTTTATCGTCAAATTCAATTACGTTAGTATCGTCTGGCACTAAACCATAGTAACTCCCATCGATTGGGGTATATCTTCCAAAAACAAGAAATGACGGAGTGAATTGGGTTGCTTTGTGTTTAGATGTACGCAAAGCTTGAGCAATTTTAAAAATATGTTCATCCCATGTAGTATGGTCTGAATCAATATAAGAAGAAATAGCGGTAATTAATACTCTATTTACTCTTTCGGTAGGGTTTACTTGAGGGTGGTATTTTGCGTTAAACCAAATCTTTTGTACTTTGTAACTTTTAACGAAATTCTGAAAATCTTTAGAGATAAATTGTGCCCCATTGTCACAAAGAATAATCTGAGGGACACCAAAGATAAGAAATACATTTTGTTCTAGGAATTTAATTACAGTAGCAGATGTAGCTTTACGTAAAGGTTGCACCATAACAAATTTAGAAAACCAATCGGTGACAACTAAAATATATTGGTTACCTTTTTTCGATCGGGGGAGAGGTCCTAATAAGTCAAGCGATATTAATTGAAAGGGATAAGATACACGTTTAAAGTTACCCATTTGATAGTGATGGAGGAAATTAATCGAATGTTAAAAAATGTCATTGTGGTAACACCAATAAAGACAAAGGTTATCGAAAAAAAAATCTAAGACATATGTTTAAAGGGACTTGATAAGCAACAGATACATTGACAAAGAAGTAAAACGTGAAAAGCTTTTAGATGTACGTAGGGTTGAACGATTTTAAAGATAATTTTAAGCCATTTAATGAGGTTTGAATCGATATGTAAAGAGATAAGAGTAATCGAGACCCGATTCACTAATAAAATTGTTGAATAACAAAAAGATATTTTATAAAGCATATATTTACTGGGATGGGAAGCTCTCATTTGAGTTTCACCCAAACCAATAAAGAAAAATTTCAACATCATTATTAAAAAAAATGATTACAAATTCTAAAACGACAAACTTACCAAGCAAATTCTCGTCTAGACTTATGATGCTTAACGACCGGCCCTTTTATGGGTCTCGTTCTAGACTTATAGACAGCTAGACGACCAAATCCGACAGTAAATTCCGCTTAATGGATCTTAAAGTTCTACGTTGAAATATCGATATCTAAAAAAATATGCAATCAAGACAAAATCATACTCGCTACACGAAAGAAACATTCCACGATACATATACCAAGAAGTAGTTATCAACAACTATCGTAAATGAGTTTAAATAATAAAACGTTAACGGAAATTCCTTTATTTTAGTATTAAAAGGAGCAGATATAGAGCGATTCAGTTTATTACAACGTTTTGAAAGGTAAAAGATATGGTTAGGTAATTTCGTTACTATATATATATATATATATATATATATATATATATATATATAGGCAAAAAACTCTACAAAAGGCATTTATAGGTTATACTGTTTAAAACATTTAAGGGAACAACTTTTAAAACTATATTGAAGCAAGATAATATTTAAGAAAAAAAATATATCACGGTTAAGTCACAAAAAGACACTCCAAATTATAAAAAAGGGTAGATAATGTGTTATTTAACAAATGCAACAAGATCCCGTTAATCTAGCATTTTGAAAAGATATTCTAAAGGGGCAATTCACTACATTAAACGTTTTTAAACATAAGGTTTCTTTAAAAGTAAGTTCGAATATCATAATCAAACAGGTAAATTACTAAGACACCCCCAAACTATTAACACACCAGACAGTATTGATTTACGGTTTCAAAAACGGTCTTTTAAAGTCGAAAAACAGACAAGGGTTATGTTTTGATTTAATATAAAGTAGATAATTTCATAATAAACCGTGTTTAAGGCATGAAATTACTTGAATGCTTATTTATTTATGTGTACTCACGTGTAAAAAGTAGGGTTAAGGGATTGATCCTTCCTAAAAGCTCATACCTGCATCTAAAAACAAACTAATCACACATTTCGAATAATTTAAGTTATACATGACACTGCATTTCAAATTATTAGAAAATTAATTATAATTATTTTAATAAACAGTTTTTCGGACAAACGTTATACATTGTAATCAGCTGACATGTCATTTCAGAAAAATCTCTGGGGAATTTGCAAGATACCAACCTAAAATATAAGGTCAACAGATATCTTAGAGAATATAGATAGTTATATTTATAGGTTTTTTTAAATGAAAAAGCTTCAAACAACATTAGTTAAAACACTATATAGTCATAAAAACAAAAGAAAAACTCTAATTGCAACTTTCACACGTTGAAGGCGCCAATTCTAATTTAAAAGTGTCAATTCTTACACTTAAAAGTTCATAATTACACAATTTAAAGGTTTATAATAGCAATCGCGCAAGCGCGGAAAAAGCCGCGCCACGGGCAGGTGGTAACGCTAATCTTTGTACAGGCTTTAGCGCGGCCATCTGACAATGACGTCACCAATTAAAGTACTTACATAAGAAATCCGACGTCCTGCGAGGTTGAGTTAAAGTTGGCTTCTGTTGACGTCTATCAGGACTACTGATGGCCCCTTTTAAGGCAATTAACGGAGGGTACGCCTTCCAAATGGCTAGAGCCCCCTTTAAGATAGTTAAAGATGGTGACTGCTCCGGTTAGCTGTTAGCGGAGCATTGACATCCGGCTCGTTCTAGGGTCGTGGATTACTCCAGGGTCGTATCAGATTCCTATATGTAGCGGAACGATAAGGAATAGGTTAATCAGGTAAAGTCAAACAAAGATAAGCAAAAGGAAATCTACATAATAAAAATGAAGATACGATACCAGACACGACCGCCCTTCTCGATGTTCAAAGGCAAACGGCCCCGCTTCCTAAGCGTCTTTCGGAAACTCCCCACTTTTGTTCTTTCACGCGTCGGCGCGAAGTTCCCGCGCGATCTCGCGCAAACGCCCTCTGGCGTGACGAAAATACACGCCAAGTCTTTTAAATTTTAAGGCGCGAAAACTTCCGCACATAAAAATTAAGCTAAAAAATGTTTAGTGCCAATTTGGCACGTAACAGGTATACGATAATAAAAGAATTTTTAATGGCGCCACCGTATCTTAATAATAGCTATAATGAGAAACAATCCGAACATAAAATACGGAAATCTTCGAAAAGAAAAAATATCCTTAACGAGCAAAACATAGAAATATAATACTTACCTGTGACTCTGCAAACTGGAGTTGGAACGACGATCTCGTACTATCTGAAAATTTAATCACTTCTTGACATTTTAGAGCTAGGGCTACATTAGAGCCTAGTCAATTTATTATAAAAAAATAAATTCCAACTACATTACCTAGTTAAGATTATACCTCAAAAAATTTTTAAACACAATATCAATAATCTATCCTTCTTTATTACAAAAAATTTATAAATATGGTTGCTTGCTTCTATAGAAAAATTATTGTTGACTTCAATGAAAGAAAGCTTTAAAACAACTTATTACACTTTCTATTGATTTACAAAAAAAAATATATACATCATTTGTACAATTTTATACGTACTGAAACTTTTGAGATATCTACTTTTAATAATGTCTAGGAGTAGTCTCTGATTATTCGTATGAATTTTATAATTATAAATTTATTATAGTTCTCTAAAAGAATTATAGTGTTTTTGTTATTATTCTACAATTTGTATTTGATACCTAAATAGGATCCTGTTTGGGTTTACATTTAATTGAATAAATACTTTGACTTTCCTTAAATTGCAGAACTACATTTTTAATTAAGTTAATTAATGGAATCCAAGGTCAAAAATACTTATGGTTTGAACTAATGTGTACTGTCCAAAAAAATTATATTTTATAATGTGACAAACAAATATTAACGTGTCACGTGCTTAGTTACGGATACATTTTAGTATAACCTTGTAAATTCAAATATAGTTATTTTATAGAAATTTCTCTGTGTTCATAAGAACATTTATGCAATATCCAACTACTAAATTCTGAACAAAAATTACGTGTACCAATTTAAATGACCATATAAAATTTACAAAAATTACTATTACATTTCCAGTAATGGTTCCGTGAAACGAAAATTGAATTAAAATTGGAGATGACTCACCACAAATAATCTGCTACGCATGAGATTTTGTCAACCATCTTGAGTACTTACGACAACAGGTGCACGCGGCTTGCACGTGCACGGCTCTACAGCTTGACTTCTGTACGAAACAAAATTTACGGAAAATTCCACCATACTCCATAGCAACATTTGAGACTTTGAACTTTTAATAGTGCATAACAAAAAATTGTGCTTCAGTGTTCCATAACGAGTATATACATAAAATTTAGCGCTCCAATACTTTATACATTACGTGTTTGCGTTTCAATACTGTATAACATAAAACTTGTTTCGATACGGGACCTACATAAAATTTGCGTTTCAAAAGTGGACCTAAAACTTGCTTCGATACTGTAAGCACATTAAACTTGCGTTTCAATACGGTATCTACATTTTACTTGCGCTGAAAAGAATCGAGAAAATGATTTGGATGCAAAATTGAAAATTATTCATCTACCGTAGATGATGTTTATTTCACAGTAACAATAGGTCGATTAAACTACCAATCGATGCAATGGTATACGTCGACACCATTTCACCTGCCTTTGGGACTGCATGTTTTATAAAAACTGCTGGCCCACGTTTTAACACTTGCTTATTTGATTACATTCGGACGTTAAATCCTAAACCTTGACCACGAGGCAATTTTATTATTCAAGCACGCGCATAATTGGATTGTTGTATCAACACATACACTGATAAAAAAAACTTAAATTCTACTTAAAGTCCTTAGGTATAGGTGGAGTTTTAAGTAACGAATTGGTAATATATTGCTACAAAAGGAATTTATTATTTTCTGTTTAATAAAGGATATTTGTTAAATAAATATTTAGAACAAAAGCGTACATTAATGAAGCAGGTAATTGTATTCGTTACAAACTCATTCCAATCTTTTTGAGTATTTCGAACATTTTTTTCCACTTTACATTGTCGAATGCTTTTTTCAGATCTGCAAACCCTATATGCACGCTTTCCCCCTTTTCTATTGTTTTCTCCATTATCACCCTCAGTGCTAAAATAGCTACCCGTGTTCCCCTGTTTCGTCTAAACCCAAATTGATCTTTTCCTAGTATTTCCTCACTCGTTTTTCCATTCGTCTTTGTACAATTCTAGTTAATATTTTTGAAACGCGTGCTGTCAAACTTACTGTTCGAAAATTTTCACATCTATGCGCGCCTCTTCTTTTTTGGTATAGTTACTATGATGTTAAGCTTGAAATCTTTGGATATCTCGGCTGTCTCATACATATAGCTTACAAGTTGGGAGAGACGTTCTGTTACTGCTTGTCCAGCTGCTTTTAGAGTTTCTGCTTGCACCATATCTGTACCCAACGCCTTACCATTTTTCATATAGGATATCCCAAGTCATCATTTTCAATGTCTGATTCCTGTACTAATGATGTTAATTCTTCTTCTGCATATAAATTCCTTATATATTCCTGCCATCTAGCTACTTTCTCTACATTTTCTATAATTGTGTTTCCTCCCGCATCCCTTATATTGTTTCTAAATGGTTTTATATCCCTAAAATTTATTCTAATTAATTTGTTTCCTTCATCTGTCTTTCCCATTTTCATCTTAGTTTGTACCTCTTTGCACTTTTCTTAAAAATTTTAATCGAAATAACTTTATTTCAGAAGCTGTGTCCTTTTTTTTATAGAAGATATGTTTTTACTCATCAGAAGCCAATTTCTTACATTGAAGGTTTCCACGTCCGTCTCCAGGGTACACATTACAATTTTTCTTTATTCTTAGTACATGGTGGTGCCCTTTTTTGTTTATTCATAAATTTTTTATAATAGAGTCGTAGGAACCCATTGCCATGTTTGAGAGGCCTTCACAGAAGTTAGAGTTCTAGCTAGTTGGATAATATCCTCTTTTTTAGGTTATTAGTTGAAAAAAGCGGACGATTTATTTCCTTCCTTTTAGGATTTATCCATAAGAAAGAAATATATAAAAACATGTCTATTACAAACCATGAGAAGTTACAGTTTGCATTTCTTCCCACGGTATAAAAAACGATTACCACGCAACCATAAAAGATAATTCACACACGCCTAAATTCTAAAACGAGATTAGGCAGATACGTATAATACCCGTAAATTAATTATATAAAAAAATTCCTAACATAATTATTTACTAAAACCTTTTCTGAAGTAATTTTGGAGCGTAATATTTGTTATGCTCGGTTACCCAATTTTCTTGAACAGTACAAGTTTTATTGGGGTTGACATTATTGTTATACAGTTACATCTTTGTTATATGTTCGCGCCATCTAGTGCCGTAATGATCGCGCATCGAAAATATAAAGAACATAAATGATAAGAGTGGACAGTGTTTTGACAGACTTCGAAGCATACGGTCGTTTTCTAGGTTTGACCTCCGCTTTGTGTAGTGCACACCATCTAATTTGGTACGTTTATTCACTTCCTCAGTTATGATTTTTCAATGCTAATTTGTACATGTCAATGTTTGTAAGATAATACGCCAAAACGGCCACATGCCAAAACATATGGTCCTTAGAGCACAGATAACGAATAAATTTGATTAATTCATACAATTAAACGATAAACTAGCGATTACGTTGTATTGTCCACATTCCAGTTCTGCACATTTCGTGTTATCTTTAAACATTGTATTTATTTACGTGCATAGCAATTAAGTACTGATACTATGGCTGATAACAAAACTCTGCAGTCAAAACTGGAGGTTTCGTTTTCCAGGTTAACTACAATTTTTAATTTCGTTAAGAATTGTGACAAATCTAAATTAGCAGCTGGTGAAACCCGCGTAACGAGAGCTAGAGAATTACAATCTTAATTCGCTATCCTCTGCGATGATGTAATTAGCTTTAACTCCAAATTTCCGGAAAAGCGAGATCATGTAAAACTTGATTTCGACTCGTTTGATAGGCTTTTTGACGCTATTTTCACTAAACATAACGAACTTAAAGTAGCACACATGAAGTCTGAAAGTAATGATACTCAATTGCCCCCTCTGTCTCCACTAAATCTTCCGCAATTCGATGGTTCAATTTCTCAATGGGACCATTTCCACACCTCATTTTCGACTTTGGTACACGATACGAAGCTCCCTGAGCTACTGAAATTTCAGTTTATGCGCAGTTGCTTAAAAAGTGAAGCTTTAAGCTTGATCAGTAATATTCAGGTACAGGAAGGTCAATATATTGTCCCTTATGAGCGACTAATAGAAAGATATACCTGTATCAGGAGAAAATAGCATTATTATATGCAACAATTACTCCATTTCAAACCTATAAACAATGCATCTTATCACAATCTCTCGCTGTATTTACAAACCCATGTAAATTCTGCAAACGGATTAAAAGCTATAAAGCTAGATTATCTATCTGATTATTTATCTTCTACATTTCTTATATAAATTTACACCGCAAACAAAGCACGGTTAACGTTCCCACTTGTGCAGCCCTGTTTGAATTTGTAACTGCACAAGCCAAAACCGCTGAAATGAATTCTGATAGGTCTTCGATATTTAATCAACCTCACAATTTTTCTCAATCTCGCAGTAAGAATTGTACATCCAAAACAGTATTGTTGAATAATACAATATTAGCTAGTAAATCTGTACAATCAACAGTTAGCTGTCCAATTTGCTAGCAGCCTCACAAGATATATGCTTGTAAAATCTTCGCTAAAACAGGACCCGAAGAACGTCACGTTTTAATTCAAAAATTACAACGTTGTACTAAATGTTTAGCATCTCACTTAAATATCAGCTGTAAATCCAATGGTATTTGCAAATTTTGCAAATCGAGTCAACACCACACTCTTTTGCATGACTTACCCTCTCAAATCATACAAGATGGTAACGCACTAGCTGCTCCCTTAACAGCTACCTCTTCGATTTCAAATTCTCAGTGTAATTTTTCTAATATTTCCACTGCGAATACGGTATTGCTCGCCACCATTCAAGCATTAATCATTGATTCTAGCGGTAGTTTGCAACCTATTAGAGCCGTTTTGGACACGGGCAGTCAAATGAATGCTATTTCTTTCGCTTGTGTTCAGCGCTTGGGTTTAAAGTTACTCACTGGTACACGGCAAATTTCTGGAATAGCAAATTCACTGACCACTTCTAAAGCTCGAGTAAATTGCATTCTGCGTTCAAAGTACCCTTGGCATCATAAATTGAATTGCGAAGCATCCGTGCTCTCGGCTATTTCTAGTGAAATTCCTACAAGGAATATTCCGGCTGATATAGTTCAGAAGTTTCAGCATTTAAATTTAGCTGACAACGAATTTCATAGTCCTGCTAAAGTGGATTTATTACTGGGTGCTGGTGCATTTTCGGAAATAATGACTGGCGAACCTCCTTATGATTCTAGGTCAGTCTCTATGCATAAACACACTTTTTGGTTATGTGGTTATTGGTAACATTCCTCCAAGTGTCGATAAACATATTTCTTTGTTTATTACATCCGATTCACTGGATTTCCAACTTAAACAATTTTGGGACTTAGAAGAAATTCCCAATCTCGTTATAGACAACCCCGACGATATTTATTGCGAAACGCATTTTAAAGAAACACATCACCGTGTTAACGGTCGTTATGTAGTTTCGTTGCCATTTAAATCTCAAGCTGTAACATTATCTGATAACAGTCACACAGTACTTAAAACTTATTTAAATTTAGAAAAGCGTTTGCTTCGTTCTTCAAATAATTACGATTCATATAATCCATTCTTAGCAGAATACGAGCAGCTGGATCATATGCAGGTTGCTCGGACTACCTCAAATTATATTTCACCTCATCATCCTGTCTACAAAACCGCTAGCAGTACAACTAAATTAAGAGTTGTTTTCAACGGTTCTGCTCCCGACAAAAACGGAAACACTCTCAACCAACAATTGTTAGTTGGTCGTAAATTACAAAGAAGACATCCTGAAATTATTTTCTCTTTCCGGAGTCATGAAATCGCTCTTTGCGGTGATTTAAAAATGATGTATAGGATGATTCTGTTAAACCCTGCGGATCGCCAATTTCAGCACATATTTTGGCGTCCGTCTCCGTCTCAACCGGTCAACGAATACGAGATGAAAACATTAACGTATGGTCTCGCTCCTTCTGCTTATTTAGCGCAGCGAGTTTTGCATCAACTCGTGTTTGATGAAGGTTCACAGTATATTCTAGCTTCCAAAGCGCTGATGCATCATACGTATATCGATGACGTCGTTTCACGCGCAAGCTGCTACGAGGAAACTATAACACTACAGCTTGAATTGAGCGAATTATTGAGTCGCGCAGGATTTCTTATACGGAAATGGTCTAGTAATTTTCAAGAATTACTCGCACCCTTTACTACTTCTGATTTGGAACCCTTTGTGCAATTTTCCGATGAAGTTTCTGGAATAAAAATTCTCGGATTAGTTTGGAGCCCCTCCTGAAGACGTATTCACTTATCACACGAGTGCTTTTCAACCCCCGACCACTAAGCGATCTGTTTTATCGTACATAGCTCGCATATTTGATCCGTTAGGTTGGTTAACGCCAGTAACATTTCCCGCAAAATATTTTTTGCAACAATTATGGCTTGCTCACTTAGATTGGGATGAAACTCTACTTGCTACACTTGCCAACGAATGGCATTCTCTGTCCTCTCAATTGTGCTATCTATCACAGATCCGAATTCCGCGAAAGTTGTTCAATATGAATGCCACGTATCGCTTATTAGGTTTCTGTGACGGAAGCATGAAGGGCTTTGGCGCTGTCGTATATTTGTATATTACCACCGCCAAATCAGTTTCGTGTCATTTGATACAAGCTAAAAGTAAGGTTGCCCCTCTCAAGACGCTAACCATTCCCAAATTAGAGCTTTCTGGTGCCTTACTGCTCACAATACTGGTAAATTCTATCGTCAGGAATAACCCTTCTTTTGATTTTTTTGCAACACTCCTGTTCACGGATTCTCGCATTGTTCTCGGCTGGTTGGCCACTCCCCCTCACTTGCTCAAAGTATTTGTTGCTAATGGTGTAAATCAAGCTCTGGAATTGAGTTCTCCTGCGCAATGGCGGCATATATCCACCGAGCTCAATCCGGCAGATGCCGCTTCTCGTGGCCTGTTACCCACTGAAATAATTCATAATGAGTTATGGTGGAGCGGTTCCACACAATTTCGGCTTTCTGTGGATACCTAATTTTCACGCGCGCCTTTTCACGCACTCTCTGGTGTGGAATTGACTGAACTAAAAAACTATGTGGTTTTAGCTACTACAGACGTTTTTAATTCTCATCACATTTTTTTTCGGTTTTATACATTAACGCGACTCCAACGTACCATCGCATATTGTCTGCGTTTTGTCAGCAATTGTCGCCACCAGCCTCGGCATGTTGGTCCGCTTTCAGTTTCTGAGCTCAACGATTCTTTGTCTGTCTGAGTCAAAATCATTCAAATCGCATATTTTGCCCGAGAAACCTCCTTTTCACTCAAAGGAAAACCATTTGTCGGACATCTCCGCAAATTGACCCCTTTCCTAGATTCAAATAATCTCCTGAGGGTAGGCGGTAGACTGAACTACTCTTTATTACCCTATGAATCTAAGCACACTCTAATTTTACCCAAGAATGAATTCTTGGCCACTCTTATTTGTGATCATTATCACAAAGCATCTCTGCACTCTGGCGTTTTAACTACTCAAGCATTCATCCAACGTCATTATTGGATTAATTCTTTACGGTCAGTTTTACGGAAACATATTTTTAAATATTTCAAATGCAAACCATCGCCCCCTTTAATGTCCGATTTGCCCTCCGCTCGAGTTTCTATAACTCGCGCATTTACCGAGGTCGGTACTGATTTCGCAGGCCCCTTTCTTTTAAAGACCTCTAAAGGAAGGAATGCACCCGTCATAAAAACTTACTTATGTGTTTTTGTATGCATGTGCACGAAAGCTGTACATTTGGAAATCGTTTCGGAGCTAACTACTGACGCATTTATGGCTTGTTTTGCCAGATTTGTTTCTCGTAGAGGCACTCCGTCTACTTTATTTTCCGACTGTGGTACCAACTTTGATGGTGCATCTCGTGAATTAAAGAAAGCCAGAACTTGGCTTTTGCAAAATAAAGACCAACTTTACACCAACTTCGCCTCGCTGTAAGTTGCTTAGAAATTCAATCCCCCTCAAACCCCGAATTTTGGCGGTATTATGATTTTTTAATGCTAATTTGTACATGTCAATGTTTGTAAGATAATACGCATATTCCCGGCCGCACGCCAAAAGAGTTATATGTTAACATAAGTCTTTGCACCGCTGGACATCCAATTTGTGTCAATTAGTCTCCAGATGGCAAAACTGAACATATTTGTATTGGCGTCAGTTAAAAACTAATTCGTAATAAAATATGTATTTTCTTACACTTTTATTTCTTAAAAATTTTACTGTGTTAATAATTGTTTTTGCGACCGAATGATAAAGCGCCCCTAACTAAACTTTGCTTCGCATACTGCTTGGAGCTGCAAATGTATATAGCTATCAGGGATATGGTATTTAAGAAGTGACTGCATAGTTGGTTGCCTACACATTGCTATGAAACTTTCGCTATAATTCAAACCAACTGTAATGTAGCCTTTCAAGTGCCAGTATTACCTTTTGGCAATTTTTCAATTTTGATATAATTTAGTACAAATTCTTTGTTGTGCTATATATTTATCGCTCAGTTAGTTCAATAAACTAAACGTTTAAAGCTAAAGTTTTAGTACTGTGATTGATTCTAGGCACTACAAAGTTAAAGTGCCAGAACTTTAGATTTTTCTTTGTAAATTATGGTGAACGTTACGAAATATGCCGATTAGGTACAAAATAATCCGCGATATGTTATTTCAGTGCTTCCGGGGTCAAGAATCTAATATTTTTACTAATTAGCATCGTTGGTATTTAAAGTTTAATGGGCGTCCAAAACCTTGACGTGGAGCTATTGATTTTCTCGGCAACAGTATTTCGCTGTAGACTTAAATTTATATCAAACTTCTACAAACTTATTCCTCAGGCCACGTAAATTATATTAAAACATTTTAAAAGCGTTTCACAGGGGACTTTCACACTAAGTTTCAAAGTCTTTAAAAAGTTTTGTTTCAATTTTCGTTTAGAAATTTAAAGGAAACATCTTCCTTTATCTGGGTATAGTCGAGTACGTAGGCGGTCAATTTAGCATTTCCAGCATGAGCATAATGATTTACGTGTGGGGGTGTTTCATGAATGTAATAGTGAATTGCATGTGCGGGAGCTGCAATACGTGGGAAGTTGCTCTGGTCGATAAACGGCGTCCAATCTTCCTAGTAAACTACTTCATATACCCCTGCTTCCGTTTAATATTCATTGAAAAGGAAATTACATCTGCACGGAACTAAACCACGAACTTATTTATGACTTGATAATGAAAGGAGAATGTACTCTACTGACGGAAGTATAAAGTGCAAGTACAAAGTAGCATTAATTTAAGATTTAATACTTGGTAATGGGATAATGTTAACCATCTCATAGTAAGTTCCAACGTATGAAGAGATGGGTAGGAAGTTGTGAGTCCCAGTATAGAGGGATAATCACTTCGATACCCCAACTGAAGTCGCTATGTAATTATACTCTAATCTTTTCACAGAGGTTAGGAAGAAACCAAAACAACAAATAATGTAATTTAAATATCTTTCTTTGTATAACACAAGACTAACAACATTGTTAGTCAGGTGTGTGTGTGTGTGTGTGTGTGTGTGTGTGTGTGTGTGTGTGTGTGTGTGTGTGTGTGTGTGTGTGTGTGTGTGTGTGTGTGTGCGCGCGCGCGCGCGCACGTGTGCGTGTGTGTATGCCTGTTTTTATATATATATTTCTACGTAGCTTACCTCGACTAATCGTGCCCCACAATTTGAGCGTCATAAATTCTCAACATTTGCCTCGGCTGCCCTGCTGAAAATCTAATTCAAACTCCACTTTTGGGACCCTATTAATCTTGCGAATTTACCTAGGATGCTGAAAATAAAACTTCACCTAACTGTACCTATGCTGCAATCTGCAAAATACTTTCCTACTATTCTATCCAAGAAACTCAACTTCTAAAATTCATCACATTCTATTTACACACAAAAAAATCCTACATCCAAAATTTTTCAATTACATATATCCTCGTGTAGGAAACAATTTATTTTCAAAATATTGTTAGATAAAATTTTACTCATCGTACAACTACTCTATTTAAAGTAACTGGGCTTAACCACATACCTGACTTTAACCCCTGGCTTAATATGAGCTCACAATAAAACCATTTTAAACATGGGTGCAAATCTTCGCACATAAATTACAAAAAGTCTCCCTTGCTTTGTACATAAACAACCTTTACACAATTATGTAAAATAATCATCCCTACATAAACATATTTCAATTAATTCATTATAATGTTCAATAATAAATTCTTTAGTCCATAGAATTCACAAAAATGCACTGATAAAGCAGAAAATAGCAAAACACATCAAATAAACTCAAAAACAATTTTTCATAAAATCAGTTATCTGGTAAACATCACACCACAAGTGTCTGCACTCCCTCTTTTGTATACTAAACACGATCTGTCCTTGTTTTATATCGATCCCTGCTTGTTTTATTGTCCACTTCTATTTATAGAAAATATTATTATGAGCTTGTATACAACACTTTCCATCCTTCAAATAAATCGTTAATTTGAACGTGCTTTAATACTTGTCTTCGTAACAACTGTCGAGCTTGTTTTCAAAACACTTTCATATACTCAGAAAACATCTCTTTCTACCAACCTCATGCTTTTAAGCTAAATTATCCCCTAGAAATATATTTACACACGCTAAATGATACTAGAGTAATGTTTCAACTTCCTTCGAATTATGCCATTACAATTATTGATTTTCACGCTAAAGTAAAATTAAAAAGGTTTTTAACTATTATACGTTGATTCTATAATAATTTAAGCTGCATCCTTACACTGTACACTAATGATTCTACCTTTCTGATAAATACGTAAAATTAATTGTTGCTTTACGCTAAAGTATAAATATTATGAAAGTCCTATATAGTGCTGTGACAATGCCTCGCTTTGGGGCGTCACTAAAAGAGTGATTTGAAAATGGCCGCACGTCGGCGCGCCGTTAAATGAGTGCTATGATAAGGCCCACGCTAAGAGCGTCACTAAAAGAGTGCTGTGATACAGATACGGAAATTTGTAAAAGTAGAAATTGTTGACTTACCTTCATTTCTAACTTTGCCTGGCCACAGAAATATCACAAAGCATTTATACAGTATGAAATATTTTCTCTCATACAAAAGCATTTACAAAATCGTTTGCTTCAAACATAAAGTAATTTCTAAGAAGTACTTGATATATAAAAAGAAAATTGTTCTTTACCTTATTTTTAAATTTACAGAACTAAATCTCTTCTTATGAATGGTTTACCTGGTTATGTTTATTGCCACGCTTGTAAGGTTTGTTTGGCCAAAATAATCCTTGACAGATAATCTATTAAAAGGTCGAACTTCGATCACAAATTTTGCTGGTACAAATCCCTTACAAAGAAAAATTAAACTAAACACAAATACTCCAATATTAGTTAAATAAATCTAAACGTAATACTCGCAGAATCCACAAAAACGCTCCTCGAAATTAAATATCTTCTTATTTTAAATTGATGTCCAAATCAGCTTACAAGATTTTCCATATTTAAAATCCTTGTTTCAAACAGCAGTTACCAAAGTACATTATGCTTAAATCGTCTTTTTAATTATTTAATAAAAATTTTAAAATAGCGTTATCTTGAAGAATTTTCCTGCTTGTAATTAATAAATTCAATTTTTTATATGATTTGCACTTAAAATCACTTCTATATGCATTGTCCATCGTAATTATTAAATTACAGTATCCTTACTGCATACTTCAAATATTATCTTTGCAAAGCGACAGCTTGCGATTTAAATCAAAATAACATTTTGCGATCGAATTTAAGAATCGAATCGAATGAATCTAATTTTTCTCCGTTTTTAATAAACGCTTTCTTATATACCCAAATTATCTATATTCAGAAGGTTGTAGAATAGTATAGAACATTTGATGCAAGATTTCACTGAAAAACTTATTAGCGTCTAAAATCGCAGCGTAATTTTGTTCTATTTATTTGTGACGTGTGCTGTTTGTCCCGCTCCAATACATATACTATTATTGTGGCCTCGCCTACTAATGCTAAAGATAATCAATTTTTATTACATTTTCTGAGTTTTTAATGTTCTGGACCGCTTCTTGGAATAAAATGTTTCATTTATTAATTAGATATTTACCTAGTTCTAAATACCGATGACTCATCCTTTTATATTTTAGAAAATTCTTTATTTAAAATAAATTTCTATAATCCATGGGGTGATTAATTTAAACTTTAATTGCTTTTTAATGCTACAGGGGTTGTATTTTATGGAAAATGTTTGCTTTCGTGTTTCAGTACACGAAATTTATTATAATTGGGGATTAATACACGTTGATTGTAGTTTCTGAAGCTAAATGCGTAAAGCTAATACTATTTTATGCTATTTACAGCAAATGAAAAGTATTTTTATATGTTGGATGGGTTTAACTAATTGTGACTTGGAAAATAATTACATAACCGCTCGTGCGTTGTGAACGTGATTTTGTATCGTGTGGTCTGCAATCTATTGGGTAATCATGAGTACGCAACTACAGAACTAGCAAAGGAAGTGTCTATCTTCCACAACAGTATCAAAAGTAAAGAAAACCGAAAAACTGAAATGCGGCCTTTATTTGTCGATAGACTGGATGCTAGATGAACCAATTTAATTGTACTGAACACTAAGTACAATGTAGCATTTTAACGCCGCAACTTACGTTTATTTTCGCTAAAAGGACGTTGCATATAGAACAGAATAGAATGGAATAAGACTTTTTCAAAAGCTCAGCATGTATTTGTACAGATTGACCAACGTGCTTCAAAGTAATTCCCACTGATAATGTGTGAAATATTCTGCGAACCCAAGTAAAAATATATTTTCCAGACGGCAGCTGCGAAATATTTCTAAAAAAATTAACGAAAACAAACAAACTATAATGACTTCCATTGAAATTTTTTGTTCGCAGGAGAAGCAATGACTATTTTTAAGGATCCGGTACCTATGCAACCCTGCATACAGCCCAATGAAAAGAAACATATAGCAGGTTGCCCAGCTTATAGAAACGATAGCGATTTGTTATATTATCGACCGGGAATACCGAGATTGAAATTAATTGGGGGAAGATTTATCGCTTGTAAACTTGAACGAGCTTAATTAAAGGAACTAATTTTCGGAGCAGCGAAAACCCACCAAAAAAAGACTATCGTTACAGTATAGTGGTCGGGGCCGGGTTTTTGGAACCAGGCTAAAGCATCACAGCAATGTCGCACTGTGAGGAAATCGACAAAATGTACCAAAAATTGCGTCAGCAGCAGTCGGCCCTGATCAACAGAAGAGGTCCAATCCTGCTGCATGACAACGCCAGCCCAGACGTTTCACAAATCACCGTCTAAAAATTGAACAAGTTGAGCCTCGCGAAGGTCTGCCTCACCTACCATACTCCCCGGACCTTGCGCCAACCGACTACCACCTTTTTGAGCACTTCAATAACTTTCTCACCGGTAGAACCTTCGTCAATCAGGACCAGGTATAAACGGCCTTCGTGGACTTTATTAAATCCCGAGCACCAACTTTTTTTGTTGACGGCATAAATCGACTAGTATCGCGTTCGCAAAAGTGCGCTGAATCGAATGGTACTTAATTCGACAAAATTTGGTCAATATTACGAATGTTATGACCGTTTAAAGTTCGCCAATTAAAACGCCGAGAACTTTCATGACAACCTAATAGAATAAGGTTACGCTTTCAAAATTAGATCACAAGTATGAAAATTAAACTAAAAACACAGATGCTCAGTATAAATATAATATGTCCAGTGGTGATTTATCTATTAAGTCATACGGTCAATAACCTCCCAAAAAATATGTCAACTCAATTATCAAATCTTATGCTTATCTAAGCGTATGTATTTCGACTTAAATCCAAAATTGTATCAAGCATATAGCTGTTTTAAATCAAAATTTACCGGGGACAACAGCATTGTTTAACTTCATTGATTTCATTAGAACTAAGTGTTCCAATGTGATTGGAAAGAAATAGAGGTAGTAGCAACTTAGTATGTATTAGACAAAGAGGTTATTCGTCCTATACTTCCCTATATGGTCATGGGGCTGAGATCGATTCTTTAGTACACGTTTGGTTACATACTGTTTTTGGTTTTTTAGTGTAACTCAAAAACTAAGCAGATGCCGAATAAATCGTGAAAGCAATTTTTGGTAAATGATTTAATTTCTCATCGAAATAGTTATCTACATTTGAAAAAACCATGTTTATATGAAATATAAACATAAAGATAATTTGTAAAAAATGCAAAAAATTGCGAAAAAACATTTTACATTTCTGCGCCCAGATAGGTATACATATTACTTAACAAAAAATAAAGTAAATATTCCAGCCATTAAAATGAGCTTTGAAATGAGGTGCGGCCAAGGACGCCGCGAACCATTGTGCAGTGTGTGTGTGTGTGTGTGCGGTCAAATAGCTGCTCCAAAAATTAGTTCTTTTAATTAAACTCGTTCAAGTTTACAAGCGATAAATCTTCCACCAATTAATTTCAATCTCGGTATTCCCGGTCGATAATATAACAAATCGCTATCGTTTCTATAAGCTAGACAACCTGTTATGTTTCTTTTCATTGGGCTGTATGCAGGGTTGCATAGGTACTGGATCCTTTAAAATAGACATTGCTTTTCCATACGAACAACATATTTCAATGGAAATCATTATAGTTTGTTTGTTTGCGTTAATTGGCTATTCCTTTAGGAATAATTCGCAGCTGCTGTCTGGAAAATATATTTTTACTTAGGTTCGCAGAATATTTCACACATTATCAGTGGGAATTATTTTGAAGCACGTTGGTAAATCTGTATAAATACATGATGAGCTTTTGATAAAGTCTTATTCCATTCTATTCTGTCCTATATGCAACGTCCTTTTAGCGAAAAGAAACGTAAGTTGCGGCGTTAAAATACTTCATTGTACTTAGTGTTTAGTACAATTAAATTGGTTCATCTAGCATCCAGTCTATCGACAAATAAACGCCGCATTTTAGTTTTTCTGTTTTTTTTACTTTTGATACTGTTGTGGAAGATAGACACTTCCTTTGCTAGTTCTGTAGTTGCGTACTCATGATTACCTAATAAATTGCAGACCACACGATACAAAATCACGTTCACAACGCACGAGCGGTTATGTAATTATTTTCCAAGTCACAATTAGTTAAACCGAAGCTTGCTATGACCCATCCCATTTTACGACATTTTGAGCTAGCTCGAAATCTAGTTGTTTTGAATTTCTATTCTACCCTTCTCCCTTTTTTGTTGCGGTATTTGGTATAGGCGATTTTCTTTTACTTACTTTAACGCATTTTTCCTTGTCTGCACGGAATACCGTATTTTTCTAGAAAATCATTATTTACACACAGAGTAATCAATGAATGCTTGATACTTAAAGCCTTTTTTACACGGGAATCTTCACTTATATGTTAAAGGAAACGTGTGAGAATATTTTATAGGGTAAAAATCAAACATAGTTTTTTCTTCCGTATGGGGTTTGTTTTCTCACAGAATGTCGTGCCCAATGACCTCTCGTGACCTCATTATCACATCTATATATATATATATATATATATATATATATATATTTATCGGAGTGCTTCACTTCCGTTGTATTGAGGAATGCTCTCAAGATAAAGCTTCATATCGTTGTTAATAATAATTAATGGTTGCTTTTAGTTCACTTGGTATAGTTTTTGTATAAGTTGAGAGTTACTTTTTAGTTTGTATTGTTAGTTTTCAGTTTCATTTATATACAGTTATTTAAAGAATCGTTTTACGTATATTTTATATGTAATTATCAAGTGCTATAATTACATTAAGAATTTCTGCTATGTAATTGTTTCGTCAATTACTGTCGCGTTAAGTGTGTATTTATAACTTTTATAGAGTTTGCAAATTGATGCAAAATAATTTTATTTTAGTAAATAGTTTTCTGCAATAAATTGCATAAGAACTGTGTTATAATTACACACTTTTGTTTCAGGTGTGTGCTGATTAATTAAGTGTTGCAATGATAAAGTTGCTATAATTGTTGTGTTAATAAGTGCATGAATGCTTTTTTTATAATTATACAGTTCGGTCAATTTGTTGCCTTGAAATGTTTAATTATAGTTTCAGGTTTTCTGAATAAATTCTTTCAGTAATACTCGCTGCAAAAATGGTACAGATACCTGCGTTCTATTTATAGCTTAAGCTTCAGACTTGCTGAATAACGCGTTTCAATAATAAAGTACATAAAATGTTTTTACAATTATACACCTCCGTTAATTGTTGCACTGAAGTGTTTAATTATAGAATATGATGAGAGTCAAGTTTTGAATAGATCGTTGCTGTAATAATTGCTGTAATAAACTGTGCATAACTTTGTTCTAAATATACTCTAGGCTTCAGGCTTTGCTCAATTTGTTTCATTTATTTAAATCGTAATCAATTGTAGTACTCGTGCACAAATGCGTAAATATAAAAAATTGAGTGTGCTTTCGTTAATAACTGCGATAAAATGTAATAATAAATTGTGCAAATGCGTATGTAATTCTTTGTTGCTTTTAGCTAATATCAGCAATTGAAAATGGTTAGGATAAATGAACTTACATAATTTTCATTGCCAGTTCCATCAGTTTTCTTTCCTTGGGCTTGGTCGATTTTGTATTTTGTCCAATTTTTGTTTGTTCTTCCAGATAAAGAATTAAGATTCACGATGACCAGTTCCTCGAATTTGGATTTACTAGTGCCCTTCTGGTATCTGATCCCACTGCGCGAGTTAGATTTTGGGCCTTTTGGAGCGACTTTTAAAAAGCTTATTCTAAAAACTCTTCTAACAAATTTATTTAAAACAGAAATTACAAGTGGAAATTAACAAATGGTTGCGTTATATTCGTTAATGCTTTTAAAAATCAAAAATTACTTTTCAATTACTTTCACTAATTAAATTTAATTAAACTAATTTTGAGTAGCTTCAACAACCAATAATGCTAAAGTTGTGATGCTCGAGATGACTGGCCATCTTGGGCTTCTCAGGGTATTTATGTTGTCTCTGCCCCTCACATTGCTTGTGGAAATTGCAGAGCTCATGCCTGCTATATTCTTTATTCATTTATACAATACAAAGTAACAATTTTAATTCTAACAATAAGTTTCTTACAGTCTATTGTGACCTGCACCTGCAGTGCCAAGCTACGTCTGGAATACAATGTATTCACATCCGTTCTCAGGTCTGGTTTATGAACTTTCAAAACCTTTTGTAATCTGTCCTTCAATTATACATTGTTGCATCGAACTTAAGTTTTAATGATTCTATCTAATTATATATATTATGCTGTGATAAGGGGTTGTTTAAGGGTGTACTTTATAGTAAAGGTCGTTTAAAAATGAGAAATCATCATAGGAAGCAGAAAACTGCATTTATTTAATAAAAGAATTGAGAAATGGAGATAGTTTGTAAATAGTAAGCAGTCAACACCCTGTATATAAAGTATAAATAGTTTTAAGCGACGCAGATAGACATAAGAAGACGCATAGTTAGCGTAGGAATAAGGAAGACATGCATTAAGTAGATAGTAAATATTTAACACTATGTAGATAGAGCTTTAGTTAATTTAGATAAGGCAAGTAATGATATTTTTCAGTGGAAGCACGCGTATTTTGTAAGTAAACATGATAAAGTGTAATTAAACACGCAGTCAAAAAGTTCCAAACGATTAGGTTAATACGAAGATAGAAATAGAGCTTCAGGAAGCATAGTAAATGCGTACAAAATAGTTAACCATTTTTAATAAGAAAGGAGATTAAAAATTGCGTAATTAACATGCATATATGAAAATTAAAAGTCGAATTGCATCAGTTGTTTATGGAAAAGCGATTAGATTCGTCAAAACACCGCATGTTTGATAACGAAGACAGCTGCGAGCAGGCCACAATTATTTGAAAGCATAGAAAATTACATCAGAAACTACTTTATATGTAATTATTTGATTGGTTAAAATGAGCGACGAGTTTGTTGACCATACCCGCTGACGGAGTAGGAGAGCAATGATATATTAATAGGTACGATGATAACGAAGTGAGTTTTAACTCAACAAAGGCCGAGGTGCGCCACTATAAAATAAAGTGATACATAATAATAATTCAAAGTGAAAAATTGTAAAAATGCAAAGATGAAAAATACGATTGCTGATTAAACGACTTCTGAAGCCGGGGAGAAAAATACAATTTCTGAGTCCGTGGAGGATAATAATACAATATTCTGAGAATAGATGGTATTCTAAGTTTGGGGAAATTGATAAGAAGTAATAAGTCTGAATGAGATGACAATAAATTGGGGTGCATAAGTATAAGTTAATAATGGTAGTCCAGAGGGTGATGGCAATAATTTAAATGCAATGGTTCAAGCGTGTGGATAGACAATATTTCGAATGGGCATGTAATAATCCTGAATTGGGGGAAGATAATTTTTATTCAAATGGATGGCTTAATGCATGGGAAATATTAGCTGATGCGTCAATTGCGAGAAGGAAATAGCGAAGAAATAGACCAGGTTATATTTTTCTATATTTTTTTAATTTGAATATTGAATTTGCTTAATATAAATTAATGTGACGAAGTCCACCAAAACAAAGGATTTGAATACGTATAAAGTGCGTGATCTGATAAGAGGTTTGGAACGTTCTACACTTCTTATTTTATAAAGATAATAGGTTTTTTTTTGGTGACTTTGGGTTTGATTAAAAAGGTATATGATTTTGATAAATGAGATTTACAACATTAATTAATTGAAAAGTGTATTTTAAATAATTTACAAAAACTGTACATAATATTTGTTTCATTATATAGAATCGAATTAACTGAATTTATAATTCCAAATAAAAGCTAGTCGAGGTCATAAGCTAAAGTTAATGGGAGTGATTTGATAATTTAAACAATCAAGGAGGAGCTATAAGTTGAATACGAAATTGATAACGAGTAAGGCGGTAACATATCAAATTTTGTTATTGGTCGACAAGGTAGGTTCAAGATAAAATCCAGTTAAGTCCTGGAGAGAGTTTATAGCAATATTAATAAGACGGCCCAACGTCGGAGATAGATAATTCCAATTCTTGTTTAAACATAGCAATATAAAGATGGTCGCCCAAACGATGGGGCGCGAATAATTTAGGGAGCATAGCAATCTATATATATATATATATATATATATATATATATATATATATATATGAAGTCTATATGAAGTCTTGACTTTCTTCTATAGCGTTTTCTAAAGCATTTTTACTATAACCCATAGACTTCCTTCTAATGTAATTTCTAATCATGTCGAATAAGAAACTTCGTCTTATGTACACTCCTGCTGGGGCAGGTCCGTACTAGAATTATGAGGCATATTGGTCCTATTTAAACTTCTACAGGAAAAAGTTCGTTTTATGACGTAATGGGGATGGGCAGATAATTGTTTATTGGCTGTTTGATTATTAAAAGCAAAATATTGAAGTTGTATATATTCGTTGTTAGGATATAAGTTATAAATATAGACATGAGTATAATCGTACATGTGTTGATATTTATATCGTTAATAAAGTTTTATGTAATCAATGTTTAATTTTTATAATTGTGATCCAATGTTGAACCGTAACCTTATTCTGTATATGTGGATGGTGTTGTGTTACATGCTTCCAGATGTTGTGTTTGTATTTTCAAATTCGTTTCAAGCTCTCCCATTAATTGATATGAGAATATGACGTAATCTTGAATGAATGTACTTGAAAAGTATATAAATGCCCAGAATAGAGTTTAAATTTTTCCATAAGAAAATACATCTTTACATGTAAACAACCGTTTTTTTGCGCTCGTACGTACCTAACCTATCTACTTTGTTACGTTTATTTTCAAATTAATTACCTCATTTCTCCCTTGTTAATTCATTATCCGTTCGAATAAATTCCGTTTCTACCGTTAAATAAAATCGTTAATTCATAATTAATAATAAATATAAATTTTCAACTCAAATCCTTTTTGCTTTAAGAACGAAAATTAATTCGGTAAATTAAGATAACCCTTTCCCTTGTTAATGCATTCTCCGTTCGTATAAATTCTATTTCTATTGTTAAATCCTACCGCCTAATTAATAATAAATACTCTTTCTCAGAATTCCTCAACGTAAAGTTTATGCTACAATTAACTAGTCAATTAACTTGTTCTAGGTATCCGATAATTGATTCTTGTGTTTTCCATCCAAAGATTCGTCAAACTGAAGCCGCGTACTATCCAATAAAACCGCGTTTTTCCAGTTTTAGTCCTTAGCAATAATATTACTTTGAGCTCTGGTCATTGGTTAAACGAAATTAATATTCAATTGTTTTTCAATTTACACGACAAAAACATCCGTTCTGTTTTTTTTTGTTTTGCTTTCCTTATGAAAATTTCACGCTTTCCTTACAGCGTAATGTGTATTTATGGTTTAGTAAAATTGCACTTTTCGACATTAATAAATTAATTTTACTTGTACTTACTATAGCTTCTTCCGGTGGCCCTTAAAGCCATGATGGATGGTTGCCCTTTGTTGTAATGGGAGAACAACCCCAAGGTGGGATCACGCGCCCCTCTCCTTCGCCCCGTCATTAGATACGGTTAGAGCCGGTCCGACGGCAGCAACTCGAGGGTGAGTGCGTAAGTACTAATTGACACCATTTGGTAACCACACTTGGTGGCCTTAAATGGATTACTGTAGGTCATCGTAGGCGTACGAGGATGAGTTATAACTGTTGAGTTACCATGTGCTTTAATTTTTTTCGTGCTAAATTTTATTATTTAAGATATTGTCCTGCCAATGAGGCATGTGTAATTTTTATATTTACAACCATTAAGAGCTGTGGTTTTTAGTGTTCTTTTTGGGTTTTGTTGTGTTGTGAAATAACGTACAGGGTAGACACCTAAAAACGGCAGCTCTCCATGTTAGAGAGGATTTCTGTTGATCTTGTAAATATGGGTAACTTGTAATTACGGATTGTTTATTTGGTGGTATCATTATGCTTTTGTACCTAATTAATTTTTATTTTTTTGTTAATTAGAAATTGTATGATTATGGTTAGGAGTGTGTTATTTGTTTACTTTTATTTCAGGCCTGATTTAATTTCTGTAGGTATTCGGCCCCGCCCACTCACCGATTAAGCCCGGTCAATTTCACTTTCTTTCTTCTTCCTTGTTTTTGACTACGTCATTTTACGTAGCAACTTTTACTACATTTGATGGTCTTTTTAATTAATGTCTCTTTATGATTTTTAATAGATAGATAAACAGTTAAGATAGGTACAAATTATATGCAACAATTTTTGTTATAATGAACTATTATGGGAAAGTTAACGTTGGAATTTTTTTTTCTTGTAGTAATGGGGGCGTTGGTCTAGAAGAGGCTGGATACCTTTGTTAGGCCCACGCAGCTGAGAGTTGAAATCTCAGCTTTCATTTGCGCAAAGGGCTCCCACATATTACAGTTTTGCGGAGTTTTAAGCGACCCTATGTTTTTACATGAAATTCAAAGCTTTTTGTTATTTGTAGAAAGTCTTATCAACATTATAGTTGTTACTTGAATCTACCGAAACCATACAAACTTACAAGCTTATAAAAAACTCTATTTCGTTTGGTTTGTCTTTGTATCACGCTTCGGTTATTTTTCTCTTCGACGCATTTGGTCGTGCGATTGTGTTTCTCTGCCCACATAATTAGAAAATCGAATCACTACAATCACAATTTCCAATTTGCTTTATCATATACATTTACTGTATTTCGAGCGGCGTTCTGAAAGGGTTAACGACGCGCATGACGTCACAGCATGAATCAGCTGGCGTCGTCGTCGTCGCGGTGCTTTATTCTATTCCACAGCGTCGACAGACACGTGAGTCGTTAGACATTTACACTTGTTACGGTTTGTTGTGCCTGTGAAACTTGACGTCCTAGAAAAACCGCGCTATTTTGTTGTGTTCGGACGTGCAACCGCAATTAAATTATATGCAATCCTGCCTTGAATGTTAATTTTAAATGGTATAACATCTTTATTTATACACGGTTAACAATTAAACTTATATATTATTAGTTAAGAATGAGTTGAGGTGTATTTTGTATGCTTCGTAATGAATAGTTAATCAGATTGTACCTATACTTTGTTGGAAGTTATCTAGTGGACGCTACCAGTGGGGATTTACCCAATTGTATTGTGTCGAAAGTTGTTTTGTGAAAATTTAGTATAAAATTGGAACATTCTAAAGATGGAGGAAGAATCAAATATTCTTTCATCTGCGTACGTGAATATAAACAGTCATCAAGGTAGGAAAATTTAACATATTTACGTCATTTATTTACAGTAATCGCTGAAAGCAAGGACATGTAGGTATAATTACCAGGGTAATATATAATTATACTGGTAACATTTATATTCCGATAATTGCAAAAAACTTACTGTTTAATAAAAATGAGTAATTGTACTATAACTATAGTACACAAGAAAATGTAATTTTTTTTTCCTAATGCGCGATGGGTGTTTCTTATATAATTTTTTCCGCCAGTCCAAACGGCTAGTCCAAAGTTATTCATATTTTTATAGTGGAACATTATATTATACAATATTTACATTTGTTATAATATAAATTATGCATACCACGTCACTACCGAATATCAAAATTTTTTGCATGTGATTTTTGTTTGTAGGGTATTTCTGGCAGGGCCGGCCCTAATAATTATGACGTTTTGTGCAAGAATATTATTTGCCGCTTTTGTAAAACGCATTTATACTATAATACTTTTTAATTTTTACGTTTATTATATATATATATATATATATATATATATATATATATAAAATAATTCAATTTATTGGGGATTGCAGCAAATTAAGAAAGTCTACTCTTTTTTCTTTAACTCAAGCTTTCGAGATTTTATTTTTCTCTTCTTCAGGAGTAACTAAATAAATACAATGGTAAACAAATAAATAAATTTTAAAAGTTAAATACTTACGAATGTGAGGTTTGACTTAGATTTAAAATATTAATTTTAAATTACAAAAATATGTTTCAGAATTTTGAAGGTAAAAGTAAGTGTCAATGTCAATGGGTACTACAAGATTAAAATTAGTGATACAAAAATAATAATTCCTTGGATAAATTTTAAACATTAAACAAGTATTAAAATAATTAATTAACTAACAAACATAAACTAAAACGCAAGAGTATGTACGCCTGTATGAGAAATTTGTACAAATAGTAGGAAGACGTAGAAGCAATAGAATCACATTCATTTTATCATATAAACATATATAAATGTATAGAAATACATATATGTGTGTGCATGTACACATGCAAACAATTCACATACAAAAAATAAATAAAACAAAAAAGAAAGAACATGTGCAAGAATACACGTAAGTATAAACGTAAACATACAACCAACAGACACACAAACACCAACAAACAAACACACATACACATACACAGACACATAAACAAAAAAAAAACAAAGCTAAGAATATAAGCACTAATGAGATGTAGTAATTATGTCTGTGGTACAGTTCTTGTTCTTATTTTGGTGTCTATTTCCAGTAGATACGCGTATATGCAGCTAAGATTATCTATATCTTTCTTTAAATTTAGTGCTTCTGGTTCTTGTGCAATTCTAACCATTTCTATGAATTTCCTTTTTGTAGTGTCCTTTTCTACATCTAAAATTACAGTCACACCTATGGGATCTATTATATCATCCATAATAGCACAGTACGTCATTGATGAATTATTAGACACCTGTTTAACCAAATTACCGCTCACTGTGCCATTTTGTAAGAAATTTGTTGGCGATTTGATTTGTGCCATACCATACAATGCACAGGACATCATACTAATTACTTTCGACTCCTACGATGAACATATGCAATTCACAGTTGAAAGTGAAACAAACAATTCTGTGCCTTTTCTAGATTTAAAAGTGATAAGAAACGATACAACCATCGTAAAGACTGGTACAAGAAACCAATATCCTCTGGAAGATACCTAAACTATATGTCATACCATCCCATGTTTATGAAAATTAATACTATTTTGAATTTAAAAACAAGAATACTGAAATTATCAAATCAATCCTTTATCGATAAAAATTTAAAAATCCTTTATGAAATATTACAAAAGAATGGTTATCCTAGAAGATTTCTAACAAAACTCCTATATAATACACCTATCAAAAAACATTCAACACCGCATACACAACAAGAAGAAACCAATAACCTAACAGAAGTTCATAATCTCTCAAAATACGTAAGCTTACCATATATCAGAGATCTAACGAAACGAATAACATCTATAATCAAAACCCTACAATTAAAATTACACTAAAAATGTCAAATTAAGCAGAAGTCTTTACACTAAAATCAAAGATGTTACTTCAAAGAACTAAAATCTAACATAGTCTACAAAATTCCTTGTTGTAACTGTATTCAAAGTTATATTGGCCAAACGTCAAGGACGCTCCATCAACGAATTACTTCACATAAAAGTGATACCAGAAGAAATGTTAATTCTTCAGCACTTTCAACGCATGTTATAGAAACAGGCCACAAAATGAACTATACTGATGCAGTAATTTTAGATGTAGAAAAGGACACTACAAAAAGGAAATTCATAGAAATGGTTAGAATTGCACAAGAACCAGAAGCACTAAATTTAAAGAAAGATATAGATAATCTTAGCTGCATATACGCGTATCTACTGGAAATAGACACCAAAATAAGAACAAGAACTGTACCACAGACATAATTACTACATCTCATTAGTGCTTATATTCTTAGCTTTGTTTTTTTTTGTTTATGTGTCTGTGTATGTGTATGTGTGTTTGTTTGTTGGTGTTTGTGTGTCTGTTGGTTGTATGTTTACGTTTATACTTACGTGTATTGTTGCACATGTTCTTTCTTTTTTGTTTTATTTATTTTTTGTATGTGAATTGTTTGCATGTGTACATGCACACACATATATGTATTTCTATACATTTATATATGTTTATATGATAAAATGAATGTGATTCTATTGCTTCTACGTCTTCCTACTATTTGTACAAATTTCTCATACAGGCGTACATACTCTTGCGTTTTAGTTTATGTTTGTTAGTTAATTAATTATTTTAATACTTGTTTAATGTTTAAAATTTATCCAAGGAATTATTATTTTTGTATCACTAATTTTAATCTTGTAGTACCCATTGACATTGACACTTACTTTTACCTTCAAAATTCTGAAACATATTTTTGTAATTTAAAATTAATATTTTAAATCTAAGTCAAACCTCACATTCGTAAGTATTTAACTTTTAAAATTTATTTATTTGTTTACCATTGTATTTATTTAGTTACTCCTGAAGAAGAGAAAAATAAAATCTCGAAAGCTTGAGTTAAAGAAAAAAGAGCAGACTTTCTTAATTTGCTGCAATTCCCAATAAATTGAATTATTTTAAATTAATATTCAGCAAATAAAACGTGAAGATTATATATATATATATATATATATATATATATATTACTCATATTTAGACCAGGGTAGAAAATTAAATAATCACATCAAATAATTTTAATCACGGTGTAGAAGCTTTGGGAAAAGATACATAATACGCTTTATTAAAACCATGAAGCATAAATAAATTCGGTCGTCTCAGTAAAAATAAGAAATTTAAATCATGTACAAGACGCTTTATATCAAAAGAAACAGTATTAACAAGCTCTACGGGTAATGTAATTATTCCTAAACAAATGGAAATTACGTGCAAAATTTATATTAATTAACTCTATTTTAAGTAACCGGTAGTAAAACAAAGTGTACACATAATAATTAATATTTAACTTGTATTCGCTAAAAATGAAAGGATAGAAGTCAATTTTAATTGGAGTTAATTAAACCATTATTAATAATAAGCATAAAAGTGTGAAAATCCAAGATTATAATACCAGAAAATAAAGCTCTAAGAATTAATATTATTTTGAACACCTGCGTAGTTTAAATATCACGTACGGCGAAAATTGTGTAGATAACAAATGGTTTCAAAGAATCTTGAAGAAACCGTGGCTTAATATTCACGAGAAGGTGCGATACGGGGTTATTAAACCCAGATAGTCCACATGGACTAAAATATAATCGATAATAAAGAATATCAATTTGCACCAATGCGAACAGGTTAGAAAAAGGAAAGAGAAAATGCGTCAAGCAAAGACACATATAGTAAAAGGCGCGATTTAAGCAACGTCACGAGGGTCACAATTGGTTGAAAATAGGATGCAAATATCAGAGGTAGAAACAACAATTTCTGTACAAAATTAATTAGCTTTTCTCGGACATGTTTGCGTGCCGTGTGAGAATTTCTGAGTTTTGAATGGGGCGAGTGAAAAATTCGTAAAAACCGACGCGAGAGCGACGGACTGGGAACATGGCATGAGAAATTCTTTAGAATTACCCGTTTTGGGGAACAGACCGACAGACAGGCTTTTTGCTATATATACCGAGGTGAATATAAACAAGCTCTCTTAGACTTTTGACTATTCGATGCGTTAAAAGCTCTTACATCCGCGACTTGATTCAAGATGTTAAACAGTGCATTTTAGTTTGATAAAATAATTTAAAATTTTGCTCGTATATTTTAGTGATTCAAAATAGTTTGTTATTTACGTGCTAACATGAATGTACTTCAGTGCACTTAGATACAAGGTAATAAAATTTAGTATCACTGTACCAATTAGCAAAATTTACAACGACAAATGTATACACAAAAGTAGGCAGTTTTGGCGTATATTGGTGAAAGACGCATGAATTTCTTTGCTATTTTTCGGGGGTGTTAATAATTAAATGGTTCAAATACGTGTTTGGATCCACGAAACAAGGGTCAGATATACACAGATGAGTTCCGGAAAAGCCCAGAAACAACTTTAAATAAATGGTGATGGAGAAAATTTTAAAAGCGTTGAGAATTAGGAGCCGTAAATATAATCCTGTTGGAATGGTGTGATTAACTAAAGGGACGATGTACATTGAAGCTACGAGGACAGTAACCTTCAGGTAAATTATACTATTTTGTTTGACATTTTGGTGTGTGTTGTATAACTTTATTATACTATTTTGTTTGACATTTTTGTGTGTGTTGAATTACTTTATAATTGATTTACTTTAAATGGACATTAGTGAAATTGTACTAACCATAAAATTTTAATTTTAAGATGAAATTTGCTTGTTTAAGTAGAAAGGGGTATTTAGTATTGATGTTCTGAATTATGATGAAACTTTGGGTATGTCTTTGAGCTCAATTAGACGAACCTGGTTAATTAACGTAAAGGGGTGGTAGATGCTCCCTTTATACTCAGACTCCGGTCTGCTTATATTGTTATATTAATTAGTAGGCATCCAACAAGGACTTTAATTCTGGATGCACGTTAAAGTGATAATAAAATTAATCTTGAAATTTTTTTTAAAACTGAAATTTATGCTGAATATTAATTTTGAAATTTTAATGTATTGTGAATATTGATGTAAATAGAGTTGACGTTGATGTTTGTGGTAGGAATGTGTTGTTTAATTTTAGGAGTGAGGAGGTTTATAAAATTAGGTGAGCAGCCGAGGCGAAAACAGGATCACAGCAGTTTATGACGCCCAATCGGTGGGACTAGAATTTTTTTGTTGAAAGGACCCAGTTCCCGCATTCAGAGGAGAATATCACAGCAGTTCATGGCGACCACAACGTGAGGGCTCGAGTTCCAAATAAAATTTTTGTGATTTTATTCCAGGAAACTGGCGATCTGAGAGAGAGAGTTTCTGTGTGTGTATAAATTTAAGAGTATTTTAGAGTGTGTGAGAGTGATTAGAACGTATGCAGAGAAAAGAGTGGTTAAGGAGTCAAGGAGTGGAAATTGGAAGTGACGATAGTGCATTGTGTGGGAAAATTTCGAAAATGGAAGAAGCTGGAGGCAGTAGAGATCAGTCGAGGACGGAATCAGGGGATCAAGGAAACGAGATGATAATGAGAATGCTAGAGAGGATGAACGAAGAAGCTAATAGAGCTAGGGAAGAATCTAATAGAGCGAGGGAGGAGTCCAACCAAAAATTAGAGCAGATAAGCGGGAAAATTGAACAAAATACTAAAGAATTTACAGAATTTAAAGATAGTCTTACCGTGAAACTGGGGGAAGTAGAAAATAGGGTAGATAAAAATGAGCGGGATATTACAGGTCTTCGACAGGAAATGGGACATGTCAAATTTAACGGGGGATGGTCCCAGATTTTCTACAGGTGGAGTATCATTGGACCAACACATGAAATTTTATGGCGATAACAGGGTAAATCCACAAATTTTTATTAATAGTGTAAGAAATCTAGTGGGAAATTTATTTGACGAACAGACTAAACTAAATACGATAAAGGCTTTATTAAAGGACAATGCGGAAGCGTGGTACAATTTAGTAGGACAGGACATAGACACCTACATGGACTTTGAGGACAGATTTTTAAAGCACTACTGGAGTGACCACAGACAAGACCAGGTACGAGACGACTTAATCACAGGAAATTTAAGGAGAATTTTCAGGAAGTAGGGAGCAATATGCTATACGCAAGTATAGCATAGCAAAGCAACTGAACCCACCACTGACGGACCGACAAATTATTAAGTATTTATCACGACACTTCGAGGTAGAAATAAGGCAGCACGTAGCACTACAGAACATAGTGGACAGAGAAATGTTTTTGGAATACCTGCAGAGGTACGACGACGTAAGTAGTGGACGACCTCGGGATAACAGGGAAAGACAGATCAACACAATTAGGTTTGACAATAGACGGGACAACTACGCTAGACGGGGGAATAGTTACGGATACCAGCGACAGAATTGGGAACAGAGACGACCATACGTTAGGAGTAATAGTTTAGGAAGGGGACCTGCACCGAGACCGGGACCTACCAGAATGAATAGTTCACCAGACATGAGGGGGACTGCTAATACAGACACGGAACGAGTGGAAACGCCTAGGACGTACGTTGAGGTGACGGCTAGACCAGGACCGAGTAGGGAAAACAGACCTGGACAGGATTTTTAGAACGCGACAGACCACTAGATTTCAGTGTAAATGTATATGAACATCCACGTGAATTTTTCAAAATTGAGGAGGAAGTAGAGCCAGAAACTGAGGAAAAATTATGTTTGCCAATTATTAATATAGAAATTTTTGAGAATAATGTAGAAGTATTACTTGATACAGGGCAGAGGCGAGTTTAATATCGGAGGAATTCGTCAGCAAAATTAGGGATAAGGTTTGTGATAGAATTATGCCTATAAAGCGTAGCCATTTAGTAGCTCCAAATAAAAAGAAGTTTGCTGTAGTAAATAGTGTTGTGGTGCTTAGGATAGATATAGGAGGTTTAAGCTGTGAACAGGAGTTTGTAATTGTACCTGGACTGAAGTTTCAGAGCATTTTAGGTGTTGACTGTATGATGAAGTTAGGGGTTTTGATAGATATGGAAAGGAAGGTAGTAAGGATTAAAGATAGGGTAGTGCCATGGAAGGGCAGTTATGAAGTCACAGAGGATGACACGGGGTTTAGTATTAATGTAGTAGAGGTAGAGGATGATGAAGGTAAACAGATCAACACAATAAGATGTCCAGAGGATAGGAAAGTAGAGGTTCAAGCTTTAATACAAAAACATGCAGAAGTAGTGGGGGTAGAAGCAGCATATCAGGAGCAGGTGAAGGCGAAATTAAGTAAAGATGGCAAGTTTGTTTTTAATCAAGTAGATTTAAAGGATTCATTCTGGCGGATTCCATTACATAAGAATTCTAGAAGGTACATAGGAGTTTCCGTAGAGGGAAAAATCGATAATTTTAAAGTAGTATCGTTTGGTTTGTCGGCAGAAAAGGAAATAATAATGAATAAGAAACAGACAAGTGTAGGGACTAAAGAAGAAGCAGTATTTAAGAGTCAGGATAAGAGGGATGATAAGTTTATTGTATGTGAGATAATAGAGATGTTAAGTATAGATATAGAAGGGGGAGAAATAGGGATGAAGAGTATTAGGGTGGTAAGAAGAAAGACTTGGAGGGTCAAGAAGAGAGTTAGATTTAAATAGGATAGGGATAGAATAGGTGTATATAGAAGAGTAGAAGTAAGTGTTTATAGAAAATAAAGCTAGGTATAGGATAAATATGGGAGATAATTAGGAATAGGTTTAGGATGAGAATAAAGAGTAAATGTAGGAAGAAAATAAGATAGGTTAAGTGTAGATATTTCATAGAAGATTAGTGGAGAGTTAGGAATAGAGTAAGAGTAGGATAGGCATATAGGATTAGGTAGGGGGAAGTAAAGTATAGTGAAGATTAGTTAAAAGTTAGGAATAGGATAGGTATATAGGATGTATATAGGATTAGATGGATAAGTAGGATGAAGTTAGGGATAATTTCAGTTTATAGAATTAGGTGAGAGTTAGGAATAGGATAGGGATATAGGATAGGTGTAAATATTTTTTTGAATTGGAGATAAGGTAGGTAAGTTAGATAGATAAGGGTAGAGAGTGATAGGCAATTTTTTTGTAATTTTTTTTTGTCTAAATGCTTTATATTTGCATTCAAATAAGTGGGATTATTTGTATTCAAATAGGGGGAAAATACTCATATTTAGACCAGGGTAGAAAATTAAATAATCACATCAAATAATTTTAATCACGGTGTAGAAGCTTTGGGAAAAGATACATAATACGCTTTATTAAAACCATGAAGCATAAATAAATTCGGTCGTCTCAGTAAAAATAAGAAATTTAAATCATGTACAAGACGCTTTATATCAAAAGAAACAGTATTAACAAGCTCTACGGGTAATGTAATTATTCCTAAACAAATGGAAATTACGTGCAAAATTTATATTAATTAACCCTATTTTAAGTAACCGGTAGTAAAACAAAGTGTACACATAATAATTAATATTTAACTTGTATTCGCTAAAAATGAAAGGATAGAAGTCAATTTTAATTGGAGTTAATTAAACCATTATTAATAATAAGCATAAAAGTGTGAAAATCCAAGATTATAATACCAGAAAATAAAGCTCTAAGAATTAATATTATTTTGAACACCTGCGTAGTTTAAATATCACGTACGGCGAAAATTGTGTAGATAACAAATGGTTTCAAAGAATCTTGAAGAAACCGTGGCTTAATATTCACGAGAAGGTGCGATACGGGGTTATTAAACCCAGATAGTCCACATGGACTAAAATATAATCGATAATAAAGAATATCAATTTGCACCAATGCGAACAGGTTAGAAAAGGAAAGAGAAAATGCGTCAAGCAAAGACACATATAGTAAAAGGCGTGATTTAAGCAACGTCACGAGGGTCACAATTGGTTGAAAATAGGATGCAAATATCAGAGGTAGAAACAACAATTTCTGTACAAAATTAATTAGCTTTTCTCGGACATGTTTGCGTGCCGTGTGAGAATTTCTGAGTTTTGAATGGGGCGAGTGAAAAATTCGTAAAAACCGACGCGCGAGCGACGGACTGGGAACATGGCATGAGAAATTCTTTAGAATTACCCGTTTTGGGGAACAGACCGACAGACAGGCTTTTTGCTATATATACCGAGGTGAATATAAACAAGCTCTCTTAGACTTTTGACTATTCGATGCGTTAAAAGCTCTTACATCCGCGACTTGATTCAAGATGTTAAACAGTGCATTTTAGTTTGATAAAATAATTTAAAATTTTGCTCGTATATTTTAGTGATTCAAAATAGTTTGTTATTTACGTGCTAACATGAATGTACTTCAGTGCACTTAGATACAAGGTAATAAAATTTAGTATCACTGTACCAATTAGCAAAATTTACAACGACAAATGTATACACAAAAGTAGGCAGTTTTGGCGTATATTGGTGAAAGACGCATGAATTTCTTTGCTATTTTTCGGGGGTGTTAATAATTAAATGGTTCAAATACGTGTCTGGACCCACGAAACAAGGGTCAGATATACACAGATGAGTTCCGGAAAAGCCCAGAAACAACTTTAAATAAATGGTGATGGAGAAAATTTTAAAAGCGTTGAGAATTAGGAGCCGTAAATATAATCCTGTTGGAATGGTGTGATTAACTAAAGGGACGATGTACATTGAAGCTACGAGGACAGTAACCTTCAGGTAAATTATACTATTTTGTTTGACATTTTGGTGTGTGTTGTATAACTTTATTATACTATTTTGTTTGACATTTTTGTGTGTGTTGAATTACTTTATAATTGATTTACTTTAAATGGACATTAGTGAAATTGTACTAACCATAAAATTTTAATTTTAAGATGAAATTTGCTTGTTTAAGTAGAAAGGGGTATTTAGTATTGATGTTCTGAATTATGATGAAACTTTGGGTATGTCTTTGAGCTCAATTAGACGAACCTGGTTAATTAACGTAAAGGGTGGTAGATGCTCCTTTATACTCAGACTCCGGTCTGCTTATATTGTTATATTAATTAGTAGGCATCCAACAAGGACTTTAATTCTGGATGCACGTTAAAGTGATAATAAAATTAATCTTGAAATTTTTTTTAAAACTGAAATTTATGCTGAATATTAATTTTGAAATTTTAATGTATTGTGAATATTGATGTAAATAGAGTTGACGTTGATGTTTGTGGTAGGAATGTGTTGTTTAATTTTAGGAGTGAGGAGGTTTATAAAATTAGGTGAGCAGCCGAGGCGAAAACAGGATCACAGCAGTTTATGACGCCCAATCGGTGGGACTAGAATTTTTTTGTTGAAAGGACCTAGTTCCCGCATTCAGAGGAGAATATCACAGCAATATATATATATATATATATATATATATATATAAATATTTTAGATAGTTAATTACACGAGGTAAGTTGATAAATACTATATTGCTCTGAGGTTAGCTTTATTAATCGAGTCCCACGCTTGGGAAGCCATAAAATTGCATTGGTTTTCGGGATTATATTCGAGCCCCAGCGTTGGGCCGTCATAAAATTGCTGTGGTGGACACTCTGGATTATGCCCCTACGAAAGTTAAAAATTTTTTTTAACTACAAAATCTTCTGAAAAAAAAACTCTCCTATATCTCTGGAAAAGCTCCCCTAAATAAGCATACCACGGCTAGCGCTGCTTCCAGCTTCTTCAGAGATACTTACCCATCCTATGTTTACTCTTTCTCACTTAACTACCAACTAAAAATTACCAATCAAATAATTCAACAAAACATACAACCTTTTATTCACACAAATCAAAAATTTACGTTACCAGCTCAATATTTACCAAATCGGATATAAACATCTTCATGAAATTCTACAATATCGACCATTAACTCCTTTAAATTTAATGAATTTAATTTATTTCAACAATTTTTTATATAGTTCAAGTAGATGGGCCTAACTTGAAACCCCAAATTAAAATTTACTCTGGTCTATAGCGAGCTCAGTATAAACCCTGTTACTCTAAATGCATAAATAAATCGCATCTTTGTTTTCAGCAACTCTAAAGGCCCGTTTACTCTTTACATCAAAATTATACGTCATATATTTATACCTTTAAATAATAAACTCAAATTGTCTTTTTCATATAACCTTCAAATTAGCTTTTATGTTCATAAAATATACACCCAATGTGTCAAATCACTCTAGCACAAAATAAAAGCACAAATTGTTCAAGCAATAACAAAAAACAAATTTTGTTACCTGGTTTTTGCCTCTTTCATCGTCGCCTCTGAAGATGTCGTTCAACCAAACCTCGTCGTTGAATTGCATCGAACTTCTCTCTGCTATATGTACCACAAACTCATGCAATGCTATGCAGACGCATTCGATACAGCTACCCATGAACTTGTCCAAACATGTTAGTCAGCTTCTGAACCTTCAATACAATCAGCACCCTCGTTCAGAAAAATTAACTAGGCTCGCTTACCTCAGTAACATCTTTTATTCGTTATTCGAATGTATTTACTTACAGTACCGTTTAACTAAGCACCTACTCGTGATTTCGAACACTTTTAATTTAAATTAAAACGGACTGCACTTATCACCGATTTAAAAATTATTAACGTAGATGTTATCATGTATGTCTAAAGCGAACCGAAGAAGTAAGAGAGAACTCTACTACATCTCTTAGTGTATTTATACGCGTTGAAACCTACCTCTTGTATCCTGTTTTCGTCGAAATCACCACCACCGTAACTTGATTCTGAAAATCTAAACTATAACGATCTTTTCAAAACTAAGAATTTCACATTCCACTCTGCTTTAGTTCAAAACACTGGCTATCAAGCACGACGGTTACAATGTTCTAGAAATTTTTCTCATTCCACTTACAATCAGCCAATCCCGACCATTTCCCCTGCCGTAGGTCTAACATCCAACTATGTTATCCTCGTCTAACTCATATTCGTTGTCTTTTTTAAAATCCCACTACAGCAACATAAAATCGATATTGTGGTTAGCCTCTACAAATTATCGCGCGTTTTAGACGGGTGTTTAATCTAACGGCTGTTATTTGTCATCTTTGTTTACCTTATGCTACTGGTATCCCGTCTCTATTTGCTTTCAAACGACCTGTTATTTTACAAACTTCGCCTCGACCGTTAACTAAAATTTCTAAAGTATTATGTTCTAACGTATATTCTGGTTTCTGGAATTTGTTTATTTGTCTGTTGCTCTTTCTATGAACTGTTTGCCAGTTTGAAACTGTACTTTCCCATGTTGTTTAACCTGTGGATTTCTTAGGATTTGTTTTTAACGAACGCTTTGTTAGTTTAAATAAACATATACTTTTACATTATTGATTTTATATAGACAAAAGCTCTCCCTTATTACTTGATATGCACAATTTGCAACCTTCAAATATTAAAACTAATTATACTCGTATTAGCTTTGAGTTTTTACATTCTACAAAGTTTCCGCGCTATGCAAATTTAACGCCGTACTCGGTGTAATGACGTTTTTACTTAATTTAATCTTACTAATTTTATTATTATGCCACGACTAGCCCTTTTCAATCTACACAGAGTGCACAACGTTACAATGATCAATTTTTCTCTTCTCCACCCCTTTATGATTACCTATTTGTTGGAATTTATAAAACGAAGTCAATTAATTCCATATAATGAAAAGAAATATTATTTACAATTTTTGAAAAATATTGGAATACACCCTTCAATCAATCACTATCATATGTATCATTTATCCCAAAATTTATATGCTTTGAATTCAATCTAGGGTCACCAAAAACTACCCTTTTTATCAAAGAAACCTGGAACGTTTTAGACCCCTTTATAATACATTACGTAAGTTTAACGTATGCAATGTTTGTTGTTGACTTTATCACAAGTTTATATAAATTGAATAATTTCAGTATTGAAATTTAGATAAAAAAATATCTTAAAACTAATTAGGTCTGACCTGCTACAGGTTGTTCGGGTTGTGGATCGACACCCCCTTTGTTGTCTTCATCCGTCTATCACTGCTCTGCTTAGTAGAACCCCTCGTTTTCCATAAATTACTTCGTGCTTCTTTATTTTAATTGCATTGAATCTCGCAACTCCAAATTGTACCAGAATTGTACCAAAATATAATTGTCGACGCTGATTTGAATTGTAATACAGTATTGCCCGAAATAAACAGTACTGAAATTGTAATTGTTTTGTATATTTAAAAAATACATATTATTGACACTTTATTATATGTTCTAAATGTGCACCTCCTCGTTCGAGACAGACTTCATAACGATGTTCTAAGTTTCTGGTCATGTTATTGAATAAGGGTTGTCTCAGGGCTGCGAAGAAGACTCTAACGGCATCCTTTAATTCATCGATGGTTTGTGGTGCCCGTTTGAAAACGGCATTTTAGCCATGCCCCAAATGTATGCGTCTGGAGGTGTGAGGTCTGGAGAATGTGAAGGATAAGGAAGTCAGTAAATCGTGATATGAATTTGCTTGGAAAATGTTCTTGAAGAAATTGACGAATTGCGGCAGCAGTATGGCAAGTTGCCCCGTCCTGCTGAAAAATTGGTTTCGAAATGCCAAGTTACGTGCACGACAGAATTGACGTAGATCAGGGATAAATCGTGTTAAAATTTGTCTGTACCTCTGTTGATTAAGTGTGACTTGCCTACCATTCTCTTCGATAAAGTACGGACCAATGATTCCGTGTCCGGAAACAGCACACCAGACACTCACTTTTTCACTATGTAAAGGAACCTCTTGAACCTCATCGGGTCTGGCAAAGCCCAGAAATCGATTTGTGCGACGATTCACATAGCCTGACAAGTGAAAATGTGCTTCGTCTGAAAACCAAACATTTTTCAAAAATTCAGGATTTTCATACTGTAACGCGAGAATTCTGGCGCAATATTCCACTCTACTGCGATAATCCCGAGGATGTAGTTGTTGATGTACCTGAATCACATACGAAAATGTACCCAGCTCCTTCAGGATTCTTTGAAAGGAAGTTCTTTTTAAATCAAGTTGTAACGCTGTCCTTGCCTGGCCGACTTTCGGATTTTCTAAGATTTGCTCAAAAACACGTTCATGGTTATTGTTGTTGTTAACTGTCCTGGGACGCCCCGAGTTTCCTTTTCGTTGGCACAATACATTACCTGTATTTCTAAACTTTTCAATAACCTTCAAAATTACAGCATTACTTGGAGAACGTTTATTAAACCTTTGTGTGAATTGATCAGACACGTATAGCAAACTTGCACCATTATGTCGGCCGATTCCGTATGAACGAAAATAATGCTCTACCAGAAACACTTTCTCCTCTGTACTTAACACCATTTTTAACAATTAGGCCCTACTAATTACTTGTTTGAGGTTTACTTGACAGGTCTATACTAGCTAACTTGAGTGTGACAGCGCACGCATAAAAACACCGCCAACTTAGTTTCAGTACTGTTTATTTCGGGCAATACTGTATTATATTGACCCAGATTTGAATTGTTCTTATCGACGCATACTTGAATTATTCAGAAATACACCACCAATTTGAATTATTATCATCAACACATTCAAATATTCGAATTATTCTTCTTGTCGACACATTCGAAGTGTTATTTCGCCCAATTTAAAATATATCGATCCATTCGAAGCCCTATTATTATTAATATTTAGTTTAAATAAATTACCCCAAATTCTACTGACGTTAAACGGCAAAAGAAGTCTTCATAATTGTAGCACTATTATCACTTGATATTTTATTAAATATTAAATTACGCATGACTTTCTGATTAGCAGTGACGCAGCTTCGCCCTGCATGAGTTATGAACTGAGCCGTCTTATCATTGCTCTGTGTTAATAT
The DNA here is from genome assembly GCA_036346225.1 of Platerodrilus igneus. Lineage (NCBI taxonomy): Eukaryota > Metazoa > Arthropoda > Insecta > Coleoptera > Lycidae > Platerodrilus > Platerodrilus igneus. The sequence goes on from JARFIW010000565.1 coordinate 739,800, forward strand.
AGGCTGATCCCACTTACATGTGGGCTGGGGTTTTCAACAAGTCTTGTAGATATCTCAACCAACCAGGTCTTTGTATTTCCTGCATTTCGAAGTTGTTTCTGATGTAATTTTTTTGGTTTTCCGAGTAATATCTATTTGCTATAGATACCTAGTTATTTTTGCCAGATGTTGTTTTGTATGGATATCGCCTTTTGGATAACGGAACAAAATAAATGATGTAACTTTAATGCTATTTTCGTTTATCTATGCGTGTTTTCAACTGCGTTTTCTTATCAAAATGTTTATTGTTTCCGCGTACTTGCATAAAGCTTTGTTAGGTTTTACCTCTTATCTTCGTATTTGTTTTATAACTAATTAGAACACTTCTCAACGCGTGTTTAATTTCATGTACTATCACTTCTTCTGAATACGCGTACTTTTGTTGAAAGATATTCTTACTTGCATCGCTTAAAGCTAATTATGGTCTATATACAGGGTGTTAAATGCTTACTATTTACAAAATATACGAATTACTTAATTTTCTGCTAAATAAATGCTGTTTTCTGATTCCTACTTTACAAATGTTAAAGTATTTAAAGTAGATTAGTCAGAGTAGAAGTGCCAATACGTAAAACAATGACTTGATGACGTGAGGAAGCGCAGTATTCAGGGATTTATACTAAGTTGTACGTTGATAAGCCAAAGAGTGTAAATTTGCTGGTCTAAAAGCCGGTTGCATCTGTGGAAGTTCCACTATTCACAACACAGAGCCAGGTTTATAAGTGAAACATTTCGGCACCTGCTTATTAGAATCAACCTTTGGACAAACTTGTATTATCAAAATTATATGTGAAAATATTGTATCAAAACTGATTGAAGTGCAACGCGGTCATATGAACCAATGATCGAACAGTTAATTATATAATTGTAAAGTGTAAAAGATGAATAATAGGTATTAGTGACACAAAACTAGTTGGGACGATTTAATTGGATGTTGGGTTTGTAGAAATTTATAACGAGTAGGCATAATTTTGAAGGTGGTATCACCTAGGTAAACATAATAATAGGGAGATCGATTTGAATTAATTTGCTAACAAGACGTGTTTTGGTACAATTGTGCTAATTTGGATATTTAAAAGTTTGACATTAAATATTTTGAAAAGTAAAGCCTTTGTTTGAATTAAAGAAGGAAATATATAGTCAGACGGAATAATAATAGTCAAGAAGAGTGGAAAGTTATAAGAGTAGATATTGGAGCGGCACTGAGGTAGGCGTAAATAAGAGTGGATATTTAGAACGAGTTGGATTAAGGTAGAAAGGAGTTGGATTGGATTTATTACACTGAAGGAAAACGAATTAGAGTGATTTGGATAGTACATTGCGGATAGATTGGTATTGAGTGGAAAATATAAAGCAGCACAGAATTGGAACGAGCAGGTTAAGGATCAGATATTGTTGGATTAGAAGGAGTGTGTATAAAGAACGTCGGCATAATTAGAGGAAAATTAGCGCCGGGGAAGTTAAAATTTAAGGTATTCAAAATTCTAAATTCAGTCATTATTTATAGATTTGGGTGGATATCAAAATTAAATAAAGCAAAACCTGGTGTCTGGAAAGCAGAGTAGTCCTGATGATAGTGAAACGCAGTGTGAAGACCCATCCGGTGACTGAGATCTTGAGCCAGAGTTCAGAAAGGCCTACAACGGAGAATAAATCGGGTGAGTACTGTGTTTTTGATACGTCAAAGTCAATTTGGTAAGAGTATTTGAATTGGCACAAGGCTACGCGGACCTGTTTATTAAATTTGGCATATACGAATATAAGCTTATGTATACTAAAATAAAGGTAGTGCTGTTTGGTCGGGGTCGTGACCATCTACCTATCACTGAACCCACGGTAGGTACCTACCTACCCTAGATACCCCGAGAAAGAGAGTTTCAACAGTCGAGGCACATTTATATAGTTTTGTTTTGTAGACCGACCAAACATAGTTAAAGCACAAAAGGTAAAGGTAAAATTATTCACACTGTCAAGTATATAAAATTATAAATAAATAAACCACAGTTTAAAGTAAATCTCAAAATAAAAAAAGGGGGGGAGCATTAGAATATATATATATATATATATATATATATATATATATTTATATTTATATTTATATACAGGGTGTAATTTGTAAACCAAGCAGCGCGTTTAATTAAAAAAGTATAATCTATAAAAAAAAGTTCAGATAAAAGTCATAGCTGATGAAGGGGGACATACATTTCTGGAGACAGTTCGCTCTCACGAGGCTTGAGAAAGCTGAAACCGGTCAGTGGATATTTCTTCCCCTTGTGAAACAGTAGAGTTATTGTTTTGTGAAGGGCTATACAACTATTAGCTCTATTTGTATAAGTGAATAACCTTTCATATTTTAATAAGGGTTTATTTACAGATACATCTTAGTTTTACTTTTGTTATACACAAATTTTCCTAAATCGGACTTCAAATAATTTATCGTTATATATATATATATATATATATATATATATTATATTATATTATATATTTAAAAACATTTAAATCCAAAAATGCATATAATTCATTCACTATGCAAAAGCAAATACAAATCACTCTGTATAAAATCAATAACAAGATACAATTACTTAAAGGAATCTCATTCTGTAATAACTTCACTACATTCATTAAAATAAATAATTGCAGAAGCAATCCAATCTTTTTTAGAGTATTTAAAAACATTCCAGAGCTCAAAACAAATACAAATTCAACATATTTGGAGAAAATAACCATGTAAATTTATACCAGTTTGTAATAGGCAAATATTTAAAAACACGCAAGTTCCGTAATACGTACGATTTTGAACGTATACAAAATGCCATATTTAATAAAATAAGCATATTTAAATAATGAGTGGATATTAGATTAGAAAGAACACGTGCAATTTTTAACGTACACATTGGATCATCAAAAACCCCAATCGACTGCAGATACAGCCATAAGTGAAACGCCTATTTCGTGGTAAGAACAATTGATTGCGTTGCGTCAACCAATGAAAACGCGTGGAACATTTGGGAAGAAATTTGATTCTATAAAACCAACGAAAACAGATAAAGAAAGATCATTTAATATGTGACGCGCCGATTATACTAGTTGGAAACAAAATATTACGTAAATAGAATGTTAATGAAAGTTATAAATTTAAGAAATTGAAGCATAAATAAAATTTATAATTTCAAGAGATATTAACAGTAAAGTGCGCGCGTTGAAATAAACTTATATAGAATTTTGCCGTTGATATAAACGTAAGTCTAGAAATAGTTAATAACATCTTTACAATTTTATTAATTTAGGGCACTAAGTAATTAACTAAATTACTGGATTAACACACTAAATTACTGGGTTAACACATTAAGTAATTAACTAAATTACTGAGCTAGCACACTAAGTTATTGGTAAACGAAACTAAGTCAATGATTAATACCCCAAGTACAGGGTTGACTCCAGGTCGCTGGTAAATACTTCAAATCACTGGGTTAACACGCTAAGTTGCTGGTTAATGACTCTAAGCTACTGCACAAACGACAGATTTGGGCCAGGATGCTCTAGCAAGAAAAAACAGAAGAAATATAAAGTCAGAACTACTTATTTAATTTATAGCATGTTGCATTTATAATTTTACATAATTTGTGTATTCAGAAGTAAGCTTAAAAAGTTGCACGTGATTAAAATATTTTGTGTAAAAGGTCAACAAAAATTTGGTTGGTACGTAGAATTATGTTTAACAAAAGGGATATTCCTTTGAACGTTCAACGAAACTATTCGTAGTAAAATACAATTTTTTTGCTGGGTTTAATTGCTTTTAAAGGTGTAAAATTTTATAATCTTCGCAAAGGGCTAATTCAATAGTAATACTTATTTTAATTTTGATTTAAAAAGTTCTATAAAAAGTAAAAGATATTATAAAGAGCGTAGATTTGTAAATTATAATATAACAAAATATTTTGTGTTATAGTTATATGATGGTCAACTTAAACATTTCCTATCAGAATTACCAAGAAAGGTTACTAATAATAAGCAGCAGGGGTGTTTACAATTACTTCAGCTGGCAAGCAATTTTGGTACGCTATACATTTGATTTTTATGGTACTTTATTTTAGGTGTAGCTTGGAATATTGTGGAGTTTTAGTTTATTTCAAGCTATTATTAGACTAATTGGTTGAGTAATCGTTTGATTTTGAAAATTAAAAACTTATGTATATGCATTGACGTGTAAAAATTCAATTTTTAAAAATTAATAAATAGCAAGCGTGGGCTTTTTGACTTCATCACCCAAACGAACAAGTTGAATTTAAATTTATAAATGTAGTAATGTAGAGTTCAAACTTTTAAAGTAATTTTTAAGTAATATTTTAAATTTGTCAGTGTGATATTATTTATAGTTGTTCAAATTATGGTAATTTAATTGAATTTGACAACAGAAGGTTTGCTATTTATTAAATTTTAAAAATTAAATTACTACACGTCAATATATCTGTTTTTAATTTTTATTAATAAGCTAACACAATAGCTATCCTTAGAATAATAAAAATGGCGGAAATCAACAGAAAAGATCTCAGTTTGCGCATCCCTACTTTGCTTCATAATTTTATGTGTAAAAAATCCATATCTTTCGTGTTTTAATCAGACGCTATTTTGCCGCCCTAGAAATTTGCCACTCTGTGCAAGCGCTCGTTCCGCATGTACCTAGGTCCGGCCCTGATTTCTGGAGCATTCCTGTTTAAGTTCCAACAATAATCTGCAAGCACTGGACTGCGCTATCAGTTTTTACAATAAATAATGTCCTGATGAAACCCTTCACCATGTTCGTCACACACAAACCCTAAATTTGCGGGGAAAAGGTTCAAATGCGAGTTGAGAAAGTGATTCTTCAAAAACATGTTTCAATCCATATCGCTGTATGTGTCTCCAAGAAATTGAAACACACCTTTGTAAATGATACCCACGCAGCAGCCTCAATCTCTGTCAGTTTTGAATCGAATGCACCGTCTTGTAACATAAATAAATTTTAAGATAAGTTATTTAGTATCATCCTGTATTTAATTTAGAATAGCAGGTTTAGCATAAAAAATTGTAGAATTTACGTTTTTGTACTTATAAATAGAATATACTTCACGGATATGAGGTCTTGCGTGTTTTTAAACGAAATACGTTGGGTTTATCCAGGTTGTTGGTGAAAACGTATGTCGTTTAGAGTCGTGTGGACTGCACCTTCGGCGCGAATGCCTTTTTTGGGTCGTCGGTCTTATACGAACCGCCTAGTTCGGGCACTTCTACACGATTTATTGAAAGAGTAGAATGGATTGCGACACAAAACTTGCGTGGAAGCGCTGTAATACCAGACCTTTTTCTTGCGTGATGGCCAACAAGTAGGTGCTTCATTCTCAAGTTTTAATGGTCAGTATAGATTAATTATTTAGACTCCAATATTTCTATTGATATTTTAGTGCAACAAACCTACTACCACATATATAGATCACTACATTTCTTATGTTAGAATTAACTTCGAGTTAATTAACAATTTTTGCGAATTAAAACATCGTAATTAAAGCGAAATTATAGTCGGATTCACGGGAAAATGACTTTACGTTGTCGTAAGATAAGGTAGGGATAGAGAATGTCTGGTTTGAGATTAGCGTTATTTTTAAGGTCAACTATCCCGAAGCAGGAACAGGTGCTGTCAGTCATCCACTTGCGAACAGGTCAATTCCGTTTAATATTGAGTGTATAGAAAAGGGTAAGAGATTTATTTCGTTTTATGTTGTTGGGAGTGATTAGGATACACTTTGTTCTTTGAAGTTGAACATTTTTAGTAAAGAAAACTTTTTTTCTAACGTGATGTCAATTTTTGTAATTTGAAGGAAACGTTATTTTTCACTTCTTTTTTGTAAACAGGAAATATAATATTTCGTGACTGATTGTGTACATTGAATTTTTTTATTAACAAGAGATTAACTTTTAGCCGTTCGTCAACACAATACATTCCTTAGCTTATTAATATCGTGAAAGTGAAGCCAATCAGATCTGAATGGAATAAATAAAATTTGTAATATTAGATTTTAATAATACTCTCTGAACGTCAACTCAGTTTAATAATTTGTATATAACAAATTTATGATGAACTGGAGCCTTATATTTAAATATTGCTGATTTTTAAATAGACTTATTGAGGATGTTTACCTGAATTTAATTTGTGTTACGAAGTTAATTAAGATACTTTTTATTACACAGTTGCCATTTTTTGTACATATGTTAATTATTTTAACTTACCAATAGGGTTAATTTGTGATTTAAAAACAGTTGTTTATTTCCGAGTGATCTATGACCCTAAAGTTAATACCTTAAAATAGAAGCATTGGTGGACCATTTACATTCTAGTAAAGTGTTATTTTGTATTTATTTGTGAATAGGCGAAGAACCACAAATAGTGGATTTGGTTTAATTAATTATATTCTTCTTCTCAAGAATAGAGTATAAAGAGTTGGTAGAACGGTTTTTTTTTATAATCGAAATCCATTTAAGAGTCGGGGGATTTCTTTGCTTTCTCCAGGACTTTTGTGTTCATATTGTTATAGTGTAAACGACGTGGTGCCCTCCTTTATCGTGTTTTGAGTGACGAAATAAAATCGGCCCATAACTCCGTTTCATGCCATAGCACCGAAGTAATTTTCAAAGTTAGCCGTTGATCTAAATATAGACTTCCTTTTTCTCTTAACCACTTATCAACCAATTTCACCCTGGACGATCAAAATATTCAGGAAACTTCCGTTCAATAGCGATTACCATCATTAAAAAAATATTTCACTTACGCCCAATAACGTGGGGCTGCAGATAGATAAAAATAAGAAAAAAGTTTAGTCTTTTATCATGTGACGAATTTGCAGCCCAATAAAAATTGCTTCTTTTATTTTTACCTCACTTAGTCTGAAAAACTTCTCTCTTATATACTGGAATCTCTCACCATCTTTATTTAAAGCTTTGACAAAGTTTTTCAGCAGTTCCAGTTTTATGTGCAGAGGTGTTAGAAAACTTTTTTGGTATCAACGAGAGGAGAAATGTGTAATTTGTTTTTCACCAGCAACAAAGTTTTCTCACTTTTTCCAGTCGTTTACGAAGTAGTGTTTATCTTTTGCTCTCCTGTCCTATTCTCAGAGGAAACAGCAGTAGTTGGTGTAAATAATTGTATTCCTAACAAAAGTGCTATTACTTTTAAATCAAAACATATACTCCACTAATTTTTTAAAATAAGATTTTCTTATTGTAGTAATTTTGTTTCATATGTACTGCCTGCAATAGGAACAGAGGGGTACGAATTTTCATTGTAGAGGAGAACTCCTTTCATGTTTAGAGTAGATGAATCAATAAATTGACTCCAATATTAGTTTTGTATTTACATTCTAAGGCATCCATTAGTCCAGGAAACTCTACACAGTACACCAGCTGATCACACGATGTAAAAATGAAGAAAATCTTGTTCATGTCTCAGATATGTGGAAATATGCGTAATTAATTATAACCTGGCAACCTGTATCCCAAAGTTCGGCTGGGGTTATGAAAAATTTTAATTTCCTACCAAGTCGATAAACTGATCTTGTAACAGTAAATATTTAGTACCTATATCAAATGATTGGAAATCAGGATCCGTGTCTTCTTCCATAGGTTCAAGAATATTATCTTCAGCAGCGTCTATTTCATCATCATGTGTATATGATTATGGATGTTCGGGTACATATAAATTCTGGGTATGAAGAACTGGTCTGATAGCTGATTGCAGGTTTACATACTGCACGAATCCTTCGAATTTCATAAAGTTCCAGATCAATTTGTCATGCAAAAAGAAGCAACCGGTAACGTGATGTTTAAGTTCTTCCCACACTATAGGTTCTATAAAATGCATTAACATACGCGTACGGTTGAACCATCTTCTTAAATTCACAGCATACATTTCGCAAAGGAAATGCGGTGCCCAAAGTTTATCCTGATATCCTAGTTAGTATGTGTTTTAAAGCAAGTCCGAGACCACCGCCCACTATCTAGTATGTATTATTGGAGGCGATATCCGCGCATGTAATTACCCATGAATCCGGTAATCAAAACCATTTAACCGCTTTGGAGCATCGGGTCATTTTGTCAGTGTATCTTGTCCATGTTTTACGATAAACCATTAGAAAAATCTGACGACTCGAGTCTAATTATTGAACCCTTTGTATATATATTTTATATATTTTATAGATTATATATATTTTATATATTTTAAATAGTTTATATATTTTATACATTTTATGTATTTTTATATATTTTATATATTTTATATATTTTATATATTTTATATATTTTATATATTTTATATATTTTATATATATTATATATTTTATATATTTTATATATTTTATATATTTTATATATTTTATATATTTTATATATTTTATATATTTTATATATTTTATATATTTTATATATTTTATATATTTTATATATTATATATTTTATATATTTATATATTTTATATATTTTATATATTTTATATATTTTATATATTTTATATATTTTATATATTTTATATATTTTATATATTTTATTATTTTATATATTTTATATATTTTACATATTTTATATATTTATAAATTTTATATATTTTACATATTTTATATATTTATAAATTTTATATATTTTATATATTTTATATATTTTATATATTTTATATATTTTATATATTTTATATATTTTATATATTTTATATATTTTATATATTTTATATATTTTATATATTTTATATATTTTATATATTTTATATATTTTATATATTTTATATATTTTATATATTTTATATATTTTATATATTTTATATATTTTATATATTTTATATATTTTATATATTTTATATATTTTATATATTTTATGTATTTTATATTTATATATTTTACATATTTTATATATTTTATATATTTTATATATTTTATGTATTTTATATATTTTACATATTTTACATATTTTATATATTTATAAATTTTATATATTTTACATATTTTATATATTTATAAATTTTATATATTTTATATATTTTATATATTTTATATATTTTATATATTTTATATATTTTATATATTTTATATATTTTATATATTTTATATATTTTATATATTTTATATATTTTATATATTTTATATATTTTATATATTTTATATATTTTATATATTTTATATATTTTATTATTATTATTATTTTATTATGTTGATTCCGATATTACAATAAAACCCAAGAAATATTCTGCAATTTTTACACCTATTCTAGACTTATTATTTAATAAAGGAAATTTTACTACTATTGTAAGGTAGTTTTGTGTCAGGTAGTATTTTATTTTTATTTTTGTTCCAATGCAGTCTGTGTGTGTATACGTGCGCGTGTCGTGTGTGCGTGCGCAGGTGTGCGTAGGCTTGCGTGTGTGTTTGTGTGTCCGCGCGCGGGCGTTTATGTTGCGTGCGTATGTACATGTGTGTACGTGATACTTGCGTGAGGTCGCGCCCTTGTTGAGAGGAATTGTGAATTATTTCAAGCAACAATTCCGCGAAGGGATGTTTAAACTAATGTCCCGCTGGGATACATGTTTCATTATTTACAGAAATTACGTCGAGAAGTAGAGAAAACTAAGTAGCGTTTTATGAAATAAATGGAATATTTTCATAAAATTTATTAGTAGTATAATTTTGACCTGTACCTCTAATATAGGAATTTTTTCTTCACATTAAAAAAAACTGAACCACCACTGCTGCATTTTTCATCGAATTGGTTTAAAAACCCTCAATTTCATGGGCGTCCGAAATGATTTTCACGATGCGTATGAGACCACAAAAAGTGAATCGGCACCAGCTGCACGTTGCGATATATTATTTTCTAATCTACAACGCCCACTTCCGCAAGGACAGTCACATTTGTATGCTATTTGTTCTGGAACTTGTCGTGCTAAAAATTCTGCTATTCTTATCTGTCGGAAGAACATATTATAATAAATAAAGAGGAAGCCTGGAGTGGTCCGCAGGAGTCGGTTTCGGGTACTACTCTGTGGAACTAAAACTCTATAGATATTGATTCAAAAATATTTATTCAGTAGAATAGTTGGTTTTCTCTCTTTATTTCAATGCCCATTGAAAAATGTAAAAATTGTCGAAAACATTTATTTCAGCAAATAACATTTGAGATTCTGGAGAAGCTACAATTGGCGCCAACAAAACCATGAAAACATTCCCTCCGGCAACAAACTTGAGTAACACGAACTGCACTCTGCCAAGTATGATTTTAAATAATGACGTACAATGCCTTTATGTCGCTTGTTGCACCATTTGGAGGATCTCGCTTGCACTTCAACGGTTTGAGTGAGCTACGGTCGTTGGGTCCACAAAGTTGTACTTATTGTTGACTTAGGAATACTCAAAATTTGCCATCTCGAGTTTTTGAATTCTTTAAGCACGCCAACTATCAGTTATGCTTGTTGATCTAGTTCTTCGAAGTCTTTGCGCTTCGGCCTAGAAGTTGAACAAGAAGTCACCTACCAGTTTTACGGCAAATACTTCCGAAGATCCATTGTTGAGGCGATACGAGACTAGGATTGTTCTAGAGTTTGATAAACATTGACTCTTCAAGTTCAACAATCATGTAATCGCCCCCGATTTTTTGCTGTAAACGCCGGCTCAACTGTTCGGCAACGGCTTCTCGCATGTAGTTGTTCTAATTAATGGATGTGTTCTTGCACATGCCTAACTCTTCGGTGTACTATTTGAATGACGTCAATTCTCTGGAAAATTAATAGAAAAACTACCGACGTTCACGAACCCTAAATAGCTACCAACAAAGCAAATGACCTTACAGATGTTAACTTTCTTCTTGTACATTTTTACGTTGCACTTCCAAAAATCCCCTTGAGCAAAATAGTTTCATCTTGTAATTATTTGGGCAGTTTAGCTTGATCGGCAAAATATCCTTCCATTGGAGTGACACGATCGCTTCACTACACGGCAAGCTAAAGATGTTTATCTGAACAGCAAACAATCAATCAAAATGAAAAATAAGTCACAAAAACGCAAAATCTCCAAAAATCAACGGGGTCGAGGTAAAGCGAAGTTCTAAATAGTCACCATTGGCATCAAGAGTATGTTGTCAACGATCGTGCAATGCGTTAATTGCTTTATAGAAAAAAATTGCATTTTTATAACCCAGAAATTCTTCAAATGTTTCAATTATTGGCGATTTTGCAAATGTTTTCTGAGGCTTCGGAAGAAAGGTAAACGGTAGGTCACAAGTCGGGGGAATAAAGTGAATGATTAAGAACTTTGTTTTCCAACTCAGATAGGTTTCTCACAGTGAATTGTGATGCGTGTGGTCTAGAGTTATAACGCCGACCAGCCTAATTTAAGTAGAAACGATTGCTTAACTTGAAGTTTCCATGCATAATCTGTAATTCCCTGCTATATAATTCCGCCGTCATAGTTTCAACGGGTTGCAAGAAAGAATAATGACTAAGTCGTCCCAAATACACCTTACAATCACCATAAACTTTTTTGAATGGAAGCGAGAGATCCGATGCCTTGGAGCTTCAGCACTATCCATCTATTTTCCGGAACGTTTGCGGTTGTCTTGACGACCTACGGTTGACACGTCGAATATCTTTGCAAAGTTTTCTAACAAAATCCACAAATTTCGTTCAACCTCTTTCTGTAACTCTTTATTGTTTAATATGATAGTTGGCTTCCCACGTGGTTCATTTTTCATCGCAAAATTTTGGTTGTGAAAATTTGTGAACCAACGACGTTGTAAGTGTTTTCTCCAAATGCTGCTGTGGCAAACTGTTTTTAAATTTAAAAAGAAAAAGTGCCGGAATATTGTACGTTGGCAACATTTTTGAAGCATATTTACAGAATCGATGAAAGGTGATTATTATGTCAAATGAGAAGAAAATGAATGCTTTTTCTGTGATGCGAAAAAAATTTGACGTTTAATGTTTCTTGACAGGTAACAAAATGTCACTTTTTATGAATTAATTTTTTTCCCCGGGAAAAATTAGTACTTTTTTCCCGGGTATGTGCAAATGAGTTGATGCTACTGTCGCTGCTTCTACCAATTCCGGTGTTGTCAGAAAAACTTTGAATCAGAACTGTCCATTTCTGATTTCTGAATATTCAAAACAACCGATTTAAACAACTTAAGTAAGCAATTTTTGAAACTACTCGCAGAATTACATCGGCAGATATTTGATTACTTTACAAGTTTCCTTAGCAACGCAAGTCTAACTGTCCCTGTAAGTACAACAGCCTACTTGTTTGAAACTTCAAATTTGACATCGATTGAGTTTTTGACTTTAATATATTGTAATATTTTTTTCAATATTAAATCATCGTTTTGCCTGTCACAGAAAAAAAGTAGTGTATTATATACGGGTAAAAATGTAAGATTTTAACTCTCGGTGTTTTGTCTCCCTCCGTTTCGCGTCGGGAGACAAACACACCTCGAGCTAAAATCTAGTACTTTTTCCCTTGTATAATAAATTAGTATTCTTTTCTGTTTAAACTAAAAATGACAGCGTAAATAAACTTAGGCCAAGTTGATCAAAACGATTCATGCTTTTAAATTTGACATTTCATAACCTTTTTTTGATGGGGGCGGGGAGCCTGATGCCTTGGAATATCTATTGTTCATCACAGGTTGCAATGAGTTAGAGAGACTGTACAGTTTTGTCCGATTAAACAATGGAGATGCCACCACTCATTGTCGTAACCTTGATCTTCCAAGTTACTTATGCCAATATTGAGGAAGTTTAATAAAATATTTGCTAATCATTGATCTGTTGATTCCGATATTGCAATAAAACCCAAGAAATATTCTGTAATTTCTACACTTCATCATCATTAGGTCTTCAATCCTGGAACTGGTAAGACGCGTACGCTCATTGTTCCACATTCTGTGCTAACTTACACATTTCCTTGAAATTTCCACAGTCTGCTTCGCTATCCAGTTCACTATCTAGGTCTACATCTACCTTCTTCTTCCTACCTCTGCTTGTATATCCTGCAGTATTCCCCAAAAATACCTTCGAACGTATCCTGCCCTTCTGTTTCTCCCTTTTTTTCTACAGATATCTTTATTCCCCTACTATTTTTATAACCTATTTGTTATTAACTTTGTCTGTCCATGCTATCATCCTCATACATCTGAAGCACAACATTCCAAAAGGCTTCTACTGTTTTTCTGTCTCCTTATACTACTGCCCCTATTTCATAGGCATACTGTGCTGTGCTCCAGACATATTCTTTCAACAATTTTCTCTTTGTTTTTATGTTTGTTGTCGTCGAATATAGCCACTGCTTTTTCCTGTTAAATGCAATTCGGTTCCTCTTCTATTGTTTATAAATATATACCCTATTTCCCCGATATTCCGTAGTATGTGAAGGGGTTAAGCAGCCTATGGCTACCAAGATCCCTCAACACTTGAATATTTGCCGAATTAATAGTTTTCTAATATATTCCTTCGCACAATCAACATTAGTTGAAAATATTTCAAAACCAACACCTGTAGTTGTTTATAATAATCATCAGATTTAAGTGCAATTATTTTCGTCATTAGATTTTCCGTCTTGAAACTAGTTGGACGCGTACCTTCACTTACTTCTATTCTACACCGTTCCTGAAATTCCTACAGCTTAGATACAGCTCGATTCCCCTTCTGTTGTTTCCTAATTATATGCCCTATTTCACCAAGATTCAGTGGTATGTGAAAGAGGTTAAGCAGCCTGTGGCTGCCAACGATACCCCAACACTTAGATATTTGCTGAATTAATAGTTTTCCGGTAAATCTTTTCGCACAATTAACATTAGTTGAGAGTATTGCAAAACTAATACCAGTAGTTGCTTATAATAATCATCAGGTTTAAGTACAGTTATTTTTTCGTCATTAGGTTTTCCATCTTCGAAGTGGTTGGATGTGTACATCGATTGATTTCTATTCTGAGCTAGTCTGCACATTTCCCTGAAATACACACTGCCTACATATTTCATTATCTGTGCAGTGTAACCTAGGTCTACCTCTACTTCTCTTTTTTCCTATCTGTGGTTCTAATATATTCCGCACTATTCCCTCATACCATACTATATAGCCTATCATCCTATCTCTCTTATTTTTTACTGTTTTCCACATACTTTATTCTTCCCCTATCATTTCTAGTACCTCTTTGTTCTTAACTTTGTCTATCCATGATATCTTCAACATACGTCTGTAGCACCACCTTTCAAAGGCTTCTACCTTTTTCCTGTCCGCTTCTCTTACTGTCAAGGCTTAACAGTCGTGCAGTGCTGTGCTCCACTCATATGTTTTAAGCAATATTTTCCTTGTTTCTATGTTTGTTGTCTTTGAACACAGTAGTTGCTTTTTCTTATTAAATGTAGCACGACCTTGTGCTAATCTTTGTCCCTTTGTCCCTGCATAATAATTTCAAATGTCTTCTTGTATTTGACAGTATTCATTGCCTCTTCAATGTACAAGTTAAAAATTAACGGGGATAGGGCACATCCTTGCCTCACTCCTTTCCTAATATTTATTTCTCTACGTTTCTGCTTTAATTTTATTACCGCTGTTTGCTCTTTGCATAAGCTATGTACTATCCATCTATCCCTAAAACTCATTCTAATATTTTTGAGTATTTCAAACATTTTTTCCATTTTACATTAACGAATGCATTTTTCAGATCTACAAACCCTATATACACGCTTTCCCCTTTTTCTATTGTCTTCTCCATTATCACCCTCAGAGCTATAATAGCCTCCTGTGTTCCCCTGTTTCGCCTAAACCTAAATTGATCTTCTCCTAGTATTTCTTCAGCTGTGTACAAATCTATAGTTAATATTTTTAGCACGTGTGCTGTCAAACTTATTCGAAAATTTTCACATCTATCCGAGCCTCCGTTTTTCGGTATAGTGACTATGATGTTACGTTTGAAATTTTTGGGTATCTTGCCTGTCTCATACAAGTTGGAAGAAACGTTCTGTTACTGATTGTTTGTACTTTTTGCACTTTTCATCAATCCATTGTTCTTCAGCTTTCTTGCATTTGCGAATAATTTCCAATTCATCCTTTGTTATACAAGGTTTCTTATTTTCTTTTTGTGTATACCCCAGAATATCTCTGGATGCCAGGTCTAAGCTGGATTTAATGTTATTCCATTTTGTTTTTACTTCCTTAGTATAAGAAATTTTCCCGATATCCTTTTGCAATTCATTTGACTTTTTTTCAAATCTTTTGTGGATATCTGTATCTTTTAATTTCTCAAGTCAAAGTGCCTTTTTCCGTTACTCTTTTTCAGATTTTTAAATTTAAGAGCTACCTTCATAAATACGATGTTGGGGTCAGTGCCTATATCTGCTTCTGGGTAGCTTCTACAGTCTTTTATTTGATTCCTAAACCGTTGTCTAACAAGAATGTAATATATTTGATATCTTCCTATATCTCCTGGCATCTTGGCATGATGTTGAAATAATGTGTTTCTGATGGTTAAATTACACAAGCCAACAAAAATATTTTTTTTGAAAACTTTTTTCACGTCAATATGTGATGTTTATAGATTTTTTTGAGCTGAATCCAAATCTGGCCTTGGTTTTTTTGTATCACGCACAGTTTTTGAGCAATCTGTTTTTTAATGATATAGTATAAAACCACTATAGTATACAGGGAAATTAATGAAACGCTATGTTAAATCATAAGCATGGTTTGTATTTACAGTAAGCTATTTAAAACAGTGACCTAATGTGCCATTATAGGTTTATATTGATATTACAGGTTTCACTTGTCAGCTGCAGTTGGTTTATACTTCCGTTCTTTTTTTCTTTGAAGCTTCTTATGTAGCTTTTTCTTCAATGTGTTGCTTGCTGAACTTCACGGTGAAGTGACCAACAATAGTCCCCCATCATGTTGGTGTTCCAGCGGCCCTGGTAGCGTTTTTCCATCACTTTAATGTCTTGGTGAAAACGTTCGCCTTGCTCCTCGCTAACATCTCCCAAATTGTCCGGGAAGTAATCAAGGTGGCTATTCAAAAAGTGAAATTTCAGGCTCATCAAACATCCTAAATTTTTAAACTTCTTTAACATGTTAGCTACAATAGAAACATGTTCTGGATCTTTTTTATTCCCCAAGAATTTTGTAACGACTTGCTTGAATGACATCCATGCTTCTTTCTCATTTACGGTCATTGTGGATTCAAAGTTAACGTCAAACATCATTTTTCTAATATCAGGTCCGACAAAGACGCCTTCTTTTAGTTTAGCTTCTGAAAGGTGTGGAAACTTTTGGCTGAGATACTTAAAACACGGTCTATCTTTAGGCAGAGCCTTAACAAACTGTTTCATGAGTCCTAATTTTATATGTAGAGGTGGTAGGAGCACGTTTCTTGGATCTACAAGGTCTTTGCGTAGAATGTTCTTCTCACCTGGGTTTAAGGACTTCCTCACAGGCCAGTTCTTTCTGCACCAATGTTGATCCCTAGCCCTACTATCCCATTCGCACAAGAAACATGGAAATTTGGTAAAACCAGCTTGCTGACCAAGGAGCATGCATGTTACTTTTAAATCACCACATATCATCCAACCATGAGCAGAATAGTCTATTTTATTCAACACTATTTCTAGATTTTCATAACTTTCTTTCATATGTACAGAATGGCCAATAGGTGTAGATGCGTACATGTTACCAGTGTGTAATAAAACTGCTTTTAAACTTGTTTTGGATGAATCCATAAACAGCCTCCAGTCTTCTTTTTTGTATTCAATACCAAACTCGTTCATGAGACCAGAAATGTCTGAGCAGTACACTAAATCACCTTCTTGTTTAAAATACTTGGAAAATTGCTGCTCTCTCTTTCTATACACATGAATGCTGGTTCCAATGGCTAACAAGTTCTTTTCTTTCAGTCTAAAGCCAAGCAATTTAGCCTTTTCTTTAGTCAAGCCCAGATCCCTAACCAAGTCATTAAGCTCGATTTGTGTAAACAATTTAGGCTCTACATTTTCAGTAGTACAATGGAATTCTTCATCATCTTGTTCATTTGACTCGGATTGCACATCAGAAAGTACTTCAATAGAATTTAAATCATCTGGTGGTTCAGGGACCGGTAAATCTACACTGTGCCCTATTGGTCGGATGGCAGACGGAAGATTAGGATAGCTTATTACCTTCTTGTTTTTTGAGTTATGACCAGTAATATCAACACTGCAAAATAGCAATCATCAGAATGATTTTTCGGCTCCTCCATATCATAGGAACAGCAAATCTAAAGGTTTTTCTCTCCTTTTTTGACCATTTTCTTAGATCTTCAACACAAACATAACATACCTTATGTGGTGCCCAAGATTTCTCCTGATCACCAAGTTTAGTTCCAAAATATGATAGATAAACCTTTTTCACAAATTCTGTAATGTTTCTTTGGTGTTTTTAATCACAAACTCACCACAAATATAACAAAAACTGTCAGCAGAGTTTTTACAACCGCGATTAGACATTTTACTGAGCACACGTACTAGAAACGTTAAAGTGAGAGGTTAGGTTGACAGTAAAGAAAACACCAGCTGTTTGACCAGCAAATGTTTTTTGGCAGTGCTGCCAACATCATCTACATCCATTAGACCTACTTTTCCAATTTACTTATAAATATTATAATACTATAAATCTGTTTAAATTCTTTAAATATTGCTAAACGCAAAAATCTCGAAAAAAATGCATTTAACTATAAAATGTGAAGAAATGGTAGGTGATTCAGTTTTATAAGCATCATATTTGGATTCAGCAACCTAAAAAACATAATAAAAAGTTATATTCATTAAAAAAGTTTTTTCATCGTTGGCCTGTGTTATTCTTGTCGCAAAATTTTACCAGCCTATTTCCTCTGTTATTCCTCGTGTCTAAACCAAATAAACATATTACTGCTCCTTCCTACCCTCATCTACCACTGCATTAAAATCCCTCGTAATTATTAAATTTTCATGTCCTTTTACTTATCTTAGTATGTCTTCGATATCTTTGTAGATTGCCTCTACTTCTACCTCACTGTACCTAGAGGTGGGCATGTATACTAGTATTATTATTGTATTTACAGGTTTAGATTCTAATCTAACAATGAGTACTCATTTATTCTTTTGTAAGTAGTTTTCTACACGTTGTCCTATCCTTTTTCGCATAACAATCCCTTCGCCCGAATTTCCTTCTTCTGATCCTGTATGAATTACCCTAAAGTCTCCACTCCAAAGATACCCCGCCTCTGGTCAGCGAACTTCGCTGATCCCTACTATGTCTAGTGCTAACCTATCCATTTTCAAGTTCTTTAGATATCCTACTTGCTTCGTACTTCTGACATTCCACGATCCGTCCCGCAGAATGTTCATGACTTGTTCTTCGGACCACATCCCCCGAAGGAGTACTCTGCATTAATAACATTTTATGTACGCTGCGTACTTGGGAGGTAGTGTGGTGGTTTCCCGTAACCTTCCACATCGCAGTAGAGCGTCTTAGAATGCCATACTGCTACTTTAAGTACCGAAAAAGCTGCTGCCCTCTTTGGGGACCTGTCTTAGTCTGGTTTCTCACTAAAGACCCCACTAATTTGGTTAAACCTGTAGTTTAGCTCTTTAGCTTACTGAAAAACGCAAGCCATTCTATCTCTTCTAGTATTTTAGAACTTCTTCAAGGTGAAGGTTCGTTCAGAATGGCCACTTACTACTATTATGAGGTGATTTTATATCAGGTATTATTTTATTGTTATTTTTCCCAATATAGTGTGTGCGTGTGTGCGCGCACGAGTGTGTGGTGCTGTGTGAACGTGTGCATGCGTGTGTGCGTGCTTCCGTGCATGTGCTCGCATGTATGAGTGTGCGCACGTGTGCGTACGTATGTGTATGCGTGTTGCGTGCGTGTGCATGCGTGTATGCGTGCCTCCGTGCATATGCTTGCACGAGTGTGTGTATATAAAATTGCAAATTCCATTGTGAACTCTTTCAAACTACTTGTCAAGTACCAATACCGCGAAAAGGGATGTTTAAACTAGTGTCTCGCTGAAATACATGTTTCATTAGGTATTTATGGAGATTGCGTCGAAAAATAAAGAAAACTATGTAGTGTTTTATGGAACAAATTTAATATTTTCATTAAATTTATGAATAGTGTAATTTTGACCTGTACCTTTAATATCGAACCCTCTCGTAATATGATACTCAATTATAAAATCTTCTTCTTCACATAAAAAATAATGAACCGCTGCATTTTCAAGTTGTATAATCTCCCAATTTCATAGGCGTCCGAAGTGGTTTTCACGAGGCGCCTGACGTCATAGAAAGTGAATCAGCTGGCGCCGTCGTCGCGATGTATTATTTTCTAATGTACAACGTTGAGTTCCGTGAGGACAGTCACACTTGTTCGCTGTTTATTCTGGAATTTGTCGTGCTAAAAATTGTGCTATTCTTAACATGCGTTCTGGTGTGGAGTGCAAATACATTTTTTTGCAAAGTTTTAAATAGAAGTGTTTGTGTACGGACGCTTAATAATAATTAGAATCGATTCTAATTATTTAGTAGGTTATTAAATATTTAATTGTGGAGGTTCCTACTGGTCGCGAATATTTCACAATTTCTTAGCGAAATATCGCAAAAGTGAAAAGGTTTAGTTAAATAATTGTTATGAGCGTGTGATATATAGAATGGATGAAGAATCAAACGTATTTTCTTCAGCGTACGTTAATACACACCATCATCCAGGTATGCAAATCTAATATATTTATGTAACTTTCTGTTAGTCATTGCTGTAAGCAAGGACAAGTAGATGTTTATTATATAGACAATGTCGATATTGTATTGAAATATATAATTTCAAAGAATCTTAGAACACTGAAAAAATAGTCGTTGATGGTTCCCATTGTTTTTTATTTACGTAACAATGTGACCAGAAATCATACATTCTGGATGTCACTAACTTACCGCCTTTCATTAAAACTATTAAAGATTTGGCTTCGTCCCAAGTAAATTTGTTATACTTCCGTATTTCTCAAAAATATAATAATATTGAACACTTTCCAATTACACATATCTATTGCATGCATTAGCAAAAAGCAACTATCTTTAACACGTTGAGCCCTATGCCAAAAATTCTTTATTGGGACCGAATTATTTTTCACGATTTTTTTAAAACATTCTCTCAAATATTTGAACAATATTAATTTATTTGGTGCTTTGATTACATGTTTCTATTTTTGAAAAATATTTTTCGAATGTCCACGGTTGGATATGCGGTCCTAAGAAGTATATTCGCATTCTGGAACCGCGTGGCCACGGGTGACCTCGTGGATTATTTAGATTAGTTTGTTATAGGTTATGTCACTAGCCACGTGCAAGCACTAAATAAAAGTAAACTACTGTGAGTAATCGAAAAAAAAGTGACTAAAAGTCTGTGAAAGTAAAATATGAATAATATACTAACCCAAAAAGAACTTAAAGAAGAGACAGAAAAAATGATGTGCGAAAATGATCAAAATTAGGGTGAAAATGAAGAAAGTTTAGTAATAACTGTTGATGCTGAATTAGATGATGAAAGTCTTGGAACGTGTGGTGGATATTCGGACGATGAAGACTATATTTGACGAGGAGGAAAATTCTACTGAAAAGGATGATGATGCTGATGATGATGATGAGAAAAACAAGGAAATCGACATTGTTGATGCAAGTAGGACAATCTGAACTTTGCAAATTGAATCGGGTGACAGAAACAAATCCAAATTTGATGCTCCTGAAACTGGACCTATTTCTGAAGTGGTTCGGACCTAAGAGCAAAGATTGTTACGTACATTGACGTAGCTGGCAGCACAAAGAAAGGAATGCCCGGGCTTAGTTGACGAGTTGGCTGGGTATTACACATACAAAAATAAAGAAAGGCCTGAAATAAAAATACACGCACTCATTTATAACTCACAAGAAAAAACAACCATAAAAAAACCTCTAATTAGAAGCTATGTTACACATAAGCAGTAGTACAAAAAAATGGAACAAAAAATAATTAATACCTTCCCAAGTACCCCGTAAAGTAATTTAAAACAAAACTAGGATGGGCTACTTTCAGTTCTGCTATATTTACAAGGATTAAATTTTTATTGCCAAAAGAGTTGAACTTTTAATAAATACAAAAACGAAGGGTTACCTACATATTGATCCATATTACCGATAATTTGTTGCTGTCTGAATGCATTCGTCCAGTTGTAGTAGGTCACAACATTGTACATAAACCGTATACTCTCGCTAAAACAAAACAATTAAGCAAATAGCAGATAACTAGATTGCAGGGTGAAACTTAGTCGCTATAATCCATAGTGTATTCCGACGATCTGGAGAGAACTGAAATCGTTTTCCAATATCCCAAAACTTGACAAAGGACATGACAAAAAATCCAATCTAACTCCAATCTATTGCTGGTGAAATCATCGACGGTCGTGGTGAAGCTATCAGCTGGGGATGATGATCCGCCTCACGAAAGGAAAATTTGTTTGGTGGCTTTAGCGGTTATTCGCTATTCCATCTTAAACGTTCAGTTGGTACAGATGTACTCCACCTTTAGAACTGACACGTTAGTTCGGGGTCAATGCAACGGACGATCATGTCCCCAGGAGGAAGCACACAGTATGTGCATGAAAATTTCGTAAATAACGAAAAGTAAATCTAACGACAAGTACTTAGGTCGTGTTCAGAAGAGAATTAAATTAAAAATGCGTTCAAATAACAAGAATTCGAACTTCAATCCTCGCCTTATCAAAGGCGATTAGAAACTCGAAACACGCTTATCAAATAATAGTATGATCCATTATTTCGACGAATCTTTCGATCGTAACAGTATAAGAAGTTAATTGTACGCCATAGTAATGTATAGCAAGTTCACGGATACCTAAAACAGGGTATTGACTATTTAATTTATAAAATGAACTTGTCGTTTTAAAGTAAATAGATTCGAAATTGAAAATTATTAGAAAGCGTATTTATTGTAGGAAGGTCTAATATACCAGGTGTTGTTGGAAGATTTGACAGAATCTAAGTAAATGAATAATGAAATGCCAAAAAGGGGTACGTTTTAAATGACCATCCTAAAGTAAACGTAACAAGATTCAAGTGATGTGTTTCTGTATTTTATAAACGAGGAAATCATTAATATATTTATGCAAGAAACAAATTCTTACGCGTTAAAAGTTATAGAAAAAAATCCCAATATAATGAATGCTCGCAAAAGATTCAGAGTACCTTTCTGGACCCCAAGAAACTCATCAGAAATAAAAAAATCTTTGTTCCTATTCTTCGGATGGGCTTAGTACACATGCCTAAACTTCGAAACTATTGATAAAAAAAAGTTGTACAGAAACAATTATTACAGTCCCGTCGACGCGGTACATGCGACACAAATGACAGTTGGTAACGATATTACAAAATGTGAAAATCGACGCGCAAATTTCGATGACGTCACACGATATGCAAATTATTGCAACACATTTTTTTAAATATACAAATTATATAAAAGACCCCTAAGGGGTACTCACGTGAATAGGTAAAGCTTCCTTCAGAATTACTTCATGATGGTTCTCGGGTCGTGAATCTTGGGGCAGGCTGCATCCAAATTCGCTATCTTATTTCTGTATGCAGAGGTACGAGAAGGGACTGGGTTAGGGAACGATAATCAAAGATAAGGCAAGGGAATCTACATAACACAAAGATACGATAAGACACAACCACTCTTGTTCGTGTTTCGAAGGCAAGTCCTGACGCGCCTTTCGGAAATTTCCCACTACCCTTTCGTCACACGCGTCGGCGCGAAATTCGCGCAACGCACTTCTGAAGTGACGGAAATACGCGCAAATTAATGGCGCGAAATTCCCGCATATTAAAACTATATGAATGTTTACGGCCGATTTCGGCACGTAACACAATGTGTCCCAAATAATCAGCCGCGGCCGGTTTAAACTACTGTTGACAGTGCTTCATGTGACTGAAGAAGCAGACCTGGCGCGTGATGATCGACTGAGAAAAATTTCACTCTTTGTTGATGCGTTACAAGCAAAATTTAAACGCACATACGTCCCCGAAGAAAACGTCTACCTTGACGGAGAGTAATGTACCTTTTCAGAGTCGAGTTCTTTTTTCGCCAATACATACCAAACAAGCGATACCGTTATGCAATCAAAGTCTTCAAACTCTGTGTAGATGGTGGATACACTTGGGAACTCAAGATCTATACAGAGGTCGCTGTCTCTGAGAATATAATGTTGCATCTAATGGAAAAGCTATTGGATCGTGGAAGGACGCTATACGTACATAACTGGTACACGAGTGTTGCTTTAGCAACAACCATGATCCAACAAAACACCTATTCAGTAGGAACTTTTCGCTCTAATCGTAAGAATAATTCTGCCAATGTAACTAAGGCCAAACTTAGAAAAGGAGAGGTTATAGCGCGCCAGAATAAAAATAAAATAGTCGTCTTGAAATGAAAAGACAAAAGGGGTGTGCTTATGCTGAGCACAAAGCATGATGACTCTACAACAGATTTTTACCGTAGGGGTAAAGAAGTTAAAATTAAAATTCTATTTTACAATAAGTGTAAATCCTATATTGATGTGTCAGTTCAAATGAACAGCCTATTCTCCTTACAAAAGACGTACGGTTAAATGGTGGAAGAGAATTGTTTTTCATTTGATAACAACCACAGCTGTCACTAATGCTCTCCACATATACAATAAAATTAACAGGAAAAAACTACAAATAACAGATTGATAAAAGCAGAAAACGTGCTGTAGCTCTTTCAGCCGAACCTTCACATCAAACAAAAAAAAATCCATAAACTAAAAGAAGTCGAAGGTCAAAAAAGATCAACGAGTGAAAGATGCAAGTTCAGTTCTGAGCAAGATGCTGCTTATGCCAGAAAGCACACCAAAAGGGTAGACACCGTATGTTTTCATTGCAATAACAAACCAATGTGTATTTCGTGTTTTCAGTCACAGTATAAGTTTCAAGGTAACCCGATTTTCTAGAGTTTCAATTTGAATACATGTTTTATTAGTAAAATATCTAGAATAATATTCATCAGCAAACTTGACAATCTGCCTGATCCACGTACAACTCTACTTACCTCTGGGACCGCAGAACAGGTTGGCATAGAAAAATCAATGAATATTGCGCCCATCCGTGGACACGAGGGCTTGAAACCAAATCTTACAAATGTCCACTGGTGGCCATGCGGTCTTCGAGTTAAGTCACAAAATGTCCACCAATGGTACACGCGACACTCAAAATATTAAATATTTCCCAAATTTGTAAATTGAATTAGTTTTACGATTAGAAAGATGTGCTAATCGTCTAGTCTGGAGGTAACAGATAAATAATGTAACAATCAATTCTTGGTCTTACCGTCCAAAAGGACTCTTGATGAAGACACCGCTGTGAAAACAAGGCCCCCCACTTTTATGGAAGTTCAACAAAAATTTTATTTTGAATCAATCAATTTAAAAAAATCAGAAAAACAAACTGTATGTATATGCAGGGCTTGTAGCGAGGAATGGGACATTGGAATATCTTCTAAATAAACAAAGATTTTTAAGTTTGTTACAATATTTTGTGCAGATCAGAAATAAAATAAAATAAACAAAGAAAATAGCTCGCACAGAGTGCCGCAACAAAACAGAAACTGAAAAAGACGCCGTATAAGCTAAAAAGTCGCAGTGGGATGGGTTACAAAGAACGAAAAAGAAAACCTCAAGAAAGGAATTCTATTTACAAAACCTTTGATTAAAAAACAAGTTAGAAAGAAAGGAAATCAACCCGCTCAGGAAACAACATTCATCCAAAACATATCCCGGAGGATCTACACCGTACAAAAATCGATGCAAAAATAATTAATGCATTCCTGACTTACCTAACACTAATTTTTACTAATATAATATTTACTAATATTTCTATTACTATTTACTAATATCTCCTAAATTTTACCACATTGATACATTTCTCTAAAATACCGTAAAAGCACACATTAATTTTGTCATAATTAAAGAGGTTTTCAAAATAAAATGCTCTTATCAAATACGACCCCATCACTGGAGTAACTGTATATCCCTTTGCAATGATCTAATTTTTATTCTAGTTAATAAATAAATGCAAAGAAAATTCAGGTTGTGTTAACCTCAATTGGCATTTAATTATAGTATAAATACAAACATACTTAAAGAAACCTAGTTTCTTAGCCATGTATTACTAAATTTTCCCGTTTCTTATATTTTTATATTCTTACATTTTCAATTACATGACATTCTAAATGTAAATTTAAAGAAATGCCTTTAATAACAACATAGAAAACAATTAAATACATACTTTTTTTATTATTCAAAATACTAAGGTTTCATGCTTTAATTAATACTAAATTGCACCAATAAAACTTAACATTTAAAATTCACATATACATAATTAAAAAGTACAAATATATAAGCTTGTATATTACTAATTGTTTAATTTCTAAATTTGAGGATGTCCAGAAACTATCATTATTTTCAACTAACGCAGCTCCCTTAATACAACATACCAGAAAGTTTCGAATTATTGGAGTGGTGAACTCTGCAGGTCGATAACACTTTTGACCCGTTGTAACGACAATAATTTCACAAATTTGCGAATTAAAACGTACCCTGTGCCCGTGCAAGCGTAAGCTAACAAATAAATCGCAAGCCGCGTTTTCTGTCCCTGGGGGAATCTATATTCTCATCTTAAAACTTTCTTTATAATTTTTAACTACCCCACCCCTCTTGTGCTTGCTCGTATTTCTACATTTCAATCTTTTTAATTACCTGCTTGCGAAAAATTCTCCTGTTATTTCTCCCACTATCAAAGTAGTATTAATTGCAGTCAGCATCCGGCAATACAATGTAACAATTTTAATCTATGCTTATGTGCAACGTCATGGTCCTATTGCTTTGTATGTAAGTTGTATTATTGTTGTAGTATGGTATTATTTTAACGTCTTTGGTGGTCGGAACCGACGCCCTCTCTCTATTGCAAATTATCTTTTTTATGGGAAATGTCTGGTAATATCTGGTAATATTTGCGGTTTTAAATTAAGTTATCGTCCTGGATTATTACGTTAACAATGTATTTGAAAGAAATACTGTTATACTTTATCATTTGAATTATTTTTATAGAAATTAAATTTTGAAATATCACGCTTAATTAATATTTACGGTTTATGAAATTTACTATACAGGGTACGTCCATATCTAGCCTGTTCAATCAGTTTTAAAAACTTTCCTTTCCCATCTAATTTATTTCTACCGTTGTAACGAATACAATAACCTGCTTCATTAATGTACGTTTTTGTTCTAAATATCTATTTAACAAATATCCATTATTAAACAGAAAATATTAAATTCCGATAGTAACAATATATTACCAATTCATACTTAGAGCTCCACCTATATTTAAAGACTCGAAGTAAAATTTAAGATTTCTTCTATCTGTATGTGTATTGATACAACATTCCCATTCTGCGCGTGCTTGGATAATAAAATTGCCTCGTGGCCAAGGTTCATCATTTAACATCGGAATGTAATCAGCTAAGCAACTGTTGAAACGTGGGCTAGCAGGTTTGATAAAACATGCCGTCCTAAAGACAGGTGAAATGGTGTCGACGGATACCATGGCCTCGATTAGTTGTGGAATCGACCTAGTGTGACCAAGAAATACATATCTACGGTAGGTGAATAATTTTCAAGTTTGCATCCAAATCATTTCCTCGATTCTTTTCAGCGCAAGTAAAAAATAATATCGAAGCAATTTTAGGTCCAATTTTGAAACGCAAGTCCAATTTTGAAACGCAAGTAAAAAATGTTTATACAGTATTGAAACGCAATTAAAAAACGTATTCGTATAAAATTGTGGAGCGATAAATCTTATGTATATAATTGTTATGCTACACTGAAGCACAATTTGTTGTTAGCTGTATTGAAAGTACAAAGTCTCAAATGTTGCTATGCAGGATGGTGGAATTTTCCGTATATCTTATTTTGTATGGAAGTCAAGTTATAAAACCTGACACGTGTGAACTGCGCACACCTGTTATCGTAAGTACTCGAGATGGTTGACGAACTCGGATGCCTAGCAGATTGTTTGTGATGAGTCATCTCCAATTTTAGTTCAATTTTCATTTCATGGAATCATTACTGAAAATGTTCAAATAATTTTTGTAAGTTCTATATGTTCATTTAAATTGGTACACAAAATTTGTGTAAAATTTATATGGTCATTTAAATTAGACACGTAATATTTTGTTCAGAATTTAATAGTTGGATATTTCATAACTGCTCTTATAAACACAAAGAAATTTCTATAAGATAATTTTTGAATTTACAAGGTTATACTAAAATGTATCCGTAACTAAGCACGTGCCACGTTGATATTTGTTTGTCACATTATAAAATATACTTTTTTTGGCAGTACACTTAAAGTACAGTTAAATTCAAACAATAAGTGTTTTTGACCTTTGATTCCATCAATTAAATCAATTAAAAATGTAGTTCTGCAATCTACGGAAAGTCAGAGCATTTAATCAATTAATTGTAAACCCGAACAGGATCCTATTCAGGTATCATATATAAATTGTAGAATAATAATGAAAACACTATATTTCTTATAGAGAATTACAATAAACTTTCAATTATAAAATTCATATAAATAATCAGAGACTAATACTAGATCTTAATAAAAGTAGTTATCTCGAAAGTTTCAGTACGTATAAAATTGTACAAATGATGTATATATTTTTTTTGTAAATCAATAGAAAGAGTACTAAGTTGTCTTAACGCTTTCTTTCATTGAAGTCATCAATAATTTTTTTATAGAAGCAAACAACCACATTTATGAAATTTTTGTAGTGAAGAAAGATATATTATTGGGTTGAGTTTAAAAAATTTTGAAGTATAATTTTGACTAGTTGATCTTTTTATAATTTATTTTTTTGTGATAAAGTGACTAGGCTCTAATGTAGCCCTAGTTCAAAAATGTTTAGAAGTGATTAAATTTTCAGATAGTACGAGATCGTCGTTCCCATTCCAGTTTGCAGAGTCATAAGTAAGTATTATTTTTATATGTTTTGCGCGTCAAGGATATTTTTTTTCCGAAGATTTCCGTATCTGATCTTCGGATTGATTCTTATTATAACAATTATTAAGGTACGGTGGCGTCCATTAAAAATTCTTTTATTATCGTATACCATCATACGACCCTAGCTCATAGCTCTGCCCTAAGTTGAAGAAGCTTAGCTGGCTGGAAGATCTCTTTAGAGGGTCCTTTTTTACTCAAAGCCATTTACCATCCTCTTTACCCTGGGCTTAAACCTTAAACAGGAACCCCTCATAATCTATTGAGGCTCTGCCGCCTATAAGGTAGAGTAAATGCACTATTTAAATCTATACATAAAAAGTGTGTAACACCGTAGCGTGGTTGCATTACACCTTTGATTTTCTTATGGGAAAACACATATAAAATAAACGAATATTATTTGATATGTTTATAGCTTATCTACTCTCGTATAATCGGAAACAGCGTCACACTCTAAACCCAGAAACAAGAATCGTTAAAAGTACCTTTCAAACTCTAAATTAAAAATTTTACTTTGGGTAAGGACTTACATTTTCTGAAATGTCCGGAGTAATTTCATTTTGTAGAAATGCTTTTTATAACGACTTCGTTTAATTAAATACTTGCACTATGATATAACTATCTTGACGTTGTACAGCGTACAATATTGCGTTACGTGTTCTAGGTCGTGAACTAGTTTAATAATAAATTTGCATTACACTGATAATGGTTAACTGACAAGTAGTATATCTAGTACAGTGCTACCTAAATTGATGCCAAATTGAATCGAAAAACATTTAATGTTTAATGAGCAGATGGTTGTCCACAAATACCCACAAATAGTAAGACCTTATTCTAGATCAACTAAATGTGTTTGTATATGATGATACAATTCCTAAAAAGATTCACTTGTAATTAATATCTGACGAACCAGCTGCTTAATATTTTGTATTTTAATAATACTCTATAGGAGTAGTTATGATTTCTACAGGTGTTTTGAGAAGGAAAGAGATAAATGTTTAGCTGAAGACTATAGTTGCTAATTATCAAACAAAATAATACTTTTATTACAGTAAATAGATTTTCTAATATATTTGCATTTATTAAGAGCGATGAACTTTTTTTAAAAGGGGTTTTACTGTCACACAATTGAAAGAATTTAAAAAATTATCCAGATTGAACCTAAACAACTGCACGAATTTAGCTACATAATTTAGTGCAAAAATCTCCTAAAATTTTCTTATAGATAAAGTTATTTCTTGCAAATTTTGCTTTGATTGTAGTTATTGTAAGATTAATTTGGAAATGATACAATCCAACTTTCTGTATTGAAGGAGTTCCAAAAATTAGTTTATTGTTGCCTATTTTGGGGAGATCTATTCGTTATTAAAGACATTATGTTCAGTGAACCTGACTTCGCCAATTTTAAAATCGCAAGTAAATCTACATGATTGAATTATTTGGTAATGGGGTTGTTTTAGGGTTTCAATTGGTTACTTCAAATATTAGTGCAATTATTTCTTCGATTACTAATTTAAGCACTAGCTTTTTTATAAATTCAATCATTGCTTTACTGATAATTTTAAACATTACTGCTAATATTAGCTTTAACCTATTTAGTTTGCTTCAGCTGCAACTGAATTTACGAATTGGGTTTTGATTTAGATCTGGTGTGAGTTTGCAGTAATTTTGTTCAAGTATCAATCCTTGTAATTGATTGAAGGCGTCTGAATTCCAAGATCAGACTAGTTATAAGAATTCGTGTTCGGCTGTAAAGCACTTTTTGAAAAGAGCACTGTGTATTCAATAATTTTATTGCGAAGTTTTGTACTTGTAAGATTTAATTAATTAAAAAAAATTAATTTGTTAAATTATTTATAACAAAGAACAATTTACACGCATTTTTGTTAAAAGAAATATTTCTAACGAAGTAATCGCGGTGATGGAAGTACTTGACCCAATGTAAATATATGCTAAGTGTATGTTGGATACTTTGGTAAACTTTTTTGTAATTCTTATGTGATTTACACTGCACTAGTTTAAATTTGTTTTTATATTATTATTATTTGTAGATATTTGCATTCTAAAAATTTTTAGTAAGGTTTTTATACCAATTTATTCGAACAGGAGAGTGTTTGTGTTTTACCCACTGAACTAGTTGAGGAAATGGTTTCTAGATAGGAAATTTTGTGACTGTTACTTTAAAATTACTGCAGTAAATTAGCGCGCACTTCATGATAATCTTTAACTTGCGAAATCACAGTAGAAAATCGGCGCCCAATTTGTGGGAATCTTCCACTTTCGATATCACAGCAGAAAATTGGAGACTCAACTATAAAGGCTCATTTCCACAAAAGTAACTCGATAAAATTGGCGACTCAACCAGAGTAGGCTAAAAAATTTTTCCTGTGGTAAATTTTTTTGAAAATTTTTTGATAAAATGCAACGAGGGAAAAGTTCGAAGTTATTGCTTAGATCAGAAGAGGCGTTTATTGGGTCTGATGATAGTTTTTTTTATTGAGAATGCAGAAAGGAAGAGGATAGAAGATTATATAGTCAAATAAAAAAAGTGACGACCAAGAAAAAGCAGAAGCAAGTATGATGGGCTTAATGAACTTCCTAAAACAAAATCAGGAAAAATCCAGTCGGTATCTGGAAGTCTTAAGTCAAAAATTTGATCAAAAATTTAATAAAAGTTAGAAAGAAGCGAAACAGAATCAGGAAAAATCCAGTTGGGATCTGGAAGCGTTAAATCAAAATTGGATCAGAAATTGGAAAGAAATCAAGAAAAATTCTGTCAGGAAATAAAACTAATATACCATAGATTTGACAATTTTACATTTCTAATGAGACAAGAGGTTCAAAAACTGGTTAACTCGAGTATGTCAGAGGCAATTACAGTAATAAATACGAGGCTGGATAATGTTGATCGTACAATGGGTAATCCACAAGAGACATTAGAGGAAAACTAGCAGAAGGCTAGGATGGCATTTAGTGAAGTTGGCAAAAATCTTGGTAAACTGGAAGCAAAACTAGACAATTTGAAAAAGGAGCAGTACAAACTCATGTAGATAATGTTAAGTATAGTAATAATATGATTCCTTTGGAAGAATTTTTAAAATTTTATGGGGATGAGAAAATTAATCTCAAATATTTTTAAACAACTTAAAGATTATAGTAGCAACTATAGGGGATGTGCAACAGAAATTAAATGTTGTACGATCCATACTAAAAGGCAACCCAGAAATGTGGTTTAGTTTGATAGAAATGGAGATAGAGATGTTTGAAGGATTTAAACGAAAATTTTTAATTATTACGAGGGGTGGTGGTATGACATAACAAAAATAGGGACCACTTATTAATGGGAAGATTCGATAGTGATTATGGACAGACAAGGCAATAGTACATTACATGTGATTTTCCAATGCTCCACCCGAAGGTACTACATTGGCCAGGAAGCGAGTTTTTTTTACCTGAAAAATTTTGAATTTTGCTGAATCCTTGCTGTTCCAAGCAAGGTAGGGATCTTTAACGTGCGTGACAACACTCACACACGGGACCTCCATTTTACCTCTCATCCGAACGAGGGTGTATTTTTGCGAAAAATGCTCGCCTAACATTTTTCAAGCGGACCGTGTCGGGAAAGGCAATAGTACACCATAAAAATTGCAAAACAATTAGATACCCTACTAGACGACAAGCAAATAGTGAGGTATTCAGCGAACCATTTTGAACAAGAGGTGAGACAATACGTGACACTACTGGACAAAACAGATCGGGGCATTTGCTTAGAATACCTCCAGAAAAACGAGAATTTGGAATAAGTATGACGAATAAAGAACGGGAATCGAGGCAACCACATAAATAACTTTATATTAAACATGCACACGGGGTAACAAAACAATTGGACAAATTTTAGAAATCGGACACCTAGAGATAGCTACAGGAATAACCATGATCAGTACAGGAATACGGGACAAAGGGAACACCTGAGACAGAAACGTACTAGGGAAAACATAGACAGGAACGTACAATGGAAAACACAAGACAGAAACGCACAACGGAAGGCGCGAGAAGCGACACGAACCAGCCTACTTACCTGGACATAGTCAACAGGTCAAGACATTTGACGAGATCGGATTTTCAGTAAGAACTAGTACGAACATCAGCAAGAATTCATTAAATCTGATACGGAATATAAAGAGGACACCCGTCATAAAAATGTATAGGCGATTATAAGCATAGTTATTGAAATTAAGGTGATTAAAACGTTAGTTGATACTGGGGCAAAAGCCAGTTTGATCTCAGAGAGTTTTATAATGGAACATGTAGTGTAACCGACCTGAATGCTGACCCAAACGCCCTCTTATAAACGGTACACCGGGCTTCATGATCTAACATCTAGTGGCAGTGGCTCGACGATACCTACGTTGTGTTGTTATAATGTAACCCATATTCACACTAAGATGGCGTTAAGGCGGGAAGGTTTGAAATAAAACTACAGCATTTACCTAACCTTACTTTTAATCAAAACCATAACCACTAAATAGGTCATTGGCATGAAAGCATAGAAAAATAACATTTTAAGCAAACCGTGCCGTACTTAACCTGGACGATTGGGGAAAGAGCACGGCAGAGAAAACCCCAAACTACCCTCACACTTCCAACTGCATTTGGCACATCTCGACAAGAACGGGTAATGTACAAGTACCCAGAGTAGTAACACTGAAATTGACGGGATGTCAACTGTTACCCAGACATACCACACATGACAACTGAAGAAACGTTAGTGTAAACCAGCTAGTCTTTTCTTGTAGGTACTAAGGTCGTCTAGGCCAATACTACCCAGCTAAAGTTGAGGAGAGGGACACCAGGAAGATGAACTGCACCTTGACTATCAATGTTCCTCCCCGCACGGATATAAAATGTTAGTAATATTCAACAAGGCTCGATCACACGCGCCCACAGATATGTATTAACAGTTTCCATCCCGTGTTACAAAATATTTCACAAAGGCTAGCCGACTTCCTATTATTTGCAAAAGGGTACAACTACAAGTACGTTGACAAGACGACATAAATCGCTAAATGAACTTATCGTATGATTGCGCATGGTTAAAAAGGCGTTTATTATTGAATAGACTATCTCCAACATAGTCATAATTGCTAACGCGAAAAGCACGAGATATTCAATCATACCAGAGATTTAATTTAATTACATCACAACAATTATCACAAACGTTAAATACTAGTTAATTATATAGGAACATCGGCTAGATAATAGGATAAACAAAACAACAAACATAATTAAGTTAAAACCAGATGTGAGCAGTGCAGTTGTAAATGTTATGAATATGCTGAAATACAACCATTACACATAAATAAAATGTTAAATGAATCACAAATATCAAAC
This sequence comes from Platerodrilus igneus, assembly GCA_036346225.1. NCBI lineage: Eukaryota > Metazoa > Arthropoda > Insecta > Coleoptera > Lycidae > Platerodrilus > Platerodrilus igneus. The sequence goes on from JARFIW010000565.1 coordinate 773,412, forward strand.
AAATACAAAATATGTTGGCAGCAAATACATATACAAAATGCTACAGCATAAAAACACACCCAGATTCAGGCGCTAAATCTTGATATAAGTGCATGTTAGTTAAATATATTAAATCTAGTAAGCAAATGTTAAAAATTATTCATTATGACTGCATCGGTTAAAGCGAACCTTTTGAAAAATTAAACCCATCGTGGCATTACAAATTACAAACAAAAAATAGTTAATTTAATTTCTATCTTAAAACCAAAACAAATATAACAGAAATATAATGTTCATATTCAATCTTGCTTAATAATTCGATTCAATATATCCAATGGGTGGTGTTTGTACAAATTGTTCGTAAAATCGCAGTAAGGGTGCATTCACTATTGGTTCAGCAACAAGTGCAATGCAATTGATGTTCGAACTCGGTATTAAATACTATTAGTTTTCGATTGTTAAACCAAACTACACTCATTTACACATAAAACGTTCAATAAAATCGTAAATTCACATATTACACATCACAAGTAAAAAAGCCGACAAAGCAGCATTGTATACATCAATCTCAAAAAAGCAACAGGCAATCATAAAAATATTTCCTTCAATGGTTAAATAACTAACGGTTTTACAATAAGTATCAACATCACATCCAAAACAAGGCTGGAGTTACCAGATGTAATCAGATTGCCTTAAATAACCACTACATTATAAACTTAAAAACATTACCTTTAATAAAAAACCGCCAAGTGAAACTTTTCAACCATCCATCTTGACATCTCAAAACAAAGTCGTTTTAACCTTGTCGACTCGATCGATCACCCCTACACATGCTCGCCATAATATAAATTCTGACATAACGGAATGCGGAATACCTTGAAATATCGAAATGTACACTATAATATTTTCAATAATTATCAACCAATGAGAAATCGACTTAGAAACACCACGGATCACTTCAAACATAAGAATTTGTTTATGGAAAATATGATACATGTGAAGAAAAATAATTTGAAAGCGCCGAACAATAAATGGTTTGCAACAGTTAATAGTATGATAATTTGGAACCTGAAAATAAGAAGTACTATAGAGTAACATGGAATTTTAATAGTACCAGGGTTCAAGTTTGTTATAAATGCTGGCAGGTAGATAGGCCCGGAAGGTATCAGGGTTGGTTCGTGGGTTCTTCCTTATTAAAAACAGATTGTAGAAACGGAGCTTGTTTTATTTACACAATTAAATAACTGACGCCAAGTTATCATAATGAGGAGGTACATAATATACAATACGATAAAATCTTACCACATTTTCGGTGCACTAAAATTACAGTTATGTTACGATGTTCATACTGCTAAATAATAAAAGATAAAGATACTTAGGTATCTATACGACGCTACATTTTCGCGTGTTTACCGGTCAAGAGCTAGCAGGCAAGTTAACGTTCTTTGCGTTCACAGGCATAGCGCCCCACTCTCTACCTATAACGTTCGCTACATAACATTTTATTGTTCAGATATAGATAGTAGCGTTTTAAATACAAAACAGGGTGTTTGAAAAATACCGTAACAAGTTAAGAATGTATAATGGGGATCGACCTTATAAATAGATTAAAAATAAAGTTTAATGCCGAGAACAAAACTACTATAATTGAGGATAGTTGTATGGGTTGGGATGATGAATTGAGTATTAATGAAAACATTGATTGTGTTAATCCTAATTACAATAAAAACGAAAGGGGGGGGGGGGAGTAAGTGAAGTTGAATCTATTAACTGTCCTGACAAAGTTAAGGAGCAGGTTGTCACGGTTCTACCGAAGTATTCGGAGTAATTGGTTCAAAACTGAGAATTACTAAAGGCCGTGGGTACAAGTCCAATCGCATTAGAGACCCTGAGGTGACCACCCGCTGTTTAAATTCTCAAAGATTTAGTCACTCAACTAAAGCCTGCAGATCTCCATCAATCTGTAATCGTTATGTTAAACCCAATTTGATCATAGGCTGTCTCAATCTCTCCACCTTCACTCCCAACTGTACGAACTGTTCCTGATTTATTCGCCCCCATGACCATCCCATCACAAGTCCCGGTTGCACATTACGAAACTAAGAACCGATTATGGATACTAGACATCAGACACGTTTACATCTACGCGTATCTCACCTTCCATTAACCTAATCTCTGTAATCCAAATCAAACGTCAACATTTCGGCGCCACAACCCTAGGATCTATCAACCTTCTTAAAACTACATATCCGAATAGACCTACTCCAAAACAGACTCTCGTACTTTCCACCCACCACCCGCAACAACGAAACTACACCTCAGCAATCATTATTACTGATCTCTCCATTGGCGCCTTTCACCCCCCCATGAATATAGTTGAACTGCACTGTAAGACCCGCACATCTTACCTTATCCCATTCTACTTCAAATTTAACACTGACATATGCACGTACCCACAGAGACTTGACCAGATGCTCTCTGACATACGCAACAAACCCATCATTATAGCAGCAGACTCCAACGTTAAGTGAAACTTATGGTTTAACTATAACACTGACGCAAACGGAACTTTCTTTGAAGATTTCATAACACATCGCCAGCTTTGAGTCAAACCCTCTTGCATCCCCACCTGAAAATCCACAATCCACAAATCCAATATAGATATTACCCTCACCACTCCTTCGGCCACTAACATTATTTTCTCCTGGAATGTATGCAAAATTCTAATTGCGAGTGACCACAATCTTTGTAACTTTTGACATCCTTCCAAGCCCCTCCCCTCGAAATCCGTACAATTCCTTCCTTCAATACAAGTAAAACTGATTGGCCTAAGTTTCTTAACTTTTCCATATTCTCTATCCATGTATATTTCTAAACAATATAGACCATGCAGACACAACCTTCATTCCACGCAAATACTACTCCCACAAACCATACCATGGTAGACACGCAAACTCACCTCTACTCAACGAGCACTTTCTCAACTTCGACAGCGATTTCAACAAGCTAAACGAAACAACACACACCCACGTCTGATTGGCATCCTGGCCAAATCTAACTCCACCAACAGACGAACATACAAGGTCCTGCTAATGAACAGCACAAAGCTGTACTATACTTACGTAAACAAAGAACCTCACACTGACATCTGTACAATATACCGTAAACTGGTTATATCACCCACATACCACTTCCTAACTGCTCTCGTTTACTCCCCCCTTGCGTCCCTGGGCAATACCATGTACATTCCCATCCTCCGATGTCCCCACGAAACACAACAAATCCTTATAAACAACTCCTTCACCCCACCAAACACTGACCACGACAACGACGTTGACATATTCGTACTCGACTTCCTTGTCTTCAAACTTAACCCAAATAAAGTTGCTGCCCTTATCGCATTACCAATCTAATCCTGCAAAAAACCTGGCCTACTGTAAGAGGATCAAACAACACTCTCTTCTAAAAATGCCTTTCGACTGAAACCATTACCACCTCCTTCAAATCCGTTCCCGCCATGTTTATTCCAAAGCCCAATAAGTCACCAGACGACCATAAATCCTACATACCTATCGCCCCTCACCATCCCTTGAAAATCTACTAGAACAAACCTCCTGCATAAACATCCTATATTGAAACCTACTTTCTACTGTCCTTACACCAAGACGGTTTCCGCATAGACTAAAGCGCAGAACAAACGATCAACTCCTTTATCGCTACGGTATAATCCTCTCTCTTCAAATACGCTGTTGTCCTATTTTTAGATTTTACCTCCGCTTTTGATCTCTTATGGTGGAAAACCTACCGGACCAATTAAAACTTTCCAACATCCCCTCTAATCATTTCCTAATTATTTAATCCTTCCTATGTTTCCATACTGCAACCCTATCCACCAACTACCATTGAGTCAGCAAATCCCTAATTTAAGGTTGTTTTCAAGGCTCTCTCCCATCCTGTTATCGTTCGAGTGGAGGCGTCTGAAAGCAAGTAGGCTTGACTTGATTAATTGTTTAATAATTGTTTAATAATTATAAGTTCCAAAATTACATAAAATAAAAGTGAAACTGAATGATTTAGCAGTTCGGAAGTCTTCGGATGGCTTCATGGTTGCTTGTGGAACCAGAAATAAACTTAAACACTGATTAAATGAATGTATGTACAATTTAACGGGGTGTATAAGTCTTCGGTAGTTTTCGGTTTTCTTCGGAATGCTTCGTAAGTTACTTACGAGGCCCAGTGTGAACTTGAACAACGATGATTAGGAAATTTGTACAGGCTGAAGAGGTTCAGACATTTTCGGTGGGCTTCGGATTTCTTCGGAAGGTTCCGTTTCTTCCTTTTGACAGAACGTTAAGTCACAAAGAGTTATGATTTTAAATTAAAAACTACCAATTTACAATATTTACAAGTATAGAAGGTTCAGAAGTCGTCGGTTGCCTTCGGAACACTTCGGAAGGCTTCGTGTTTAATTGTGGGTCATCGTTTCGTTAAAAAAAGTTAGGAATTGAAATTATATGAACTTAAAAACTACTAATTTACAATATATACAAGTATAGAGGGTTCAGAAGGTCTTCGGTCGTCTTCTGAACTTTTCGGCAGGCTTCGTGGTACTGATGGCTCTACGGGGATGTCGTCCCTGTGGTAGAGTTTGACAGATGCGATCACAATAACGGCTTGTCGGTGAAGTATGGAACGGAGCTTAACGTTTATACGTGGTTTGTTAACTATGGATTGATGAATTTTGTATGACGTGCCCTGGGTACGGCGTCGGACAGCGTCACCGTTGGAGAATACGCAGGCTATGGAGAGCGCTGCTAGTTGAAAGGTTTGCAGAATATGGGGAGCACTGCAAGGTGATTCCTAGGCTATGGTGAGCACTACGAATAAATTCTGCAGAATGTGAAATTTTATTTATACACTTCCATTTCCTATGCTTCGTGTGTAGAAAAACGTCAATGATGTCTTAAACCAATGAAATGCGTTTTTCGAGTTTTTGATTGTAAAAGAATCTCCAAATTTAGTTTAACCAATGAAAGTACAGATTTTTGGGTAGCACAAAAACTTAGTTGAAATTTCTCGAGATTCCTTGGTTTGTTCTATTTCCAGCAGGTGTACTATGATATAGTCAACTGCAAACCCTCAGTCTGTTCAGTGCTCTGCGTGTTGTGATAGTCAAGAATCTCTCCCCAACCCTGTGGAATATAGCTTTAAAACCATTCTTTGACCTAAATATACCAAATACCTCTACCATCGCTTATGCAGGTGATCTTTCGTTCCTCATCCACAGCAACTCCCGTGCTTCCATAAAAACCACAGCCTCGACACTGATGAACCTAGTTAAATTCTGGCCCATACTCAATAAACAATACTATTCTCTACTACAAACCAAATGACACTCCTTAAAGACTACCTAGACATCCGATGTAATCTTAAAATCCATATTCTCAACACTCCCGTAATCTTCACTGACTCAGCAACAATATTCTTGGGTCTCCACTTAGACACTCGTTTAAAAGCACATTTCCACTCTCCTAGCTCCAACACACAACAAAACTGATTCTGAACCATCTTCGACATGCATTCCCTGAGTCCATCCAATTATCCAAACCAACACGGAAACTAATCCTACACCAATTATCATTCCTATTATCCGATTAACTGCTGACTCCTAGCTACCCTTAACTCCTCATCCAGGCGTGTTCTTAACACTATCATAAGATCTTTCCTATGATATATCTTCAAATTCTTGTTGCGCATTTTAGCTACATCAAGTTTCATTTTAAAATAGGATTAGGGGATTTCTGAATCCAATAAGCGAAGGTTCGTACCCTTTCCTAAACTTAATTTAGGTTACGTATAAGTTTTATGATTATAACTTTCCACGAATCAGAAAACAATAACCTCAAATTTATTGCCTGTATTCCTGACAAGCAAGCATTTCTCAGGGAAAGGAAGGTGGTGTAGTCGGCGCGGTTAGCCACGAGCAGCATTGTATGGAGGAGATATCAACAAGTTCTTGGGAATGAAACATTTTAAAGCAAAGGACTTTACTACCATCTATCGAACGCAAATGCGCATTATTTTCGGACGAAGTGTTACTGTCGCGTCTTTTTATTTTTCTTCTAATTAGCTATTAAACATCTCGTGTTCCGTAAAAGTGCAGGTTCACTCACTTCGCCGCCAGTATTTACTTAAATATAGAAGAAACTAATCCCACGCTACCGGGACCCACTTAAAGACGAGCGGAGGGTGCCTATGACTCCAGCTAACCAGCATGTAAGCTCTTGGCTTATATTTACATTGTTGGTTTTACCCGTTTGGCAGCAATAATTGCAACCAAATTTGGGACATAATAAATTACGCCTGGGATTAAGCAATCATTGACGTCACGGATAAATAAAGTAGTATCTTATAGAACTACATCCACCGTCGACCTTCACCCCTCGTTACTGATTCTTCCTCTCGAAATTTTACTTCACTCATTGATTCAGATCTGCAACCTCAAACAAGGAACTCTATTTCCCTCTGATAAATACTGCACTCTCTTTAAAACAGTAATCGAATCTAGAATCTAAAATTCCTTTATCCACTTTTGGCAGCCCACTGGACACTTTCACTCTACTCCTGCAGACCATTCAATTCCCAATTGAAGATGCCAATTTCCAGCAGAAATTACACCGGTTTAACCTAACCCCTTCACCATAGTGACTGCACTGCTCATATCCATTTCCAGAAACTCTCATACACCTCATGTACACATGCTCCCTTATCTCACTTCTGCAAACTACGTTCAAAACTATCATTAAGTTAAACCAATACATCCCTCTTCCTAACCTTAATTTTTTAGCAACACATCATCTACAAGAATTACAAACATCCTCGCAACAAACCCTCTCTCTCTAACCCGTTGCACTAACATACACCACATCAAAACACTCCTCCTCACAGAGGACACGTCCACACATTATGTTCTGTACCTACACTCACACAGATCCACGTGCAAAAGCAAGGCCTTACATGTGATTTTCCAATGCTCCATCCGAAGATACTATGTTGGTGCAAAAGCAAGGCCACACGCCCCCACCGTTAGAAGCTAGCAACTCTATTTTTTATTTGATCATTCATGTATATAATTTGTTACGTTCATCTTCCGATGGTGTACTAAACCTTACGCCTTTTATTTTATTACTCATTCAGATAGATTCTGCTTCCAATACTCAGACACCATCCTGTATATTAGACCCTCCTACAATAGGTGCGCTTTACTACAATTTCATTTAAACCTATTTACCGCGAAATGAAAAGTTCTCCTATAATTTAAATAGTCGGTACCTTGTTTGAGGTATCCGTTGGCTTGATACAAAGCACTACAGCGTATAAATACTTCTTATAATACCCAGTCTTAAACATGGATCGTACTTATTTGATAAAGCTTGTTTTGAGTTTCTAATCACACCTGTGTATTGGATAACGCTGGAATTGAATTTAATTCTTGCGAAAAACGAGTTCAATTTGATTCTGCAGTTGGTTCTTATATGTATTTTCTACATTACTCGTTCTATTACTTTAAGAGCGATGCACGTTTTTTTTGTGATAAGAAGTGTAGATCTTGGATGCATCGGTAAGTTCTCCTGCGCTATTAATAGTAGTAAGACTCTCTTTTTAGCTCTTAGCTGGAGGCCAAATTGTTTTATATAGGCCCGATTATTCTTTTTATATAGAACCAACTGCGCTGGTATATGTTCCGTTGTTGCAGTGATTGTCGCAGAGCTTAAAACCTGTCGACCGTGGTGACGCTGCATCTGGACGCAAGCACCTTGTTGCTTAGCTGATTCACCTCCGTGGATGCAAAGGGCACACGATAGCATCTTAGCACATGGGAGGTATGTTGTGATAGTCTTCCCATATATCGGGAATACCTTTTTTTCTACTTTTGTTGTTAGTGTGTCACTGGTGTTCCATAGAACTTTTTTAAATGATTACTAGAATTTGTTCTACCGTTAATATTTTTTTACTCTAACACTCTGGTGTTATGAGAAAGTATAAACATTATTTTTTTTCTTTTTTTTACTAATGAACTCTACATGTTATACGAAATGCGTACTTCGTGCGTAACCTCTTGAAATTTGTTCTTTGCAATATAACTATTTATTTATTTTTTTTGTTGGTTTAAACCGAATTTTTTGTTTTAATTTTTATTGTAAAAAGAAAATCGATGACGATGTATTTTTTTTGTTTTGCTGGGAGTTTCCCTTCACGGCATTGGTAGTTAGCCTGTGATTTCTACGTTTCTTGTGTTCTGTGTTTTATATAAGGTTGATGAACTTCTAGCGGATGTGCCTTTATCTACTGTTGATGAAGTTCTACCAGGCTCTATTCCGCCATTTACTCTTGATGAAGATATACTTGCTTTTGCTTCTTTTTCCAATGTTGGCGAAGTTCCTTTACTTAATGTTGAGAAAGTCCTACCTGATTTTAGTCTTTTATCTAATGTTGATGCAGATTTACTTGATTCTGTTCCGTTGTCTAAAGTCGATGAAATATTATCTGCTTATGTTCCTTTATCTAGCGTAGCTAAAGTGTTCTCTGATTATGTTTCTTTCTGTAAGGTTGATTCTCTTACAGCCAATTCTGTTCTTTTTCCTAACGTTGATATTCTCACAGCGTATGACGTTCCTTTTTCGACCGTTAACCTTCTTACACCTCATACTACAAACAATTGGCTTTCTTCTATAACGCGTTCCGAGTTTCCTAAACTACAACAACTAGTACCTCAACACTCAACACCACATTCAGATCCGCATGCTACAACTACTACATCCCCGGTAAATCCCGTTTGGCGGAAAATGTCCGCTCCATATTACCTCTTGCTCCAGTCACTCAACCCACGAACCGGTTAACGAGAGAAATAATAGACAGAAATTACTCTATGCTGATTCAGAACCTGAAGATGTATGTCGACGAAAACCTAATGTTCTTGAACACACTTCGTTTTCCTGCTGGCAGCGCAAACGTCTTAAGTTCAATATCTAGTCCTCGCGCCTCAGATCCTTATGCCGATTTTGCTCTCCTTAGGATTTGACTTTTGGATTTTACTATTCTTTTATTTACTTTCATGTTTTGCAGAGTTTTCTTTCTTTTCTTTCACTCACCCTGTGTGGGTTCGGGAATAGAATAGCCCCATGGTACGACCTGCCTGTCGTAAGAGGCGACTGAAGCGTTCCAACACATACACACACATTTCTGTTTGGTTCTGCTTTCTTTCGTTCTCTCCTTGTGCCTCAATCTCGTGCGGGTACGGGATTAGAATATTCCCACAGTACGACCTGCCTGTCGTAAAAGGCGACTAAAGCGGTCCAACACATACACACACACTTCATACGCACACACACACACACACACACACACACATTTCTGTTTGGTTCTCCTTTCTTTCGTTCTCTTCTTGTACCCCAACCCCGTATGGGTCCGCGAATGGAATAGTCCCACGGTACGACCTGCCTGGCGTAAGAGGCGACTAAAGCGGTCCAACACATTCACATACACACTTCATTAACACACATTTCTGCTTAGTTTTCTTTTCTTTCTTTCTCTCCTTGTGCCCCAACCTCATGCGGGTTTGAAATTAGAATATTCCCACAGTACGACCTGCCTGTCGTAAGAAGCGACTAAAGCGGTATAACACACATACACACACGCACACACACACACACACACACACACACACACACATACACACACATTTCTGTTTGGTTCTCCTTTCTTTCGTTCTCTTCTTGTACCCCAAACACCGGGATTAGAGTATTCCCACGGTACAACCTGCCTGTCGTAAGAGGCGACTACAGCGGTCTAACACATACACACACACACTTCATACACACACACGCACACACATTTCTGTTTGGTTCTCCTTTCTTTCGTTCTCTTCTTGTACCTCAAACACCGTGTGGGTCTGGTATTAGAATATCCCCACGGTACGACCTGCCTGTTGTAAGAAGCGACTAAAGTGGTCCAACACACACATACACACACACACACATTTCTGTTTGGTTCTCCTTTCTTTCGTTCTCTTCTTGTACCCCAAACACCGGGATTAGAGTATTCCCACGGTACAACCTGCCTGTCGTAAGAGGCGACTACAGCGGTCCAACACATACACACACACTTCATACACACACACACGCACACACATTTCTGTTTGGTTCTCCTTTCTTTCGTTCTCTTCTTGTACCTCAAACACCGTGTGGGTCTGGTATTAGAATATCCCCACGGTACGACCTGCCTGTCGTAAGAAGCGGCTAAAGTGGTCCAACACACACATACACGCACACGCACATACATACACATACATCCACGCTCACACATACACACTCTCTTACATACTCGTACATACCTACACTGGGATTCTGTTTTATTCTCTTTTGTGCTATTCTTAGGGTTTTTTATGTGGCTTGTGTACTTTTTGCTTGGCGTTGTTTTTTTTGGGTTTTCGTTTTTTTCCTCGTTCCTTTCGCTCCACATTTCTCTTCTTTTTCCTGTGACTGGTCTTACTTTCTGTCGGTCTTCGTGCTGACTTGGGTGGATTTTCGATCCGCTTCCTGAGGTATGTGCTTCTAGACCCTTTTTCTTTTCTTTGGAAACCACGACTTAGTCGACTTTAGGCCTAGTTAGCAATTCTTTTCTTCAGTTCTTCGTTTGATGTGATTCTTGTCTCGTTTTGGCTCGTACTGTTGGTTTTCTTCCTAGCTTCTTTACTTTACTTTTGGTTTTTCTGCAGGAAACCAATCGTCTTTTGAGGTTGAAGATTGTACTGTTTCTTTTCGGAAGAAGCATCCGTCCTTTGACGACTTTGACAGTATTGATACCGTTCTACCTTTGCCTTCGCACATTACTACTAATTTCCTATCTATTTCCTACCTTTTACTGCGAAATGAAAAGTTCTTCTATAATTTAAATAGTCGTTACCTTGTTTGAGGTATCCGTTGGCTTGATACATATCACCTACAGCGTATAATTACTTTTTATAATACCCAATCCTAAAGACTCGCTGAAATAATAGCTCGTATTTGTTTGATAAAGCTTGTTTCGAGTTTCTAACCACACCTGTGTGTTGGATAATGCTGGGATTGGATTTAATTCTTGCGAAAAACGAGTTCGATTAGATTCTGCAGTTCGTCCTTATATGTATTTTCTACATTACTTGTTCTATTACTTTAAGAGCGAGGCACGTTTTTTTGTGATAAGAAGTGTAGATCTTGGATGCATCGGTAAGTTCTCCTGCGCTATTAATACTAGTAAGACTCTCTTTTTAGCTCTTAGCTGGATGCCAAATTGTTTTATGGAGGCCCGATTATTCTTTTATGTAGAACCAACTGCGCTGGTATATGTTCCGTTGTTGCAGTGATTGTCGCAGCGCTTAAAACCTGTCGACCGTGGTGACGCTGCATCTGGACGCAAGCACCTTGTTGATTAGCTGATTCACCTCCGTGGATGCAAAGGGCACACGATAGCATCTTGGCACATGGAGGTATGTTGTGATAGTCTTCCCCATATAACGGGAGCGCCTCTTTTTATACTTTTGTTGTTAGTGCGTCACTGGTGTTCCATAGTACTTTATTAAACGATTACTAGAATTTGTTCTACCGCTAATATTTTTTACTTTAACACCCTGGTGTTATGAGAAAGTATAAACGTTAATTTTTTTCTTTTTTTTACTAATGAACTCTACATGTTATACGAAATGCGCACTTCGTGCGTCAACTCTTGAAATTTGTTTTTTGCAATATAACTATTTATTTATTTTTTTGTTGGTTTAAACCGAATTTTCTTTTAATTAATTTTTATTGTAAATAGAAAATGGACGACGATGTATTTTTTTTTGGTTTTGCTGGGAATCCCCTCTCGCCGCATTAGTAGATATCTTGGTATTTCTCCGTTTCTTATGTTCTGTTTCGTCATCGCGATTCGTGCCGGCCCCCACTTTAAGTAACTTTTCTATTTCTGTCTCACCCGTGTGCTTCATAACGTAGCAAATTTTATTATATTTTTTTCAATTACTTACACCTAGAATAGGAAGGGCCAGTGCCCTAAATGTAGTCGGCAAATAAATTTAATATGTCTGTCTGTCTGTCTGTTTGTCTGTCAATTATGTACCCTTTACCTAAATATTATGACCACAAACAAGTTTCAAAAATGGCTTCTCATTTATATTTAGCGCCAAAAATAACGAAGCATTAGTTTTACTTGATTGTGAATCAGAAACAATTAGTGACATGTTCCCTATTTAAATATTAGGGAGTTTGGGAGCTCAATAATGTTCCAAGGTTATAAATAATTTAAGTTTGAAACTAGGTTGGTTACTCCATAAAACATACGATAGCCGAGGACGCATTAAAATTGCCAACTTTAAATAATGAAATGTAAACAGGGATCGCGACGGATTAACCCACATAAAAGTTAAATTTATTTTTTCTGGATACTTCTTCGCTTTTAAAATTCTTCCTTGATACAATATTCATTCGAATACCATCTTATAAAGTAGGTTTAATAATAATTTAAGCAGTAAATTGGTTTGTCTCGTTCTTGCCTAACATTTCTGTATTTTAGAAATAATAATAAACTACTGGAAGTACGAATTGTTCCTGAAATAAAGTTTGATGTTTGTTACAGAAAAATAAATGAAATTTTACTGGATTATTTTATTAATCATAAGGGTATACACATCTGGGTCAGTCTTATAAATATGTAAAACGCGTAGATAGATATTCTCAGAGGATGAAATAAAAAGATATTGACGATATAAAACTCCTAAATATGTTGTTTGGTTTAGATTAAACTCTAACCTTAAATTTGAAAAACTGTGCACATGACTATTCAATTTTTCGCATATACAAATGCAAAAGCATACAAATAAACACCAGCTACAAAATAATAATTTTCATACGTGTATTCAGAGGTGTTCGAGCATTCCGAGCGCCCTCTGGCATCAGCTAATCCGTATATACTTTGAAATAAGATGCATATATCATAAAGTACCTCACCTATATAAATAACCATCAAAAACCCTTACACTTTTAGTAGACACAAAAAGCAAATAAACTCAGTCTGAATATCATTAACTCGAATTAAAAAAATTAAGAGCAATAGGCGAAGGTGGGGTAAGACGGGATACTTAACATTTGAATGAGAGTACAATTAGGAGTTCCGCTGTTACGTACATTTTTTACCATTAAAATAGCTGTTGATTATTGGTTTTTTAAATATTTGCCAATACAATGATAATTCTTGATTAAATTTGTGAAGAATAGTAACTAAGCTTTGTTACATTTAACCAAGATTAAGAGTGCCCCACATATAGGTAGGGTAGAATCCTTGGTGGGGTTCAGCGGATCCCATAAAAATTTAAATATACATATACAATTTAGGGATATGTAACTCCTCCCGACATAGATGAAAATTAAGGGTTGAACTTTATTTTTAAAACTCATTGTCCCGAGGGGTTCATTTATTATTTCTTTATTTACCTTTGTTTCTTGGTTCTTATGACTAAAATTTGTTTTCTTGTTTCTATATCAAATATACGTTTTGTACAATAAATATATAGTTAATAAAATTATAACAATAATCAATAAAATTGTCGAAACACGGATATTATTGTAATGCAATTTCGGTACTTTTAATTCACTTAAATGTTCTTTATAACTGTCCATTAATTTTACGGCTTGGTTGAGGTCGTCTAGGTCTAGATGTTCTAGTTGCATTGGTTTCTTGATGATTTCGTCGTTTTTGGGTTGTGTAATCTTGAACTGTAGTTCGGGTAGAATTGCGAATTTCTTCTTTACTGCTGTTTTTTTTATATACTCGAATAATTTCGTTTTTTAATTTTAAATAGCAATCTTCTTTTATGGTGATTACTTCCAATTAAGGCTAGATTGTTTTCGTCTTGGTGGCAATGGGCGGTTGCTATTTTTTCTTGCGGAAATACTTTCTGAATTTTCATTTTCGTAATTTGCACTGGTTTTGGCTCACAATTCTCGTAGTGATTAGAGAATTTTAATAATTGTACTTTGCAAAGGCTGTCTGTTTGAACAGCTGTTGTCGTTAATGATTGACATAAGTATTGACTCGGTGCTACTTTTTTGCACTTTTCATTCGTGAAGCCATACCTAAGTTCATTCATGGAAAAGAACTTGGTTTTAGGGATAATAATTTGATAATGGCTGGTAACTTTCAGGGGGAAGGCAAATAAATGATAATAATTATAAGTGTTAATCTCTACAATGGGGATTTCTATCAAAAACCTAATTTCATGATTCTTTAAATAACCTTTTACTATGGCAATTTTTTCGAATATAAGTATGTTAGATTCTTTTACTTCAAAGGGTAGTTTACTGTTACTTATACGTGATCTAATTCCTAATAATTTATTTAATAAATCAATTGGTTCTATAATACTAGCATGTAAAGTGTTTAGTTTAGCAAATGTTACAGCGTTTTCTAATGTGGCTAAAATTTGTTGAATTACAGCAAGGGTTGATATCATTTGGTTGAATATCGTGTTGAATCTGATTAAATCTCGTATTCCTAGCATCGTGGTTTGCATGTTGCTTTCAAGAGTTAGTATTCTGTTTGTTATGCTGTCTTGGTTAATTACTAATTTTCGTAATGTGTCGTTAAATTTTACGATGGTTGACTGAGTTAAGGATATTTGATTTCCAACAATGGATTTTATGTCATTCTGGTTTTCAATTAATTATTGTATCGCATTGTCGCATCGTTCAGCATCTTGGTTGCCTAAATTACCTGTGATAGCTTTTATAATATTAGTTCTCTTTTTCGTCTTGTTTGTTGGTCTGTTGGTATTTATCGATTGAATTTGTTGTCTGTGTTCTTTAAGATGTTCTCCTTTATACTTTTGTAGTTAAACATTTCTATCGCGTATTCATTTCCGAATTTGGCTGTGTCCACTGATGGTTTCAGTTTATCGTAATTGTCTCTAACTTTTTAAAATCCTTGTTTTAATTCAGTTAAATCAAATTTCTGTGCGAAGTCCAAGTCTACTGTGTTTTGCATACTTCCCAATTTGACTAGTAGTATACCGGGGTTGTTTTTAATATCTTCCACTAATATGTCGTAGTCGTCTGTTCTACCTGGGTGGAGGTTGACGTCAAGGGTGATGGCTAACCATCTGAAATTACAGGGTGTTTTAAATTCTTTAAGTGAATGTATCTTACGATTTCCGTTATCTACTACGGCTATATTTTAATCTGAGATCTTTTTGATTTTAAACGGACCTGATTTTTTGGGGGCCGTTTTATGTCTCTAACCTTTAATATTCCTCTCATACACGGTTTGTCCTACTAAAAATCTATTTATATTGGCGTTTTTGTTACGGGTTTTGTGTATTGTACTGGATTGGGGTTGGTTAAAACTTCGGTAACTATGAATTGATTTGGTTTCGTGTCTATTGCTTTGTTTAAAATTTTAATTGCAATTTTTGGTTCGTCGTTTTGCGTTGAGTGTATGGTTTCTATTTCTTCTGGGTTCTTCCTACTCTCTGTTTCGTCTACGTTACGTATAACTGACTGTCTCTATTGCGTTGAGTTGTAGTTTACTTAGTGCGTTTGCATTATTGTTATACATTCCCTTTTTATATATAATTTCATAGTCGTATTCTTCTAGTCTAATCCTCCATCTCTGTAAATTTTAATTCGGTTCCTTGAGTTTGCATAATAATATTAATGGTCTATGGTCGGTGTATATGTAGAATTTCCTCCCATAAAGATATGACCTAAAATATTTTTTTTGCCCAAATTGTTGCTAATAGTTTTTTCTTAATAGTGCTATATTTTTGTTCCGTTTCATTTAGTGTTCTTGACGCGTACTCGATTAGTTTATCGCTACCTACCTTTCCTTGGCTCAATACTGCGCCTAAAGCAGCGTTAGATGCGTCGGTTGTTAATACAAATGGTTTTGAAAAATCAGGGTATTCTAATATAGGGTGATTTGTAAGGATACATTTAATTTTTTCTACTGCTTTAATAAATTCCGGTCTGTGTTTGATCTTATTACCTTTCTTTAAACAATTTGTCAATGGTTTGGTTATTTGTGTGTAACCTTTGATGGATTTTCGGTAGTAACCGCCGAGTCTTAAAAATCCTTTAATTTCTTTATTTGTTTTTGGTAAGGGGTAATTTAATTCTGTTTGTTTTGTTTAGGTTTGGCATAACACTTTGTGACGTTATTATATGTCCTAAAAATGCTACTTTTTTTTGGTAAAAATTCACTTTTATCTAATTGAACCTTAAAATAAGCTTTTCGTAATCGTCCAAAGACTTCTCTTAATCTTTCGATGTGTTCCACGAGTGATGTTGAATATATAATTATATCGTCTAGGTACACTAGACATTTTTCGATGTGTATCCCTCTTAAAATGTTATCCATAACCCTCTGAAACGTAGCGGGTGCGGTCTTTAAGCCAAACGGCATGCGTTTGTATTGATAGTGTCCTCTAGGTGTACTAAATGCTGTTTTAGTCGTGTCTTTCTCGTCCATTTCCACTCAGTGGTATCCTGAGGCGAGGTCTAATGTCAAAAAATATTGACACTTTCCTAATTTATCTAGAATCTCGGTGATATTGGGTGGTGTGTAGTTATCGTCTACCGTCTTTTTGTTCAATTTTTTGTAATCGATAACCATTCGGTATTATTAATATGGGGCTGCTCCATGGTGAATTTGAATGTTGAATGATGTCTTGCGTTAATAGGTCTGCTACCTGTCTATTTGCTTCTTCTTGACTTGCTTGAGGTAGTCTATATGCTTTGGTGAAAATTGGTTTATTATCTGTTAGCTCAATCTTATGTTTGACTGTGTTGGTGGAAGTTAAGGGTATTTCTTTGCAATGGAATATATCGCGGTATTCGAAATATAAGTTTTTAATTGATCTCCCCTCTTCGTCATTGATATCATTATTAAAACAAATATTAATTAAATTTTCTTTTAACATCCTATCGTGTTCTGTAGGGTTGAAATTGTTTTCTGAGTCTTCGTCGGTTTCCATTTCGCTAAAGTTCACTTCTTCCACATCTGTGGGTTTTGTTAATTATACTTCGATGGGGTAATTGTTTGAGTTCAAAATTGTCGTAGTGGCGTAATTGTCTTTTATTTGTACTAATACGACGGGTGTTTCTACTCCGGGTTGAATTTACTTTGAATTTACTAAGACTTTTATTTGTTTTTCTGTTTTAGGCTCGATGGTGTATTTTTGGTCGGTTTGAATGTTACTGTTTTGGAATTTAATGAGAATTTGTCCGTGTTTCGTTCTTAACAATCGGTATTTTTGTCAATATTTGCTCTTAATTTTCTTAGAAGATCCATGCCTATTAATCCGTCATATTTATCGTTAAATTCAAAGATGCAAAATTTATGTTTCATTTTTACGATAAAACTTTTATGTTTGCTATAAATTGGTATAATGTCGTTTTGTGTGCTGTTTAGATTTTAAAAGATTCTCTTTCTACAAGATCTAAATAATGTTTCTGTACGGTTTTGGGGCTATTTAAAGTTTTTGAAGATCCTGTGTCGATTAGTAATTTATGTTCCGCATGAGGTATTTCTATGTAAGGTAAAATTTGTTGATTAATGTTATTTAAATTTATTATGTTTGTCGTATTTGAATTTGTCCAACTGAAAATTCGAGTACACGTTTACTTCGTCGTCCTCTTGGTAGTTTACCTAGGGGTTGTTGCATTCGTAACTTTCTGCACGGTTTGGTTCCTCGTCCCTACTGGAGTTTTGCACAATTATTCGTGTCTTGATTATTAAAATCTTCTACTTCTTGGTGGAATAGTTCCTCGTAAGTGAAGTTGCGCTTTTGGGTGTAATCGGTTGTAATTTGAGATATTTTAGTATTCTGTCTGGTGTTGCCAGATAAAGTGTCCATATGAGTTGGTTTGTAATAATTATTAGGGTTGTTGTTATTCGTCATCGGTGTGTTTCTGTTGGGGTTTGGGCCGAATGTTTACCTTGGTGGGTTTACGTTATGATTAAACCTTGGTGTAAATGTGGGTTTTGTAGAGTTTACTGTTTGCTTTGGGAATTGGCAAAATTGGTTACTGAAATTTCTGTTATTAAAGTTTGAAATCTTAATTCGTGGGTGACTAAATGTTGATGTAAATTTTGGTTGTGTTGGTATTTGTCTCGCCGCTTGCATTGTTTTAATCGGTGAGTAGTTTTTGTTCGCGTTAGGATTATATATTCTATTTCTGTAGTACATTACGTTTCCTTCCTCTACAACCATGTTCATCGCTTGTTCTAAATTTTGGGGATGTTGATATCTTATTTTGTCTGATAATCGTTCGGGTAAAATGCGTTAATGTAGGTGTCGAACGCCATTTCGTCATACATCTTTGTCTTTATTAAACGTATATTTTGATCGGGTTCTTCAAGTTTTAGTTTGGTTAGAATTAAACTTTGTACGTCCTGACATCTTATACCGAATTGATAAGGTGATTGGTTAGCTTCCATTCGTAAATTTATTAAATCTCTGATGAGACATTTGATATTTCTTTGATCTCCGAAATATGCTATTAATATACGTTTTCCGACGACCACTTGTGAAAACAACAGATTACACACTACTTAGTTATGTAGAAAGTATATCATTCTAGAGTGCGAAAGTACATATCACTGTAGTGTTGAAATACTTTTCAACTCTAGAGTGATATGACCGATGTTAGTATGCTAGTTACCTAGGCAACCCAAACGACTACCGGTTTCTACCTTTTTGTATTCATTCGTTCCGTTTTGGCTAATAACAGTTTAAAATACTCAGAGTTAAATTGGTACTGACAGTTTTCGTTTTATTTAAAGATGTAATTACTCATATTAGTTTGTAATTGAAATGATTTCTTCAATAAAAATTGAGAATGCATACGCTTAAAGCGACAGAGCCGCAGATTTTATAAAGACAAAAACAAAGTATGCGTTCAAATTTTCAACATCAAAACGTCAAATAAATTTTATAGCTGTCGTCTGTCTTGCATTATTGTGTACACATTTATTGCAAATAAACATAAAAATAACTATTTCGTAATTGTTTTTAGTGGTGGTCGTCGAAAAATAGTGTACAGTACTCGCGTGGAAAGTGACATTTCACACTCGTTGAATAGTCGCACTCGGTTGACGCCTCGTGCGACAATACACTTCCACTCGTGTGAAATGGGTCACCTTCCTCATTAGTAATGTAATATACTATTGTAATCGTCCTATTCCGTGAGGTCATCGCGACTTGCAATCAGTGTTAATACTCTGCCCGTCAACTTACTGAGTAATAGGCGTAAAAGTCAGACATTACGTTCGACGTCACCTTGTTTATAAAAATTTTTTAAAAATTGTGGGAGGCTTTCATGGCTGGAGTCATTATAAATATTTATGGTTTCGAGTTGGGACCGTGTCATTTTATAAATTAAGGTCGATGTTTCGCCCACTTTTGTAAGGGGTTTCATCAGGACAAGAAAAGAAATAAATAATAAAATAAAAATATAAAAAAATAATAAAGATAAGAATGATAATATTAAGTAGGTGTCTTGTGGCGAAGTAACTGTAACAGTTAATTCGCCACAAAACACCTTTTGGCTATGAATGAGCTAGTGAGTCTGCTAGTTCAGGAGTAACTCTTCTCCTTACACTTTAACTTGTCTACTTAATATAATCATTCTTATCTTTATTATTTTTTTATATTTTTATTTTATTATTTATTTCTTTTCTTGTCCTGATGAAGACCCTTACAAAAGTGGGCGAAACGTGGACTTTAATTTATAAAATGACACGGTCCCAACCTGGAACCATAAATATTTATAGATTTTTAAAATGTTTCACAAGCAGTAATTAAAATACATAATAGTGCCTGGTTTCCGTCATATAATGGAAGTGAACCTACATACAGTTTAATGCTCTCAGAGTTCATTGTTTATAAATCAAGAGTTACTTTTCAGTCTAGTTTGTATTAGAGTTATTTAAAGAATCACTTATGTTACGTATATTGTATGTAATTATAATAACTTTGGTTATAATTACATCGGTTTCAGACTTCTGCTGAATAATTATTTCATTAAATTGTTGCAATAATAAAGTACATAAAATGTGTTTAGCTATAAACCTTTACAAATGTGACGAAAATAAAGTTTTTAGATTTTTCTGAATAAATTCTTTAAGTATTAATCGCTGTAATAAAATGGTGCAAAGAACTGTGTTATAATTATACAATAAAGCTCAGACTTTTGCTGAATAAATCGTTGCATTAATAAGTCATAATAAAATTATTTGTGCATAAATGCCTATATATAAAATTCTTTTGTTTCTTACTAGCTAATATCAATGTGCAATTGAAAACGGTTAGGAGAATGAATTTGATTGCCAGTTCCATTATAGTATTTCCTCTTTGTTGGACTTGGTCGATTTTGTACTTCGTCCAATTGGTTGTTTTTTTTTTGTTCCAGATAAAGAATTAAAATTCACGACCACCAGTTCCTCGATTTTTGATTCGCTAGTGCGCTTCTGGAATTCTACAATCGACTGCGCCAAATAGGTTTTGAGCCTCTTGGAGCTTCTTTTTAAAAAGGCTCTCTTCCGAAAACTCTTCTATTTAAACAGAAATTACAAATGGTTTCAATAACAGGTACGTTATGTTCATTAACGTATTTAAATCAAAAATAATCAAAGTTATTATTCACTAATTAACTTAATTAAAACTAGGATGAGTAGCTTGAACAACCAACAATGTTAAAGTTGTGAAACTCGAAACTGACTGGCCATCTCGGGCTCCTCAGGGTATTTGTGCAATCCCTGCTCTTATATCACTTGTGGGAAATGCAGATTTCATGTCTGCTATTTCTTGATACAATACAATGTATTACATTTTAATAATCTTCATTCTAACAATTGGTTTCTTATAGTCTATTGTGACCTGCACCTGCAGTGTAATATTACGTCTGGAATACAAAGTAACTGTTTTCGTTCTCGTGTCTGGTTTATGAACTTCCGTTAACCTTTTATAATGTGTTCTTCAATTATACAATGTAACATGTTATTTCTTAAGACTTAATAGTTTCATTTAAATATACATATATATTAATTTGGGGGATATGTAACTCGCGCCAGGGTTATAAATCTTAATATACAAGATACGCCGCAACCATTCTGTCTATACGAAATTACTATTATATTTTATTTTGTTTGGTTTTAAAGCAACGCGAGTGCGTTACAATTATTTTAATGATTATGCTGACCTCTGTGTAATGCTCAAAATAGTGATAATGAAAGCAAAATGAAACAACTCAACTTCGCTAATCTTATATCACTACAAAACCGATAATAGGTTCGATCATAATAAGAAAGATAGATATATAACAACAGCGTAACTAGTATTGCATACTTTCAATGAGAAAATCTTTGTAGCGGATAGAAATACCGCTACAATCGAACAGCCAACAATTTGTAATAAAATTCTTGTCTCATGCATATAAATTGCTGCATAATATGTAAATTATGTAAGATTCTGAAACAATCATGCAAAGACGCTTGGCGTTCGCTGTGCTTTTCCTTTTTTTCCATATAACTAGTAGTTATTTGTTTACCATCCAATTCACATTTCGTGCTATTCAACCATTTATTAAAAATGCAACTCTGTGACTGGTTTTGAAATGTACATGTTTGAACGCTTTTTCCATAGGAAAATTTGGAATTGCACTGAATTAATTATTTCATTGATTTCTAAAGTCAAGGTAAATAAAGTTTATTTGTTTGTTTGCATGCAGGAGATAATATTATAAAATGTTATAAGATACCAACGGTGAAGTATATTTCATCATGCTTTTTCTTTAATAAGAATGGAATGAAATCTGAAGGTATTATTGCCCAAACGTTCAGGGTGTTTTAAATTTACTTAACTGTTAAAAAAATTAAAATCCAAACGAATTTAAATGCTTCGGTTTAGTGCGACATTCTATTGCTTGTCAATCGATAACACAACTCAAATTTTACTTTTTTAGCTTTTAGTCGCTCTTGGTCGCTCAGTTTCAGAGCAATATGCGTCGGTGACACTAGTGGCCGCAACTAGCGGCCACTTATCTATCTCTTTAATTAACCATGCCCCTTTCATAAATTCACATCACTTAGCTCCGCCCCCATTCTTACTTAAAATACAACCTACTGTGAATAAAGACGCTAATCAATGCTGAACATCTTTTCAAAAATATTTTAATCATAATTTTTCTAAATATTAATTCAAGCTGTGCTAGAACACTAAATAGGGCGCCAAAAATATCTAGACCCATAAAAAAACAAAATGTACTCTAAGGGAGATTGATTTCCAATAGGTTGCAATTATTATTTCACCTATTTAAAAGTATAGATCAAAAGATTGCATAAAGTTTCTCTATTTTTAGATGCATTTGTCCAAAATAAAACACAAAATTTAGTTAAAGTTATTCATTTAATAAATCTGTATTCTTTTTAAGTTTAATAATTTCATTTACAACATGTACAACAAATATTCATAAAAAACAAACGCTTTCAGAAAGCGGAGGCAGATTTAATCTTAGTAGAGTATACTTTCCCTACTAAATTAATATGGAAGCAAAAACATTTTATGCAATAACATATAACAACGTCCTTTGATATCCAAATCTGTCTCACAATAATACTACAAATTTCTAAACTACAGGTTAAATATCAGTTCAAAGTTAAACAATTTCCTAAAATATGATCCGAAGTGCTATACTAATTAATAACCAAAGGTATGAATTCTTTTGTTTATTTACTTAAATTTCAGGTATTAATCTTTAATAATAATTCGCCTAGCTTGTACAATGCAAGCCGGTTTTAGGTTATAAGTATTACTTAAAACGTACATATTAATACTTAAAGTGGAAAGCCTTATTACATTATAATATAAACAAATATTTGTTAGGTTAACTTATTTGTCTAAATGTGATACTAACTTTCTTATCATACTTCAAAACGAACAGGTCGTCGGACTACATGTATACAGTTAATCGCTCA
This sequence comes from Platerodrilus igneus, assembly GCA_036346225.1. Lineage (NCBI taxonomy): Eukaryota > Metazoa > Arthropoda > Insecta > Coleoptera > Lycidae > Platerodrilus > Platerodrilus igneus. The sequence goes on from JARFIW010000565.1 coordinate 796,452, forward strand.
CCTTAAAACGAGTAACAAATGTCAATGATCACAAGGCAGCCGAATGGAACCACATGGCTCGAATTGAAACAAGCTGACAATCAAACTTCTTACATATATTTCTAGAATTGCAAATTTCCAATGAATTAAATAGTTATGCTTTTTTCCTTTATTCTTGAGATAATTTCGTCATTAAATTTGTTATTCGCCTTCCACAAACCAATAAAATTAAAAGACGCAATACAAGAACGCTATATTTATACATGAGGACCCGACCTCGTGGCACAGTTTTTTTCTTGGAACTATCCGTCAAAAATAGCGCTGTGATTAAACTCAAATTAGAGTTACGAATTAAATACCTGTACCTGAATACCGTTAACGGAGAAACCAAACCTTATATGGGATTTTCCTATCTAACGGTACAAAATCAAATGGCGATTCGCATATTGCGCGATCGGTATTTTTCAAAATCCATGTTACTTGCTTCAAGAACCGAGAGCGAATACCCTGAGTTGACGAACAAACGAAACGAGCTTATGTTGCTGTCTTATTGAGCAAAGTTCAAACAACCGTACAATAAAGCATGAACCTTTGATATTCATTTTAAATAATACTTTACTCCTAGTTAGATTATATTGTAAACGCTTGAATAATAATTAATATTAAGAAATTAATTACTGAATTAAGTAATGGGTACACTAAGTGTAGTAAACCAAAGAATCTACGTATTTATAAATCACGTCAAAGATATATGTTACAACACCTAATATTTAAAATTCTTCAATAGATTAATGTGCCGCAATAAAATATACATGTTATTCAAATATTAAAATAAAATGGATTTCTGACCTTATTTGTTCTTTTATTAAAATTCCAAAAGACGCTAATTAGGTTCTCAAATTTTAATTAAATACATAATTAGTACATTAGTACTTTGTTATATAAAGCTATAGATTTTAGTCATTTGCTTGCCTTCACAAAGGTCGTGACATGTTACTCAGAATTTACAAATAAGTACAATTTACGTTTCAAATTATCAATAGAAATTAATTAATACTAGCTTTCCTTCTGAAGTACTGAAAATTAGCAAGCAAGGTGTCCGATACGATATTTATACATCTCAGTTGTACAGCGAGGGTTGCGGATTGCCGCTTCTTGGCCATAGTCTGTGGAGGAATTTGTTGCTCTATTTAACATCTAAACAGGAACAAGACCGTGTACGATATTGCTTGAAACAGATAAGAAAATTGCGTAAAAACTCACATTCTATAATGCACTCCCGCACAAGCAGTTAAAGAGTCACGTTGAGAATGAATATCGCGGCTGCCTTCTCCAACTTGTAAACCATGACCTTTTTTCGTTCCCTGTTCTGATTGGCCGGGATAAACATGTCTCGGTCTATCACGCACCGTGGAACCATATTTCCCAAAAGATTACACGATAATAAAACTATTTCTAAAAAACATCAAAGACAATTCACATGACTTTATTTTATATTACTCTATCATGTGTACTACATTTAAATTAATCATACAAAAATCCCCCAAAGTTAATTATTTTCCAAATTTTTTTGTGAAGCACTTTTTGACGCGTAACAAAGATTCTTTAAGAACATTTTCTAGTTGGTTTTCGTATTTGTCGGCAAATTTCGCGGCAGATCTTCTGCAGAAAAGATCTAGGAAAAAGGTAAAAGAGGTAAAAGGGGTATGATAAAGATCTTCTTTTGCAATACTTTTTGCAGCTGTTTTGCCACTTCCAGATATCGGTAAAAGTTTCTACTGCCCTCTCGAGAAACTTATTGTATCCCTACTCGCGACTAGGAATCAATTCTTGTCGAATTACAACGATCAAGCGATCACTGAAAACCAATTACACAATTCGCAACAGAAAGTTACGTAAATGTTTAGAAAAGACGCTTAATTTAATCGAAATCGAATTCGATAGGAATAAGAAGGAGTGTCCCCGTGTTCGAGACGATAAACACACTCTACGGATCTGAGTAGTTCGTCTTCATAGACCTTAAAATCAAAGGAACGTGAACCTAATTCGTACCGAAGCTCGGTTTCTTGCAAATGGTTCACATGTATCCACCAAGGTTCTATGCTCAATAAAAGAATTTCGAAGCCAACACAAGTTAAAGTATACCCGATGGAAAAATTGAAATTCAAAGGAACCAAAAAAAAATTGGTAGGAATGACAAAATAGAATCTAAACACAGTAATAGAATTGAGCGCCAGTGTTTTCAAAAACTTGAATTGCCAATCGAATACACAATTCTGGTAACTCAGTATATAGAAAAATCTACAGTAAATAACCACGTATCGCACAAGGAACAATAAAAAGAACGCAACAAAAAAATGTATATCAGGACGAAACGGTGTCTGTACTGAAAAATTCGGGACCAAACATTGATTAAGAATAGCTATTTTCAAAGATCGGGGACACACTCTTATGTTAAAAAAACATTCCAAATTCGAGCAAATTTTAAGTACAAAAAAAAGTTTTTGAAAATGGTGGCTCCACGTTGGGTATGCCCAATATTATGTTTCGGTATTCCGTGCAAACAAGAAAGAAGGTAGTAAAGTAAGTAAAAACAAATCGCCCACACCGAATACCTCAACAAAACAGAAGGGTAGGATAGGAATCCAAAAAGAATTGGATTCTCTGCTACCTCAAAAACGTCGTAGAGTGGGGTGGGTGACACAGAAAGAAAAATTGGAAACCTCAGCAAGAAGTTTATTTACAAACCGTTAGTTAACGTAATATAAAAAGGATTCTCTGCAGAGATCAAATTGAGCATTTACGTAAACGTCCTGTAAACAAAATTCAATTTGCATATAACACAAAATGGTAATACACATTTAAACCAAATAGATGTAAAATCAAATTTAAGTAACATACACACTCTTACATAAGAAGAAACTTAAACATAATATATACAGTAATTTTACCTGCTCTGCGAAGTGTACTTCCTAAAAGAAATAACGTAATCCTAACTGAAAAAAACCAAGTGTTAGCAACTTACAATTTGATAAGCAAGCTAAGCTGTTAACGTTAGCATTAATTTACAAAAAGAGGACACAGTAAAAAGTGCTGTAACGCAAGCTTTATTTTATACTTATTGTGACTTGGAGAATAATTACATAACTACTTGTGCATCGTGAAAGTAAATTTGTAACGCGCAATTTGTAATTTATTGTGAAACCATGAGTAAGAAAAACTACGGCCCTTATGTGGCTAACAACCAGCCAAAGAAGTGTTTATCTTCCACAGCAGCATCAAGAAAAAGAAAACAGAATAAATGTATTCTAAAACAAACTGGTACCATCATAAAGGATTTGGAAGTGCGTGCTGCACTTGTCGGCGTACTGGATACTGGATAAAACAATTTAAATAGACTGGTAACACTAATTAAAACAAAACATCTTAGTACTGCGACTTACAGCGTTTCCCTTCGGTAAAAGAACGTTGTATAGAATAGCCCTCCTTTCAAAGGTCAGTCTGTATTTATAAGGATAAAAAACAATGTGTTTTCGTTTTCAACAATTCCCACCAATATAATGTTAATATTTTCCTGCCAGCAGCTGCAAAATATTCTTAGAACAATAGACAATTAACGCAAACAAAAGACCTTAATATACTATAATGATTTCTACCGAATTTGTTCGCATGAGAAAATGGTCAGGTAAGTTTGTAACTATCCGTGTAGCATTATGGAAAAAATCTGTTATAGAAACGATAGCGATGTATTATTTAAAACTACAATACCGAGAATGAATTAAATGAGGGGACGGTTTATTGTTCGTAAACTTGAGCGAGCTCAACACTTGTATGATTATGAAATAGGATTTCTCATTACCATTAGAAGCTTTTGTATTTTACGATGCAGGTGTTTTAGAACGATTTCAACGAATTTCTAAGGTGAAGTTTCTAACCTTTTAAAGAACCTATTATAAGTGATTGAAAAATAAGCAAATGCTGGCTTTATTCCGCGAATGTATCATGCGTGCTTTTATCTTTTGCAAAGCAAAGCAACTATTATAGAATGAACACTGAACGAAATTTTATAGAACGTTTTAAATAAGTATTCATTTCAATTGAACTTGTTAAATGACAATTCGTATGATTTGAAATAGCATAAAAAGAGTAAAGACGTTTGGGTTAGAATTTTTAGGAGGCGCTTCTTAAAAACATTCAATAGAGTAGTTGGAAATTAAAATTTATATGAAGGATGCAAAAATAGATCGATTGCAAGGATTTGACGTAACAAATTTTAGAGGAAATATGTTTCCTACCTTGTCGGAGTAATGGTTTACAAACAGAATAATTGAAAATGATTCGGCAACAACTGTTGCCAATTTATTAAACTACATATGACAAAAATACTGCTACGGGTGAATGAAACGTTAAGTTATTAAATTTGAAATTGCCCAAAAGGGGCGAGAATCTCGTAACAAATTGAGGGTGCATGGTTAAGTATAGTGGCGCGAAAGTGGGTCCCTCTAGAAACACTAAAGGAAAATGGGAAATGAAAAATGTAACAACTAACTAGGTTCAATTTCATGCTACGTTACCAATAACACTTACCTTGAAAGACTCAGGACTGTTAAATTTATGGGCGCCAATTCTTCTAGTCTAGTCTAGTGAGAATCCCTTGGACAACGAGTATTCCTGGAGATTTTAATTACATTGACCTCCTGGTGAAATGGAGCTCTTGTTACAAAATGCTACCTATATGCTTAAATCAACAAAACAACAAATTTAAATCTACTGCGTCACCTAAATCTATTTTAAGACATTATCTCATGTTTCCTGTGAATAGGTATACATATAAAATTTTGAAGTTATCTAAATCAATTTAAATGTCAGCAACATAATAATATTCTTATAAGGAAATACACAAACAAACTTGTGAAATTTCATAAACCAGTTCATATTCAATTAATCATACATAACCTTGATAACTTAACTATAATAATTTACAATATCTATCAAATTTTCAATTAAAACTTGCAATGTGCAAGTGTTATATCTATTATATCTATAACTATATTTTAACTACTGGTGGACGTTGTATAATTTTATCAATATTTAATTGAACAAGCGTAATACATAAATGCCACCAACAGTCAATAAAAGTAACTTCTAATTAGCTACGATTTAATGTGGATAAAGAATTCCATAAGCCAGGCTTGATTTAATGTGCTATTAGGCTTCTTATTTCCAATCTTTACTGTTTTGGAACTAATTGGTCTTAATTCTAAGTGTTGAATTGAATTGAATTGAATTGAATTGAAACGTCTTTATTGTTAATATGAATATACATAATGAAACATAACCATTTAATACATACTGCATCAAGTGCGATTAGGACCACTAGGCTCTGTCTTACACCTAACTTACATAAAGTAGTATCCTTAAATAAATATAAAAACAATCATAAATTAAATCAAATACAATACAAATTAAGTAATTTAATTTAATTTTAATTAATCAAAATCACACTCCATTCATACGTACCGTTCAAACCTACCACCACAAACACACAATGTACACCCATACACACACTCAGTGTTGTTGGGTTTGGTTAAAAATCCCTGGACCTCGCCACGTTCACTTTGCTAATTCATAGCCAAGAGGGTGTACTCGAGTAACTTCTCAACCGCCATCGCATATAGACTTTTCTTGATTGCTCACAAATAATTAACCGTTCTCAGTTCACTATCTGGCGTTCGTCCCTTTTTCTCGTAATTTGTGTAGAACTACGTGAATCACGTGCGAATCCATATGGTCTCATCATGAATAGGCCGCGTGTCTACGACTATTTAATTATTGCAGCAGTCTGAATAGATAATTGAAAACATTTTTACTTTGTATTGATTGATATGATTAATTATTATCTGTCACTTGATATTGGTGAGTTCTACTTTTTAAGTAATTATTATGTTGTCTGGATATGCTTATGATATGGTCTGGGGTGTAGTTTGTATTGTAACTATATATGATTATTCTACTTCATTTTACCTAAATTTGTGGAAAGCTCTTATATATTTGGGATAATTATGGTATATCAAATGTATATTAATAATTTCACTGTAACTTACTTCTTTATTTTATAAGCTTTTTTAAAATGGCATATCCAGCTTTGAAAATTTACTGTTACAAATATGTTGTTTATGCTCGTGTTGTTGTGAAATAATTTATAAACCTGAGTTATGTTCCTATATGTATTACGCAGAAATAAAGTTATGTTTTTGTGTTTTTAAGTTTATTATCCTTCGTAAAACTAAAAATTTATTGAAATTTTTTGCTTAATCAACACTACTGTTTATGAAATAAGAAATTATACAGGGTACATTAATATTGATTTGTCTGTTTAAGTTTAATTTTCTTCTTTTTGCATACGGTTTTCTCGTTACAACACCTTCATTGCAAATTTTTTTAGAAGGCTACATACGTATTTTGGTCACTAAATAACCATAATCAGTGACAAAATTATTTATAACAATTATAATAGTAAGATTGCTCAGGAAATTTCATGATGATATTCCCTCTGCCACGGAGGTTGAAAGAAACTTTTTAATGAGACGATTTACTTATGACGTTTTGGACCTCTAAGGATATTCTTTTTCAGCAAACTGGTGATTTCCACTACTCAAACGTGCCACAGCGTTCTTATATATCATTTACAATTTATGGATTGCCTAACATGTCGTTTCTGCAGTATTATTTTTCAAGAACCCTGTACTTATTTGAAGTTGTAGGTGGTAGCGCAGTAATATTTTGAACAAATTAAATAGCTTTCAAGTTTATAGTAAGACGTGGCCCTTATTTAGAAATAAAACTCTCAAAAAGTGAACCCCAAACAGTAGTTTTGTAGAGAAATGTACTTTAAGAACGCATCTGTTCGTTTTATTGCAGTCGAGGGAAATGAAGATCAAATAAATATTTGATTGGTTAAAATATGTTTGGAAAATTTAAAGGTTTATTAAGCTTCTGAGGTATGTTTTTCATCCTTCTATTAAACTAGCAATTATACTTTGTGTAAAATATGGCTTTTCTCCGTTTCAGAAATCAGCGATTCAATACAAATTTAATTCTAAAAATGGAAATTGTGAAAACATGTTGGGAATTTTGTAAGTAAAATAAATCCTCCTCAATTTGTGGGTTATGGAGAGTCTCTTGCTGCATTTTCACCAAAGTTGTATTAAGAATAGATGTGAATCTCATCTACAGTAGCAAGTCATCGGTTTTTCCAGTTCGATAAAGTAATGGCGGTGATACATTCGACGTTATATTATTCAATTATCCTCTGTGTGCAACTAGGTTTACTAATTCATTATTTTTTCAAATTATTTCCTATACATATCACATCTTTTGACAAGCGGCTCTATTGTACTACCTTATTATTGTGTAGCTGCCAAAGACATTTAAAACTGTGGTTCCATTGAGTGAATTTTAACGCATTACACAAACCACTTTGACGGTGCCGAAGTATTAGAATAGCTTAGCTAGTGATGTCTAAAAAGAAGATTATCTACAATTAATATTAAAAGTAAATATTAAAATAACAATTGCCGCATCAATAAAAAATACTGTTTCTCTACGACTTTAGAATAATATATCTATTCTAGCTTGATATTTAATTGACGAATGATATCAATTCTTCACCCCGTGAATTCCAAACTGGAATTCACAGCCATTCGGCCAATCGCCTCGTTGTATTTTCATTATTTACGGGTATTTCAACAAACCATATAGCCTTGTAAGATACGCGAGTTACGTTTCGGGCTTTGGGAGCGGTCTTTTTTAAAACTTCTTCCAAAACTTCTTCAAAGAAATTTTATTTCTTAAACAGATTTTAAATATAGAATTTTGACAAACTGATATAATTATTCTAAGTCGAAAATAAAATAATAATCGAATTAATATTAGGGCAAGTAGCCTAAGTAAACAACAGTGTAAAAGCTGAAATACTCAAGACTGACTGACTGATCTGGGGCTCCTGGGGTATTTATGTTGTCCCTGCCCCTCACATGTCTTTGGGAACTTGCAGAGCTAATGTCTGCTTATTTCTTAATTCTATTCATTGTACAATGTAACAATCTTAAATTCTAAGTAATTGCGGTTTCTTATCCGTTTGTGACCTGCACCTGCAGTATCGCTTACGTCTGGAACACATTGTATTACATCCGTTCTCACAACTTGCTTGTGAACCTTTAATAACATTTCTGATTTATCGTTGAATTTACAATGTTGCGTCTAACTTAAATTTCTTAGTGATTTTCTAATAATTTCTATTTGATTGTCTAACAAATTTGAAGTTTATTAATTATAAAGATCTAACTTAATGTTTTTGCGTAAGTTTTGTTAAAATGAATTTTGATAACAGTGAAAGCGATAATGATGAAATATGTACACCTTCAGAACTTCTAGAAACTGCAAAAGCGGTAATTATTAATCTATTGCCTGAAAAGTCAAAAAACAATAGCGTTTTAAATTAGTTTGACACATTGTGGTTGTTTGTCGATAAAAATTATTTATTTTGTAATCATTAAGTGTTTTATATACTAAAAGTTTTAAACTAAACCCTACGAATAGTCTGCAAAAATAGAATAACAGAAACAGTTCCTAATTTAATTTTGCAATAGTTATAAAGTTGAAGTGACAACTGTCAAAACATATATAATTGATTTTTTCAAATTTGCACTTAACCATCTTTATATTTCACGACGAACTAATAATGAAAAATCAATGGATTATTGATAATTGACTTAACAAGGGAAGCTATGCATGTTTAAATTCGGATAATTAAATGTATATACACACGACATAATTAAATACAAGAAAATCAGAAAAATCTGCATGCGTTTGAAATGAATGATGATAAGGATTTATGCCCTTGTGAAAAAGAAGATATCTCAGAGCAATGGATTCAGTGTGACACATGTTCAATTTGGTATCACTCTATCTGTGCTGGACTTAATGATGAAAAAGTTAAGCAGCTTGGTTTGTCTGAGGGCACTTGGCTCTGTCCTAAATGCGACGCTTCTTCAAGCATGCAGCCTTCAACTTCCACTTCTTCCTCTGGAATGATACCATGCCCCCACTGTCCCGTTTCTCTCTCTGATAAAAAAATACAATGGAGAAAGGGATCTCAAAATTCACAAAAGTCGTACTCGTCGAAATCTACTCGTATCGCAAAAGCTCAGAACAGCATATATGAAATAGTCAACCGTGTGGCAGAAAGGCTGGAACTACAACGACCGCGGCGATTGCGTCTGCGATGCTGGAACTGCGGTGAAGTTGGTCACATACAGAGACGATGTACTCAACCAAAAAAACAACCGGTTGAGCAGCAGGAAAACTAAAGCAAGTCGACGTAAGGGGGCGAACGTCGACAGCACAACATAGTACACCAGAGATTATCATCCGTGCTGCATCGTCGATGGGGAGTCTGGACAGCATTTATATCGATGGAAGAATTAATGGTAGGGGTGTCCGATTACTCGTGGATACAGGAGCGACAAAAACTATTGTGAGACCAGATTTGGTTGGTCGTGGAAAAATGCTACCTGTATCGGTGTGTCTTCGAACGGCAAGTGGTGAGAAAATTTGTACTCACGGAGAGACTGCCGTTATGTTGACAATTGGGGACAAATTAATTAATCATCGAGTGTTGGTAGCTGAAATTACAGAAGAAGTGATCTTGGGAATGGATCTCATGAGAGAATATGGGTTTCATGTAAACATGAAAGAAAATGTGCTTCGGATAGATGATGATGAGATTCCATTTCAAGGTAGGAGTAACCAGACGATGCAAGTTCGAATGATTTGCGATATAAAAATACCCGAGAAGGCAGAAATGATAGTAATGGGACGCCCGGATGGTACGCTCCGGGAAGGACAAGTATGCATGATGGAAGCAACTGAATCGGGAATGGGTCAGGAGGGACTTCTGATTGGAAGAACGCTGGTAAAGTCTCGAAATATGGTACCAGTAAGGGTGCTGAACATTAATCCCCATACAGTGACCCTGAAGAAAGGCATGATTGTGGGAAGTTGCATTCCAGTATGTCATATTAAACGTTGTGTGGACGACACGAAAAATAAACCAACCAACGGTTGCTCACAGAAATTGCTGAATATGTTGATACCCTCGTGTCAAGGATTAAATGGCGACCAACTGGGCAAGGTAAAAGAACTGGTCGGACGATATCGAGTGTGTTTGCACTGGATGATAGTGAGAAAGGAAGGACGAATGTTGTGCAACACAAGATCAATACTGGAGATGCGCAACCGATAAGACAACACCCCAGGCGGCTTCCTTTGGCAAAACATAAGGAAGCTGAGCAAATTATCACCGATATGGAAGAACAGAGAGTGATTGAACCCTCGAATAGTCCATGGGCATCCCCGATAGTGCTTGTCAAGAAAAAGGACGGGTCGACAAGGTTTTGTGTAGACTACCGGCGGCTTAATAATGTGACAAAGAAAGACAGCTATCCTTTGCCCAGAATTGATGACACCTTAGATACTCTATCCGGATCTAAATGGTTTTCGACCTTGAACTTGAAAAGCGGATACTGGCAGGTAGGCTTGGAGCCAAACGATAAAGAAAAGACTGCGTTTACAATTGGAACTGGATTATGGCAGTTCAAGGTCATGCCATTTGGATTATGCCATGCTCCTGCTACTTTTGAACGATTGATGGAGTCGGTACTGCGTGGACTGTCCTGGAAGACATGTCTGGTGTACCTGGACAACGTGATAATGTTAGGCCGGTCTTTTGAAGAACATCTTAAGAACCTAGAGGAGATATTCCAAAGATTACGTGGGACAAACCTTGCATTAAGCCCCAAGAAGTGCCACCTATTTGGAAAAGAGGTGAAATACCTAGGACATGTCGTTTCGGAGACCGGAATAAGAGCTGACCCTGACAAAATAAAAACGGTACAAGAGTGGCCTACACCAGCAGATATACACCAACTACGCAGTTTTCTAGGATTGTGCACATATTACCGACGTTTTATACTTGGGTTTGCGAACGTTACCAAACCGTTAACAAAATTAACCGAAGATGGACAAGAATATGATTGGAATGACTACTGCCACAGAGCATTTGAACAACTGAAACGGCTACTAGTTACAGCACCAATTTTGAGTTATCCACGGATGGAGGGAAATTTGTGTTGGATACCGATGCCAGTAACACAGCTATAGGAAGCGTTCTTTCTCAAGTGCAGGACGGACAAGAAAAAGTTATTGGGTATTTCAGCAAGGTCTTGTCGCGGCCAGAAAGGAACTATTGTGTGACAAGAAGGGAGCTGTTGGCCGTCGTCAAATCCGTAGAGCACTTTTATAAGTACTTATACGGCCGTAAATTCCTGTTGAGAACAGACCATGCTGCACTGAAATGGTTACTGCAGTTTCGAAATCCTGAAGGGCAAGTTGCAAGGTGGATAGAGCGGCTGCAGGAATATGACTTTGACACAGAACATCGGGTAGGAACTAGCCATCGGAATGCAGACGCTTTGTCAAGGAGACCTTGTCCAGTAAACTGCAATCATTGCTCTAAGATGGAAGAGAAAATACGTGTCATCCATAGAATGACGGTAACCGATGATACTTGGCAACTCGAAAGAATACGAGAAGACCAGGAAAATGACGCCGAATTGGGACGTATTTTTGAGTGGAAAAATAGAGGACAACGACCAGCTTGGGAAAAAATTAGTATTTTAAGTAGGAGCCTGAAGACATACTGGGCACAGTGGGACTCCTTGATGATGGAAAATAGAATCTTGAAACGACGCCTGGAATTTGAAGATGGCACTGAGAGACTTCAAGTGATAGTGCCGAGAAGCAGAGTGCCGGAAGTGTTGCAGCACTTGCACGATGGTATTTCCGGAGGGCACTTTGGCATGAAAAGAACTCTCGAGAGAGTGAGAGAAAGATTCTATTGGCTGAACTGCAAAGATGATGTGAAGGAGTGGTGTCGGAAATGTGAATTGTGTGCCTCTGCAAATGGCTCGGTCTCAAAACGGAAAGCCCCAATGAGACAGTATAACGTGGGGAATCCTTTTGAGAGGGTAGCCATTGATATAGCTGGTCCGTTTCCTGAATCAGAGAAAGGAAATAAATACATCTTGGTTGCAATGGATTATTTTACCAAATGGCCGGAGGCATATGCTATACCTAACCAAGAAGCCGAGACGGTTGCAGATGTACTAGTCAGGGAGTTGTTTTGTCGTTTTGGAGTTCCGTTGGAATTACACTCCGATCAAGGTCGAAACTTCGAATCGGCGTTGTTTCAAAACGTCTGCAAGCACCTTGGAATCAGGAAGACTAGAACCACGCCACTTCATCCCCAATCGGATGGAATGGTTGAAAGAATGAACAGGACGTTAGGGAAGTACCTGGCCAAAGTTGTCTCTGAACATCAACGAGACTGGGACCAATATTTACATTTGTTCCTACTGGCGTACCGATCTTCGGTACATGACAGCACAGGATACTCGCCCGCTTACGTAATGCTAGGACGTGAATTGCGGCTACCATGTGATCTACAGTTTGGATTTAAACCTGAAGAAAAGATCGCAGGTGAAGATTACGTTAGTAAGGTTCGTGAAAGATCAAATAGCATTCACGAAAACGTCCGAAAGATTATCCAGGCAGCAAGCGATCGAATGAAATCACAATATGACACGAGAGCACAAGAAGGTGGTTATCAACCTGGAGATTTGGTGTGGTTGTATAATCCACAAAGAAAACGGGGGTTGTCGCCAAAATTACAAAGACAATGGGAAGGCCCGTACGAAGTGATGAAAAGGATTAATGATGTAGTGTACCGGATCAGAAGATCTCCCCGTGGTAAACCGAAAGTGGTACACTTTGACCGTTTAACATCCTACGCTGGCAACAACCAGGAAGGCTCGAATAAAGAGAATGGCATTCGACAAGTTATTAATCATGAGCCAAATGTAGATTTCGAGGGTTTTATGGCGGTGTATGGTGGTTCCGCTAAGGCGAGATTTGGCGTTGTTGTTGAAAAACAGCAAGACCTGTTTAGAGCACCAGAAGAGTATTCCCTTGCACATTGCGTAGCTCAAGATCTGGAAATGTCAAGGGGAATAGCTGTTGTTTTCAAGAAAAAGTTTGGATGTGTGGATGAATTAGTACAACAGCGGCCAACTGTAGGAAAAGGTTCTTCAGGATAAAAATCGTTATGTTTACTATCTGGTCACCAAAAATTCTTCATGGCAGAGACCTAGTTATGGACATCTATGGGAGGCTTTGCTGAATCTTAAAGCTCAGATGATGGAAAATGGAGTAACGAAACTAGCGGTTCCCAAGCTAGGTTGTGGACTGGATCGCTTAGATTGGAGGATAGTCCGATATATGCTAGAAGTAGTTTTCCAGGAAACCAACGTCCAGGTCCTTGTTTGTTGTTATCAGCCGGTTGCCTACCAAGACCAAGAAAAGAGTGTTGACTGTTATTTCCAACGACGCGGTGGATGCACCAGAGGAGATAGCTGTCGATACCGTCATCATTCATCGAATTGGCGCCAAAATGTATTTACAGTTACAAGACGTAACGGTTTTAAAGAGGGGGTAGTGTTGCGAGCTACTATTAGGCAACCCGTCAAACACACAAGCGTTGTAGGGTCTGCATAGTCTTCAGGATTCTAGAATGCTTCTAGCAATCAAACACACAAAACGCCGCCAGCACTGTTCATTCTCGCCAGACCTGGAAGCTTCTCGTAATTACCAGAAGATGTGTCATATATTTAAATCTGAGTATATATAAGACCGCTAAGAAATGCAAGGGTCAGTCTATACTAGAATGTCTAATATAAATTATAACGTTGTAAAGTAATAGTAGTTTGAGCTTTTAGAAGTAAACATAAATGTTATATGCTGTGTCTAATGTACATGCAGCTTGTAGTATACATAAATAAATAAAAGTGTATAAACAAATAGTTGTGTTAATGTTGTTAATGGACCTATGGTAAAGAAGTTAGTTTAAGAAGAAATTAGTGCTTGTAAATTCATTAGTGTAATAGTGCTTCATTGTTAAGTGGACTGAAAACATCTATAAATAAGGCATATACTGTTAATTAGACTTGTGAACAGTGAGTAATAAAGACCTTTATTATTACTTGTTTTAAATTAAAGAAACGCGGTAGTAGTAGCCCGTTACAATATTATGATTATTTTAGCAAATATGAATGTGCTTCTTTTTGGTTGAAACCAGAAAGAGATTTTGTAAAACTATACGAATAAATACATTTTTAAGCTACTAAAAAGATCTTTCCGAAGGCCACTTTCATTCTATCCCACAAGATGCGGGGAAACACCAATCCATATTGTTTCATGCACGCTTTTGTTTGATCATTCAAAATTAAACCAACACCTTTCGCCTAGAACTCATTGCTTTCTACTCCAGATCACAAATCCAACATACCGTCATCCAATTCACCAACATCTCTCTCCTTCCGTTTCGTTTCACTCACATACAGCACATCTATACGCCCTTCTTTTATTTCATTCATGATTTCATACTCTTTAACGTACACTCCCCTGACATTCCAAGTACCAAATTCCTGATTCATGCGGTTGTTATCTGATGGGCCAGATATTTTTCGTCTCAGTCGCCCACAATGACTGGCGGTCCAAGCCTTTTTCCAAGGTTTTGTTAATAATTTTAATTAGGTTGAACCAGGTTACCAGCCTAGATTGCAACCGTGCAGTTGTAGTTTTCTTTACTAATGGTAACGACACCTTACAGTTCAGTGTTGACATGTTTAGCCTCTCTGCCACAGACGTCGTCCCGATTCTCATTCCTACAGGTGTACTTTGTTACCTTATATCAAAGTGCACGTGCTGAACAAAGAACAAACTAATGTAAAACCAAAATCTCCAACTCATTTTTTGTGCTACCCTAAAACTAGCAAACCTATTGGATGCCCACCCCACTAACGTTTTTTCAACATACTCTGCATAGGGGTAGAAAGCATATAAATACGATTGCAAATCTAGCAGAAATCAGTACACTTAGTGCTCACCATAGCCTAAGAAACTCAACTAACAGTGCTCATCATAGTCTGTCAACACTTCAGCAAGCAGTGCTCCCCATAACCTGCTTATTTTTTACCAGTAACGCTGCCCGGCGCCGTACCTAGGGCATGCCGCCATAATTCGTTTCCACAAAATCACTAATAAATCACGTATAGGCAGGCCAACAGGAAGCAGACGCAGAACGCTCTCCGACGTACTTTTTTAGCCACCTTACCGCATTCGAAGCTCCTGTTAGCCCTGCCGCCGTCACTAGACCATCTTCGGCACCCACAAGAGCTGCGATGAGAATTCGTCCAAGCAGCCCCACGACGACAACGTCAGGAGAGGTCGTTTATTGTGGTGATGCCGAGTGTGTCTGCAAGCTGTACCTCCTGGATAGCAACCCCGTAGAGTTCAGCGACAACACACTTGACGAGGCCTAGGGCGTCACGACCACGACCGCCTTCCGAAGAGTTCTGAAGACCACCGAAGACTCCCCAAGCTGTACATATCTCCATACCATAATTCTTTACATTTATACGTTGTCCCGCAAGTAAGTCACGAAGCCTTCCGAAGAGTTCCGAAGACCGCCGAAGACGTCTGGACCTCTTAAAACTGAATATATTTTCCATATATCGTTATTCAAGTTCTTACTTGTCCTCACAAGTAAAATCCGCAATCTTCCGAAGAGTTCCGAAGACCACCAAAGACGTCTGAACCTCTTAATACTGTATATATGTTCAATTTATAGTTCTTTTGTTCATATCATAATTTTTTACATTTACACGTTGTTCTACAAGTAAATCACGAAGCCTTCCGAAGTGTTCCGAAGACGTCTGGACCTCTTCAAACTATATATATTTTCCATCTATCGTTATTATTACTCAGCCTCACAAGTAAATCCCAAAGCTCTCTGAAGAGTTCTCAAGACTACCGAAGTCTTCCGGACCTCTTTGAACTGTGTATATATTCATTTAATTAGTATTTAAGTTCTTACTTGGTTCCACGAGCAACCATGAAGCCTTCCGAAAATTACTGAAGACTTCCGAACCGCTTCAAACTATATAAACTGTTCATTTTAAACTATTTTACATTCATATCTATGTACTTATGAACTTTTTTATTGTTTCTGCTGTGCATATTAAACATAATAGAGCTAAGTCTACATGCATTGTCTAAGAAGTCATACGCCGCCTACCCGAACGATTGCAGCCTAACGTCTTTCAATACAAGCTAAAACTTCTCATTCCCAGGGAATTACCTTGTAAGTCAGCAGAAATTAGCCCGCGCCATGACCACTCACCACTAGGAGGTACATGCCGTGCACTGCCACACATCGAGCGCAAGGAAGAGTTCGGCCATCAAAATGAGTCCAAAATGATCCTACCCCTATTTTTATTTAATAAACCAACGAGTCAATCCAAAACGCAGCTCCACAGTCTTCTCACCCTTTCAATTACTACATTTGGAAGAAATTGCGAGTTTTGCAATTGTTGAGAATTCAGTTTCTTTTATAACTTTGAAGCAAAAGAGAGTTCAGTCATAAAAATGTGTCAAAAGTGGCCCTATCTCAGTGCTTATTTAATAAACCAATGACCCAGTCCAAAATTAGGTTACACAGCCCTTTCCTTCTCCATTTAGAAAAAATTCCGGATTCTGCGATGATTGATTTAGAATTCGTTTTGTTTTATAACTCTGAAATAAAGAGTTAAACAATCAAACCGTTTTTCACTACATCTGTAAAGTCAAAAGCGATGCTAAAAGCCCCAATATATGTGATGTGTACCCATTATAATAATAGTAGTAGTAGCTGTGGCATATATTTTAACTCTATAAATTTATAATTAAATAATTGAAATATATTTGTTTTCTGTGTTTCTGTTTTGTTACTTGCTATATAAGGAATAATCTTTCATTTTTGGCGAATTAGTGTCACTGAGTATGATGTGTGTAAGGGGCGACAATGAGCTGTAAGTTTTGGGACGAAATCGACGTGCAGCAACCAGAAATAATTTGTGTTAAGGATTTCGATTTGTCATTGTAGCACATGTTGGACTGCTTTGCAATAGAATAACATTTGACAAAAATACATGTGTTACAGTTAATGGCGACGAATGTATGAATGCCAAGTAGAATATTGCCTTATCAACCTATTTCTTCTAAAATACACTTGTAATCTTAGAACTTATACATTTGGACTTATTTCTGAACTCTAATATTTAATATATTCTTAAAACTTAAGAAAAAAGTATATATAATTTTTGCCTATATATGTACATGTAATTTGTTTCTAAATAAGAGCATGGTAACTCTACACCTAAATACTGCTAAATAGTAACATTTGTTCGCTATTTCTCAAGAATAAATAATTTTTAAAAGAAAAATTATCGAGGAAAAGGCTTGTTATAAATCACTCGTGATGGAGGGAAACCTTTCTAAATATTCATTGCTGAAAATTCAATTTCGTCATTTTTCAAACGACCAGCTTACTAAACAACGTACTTTTATTATTGGTCAAAACGTTGGTTACGGAGCATGTGGGATTGGTTCATCATATATGCATATAAGGTCAAGAACAAAAACGGTTGGGTTAAGGTGTTGGCGTCATTCAATATCTCTGAAAGTTACGTTTGAATAAAACTTGAAATTTTAATTTAGTAGTGGGTTAGCGCGTCATCCAAATATATATTAGAGGTTGTATTATTTATAACAGTTTTAAAACTTTGAGATCATATTCCTGTATCAAATTACAATAATTTTATGTTTAGTTTATGTGTATATATATATATATATATATATATATATATATATATATATATATATATATATTCCACCGCCCTACTTTGAGTTTCACCTATATTCTACCCTTTATTTTATAAACTTTTAAAATGTGCACACCTAATGCACGCCCCGTACTTGCACCGTTTGGTTGGTTCTTTTATTAACTATTTATTGCAATGCCTCGACTATTTAAGCTCTTAATCTCAGGGTGTTCAAACTACTTATAGTGGGTTCCGTTATAAGTAGATGTGCTAAGTCCAACCAAAGTGCACTCTTTTGTTTTACTACTAAAATTGATAGTCTACTTTTGTATATGCCAAATTTTCTAATAAGATCAAAGTTGCTATGTGCCAAATTCAATTACAACCAAAATTTGTATGACTATTTTTGACGTATTAAAGATATATTTAAACACTCACCTGGTCTATACTCCGTTGATGCCTCCCTGAATGCTGGCTCAAAATCCTTATCACCGTATGCGTCTTCACAATGATGTTCTTGAATTTTCGTGCCGCTTCCAGGTGTCCTTGAATTTTAACTGCTCCCCAATACCTGAAATGATTAACCCAAATTTAGAATTTAGAAAAACTAATGCTACAACTTCCCCTGTGCTAATCTCCGCTTCGAATCCTTGTTTTCTCTATAAATCCGTCCGCTTCTCCGTATCTAATCCCGATCTACTCGTTCCTATTTCTTTTTGCTCGATGCTCCTGCTACCTTCAAACCGCTCTCCAATATCCAACTTTTTTCCTATGTATAACCACTCTCGATGTCCTTCTACCTTTAAACCGCTCTCCAATATCCAACTTCTTTCTATGTATATCCACTCCCGATGTCCTGCTACCTTTTAAACCGCTCTCCAATATCACTTCAAATCTATATAACCACTCTCGCTGACCTGCTGCCTTTAAACCACTCTCCAAATCCAATATTTTACCGTCGCACAATCACTACTATTCACTTTATACTTTCGATGCTTGTTTCTTTATCACTTTATTCAATTGAAAACTCCTTTTAAAACAACTATTTTTATTTACTTTTAAATATCTGTATACAAATTAGCACAGTTATGAAAACACGTCTTTTTACAAAATTGGTTCGAAAATAATCCCTTTGTTTACTCTCTAAGGCGACCATGTTAACTCTCTACTAGCCTACTACATCTTAAAGTTCATAACAAATAACTACGTTCGTGTCGCACATACCAAAGTTCATGTCTTTTATACAATTTCATAATCACATTAAATTCTAATATATGTCCTAAATCTTTACATTCCACCAATCATATTTTACGTTGTTATAACTAATAATTTTGAGTTTACAAATATTGTCCAAAAGTTGATTCTATAGAAAATGAAACCAAAATAAATTTACACTTGACCCTGGATGCATGTTGATAGTGAACATTCATAGACGCATCCGGCTTTTGGACGGCAAATGTACTTTCAAAGGCCTTTTAAAATTCAACTCGGTATAAACCCTTGAGCACTGCACATCTTACTACGTCACTTAGTCATTTTAAAATTACCTTTTGGCACTTAATTTCAACTACTATATTTGAATGGTATTTTAGTATACATAAAATACGGCAAACATACATTTTTAAGTTTATGTGATCAAATATGTGGATTATTTTTGTTTGGCATATACTACCTTGTACTAAACAACCCTTATAACTCTTAGTAGCTCCCTTAGACATTATAATATATATATATATTGTTGTGACGACGCCGCGTTGGAAGTATCGCTAAAAGAGTGCTGTGATAAGGTCGCGTTGGTAGCGTCACTATAAGAGTGCTGTGATACAGATACAGCAATTTGTATAATTCTTCCTTTCTTCCTTTCTAACTTTGCCTGGCTAACTCAACGGAGTTGAAGGAGTTTTCAAAATGAAATCAAAGACAGCAATGTCACAAAGCATTTATATAGGATGTAATATTTTCTCTCATACAAAAGCATATAGAACATTTACAACATCGCTTCTTTCAAACATAAAATAATTTCTAAGAAGTATTTATTATAGAAAAGTGTTCCATATCTTATTTTAAATTTACAGAACTAAAATTCCTTTTTCTGGATATTTTACCTGACTTTGTTTATTCCCACGCTTGTAAGGTTTGTTTGGCCAAAAAATCTTTGACAGATAATCTATTAAAAGGTCAGAGTATTTCGAACTCTGAACACAAACTTTCCTGGCAAAAATACCCACAAAAAATTATATGATTAACACTAATTATTCTACCTTAAATTAAATGACAAATACTCCAATATCAGTTAAAAATAAATCTAAAAGTAATACTTGCAGAATCCACAAAAACGCTCCTTGTAATTAAATATCTTCTTATTTTAAATTAATGTCCAAATCAGCTTACAAGATTTTCCATATTTAAAATCCTCGTTTGAAACAGCAATTACCAAAGTACATTTTTGGTTAAATCTTCCTTTCAATTATTTAATAAAATTTTCAAAATAGCGTTATATTGAAGAATTTTCCCTCTTCATTGTAGTTAAAAAATTCTACTTTCTATATTCTATATTCATTGTATTATCGTAATTATTAAATGACAGTATGCTTACTGCATACTTCAAATATCATCTTTGCAAAGAAACAGCTTGCGACTTAAATCAAAATAAAATTTTGCGATCGAATTTAAGAATCGAATGAACCTTAATTAATAAACGCTTCCTTATATATACAAATTATTTATTTTCTAGAAACTAGTAGAATGTGCACAATTTCATTCTAAATAATAAACGCATATCTTTCGTAATTTTTTTGGAAATTCTCATTAGCGTTCAAATTTATTGAGTTTATTACCTCGTAATATCGTTCCACTTATTCGTGACGCGCACTGCATCTTCTGTGTTTAATACCTAAAGTTAATGCTCGCAGTCTACTTTTATGCTACAGTGAATGTGAAAGTAATAAATATTTCTTATCAATTTCTATTACATTTTCTGGGTTTTTCAATGAACGGGCCGCCTCTTGGAATAAATATTTCATTAGATATTTACGTAGTTCTAAATACGTATGACTAATATTCTAGAGAATTTTTTATTTAAAATCTATTTCTGTAATCCACAGGGTAATTGCTTTTTAATGCGAAAGGGGTTGCATTTTATAGACATATTTGCTTTTACGGTAAAACGTGTTCTTAATACGCCTATTAAGGTTAGAATTGGGTTTCAAATGCACGAAATTACTTATTTTTATTCAAATGCGTAAGGGCGTAACCATGAATTTAATGAAATTTCCGTTTTTCCAGATTCTATTATATTTTGGTGGGATTTATGTGTAGAATTTGGGTTTCAATGACCCCTCGTGACCCATTATCACGTCATTTTCCTCCAAATCAAAATATAAAATTTGAAGTCTGTGATATTTTTCCGCATATATGAGTAATTTTACAATTTCTATTTCTAACTACTTGCTATCTATAACTAATTCTATAAATTTTATAATACACACGCAAAATCTTTTCATACTAAGGCTTTTCTCTTTTTCACAATCAACCTATTTCATCTTATAATCAACTAAACTTTCCTAACTCTATTCCTATATCATTTACTATTTAACGTTTTTATCTTATATCTCTACCTCTCATCGAGTTTCATTTTAAACAAAATTCTCTTCAATATCATACATCTCATCATATTATCGCACATTCCTCTCTAAACTATCATAACTTTGAAAAATATAGGGTATTAAATTTTCATGAAGTTGTTGCATCAACTACTCAGCTGTAGGTACTACTCACGTCAAAAAAATTATGGTCTAGAATTTCACTATCTAGCCTACTTACGTTACTTTCAAATTATACATCTTTCAACTACTCTGCATTAAAAGCATAAACATTAGTCTTAAATGGTTCACTATCAATAACTTCTAATTTAATTTCACAATCAGTAGCAATTCTTAACTCTATATCTTTCAATTCAAACGATTCCTCTTTTAACAACGATTCCATTTCATTTATAACTTTACTTGGACATTTAACAACCATTCTTCATTTGTCTACATTTTCTTTAATTCCCTTCTAAAATAATTCACATTTATACTCTTAACTACCTCATCCTCTTTCATCTCAATAATTTCTTTCTTTTTCCTACGCTTCCAATTCTTTCTTACATCCGTATATTTGAATGAATGTTTCGACAAACCAAACGCTACTCCTGCATATTTATACATACGCCATTTCACATACCGATTCGATTCTTTAATCGCAATTATCCCAAACGAATTATTAAGTTCTACTTTCAAAATTAGTTCATCATTATTTAATATTTTACTACCTTTATTTACTTTATTTTTAGGAGTTACACTCACTCCTTTATCTCCTTTTCAACACCTACAATAATACTATTTTCATCAGTTTAATCTATTATTTCCATCTCTTCAATACCATCTTTTGCAGTTTCCAATAATTCTCAGTTTTTCTCTAAAAACGCTACAACGTCTCTCCAACTTCACCAGAGCGTTTAATACTTAAACTTCTATTTCTTTCACCTTCCATCTTCTCAAATTGATTCAAATTCATACAATCTTCTTGTACCTCTATATCCCATTAATCCTCTCATCTCCCATAATTATCACCTTATTCTCGGTAATTATTATACCTTTACTCTTAATTTTAAAATCCATTTCCAGAATGGCATCTACTCTTAATCCTGGCACAACTAAAAACTCTAGCTCAACCTTCAACTTTCCCAACTTAACTTTCAGAATTATGATACTCTTGATAACTGCAAACTTCTTATTATTCGGCGATACTAAATTATTTCTTCTAATAGGGATAACTTTCTGCATTAACTCTTCTGAATTATCTTTAATAAAACCTTCACTTACTAATGTTGCTTCAGCTCCTGTATCTACCAGTAATTTTATCTCTTTTCCTCTATTTGCAATTTTATTATGGGTAGTAAAGCATTTTTTTCATAACTTTTTCATCATTTTCCAGCTTAGGTTTTATAAATTCACGCGTATGTTCATATTTGTTAATTTCTATATTTTCGTCGCTTGATTTGTCTGCATTTAAAAATCCTGCCTACTTGAAGTTCCAGGCTGATTAACTATTTCCGCATATGTCGTTCTATTTTCGTTGCTACTATTTATGCCATTTCTCTGTGCGTTTGCCATATTTTCCATTCCTTGGGTACCGGTTCTATTCTCAATGGTCCGGGATTCATATTCCCCTTTCCCTGTCTCTCCTAAGGACATTTCTTCTATTCCAATTATTTCTTTGCATATTCCCCCTTTCAAATGGTCTGCCTAGATATCTCTCCTGTCCATTATTCCTCTGGAAACTAAATGTATTCATGAGCTGGCTCCTTGGTCTGGTCTCCATCTTCCTTGGTTGACCCATGTCATCATAACGATGAAGATATTCTAAAACACGTATCTATCAACAATATTTTGTAAGGCTATGCATTGCCTTACTTCCGTTTAGAAGTGATCTGCTAAATACTTTATAATCTGCTCGTCCTCTAAAGGAGGATCAAGTTGTTTGGCAACACTAAATTTCTTGATCGTATACAACTCTCTTGTCATGCCTGAATCGCTATTATATTTGCCCATTAATAAATTTTCTCTAACTTTAAATTGTTAGTTGTCTCTCCAGAAATGCTTTAAAAATTTGATCTCAAAGTCTTTAAACGTACTTAACCCACTTTCAATTAGTCCAAACCAAATTTTTTGCACTACCCTTCAGCATAGACTTCACAATATTTAACTTCGTAAGCTTATTCCAGCTACCTTGTATTAAAGTTTTTAAGTTATTTAAAAATATTTTAGGGTTAAGTTTATTATCTTCATAAAATTTCGCATGTTGTTCCAAAGGAACACCGGTTAGACTTCATCTCATCGGTTTCCCCAACATGAATATTTTTAACTTTATCTTCTAAATTCTTAAATTTATTCCGTGTCTGTTTTAAAATTTTTAAAATCATTTCTAAATGTTTAAAACCAGCTTGGCAGCTTCCCTCTATTTCATTAACTTTTTTTTCTAAAATTTTAATTTTCCCATTAGTTTCTTTCTCACTTGCATCCTAATTCGTTTTTATTTGAATAATTTCTTCTTTAACATCATCCATATCCTCTAAAATTTGTACTACTTTTCCTCTAACTTAAAATTTGATTTCTTCGATGGATTTGTTAGTTTCCTCTAAACAAGTAATTCTTTTACTAATCTCTTTAAATTTCCTTTCATTCTTCTCATTTTCTAATATTAAACTTTTCCCCAATTTTGATGTTTTCTCCAAATTCTGCTCGTAACTTCTGAGTATTTTTATCAGATTTTTCAGTCATTTCCTTGATGTTCTCTTTCACTTCCTTCATATTCTCTTTCATTTCTTGCATATCTTTTTGATTATTATCACTCATTACTTTTTGTTCCTGCATACTTTGATTTAGACTTAATAAAAAAGCCATCATTTTTTATTTCTGGGATTCTCCTACACTCTCGGCCTCTCGATTCTCCTTTTTCGCTTGTTCCACATAAACGCTATCCTGAGAACCAATTTCTACTTATTCAGTTCTCAAACTTTCACGAACTATTTTCACTGTGTCAGTCATACTGGAAACTAATCAAAAAGAAAAAAACAAGAACAACTCCTACGAGACAAGACAATATTAAAAACTTCAGTTAATATTTTTAATGTTATTAATAACAATCCGATTTGTTCAAGGTTTTATGTACTCTCTAAGCTACAAAAAAATCCTACAGCAAAAACTCTGTCTGAAATTCCACTTGGACCAATTGTAGCATTTATCAATTCCCAAGCTAAAAATTTATCGGCGTGGCTTAATGAAAATTTACTAAAAGTCCTAAATTATAATCCCAAATTTGCAATTAAAAATTCTTCAGATCTCATTCAAAAATTAACAAACATCCAAATACCGACAAACGCTCTTTTAGTAAGCTTTCATATATGTAATATATTCACACAAGCTCCTCTTGTGGAATGCAAACGATTAGTTAAACAGCTGTTGACTGGCTCCATCATTGCAGATGCCGAAACAAAACAGCTTCATAATTTATTTGAAATCTGCCTTCGATATTTTATATAAACAGTGTAATGGTTTCCCAATGGGAGGAAACCCCAGTCCTTGACTTGCAGAGGTTTTCTCGATAATCTTGAAAGTCAAAAATCAATTTTTTATAAACAATGTCATAGCATATCTAACAGATACTGAATTAACTTTGATATTTATAGAAAATCAATACACACAGATAACATAATACCATTCCATTACGCACATCCTATGCAACAAAAAACCCTTCTTCAATAGTGCCATTCATAGACTGCTAAATATACCACTTCCAACACAATTATAAAAAAGAACTCAATAATATTAAATATATAGCATATAAAAATCAATACCCTATAAAAATTTTGTAAATAGAATTTATAAAATTTTTTTGGATAAAAAGCAAATTTAAGACAATACAAATCTTACTCCAATGTCAAATAATGACATCGCCATAAAAAGAAATTACTCCATACTCTTTATTAGAAATTGATCATACAAATTCGCAAACATTATAAAAAACAAGGACACTGCCATATCATTTTCTCTTTCGAATTCGATCAAAAAAATACTGTGCCATTAGAAAGATTCCACTGTACCTATTGAACACAGTGGTGTCTATCAACTTGCACGTCATGTAAACAAAACAAATATAATAGCCCAGTAAAATGACTCGAAATTTGTCGCTTTGGAGGAAATAATGCCGACTGGGCTGAAACTTTGTAAACAGGCTTGTTTTAGGGTACTATTCAACATATTAAAAGTCCCCACGTGTAGACGCTACGTTGAGGGCAGGGGAGGGTCCAAAAGGTCCAAAAAATTAGTTTTTCGCAAATAGCTCGGAAAATATCAACTTTACGGAAATTTATGTAGATATATCTAACAAAACAGTAACTAACTTACTAGCTGATGTTGAATCTATATTAAAAGAAGTACCAGACGATAAGTCACAAAATTTATACAGTATCTATGCTACAAACATTATTACGAATTTCGTTCACTAACGAGACAACCGCACAATCCTGAATTCATATTACAAAGAATGCAAAATATTCTTAAAAAAACACCAAGATCTACTAATACTCCCTGCAGACAAAGGTAACATAACAGTAGCCATATCAAAAACTGATTACATGAACAAAATAGACCAGTTACTAAATGATACGACTACATACAAAAAACTAAATCATGATCCGACTTCAAAATTACAAATGCAAACGTTACGAATTATCAAAAAATTAAAATACAAGAATTACATTGATCAGCAACAAGCAACAAACTTAAATAACTATAATAGCACCTGTCCAAAGCCCTGTGGACTTCCTGAAATTCTCAAAGATGATGTCCCGTTAAGACCAATTGTGAGCTTTAACAATGCTCCTACCGAAGAACTTTCTAAATTCATAGCCAATATCTACAAAAATCTTCAAGTCCCAACGACTACTATGTTAAAGATTCTTTTGAGTTTGCGGATAATTTCAACAATTTCAAACTTCCTGTCAAATATGTCATAATCAGTCTTGACGTTATTTCTCTTTTTACTAAGATACCTTACAGAACTTACCATAAATTGACCATTGTATCTCCGAAATGTGGACACAAATTGAACTCAACTGCAACATTCCTAAACGAGAATTTTTAAATATAATAAAATTTTTATTTAACAGCAGCTATTTCGCTTACAATAATAATTATTTTTTACAAACTTTTTGTTGCCCAATGGGTTCAAACTTAAATCCGATAATAGCCCAAATTGTTATGGACTATATTTTAGATTATGTATTTCCTACTTTACCCTTCAGTTTGCCTTTTATTAAAAAATACGTAGACGATATCATTACAGCTATCCCCGATGATGAAATAAACACCACTCCCGATATTTTTAATAATTTCAATCACTATATACAGTTCACTATTGAAACCGAAAAACCAACGCTGTTCCCTTCCTAGACACATTAGCTATAAGAAAAGACCAAAATATAATACTCGATTGGTATCATAAACCCACAGACTCTGGCAGATACTTAAATTTTCATTCGTATCATGCCTTCAGTATGAAAATTAATCTTATTTTAAACCTAAAAAACGAAATTAAACACATTTGTCATCCAACTCTTTACCAAAAAAATTTGAACAATTTAACCTTTTTACTTAAAAACAATAATTATCCTACAAAATTAATCTACTCGTTACTGTACAAAACCCCCACGAACAGTAACAAAGATATACCCAATCACAAACCACCTGACATCAACACCACCTACAAAACATTGCCCTATTTCACCCATTTAACCTCAAAATTAAAAAAAAATTTGAAAAACTAAACATCAAAACATCAGAAAAAATAAATCTACTTTTCTCAAAAGTCAAAGACAGGACCCCAGCAGAAAAACAAAGATACGTAATATAACAAATTAAATGTTTAGACTGCACAGAATCGTACATCGGACAGACTTCCCAACAACTACGTCAAAGAATAACACAACATAAAAGTGACATCAGGGTTAAGCCTAAGGCATGTGCTCTGACCATTCATTCTAACACTAAAGATCATAGACCGGAATTTACAAATACAAAAATTTTGACCATTGAACCTAATTACAGTAAGAGAACCTTTTTGGAAATGTGTTACAATAATTCGACAAGTATGAACAAGAAAACTGATATCAATAATTTAAGCACAATGTATACATATCTATTAAATTTTAAAATACCATCTAACAGTTAATTCCCACTTAAAATGACGCAACCCTCAATACATCTTCAAACTACACCAAATACACATACTAGTACACACAGACACTTCCATATAGACAAAAAGAAATACACATGCATCTCATAGAGTATAATTCATGTTAACATCATGTCCTACTGTCAATTAAAGTGACATTTATATTGGGTCATAAAATGCAATAATTTCAGAAATATGGTATATATTTAATAATTTTATTGTAAGTATATCCGTTGTAAATTAATTCATACTAACTGTTTATTGTTACTAGAACCTTGAAAAAGAAAGCAACCACCATTTCGAAAATTTGGTTTGAAATAAATATATATATGTTCAACCAATTTTGGCCGTATAAGCATAAATCACTAATATAATATATATATATATATATATATATATATATATATATATATATATATATATATATATTAATTTTAATTTTGCTATGATCTCCTGTCATGCCCCGACGTTGGGCCGTCATATTAATTATGCTATGATACTCTCACAATTATTCGTGCGCCATCGTTTGGGCGGCCATATAAATTATGCTATGAATTAACTGGAACTATCGTGGATCGACCTTGTGTCGACCAATAACAAAACTTGATATGATAACGCCGCACTCGGTATCAAATGGCGTATTCAACTTATAGCTCCTCCTCTCTGTTTAAATTATCAAATTACACTCCTACTTATCTTATTATTCGTCCTCGACTAGCTTTTATTTTGAATTACAAAATGAAGTTACTTCAATTCCACATAATGAAAACAAATATTATGTGCAGGTTTTGAAAATTAATAAAATACACTTTTCGATCAATCAATTATAAGTCTTATTTATCTCAAAAATTTATATGTTTTGCTATCAATCTAAAGTCGCCAAAAAAACTATTGTTTTTATAAAAGAAACCTGGAACGTTCAAAACCCCTTTATTATATTACGTACTTTCTACGTATGCAAGTTCGTTGTTGACTCAGTTACACTAATCTATATTAATTAATCAATTCAATATTCAAACTCAAATAAAAATATATGTCTTAAAACTAAAAAGATCTAACCTGGTCTGTGTTTCTTGATTTCCTTCTCGCAACCAAAATTATCGACGCATCCATTATCAACCAACATCAATTAGAATTCTCCATGCATTATTATACCATCCATCCGCATTCGAAATTATTCTCCACCAATTCCGAATTATTATATACCCATTTGAAATATTACCTATCCACACGTTTGAATTATTACAGTTGAATTATTTTCGTCTCCCTCAAACTTATGATTGTCAGACTTAGATTATTATACTCCCATCTCAAAATTTATTCTCACTAAACTTAGATTTATTATCGTCCAACTTAGATTTATTCGCACCCAAACTTAGAGCCCTATTATTATTATATTTTAATTTAAATAAATTCTCAAAATTCTACTTACGTTCATCGGCATTAGAAATTTTTATATTCGTAGCACTATCTGTTATTAAACACTTTTACTATCAAAATATAATTACGTACGCGTTAATCTTTGATTCATAGTGACACAGCTTGGCCTTGTTGAGTTGAAAATTGAGCTTCGTTATCATTCCTCGTTGTTAATATATGAGTAGGTCCCCATCTGTCTGTGGGTTTGGCCTACTAATTTTAACCAATCAGGTCTCTCTATTCCCTACACTTAAAGTGGTTTTCTGATGTAACATTCTCGGCCTTTCAAGTAATTGTTGTTTGCTTACAGATGCTTCGTTATCTACCATGCGGTGTTTTGAAAAATATAATCGCTTTTTTATATTATACACAAATACCTGATGCAATTCGACTTTCAATTTTCATATATGCTTGTTTATTTACGCATTTTTAATTACCTTTACTATTAAAAATTGTTAATTGTTTGTACGCACTTACATTACCCTTCTTTAAGCATTATCTCTTATCTCCGTATTATCATGACTAATTGGAATTCTTTTGAATGCGTGTTTAATTACCTTTATTATGCTTACTCCTAAATACGCGCGCTTCACTGAAAAATATAGTTATTTGCCTTATTTAAAATTACTAAAACTCTATATACCGGGTGTTAAATATCTGTTATTTACCTAATGCATGAATTACTTATTTTTATGCTAACTATGCGCCCTATTGTTACTATTTGCGTCGCTTAAAACTACTTATACTCTATATACAGGGTGTTGACTGCTTACTATTTACAAACTATCCCAATTACTCAATTTTCTCTTAAATAAATGCAGTTTTCTGCTTCCTATTGTGATTTCTGATTACTACATGACCATTGCTATAAAATACACCCTTAAACAACCCCTTATCACAGCAATATATATATATATATATATATATATATATATATATATTGCTGTGATGTACCCGTTTATGATTTAAACTCCTACGTTGGGTGTCATTTTCATTGCTGTGATCTATCGCCCCACGATTGGATGTTGTTTTTATTGCTGTGATAATGCCCTTACGATTCACGACAATAAAGATTGTTTAACCTCTTTTTCTTTCTACTACCTAACGGTTAGAATAATTTAAATGAAGCAATCCAAAATTACACAGTATATTTGATTGATAATATGTACAGTTCTGTCAATTCAAAAATTTAGCCCTTGAATAAATTATTCACATTCTGTGCAAATATTAGTTTCTATTATAAATGACTCTTTCTCTCTGGAGATATTCCCAGACTGTCTTAAAACAGCCCTAGTTAAACCACTTTTTAAAAGAGGAGATGCAACCGATTTAAATAATTACAGGCCTATCTCTATATTGTCAAATATATCCAAAATTGTAGAGACATTAATAAAAAAAAAGATTACTTGCTTTTATGGAGTCGTACGACATTTTAAGTACGAACTAATTTGGATTTAGGACCGGTATAGGCACTATGGATGCTTTGTTTAAATTTATGACAAGGGTCTATGAATCGATAAATAGTCAAAGGGTTACCATTGCTGTATTTCTAGACATCTCAAAGGCATTTGATTGTGTTGATCAATCAGTACTTCTTGATGTATTGGAATGTCTAGGAGTTAGGGGTATTTGCTTAAACTGGTTTAAATCGTTTCTTATCAACCGAAGGCAAGTAGTGGAACTTAAGGTTGACAGTAGTAGCATGGCAGTTGCAACAGATAAAGTATGGTCTACCTCAGGGTTCGGTGCTAGGGCCCATACTATTTTTATTATATATTAATGATTTGGCCAATCTTGCACTTGAAGGTGAATTTTTTTTATTTGCAGATGATGCGGCATTAATTTATTCGGGTAAAAAAATACACATGAATTAAATGCTATAATCAACACTGATTTAAAACGAATTGACATGTGGCTTCAAAACCATTACCTAAAGTTGAACTTTAATTAATCAATTAGTATCTTTACGTTTATTTCCTTGTAAGTATTTTCGAAGTATCTTTGGATGTTCATTTATAGGTACATCTCGAGATACATTTAGATCTTTAGATATACTTTTTGATCTACATTTAGATCTTTATTCGGAGCCCTAAATTTGTTGAATATTAAAATAAAATTCAATTAATAGTTTATCGTACGTTTACGCGTAGAACGGCTATTCATCGTTGCACATATTGGCACTTCCAATTTTTCACTTTTAATAAATTATTGACTTTTCACTAATTGCTACTGGTACGTAATTTTCCACTTTAAATCGACGTGGTTCGTACCTTGTTGAAGATATAAGGTTCATTTTCGAGTTTCTTATGGTATTTACAAGCTCCACCTTTCAACGTTTTAATTGGCGTGTTCGTTGATCAAGGCTTGTAGAACCCGATATTTCTCAAAATTCCCTGGCTTTAATTGTTGTGTAGTTTGTTGTATTGAACTAAATAACAGCGCCTTAATATTTTCGCTAGAAAAGTGCGTTAAATTTAACTGCAAGTTGTTATATTTTTGACCATTAAGAATTTTATATGAACCAACAACGTATTATCATTATAGTTGAATTGGTAAGTATATATTATCATTGATTTTACATCACTATTAAAAAGTTTGTAACCCTTTACTAAATTTGGAATTTTTGGTGAACGGTTAGACACCTAAACCATATAATGTTATTCATTCTACCTATTGCTTGTTTTTAAATATAAATTTGTCACATATGCTATAATTTTTAAAATATGTATATGTCTTTACAGATTAATTTTATATAATGGTTTTCTGTTTGGTGTGTGGAAATACTGGCACAGAAGTCGAGCGCATGCATAATTTCCCTCAAAATCTCGAAAAGTGAGTGTTTTTGTATTTAAATCGCTATATATAAATAGTTGAATTCTTTTGAAGATCGAAATTGTGGCTGGAAACAGTAGGTATACACTATAATGGGGACTCATTACACGCCTCTTTTATTTGTAGCCAACACTTCATAAAACCTTTATTATATATGCAATAACAAAATCTGTCTGTCGTATTGGTATCTCTTGGTTCTGTACTCCACGCAATCGTTCATATCAACATGCAAAGAAAAATTCCACAGCGCTAGCACGTAAATTAAAAAAAATTCAGAATTTATGATTTAAACATTGATTCATTTCTGTGTGGAAACTGTGCTCTTTTATTAGTTATCTATTACGCTAAAGCTAAAATACTTTAAGAAACGTAAGAGAGTGACCAACTGTTTATAAATGTAATCTATATTAGAAAATGTAGTATTATATTATATCATTCGCTATGTTTTGCAAATTGTGTCTTTTAAAAAATACTTTTGCATTAAAATATACAATGAAGACTACGTAGAATTATTTTTTATTCAGTTTGTTCAACGCTAAGAGTTTATCATTTGTAGTGTTAAAATTAACTGAGTAAAGTTGAAAACAACAAATTGTTGAAACGTTAGATACAACTTGACACCAAATCACCATATGTAAAATTTTAATAATTAATATAAAAAGGAAATTAAAATTTTACATTGCATGGTGATTAGATCTTGAGTTGTATTTGAAGTTTCAAATAAATTTTTTCCTACAGCTTATTTGAAATTCCCGCCAAATTCTGTTCCTAATAATTTGAATTAAAGCGTTTCCCGCCATTTCCTCCCACCGACATTTGTGGCGCCCCCTCAGTACACTTTGAAACTGTAAGAAAGATGAAGGTATATAAAAATTGCGATCTCTGTCTCTCTCGCAGCGGTTGACTCTCTGAAGGTTACTCTATGGTCACATTTATCAATGTCATTTATTTAGTGCTTGTGGTCACCTGAAAGTTTTATTAATTCAATGATAATATTAAGAATTTCAAAGCATCACAATGTTGTAATGGCACATAGGATTGTACCGTAACATTGTTAATATGTAAGTAACTTTATTTAGAATGAAATTGTTCTTAAAACAAAAATTTTTAGGAATTTGTTTACTACTAAATAGCGTCCACATTTTTCAAAAAAAGGTTTCTGTTATTCTGATAAACTCTTGTTCGTCATATAAGCAACTATTTTACCATGTTTTGATGATGCCGTTATCTTTTATAGATTTTATTAGGCGGCCGAAACAATTGTAAACTTAAGCTATTTAATTTTTAAAAATTTTTTAAGGGATGCTGAAAGTGTACACTATATTATTCCCTCTTTTTTTTTGGAGAAAATTTAAAAAACAAGATTAACAAGTTGAAAATGCAAGGCATTGTCGCAACGAACTTCCAAATGTAGACTTACTTTAAAACAATTTAAAGAAATTAAAATTATTATGTTGTAATAATTATAAGTATTCAGATAAAATAAAATTAATTCCCAGGGGGTCGGGTATCCGTGGTCAGATTTTGTGGGGGTACCATATTTCGACTCCGCTATGTTAGGGGAGTCCAAATATGTATCGCACATTAATTTTGGACCTATTTGAAATTTTAATTTTCCCGACGGAATATCGCGGGGGCACGGCGTCCCCGTGGCCCGATTTCAACTGACATCAAAACTTAAGCTCAGGACACCGAGCTGAATCGATTGATGTATCACACATTGATGTCCGACCATTAGAAAGGCCTCGGACGGACAGACGGACAGACAGACGGACGACAAATCGATTTCATAAACGAACGAAGTTCGTTGAAAATTAAACTATGCGACAGATATTTAAATGAGTATCTAATCCCATTAAGGAAAAAATGGATATGTTCAAACGTAATATAATATGTTGTTTGTCGTTGTGCGCTTCAAGTAGTTGTAAGTTTTGCTCTAGTCGTTTTGCCGCCCTTTCATTTGTGTTTTTTGAACACATTTTCCACATAATAGTCGTGCGGGCCTGTGTAATGTCATTTGTTGAGGTACATCACCTGATTCGGCCAATCCACTTTATAAACAGTAAGATACAATATATAATAATACTGCGTGGAAAGCTTTGGATTTATCAAATTGCATGGTGTTGATGTTTTCATAGCTATAATTAAAGCGAATTTAAATTTTTAATATGTCGTTTGTAAACAACTTTTTGGAATACTAAGCGACGCCTACGTTTCGCGCCGTTTATATTTTACGATCTACTATGCATAATAAAAGCTAAAACCATCCCACACATTCAACAACTAATACGTCTACAAACAGAAAGGATAAAGGGATATTTACTAACTCAATCAGAAGTGTTTCTAACAATCCTCAAATTGAACTTCGCTTTAAATATTTAACAAACGCCTACTGCTATAGTGCTACAAGTGATTTATGATGAATAATTTCCAGTGCGATTTCTCTTTTAAATGGGATTTATTCGTGCGAAACGGAAAACAGCAGTTACAAATCTTTAACCTTTTAGCATTAAACATTTATTTGGGATATACAACTGCAAACGATGTTTTGTATAACATTAGGATGTTATAGGTAAGGCGTACTACAAATAAATCGCTTTTTACAGAAAGGAACCAAGCCCATTATAGTTATAACTGAGAAAACTGGCGTTGAAGTTTGAGTTAAAAATTAAAATTCCCAATTGCTCTGATGTCAGTCAGTGTCATACATATTGTAACGGGTGTCACTTAGTCTACTCTTAACCAGAATAATACAACTGGACGTAAACAAGGCATCTGTACACACAGGAGAATTGGTAGCACCCTGTGGCATGACATCTTCAGATGGACTTGATTGACAGTTTACAAGAGGCTGCATTTAAAAACTTTATTAAGCTTACTATAGTACCTTTGAGATGTTATTTACATAATTCTGGCGCTCTCTTAGAATGTTCTAGAACAATAGAAGTGAATAATGCGGTTGATTAATTTATTGTGATTAATGCGCATAGAACAAAAGTGATAAACTGTAGCCATAGGCTTAAGAAGAACCAGTCCTTTAATTAACAGAAAGGACACTGCTACGTAAATAAAATAAAATAAATTAATCTTCACTTACCCCTGATGAAGAAAATGAAATTACTCTTCACTTACCCCCGATGAGAAAATGATTATCTGTAACATATGATTACCATACTGTAATAAATGTTACAATCTGGGATTTGTTACCAACTGAATTGACGTTAAGTGTCTGAATTAATGTTTCTCTAACTGAGGTAAAATGACGTAACAGTTAAATAGCACACCGTTTAGTTTGCAGTGGTGCAGGGTGGATTCTATAAAAGCAAACAACTTTTAGGGATATGTATATAAATGAATTAATTTGAGGCTATTATACATTCGCTTTTGGCTCATCTTAGCCTGTTTATATTCTAAAATAATGTGAAAAAAATAAATAAAATAAAAGCCTTTCTAAATCTTAAGAAGCTATCTTGACTTGCTTCTTTAGGGTGCGTTGAATATCTATTGGTGATGGTGCGGGTAGCTGATTGGTATTTTGCTCCGATACAGTTCTTCGCTGTTAGAAACCACAGGTTACGGGTAGAAGGTGGCATAGGTAGTTTGTGTTCTACGAATTGATTTAATGGCAGTGGAAAGTTTGTAACGGGATATGTTATATCAGGAAGTGGAGAGTAGGGGTTGAGGTATATAGCGATTTTAAAGTTGTTTCGAAGAAGGGTTATGTTATGGCATTGATGAAGAAGGCGAACTGGAATTTCATGTATGTTTTGGGGAGTTTCAAAGACAGAATGGAGATGAAATCAGATTGAAGGAGTATAGTTTATATCGGAATTTGCCGTGACTAGTAACGAATTGGATAGTTGTTCTGGTGAAATTTTCTATGTGCGTAGGGATATTAGTAATGTCGGGAAAGATGTGATAGGTATATCTACCGGTGTCGGAGTAGGACCAGGATTCTTGCTATTCGTGGAATAGCGAGTTATGGAGGGATTTTATTTCGGTGGTAGGGATTGTATGGGCCAAGAGAGAGGGTTTCGTTATGTAATTGGATAGGCCAATGAAATTTTATGATACGAATCTGTAAGGAGTTTAGTTGCAATTCTACAGGTGGGATGTTTAGTAGTGTATAAAGGATAGCAGTAGAGGAGGTACGGAACGCCGGTAGACGTATAAGAGGTAAGGACAGATTATTGGATTAAGTATTCTTAGAGTGGGGGTAGTGAGAGAGTACCAGGAATCCACTGCGTAACGGATGATAGGGATGATGATATTCTTGTGGGTGAGTTAATTGAAATGATTTAGGTAAGGAGTGTTGTATGTTGAAAAGGATCAGTTTGGTTTTAGAATGGATTTTCTGTAGGGGGTGTGCATTTTTAGTATTGTTTCCAGTTGAATTCCTAGATAAGAGACAGAATTGGAGAAGGGAAGGAGTGTTCCGAGAACGTAAATTTTTGGACTGCGCCGGGGATGTAGGAAGTCTTTTAGGAGTAACATTTTTGTTTTGAAGGAAAGATGGGTTATTTGTTTAGGAGATACCAGGATTCTACTTGCCGGTGGATTCTAGATGAAGACGGGACTTACCATGAATGAGGACTGTGATTGGGATGTTGAGTTCAACGAGAGGATTTATAGCTAAATTCCAAAGGGTTGGTGACAGGAAAGAACCTTGGGTACAGCCTTATGACAGGTGTGAATATGAGTAATAGTTGAAGCATACGATGACAGTTCGGTTGGATAAATATAATTTTATTATGGAAAAGATATTAGAACGAAAATTTAGTAGTTTCAATTGATCTAGGATATAGGGCCACCACAGGAGATCGGAGGCAAAATGAAAAACAAGGAAAATTGCTAAGACGTATTTATAATGGGATGCTTGAACTTTGCTGATGAGTAGATAGATTGTTTGTTCTGCACTGTGTTTAGGACGTATGCTATGTTGACAGATATCAGGGAGCTTGTTTCAATGTGTGATTGGATTTTTGTAGGATTAGTTTTTCCAGGAATTTGTCGATGGTACGAATAGAGTAATTGGTCTATTGGAAGTGGGGTCTTTAGGAGGTTTAGCTAGTTTCAAAATTAAGGTTATATTTGCTCGTTTTAGAAAGTTGGGAAAGGAGCCTTCTGCAAAACAGGCGCGGTGTAAGATGTAAATGGGTTGTTGGATTACGGGCCAGGCTTTTTGGATGATTGTATTGGAGATGTGGTCTGGACCAGCGAATTTGTGGAGGTTTAATTTGGAAACCATTGAATCGAGGAAGTCTATTTCATGGGGTGTGTTGGGAGGGGTTTCACTATTGTCAATTACTTGTTGGAAATGGGTCGGAACATCTACGGGAGAGTAACTGTGTTAAGGAGTAGGGATGTTCTATCTTGCATAGTAGCGTTCTGTAGAGAGGTGGGGGCTGTTACGATGTGATTTGGAGGGGATTTTACTAACCTGCGGTAAGTTGTTCACAGACCTGCGCTGGGGTGGTCGATGATTCCCTGGAAGTGGTTCTTTTTAGCCTCGTAAATTTCCTTTTTGTACTATGATCTTTAATACCTGTAATCTAAAACCATTGCGTTTAAGAGATGTTCATTAACTCTGTGATATCTTCCGGCACGTTGCATTCTATGACGTAAATTATTTAACCGCCTTCTACATTCTGTCAATGAAGCATTTTACAAGGGTGTAGTCTGTGTAACGAATTGTCTTGTCGGGATTGTGTTGGATGCAGCTTTGTGAATGAATTTAATGATCGAGTTTGCTAAGGATCCGAATTGTTTGTTTGGGATAGTTGAAATTTGTATACATGTTTTTGCGGAAATTTTTGGGAAAATGGCCAGTTTGCTTTCGTGGTATTGTAAGTTGGAGTTTTATGGATTTGCCTGGGTGGTAAATTTGATAGGAGTATAAAGGTAATAGGGTTGTGGTCGCTGTATGGGATAAATCGAGTGATATTCCAGGCGTTTATAAGATTTTTGGCTGTGGCGGTGGCGACTGTTGACTTCAATGTTAGAGTAGTGCAGAGCAGATTCCCAGGTTGGAATGTGGGTCGGGATGTTTAGGATGTGGAGATGGTGTCGTTGGATAAAGTCCTCTAGGTGCGTGCCTAGTTGATCAGTTGTGTCGTAAAACCATAAGGTTGATTTGGCATTCACATCTGCGCAAATAACTGTGGGTCCATGCCCTATAGCTTGCCGGGTATCGTCAAGTCGTTGTAAGTAGTTCAGTGTGTCCTTGTTATATTGGAAGTATGCTGATACAATGTATAATGTCCCTGTTGTCCAGTGAAGTTCAATTGTCGGGATTCGGGGTGGGGATAGGGATAGATTGACGAAGGCGTCTATTTGAGGATTGTTGATTACAATGGCTGCCGCTAGATTGGAATCAGACAGATTAGGCTGAATAAAGGATCTGCTGTGGGAGAAGATTAGAGATTCTCTTCTTAACTAGATATGGTTCTTGTAGAAGGGCTCAGGATAATCTACCCATCCTTTATTCCCACGCTTGTAAGGGTGTTTAGCCTAAAATCCTTGACAGATATTTAGTAAAAGTCAAAACATTTCGAATTTCGACCTCAAAATTCAATTCAAATTATCCCCTTCACAAATAATAAAATGAGAACTTATTCTAAACTTAAATTACAAATTATTCAATTCTTTTTATAATTAATAAGCAGAGTACCAAAGTTTTATACTTGCGAAAAATAGCGCTTATCAAAATTTTATCTCCAAATTAATGATATTAAGTACCTTCTGATTCCATTTTACTTTGACATTAAATCCCATTTTACCAGTCTGTCCATATTATCTCAAATCTCCTTGTTCCGTTTATATTGTAAATAATTTACAGTTAAATTTATTTTCCGTTGAGTTTGTTGATTATTTACGTCCGTCTCGGTATATTTAAATTTGTTAGAGTAAATTTCCATGTTTTACTTCAAGCACGTGCCAACAAGTGCCGCGAGT
This sequence comes from Platerodrilus igneus, assembly GCA_036346225.1. Lineage (NCBI taxonomy): Eukaryota > Metazoa > Arthropoda > Insecta > Coleoptera > Lycidae > Platerodrilus > Platerodrilus igneus. Next base: position 835,232 of record JARFIW010000565.1, read on the forward strand.
GATAAACTTTGTTTTCGCATGTGCAAGAACAGTGTATTAACTGGAAAACACACGAAGCATGAGAGTATCGATTTGTCGTTCTCGAATGCTGCATCTCTGCTTACATGTTCTACGTAGAACCCTTAATTAGACGCACCGCTTTCCTTCAGAACCACCGCTATCGACATAAATGTACTTCGCTACACCCGCCAAAGGAAGAGTAGTTTTTTGTTTCCTGTATGACGGACAGATTCTCCCGTTTTGTTTACATCGTTTTTCCGTTGGTACGGCTGTGTAAACAACAGATGAGTGCTTTGAAGTAAATGCTTGATTTGGTTAAAACCAGTAATTATATGGTATTTGTTAGTTATCACTTATTTTTGTATACATGTCCACTTCTCTCTAGCGCAGAGCTATTCGGAATTTACCGCAATTTTACACTCCTCTTATAATCTTAATTTTCAAAGTGTATCTTTTGTTCTTCAATTAATTAACTCGGCGCATTCTTTTGCATCGGGACTAGCTATGTCGAAGATTGTTCAATTCTCGTAGTGTTTTCAACTAATAATTATGTTCCATATTTTGCAAAGTTGCGTTTTAAGAATTACTTCTTTATTCAAAGCTACATTTTAAATGTTAGATACTGTATGCATGCCACATACTTAATAAATTACTTTTATCAAAGTAACATGTTCGACGTCTTAAAACGAATCGCGAATTTATGAATGAATCGTTCCAATCACGTGCCGGCTTTTATATTGAAATATCTCAATTCGAGAATTTTTCTGGTTCGTTTGGAACATAGTTCACCCTAATGATGTCATGTTTCCTAAAATGGCGCGTTTTATCACCTAATAAGTGTCCAGTGGTGTGATTTATGTTTTATTGTAAACGCTGCTTATCTTCTTCTAATAAACGAAGTTAATGTCGCGTCGCATCTATCTTATAGTAATGCAGAAAACTATAAAATCGATTTTATGGATTTTTATTTGTCGCGCGGGTTCTTTGAATAAACGTTTATTCATTTATTTAGGTATTTAAGTATGACGCACCTTTCTCTATTACTCACGAAGCTTCTAGAATGTTTTATTCCCAAAATGAATCTGAATATTACAGCTACACGCATATTTAATAAGGGTTTGTTTGTACTTTGAAAATGCAACTAGATATTATTTTTATGCGGCTATTTTATATACGGAAAAATCATTTTATGCACGGAAAATTAAATGTGTTCTAATGCATTCTTATGCACAGAAAATTAATCACATTTATATTTAAAATGAAAACTCGTTTTCAATAATACACCGAGAAATTAATCGCATTTACTCTTTTTATGGTTGATTTGTATACTAATAGTTAGTATTTGAAAACGCTTTTTATTTATATCTTAAAATTACTTTGCATTCTAATAAAAGCACGGATATTTTACACACGGGATAACTATTTTATGCACGGAAGGTTTATTTTTATGAAAAATGAAATAAATGCCTTAAATCTAAGTTATTTTTAGTACTTTTGATGAGGGCTTCCTTTTTATCTCTTAGAATGGTTATTTACACACATGCAAAGTGTGTTTTGCTTTACATTTTAATGGCTTTGTATTTACATACGCTTATATTTTTATACATGGTGGAACAATGAATCTTCGGAAATTTCAATTTTTCTGTTTCCTTTCTATTTGGGAGGGTTTTAATTAGCGAATTTGTGTTTCCATGACCTCTTGTGATCTCTTTATCACATCTATATATGTAGAGCTAAATTGTTGAAACAGAATTTGAATTTGTTAGACGTATGTGATGAAATTGATTAATTATCACTGCTTCTAAGTATAACTTCATGGACATTGGCACTGGCTTGCAACATATGAAATTTTTAGAAGTGTTTGTTTCAGTTATAAGAAGATAATTGTATTTCTTGTTTGTAACAATATTTAACAAGAACTGTAAAATTATAGTAACGTGCAGCCTTCATTGAGCGTTGTAGGAGAATCGAAAGCTTACATTTTGCAAGGCACATTCTCCGAATGAGATGGGCAGATAAATAATTGTGATATTCCGTATTACGGTAGTCAAGATGATATAAAACAAACGTGTTACAAAGTTTCCAATGTCATTGGTTTGTTACACTTTTTTTTTATAATAATGTAACTACTGTACCTTAGAGGCGGCAGAGCCTCTATAAATTATGAGGGGTTCCTGTCTAAGGTTTAAGCCCAGGGTAAAATGTATGAAAAACGGCTTTGGGTATAATAGGGCCCTCTAAAGAGATCTTCCAGCCAGCTAAGCTTCTTCAACTTAGGGTAAAGCTATGAGCTAGGGTCGTAGGATGGTATAGGATAATAAAAGAATTTTTAATGGATGCCACCGTATCTTAATAATAGCTATAATGAGAATCAATCTGAAGATAAGATACGAAAATCTTCGAAAAGAAAAAATCTCCTTAACAAGCAAAACATAGAAATATAATACTTACTTGTGACTCTGCAAACTGGAATTGGAAGGCACTCACCCCCAAATAATTCTCTAGACATCATCGTTCGTTAACCATCGTGTGCAGTTACAACAACAGGTGCGCGAGGTTCACACGTGTTTGGCATTACAGCTTGACTTCTATACAAAACAAAATTGACGGAAAATTCCTCAATACTTCATAGGATTGCAACACTCGAGAATTTGAACTTTCAATACTGCATAACAAAAAAAAACTTGTGTTTCTCAATGTTTCATAACAATTAGACTGTGCTATATTCCATAATTAAAATTACTTTATATATTACGTATATACATAAAACTTGCGCTGAAAAGAATCGAGAAAGTGATTTAAATGCAAAATTGAAAATTATTCACCTACCGTGATGATGTTTACTCTAAAGCAACAATAGGTCGATTAAATTATGGATCGGTACAACGGTATTCTTTGTGACCATGCCACCTGCTTTTGGGACTGCAGGTTTTCCCAAGAAACCTGCTGGCCCACCTTGCCACAAACGTGTTTATGCGATCACATCCGTACTTTTAACGACGAACTTTAATATCCAAGCAATTTATTACTCAAGCACGCTCAGAACTGGGTTGTTGCATCAACACATGCACAGATAAAAGGAAACCTAAATTCTACTTCAAGTCCATAAACATAGATGGAGTTCTAAGTAACAAATAGATATTATATTGTTGAAATAGGAGTTTAGTGTTTTCTGTACAGTAAAGGATCTTTGTCAAATAAATATTTATAGCAAAAGCGTACATTAATGAAACATGTAATCGTATTCGTTACAGGTTAGCATACGATTATACCCATAAATATGACGTTCGAAGAAAATGGGTTACATGTTTTTGAAAGTTTAGACGGTTGTTCAAAATAACCTCTAGATATTTGACATTATCCTTGACCACAGTTAAAGAATCATTTATTTGTACATTAACAGTGCATATTCTATTCTCCTTTGGATGTTGATTCTAGTTCCAGCACATGCGCGACCGTTATGTCAATATTTAAATTAATGTATTTGCTTTAACCCTTTGCTGTACAGTTGCGAACTCGTCGTTCAATTTGCTAATTGGCATATTAGAAAACCTATATAGTAACATATCATCGACATACACATGATAATGAAAATAACCTTGAGCATATCTGCAGTAAGGATAGGCCCTAAATCACTTCCATGCGGAACACCTTCACTTGCTATAAATAACGTTGATTTTAGATTCTTTAATTTCACAGATTGGTATCTACTATTCGGTAGCATTCACACCATTTTAGTAATTACTCCTTTGTTTATTTATTAATTATATTTTGGTTTATACACAATGTAGATCCTGTAAATTTTTCCATTATAGTTTAAAATTTTTAAAATCAAAATAACAATTGGAGCTAATTCAATTGCATGGCCTTCTAGATCACCTATCTGCGTTTAATAGAACTTGTATATGCACATGTAAATAAAGATTTGAATCGTGGGACGAATGTTGACTAAAGACTATTTTGTTTATTTTCATCGGTACTGTATTTGGATAATATATCCGACAGTCCTTTTACCAACCTATATATTATTAGAAGAAAATTTTTAATAGAAGATTATAGGCTGTAAGATTAATATCTTCTTCCTCTTTTAAATTATCATTTTTCAATGAAAAAGTAAAATCATTGCTTGGCGTAAAATTACAAGGGTTGGATCGTTAATGCCTTTTTCTGATTAAGTCTACGCTTCGTATGACGTCAGTGAAACAGCAATCTAAATCTGTAATTTAGAGATTTTCAAATAATCCCTTGTAACATTATTCCTTTGTAGTACATTTTTGTTGGATCGACTTAGCTTCAATTCAGTAATGCTAAAAGCTACTTGTAACAACCACTTGAAGCAACATGGAAACTCCAATTTAGTATTTGACGTTAAAAGGTTTAAGATTTGTAACCACTTGTTTTAGGTTTTGCTAGAATAAATCCCATTTAAAAGAAAAATTGCACTGAAAATTACCAGTCATAAATCAAGTGAAATAGCTTTGGGTGTTCGTAAATATTTAATGCCAAAAATTCTACTTGACGATTGTTAAAAACGCTTTCCATAAGTTAGCAAATACTGGTTTAGGGCTTTGTTTGTATAAGTGCGTTGGCGGTTGAATGTGTGGGATGGTTTAATATTTTATTATGCACGTAGGGCCTAATAAAAACGACGAAGCATAATTCTTGGAGACTTTTGACAACTCTCTAGAATGAAAAGTTTGAAGATTAGTGTACCATAATTATAGCGGGTGAAAAAGTTGAACGATGTACAATTTGGCATAACCTTAAGATGATTTCTATGAAATCAATAATGTGAAGAATTTTAATTTGCAGTTCTTTATTCGATTCGATACAGGTTCAATTATTTGGTTAGTAACACAAGATTTCCTCTTAACATAAATTCAACCACGTAATTTATCTACACAAGCACTAACTGTACTGATTTAGTTTACCTAGACAAACGTATTTAGTTTAGCGATGGATCCAATAATTTATTACATATCACTCGTGAATTAATATACAGACAATTATAATCGTCGGATCGTGTGGTTTATATATCTAAGTATAATTTTTCCACAATCTTCTAGATATGATGAGATATGAATTGAATCATTTTGTAACGCTAGCGCATTACGTAAATCAATATTAATTTCAGTTATTAATTGAACTGTTAGTACGAAAACAATCTGAAAAAATTATAGAAGCTTTAGTAGTTTATATTTTATAACCTAACTAATTCATTGTAATATTAAATTAGGATACAGAAATAAACAGGAAAGCACGTAATACTTTAAATACAAACAGTAATAAAGGTCAGGACTTTACACTGTTAGTATTTAGAAAAATACAGATAGACGCTTTGTTACGGTATTCCGTGCAGACAAAAAGGAATGCAGTATAGTAAGTAGAGAAAAATCGCCCACATCGAATACCGCAACAAAACAGAAGGGTAGACTAGAAATCCAAAAGAATTAGATTTCGTGCTAGCTCAAAACGCCGTAGAGTGGGATGGGTCACACAGAGAAAAATTGAAAACCTCAGTAAATAGATTTATTTACAAACCGTTAGTTAGCAAACATAGTATCCAAAAGAATATTTGCAAACAGTTAAATCGAACATTTACGTAATCGTCTTATTACAACATAAAGTAAACAAAAGCGTCAACTCACATACAACACACCATAGAACTATACTTACATAGTGATTCCAACCATAAATATATATATATATATATATATATATATATATATAAAACGCTGTTATACTCTTATGCCACTCAAGCACTTGCGAAAATGTTAATTTATAATTTTCTTTTGCCTCGACTAGCTGATTCAATTAAATAAAGCACTTCTACAATACACAGTATAATGAATGAATATTTACAACCCTTTTAAATATCTTCTCCCTTTTTAAATCACATACATCTGTCAAATTTTTAGAAAATCAAGCCAGCAAAACGAGCTTTTTATTTACCTTTAAAGACCTATTGAAACGTTTCAAGATGTCTATGCTTTTCATAAATTTACACAAGAAACCCCAATTTGTCGGCGCTTACACTTTAAATTATTATTGAGATAAAACAGTTCAACAATAAATCATATCCACAATACTTGAGATAAAACAGTTTTAAAAATAAGTCATATCAAAATCTCTAACCTGAAGTGGTTTTGTAGGTGCTCCTAAGAATTGAAGTCGATATCCAAATCGTTATTGGTGCGTTTATTCCAATGAAATAAGTAACTACTCAATTTAATTGAAAAGAAGTCGAGCTTGATAAATCACTTAATGAGTGGGAAGATCGAAATTTTATAAGGCGTCTCTAAATAATCGTAGTTGGAAATTAAATATTTATATGCAGCATGCAGAAATCATGGAGTTCGGAAATTTAGCGTAACAACTGGCATTGGAAAATTTAATTCTACACATTCACACGAGTTCACAACAAACCATTGAATCATTGATTTGCATCGACATACCATGCAATCAAAATTATCATAAATTACAACCATGAAAAATGTGTTACGATTATTGTTTATTCATATATTAATTTAAAACTAGTGGTTGCAGAAGGAAATTTGGAGGACGCTATCGATCAAAAAATTAAAGTTTGCGACCGTATGTTTCTTTCGGAATCTGCAAATAATTTTGGAGAGCAAATCTCAAATTCTAGAGAAGCTTTATCGTCTGTAATTACTATTTCTGGAAATGTAAACCAAAACTGTGTTTTTATTTTCAATATGACAGATAACAAAAATTACTATTATCTGTCAATCAAACTACTAACTTGTAAAGTAACGTTTTACAAGCTTTTGCTGAATACGTCGAATCAGGAACATGACGTCATATGGTTAACAGTCGGCTGCGTTGCCAAATCTTGAAAATGTGTTTAGTATTTATATATAAACGTCCGCAGATCTGTTGCTAAATATAGACACAAACCTATAAACCACGTCCTAAATTAGAAATATTAGCTCAAATATACCAAACTTTCTTGTTTTTGTAACAAAGCAATAGAATTTAACAAATTAGACAAAAAATTCGTTTTGTTTAAATTAACTACTAATCATTGCTATAGTATATATGACCCCTTTCCGATCATGTGCCAAACACTTCCTAGGTTGTTATGTAGCAAATCCTATTTTCGTAAAGATGAGATTATGGTTGCATAACTAGAATATGCGGTACTTACTTTCGCTTGCTTTGTTCCTGAAATATTCATTGTGGGTTTTAAACATAACAGCAAAGGGCGACGTTCCTTAGAAATACGTATAATCACATTTCGTTTTAATAGTTTCTGTATTAGTAAAGTCCACCAATCGAATTAAGTTATTCCCTTTAAAAATATAGCGTTTAGGTTACTATAATTTTGATTTAAGGTAAAAGTGTTCTGTATCATATATGATCCATATTTAAATTCATATGTCAGTTTTTGAAGGTTAGAGATAATGTCATCATTGTAATTAGTACGGTTGTGATTATGTTGTTTTGATGTTTAAGGAGGAATTATGTTGGTGCCTGATGATCTCATCGTCTAAGCGCTAAGACAGATCATATATAGTTTTTGTTGGCTCAAATAAATGTAAAAACCCGATTTCTGATTCTGGGTCTACGAGACGTAAATTTAAGTAAATATATGTCGATAGTAGAAAACGGCACAAGGTATGTGAATTTCATACACTTAATTAATCCGTCCAAAGTTTGCCGAGGATGCCTTGTATGATTTAAAAGGGTAGAATCATTTTTCATAAGACATTTCGTACCTAACATCCAAACCATCAACCCGTTTTGGTAGATCAATTACCTATACTAGAGGTTATCGAACAAGGCTGAGTAGTCTTAAGTATGTTCGGATAATTCTCTGATAAGTGGGTTAGTTTCAATTATAGGGGTACATTGGTTCCCATAGAATTAACTTTTGTGTTGGAAGTAACCATGTTGGGGCAAACGAAATAAATAACAATATAGTATGGAACGATAAGTTAATCACCCGTCAGTTGTTTAAATAGAAGAAAATTCTGAAACTATACCAGAGCGAGGGTTTGTAAGTAAACAATTATAAGTTAATGTATGAACTGACTGAACGTACCGATAGTACGTCTGTGTTTAGATTAAGTTTTTAGTTTAAGTAGCTGTGCGTATATTTGATTTTGAATGCTTGCTTAATACTGTATTATGTATTTGTAAAGAAGACGTACGTGTGCTAAATAATTAGAAACAAATCGTATATATTCGTGTAGAGATATGTAGATAATTGGTTTTGTTTTTCATTATTGTAACTGTATAGTTACAATTTTGCTGTAATAAATTGTTGTGATTGCCTAGAAGTGGGATTGCGTATCTCAGGTCGTTTAGCATTTGTTTTTAGGAAACTTGTTTGCAGTTAGCAGTCTTAAACAGGGCTACGTGTTTTTAGTTTTCGTGTTTATTTTAGGTTTAAAGTAATATTATCTTTAACGAATTTTCAGGTATATCTTTAAACCCGAGTCACTCCTCTTATCTATGATTTTGGCACCCTTTTGTTCTTCTTTCTAGGGCTTTCTCCTATCATCCCTGTGAGATCAGATGGCGTTCAAGGTATTTCCTGATAAAGGTCATATTTCATACCCGATAGCATTTTGGAACCTCTTCAAACACTTACACCACCCATCTTACTGAGTTAGTCGGCAACCAGCTTTCTTGGTACAGGCGAGGTTTTCAATATTTGACCGAAACGGGATTTCTAGCGGAGTACTTCTCGAGGCGTCGCCGTGGATCAATGTAGTAAGCGTGAGACTACGGATCACAAGGTCCTGGGTTCAAATCCCGACACGGTCGACTGCTTGAAAAATGGCAGGTGAGCATTTTTCACAAAAAATTACGCCCTCGTTCGGATGAGAGGTTAAATGGAAGTCCCGTGTGTGAGTGTTGTCACGCACGTTAAAGATCCCTACCTTGCCTGGAAGGGCAAGGGTTCGGCAAAATTCTAAATTTCTAGGCAACAAAAAACTCGCCTCCTGGCCAATGTAGTACCTTCGGGTGGAGCATTGGAAATGTAAATGAACGGAGTACTTCCCGAATTTTCTGTTAAGCTACAAACGGACACGCAAAAAACTATCCAAACTGTTTTAGAACACCGCAATGGTAGCTAGGTCACCAATCAAAATACACAATTACATCATCCTTTAGAGTCGACCAACGAAGTTGTGACATTCTGAAAACATAAATTAGTGACATACAGTTTATTTGAGCTGTAAAACGAAATAACTCAATGCACTTTAACTGCTACAAAAATAAGTTTAAAAATTTTTAAACATACGGATGTTCTGATGGTAATCACAATAAAAAATAATATTCCTTGATCGTGTTTTGGTCGGCTGTATTGGGTTTCTGATCCCATAGTCGGAAGTTTGTTGCAATTCCGCTGTTATGCGCATACGATAACCCACTTTAAGGTGGTTGTACTTTTTCATTGAAATAGTCCATAAAACCCGAACGTGTTATATGTTTCAGGTTTTAGGTAATTAAAGGTATTTTGGTTAGTTTTGTGAATTGTGTGAAGGCGTTGGTCATTTTGAATACTTGTGAAATCAATTCATGTGAGTCATGTGATCCAGGATAATACTAGTATGGTGGGTTACTTCTTATAAACATGTACAAAACACAAGTTTTAAAACTTTTACTTAAGTTGGCCTTGGTGTGGCATTTAAAAATCGGTCCAAGGGTAAAATTCCTTATATATTTTTTGTTTAGCCAATCAATCTCTATCAATTCCTCAATTTAATGATAGAACTATTGCCATCTTGTATAAATATTGAATACAATTTTTTCATTTGGCAACAAGGCCGAAGCTAATCATGACGTCATGGCTCTGATTCGACGGTCAAGAATACATACTTCTAGGGCAGAACTTTCGTTGTTTGTTTTGGGATTAAATATAAACTGTTTAGAAATGAGTAACCAATAAAATGCTACATATTATGTTATTAAAAAAGTCGATAACAAAATCTAAAGAGATTTATAAAAATCAACTACTTCTTCATGCCTCCATGAACAGAAACTATCCATAACCTATAAAAATCTAACTTTTAAGAAACGTCTTTAAATTTTAGAAAAGACACTTCTCTACAATACCAAGATATCTTAGTTTAAACTAAAAACTTGGAATATTAATTTTAAAAGATGCATTTTCTGGACTATTACTAATTTTTGCTACTTAAAGAATCACAATAATTTCAATTACTTTCCAATTGTTTTATTTTATAAAATTATTGTTTTTTAAATTGTTTTTTTATTGTTACAGGAGATGAAGGCTACCAATTGCAACCCCGCGGCCATGTGCTGCAGCAGCAGTGGGTTACTTTGACTGCTAGTATGTGGCCAGAACCAACCGCCTCACCAAGGGGCTGGAGAGTACCAAGTGATAGATTGCCATTACTTGCTGCTGTGTTCTGTGGTGCTGCTGTGGTGGTGTGTTTGGTTTTTGCATTTATCATTTATCGTTGTTGCATAATGCCAAAACGAGATAAGCATTACTGTAAGTTTGCACATATATTTTTTATTTGAAAAATGATTCAGTTATAATTTATCTAGTAAATGTATATACAAATTTAATTGCATTCGGATGTATTTATACTCGATACGTTTAGTTGTTTAATTGCAACTAGCAAATGATTTTTATACCTATATTTATTATATTTTGTGATAATCGATTGATGAGTTTATCACATAAATGATAATTTTGTCTAGTTGATAATAGAGGAGTTTTTTATTTTTCTGTACAAAAAGATTGAGAAATGGGTTACCAGTAGTAAGCCTAGGTCTTGACGTAAATTTAAAATATTATTAATTATACATGAATTACAATTTACTACAGTTTACAGGACGACACAAACTGTGAGGTAGGTGATGCTTTACTTCCCATAAGGTGCCAGTGTTAAAAATTTCAACTTCCCTACCCTTATCCTTATGAGCCCCAATTACGAAAGTTACGGGTAGAAATGACATTACGTTATTAATTTTGAACTTTCCAGAAGGGGCAGGAACTCCCTAACAATTTTAAAGGTGCATCGGTTAACTTTTAGTGGTGCGGGACTGGGCTCTTTTGAAAAATATGATACGAAAATAATAAAAATCTAAAAATGTAAAATGGCCGAAATATAAATAACTATGGTTACTGCTAGTTTTCTTTCTCGTTTACTTGTCTTACTTTTGATTTTCCGCAAAACCCAACTTCTTGTCTTTAGGTTAAAAATTTTACAATTTCTTTCTTAGAGATATCCGTCCTGTGACGACCTTTGCAGTGTTAGGACATTCGATTTTTGTCCTAGGTGATTGCTGCCCTATACCTTTATTTTTCCTATGTCCTTTTACATTTCTAAATTTGACCCGTATACAGGTTCTTCGAGCCGGATAAATTTTTTTTTTGGGTTTTCTTGGGTTTTCTGAATTTTTTTTCTCGATCATGTTATTAGCGTATAGTGGTACTTCGAGCCGGATAGATTTATTTTCTCTTCTTTTTTGTTGTCTAAAATTAATTTCTTTGTGATTTGTGCTGTTGGTATGTTGTTTGATTCGTTGCTTCTGTTGCCTACCCCAATTTTTTAATTTTTCTGGGAAAAATTTATTACGTTCAATTTTACATTCCTAAATATTTTCATTCGATCTACGATGTTCTCAAATATTCCCACACTTCTACTTCGATATTTTGTATAACTATCTGTTATAGGAGACACCCATGATCATGCATTATAATTTAATAATTCGATTTGTTCCTATAAAACTTATTTTAATACAATTGAAGCAAGTGCCTGTAGAATGTTATTAGTATATTTAGTTTAAGTCAAAGTACCTCAATCTATCTCTACTGTTTGATATAACACCGCAAATGTATTCGGTTGTCAACAATCTTTACTTTCTGAAAGTATATGTTCGCTTTATTTAAAAGTAGTAATATCAGTTTATATAGAAGACATTTTCTACATGTGTGATTAGCAAATGCGATTGGATTCGAATTTGACCGTTTTCTTTATCTATTTATGGATTACGAAGACTCTAGAAGTGTTATCTGACATGTGGTGTCCTAGTATTTCAATCGATTATCATATCGTTTCCTAAACTGGGTGTACGTTGATCTTGTTTTTCGTCCAGACATGTATCTTCTGCGTGACTGATTCTATTATTTTAAGAGCAACGCGCACCTTCTGCGAGAAGCTTATATCCTCTGTGCATCGGTAAGTTTCTTATGTGATTATTAATCACTAGAAGGAATTTCCTTTTAGTTCTTTTGCGTAGGCCTGATATTGCAGTTATGGTCGCAGCGTAAATGATCCTGACTACCGTGGTGACGATCCCTCCGTGAGCGAGAATCAAAATGTTTTGCTGTTTCACCTCTACTGACTTAGATACAAGACCAGTATTTCGGCACCTGGGGGTGCTTCCATATTTTTTTGCATTATTGTTTGTCAGAATTTGATGTTGGTGCGTAACCAATGAACTTCAAATAAACTTAAGTCATATTATGTCGACGTGCGGAGCAAGTTTACAAAACCCGTTTAAAAACTAGCTTCACTAGTGTTTCTTGTTACAATAAATTGTTTACTAGAGATTATTCTAAATGTGATATGTTTAACTTAAAATGCTCGTGTAGAAGAAAACATAAGCATTATCTTTTTTGTTCATTACCAATCCCTTTTTTACATGTTACAATACGAAATGCACACTTCGTATTTCAATTATTAAATTGTTCGTAGAATATAACTCTTTTTTAAATAGAAATTTTTTTGTTTTTATTGTCAATAAAAATTTGATGGCGATGTCCTTTCATTATCTATGTGAACCATTCCGTTAGCAGGGCACCTTTGAGTTTCTTTTGTTTTTTATGTTATTGTGATTCGTGCGGGTCCCTACTTTGCCGTCCTTTCTGTTTCTGACCGACCTGTGCGTTTTATGGTCACAATTTAAAGAAAACCATGATGAAATTACATATAAAAATTAAATACTAAACGAGATTTGATACCCGTCAAAATGGCACGTCACAAAACAATGGAAGAATAACAAATTAACATTCTATGCTAAATGTTAAAAATGTGCGGTCTAAAATTTGGAATAACATTTCTTAGTAATGAAAACATATCTTTATTGTGTGTGTGGTATAGGCATTAATCTAGGGATTAATAAATTTCCATAAAAAAAATGGAAGCTATGCGGTATCCATCCCATAGGCAGATCATTGTTACTAACGACTCCTTTTTACTACTTCAAATCAAGAAGAACCTTTAAAAAATAACATTTTCCCAATGCTACAATAGGTCCAAAGATGTTGGAGATGATTTTAAAATAACTTTTAAAAGTTGTTTTTGAACAGGTCGCTAAGGCGGGCAAATGCATGGAATCAAAGATGTTGCTTATACCGGCAATGCGAGCAGACCAGTAAGAGAAGAACGAAATCGGTAACGGAATGTTCGCCTTCATTACGGTGTAACAAAGGAAGTGAGGAGAAAGAGCGAGAAAATGAAATGTCCCACTAAACACAGTTAGACATTGGGGAGGGGGTCCTAAAGAACGAAACGACAGTACACACAAACCGATTCACTTTTTTCTTCGAACAGCTAACCTGCAAGAATAATTAAACACAAAATCACATAGAATAAATATAACTCAGATAAACTCTAGGAATTTGGATAGCAAAACAAAATTAAATTGCAGACAAACATCTGTATTCTCCACTCCTTGTTAAACACTAATTATATCTCTTGTAACAATCAAATCGAAGGGTGTCTTGGAAACAAAACTATGCAATTTCAGCTTCTTACCCCTTAAATATCTCCGCATAATTTAGGATAATAAACTAAGTGGATTTAACCATTGCAATTAATAATGATTTGTTTTGGCGCAGCAAGCAATTAATATTAATAATATTTATTCAGCTGTAAAAACCTACATAATCTAAATACTTGCCTACTGTATTGATGCATACCGAAATCGTTCTCGCTACTGAAACATATAAGTACTAAAAAAACACATATATTTACAATAGTACATTTAAAGATAAAACTCCAAATTATTAGATATATCTTATAGATTAAAGTGTTACTCTTAACATTGCCAGCATGTAAACGCACTACATACCATTCAAGAGTAAAGCAAACAGCTGTCAGTAATCATCATATAGTATTTCTTCACGCAGGCGGTGAAGGGATTTGGTAGCTTAGTTTTAAGAATCGAAGAATATAGGGTACAAATCGTGACTGAAAATATTATCATTTCTATTAAAAGAATCTCTTCCTTCAATTACCTACCAGTCACATAAAAAGAAAACGTACGTTTTTCATGATAAGAATATGCAAATGCCTAATTTAACAGAAAAGGACCAACACGAGCAAGCGCTAAATATTCAGTAAACTCGTTCAACAATTGTATATATAAAATTGTTTTTGGAAGAAATAATCACGGAAATCCCATGAAAATAAAGTACATTTGGGCAGGTAATTATCTTGCCAATATAACACAGGTGCTTTACCTAATTATCCTTAAAGTAGCAACATTCAGGAAATTCCTAATTAGTAAAGATTGTATGTCTAGATAAGGGACCAGAAACATTATGAACAAGCGAACTCGTGAATTTAATAAGGGACGAGCACAATTGGTTGCCTCACTGAGTGGATTTGAAATCATAGAAGTGTAGCAACCCGTAAATTCATGTGAGTAGAAACTAAAATGGTTTTTAAAGTAAGGGGGCAATACAATTTTCAATACGAAATGGAACGTAACACACATTAGAACGTAAGTTTGTTTGCTAATGGGGCTTTAATATAAAAGACGGTCCTTTATTAATCTTTTAATTATTCAAATGCTTACACTGTATTGTAACTGTCAAATCGTTACAGATACGTATTTTAGTTTAGAGCTTGGTTGAAACGAATTTTTCTAAATGCACCAGCCCCACATTGGGTGGCAGTGAAACGATTTTTCTTATTATGTCTTGCACCACGTTGTGAGCAAGTATAACGAAGTCTTCCGACATAACTAGGGGTCTATTCCTTGGGCAGAGCTATGAGAAATGGGGGGGTAAGTCGAAATCTGTTTGTGGATCAAACTTAATCTAAACCAAATAGGCGCCACCAAGTCCTGACTTACTTATGATAATTGCATGGCCTATTTCTAAGGGCGGACGTGGAGACCCAAAGAAAAAAGGATCGCCTTCGCTGACAAAAACCTGTCTTAATAAGGTAAGACGCAGCTCCTGTAAGAAATTGTAATAATTAAATACATAAAAAAGTGGAACACTATTTGTGTCCAGCAAAAATACATAAAGAAGTAGTAAAATAATATTTCCAATATAAAGTTGGCATCAAATACCTACTCATAAGGATGTTAGCTTTATGTGATTAGATTTGATCAAACTTGATCAAAATAAAAAACTTTAATCCTGAACCAATTGTTTACTAAAAAGAACCTCTTTTAAAATAAAATGATTTATACAAAAATTTAATCAATAACTGAATCAATCCATAGTTTTCAACTTCAGGTTTATCTTAATTATTTTTAGTCAAATACTTTACAGTATAATATAAGCTTGTTACACATATAGGGCTCCGACCTGTGCAGATCTGTTCAGGCAGATGACAAATTAATTACTTCTAAAAATGTTAGTATTCAAGTTTTCGTTTTTAAATTACATATGCAAGTTTTAATTTATATTAGGCAAATCTCAAAAATAGTTGTGTTTACATCACTTGTACTAAAGCTGTTCGAGGCATTTGCTTTCAAAAATACATCTGTCAGCAGTATACTGCAGAAAAATATATGACGTCAGTAACACCTGTTGACGTTACTAACAATTCCTAATGAACCAAATAGTTGAAGCTTTTACAAAATTCATGCTTTTACGCATTAAAACAAATTACCGTGTTCCTAGTGTGAAACACATAAATAGAACTTAAAGCTATCTACGAACCAAAAACTGCATTTCTCGCCTTGTTGCAAGGAAGGATGAGATCCTCGTTACTTCATGCGAAGATCACAGCGTTGCAGTATGAACCAAATTCATACAAAACAACTTCTACTATGAAGTCGTTCCACGTGTCGAATCAAATACGATGACGATACATTCTGCAGCCGTTGTAATCCTGTAGTGGAATTACGCCGCCTTACTAAAGTAGTAGCATCTTTACATTGTCTTTGTGTGTCTTAAAAGTTTGCGTAACAAGTGTCGTCCTCTTAAAATTGCCTCCTAAATTTTATATTCTAAAAGTTGCATCGTAAGTTGTAGCAGTATACTTCGTCGCGCTAAATAAATTATCTCAAATTAAACAAGTTAATAATCTTTATACGTTACCAACCGTTATTCAAAGATGTGCTAACTCATCGAAGTGGATTCGCAAATTGCCGGCTTGCAGTCTATGGTACATGTTATTGCTTCTTCCACATATCGCCGACTGACTACAAAACTAGCTCGGGCGGCCGAGGGGGGGCGTCAAACAGATTGTAAATAGCTGTAGATGACACAGATATTTAACCACAAATAGAATACCAAAGGACGATGCGGCTTTAACGTATTACTTTTGTTGTTGAATGTAATTTACTATTGTTTTAATAAAATTGTTAAATAATTCTGGCAATTTTATGGAGGGATTTATTATCAAAAATAAAATTGTTAAATTATTCTCGCAATTTTATGGAGGGATTTATTATCAAAAATAAAATTGTTACACTACCCCTTTCCTAAAAGAAAAAAAATCTTTTTTTAACAAAGAAAAATTTAAGTAAAACAAATACAAAAGATTTCTTTTTTATAAATATATACTAGCCTCTTCTACATTCTTAATTATGATTATGAATTCTCATGAACCTATTAAAACGAGGGGGACAAATATCTAAAAATTTGAGTGTGTCGGTAACTACGTGTACCAAGCGTCCATAGGGAGACAAAATCGGGGAGTCACAATCGGTGTATGTCAAAATTGAGAGAGGTCAAATTAAAAAGTCAAACACTCCACGGGACAAAAAAATTAATCAAAATCTAAATTTATGGTAACCCTTTAACTAGAGTTTTCTTACTCCTACCAAGGCTAGTATCTACTAACTATAACCAAACATATTACAAATTATCTTAATTTCCAAAAATAAAAACTCCACTTCCTGGAGCTCAAGCAGCTCTATCTACCAAAAAAAGGAACGCTACAACATCAAAATAGCATAAAAATTCAAAAAAATTATTATCACAAAGTGATAATCAAAACTAAGGTAACCTAACCAACAGGTTACTTACAAAAATCGAATACAAAATATTATTATCACAAAGGGATAATCAAAACTAAGGTAACCTTACCAACAGGTTACTTACAAAAATCGAATACAAAATATAATTATCACAAAGTGATAATCAAAACTAAGGTAACCTAACCAACAGGTTACTTACAAAAATCCAATACAAAATATTATTATCACAAAATGATAATCAAAACTAATGTAACCTAACTAACAGGTTACTTACAAAAATCGAATTCAAAATCGAACCAGTTAGGGCTGTAATCTCCCACACCCTACTGATTATCCTATCACTAATTTTTCAAACTACACATCACATTAGTGATGGATCAAATGTCGAGGTTTACCGTGCAAACCTCTGACCTTATCAAACAAAAATTTCTGAAAGGTCCGAAATAAGGGAAAGAATAAGCCAATATTCTCTCTACCTAAATATGTAGAAATCAGGACTAGCAACTTAAATAGTCAACTTATTTCTACTCTCTAATGACGTCTTCGAATGGTATCTTCTAATGATATCTTTTAAAGACATCTTCTAATAACATCTCCTAATAACATCTTCAAATAACATCTTCTAATAAAATCTTCAAATAACACGCGACGAAATCAACCAGTATGCACACAAATGCACTCCACAAAACTACTACACAAAACCTTAACCACATGTTTCAATTATCAAACAAAATTTTCAAACTAAATGAGTTACAAAAGGACAATCTCCATTTAGTATTAGTTACACACACTAAATCAAAAATCCGAACAAAACGAAGCAAACAACTATTGTTTTTTACGATCAAAGAAATTACTAGACTGGAACTAATCGTCAGGATCATCATTCTCATCTGTATATGATGCTTCAACGGGTTTCAAGTCCTTAACATGCCATTTTCCGGCTTTTGTTCCATCCTCATTCTGTAATTCATACACTAAATTGGAATGTTTTTTACGAACTTTACACAAAATGAACTTTGGAGCTAACTTAGCGGAGAATTTATCACCCGCACTCGAAAATACCTTATTAGTCCTCCAAACGCTTTCTCCGAGTTGGAATGAAATGTCTCTTCTTCTAAGATTGTAGCGTTTACTCGAACGTTGATAAGCTACATGTAAATTTTCACGGACATTCCCAAAAATATCAAACAAAGGTTGACGATCCAAAACATAGGAAGGTCTACTACTTGAAACAACATCTACATCCTCACCGGGTTCAAAATTGTTACTATATGCTTTTCCACTTAAGGGTACCTGACGACCAAAGACTAAAAAATTTGGAGAATAATTGGTGGATTCGTGTTTTGCTGAATTAACTGCGTACTGAATTTTTGATATCTCATTATCCCAGGTATCATGTTCTTCTACGTAAGAACGGATTGCAGTACCAACTGTCTTATTAATTCTTTCTACAAAATTGCATTGAGGAGCATAAACAGCATTGAACCAAATCTTTTGGATTTCGTACCTTGCACACAAAGCTTTAAAAACACGTCCAATCAATTGTGGACCATTATCACAAATAACAAATTGTGGTACTCCGTAGACAAGAAACACGTCCAATCAATTGTGGACCATTATCACAAATAACAAATTGTGGTACTCCGTAGACAAGAAACACTTTATCTTCCAAAAATTTTCTATCAAATGTGCCTTGGCACTGCGCAAAGGTTGTAAAATCGAATACTTGGAGAACCAGTCCCCAACAACTAAAAGCCATTTTTCTGCTTTTGAATCATCAATAAAAAACTAATGACGACGATAGCTAACAAAAAAATCAGTGTTCAGGTACACTTTCACCCTACTACCAACCGAACTGTCAAAACAACTACAATGCTTCACAACGCCTAAATTTGCTAGAGTGACAAATCCTCTACGAGTCTCACCTAGACTAACAATACAAAAATTACATCAACTCAATAAAAAAAATATGATGCAAAAAATTCTAGAGCGCCTAACTCACCTCGAGTCTCGTCTAGACTTATGTAATGCTGAGCGACCAACTCTTCCTGAGTCTCGTCTAGACTAACATACTGCTGAGCGACCAACCACGACGACAAGTTCCGCCTAGACTAAATTGCGTTGCAATGCTGATCTAAATAAAAATCTGCTAACAAAATCAAAAACGTGCTTATGCACAAGAGCAATTCTCAAATGACATAACGACAGCTCACTCCAATGTACCCTCAAAATAGAATCTGTAGCCTTATCATCAAATTCGGACAAAAATGTTCTTTATTGACTCAAGCGAACTAAACTCCAGGCTTATCAGCTTCTTTAGCTAACAGTCTTCCTAAAATTTTTCTTCTCTCCAACACTGGTCTCTCACTCACTACTCCTCTAATTTTCAGTTCATACTCCAGTTCCTCTTTAAGTAGACAAACAATTTGGAATTTTTCCGACATGATTGCAATAGCCTAATATTTTAATGAAATCAAACTGATAAATCTAAATGATTTGAGCCTTACGAAAATTGTCAAAACAAATTCGGGCAACTAAAGGTAAGAGTCAAAAAGTGTATTTGGTAAAATAAATTTTGCCAAAACAATATCAAAAAAAATTTATTGGGTCAAAACAGAATGAAAGTTAAAAATAAATTTGACTAAGGTAATTAATTGACTGAATGGGGGTTAACGTCTCAACCAAACTTATATCAAGAGCAAATTTAAACAAACAAATCTTAATGCAAAATAAACTTTGAGCAAACAAATCTCGAAGCAAAATAATTTTTGAACAAACAAATTTCGAAGCAAAATAATTTTTGAACCAACAAATTTCGAGGCCTAGACGTTGGGCGCCAGTGAAACGAATTTTTCTAAATGCACCAGCCCCACATTGGGTGGCAGTGAAACGATTTTCCTTATTATGTCTTGCACCACGTTGTGAGCAAGTATAACGAAGTCTTCCGACATAACTAGGGGTCTATTCCTTGGGCAGAGCTATGAGAAATGGAGGGGTAAGTCGAAATCTGTTTGTGGATCAAACTTAATCTAAACCAAATAGGCGCCACCAAGTCCTGACTTACTTATGATAATTGCATGGCCTATTTCTAAGGGCGGACGTGGAGACCCAAAGAAAAAAGGATCGCCTTCGCTGACAAAAACCTGTCTTAATAAGGTAAGACGCAGCTCCTGTAAGAAATTGTAATAATTAAATACATAAAAAAGTGGAACACTATTTGTGTCCAGCAAAAATACATAAAGAAGTAGTAAAATGATATTTCCAATATAAAGTTGGCATCAAATACCTACTCATAAGGATGTTAGCTTTATGTGATTAGATTTGATCATACTTGATCAAAATAAAAAACTTTAATCCTGAACCAATTGTTTACTAAAAAGAACCTCTTTTAAAATAAAATGATTTATACAAAAATTTAATCAATAACTGAATCAATCCATAGTTTTCAACTTCAGGTTTATCTTAATTATTTTTAGTCAAATACTTTACAGTATAATATAAGCTTGTTACACATACAGGGCTCCGACCTGTGCAGATCTGTTCAGGCAGATGACAAATTAATTACTTCTAAAAATGTTAGTATTCAATTTTTTCGTTTTTTAAATTACATATGCAAGTTTTAATTTATATTAGGCAGATCTCAAAAATAGTTGTGTTTACATCACTTGTACTAAAGCTGTTCGAGGCATTTGCTTTCAAAAATACATCTGTCAGCAGTATACTGCAGAAAAATATATGACGTCAGTAACACCTGTTGACGTTACTAACAATTCCTAATGAACCAAATAGTTGAAGCTTTTACAAAATTCATGCTTTTACGCATTAAAACAAATTACCGTGTTCCTAGTGTGAAACACATAAATAGAACTTAAAGCTATCTACGAACCAAAAACTGCATTTCTCGCCTTGTTGCAAGGAAGGATGAGATCCTCGTTACTTCATGCGAAGATCACAGCGTTGCAGTATGAACCAAATTCATACAAAACAACTTCTACTATGAAGTCGTTCTACGCGTCGAATCAAATACGATGACGATACATTCTGCAGCCGTTGTAATCCTGTAGTGGAATTACGCCGCCTTACTAAAGTAGTAGCATCTTTACATTGTCCTTGTGTGTCTTAAAAGTTTGCGTAACAAGTGTCGTCCTCTTAAAATTGCCTCCTAAATTTTATATTCTAAAAGTTGCATCGTAAGTTGTAGCAGTATACTTCGTCGCGCTAAATAAATTATCTCAAATTAAACAAGTTAATAATCTTTATACGTTACCAACCGTTATTCAAAGATGTGCTAACTCATCGAAGTGGATTCGCAAATTGCCGGCTTGCAGTCTGTGGTACATGTTATTGCTTCTTCCACATATCGCCGACTGACTACAAAACTAGCTCGGGCGGCCGAGGCGTCCGAAGGGGGGGGGGGGCGTCAAACAGATTGTAAATAGCTGTAGATGACACAGATATTTAACCACAAATAAAATACCAAAGGACGATGCGGCTTTAACGTATTACTTTTGTTGTTGAATGTAATTTACTATTGTTTTAATAAAATTGTTAAATAATTCTGGCAATTTTATGGAGGGATTTATTATCAAAAATAAAATTGTTAAATTATTCTCGCAATTTTATGGAGGGATTTATTATCAAAAATAAAATTGTTAAATTATTCTCGCAATTTTATGGAGGGATTTATTATCAAAAATAAAATTGTTACATGGTTATACACATTGCGTAATTTTACACAAATTTCAGTAATAAAAGAAACAATTTAATTAACTAAAGAATGATTTACCTTTAATTATAAAGGTAGTTAAGGGAGGCTTTTGCTTTTTGATAAATCAGCTCTTGCGTCTAAATGTACGTCAGGGTCTTCAGTAGGATCAACGACGGTTTTTTACAAATTGGCAGTAAAGTTGGTTACTAACCTACAACATTCGGAACAAGATAAAGGTAATTAAAGGAAACGGTAGAAATTCCACAGGTAGAATTTACTGCGTACTTCATGCACTATCTGTACACGTTGATCCTCTAAGGTAGTTCAAGATAGACCCCGTAAAAGCGCGCGCTTTCACAAGAACTCGTCATAATCCCACCGATCGTCGAACGTTTTCATGGGCTAGAGCAATAACCGCACATTCTTCAAGACGTGTAGAAAGGCTTATCCGACCGATTACATACAATAAACTATTGGTTTCTGGCCTACAATGCATGAGAACTTAACAATAGTAATTTACGTGCAATAACCTAATTTATACTACATAAATAACGATGGGAAATGTTTCCCTTTTGGATTAAAAAAACTCCTATATTTAATATTAAAGCAAAACTCTGTGGAACCAATGAAGCGTAACAGTTGCATGAAAGCTTCAAAGAGAAAAACAAAAAGGTCTCTTTGTACAAGAACTCATATATATATAGAAAACTTATATTAATTAATATCTGTAGGCATTACCTGATTTTTTAAACCGCAGCAATCCTTGCGATGCCAAAAAACGGCAATAAGTAGCCACCCGATATTCAGGCTACATAGTCTGAGCGCGCAAGGGTTTTGTTTGCCGCCACACCTACCGCACAAAATTAGTCGGGATGTATGATACCAAATACTTAAAACTAATACTTAAATTCACTAATAAATTAAATACAAATTGATACCACTGCATTAACAATACATAATTTCTTAATTCTATCCTATCAAATACAAAATTAAAAGGCAGGTTGGCTCTTTTCTTTTGCAATACATTCTACCTTTGGTCATAAATACCAAAGGTTTGGAACATCAAATATATAAAGTACGTTCTCAAAGATATTTTTCAAAGAGAAAGATATAAATAATTTATTTGCTTTGCAGCAACGGTAAGATAAAATATCATCTCAAAGATAATTCCAAAGAGAAAGATAAATACATAACTATTTAAGGTTTAGAGTATTATTTAGATAAAGGTAAAATCTTCAAGATATTTTTCGAGAAAAAGATAACTAGCCAACCATTAATGGTTTCATACATTAATTAGACAAGACAATATCTGCAAGATATTTTCAAAGACAAAGATACACACAAAATGTTAATGGTTTAATCTAATAATAAAGTAATATAATAGAAAAAGATAACGTAAAAATTATTTTGGTTCGTAGGTCCTACACTTGGCAAGATACACCACCCCCTATACATATAAATAATACAGAGAAACTCCTAGAGGAGTAGAGTGATCACGCAGGATCCTACAAAGGCACTTTTCTCGTGCCCTCCAAAAGAAGAAGTTCTGTGAAACGGTACTCCTTCACATGCACAGCATGAAAGACCGGATAACAATGGGGATGTAGTCCTCTGCGTTGATTAAGGGAAGGTCAACCCGCAGACCAAATCAATAACAAATTCACTGTTGGCGGCTTTACGTAGACGCAGCGAAAGACCGTGGCGATACAAGACTAGACGAAGACCCCCATACCCACGGCCCAATGTCATCAAGTAACAACTCCACAACTATACAGCAACTTAAAAAGTAAAAGAAAAATAGAAGCTATATAAAACATAAAAGGGAGATGAGATGTTTTGAGATTATAGTAACCAGATCGAAGAGATAAAGCGATAGAAAAAACGGCGGATAACGAAGCACTATTTGACTAGCCAAAATGTAGCCATCAGCCCGGAGTGGGGGAGCTTCGTTTTTATGTGATGGACGGTTGTCTCAGGACTAAGACGTCCAACGAAAGAAAAAAATAAGCTTGAAACGGGGATAGAGGGATATGAAAGATAGACTTTTAGGATAAACGTCTTAGAGAAATGGTAGAGAGTGGAGAATATCCGTATTAAAATAGATCGATCAGAAGGACCACCTGCAACATCAGCTATAAAATAAACCCTATACCAACACGTTGATATTTAAAAATAACTAGCCTCCAAATGAGACATAGACAAATCATTTTCCTATTGATCGTATCAACTGCGATAAGAAAATCAGACAAAGGTAACACGACCAACTTAAATATACCCATACAGTAATTTCAAAGACAAGTAACTGCCACAGACATACAAAAATAATTATTGGATATACAGTTAATCGAAGATAAATGTAGAAAAATTTTCAATATACATACCAAAAACAATAAAGAAAAATGTTGAAACGATAACGGCGATAGTCCCTCACCAACACGTTCAGACAAAACAAAAATGTATTAACTTCGTATGATATAAAACAGTTGGTAACGGAATTTGCAACCAATGATTGAAATATATGTGATAGAAAACCCACCGAATAAAAATTTTGGTATTCGCAACTTTGGAAATCGAATTCTACTACGGATGCTTAGTCTGCGAATCTACCGGGGGGAGGGGGGGGTGTAAATCAACAATCCGACATCAGCTAGTAAAAGTCCTAAAGATTCACAGAGTTGAAATGAAAGATATGTCAACCAGGATTTAAAAAATGTAGTAGCTTATGTAATAATACGTATCATCATCATTAGGTCTTCAGTCCTAGAACTGGTTAGACGCGTACCATCATTGTTCCCTATTCTGAACTAACCTACAGATTTCCCTGAAATATGCACAGTTTGCATCTATAACTGTCTGATCTAGGTCTACATCTACCTCTTTTTTCCTATCTCTGCTTGTAATATATCACATACTATTCCCCAAAAATGCCTTAGAATGTATTCCGCCCTACTATTTCTCTTTTTCCCCAGATATCCTTGTTCCCCTACTATTTCTGTAACTTATTTGTTATTATCTTTGTCTGTCCATGCTATCGTCCTCATACATCTGAAGCACATCATTTCAAAAGGCTGCTACCGTTTTTCTGTCTGCGTTTCAGACCGTATTTCATAGGCATACTGTGCTGTGCTCCACACATATGCTTTCAACAATTTTCATCTTATTCTATGTTTGTTGTCTTTCCTCATAGGCGATGTTCTTTCTTGTTAGATGCAGTTCGATCACTTTCTATTGTTTTACAGTTATATGCCCTATTTCTCCACCTTCAATGGTTGTGAAGGGAGGTAAGCAGTCTGTGGCTGCCAAGTTCCCCCAACACTTAACCATTTGGCGATTTAATATATTTTCCAATTTATCTTTTCGCACAGTCAACATTAGTTGCAGGTATTTCGCAGCCATTAGGTTTTCCGTCTCAAAACTGGTTGGACACGTACCTGCACTTATTTATATTCTGAGCTAGCCTGCATAGTTCCCTGAAATTCTCACACAGCATGTGTATTCCGGTTAATCTTCTTTGGGAATTAAACCACTCATAGTTTTTAAAATCAACTTTATTTACGTTTCGATCCATGACCTAGGATCGTTGTCAAAATAATAATAAAAACTTCAAGTTTGACATTTATGACATAAATTGAAGGTGACTTTGATTTATTGATGTTTGAAATATTTGGCTTGAGTATACTAAGCAAAAATTTTTAAAGTTTAACAGAATGATTACCTTCAATTTGTGTTGCGACCTGGGATCCGCTTTCTTTAGGTAGCCAATACGCTTAACGTGAAATCAGCTGATTAATTTTTATTGGTGAATTTCATAATAATACGTATAATAGCGAGATAAAAAGCGAAAATTAAAGAGAAGTGATATTATTTAAGTGTAGTAAGGAATAAACAACAAAAATTTTAAAACTAAGAACGAGGTAGATATCATTTTGAAAAGAATGAAATAAAGGTCGGAAACGATTCAAGGTTTGGAGGCCAGGTATATTTATAAACGACAGGCTAAGTGTAAAAGGTATCAATTGAATGTAGGTAGAAGTTAACAAAATGAAAATTCAATGGCACGATATTTATATTGAGAAGATAACATCAAAAGATTCAAATAATGATAGAGAAGAGAAAATATATTTAGATAAAGGTACAAACATAGGGATTTAGGAACAGTTGAAAATGGTTTTAAATCTTTAATGAGCCCATGGTTCCTGAAATTTATCATCAGATTCTTGTAATAAATTATAAATTAATATAGGGACCATTATGATATGGTTTAAGGTAAAATTTGAAGTTAGTTTTAGAAGGAAATTCTTAGTTGTATTAGATAAAAAATAATTTGATTGCGTATTTAATTTTAGAATGTCAAAGGTAATTTTATCTAAGTTTACATGTACAAAATTCATATTGGTAATTCAATATTAAGATAGAATCAGTCACCAACACGTATACCTTAGAAAGTGTAGATATTTACTTTTTAAAGATACTAAATTAATTTTTTTATACAAAAAATTCATTAGACACAAACAGTACACCTAGTAAGGATACCTAGCTAAATTTGTATATTTATAAAGGTAGTTAATAACCTGAATTTTATAATTAAGGGGTAAAAGCAATCAATATTTTATTTATTATAAAAAAACCTCAAACTATATCTGAAAGTGAATGGTTATATTTTTTTATAGAATTTTTTCTTGTAACGGATATCGTATAAATTTGATACGAGAATATAAAATAGTATTCATTTGTTTCCAAGAAATTTTTTATTACAATCGTTTTTTAGAGATAAAGGTGTTATTTTTTGACAACAGGTATAGGCAAATAACTCTTAATTTAAAGTAATAGAGAGGTTACTCACACTTATTTAAATAAAAATGTCCAAATAATATTTCGTAAATCACAGAGTTTATTTTAATGCGTCTATTATTAGAAAACAATCAAAACCCTTAGATAATTTGTCACAAACTACTAAATTTTGTAAAAATAGATGATAATATTTAATATTTCGGAAATTAGAACAGTTAATGTTTTAATTCAACATAGCGGCTCCACTAAAAATTGACGTGGAGGTAGTCCGTAATGTCGGTAATTTCATAAAACAATTTATTTATTGTAATTTAAAAGAAAAATATACTGTATCTAATATTTAAGATTAGAAAAGAAATAATCTAAGGTAAAATAAACAATTTTAGCACATGTTAAACCAGAAAAAAACAACCGCTAATTGACGCCAAATTGTATAGGGATGTTGTACTTTAGGCAAGTTAAAGATGCTCAGGAACATCAAACTAGGTGATTTATTCATAATTCAAAAGTTTGCACGATTTATATTATGTATATGTATATACTCCAAATCTCAATCATGCGGCGAACGTCGATATTATCAATCGCGTGTATAGTTTATGTCTACCGCCTAAAACACTAGATAGTTATTGCAAAGTTCATTTTACCAATTTTTTTAATAAAGTTTTCCCTTATTTGACATTTACACATGCGCAATTACACCTATAATGTTTGTACTTTATTAAAATACAGGATACCTTTATTTAATTTAAACACAGACAGGGAATGCTTTTATTTAAGGCGCCTTAATTTTGACATATGCCAAATGCCTAACGTACAAACTTACAATTAATTGTCTGCTTTGTGTATAAATATAGCGAAATAAATGGTTTTTTGTAGTGTTGTTTCCGTAATTAAATTTAGAAATATAATGTCCAAGTTTATAACATGAAAATAGTACATTACATTACTAGCGTGGAAAGTGACCCATTTCACACGAGTGGAAGAGTATTGCGCACGAGGCGTCAGCCGAGTGCGACTATTCCACGAGTGTGAAATGTCACTCCACGCGAGTACTGTACACTATTTTCCGACGACCACCACTAATAACAATTACGAAATAGTTATTTTTATGCTTATTTGCAATAAATGTGTATGCAATAATGCAAGACAGACAGACACCTATAAAATTTATTTGACGTTTTGATGTTGAAAATTCGAACACCTACTTTGTTTTTATAAAATCCGCGAATCTGTTGCTTTTAGCGTATGCATTCTCAATTTTTATTGAAGAAATCATTTCAATTACCAACTAATATGAGTAATTACATCTTTAAGTAAAACGGAAACTGTCAGTATCGATTTAACTATGGGTATTTTAAACTGTTATTAGCCAAAACGAAACGAATGAATGCAAAAAGGTAGAAACCGGCAGTCGTTTGGGTTGCCTAGGTAACTAGCATACTAACATCAGTCATATCACTCTAGAGTTGAAAAGTATTTCAACACCAGAGTGATATGTACTTTCGCACTCTAGAGTGATATACTTTACTTTCTACATAAATAAGTAGTGTGTAATCTGTTGTTTTCACAAGTGGTCGTCGGAAAAGATATAAAACGTCAACGTTCTAAATACGAGGATGCTGTTTTGTAATGCTTTTCCTAGAAGTAAACTGTAAAAATCCTATTGAAAACAGATATGCTATATGCTTGGAAAGAAGTAAAAACAGTGTCTTGAAGTAAACTCAAAAAGTATTCCGTGAAAACACTTTGACAACACACACAAATGTTATCGAATCAGTGGGAAATAAAAGCCTCAAATAATAAAAAAAGGTTCATCTTTGTGTGAATACAATTTCTTTGATTTTTTTCAATATAGTTAAACATGTAGGTCACCTTATCACAAAAGAGATTAATTCTTTATTCCTTTTTAAAACATAACCTATAGATATAGAATACTAAACATATTTGTCAGAATAAAGAGTAAGGGAAAAAACACTTGCACTAACACTCCTTTAGATTGGATGCAAACTTTTAAAAAAGGATACTTTATTTGAAGATTCTTTTAATAAAGTCTGCTTGGAATGAGTTTGCAACAACTCTCTAATTTCAAGTAGGTAATTTTAGTAAAATTCTTTGAAGTAGGAACGACAAAATAAAGCGGACGCAAATTTATTATAAAGGTTATAAGGTGCGTTAAGCGTACAATTTCAGAAACATTGAAAATTGCTAAACATTTTGTACCTTTGTTACCTATTTTTAGGTTTTTTTTAATGAATTGTTACGTTTATTTTCAGCATAAATTAATTACCCTATTTTTCTCCCTTATTAATTCAATACCCGCTCGAATAAATTCTGTTTCTACTGTTAAATCCTTCAACATAATTAATAATAAACACGTTCTCGAATAAATTCCTCAACTTAAATCTAGTTGCTTTGAAACGACAAGTAGTAGTAGTAGTAGTAGTATCTTTATTATTATTATTACTATAAATACAAAAACAATCAATATCAAATATGATTTATATAATTCAATAAACCCTAGCGAGATTTAGGCTATAGAGCCCACTCTTACACCTAACTAGGGATATATACATATATATATACATACACACACATACATACATACATACATATACATACACATATATATATATATACATATATATACATACATACACACATATATACATATACACACACACATACATGCACAAACATACACATACACACATATATACATATTCATAAATACACATACACATAAACGAATGTATAAAGAAATGCATACTTACACATATACGTACACATACATTTATTCATGTATTGGGCCTTAAATCTTTAAAAAATCCAAATATTTATTAATAATTTGAAAGCAGGTACTCGCAATATCCTTTTTTGAATTTAATTAATGTAGGAAAGGCTTTTATATTATCGGGAATAGAATTCCAAAGGATTGAAGCAGATACAACAAAAGATGAACGAAACATTTCAGTATGGTGTATGGGAATAGTTAGAGTATGATAATTTCTTGTGTTATGATGTCCAAGTGATAAAGGAGCAAATTTTGAACTTAAATATAATGGGCCAAGATTATGAACTAATTTATAGAGCATCATAGCAATATGTAATTGACGTTGTTCATTTAATTTTAACCATGATAATTGTTTAAAGAGGGGTGTTATATGATCACGACGTTTAGCATTGTAGATAAATCTAATACAACTATTTTGTGTCTTTTGTAACCGACTGCTATTAACTAAGGGTAAATAATGGTATACAACATCACAATAGTCAAATAAAGGCTGTATGAGAGATCGGACAAGGCGAACCTTAAGATTGAAAGGAAGAAAACGCTTTACTCGGTTTAGTGAATGAAGTGAAGCAAAACTTTTGGCATATATAGGTAGTATGGTTTTCCAAGATAAACTAGGATCGATTATCACACCAAGATTTTTAACTGAAGAAAAAGTGTTATAGTTGCATTGTTTATTTCTAATTTAGGAATATTTAATAAATTAATTTTGCTTAATAACTTACGGCTGCCTAATAAAATTGCCTGACATTTAGATGGATTTATTGAAAGTTGGTTATCTTCGCCCCAAGATTGAATTTTAGCAAGATCAGCATTAAGATTAGCTACAGCACGTGTAAGATCATTAGCATAACAATGATAGTAAATTTGTATATCGTCAGCGTAACAATGATATTTACTAAATTGCAGAATTTGAGGAAAATCTTGAATATATAATGAAAACAAAATTGGGCCAAGTATACTTCCTTGTGGGACTCCTGCCTGTAAGTTAGCCCAGGTAGACCAACGATCACATTCTTCTGTAACAACACGCTGCTTACGATCTATTAAATATGAATGAATCCACATAATTGCGTTGTCTGAAAAATTATTAAGTACCTTTAGCTTGGCTAGTAGTATTTCAAAATTTACATTATTAAAGGCAGAACTAAAATCTAGTAGTACAAGGATCGTGAGTTGTTTATTATCCATTGCTTTTTTTGCATCATCAATTACTCGAATTAGAGCCGAAGATGTATTATGATTCTTTCGAAAACCAGATTGAAATTGATCAAATAGATTATTGGAATTCAAGAAATCAGATATTTGATCCAATGCTATATATTCAATGGCTTTAGATAAAGTAGGAAGAATGCTAATGGGACGATAATCAGATGGGCAAGATGGTAATGATTTTTTAGGTAAAGGCCTAACTAATGCTTGTTTCCAACATTTAGGAAATGTGTTGGTACAGAAAGATTGATTAATAATAGAAACAATTGTATCTAGTGCCGAAGGGAGTATTAGCAAGAGCATTGCTTTAGATATTTCATCAAATCCTGTAGCACTTGATTTTATGCGTAAAATGGATTTAGAAACTGTATCACCATCAATAGTACTGAAGGTGAATTCTGGACAAACAGGAGTATTAAAATTGGTTATGTTTTGAATATTATTTTCAATACGATGGTGGGCAATATTGTTGATTGAAACAAAATGATTATTGAGGTCATTTAAATCAAGAAATGTTATAATTCGAGTAGGAATTTTACCTACACCAAAAGATTTTAGTTCCTTCCAAGTTTTTGCACAATTTAGATTTGGTGATAAGGAATATAGGTAACGTATTTTTGAGTTTCTAATGAGTTGCTTTGTTTTGTTACGTAAAAATTTATAATGCTTATGATTTTCAACGGAGGGTAAATGTTTAAAATTCTGTGCTGCAACATCTCTCATGCGTCTAATTTCTTGTATTTGATTAGTTAGCCAGGGAGCTTTAGGTTTGGTTATACGTATGGTTTTAAATGGGGCATGAGTATCAAGAAGATCATTAACAAACGTATTAAATTTTTGGAGTTTGGAATCAACATTAAGGAAATTACTTATATCATTCCAAGGAATCATATTAGAATCGTTTTTAAAATGTTCAATATCCATATGCTTAAAATCTCTGCATCTTTTACGTTTTTGAATAATTCTAGGCGGTTTCATAGTATAAGAAACGTAAATAAGGTCATGTTTAGAAATGTCAAGAACGGGTATTTGACCAAAAGAAACGGCTTTATCTTTAATCGAAACTATAATATGGTCTATACGAGAATGAACTTCCCGAAGAGGAGTTACTAGATGGTGCGTTGCCGTAAGAGGTAATATATGTAGATTACAAGAAGATGTAATCGTTTTTAATTGGATAACATCACTTGTATCGTTATTTAGATTTATATTAAAATCACCTAGTATAATTACATCATTATAGGAAGGCAAGTATTCATACAATGCATCTTCAATGTCGGTTAAGTAACCAGTATTTGGTGGACGATATACAACACCAATTAAAATTTTTTTGATTATTAAAAGAAATTTCTACAAATAAATATTCGGGTCTGGACCGGTATACAGATTGTGACGAGGTTATTATTTTAGTTTTTAAATCATCTCTTACAAATAGTGCTACGCCACCTCCACGTTGTTGCATGCGATCATTCCTTAGCAAATAGTAGCCATGTAAATTAACAAGTCCGTTATGAAGAGAAGGTTTAAGCCAGGTTTCTGATACTGCGATACAATGTGAATCACTGGAATCAAATATTTCAGTAAAATTGTCAAATTTGCTCAGTAGTGATTCTGAATTTACATGGCAACAATGGAAAGCCCTTGGATATTTATGTAAAGCTTGTTTGATACGATTGGAGGTAGATGGAATATTAGGTAATGATGAAAGAGTGTTATTGCCAATATCAATGCTATCAAGAGTATTTGTGTCAATATTACATAAGTCAAAAAAGCAATCAGCCATTGAGTACTATTAAACTAAACAAAAAGATAAAGGATTTCTGAAAGATAAAAGCCCATCATTTATCATCAAATATAAAACTGCAGCCACACAAAAAGAAATATATAATAACAGATACAAAACTAAGTATAGATGAATATTTTTATAAAATACGAACTTTAAATTGCAAACAAAAACAAATTGAAATTTTATATAAGTACTACATACAAAATAATCCTGCATGGTAATTCAAATAAAGATTAAATAAACCAAAATAAAGATTAAAAATTGTTCGGTAACAATAATATAAAATAACTTTATTGCATATGCTTTACCACTGCTATTCTTTTAAGTTCATTGAGTGATTTAATCTTCCAAATTTTATTATCAAATTTTATACAAATTATACCACTGGAGGTCCAAGTATTACGGTTGCCTATTAGATTTGTAGCTTCTTTTAATAATATAGAACGTTGTTTTGTTAAATCTTCTTTAATTACGACATTACTTCCTTTGAGTTTCATTTTGTTTCTATAAACGATATCCTTTACTGAGCGATTTAAAAATTTTACTATAACAGGCCGGTTCATTCCTTTTTTATAGTTGGGTAAACGATGACAGTAATCGATATCTTGTGAATTGATGTTTATACCTAATTTATCAGAACAAATTTTTTGTATCACCTGTTGTGTGTTTTCATTAGGAAATTCTTCTATTCCAAAAAAAAAAAATCGTAAATTATTTAATCTTGAATATTGTTCTAGTGAATCGTATTTATCAACAAGCTCGTCAATTTTCTTCTGTGCGTCGTCTAATCTGTTTTGCATAATATTAACTTCTTGACGTATGGCATTAGTACTTTCTTCAACTAAACAACGTACTTGTTCACTTATTTGACTGACTATATTATTGATAAAACTAGGTGAATTTAGAATTTTTTCTACTATACGCTGAACCATCGCATCTTCTTTATCCGTAGATCGTAAATGAATCGTTTCTGGCATTTTTATTTTAGTGATGAATTATTGAAAGAGGAATTAGCAGCGGTTAAGCAAACGTAGTCTACTCGTAGTAACTATTCATTAGAAATTTGGTGCAAAACATTTTTAAAGTTCAGTTTAATAATACAAAAATATTTTGTAAAATATCAACTGTCAAAGTCTGTCAAATTTTAAACTAAATAATTTACAAAATACCTTTTCTTCCAAGTTTTGTAGCTTTTTAATAGCTTATCCAGTTCACAAAATTGAATATTATTGGATGAACATTCTTTAGTGTATTAATTAATGCTGTTTATCAGTAAAAAGTTACAAAAGCCGCAGCGAACTAAATAGTTATATCCTGTTTCAGGTACCCGTTATCTTTGTATACATTACGACCACCTATAATGATTTTCTCTATTGTTTCAATGTAAAAACTTGTTGAAATAAAATAGCACACTATCTGATAAAACCCGGGTTTTCCAGTTTTAATCGCGCTTTGATAAGCGAGGATTTGCAGTTGGAATTCCTGTTATTTAAACCATTGTTAAATTTGCTTCTACAGCTTGTGCGTCGACATATTTTCTACATTATTCGTCACCTTATTTCTAAAGCAGTGCACGTCTGTTTATTTTCTGTTCGACAACTAGGTGTCTTGCGTGGATTGCTTTTTTAGCTGGAGGCTAAATGGGTTCTTCCTTTCTGTAGACCAACTGCTTTTGTCCGTAGGTCGTTGCTGTAGTTACGATGCCAGGGTGAATGGATCCTGAATAGCGCGGCGTTTCTGTGTTGACTCACTCCCGACGGTTTTCAAGCTAAGTATCCGGACACCTACAGGTATGCTACTCGTTTCCTTTTGTGTGTTGTGTCAATGGGATATTCCGTATCAACATTTGGTGTAGTTATGTGACAAGAAACGTCACATTGTAAAACTATTGTTCGTTGCTGCTAATCGATATTATCGCTCTACATGTGTGATGTACCTGTGTTAAAAGTATTGGACAGACACGCGCTTATTCCTTTGTACTGATTAGTTTATTTTACAAACGGTACTATGTACGATTTAAAAGATATCTGACAAAAGCTCCCACACGTTAATTCATTCCTACTAATTAGTTATCTTACAAAAAGTATTAGGTGAAACTTTAAAAATGCTTGACAAAAGCTCTCACAGGTTTATTTACTACTGATTAATTTTATTTTGTGTAAATACGAGATGCGCACTTCGTATCTAATATACTAAATTGTTCATATCACCTAATTGTTTGCTTTCAAATAGTAACGCTTAATTTATTGCTCTTGCTCGTTTGTACAGAATCCGTTATTTATTTTTATTTGTTAATAGATCATCGAGGGCGGTGTGTTTTTTGTTTCTTTTTGGTATGTAGGCGAATCCCACTCTCCGCGTTTAATAATTAGCCTGGTACTTACTTTTCTTCCGGCTACGTCTAGGTACGTAACAGAATCAAAAATCAAATGATATACTACGATATGTTCCACAAGTATCTTGATTGTAATTCAAAATCATTATACTCTTAAATTAAACAAAAGAGTGATAGTTACTTGTTGAACACAACAGAAAAAAATATCTTCTCATTCACCGAATAAAAGTCGGGCCGGGCCGTCAATTTTTATTTTGGGCCGGGCCGGTTACCTTTCTGCGTCGGGCCGGGCCGGGCTTATTAAAAGCCCGGCCCGGCCCGGCCCGAGACCATCCCTAAAATTGTAACTGTAAAATAGTTACAGATACGTATTTTAGTTTAGAACTTGGTTATACAGATGGCATAATCTTACACAAATTTCAACAATGAAAGAAACAATTTAATTAACTAAAGAACGGCTTGCCTTTAATTATAGAGTTTAAGGTAGGCTCAGCGTCCTTTGCTTCTTGGTAAACCAGCTCTTGGTCTAAATGTACGGCAGGGTCTTCAGTAGGGTCGACTGCGATTTTTTACAAATTAGCAGTAAAGTTGGTTGCTAACCGACAACATTCGGAACGAGATAACGGTATTTAAAAGGAATGTAAGAATTCACAAGTAAATTTCACTGCGTACTTCATGCACTAACTGTATGCGTCGATCTGGTAAGATAGTTCAAGATACACCCTTCCAAAATGCGCTTTTCACATGAACTCGACATTATTGTACCGACCATTCAACGTTTTCATTGGTTAGGGCAATAACCGCGCATTCTTCAAGGCGTGTGCAAAGGCTTAATCGACGGATTACATACCATAAACTGTAGGTTCTTCACCTATAGAGCATGAGAACTTAACAAGTGCAATTTATGCGTAATAACCTAATTTACACTACACAAATAACAATGGGAAATAATGTTTTCCCTTTTGGATTAAAAATCTCCCTATACCTAATATTAAAGTAAAAGTTTGTATAGCCAATGTGGCCTAACAGTATGACCTGTATAAAATACAGAGGATATTTTTTAGATGCAGATTGAAATAATATAGGAAATTGATCACCTAACCTTACTTTTAGTAAAGGAAGTAGCTTTTTTTAGAAGTTTACTAAAAATTAATGAGCATTTTACACTATAATGATAATTTGTTTCCTCTTGGAATAGCATATTGTGATTGCCAATATTACATTTCAATTAGGGTTTCAATTTCCTTTATTAAAGATTAATTGCCTGTCGTTACCCCGACAGAACAGTTATAAATGTGAAATTATTCATTTCCTAATCTGTATCACTTAATTTGAATTTCAGATTGATTTATATGTTACTGCAGTTGTATTAAAGTTTTGGAATTGTTCTAAGTATAAGCTTACAAAGAATTGTTTTGTGGGAAATCGCCTAGACTAATGGGTGTTTTAAAAAGTGCGCATCCATAAGGTTAAAAAGATAGGAGACGCATAGATAAATTTTCATTTCTTTCACGTGTCTGTTGGCTACACTGTGTAACATTCGTTTGCAATGTTTATAATTATATTTCATGTTAATAGTTTCTGTATTAGTAAATCCACCAATAAGGTTAGCGTTATTTTTCTAAGAAATACAATTTTCAGTTTACAAGCATTCATGATCTAAGAAAATATTATTTTAGTTTAAAATTGTAATCTATATAGTTCATACTCAAAGGAAATCAAATTTATCGTGGTAGTTTTAAGATTAAAAATGATATCGTCCTTATTTTATATTCTAAGTTATTGTAGTTTTACGATTCATTTGTTTTGATTAATAATGTATAACGTTGACGCCAATGACATCATCGTCTTGAAACGAAGAAAGTTCGCTCGCTAAATTATAGCGAAGCTGGATATAGTAAAGATTCCTCTTTGGTTCAAGTTAATGTTTTGTTAAGATAACTTTATATAGAGGAAAACAGCAAAAGTACTTTTAAATTACGGTCTTAATTAATTTTTCTGAATTCTGCCGAAGATGATCTTGTGGTTTTAGATCCTACCAGGCTTGTAAGTTTTACTTTTAGGAGCACTTAATTTCTTTAAGTAGACCACTTCATGTTGAAAGAGGCATGCTAATTAAGAACCTCTAATATTTTAACAAAGTCCCAGAAGCTCCAAAAGATCTATTGAAATCAAATTGAGACCTGCAGATAATTAATCTTAATTGTTTCCAAAGGTAGATAAAGCAAAATTATTTTCAGGTATTTATAATAAAACTTCTGAAATTATCACCTACAGTAACCTTAAATTAATGAACATTTTTATAACTGCATAAATTTATAAACGTAGTCACAGTACGTTCTTATTATTAGTTTTATGAAATTAGAAATAATTTGGTTCGCCGAAAGCGTTTTTTATTAAAATAATTAATTTTTGATATATTTAGCTTTTCGTTAAGAATGTTTGTATCTACTTGTGCTTGAAGCGTAATTGTCCAATAGAGTAAAGAGTTTTATACACTTTTTTTCACAATTAATGTAAAAGTAATAGTTCCAGCTTTGATATAATAAAAGATACTGCAATTACCTAAAGTGTGATTACTATACAAATAATTTAGTATTTGGTTTTGAGAACTATTTCTTCAGATAGCAGTCTATATAGTTATACTAGTGTCCTTATCGTTAAGAATTTTTTTTTGTTTGTTTTAAATTTAGTATACTCAATTATTTTTCATGTGAATTTTAGGTCAGAATCACTTTCTTGATCTCGGATTTTGGTATTTTCTCGTTATTCCTACTTGGGTTTCCCTAGGAATCCCCGTATTTTGAGATTAGGTGGCGTTCAAGATAATGCTCGATCGTGACTGGTATTTTCTATACAATAGTATTCCGGGACTCTCTTCGAACACTTACACCACCCTTCCCATTGAGTTAGTCGGCTGTCGTTTTTGTTGGTACAGTCGATGTTTCCGATACTTTATCTAGACATCGAATTTTTATGAAGTACATAACTGAATTTTTCTTTGGATTACCGACTACAGTCTCTGGGACCAAAACTGTACGTAACGACTATACTCAAGGTTAATAGCTTTTTAACAGTTGAAACGTCCTTTTCAAGCAATAATGCTATTCTAGTATCTATCTGTCTTTATTGTGGCAACTATGCCGTTTTCCACGGACAAAAAAAGGTGTGTTATTATTGAAACTTCTTGCGCGTATTAATTTAAAAATAAGCGAAAGCAGAGTTTTAGTTACAGTTTTCCAATTCTACAATTTCTAATAAATCAACAAGAACGCGTTTGCTTAATAAATTTCGAGTGACTGGGAGTGTATATGAATAAAAAAGATCAATCGACCATCACTGTTCAATGTGAAAGTTTGGAAGGAACTGTGGTTCGCTCACCATAAAAATCGCTCATAAAGTTATTTTCACAAGCTGATCTTTCGCAATATACTGCTGTCAGGGGTACTAAAATATTATATTTGCATGCCTACTTTCACGAATTGAAAGAAGTAAATCACTGAAAACGGTTTATGGTATCATGGGTCTTTTTAAATTTGTTTATAAAGTCGGTTCAGATATCGCCGAGCACCCGGTGTGTCATAAACGCTCTGTTGTTTTGCTGTACCTCTAAAATATCCTAATCAATTTTAAAATCAACACAATTAAATTTATGCCTCCACTAGCTCAGTTGTACCCTGCACAGAGTGAACGACGATATGATAACAGAGTATATTTACCCACTCCCCCTCTAACACTTCATATACCTGAATAAGACAAACGAAATTCGCCAAATTTTGTTAATAGGCTAAGAAAATGTACAATTTATAACTATACATCGTTCTAGTATCATTAGTTATAAAAAACTTTTAAATGAAATGAAAATAAATATTCTTATTAAATTTGTTCACTACCAAAATTTAAGCAAATAAAGCCAGCAAAAATAATTATATTGAAAGCGTCGTTGAACGTTCAAAAAACTATTCCTCTTTTAACGTAATTTTTACGTAGCAACTAAACTTTTTGTTGACCTTTTACACAAAAAGTTATCTATATTACATGCGAGTTTTACGCTTATGAAATATAAGACATGCAACATTCAAGAAATTATAAATTTAAATTCTGACCTTGTATCTTTCTGTAGACTCCTACGGAAGCTTGTTGAACCAGATCGATTGCTAGTTCCAATCGTTGACCCTTTAGCTTGGCTTTTAACCCAGTAGTTCTCAGTTTGTCCAATACTCTGAAGTTTAGCGTCGTTCTTTATTAAATTCTTTAGTTGCTTATTTAGTTTAACATCATTACTTAGATCATCACTTAGATAATTCATTTAGATCCTTACTCAAATAGTTTCTTAGATAATTTTTTAGATCATTTCGTAGAACATTACTTAAAGCCCTAAATTAATAAATGTTAAAGATTATGTTTACATTAATTAAATTTAGACTTACGTTTTTAATACTAACGGCAGATTTTCACTAACACGTACTTCTACTAATTTTTACTTGAATTCTTTAGGTTATTTAGTTTTATGTCACTTTTGACTTCACTAAATTTCAGATTCACGTAATACATTCGTCTAGGCTGGTACAGCCGTGCGTCTTTAATGGAATGAATGCATATTATCAGTTTTTGTTTCTTTAATAGAACAAGTTCGTTCCATCCTATCTCTTAACCTGTTGGGTTTATTCAAAATTGCTTACTCTATTAACTTTGCACGTATTCCAACGTTTTGTATTGGGAATTGCTAACAAATGTTGTAATTTATGCTTGAAACATCACGTAGACATAATTTTGTACAGGAATTTATTAAAGATTCGATTTAATTCTGTTTACCCATACCGGGCTTTACAAAAATTTGACAATTTCTACATTTCTAATGTCCCGTACGCGTTTTGCCTCAATATCTATATCTTATTGCGTTATGAAATATGCTTGTTTTTCTAACGTGTGTTTTATACGTTTTATTGCCTTGTATTATTTATGCGCCGAGTTTAAATATGCCAATTTGTTTTTATTAGGAGTTTATGAATGTGTTAAATGTTTCTAAAATGAATTGGGTTGCGCCCAGAATTATTTCTTTTACCAAATGCGGTTCAGTTATTACAGAATGCGCTTTCTTTTATTTTATACAAGGTGATTTGTATTTGCTTTGGCGCTTGAGAATGTTTTAAATATTTAGAAATGTATTTTGTATTTTGTGATCGAAATAACCTTCTAAAGAAAGCAATCCTCCTATTAGACAATGCCTCAGGACATCCACAAAAACTTGACACCTTAGACACGGGATTGGACGTCAAGGTAATTTACATGCCCCCTAACACAACCTCCGTATTACAACCCATGGAACAGTGGGTAATTTGTACCTTTAAAGTGTATTATTTGCGCATAACATTAAACGCAATGATTAAGGTGATAGATACTAATTTCAATCAGACCATTAAAGATTATTGACGGCGATACGGCATTTTAAAATTAATCATAAATTTGAAGTCTGCTTGGGACGAAGTGACAAACAATTGTTTAAACGGTGTTTGGCATAAACTTCTGCCTAGATTTATACAAGGTGCAAGTGTAGAAGAGGTAGATAACATTAACATAAACGAAGACATTATCAGGCTTACACGCGAATGTCGATTCAAAGACATAACAACCGAAGATGTGACCGAACTGTTAGGCGTACATGGCCAACCACTCTCAAATCAAGAATTAGAAGAGTTGATGGAGGTATTAGGTCAGACAGAAAATCGCGAAGAAGAATAGGAGGAGGATGAGAAAGAAAATGAAACCCTAAAACGACCAATCTAACTCGTAGCTCCTTTCTTCTATAGAAAGGTTAACAGATGAGCTGTGTGAGATAGATGGGGTTTTCAATCAAAGCGCAAATGTTAAAAGAAACGTCAGGGCTGCCATTTGACCTTATGCTATGATTGTGCAAGAAAGGAAGCTACGATCAAAGCAAGTTTGTTCAAAAAAAGAAATGAGAATTTAATTTAGTACTGACGAACTAATGATTTAGTTTTATTTTAAAAAATTCATTATTTATATCAAAAGATTATTATTTATTTTGTAAACGAATTTAAACTGTATTTATTAAATACATTTATAATTTATAGGATATGTAGTAAATAAACACGTTAGATTTGTTCTTAGAATTTTGACACGGTACCTAACTTTATATCGTCCATTATATTTGTGTTCATTTTACGCCGAATTTTTACACTGGTGTCTCTTGGAATGGAACCCCGACGTAAAACAACGTTTACTGTATTTCTTTCCTTTTACATTGTGAAAAGGAATTTCTTGACGTATGTATTTTTTTAAAAATTTGCTCCACATTTTACAAGATTTTGTTTTACTGGTACTATAGTAAACGGTGTTGGCTATTTGCAAGAAGCTGCAATGCTTTCCTCCCAATCTGCAAGTATTTCCATTCCCTTTTTAAGATCAATAAGAGCTATATTTTTGTTGCATTCTATATAAAAATGACCTCTTACAGGGAATGATACAGTTACATATTTACATCGTTTAACTAACAGATACCATGTAATGAATAAGTCTCACAAATGTAAAGTTTTTATTTTGTCCTCTTGCACCATCACAAAAGATATCGACATTTTGAACTCATGCAGACAAAGTATTCATTATAAAATCGAAAAGAAAAATGAGCACACTTCATCAGAGCCTTTTTTTGGCAATACATTCCGGGTATGTATAAAAGTATGAGTAGGAATTTGAGAGTACATGGATATTAAAAGTGAACATTAAAAGCTGCCTCTGATAATACACACTGTTTGTTGAAACATTCTACAATGGACTATTTTTTGATAGTCCATGGAAATAGTTTCAAAATCGACTTCTGTTCGTGCTTTCATTCTGTTGGCCTTCTTTCTTCTATAAAAAGTGTCTAGTTTACGAAGATGGAGTTCCGTTTGCATTTTTTAGATTGTGAATTCCGGTGCTTTCAGAGTCATAATTTTTTCCGCTCTTTCATCTTTGCACTAAAGTCGTCAGATTGGCTACAGGTGGCACATGACGGGTAGTCAAAATATATGCTAAAATAGCTTCTAAAAAATGTAAGATTCGTAGGAAACTTTAACTTCTTGATATTTCTCTTTAAAGATAGAAATCATTTTCATTATGTTTAAAGTTTCAGGAAAGTAGATTTTGTCACGTTTGTCATGTAAGCTGTAATGGCTTTGTCTTGCTTTAAATGACTAGACGTGAAAATGGATAGTATCTAGAACTTCCTGCTTGAATTTTCTGTAATGAGTTCCTCCTCTTTGCTCTTTAGGAAAGGCACCAGTCATCTTTAATGCTTTCTGTAAATGTTGAATCCCCCCCTACAATCTCACGAACTGCCAAAAAAAAAGATCTTCTCCCACAATCTGCTTAATCACTACTCTGTACATATTGCTTGAATCTTTAAAGTTCTCATCGTGTTTACTTTTGGCTCTGGATAGTCGATTTTGTATGTCTACCAGTGATATTAGTGAACACAAGTATGCGTTTTGTTTATTATGGGACAATAAAGAATGAAAATGGTATAAAATACGCTTTCTATTGATGTCACGTGAGTTGTCAATGCATTTTAAACGCTTGCACCTGTAGAATTCACCAAACTCATGGGATTATAACCGTATTTTTTCATCACTTTGTATATTCCCCCGATTTTTTCCTTCTTTTTCTAGTTTAATTATCTGCCATAATAAAATTTATGATTACTAAGAATGCACTGTATAAGGACTTTTCAGATGCCTAGTAGATTATGAATGTCCTTCGCAATGTAAAATAAACCAAATGCCAATAGGTGATCATTTTGTGTTCGACCTTACTTAAGGTTGGTTTGACGCAGCTCTAACTTCTTTTCTATTCTGTGCTAATCTAAAAAGTTCTACATACCCTTCACAATATACATTTCTAATGCGAACAGGTGTTTACCAACAATAATAAGATGATTGCAAAGCGTGCAGAGAATTACTGCTAACTGGACATTAATTGTTTTCAACTGCTAGTGCACAAATATACATGATTTGCTGTCGACATAAGATATATAAAAACCTCCTTATAACAACAAAGGAATTCTCCTGACTGCAAACCATAGTCGGTAATACTTGCTGAGATCTAGGATGGCATAGTGGGCCAATTTTCAGCATTTTCGGACATTTATGTTTTTTCTTCCGGCACCCTTCAACTAATTATACAGAAATCCCCTAATATAATTATTTACTAAAATAATCTTAAGCGCTTTTAATGTGTAACATTAATAGATTCTAATATATACAAGAATACCAGTTATTTTAAGTAATCATAGTTTGTAACGTTAATAATTCATTTCTAGATGCAACAAAAGTTTATAAAATTTATTTTATTTTATTTAGGTTTACGCAAATCTGATGGTGGACCATCTACGACTCAAGTGCCTTCTAGTGCCCCATCAGTTCATCCTACTCAATCGGCAGTATATGCAGAGACCAAAACATCTTGTTGGGGCTATAATAATCGTTTAGTTGCACCAAACACAGGGCAAGGGAATCAATGGATATATCATAATAGACTTGTCAGTGGACCACAATGCTCGCAGTGTCAAGGGCCCTGTCCTGTGCCACGTAGCTCCAGTAATCCAGATTCACACACCCCACAGGTATATTTCTCTAACCAATTAATTTAGTAGGGATAAAAAAAATTGATACGAGTATGAACTTAAATCTACATTATTGAGCAGCAACTTTAATATATTGTAGAAGGCACGATTTTCAGTTTAAACC
This sequence comes from Platerodrilus igneus, assembly GCA_036346225.1. Taxonomy (NCBI): domain Eukaryota; kingdom Metazoa; phylum Arthropoda; class Insecta; order Coleoptera; family Lycidae; genus Platerodrilus; species Platerodrilus igneus. The sequence continues at coordinate 878,780 of JARFIW010000565.1, forward strand.
AATTTTTATCCATATAACAGAGTACCTATAAAGTGCTGCATAATTGGCGCTGGCTCTAAGTAACAGCTGTTTTTGTTTATAGTTAAACTGAAAACGCTATAATGATATTCAAGGTAGCTTTTCAACTCTTCAACAAAGTCCATAGCTACAGCTATTTACTTGTTACTTTGCAATTGTTAAACTGTTTATGAAGTCAATAGACAGCAAAAGCATTAACAAATAGACACCACCAAAAGGTAGTACAGGCAGCTTTTTATACAACCTTAATTCTTGTCTATTTCTTTGGACAGTAAATAATTTATTAGTCCGAAATATAAAATTCCTACCATTCCTAATAGCAAATAAATTACAACCATGCTTGCACTAAAAGTTGATCGTCCGATTTAAGTACCAATCTTGATGCTGTCAACATCGAACATGAATACGTATTAAGTGATATAATTCGTATCCATAAATTCTTAAACTTCTAAAACCTAATTTTTATAAAAACAAAGCGTTCAAAGTAAACTGGTCCAAATACCATAACTAAAGCTATACTGAACGTTGCTTATGTATTTTTGTATCCTTCCTTTACATTAAATAATACTCCCAAAAAACTAAAAAGAAAATTAGATGTCCAGAACAAAATGAGTGAATGCATTATTGGCGACGTTGCTCTATTGATCATGAAAATAAATGCACGATTATCAAAATCATTTAAGCATTGCAATAATTTATGAATATTCTAGCAGGTTTTGAAAATACTGTTTTATTTATTTCATGTTGACCTTTTTGAGTATTATTGTTAAGACAATACTAGCACTAGAACGCAAGCAATGTGTTAATAAGCAATTCAAAAGTGACAAGACGTTTACAAACTTAATATGTCAAACATAAACAAAAACTAAAGTAATATGGATGGCCGATCCGTCACATGCATAACAAGTACTAATCAGGGCTTCACTGTATGCATACCACTAACACTAACTGCAAGATAGGTGTTGTTCTAATAACTTATAATAAATCCTTCCTTGTAAGATTACAAATCTAATCGACGAGGTGGGGGTGTCCGGTGGCACCAAGCAACCCTACTGAGTAGTGATTACACATTAATTAGGACTAACACCAAGATCTGCACTAGTAGAGTGTCAATTAAGGGTCTTACTACTAGTGCTTATTTTAGGATGTCTCAACAGGAGAATATACGGTCTCAGAATTTTCTGCCGTAGTGAAGAGCTAGCGACAATATCATTAAAATTTTGATCTACATTACTCTTATTCGCAAATTCCTTTAAATCAATATGATTTCTCTTAACAATATTACCACTAGTTTTTTGTACTACATATGACTGAGGGCTTATATGCTTACCAACAGCTCAACCAGGCTCCCAAAAATTTTTAATTGTGATTATAAATAGTGATGCTCTTATCTGGGTCAATATTGACAGTGCAATGACACTTCTATTAAAGTATTCAGAATTATAGCTTGATCTCTCTGATGATCTATCACCAACGTCATTGCATAGTGTTGGTTTCAAAAAATCAATCACAATGGGCAATTTTGTTTGCACATGTGACTCATTAAAAGTTGAGCCGGCGGATAATTGATATCCTCCGGAAGTGTGTTGCGGTACTGAAGTAATACTTCAAACGCATTTTTTTCTCTTCACACAATTTTTTATTATGTTCTTTGCTATCCCAACCCATTTCTCTGCCAAACCATTTGCTTGTGGGTAGTTAGGAGATTTCATTATAATTATAAAATTCCATTCTTTGTCAAAATCTTTCATTAAATATTTGTCACAGGGAATATTGTCACATATCACCATCAGGTCATCCAAATTTAGCAAAAAAATAAATCAATTTTAAAACGGCTTCAACGACCACTTAATTTTTTAAGGAAACTCTTTTTAGTCAAGCCAACCAAAAAAAAAACATTGTTATGATTCTTACACGGTATTTTGTCACTTTCTTATAGAGAAACAGGTATCAGAATAGAGTTCCAGCAACTGTTTTACCTATCCAGGATGCTCTTGCACTTGAAGAGTACATGCAGTCACTCAAGATCAATTTTCTCGTATTTCTCTGAACTACAAAATTTAAGAACACCGAGATGACCCCGCATTAAACATTATTGACGTACGGGAATATTTCATATCAGGTTTGTTACAAAATTTGAAGAATATTTTTTTATTATTAGCCGCTAATCGAGATTTGACAAAAGATATGCAGAAAGACATTGCATTGCAAAGTGTTTAACTAAAATGCAATATAACACTCTTTAAAATAATTTTACAACACAGACAACGCTACTTACGATGGCAAATATGAAACGACCCAATACTGAAAACAAGTGGCGTACAAATCCCACTCAGTAAAAGCGAGGCTGGAATAACAGTTATGATTATAATCAGAATGTGAGTAATTTTAACAGCAGCCACAATAATGCGTATCGGAATTTTGAAGCAACTAGGGCCTTTTTTAGGGAACCAATTTTTTATTATAATCAACCAAATGCAAATACTTGATTGCATTGCACAAAGTGCAATAATTACGGCCATTTCTAAAAGTCTAAAGATTTCAAAAGAATACGAATTTAGGCCAACTAGGAGTTCAGAACCAAAAAGGAAAGTACATTTTAGAACACGCGACAATAGTAGGGGTTCGAACTACTCGACCGCAAGTAGATCAAATTTTCGCGAACATGGGTAAACTACAGGACCCTAATAAGGTGTCAATTTACAGTAAGACAGCCGGCTATTTTAAACATTTTACTGAATACAATTTTACTGCCAATAATGACAAATATTTTGCTTATGGGAATAATTAGAGGAATTTTTATGGTAAATATAATAATAATTACGTGAATGGGAAATGGATTGATACAAAAATTTTAATGATAGATATTTCTATAAAAATGAAATTTATAAAAATTATGCATACTGTAAGCTGCAATATACGAATTATCTGAATATTTATACAAATAATGAGTATAGGCATATATTTATTTATATATGATAGGTACCCCAATTGCACACTTCATTGTAAAAACAATGATTAAGTTTTTCGACGGAAATACAAAAAGGTTGTATACCGTTAAGGCTTTGTATAAAAATCAGTTTATAGAGATCTTAGTTGATATGGGGAGCTACTATTATGTAGCGTCAAGAAAATTTTTCTTTGACATAAAGTTGCAAAATTATACAAATGTAGCATTAAAATCGGCAAATAATATAAATACCAATTTTAGAAAAGTCAAATACAGGCATAAAGTTAGAGGGAGAAGGAATAGATATACCCACTTTAGTAATTCATGAACTTCCTGTACCATTAATTTTAGGATTAAAATATTTACAGGAAATTGAAGCTATTTTAGACTTCAAAAATAAAACCATAATATTCAAATATAACAATCATAAATTGCCGCTTGATCCAATAACTAAGAAACGTTTATACGAGGACTATGTAAGAAATAGTAAACCTTCCAAATAAAGAATATAATTCGAATTTTAGTAATCATAAACCTACGAAAGTTCAGTTAGTGAACGACATAATTTTAAATCAAACTGACGAGACGTAGAAGTTATTTGCTAAAACACTCAAAGTTTAGTCCATTTTATGCCAAATAATAAATTGGTTAGTGAAAAAGTTTTAACAGTTACTCAAGGTTCACATAAAGGTAAAAATACATTGAAAATTATATCATTTCTCACGTGAATGAGAAAGTAAAATTACTAAAAAATTCTACCATTTCCAAGGTAGAACTAACTTTATTGAATACGGTAGTAAAAAAAATCTGAAGCTGAAACAGCATAGAAAACTTAATTTTGATACTAGTGATGATTTATCAGAATTTGAAAAAGAAAAAGTTTTGAAACTATTAAATGAATTTAGATTATTTGTAGTGAAACATCTGAAAACCTAGGGTGCACATCTCCAGTGACATATACGATCGACACTGGTTAAACAGACTCAGTGAAAAGTCGATCATACAGAGTATCTCAAAAAGAAAGAGTTATTACTCACAAACAAATTAGCAAAATGTGGAAAAACGTAATTAAAACATGCATCATGGTCAAGCCCAATAGTTATTGTCAGAAAGAAAGACCATACACATGGGTTTTGTGTGGATTATAGAAAGTTAGATTCAGTAACTAAAATTTCTTCTTAGCCATTACCATGCTTTGAAGATATTTCATCTTAAAAACGCAAATTACTACTTCACATTAGACTTTTTGAGGGGGTATTATCAAGTTGGCCTAGATGAAGAAATTAATCTGAAAACACGTTCATAGGACTCTATGGACCATACAAATTTCAACGTCCACCATTTGCTATATGTAGCGGGCTATCACTTTCTTCTCACTTAGCAGACATAGTCTTTGAAAGCCTTAAATGGAATGAGCTGCTAATATATTTGGATGACGTTTACGTACATAGTGACACTTTGAAGAACATTTAAGATACTTAAGAAACGCTTTTACATGACTACGATCAACCAGTTTAACACTTAAGCCATCTAAATGCACTTTTGCAAAATTTGAACTTCAAATGTTAGAAAATAAAATAAATGACCAATTACCCATTATAACTGTAGCGGACTTTCTAAGAAAGCACCACAACTAATGTTAATCGGGAACTTGGACGACAGAAACTAGTGTTTCTTGCTTAATAATAGCAAATAATATTGTTTGGTTTAGAAAAGCATTCAAGCATTCACTATGCTTGAATTAGTTTTTTACAGCAGACAAAATTATTTGTTACTATTAAAATGTTAGGATATAAAGTTTCACATGCTGGACTCAGATAAAATCAAGGCCGTAAAAGATTCTCTTTGTCCAGAAACAGGTAAAAAATTGCAGCTATATAGGTTTAGCTAATTATTATAGAAAATTTCTAAAATACTTCTCGATTATAGTACATCCTTTAAATCAACTACTGAAAAAAAAATTTTAATTTAATTGTACAGACAAACATCAAAAAGCTTTGACACTTTGGAATATAAATTGATGACAGACCAGTACTTGCACCTTTTCACCCAATCACCGAGAAAGAATTTGATCGTTGATCAAAAACCTTACCACCAACTTATTACTTTACTATCTCATCACTTTCTCCCTTGTCCTTATCTAGTAAGTTTTGGCATAAATTTTATTCTATTCCGTCAACTACGCTATATATGGGCAAACATTAAGTTTTCTGGGATAAACCTGGCCAGTCGTAAATCATTCGTTAGGCTAATGTCAGGATTAGCTTCACTACTCCTATCACCTACCGCAGAACAACCATCGGTTTCAATGAAGTCTGAATGTCCAACGAGATACCTTCAACCCGTATTTCCACAAGAACCTTATGGTACAACAGGGCGAACTACATACCTCCATTAGTCATCATCATTGACCACCAATAACAGTATATTTTAGCCACTGTCACCCACTAAGAAAATCAACTGCACCACTTCAACATAGCATGAAACAGTAATGCTATTCACACATTAATTTCAGGTATGAGATTTAAAAAAAAAACTTATCTTTCTGTTATTGTGAATACTAGTTTTGACGAACGTGAACATTTCCTCATATATCTGTGTATGAACACTTTCTTGTGACCCCTGTTCACTGTGTGCATTTTTCAGGTTAGTATAATATTGTATTTTATTGAAATTTCATAATGTAATACTTTCATTGTATTATTGTTTATATGCAAACCTAATGTTATTTGATTTGATTTCTGAAAATTTTGTTTTTCAATTAACGATTTTTTAGCAATGTCTTCAGTATTGTTTTGATATTTGTATTTTGCATTTGCCACCATTAGGTTGTAATAGATGTTTTACATTTAACTTAGTACCATTGGTATAGATTACTTTAAACTGTTTAAGAATTTTAGATTCACATATTTTAGGTCAACCAAATTTAGATTTCAATTATCTTATCTTTATATTGGCCAGGCAGAACTCCTCCTTTGTCTACTTTTTAACGACCACAATCGTTCTCTTTTGTATTTTCGAGGTCCACATCTTTGTTGACAGGAAATAATGCTATAAACGGATTTAGTATACCCTGTACAATTTAATTTAGATATATTTTAAATTTAATTATTCATAGTATTCTATTGTATTTTTGGCACAGTATTGGTAGATTAGGAAAACCAAGTCTCCGAAATAATTAAACTTGATTGTCTTTGTTCTTGAGAACATCCGTTGCTGTCCGCAATCCTGAGGAAATTGTAGTATCAAGGCTCGCACGTGACGGATTTAGTGGTTAACCCCGAAACCCATATCCTTAAGCTAATCATTATCTTGGCGTTAGATCCAGGATCAGCTAAATTGTTAATAAATTGAGCGGGACCTCGGAACCAAGGGAAGAATTACTGTTGTTCTCAGTTCGTACAGTATTTTCTACTCCCGGTAGTTGAGTCGCAGCGTCCGTTGGTACACCTAAGAGCTTCTATATCATTATGTAAATTCTTATTAGCTTCCATAACATTTGGGCTAAGTTATTGCTTTTAACTCCTATGCAACATGTATGCAATTATGTTACTTTGTTGATTAGATGTGTAAATTAAAATTGAGTTATTTTTATAACAGATATTAAATAGTTACATTTTGCATATATCCCCGTCATGACTCCTTTGGCCCTATAAATGACCCCGTAATCCCTATTTGGGGTTACCGTTAAATAACCCTTATGCAATGGCAAGTGAGTAGATAAGCAAGTAGCTACAGCCACCCTTGCTCTGTTAATTACCAAATTAGCACAGAACCCCACAACAAAATGGTTTTGTTCTGTAGAAGATATCTGCTGGCATTTTGATATCAAACTTCTTGATAATGTATCTTGTTTAAATTGTCAATATCATTTTACTAGGGTATTTGTTACTTTATTATTTTCCACCGTTAAAACTTTATTATGGTACATGAACAATGGCATTAAGGATTAGTTATTCATTCTTTATAGTAAATTATTATGGAATGCTGTGGAAAAGAACAAACAATGTCAAATTATACACTTGTTCTAATGAATTTCGATTGCTCTGTTACATACAGTCTTGGTCCCAGAAAGTCTAGCCGGTAAGCCACAGAAAATTCGGTGAAGTACTCTGCTAAAAATCAAGTTTCGGTAAAATACCGAAAACTTCGATTGTACTAAAAAAATGGTTGTCGACTAACTTAGTGGAATGGGTGGTGTAAGTGTTTGATTGGCGTCGCCGTGGATCAATGTAGTAAGCGTAAGACTACGGATCCCAAGGTCCCGGGTTCAAATCCCGACACGGCCGACTGCTTGAAAAATGGCAGGTGAGCATTTTTCACAAAAATTACGCCCTCGTTCGGATGAGAGGTTAAATGGAGGTCCCGTGTGTGAGTGTTGTCACGCACGTTAAAGATCCCTACCTTGCCTGGAACGGCAAGGGTTCGGCAAAATTCTAAATTTCCAGGCAACAAAAAACTCGCCTCCTGGCCAATGTAGTACCTACAGGTGGAGCATTGGTAATGTAAATGAACTGTAAGTGTTTGATGAAGGTTCCTGAATGTTATCAGGTATGAAATATGTATTGATCGGGAAATTTCTTGGACACCACCTAATCTCGCATGTTTGCTAAGGAAGAACCTCTAGAAAGAATAAGATGGTGCCAAAACCTGAGATCAAGAGAGTAATTCCGTCTCAAAAATGTACCCGAAAAATCATTAAGGACACTATAAGCCATAAAACAAACCTTAACCATAAGAACACATAGGCTTGTTTAAAACATGTAGCTGAAAAAACGGTTTCTAAAGGCAAATGCTAAATGACTTGAATATTCAATCATGCTTCTAAGTAATTGCAAAACTGCAACTACACCGTTACATTAATAGAAAAAAAATATATATATACATGTCGTTACAATATTGCACGTCACTTGTTTCTAACTATATAGCACACTTACGTTTTCATTACAAATACCTAATATACTCTTCAGCAAGTATTAAAAATCAGATATTTCGCAAATTTACTTAACTAGAATCTTAACTTAAACACACAAACGTACTACAGGTGTGTTCCATCAGTTCATGCAATAAATTTCAAATATTTATTTAGTACAAACTCTTTCTCTCGCTGGTATAGTTTCACATGGATATATAAATACCTGATGAGCAATTGACTGTTGTTAAGGTGGACACCATAAGACGCCTATAGTGACTTTGCCATCCTCAACATGTTTATCTTCAAAACAAAGTTGTTGATCTGGGAACCAATATTAAGATTTTTGTATTTATTTGAGTCGCCACAAATCTGCCCATGAAGTTTTCATGCCCTGCCAATTAGATCACTGGGGTGCCAGCATAATATATTATTAATCAAAACAAATGAATCATAAAACTGTACTAATTTAAAACAAAATTATGAAGATGACATCATCTTTGCCTATAAAGCTAACATAACGAAACTGACACCCTTTGAGAATAAACCATATATGATACAAAATAATTTTGCCTTAGTTCAAAAATGTAGTAATCTAAAAATTATATTTCTTAAAGGAAATTGCATAGTGGGGGTTTTCTAATACAAAAACTACTAAAATGAAGTTTGAGTATAAGTATTTCCAAGGAACGCCACAACTCGTAGACTTTATTGTGATATTCATGGAAACTTTCATGCTGCGATTTGTAAACTATGTTCAGAATTTGGACCATGTTATTTTATAATATAATATATCTATCGACTGTTTGATCACTTTTCTAAATAGCATCATCGCACTAAGACGCAGATTTACATGCACAATTAAGGTAAACGGTTGTTGTAACAAAGTAATGAGTACCTACGACATTGCCATATCTGAAATAAATAAAACATCTTATTTTGATTCATATTTGTATATTGAACTGCAATCACACAGTATATTATTTATTACTTTTTACAGATGACACAAAATATAAATAGTACATCGAGGAAACAACGTCCTATAAGCCAACCTATAAGGTTTGGTCCTTGTGATATTCCATCTAATGGTGAAATAATTAATCCAAAAAATGTGCCAATGCCTGAAATATCCGAATTTTCAGCTCACTCTGCACAGTATGCTTCTAGTAGTAGTAAGTCTTCACTCATACTACTTAAAAGATTTTTATGTATGTTCATTTTTAGTTTTAGATGATATCAATTTTAAAGAAGAAGGCACTAATGCTTTAAAAACAAGAAGTCTTCCTGCCTGGGTTCGTTCTAAGCCACGACCTCTTTCTACTGAAGATGATCTTAATGATCTATATGCAAAGGTAGGTTTTTGTGTGCTCTCTACTGTTAAAATTGTTTTATGTAGTCAAGTAGGTATCCATTATTAACAAGCATTTGGCCAATATGGGCTTACATTACAGCATTGCAGTCTGTTAAAATTATTTAGTTAAAGTAATATTTTAGATCTTGTATCATGGTCTGTTGTGTTTAGTAATAATGACTCATATAAACACTATTTGATATAAATAACTTCATAAATCACGATAAATTTGGGTAGTATATGACCAGAGTGCCACACGAAAAGCGTTTGTTAAACGTATCTCAAAAACTACAAATATCAGATGATTGCAATTTTGCATGTAGGGCTTATCGAGCAAGAAAAAATCTAATTAAAATATTGCAACATCATGTTATTATGTAAAAAATAGTCTGAATTAAATCTTCTACTACGTCGCAAACTGTAGGGTCGTTGGACTCTAGGTTATTGGTTTGACATTTTATGCATGGTAAGATTAAATGAGAACAGTATAATTTAATTATTTCGTCATTAATACGTTTTGCTTATATTTGAGCCTACTAGGGTTGCAACATCGTCTTCTTTAAAGGTGAAGGATGCAATATCGTTTATATTTTACCCTGGAATGTAGAATCAACAATATCTAAATTTGATACGACCGATAACAATGCTGCAAAAACACAAATTAATGTTAACCCTATTGCAAGTATAGCAGGTTAAAACACAACTTTTATGTCATGATAATCCATTGGGAATTTATTACTACAAAAATTTGAATTATAGAGCGAATTGAGTATAACTTTTGGAGGCAGAAATTGGTTGAATTAGTGGATGATAAGGTGCAACAAATGCAAAATTTAACAGAACATGCAACGTGATAAGACGATTGATGTTAAATATTTTTAAATTAAAATGTACGCTTTATGGAAAACAAATGAATCATACAAGAAAAAAATAAGTATTGGTTATGATTTTACAAATTTCCATGTTGTTCGTATCATATTTGGTTTCTTGAGGTGTATGCAAATAATTAGATGTAACATCAATGGGTTTTATTGTAATGATATATTTATAAATAGAAGGCCATTGTGAAAATCGGAGGCTACACAAACTAATATTCAACTAAAATTTATGAGCTCTGCCACATGTGCACGTCCTTATTTGAAAATATATAAATGTATACCTGTAAAATTAATTTATTCAAATTTGGTTTGAATTCTTAGCACTTTTGACTAGTTTCTGGTTATCTTTAGTTGATTTCTATCATATAAATTGCTGTACAATACATAAATGGCATTTCTTGACTAGTCTTGGATATTTTTATTGAATCACTAAAATTAAGTTATTGTACATATTATAATAAAGACTATGGTGAGCCATATTCTTCTACTACGATATTTTAATTATATACATTTTTTAACATATTTTATTTATATTATAACAATTTTAACAATTAACTGAGAATTATTAAAATGTAATCTATTTATTGTACATGTGTTAGGAATACACTAAGTACTATGGGTTAAAACTAAATTTAAATAAATAAATTTTGAATGCCTATATTCATACATTTTCAAATTAAAAATTATGAACCTCTATGAGTACACATAAAGAAAAGACCCGTTTCTGGAAGAAGCCATCTTGAACATTCTAATTCCAGTAATATTGGATAGAAGATCTGCTGTTGTACATACCCAACAAAAAACATTTGCTGGTGTGCCACCAATTCGGCCAAGTCCTCATCCCAAACCGAATAGAAGACAGCGAAATTAATTCCTATAATAGGCATGTAACGTCCCCTTAATTCTAATTCTCTGTCCATAATCCCAAGCTGCTGAGATAATTTTAATTGCACATGCAGTGTCTCGTTTTAAATCAGCCAATCTCCCTTGATTTTGAAACTGTGTTGCATTTTGAAATTTGGTTAATATTTTTCATAGTTTCTTGATTGCTCTCACTCATGCTATGCAACGGAGTTATATTTTATTTAATTTCATTACAATTTAATATTCCGTGAACTCCTTATCTATTAAAAGAATCTGCAGGTTTAGGCCTGTTTGACATTATCGAATGGATATTATACATAGTCATAGTTGTGTTAAGTGTTAATCATTTTAATATAAGATGCCAATGAAGATGGGATTCTTCTGATTGCCGCATTTTGTGATTGCCATATTCTTGTAATCACCCTCTCTATCACTTCCTTGGTAATAGTAATTATTTTGGAAAAACTACCTAAGCATTACTGTTATTAATAATTTTGGTATATCAGTTGGGATACATACAAAACCTGTTATCCGGTAAGGACCACACTGTCAACAGCTGGTGAGATCTTGAATTTTGTTTATAACCATATGTCCTTCTGTACTATGTAACATGCACGCAATAATTATGCATACATTGGTATATAGGAAACTATTTTTCAATTTTAGCTAGTTTAGAAACTAGTAAGAAACTACATGGACAATTTTATAAAAGCTCAGGCAATTTACAGTTTAATATGAGATTATGACATCATATTATTAAAGTAAAGTACCGAAATAAGTGGTATTGTATTTAGTACATTTTTCACAACCAACAATTAAAAATCGGAACTTCAAGATAAACGTATTGAATTTGATAGACATCAATTATTTTCTATGATGTATCAGCCCATAAGCGTGGAATCAAAAATATTCCCATACTTGTACGTTATCGGAAACATTGTAAATTATTTAAATGGACAGGATCTATATTACGTCATAAAATTTAAATGCGTAAAAAATCCCAATGCAGATGTCAATATTAAATAGTGACTATGTGAACATTTTAGTACATATTTTTCTCATGCACCAAAATAATGATTGACCTTAACCGCAAGATTACTGCATAGTTCAAATGAACTCGATGTGAATTGGTACAGCCCAAAAACCCCGGTAACATCTTACAATTTAAAAGTTAAAGTTACAATCCCGCAAGCGCGAGATTACGTAACGCACCGGCAGATGGTAACCCTTATCTTGGTTACAGATTTTAGCGCGCCCATCTGTCAATGACGTCACACAATAAGCAAATTTAATTGCGCAATTACGGAATATATAAATGTTCGAAATGCAGTAAAAACAAATAAGGTACTTACATAAATAGGTCCAGCTTCCCACGAAGTACGCCAAGGATGGCGTCCCACAGGATGGAGTCCTTGAGGATGGCTGAAGCCCCCTTTTAGATAATTAACGGAGGGTACACCCAGCGTCCTTCCAAAGCGCTCCGACTAGCTACGCGGTCATGGACATCCGGTTCGCCCTAGGCTGCTTACAAATTACCTCTACCTATGTAGGGATCGAATAAGGAAACAGGTATAAGGGCGACCATCTACATAAATAAAGATACAGACACGATACGATACCTAACACGACCACTCTTCTCGAAGTCCCAGGCAAACAGCCACGTTCCAGAGTCCCCCGGAAACTTCTCCCACTTTTTCTCCGCCACTCGCGTCGCGCGATCTGGCGCAAACGCACTCTGACGTGACGGAAATACACGCCAAGTCTTTTGAATTTGTGGCGCGAAATTCCCGCACATCAAAATTAAGCTAAGGAGTGTTTAGTGCCAATTTGGCACGTAACAAACATTTCAACTTATAAATACCATCAAATCATAATAGTAGGGGGATTACACCACAGTCATTTGGTCACGCATTTCAAGCGGTCATAATTTAATTGACAACTATCTCCAGTGAGTGAGAACATGCGAATAAGTAATTAAAGTACTAACCTTATAAACTCGAGTATGCTTAGCAAAAAGCTTTCGGACGCGGATTTGCAAATACAGAATCAAATAAGGTACAAGTACGAAGTAAAAGTGATTTGGTTATAAATGCTTTCAGCAACATTTCGTTGCAACAAACGCATTATTTCCTTATCATCCCATTATTGTCATAGGTGAGGTTAGCGGCCAGCATTTTATTAGACTGAGAGTTCAGAAACCCGTTTCCAGGTAGGTTGCAAGTGTTAAAATTGTATACCCCTAGAAAATTTCATTTGTTTTCATTGAATCCGACCTCATCGTCACTGTAGCTAGCTGGCATAATTCTTGGTTATGTTCCTGAGTAAAGCTGATTCAAAGTTTACTAGCGTCAAATCAACATGTAACAACTAGTTTAAATTTTTCTTGGGTATTAAACCACTCAGAGTTTTAAAATTGTCTTTATTTACGTTTCGATCGATGACAGGATCGTTGTCAAAATAATAAAAAAAAATTAAAAAAAAAATTTATTGTTTTGACAACGATCCTAGATCATGGATGGCAACGTAAATAAAGACAATTTTAAAAACTCTGAATGGTTTAACACCCAAGAAAAATATAAAACAAACATACAGGGAGTATTAACTAGTTTAAATTTAAATATTTTCTTTTAAATCGCTTAGGCACGGCTTGCATTTTACTTGACTGAAATTGTAAATTGAAAGCATCGTGTTATGTGTAAATTGTGACAAATCAACTTTCCCATATTTATAACCACATAAAACTAAAGGATTATTTGTATTTGAAACCTTATAAGTTAGGGGTTGGCCGTCAAACCACATTCTAATTCAAATATTACTATAAAGTTACCGGTTCATTATTTTATAGCACGTTTATTATTAGAGTCCTTGCATTGTTGTTATTAAGTTGGTTGGTTGTTAGCAGCCATTGTTATTTTAATTGTTTTACAATAATTCTTACCTTGCTTCTTAAAATAGCATTATCGACTACTATATACGAAATTAAATACTAATGGCATCTTATATTTTACAATATTTACAGGATATATTTACGGCTATGTTAAACTATCTTAGTGCAAATTTGTGACTTTAAATATATCGCTTGCTATACTAAAAGATTATGCTTATGTGACCAAGGAAAGGAATTCATGCAAATTAACAAATGTGATTTACAGTATGTCTGAAGGAAATAGAGTTCAGTACAAAGATATCACAATTGGTAAAGTGACGATTATAAACCTTGACAAGCCTGTTTAAAAATGTGTTCAGGCCATAGTTTGTATGATGATGTTTGAACAAATTACTGTGTACCTCATGTAAGCATATAGTTGGCCCAAAACTCAATCAGAGATAAGTGTTATTCACTAGTTTGTTTAAAAAAATTGCCAAAACAATTCATCGTCTGCACTCAAGTGATTTTAAACCCACCAATTGGAGACATAGGACACTGTATTCCCAGAAAGGGAATGCGATGTTTGAAAAGTAAATAATTCACAAATTTTGCTTGAATGTTTTCAAGTTTGAGAATAAGGTTTAAATAGCTAGGCGACCAGGTAGCACTATTGTTTTCAAGAACGCTATGACCCAAACTGTAATATAAAGTAGAAATGCTCTAGTATCAAAAATGAGTAAGGTGTAGCATTTTAGAAATCCAAGCATCCTAAAGACTTACGTTGCAAAGAAGCGAAACGTATATAAAAAAACCAGTAAATAAAATCTAGATAAACCAGGCTAGCTACAAAAGCTGAGAGTGGGGTGCGTCAGGGTGTGCCCAATTTTCTTGGTTATGAAAAAGCAGGCGGCATCCAGGTATAAATTTTATTTACAAGCTATAATTTGTACAAAGGAAGCATGTGGTATAAGCAAACAAAATAAGGAAACTCAAAACCAGCTTGCCACGGAAACATTAATTCATATAGAACAAATTATCCAGAAGGATTTCTTTTCAGTATTACGCACAATTAAAAAAACTTACAATCGATTTTAAGTATTAAATCTTGGTTTTCATAGCCGTTCAACCGTTTGAGTAAATTAAAAATAAATTACTTACATGATTTTCAAATCACCAGCAGATGACTGTCAGAATGCACTCTGGCTGCCAGCATCTGTGGTAGTAGTGTGTCCAAAACAGGTCGCATAAGAAAAGAAAACTCATAAGTGGTAGCAGTTAAACTTAATTGATACAATCTACAACAAGAAAAACCTGAAGGAAATTTTTAGCCACATTAGGTCTTGTTTCTTTTCCGACGGCAGTAGACTAAGACATAGAAACGGATAGAACATCAGCTGCAATTGGATTTGCTTCCTTGCCAACAGCAGATATACGAACAGGAGTAGGCAAAATCTTCACAGCAAACGTTGCCATCATTTTTGCTACATCAATCGTGTCAGACACAACGAAAATTCCTTTGGTAGAATCATTTTGGGCGGCAGTAACAAGCTTATTAGTGGTTACGGTGAAGATCCAAATGGGCCTGTGACTAAGGACTTATCAGACGATGCCAAAGAGCTAAAAAGGAAAACCTCGCTAGTATGAATCAATGCTCCAGGACTTACCCATGCATCCAGCATGATCTCCTTGTTCGTGAAACCACAAAATGGATGCATTGCTCCTGAATGCAAGAAAGGTGTTAATCCTGTAGAGGGTGTCTATCCCACCGCCAAGGGCAGGATTGAAAATGAATGAAATTCCGGACCACGAAAATATAAACAATCCCCATATTTTATTAACATGTGTTACCAAAACACTTTCAAACTTCTCGATTAAGACATTTATCACACACAATAGCATTCCGGAACCATTTTCAAACACTTACACCATCCGTCCCACTGACGGCAACTATTTTTGTTAGTGCAGTCGAGGTTTTCGGTACTTTACCGAAACGCGTTTTTTAGCGGAATACTTTACCAAGTTTTTCTGTAAACTACCGGCTAGATTTTATGGGGTCAAAACTATACATAAGAATTTAAACGAATTGAATTGCCATTTCCATTGTGCGATGGCGGTGTTTATAACCTATATTATTATGGGCAATTCCCCAATTTCATCTATTCACACGGTTAGTACGTTTTAAACTGAACTTGCCATTGTGGTCAAGGGTTTCTCCGTGCATGGAAATATTATGTACTCACAAAGTTGTTCTTTAATATTGACATTTGCATCTTTAAGTGGGTCCGATATGTCTTAAATTTTATATTATTTTATGGGCTTCTGTCGCATTGAGTAATTTACAATGATTTCAGTTATTTTCAATGCGTGAGAATGTTTTCAAAATACACGTTTGTAGGATGATTAGTCTTGGAAAAACGTGTTGGTATTTTTCTAATTTGATATGTCTATTGTGAAGTCGCGGTTTTAATTGCTGGTTGTAAAGGAATATATTAGATACTTTTCCTGTTAATTTTTGTATTTTACTTTAATAATATTTATTTATTTTCAATATACGGTTTCCCTTTATTTTTACATTGCTATAATATTAGTATGTATAAATGCTTAGCCTAATACAATGCATCTACTTTAAGTTGTTGATTAACAATAAATATGATTTGATTTCTGAAAGACTTTGTAACAATACCATTAAAATCTAGACCCATGTTGCCACAATAATTTCCATACCTCATAAATCTTATTAATGGGCTGTAATAGCCATAATTAGTTCTATGAAAAGGTACATCAAATGTATCAGTCATGCAAGTGGATCTTATTTGAGCTTCTAGTTTCATGAAGTAAAGTAATTTTGGAAAATTTATTTCTCCCGAAAGGATTTTAAATAGCATAATAAGATCTGCCATAATGCGTTAATTTTCCATTGAAGAACTATTTAAATATTCTGACATAAGATGGCATGTGTCTTTTAAAGGCTATATATCTGAGTAGTTTATTTTGAACCCTTTCTATCATGTAAATTTTACTTTTGTAATACGGAGACCAGACGACAGATGTATATAGAAGAATAGGACGAACTAAAGAGCAATATGGTAACTTAACCGCGTTCCAGGAAAAATCTTTAGTGTTACGCATTATAAAACCAAGCATCCTATAACTTCTATTTGTGACTGAACTAAAATGCTGATCAAAAGTCATCCCAGCATCAAAATAGATATGTAGATCTTTTATTTTATCCACTTTCTGTATGTATGAACCGTTCAGGGTATAGTTAAAATAGTATAAGTTTTTAGTTTTGGTGAAGGTAATAGTAAAGAATTTGTCGACATTTAATGCCATGCCATTTATGATACACCAATTTGAAAGTGCATAAAGATCTTCCTGTAAATGCAGACAATCTATTTCATCAAAGATGGGTGTATACATTTTCAAGCCATCTGCGAATAATAGAAATTTGCAATACTGGAAATTATTCCCAATGTCATTCACATATACGATAAACAAAATTGGAAAAAAAGGTAATGGAGAATCCTATACTAGAGGAAAGGAAGGAGGAAATTGATATGGAATCACTGTTTAAGCAGACACACAACAGTTATGGAAGCCCGACCAGTCTGTGAAAGGAAGCAATCAGAGTGGTTGAAAGATTACGCTACATAATTGAACAGTTAGAGAGGTAGTGTTAGTTTTAGAGTGTTAATGGTTAGTATTATAAAATTTCGGTTTAGGAGAGAGTGATGTTATGTATTGAAGTTCTCAAATAATAATTGGTTAATGTTAGGTAGTGGAGACACTGCGATACTCTGACAAAGACGGCTGTCTGTCAAGTTGTAGTTGTGCGTGGCTCATCATGACAAGTACATTGTATTAATTATGTACAGCAGTATTGAAAGCACATGTTATTCTATCCATTAATAAATGTTTATAAGTGGTACTTATCGTAATTATTCCGTAATAGTCGCGTAATACATCAGTCGGTATTCCAAAAGTACTTGTACACACTTGAAACCTAGTTTCCCAGTTCTGGTTACTCTTAGGTATAACGTTTCACCTGTTAATTGTATTAGCGGACCCTGAATAGTCGCTTTCAAACTGTAAACTATCCAACCGCTATAAAATTTTAAAGATATTTTTGCACATAAAGCTGTTTTCAGTAACTTAGATTAATAAATGCTATTCTATTTACAAATGTATGCTTAATTAATATGTGAGGGTTACATGATGTCTAAGTGCACGAATTGAGGTCGATTGGCAACAATGATTTTTAGTTGAAGTTTACATATGATAACATCAACAATAATTATTGTCTTATTGTCTTGTCTTATTATAATTTGATTCACTCATTGCAATACAGAAAGTACATGTTTTGTGTAATGATCATCTTAAAAAAATAGATGCAATTTACTGCATATAATAGCGTTTGATGAAGAAATCGAATATTTTTTAAGAATACGATTCAGTATTTAAAACCTTGTATTACAAAAATACGATTCTGCAATGGCAGAATGTAGAAAACTAAATTTCATATTTACAAGGAATAGTTTCTTACTTTGAGGAAGGCACATTTGATACCATTTATTAATATAGTCTTAATAATGAAAGAATGAATTCACGTCATAGGTTGCTGAATTAAAAAACGACATACTTTCAAATCTTATGCATTGAGCATACTCCGATAGATCCTTTAAAGGTATGTCGTTTTTTAATTCAGAAACCTATGACATGAATTCATTCTTTCATGATTTAGACTATAATAGATTACTTATAATAATTAGGAAGAAAAGATGTGCACGAGAAATTAATAACGTCCTTACAGAGAAACCGAGAAATAAGTAAAAGTAAATTTAAAATGAACGAACAAATACTTAAATGCTGTTCTAGGTTATAATCCCGATGTTGAACAAACAGTTTTCCTTCATGTCTGTGGCGCTTTATAAAAAATAATTGCCTATTCGAAATTTAAAACTGCATATTGAAATTGTAATTACACTTTAGATGGATGACATCTAATTTATTCCATACACAAAGAATGTTACATTAACCATTCTTTAAATTATTGGCACGTTCTTTGTAATATGATGACCATATAGAGAACATGTATTGCAATATAACTAATGACATACATAAAGTCTTCAACGCCAAAATTAAAAAGTATTATAATATTAATAAGAGGCGCAAATAATAGTTTCTAATCAAAAATCACTATAAGATCTTTGGTTTCATTCACTCGTTCGATAGTTGAACCCAAAAAAGAATCATAATGCAGTAAGTTTTTAAATTTAGTAAAACTAATAATCTGAAATTTGTAAATATATAGAGCCACATTGTTGTTTTCATACTATTTATATCAAGTATATACTTTCTAATTGGAACAGATATTTGAGAGGCGATTTAAAATTTTGTTCATACCTATTCTGCGAAACACCAGAGTACCATTGTTCTCGTACAATGTTCTATCAATATTTATACCATGTAGCAGTTGTCTAATATATAAATATGGTATAAGTATTTCTACATAAAACAAACAGTTACAATAAGGGACACATTACAAACTTTTATAATATAAATAGCGTTAGAAACATGTTCATAAATTTTTATTTATTGGACTCATCCTGCAAATAGCTATCCAACCAACTGACTAACCATAATAAAAAGCCAAATTTAAAACTTAATAATTTATGATTAACCATGTCAAATGTTTTTCTAAAATTAAAATACAAGGTACTACCATGAGATTTTGCATAATCATATAATGTAAGGAGTAATTTTTCAAAAACCTTCAGTAAATTTAAAAGTTTACAAATTGGTGTTACTTAATTGCTTCTACTCTCTGTGAGAAACCGATTCAAAATAAATATATCCATAGTCTAAATATGAAGATAATACAGCCGGGTTTTGTATATACTTCATTTTGTGCATGGAAAGTACAAACGAGTATTTGCTTTCTAGTATACAGGTTGCAAATTACATTCCTTACACAAAATCGCACAAAAAGTATAAACGATACTCTAATTGGGACAAATAAAAGTGAGCCTGTCCCAATTGTATTGTATTTTTGCACATCAGTTTGGCTGAATGGCCACATTGTATTTTTTGTTTGTCAGCGGTTTGGCCTGAAAGCAGTCTGTACCCTACTACTGATTTTGAAGACTGTTTTCAAAAGCTCTGTAGTGGGCACATGTCTACAAAGGGATACGGTGCCGCCAATATTTAAATAGTGCTGGTTTTAAGTGGCGCAAGCCGGAACTAGTTGGAAGAAAGGAGGGTGGGGGAGCGCAGAAGAGGACTTGTGTTTTGGCGGCCGCGGATGTTAGTATTTTTATTTTTTATATACACGTAGGTTAGAAAATGCGAGAATCTTAAGTTGCTCACAGTTCTGTACTTTATGAATAAAGTTGTTTTAAGTGTTTGAAGATCGAGTGTGGTGTTTTCTTTTTAGTACCAATTCTTATTAAAGGACAGGAGATAAAAGAGGAATGCTCCAGCTCTATTCATTTTCATTCTTTAATTTATTATAATTAACCAGACATTATCCATTAAAATGTTTATGGTTTTTATTTGGGAAGAAATACAGTTTTACAAATAATAGAATAACATAACTTGCTCTATATACAAGCTATAATTTTTGTTTTCTTTGACTTACAGGTCAACTTCAGTAAGAAACGGAAGAACCGTATGCGCAATGATGAAGCAGCAATAATAGCGCTTAGTAAATCTAGGAGTCAGTTTTTGCATAAAGACACAGATTCTCTTGTCGATAATGAAGCAGTGATTGTATACGATGAACGTACAGCATTGTAGTTATTAAGCCATTTTCCTTTTTACAATTTTAAGTATTTTTGAAGCATTTTGTGGTATTTTTAAACATATCCTTTACATATTTGTAATTTCTGCATAGAAAACAATATGATTGTTCTGTGATAATTTATTATCAAGTTTTACTTGTAAAAAGATTTGGACTATATAAGGGTAGTATTTAAATAAAGTGTTTTGTTTTATTATTTTGATTGATAAATGTATATGTCACTTGAAGAATTACTGGAGTATGCATATATATGACAGTCGAGACCTGTTTACTCTGATAGAGTGTTATAAACACGTTAATTTGCTGGTGTTTTTCAGTGTTTCCAAATGATTATCGGCAAAGCACAGTACTTTTTTATGTAAAGGAAGTAGGTACAGGTGTAGGAAAGGAATCACTTTGCCGAATTTAACTGCGCACACGTCCGATATGGTTGAATGCCGATAGTAATAATAACCCCACCATTCTTCGCTTTCTAGGTCACGTTGTTTTAGATTGGGAACACAAGCGTATGCGATTTCCATACCATAATCACGAGTTAATGTCCTGGAATCCATGGAACTATATACGTAAAAATTAAATTAAGGCTGGGAAAGGAAAACTTCCCCATGCTGGATTTAAAAATATCCTATATTCAAATATTAAAATAAAATGTAATTCCAAAAACAATTGCCTTAAAGCTTCAAAACAAAAAAATAAAAAGAAAAAATCTCTGTACAAGAGCTCATATGCGCATGTCTAAAGGCGCCATCGCCTGATTTTTGAACTGTAGTAGTACTTGCAATACCAGGCAATGGAAGAAAGTAGCCACTGATATTAAGGCTACCTCAACTAAGTGTGCAAAGGTCTTGATTGCCACTGGACTAACAGCACAAAACTAGTCTGAGAATATGAGACTCGTAAACTTAAAGCTAATATTTAAATTCACTATAAAACTAAATACACAGTTCATTTTCATATTCACATATGAATGCATACAAATTTTCATTAATATCTTTTAAGATATTCTCTTAAGCTAAACAAATTTCTTGCTGGCTCTTAACAGGATCAAACGAAATGATGCAACAGCCAAAACGTTAAGTTAACAAATTAGCTAGTGCTACTTCATTCATGATACATAATTCTCGTAATCCTATCCTATCAAATACAAAAAAGGCAAGTTACCTTTTCCATGTTTCAATAATAAATCCTATCTTTGCTCATAAATACCAAAGGTTTGGAAAAGCAAATTGATAAGACAATTTCTTAAAGGTATAGATAATTTAGTCACTTTACGGTAAAGGTAAGATAAAGTAACATTTCAGAGATAATTACAGAAGGAAAGATCAATACCTGACCATTTACGGTCCTATACTAATTAGACAAGATGATGTTTCCACGATAATCTCAAAGAAACGATAAGTAACAAACCCTTTATGGTTCGAAATATTAATTAGTTGAGATAAAATCTTAAAGTATTATCAGAGGGTAGGACAAATACTAAATGTAGCGACGAGCAACCATATCTACATTGGACAAGGAGGAAGGGGATGCGCTAAGAATCAGTTGCGGTTTGACCATGCTCAGATTCGCACGTGCGTTATGATAATGGTGGATCGTGGTTTGTATCACCCTCACATTACAAATTGTAATATCTTTTATTTATCTATGCACATGTGTTATGCTGCAGGTCTGGACTGGGACACAGAACTACCTGATAAATTGAGAGAGGAATGGGAATCATTTTCACAGCAATTAAGGTACATGCCAGCAACTAAAATCAAGAGATATTTAAATTTTTCCGAGGCTGTTTCTATTGAACTTGTTGGATTTTGTGACACTTCGCAAATTACACAAGGTGCTTGTGTTTATGTATGAGTAGTTACGGCCAGTCATACAGTGGAAATAAAATTGTTAGCTTCCAAATAAAAAATAAATTCGTTGAAAATAAAACAAGCATTCCACGGTTAGAATTAAACGGGGCATTGATATTAGCAAGATTAATAAATCGATCTGTTGGTATGCTGAATGATAAAATACAAAAGGTTTTTTTGTTTTGCGATTCAAAAATTATGTTAGCATGGTTGAAACATTAGGAAAGGGGTGAGACAGGGATGTGCCCTATCCCCATTGATTTTTAACTTGTACATAGAAGAGGCAATGAAAACTGTCAAATGCAGGAAGACATTTGGAATTACTATGCAGGGACAAAAAATTGATATGCTTAGATTTGCAGATGATATAGCGGTATTAGCGTCTAGCAAGGAAGAGTTAGAACCTGCTCTTAATGAAATGGAAACGGTTCTAACAGAGAGATACGGTATGAAAATTAACTAAACTAAAACTAAAGTTCTAGTATGCAAAGGTGGGGAAAATAAATCAAAAACAAGAATACAAGTATGTAACACGAACTTACAAGAGGTTAAGGATTTCTGCTACCTAGGAAGCCAAATAACACAAGATGGGAAAAGCACAAAAGATATAAAACAAAGATTAGCACAAAGTCGTGCTACATTTAACAAGCAACTACTGTGCTCAAAGACCACAAACATAAAAACAAGGAAAAGATAGCTTAAAACATATGTGTGGAGCACAGCACTGTTACGGCTGTGAAGCCTGGACAATAGGAGAAGCGGACAAGAAAAAGGTGGAAGCCTTTGAAATGTGGTGCTACAGACGTATGATGAAGATATCATGGACAGACAAGTTAAGAATGAAAATGTACTAAAAATGGTAGCGGAAGGAAGAAATATGTGGAAAACGATAAAAAATCGGAGAGATAGGATGATAGGCCACATACTACGGCATGAGGGACTAGTGCAGAATATATTAGAAGCAGAGATAGGAAAAAAGAGAAGATGCAGACCTTTAGACTACTGCACACAGATAGTAAAAGATGTAGGCTGTAGCGGTTTCAGGGAGATGTGTAGGCTAGCTCAGAATAGAAATCAATGGAGGTACGCATCCAACCAATCCCAAGATGGATAAACTAATGACGAAAAAATAACTCTGCTTAAACATGATGATTATTATAAGTAACTACAAGAATTGGTTGGGCAATATTCTCGAACAATGTTAAGTGTGTGAAAGGTTTTTCTGGAAAACCATTACTTCGGCAAATGTCTAAGTGTTGGGGAATCTTGGTAGCCACAGGTTGCTTAACCCCCTTCACTGAATCTCGGTGAAATAGGGCATACAATTAGAAAACAATAGAAGGGGAACGAGCTGTATACACATGCTGTGTGAGAATTTCAGGGATCTATGTAGGCTAGCTCAGAATATAAATAAGTGCAGATACGCGTCCAACCAGTTTTGAGATGGAAAACCTAATGACGAAAAAATAAGCGCAGATAAATCTGATGGTTAGTATAAACAACTAGTTGTTGGTTGCGAAATATCTGCAACTAATGATGACTGAGCAAAAAGATATATTGGAAAATATATTAAATCGGTAAATGGTTAAGTGTTGGGGACACTTGGCAGCCACAGGCTGCTTACCTCCCTTCACAACCATTGAAGGTCGGAGAAATAGGGTATATAATTGTAAAACAATAGAAGGTGACCGAACTGCATCTAACAAGAAAGAACAGCACCTATGAGGAAAGACGACAAACATAGAACAAGAAGAAAATTGTTGAAAGCATACGTGTGGAGCACAGCACAGTATGCCTATGAAATACGGGCAGTCTGAAACGCAGACAGAAAAACGGTAGCAGCCTTTTGAATTGCTGTGCTTCAGATGTATGAGGACGATAGCATGGACAGACAAAGATAATAACAAATAGGTTATAGAAATAGTAGGGGAACAAGGATATTTGGGGAAAAGATAAGAGAAATAGAAGGGCAGAATACGTT
Source organism: Platerodrilus igneus (assembly GCA_036346225.1). NCBI lineage: Eukaryota > Metazoa > Arthropoda > Insecta > Coleoptera > Lycidae > Platerodrilus > Platerodrilus igneus. The sequence continues at coordinate 903,252 of JARFIW010000565.1, forward strand.
CTAAGGCATTTTTGGGGAATAGTATGGGATATATTACAAGCAGAGATAGGAAAAACGAGGTAGATGTAGACCTAGATCAGATAGTTATAGATGCAGACTGTGCAAATTTCAGGGAAACCTGTAGGTTAGTTCAGAATAGGAAACAATGATGGTACACGTCTAACCAGTTCCAGGACTGAAGACCTAATGATGATGATGGTTGAAAATAGAATATTGGAAACTTAACACTTATGTAACCAATAGAATTAAATTGGTTCAGGAATTAACATCAGAATTTCTGTGGTGTTATATCCGTTCTAATGAAAATCTTGCTGATCTTGGTTCGAGAGGAGTTCTACCATGCAATATAGAAAATTGTATCTTGTGGTGGAAGGGTCTTGAATTTTTAGGGACACTTGATTGTACAGTTGACAAATACCTTCGACCGTCCGAGTTTAGTGAAATGTTGCCAGAAATGAAGCCTGTAGTGAAAGTTGTAGTCCAGAGTAAAGATAGATTAGCATTATTCGAAAAGTTTTCAAATTTTATGAAAATGAAAAGAGCTTTGGCATATTGCTTGCGTTTTATTTACAACTATAGGAATAAAACTAACAAAAAAACTAGTAACTTAACAATACACGAGATAGATGAATCGCGTACGATTATATTAAAACAAGTTCAAACGGAGTATTTTACAAAAGAGATTACAGAAATCAAAGCAGGTAAATCTTGTAATTCGAAATTATTATCACTGAATCCGTTTTTGGATTCGCAAGGATTGTTGCTTGTAGGAGGAGGCTGCATAACAGTGCACTTTCGTTTCAACATAAATTTCCAATAATTCTACCTACTAAAAGTTTTATAACAAAAATTATTATAAATAACGAACATTTATGGTTATTGCATGCCGGTGTAAAGTTAACATTGTCAGTTTTGAGACAGCAATATTGGATATTAAATGCTACTAGAGAAATTAAAAGGGTTATTGCTAAATGTTTAATTTGTTGGAAGTTAAAGTCTGAAGCTTCTAAGCAGCTAATGGGCAGTTGCCATACGATCGAGTGAACATAGCTCGGCCGTTTGGAAAAGTTGGGGTGGATTTTGTTGGACACTTTTATATTAAGCAATCAAGAATTAGAAGAGTGATTCTTACAAAGGGTTATGTAGCAGTTTTTGTTTGTTTTGTAACAAAAGGGATTCATTTAGAAGTAGTGTCAGATTTGAAAACTGAGACATTTATAAATGCTTTAAAGAAGTTTGTGAGTAGGAGAGGTGTACCGCGAATGATTTTTAGTGACAATGGGAGCACATTTAAAGGAGCTGATAATGAGTTGAGGAAATTATACAGTTGTTTAAAAACTAATCAGCAGTTTCAAAGTTATATAGGGCAATTTCGTATAAAGTGGTCTTTTATCCCATCATATAGCCCAAACTTTGAGGGGTTGTGGGAGAGTAACATAAAGGAGTTCAAATACCATTTAAAAAGGGTAATTGGACTGACTAAATTGACTTATGAGGAATTTAACATGGTCTGTATTCAAATAGAAGCCATGTTGAACGCAAGACCAGTGTGTGGCCTTACTGAAGATCCATCAGACTTGTCTTTTTACCGTCAAGCTATTTTTTAATTGGTGGATCTTTAGCTTGTATTCCAGAAGGTAATGTTTCAGATGTGCCAACAAACAAACTTAAATTTTGGAAACTTTGTATGCAATTACAATATAGTTTTTGGAAGGCTTGGTCTGGGGACTATTTAGGCCAGTTTCAAAACAGACCAAAATGGAAAAAGGTTATGCCTAATGTACAGGAAGGTATGTTAGTTCTTATTAAAAATGATAACTTACTGTCATTAGAGTGGGGGATAGCACGTATAATTAAGGTTATACCAGATAAAGACAATAAAGTTGGAGTTGTTCACTTAAAAACTAAAAATGGCACTTTTGTCACTTCAGTGTCTAAAATTGCAATTCTTCCTATTGAATTGGATACTTAGTAATTAGTTTGGTTTGAGTAGATATTTTTTGATATTAGTATTTTTTTAAGGGTTATAACGAGGATTATTATCTTTAGTTCTATTTTAAGATTTGAATGTTGCATATGCAACTTTGACTTTATTATTTGAGTTTTTTTGTAAGTGTTAAAGTAGTTACTGTGAAGTGAGTGATTTGGTGCTCGCGGGCAGTTTATGGTAGCGACGAGCAACCATACCTACATTGGACAAGGAGGAAGGTGATGCTTGCGCTAAGAACCAGTCGCGGTTTGACCATGCTCAGATTCGCACATGCGTTATGGTAATGACGGATCGGGGTTTGTATCGTCCTCACATTACAAATTGTAATATCTTTTATTTATCGATGCACATGTGTTATGTTGCATGGTAATGTTGTATTCAGCTTATTCGTTCTTTTAATCAATATACAGTCCACTTTAATCTTTTATTTTCAAGCTTGTTTATTAATTAAGCACAACTAGAATATGGTAAATATGAGCCTATGGAGTCGCTAAGTTAAGTGATATTAATAATTCGTGTTAATCACTAAACATTAATTGTTTAGCCTAATGATTAAGATAAGATAACGTCGTAAGAAAAAGATTTAAAGAAAAGATAACATAAAACTTAATTTTTAGTTTGCAGGTCTTATACTTTTCAAAGCACACTGCCTGTACTACAAATATAATAACAGAAAGGGACTGCTGGCGAAGTAGAGTGATCCGTAGGAACTTGAAAAGAGGTTTTTACTCATGCTCTCCAACACGAGAAGTTCTGTGAAGCAGTACTCATGCATACGGATCGTATAAAGGACCGAATAGAAAGGGGAATGCAATTCCTGCATCCCGGCGTCGATTAAGAGAGGTACAGCACACAGTCCAAACAAGATTATAAATTCACAGCTGATGGCTTTAAAGTACATCGGCAGAAGACAGTGGCTATACACAGCTAGATGGAGGTTCCCCACGCCCACGACCCAATGTCATAAGGCGACAACACTTTAACTAGGCAGCAACTTAGAAAGTAAATAAAAAGTAGAAGATAGAGAAAAGATGAAATATGTAACTAGGATGTTTGGAGCTTTATAGCAGCCAGGTAATAGAAAGAAGAGGAAAGGTTCGCATTTAACAATAGCGATAGAAAAACTGTGAATAGCTAGGCACTACTCGACAAGTCAAAGTGTAGTCAGCAGCCCGGAGTGGAGGATCACTACCCTTATATGATGGACGGTTCTCTCAGGAGAAAGCCAGGTCCACCAGGGGAAAAATATTGAAAGCAGATGAAGGATAAGAAAAAGTAGAGTTTTAGGATAAGTACCCTAGAGAAAGAGTATAGAATGTCCCTATTAAGACAGATTGGTCTGAAGGACCACCTGCAGCTTTAACTATAACATAAGTCCTATACCAACACGTTGATAAACTAGGTTCCAAATGAGACCCAGACAAATCATCTTCCTACTGAACGCATCCACTGCGAAAAGAAAACATAACATAACTGACAAATATACTCACATAATAATTTCAAATACAACTACTACGAAGACAGCAATAATTGTACAACAGACAGTTAATCGGAGATGAAAATAGGAAAATTTTCAATACAACTACACTATATGGAATAACATTAAAAACGACAAAGCCGATAGTCACCCTTACCAACACGTTCAGCAAGAACAGAAAAAAATGTATGTCTCTATGATATAAAAATGATTGGTAACGAAAATTGTAAAAAATGATTTAAATATATGTGTAATAAAACACCTGAGATAGCAATTTCTTGTATTCCTCAACTGTGGAAACTGACTTTTACTACAGAGGAATAGGTTGCGATCCTATGAACATCCAAAGAGTAAGCATCAACTGAACATTACTTAGTACAAGCCCTAAAGGTTCGTTGGGTTATTCAGATGAAAAATATGTCAAACACAATAAACACATGTTTTGGGTTGTAGATGAAAATTTAAAAGAAAATTGAATTATTTGCAAGTAATAAACAATAGAAAAATTTTAGAACTAGGAATGAGAGGTCTATCTTTTAAAACTAAAAAACTATTTATGACATGACAAGGTTTGAAGCACTTACAGGTTCAAGAGTGTAAAATGTAATTGCGGTAATTTCGAATAGCAAAATTTGGAGAACTTGTACGATGATGCGGTGTATGCGACTACTACTTACAGGACGAGCTTCTACTCTCCTGGCTTTGTGGATATTCCAATCGATATAGTTTGCAGCCGTGCACTAACACAACGTTCACCACTCCCGGAACAGGTTAGCGTGCTTAAATAAACGCATTGGGGAATTTGTACTAACAAATCCAAATATACCGCGCCGAATTTAAAATAAGCAACAAGCTCAATGTAACAATAAAATTTAGTTTTAAATTATTTACATAAGAACTGAACAAAGAATAATACCCATTTAAATGTACAGCAGGATGAGTCAAAGATTAGAAAATAAATATAGTAGAAGTAAACAATATGAAAGTTCAATGATGAGATATTTGTGTGAAGAAGAGGTGACGTCAAAAGAAGAAAAATTAGTTGAAGTAAAGATAGAAATGGGAAAATATATTTAGGTGAAGGTATGAATATAAATAAGTAAATACTACTCATTAGGGTAAGAAGGAAATGGTTTTATGTCTTTAATATGCCAATGTCCTTGAAATTTGCCACTTCAATCTTGTAGTTCATAAATCGAGGGAGAAATTACATGAAACATTTTATATATTATGAATTTAGGAGCTAGCTTAGTAGATAACTTTTAGTAACATCAGATAGAATACGATTTTTCTTCCATACTTGTTCAATCAAGGCAAAACAAATGTCTCTATTATGGAAGTTGTAATAATTTTTGCCTTTTTCCATAAGTTTTGAATACGTTATTCTAACATCTGTAAAGACAGAAGGCAATAGTTGTTGATCTTTGTTTCAAAGGATTTTTCCAACAAATTCAATTACACTACATTTATTTTCCAATGCTCCACCCGAAGGTAGCACACTGGCCAGGAAGCTAATTTTTTTACCTGGAAAATTTTGAAATTTGATAAACCCTTGCTGTTTCAAGCAAGGTAGGGATCTTTAACCTGCATGACAACACAGGACCTCCATTTTACCTCATCCGAACGAGGGAGTATTTTGTGAAAAATGCTCAACTAACATTTTTCAAGCACACTGTGTCAGGATTTGAACCCGGGACCTTGGGCGTAGTAGTCACATGCATACCAGCTACGCCACCAAATTTAATTACATTATAATTTGAATGAACTGTTATGCCTGCGACCACATCTCCAATGCTCCACCCGAAGGTACTACATTGGGTTTAAACGCGTAAATATAAACGTGCTTCAAATTAAATCTAACTTCAAATTTATCGATCCTAAGTAAAAATCTAAAACTAAAACTAGAAATAGGGTTTAAATGATGGTATCCTATCGTTGATTTTGGAGTGTGTCCGATCAACAAGACACAAAGTAAAAGGGGAGGGATCCGTAATACCGGATAGCAGTCGCCAGTTCTGCTTATCGGTGCGACCTGAAGGGTCGTCTTAAAATTATCCAAATCTATTTAGCTAATTTTTAAAAAGGATTCAAATTTTCTAAGTATTTGCCAAATATTTTAATAGTGAATCCAGCTATTTTACCTGCTCTATAAATTTACAAATTTAATTACATTACATGTGATTGTTTCCAAGGCCCCACCAAAAGGTACTACATTGGCCAGGAAGCAAATTTTTTTACCTGGAAAAGTTGGAATTTTGCCAAACCCTTGCTGTTCCAAGCAAGGTAGGGATCTTTAACGTGCATGACAACACACACACGGGACCTCCATTTTACCTCTCATCCGAACGAGGGTGTATTTTTGTGAAAAATGCTCGTCTAACATTTTTCAAGCGGACCGTGTCGAGATTCGAACCTGGGACCTTGGGCGTAGTAGTCACACACATACCAACTACGCCATGGAACCGCCCAAATTTAATTACATTACATGTGATTTTCCAATGCTCATCACCCGAAGATACTACATTGGCCAGGAAACGAGTTTTTTTTACCAAATTTAATTACATCGTATTGTCAGAAACAGAACCATAATAACTACCATCTATTGGAGTATAACGGCCAACAACTAAAAAATGAAGGTGAGAATAGCAGAGCTTCATATTTGGAAATACATAATGCTTGTGCAAATTTAAATATATTTTCATTCCATTTAGTATGCTCAGAATCGATATGGAAAGAGGTAGCGGTAATGACCGCACAATTAATGCATTCTTTTGGATTTACTTGGGGATGATATCTGGCATTAGATCAGATTTCTGAATTATATAACTTTTCTCAAAATTTTGAAATGAATTATGTAGCATTGTCATAAAGAATAATTTGAAGCACACCAAAAATAAGAAAAACTTGCTTTAAAAATTTCATAATTGCAGAAGAAGTAACCTTTGCTAAAGAATGAATGAAAACAAATTTGGAAAACCAATCCCTTACAACCAATAGGTATTGGCTAGCTTTTTTTAGATCGACAAAGAGGTCCTAATAAATCAAGAAAAATTAGTTGAAAAAGATGATACTTTTTTAAACACACCCATCAAACCAGGTCTAGCTTCTTGTGAACTCTTCTGTGCACCACAGATTTTGCAGTTTTTAATATATCGATAAATCTTAAATTGGGCCAGTAATAAATATCAGGTTTTTTGCTATAATTTTTGAAATGCCTAAATGTGTGGAGGCAGGATCATCATGAAACATTTTTAAAACTTCAGGTCTATTGACGGTAGGTACTACTACGTTCCATTCAGGTATATTTGAAACTTTAGATGAGGAAGATGTAACAAATTTATATAACCGATCTACTATAACACGAAATGATGAGTAGTTTTCAGAATGTTTAGTAACTTGTTTCACCATATTAGAAAACCGGTATCGGGAGATAAATTAGGAAGATTTAATGCAGCTACATCACAAGAAAGAGCGTCATATTTAATTTTCCATGTCTATGACAAATAGTGAAAATGAATTGTGAGGTATGGGAAATCCAAACATTCAGTGGGTAGCTTTAAATTATTAAATAGCAGCACAATCGGTAATGACTATGAATGGGGTTCCTTCGATATAACCCCTAAATGTTTCAATTGCAAAGATTACTCCAATATGTTCTCATTCGGTAGCAGAATATTTTTGTTCAATAGTAGGCAAGTTACAACCAGCATAAGCAATAGGGTTGTTCTAAACTATCTTCTTCTTGAAATAAAATGGCACCTAAGCCAGTAAGTGAAGCGTCAGTTTGAATATAAAATTTTTTGTTAAAATTAGAATAGGGAAGCATTTTGTGCGCCAGAAGTCTAATCAATATATTGTCCTTTCTTTTTATTTTTAACTAAAGCGGTAATTAGATAAGTAGATAAAAAATGCGGTAGTAAGATATCATTCTAATTAAACGTTTAATTTCGATGACATTTTGGGTGTTTTAAAAATGGTGATGGCATTTACTTTTTCAGGGTCAGCTCGTAATGTTTTGCTCCACAATAAACCGTGGAAAAGAAAGAGAGGAACAACAAAAGTTACACTATTCCTAATTGACCTTAAAACCATCATTACTTAAACAATCAACTACTTTATTTAATGTTAAAATATATTCTTCAAAAGTATTAGACATAACCAGAATATCGTCAATATACACGAAAGCACACTCTTAGTGCAAAAGTTGGTCTAGTGTTTTATTCATAGTACATTGAAGTGTTTGGGGAGCGTTAGACAAACCAAAGGGTAAAAAATTAAATTCATACAATCTTTTTCCAGGTACGCAAAAGGCAGTTTTGTTTACGAGAAAATGGCTCCAAGGGTATTTGATAAAAAGCTTGTTTAAGATCTATTAAAGATATATATTTAACATTATGCAAACGACAAGATGAAATACGTACGAGATAGAGGGTAGCTATCAGGAATTTAACGGAATTTAATTTACGACCATAGAAACAGCAAGGTACTCTGCATTTTTTCTTTCCAACTAATAAAATGGGAATACAAGAAGATCTTATGGAGATAACATCAGACTGGATCATTTTGTCAATTTCGGCATATAAGTGCTTTTGTAAAACATGCAGTAAAGGGTACCGATGTTGTTTGAACGGCTTTGCATCGGCAGTTAAAATTTCATGAGATACAGTTGTGACACATCTTAGCTCAGAAGTGGATAGTTTCCAAAATTTATCCATGGTTTTTCTAACAATATTTTGTTGTTCGGTAAGAGGGATTTTATTCGCAATCCCCAGAGAAGCTTGCTAAGTGAAGTCCAAAAATGACAGATATCAACTTCCGGAAGAAAAGAATAAGCTAGGGTAGCTGCGACTAGAAATGTGACTTCATGTTTAGAGATTCTATATAGATTTTTAATTTAATAGATCCGGTTATATTAACTTGAGCTGAATCAGTGATATTCATACTTTAAAATCAATTTTTTGTTTTGTTAATTGCTGTAAGCCAGTAGGATTAATTAAAAAAGAATTATAGAACCAATGAATACCAATGTATCAAAAAAGAAAGGCAATATAGATATGGACAATTATCAAAAGGTTTAGTCTTGAGCTTTGCAGAAACAGAATTAGGATGATGAAAAGTATAAATGGTTTTTAACCAATTTGACCGTTCAAGTGGAGTTGTAGGGCACATTTCAGTTAAAGGGATACAAACTTTTGTTGAAGATGCGTTAGTGGAGACAGTTGACATTTTTTTGTAATGGTGATAAAGGCAAGATAGATTTTAAATTTAATTTGTACGTCAATTGTAATTTTATCATGCTAACGGTGGGCGATTTTGTGAAGAAGGAACGCGTACACCGTGAACAAAAGCGTTTGGTTTGGTAGTTTCCCAGAACATTACAATGTGGGCATTTATTTTTATAAACGTTAGATGTCCCACAACCATAACGAAAAACATTTCGAGGTTCGGTGCAATTGTATAAGTGTGATCACCATTCTGGCAATTCCAACAAGACATGGAACTGGTTTCATCAGTATTCAAAATTGGAGAAGAAAAATTATTTTAGTTACGAGAGGAGTCACCACGGTAAGATGCATTTTGCTGGGAAAGTTTTGGTTGGGATTTTACTGAGGGATGATATTTTTCTAATCGAAATTTTACTACTTGTAAAGAACGATAAAGGTTTTTAAGGTGAGAGATAGAATCAATTTTTTGGTGAGTCAAGTGTTCAGAGTAGTAGGCATTTAAATTTCGAATCAATTGCACTACGATCTCGGTTTCATCAGGTTTTTGTCCAAATGAATAAATTATTATTGTGCTCCGATAATATAAGACAATACATTTTCATTAGTGGCTTGGAAACAAGCACGAATTTGAGATAGGATTTCATAATCGTTATCAAATGTAACAGTCTTTCTTTAAAAGCACTACTAATTCTGGTCAACTATGAATTCGGTGTTTAATATTATGGAACCAAGTTAAGGCACTATCAGAGAACAATTCGACGGCACTTTTAAATAGTTGTTCATCGCTACAATTTCTAGAAATTTTTAAATCGTCGACTCGTTCACGGAAAAAAAGCTAAGGAAACGTTTGAATTATAACCCAAAAATGTCAAATGCCATTTATAAACTGGTACTAATTTACAAACGCTTTTGGTTTCTGAAGATAAAGATAGGTAATTTAAATTTGAAACAATTACAGGAATATCAGGAACAATGTCTAATTTTTCCAACACAAACCCTTCAACCAAAAGTAATTCAGACATAAATCCACTTTTAATTTTTTCAGTTTCGTCAGAGTTTCAAAGGTGAAAATAATTTGAAACATTTAAAATAAATTAAATGTGAAGGGATACGTATCTCTATTTTTATGGGAGTAGGATCAATGGAATATGCAATAGCTTTTATGTCATCCATCAAACCAATGATTTCCTCTACGTTTTTGTCGAAATCAATATTCATGGTAAGATCAAATGGTATATTATTAATTTTTTGCAGACGGCCCTTAATTGTAATCTGTGTTGATTTTAATTCTGTGCAGACAAAATATTGCGTGAAATTAGTTCGAAAGAAACCTCCTTTTTAAATGTAAATAATTCATACTGATTTGTTTTTATTTTAAAAACACGAGCTTCAGTAATAATTTATATTCGTATCATAGATAAGAAAGCGAATCAAGGTAAGAATAGCCATTTCAGTTTACAAGTGCAGTTGGGTACATTTATTTATGGCTTATTATGGAATTGAATCATGTCTTTTATTTCTAAAATACATTTTTTATTATAAATTTAAAACAGGTCGATATCGGCTAAATATAATTAGAATATTTATCATGAAGAACGATTTTAGATAAAGGGTAAACCATTCAAAAAAGCCCTAGATAAGTTATTATTAATAAAAGAAACATATTTAAAAAGATAACAAATGCTTTTAATTTTATAAGAACGGGAGTGTTTATATCACAAAAAATTAACAAGAATTATGACTGATAGATGTCTTAAAAGTTAAATATAAATAGTAATTAGAACTTACATGTGGTTAGAAGGTAGTTATCATTCCAGTAACAGGAATTAAATGCTAGTCCTTCAAACAAAACTAAGTGGAAATCTAATTAGCACACAAAAACTGCAATTTTAATGTACAAGCATTAAATTTAGTACAAGAATAATTGGTTATCAGGCACGTACTTCTAACACAAAGAGATATCAGCCATATTGTATAATTATTAAAGCATTATGAAATAGGTTACATACAGTATAAATAGCTAGATAGCACCGGCAATATTCTAAAATATCAAGATCTTAGAGAATGTATTAAAATGCTTTTGTACCAATTTAAGAGTTTTAGCTCTGACGATAAGATTTTTTAAATTTTGCATTTAGATATTAGACAGAGGACGAACATGAATAATATAAATGGCATTACCTGTACAAACCAAATTAATTTCAAGGAAAAAGGTAGCTTTTTGTAAATACAAATTTTTATAACAAAAAAGAAAATAGACAGAAAAGGAATCACTTCGTCAAATTTAACTGCACATACGTTCGATATCGTCATACACCAATAATGAAGTTCCCGCATTAAGGTGACTTTGTTCTCACCAACTATAATAATCCTACCATTTTTTGCTTCCCACACCATATTATTTTAGCCTGGGAACGCAAACGATTGTAGTTTACATACCATAACGCAAGGGTTAATGTTCTGGAATCTGTGGGAAACTATAATCGTGGAACTAAACACGTAAAAAATTTAATTAAGGAAGGGAAAGGAATACTTTCTCATGCTGCGTTTAAAAAAATCCCCTAAATTTAAATATTAAAATAAAATGTAAAGTCAAAAAAGGCTCAATGTACTGAAACTAAAATTCTTGTCAGGTGCTACAATATGGATTCTAGAATCATTTACTCTGTACCACAAAACTATTTATTCTAAATTTCTGAATCTCTATAGGAGTAAATGGTTGTATGCAGATAAAAATATTGAAGAAACTCTTTAAAAAAATTTGAATTCCAGAAATATTTATAAATATGAGTCAACAGAAATTTCTTTGAAAATTTGATAGACAAATATAATATGAGTGCTAAGCAACATCAGAAATGCATTTCTGCTTAAGCTCAATTTGTTAAACTAACCAATGCAAATTAACTCTGTTTTGTAAGACATTGAACAGTTTTCATTCACTGAACTGTATTTGTGCACTGCTAGTTATTGAGCTTTAATATACGTTGCATTTACATTGTAAAACAAAAATATACTCAGTGACATGGAAATTGCAACATTAAGAGGGGTTGGGAATATTTTGATCAAACTTGGCAGATATGTTTAACTACTCAAAGGTAATAATTGATTAAAATTTCAAAGAAAAAAAAGATTAGCACAATTTTTATTAAAAATGTGTTGTGGTTCCCCTATTTGTTATACACTCCCTCACTCTTCGTGGCATCGAATCCAGTAGGTGATCAATGTCCTGTTGAAGTATTGTGTCACAAGCAACCTGCCATCCATGCCACAGAGCTTCCAATGTATGTGGAAGATTTGCTAAGTTCTCCAGTCTTCTACCCATAATGTCCTACACATGTTCAATTGGCGAAATATCGGGATATCTGTATGGCCACGGTAAACTATTGACATGGACATCTTCAAATCTGTTGAGAGTAGTCTTCACTACATGAGGACGGACATTATCCTGCTGGAAAAGTGGGTATTCGAGTTGTTGGATATAAGGAAGGATATGCGGTTCCGCAAATTCATTAACATAGCGCTCTGTTGTTCAAATTGCCTCCGATGAACACCAAATGAAACCTACTTCCAAATGTTACAGCACCCCATATCATAACCCCCACAGTTCAGTGCACATGCCGTTCAACAGAAAATTTAACTATGGCATGCTCCCCACGACTTTGACTTTCAAGCGGCCATCATACATATCTAAACAGAATCGGAATTCATCACTGAATACTGCCGTATGCCATTCCAGGTTCCAGTGTAATCGCAAACTGCACCACTCTAAACGTTGCTGTTGGTGTTAAGCCGTAACACAAGATGTGGTCGATAAGGTTGCAAGCCAAAAGCCCTAGTTCGACGATAAACTGTTCGAAGGGTTACAGGACAACCTTCATTACCTAACCAGTGATCAGCAATTGACCTGGTATTGGAGAATCGGTCTCAGAGTCATTAGGAAAAGATAGTAGTCTAAGGGGCGAATTCATAAACAACCCTAAACTTTCACTTAATCTTACCTCACTTTACACTGAAGTTAGTGTGAGTGGCTGTCTGATTAATAAGTCGTATTCAGAAATGCTTTTAAATGAGTCACTAATCTGAGTGGCTCTCATATTAAGTTTGACAGAGAGAAACACGAATGGCACTCCTGAAATAACTAGAATATTTGGTTTATAACTATTTGCATTAACTTCGTACCAAACTTTCCTAACCCCAAAAAATTCCTTCAACGATTTTAGTTTGGCGGTATTGAATTTTTTGCATCCTTTGATTTCTTCTGTTCTTTTGTAGTTGGCTTGGTGTTTTTGTTGTAGTATTGTGTTTGGTTAGTTTATATAGTTATATAATTTTTGGTATTTGATTATATTAGTTTTCAGTAGTAATTTTAGTTTTATGGTGTTGGGACTTTTACTTATAGCGATACTTCGTAACATTAATATACTTGGTTGTTCTGTATTAGTGCTTCTGGTTCTACATAGTTGTACTGCCATATACATATAAACTCTTGCGTGCCCAGAAACAAAGAAAGGTGCAGAAGATGTTCATTTATAGCTAGTATAATCTTTTAGTTTTAGCTACCATGGAAAATGTTAAACGCACGTTTATAACTGGCGAGGAAAAGTCATTTTTAAGAGAATTGGTTCTTAATAAACATGAGATTATAGAATCCAAGAAAACGGATGCTATTTCATCGACTCAAAAATGAAAAGCCTGGGTAGATATCATGACGGAGTTTAATTCTAATGGCGAATTTTCAAACGTAACGTTATTTATAATAATACAAATAAACTAATATTTACACAAGTTTTTTTATAGAGAACCGTAGAACAACTAAGAAAATGTTGGGAAAACATGAAATCTCGTAGAAGGAAAGAATTGTCTCAAGAAAAAAAGCATAGAATGGTAACGAGGTGGTCCATATTTACCACCATCTGAGGATGGTATTGATGCTGTTGATGCCACCGTTGACATTGAAATTAAGAATGCTCTGGATAGTGATGCTCAAGTATTAACACCTCATGAAATGTCACAAGAGATTTTTGTTTGGAACGAGCATGATTACAATAATGTAGAAGTCGAAACAACAAAAGATAATTTAAAGGACAATGATACAGGTAATATTAATTTGCTATTCTTTTACTGATTTAATATGAGTAGAACCAGGAAACACACAGCCCGATGCAGTTCAAACCCCCGCAAAAAACAAGAAATATTTTGCTAGGGGTACAGCTATCGAAATAGAATTACAGAAACGTCTATATCGCACAGAGGCTTTAACAAAACAGGATATGGATATGCACATATTGAAAATGCAAGAGCAACGATTAAAAGTTGAAGAGCAAAAAATTCGACTTGACATAGCAAAAGAAATCTTAAAGCAGGAGAAAATTAAAACTAAAATGTTATTGGACGAGGATACAGATGTTGAATGTGTATAAAATTATTAGTTTTTAAGTTAATAAATATGTTTTTCAAAGTATTTTATTTTACATACAAGTTTACACAAAATGTCTATTGATAAAAGCATTCCTTATTGCAGTTCCCCTTGCACCATTTGGAGCAGGAACTTGAGGTATGTCGTTTTCAGGTAGAAAATCTTGTTCTGCAAACTGTAATCGATGTTCAATTGCAATTATCTAAAACTGCAGTCGCTGCAATGACCCTCATAGAATTGTGAAGGTCCAGTTGCATAGCCACATCAAGACAACGAAAGCGACCTTTCCATATACCAAATATACGTTCTACCACATTCCGTGTTCGGCTATGTGCTGTATTGTATTTCTGTTCCACTCTATTTTGTGGATTTAACAATGGAGTGAACGCATATCGTGTTTGTGCATATGCACTATCACCTAATACAATGCCCGGCAAATCCCCTCGTTCTAACCTCATACGCACAGAGCTATTATTGAAGATTCTGCTATCATGAGCAGATCCTGGCCATCTAATAATTATGTCCAATATTTTTAGTTGTGGACTAGCTACCACTTGAACGTTTAAAGACAACCATCCCTTTCTATTACGAAACACTTCGGCATTCAGACCACCAGTGCTCTTGATTTCAATGTGTTCCATCAACACATCCAATTACCCCTGGAAAGTTTGCTAGTTGATAAAACTGTCGTTTTAGTGTTCTGAAACCATCTGCATCTCTGGAAATTTTATAATTTCGTTTATATTTCTGGCCAACTTCGTGCTTACTTCTGATGTTATCCTACAGACAGATGACTGACTGATGTTAACTAGATCACCACACACTCTCTAAAATATTATGTAGTTCTTAAACAAGCTTTGCCATATTATTTTAATCTCACCTGATAGCTGCCTATTGCAAAATATCGTAGAGCGATACACAATTTAATTAATGGTGGAATAGGTAGGCCACGATTACTGTTTCCATTTTGTGGGTAAATCATGGGCAATAATATATTCAGAAAAACAACTCGAGTAAACCGATACCGTTGCACCAATTCCAAATCGGTATATCTTTCTAAAGGATTTTCTTGATCTCTGATAAAACGCCTAAAATATAAAATAAATGTAAACAACAAAGAAATATAGCAATGTTTACTACCTGGGAATAGGCAAGTATAGATTATCTTCTACATAGTTTACGAATTCAGCAAAATCCTCATCTATATCAATATTGAGAATATACACAACTTAGTTAATTATTCAATACAAATCCAATATAAACCAGTTTTAAACAATTAAATTCTAATCTAATCGAATAGCCTAAAATATAAATAAGGTTAATCTAAGGTAAAAACGATTCTAACAATTAAATTCAATACAATAAGCTAAATCCTAGAGCTAAAGCAGTTGTAAACAATTAAATTAATTAAACCAAGACAAAAAATTGTAAACAATTATATTTAATCTAAGGTAAAAACTATTTTAACAACTAAATAATAAATTTTAATATATAGCTAACATAATTATTAACAATTCAAGTCCCAATTTATAACCTACACACATTAAAGTCAACAGAAAAACCATCAAATTCAAGTATCATATACTTTACAACAATAATTAGGGTGATATGAGTGAACATAAAACCATCACTTATTTGCCACTCATTCTTGAGTGGGATTTTAGCCACTAATTGTGGAGTCAATTTCTCTGAATACGGTTAGGGAGAAATAAGTGTAAGGTTAGTGTGAGTGCCTACTTAGGGACGTCTATGAATTCCACCCTTAAACCTCATTAGTTTGTCTTTGGCCATCCGTCACTTTTTTACAACATTCCTGACCCTCCCTAGTCCATAATTGATAACAACACATAATTGTGGGTTGGTTGCGGTTAAGGCGATTTGCAATCTACCTGAATGAAAAACCACCTTCACGCAACCCAACAATTCGACCTATGTCATATTACCTTAACTGGCAGTAATTTCCATGTTGCCGCACTTCAGGCATAATCACGCCCTCAAAACACGAAAATCAACAAAAGCTTAACAGATACAACATAAAATTCTACCAAAACTTGCAAGAAAAATATGCCAGATAATAATGTTAAAAAGAAATGACAAAAGTGTCAGATATACCAATACCACTTGCTTCTATTGCAACGAAATTTTATTCAATTATTACGTTCGAGTAGTTAAACATATGTGCCAAGTTTGGTAAAAAATTCTCAACTCTTCTTGGTGTTGCAATTTCCATGCCGCTGAGTTTATGTAATTTAAAGTTTCATTGTGATACAAAGTAAATTTCTGTCATTCGATTTCAACAGCTACCCAAATCAGAAAAGATTTTGATAATACATTTCTTTTGTTTAAATATTAAGTATTTTATATACTTATGATTCACATGGAATTTTCGTAAGTTATTTTTTAGCAAAAAACAACTTGTACCGATGACAAAACTAAAATATCACTTACTTAGGTGATAGTCATTATATAAAGAGTAGCGGAAGTGAAAATATCTGTACATAGTTTTCGTAGATGATGTTGCATTTTAAGTGCATTGTAAGCTTTTACAAGTATTGATCATTGCTGTGAACGAAACAAGCATTAACTTACTTATGGTAATGAAAGGTTACAATACTTAATAATTTATGCCTGACAAATATTTCGTCCTTTAAGGCATTAAAATAAACGTGTATGATGCTATTTAATCCAACAAGGATAATAAACAATTAATCGAAGTACTACCCGTATATAAATAAATATATGCAAATGTTACCAAGTATGTAAATTTAATACAGTTAACAAGTACCAGTCACCTGCAATAACACACTATGTCTTCACTTCAGGAAGTATCGCGGCAAACAGCACTGAGCACTTTTGTCCAGCAATCAGATAAGGTACTAGAAGGGGCTGCTTCACAATATGGTAGGGAAATAATACAGGAACTGATATTTCATGGACAACTCAATGCACTTACCTTAATCTCAGACTAGCTATGAATACTTACGGTTATTATTCCAAAGTTGAGAGCGTTGTGGACTCTTAGTCAGAACAGGTTCATCAGCCTTTCACTATATTAAACTATTGTCGATTGATAAGACAGGTATACCAAAACATATATTGGAAACACGCTCTAACTATCTGCTCCAAGTATAAGTAAACTAAATAGAAAAATGATTAACACACAAAATTCCAGCAACAATATCAAATATCAAAATAACAATTTATCTCAATACATTATGGCTTCTTCTATTTAAATACCAACAAACTACCATTGAATGACTATTCATAAATTGAATAATATTAGAATTATAGATAAGCCTGCAACACACTAGATCTATTGTGCATGACGGATCAATTCAAAAAGAAAGACGAATCTCGTTAACAGAATTTGACAGAAATCAACCTTTCCCCTACAAAATGTAAACATGGGCATGTTATGGTATTCCGCACAAACACGAAAGAAAACAGTAAAAGTCAATAAAGAAATCGTTTACGCCAAATACCGTAATAAAACAGGGATAGAATGGTAGAATTCGGGATAGCTCAAAAATGTCGTAGAGTGGCATGGGTGAAACAAAATGAACACATTGGAAACCTCAGCAAACTATACTGTTAACAGAGTCTCGAAAAGCTATTTACAAAACAAAACAGACACCAATAATTTGCATAATCGTTTGTTACAGTGTGATGGTACAAAGCGTCGTAACATAAAAATATAAAATTGGTAAGCAAATATAACATCTTAGAATCTAGATACTTACTTAATGGTTCACCTTAAATATATACAAAAGAAAATTAAACATAAACTTTACAATAATTCTAAGAAAAGGAATATACATAATTTATACAATCTGCATTGTGAAGTGCACCTCCAAGGTAATATTAAACTTATACACAGTAACTTAAATTAATCAAGTGTTAACTACTTTTAAATTGATGCGCAAGTTCTTTACTTTAATATGTATGCAAAAAGACAAAAGAAACAGTAAAACGGGCTTTAACACAAACTTTGATAGACTAATTTTTAACTTGAAGAGTGATTACATAGTCGCTTGTGCATTGTGAACGTGAGTTTTGTAATGTGGTTTTGGCAAATTACTGGATAATCATAAGTAATAACATTATGAACAGCAAATGAAATGTCTATTCTTCACAGCTGCATCAAAAAATTACGAAAACAGAAAACTGTACTTTGAGCTATCGACTTCCTGCTGGTCTCATCCTATGGATGGGAAAATGCAGCTGCATTTTTCTATGGGCTGGATGCTGGAACCACCAACTTAACAAATACTAGCACAGAAAGCATTTTAAAAGTGCGACTTTACAACATATCTCTTCGGTAAGAAGAGTTGTATTCAATGTGTCCCTTTCAGAGCACGGTCTCTGTTTTATAAGGACAGAACTATGTATGGTGGGTAGATATTTGGCTTTAAAAAATATCGCCGAAGGATCAAATGTGCAGAATTCTTCGACAGCAGCTGCAGAAATACAAACTGTAACAGCTTGCTAACAATGAGATAACGCAATTAATAAAGGATTTTGAAACAAAGGAAAGTAATGTTATTACTTAGAAACATCTTTACATCTGCAGGATAACAGATAACAATCCCATTGCAAGTGTTCACTTACTGGGCAGATGGTCAAATGGCCTTATCTTTTAAAAGAAAGCCTGCATTTACATGCAGCTTAAATTAAAATGTAGTCACACAGGTGGTAAGAAATATTGCAACTACTTTGTAACAAAGTTTTCTTAGCAGCTATTTGATTTCATAAAGCAAAATTTTATAGAGTAATTACTTGAAAATTTTTATAAAATAACACTAATTCAAATGACGAGAAATCAAGCTTGTTGAGAAATTTTAACGAGTTTTAAATAGAATGCAGAAAACATTACTTGCAAATAAACATAGCAGGCGGAACACATAATATTCGTACTTTGACATGGCAAGTATATCTTATGAGTATGAAAATGTACTTCTTGATATGGAACAGCTTGTTCCTTTAAATGAACAATTTATCAGTTACAAAAATGAATGAATTGGCCATCAACAACTAACACAATATGAATAATTCGCAAATAGTTACAAGGCACTGCTGGTTATATCTAAAGATGCATTGCGTGCGATTTAGCAATTGTCAATGCGAAACCAAATAATTATTAATTTAGAAACTAAAAATATCCTTTTACTATTAGATCTTTTATTAACCACAACATTAAATGGTTGATAATAAATGATATGTACATAATTTTGTATTGATATATACACGTAAATATAAACATGAGTATGGTAGGCAACCAAACTACCTTTTATGCACATTTCTAAAGTCTAGTTTGATACAACAAACACAGATACAGATATACAAAAATCAGTGACAATAAAACCCTTAAAAACTGATTGTCACAAAGGGTTGACAGCAAGTGGTCTTGTGGTGGTTTTGGCTTAACTGAAATACCAGTTGAATCATGGACCAATTTATGCACACAAATTTTACAAATTAACTTTTAGATCCTAAACAAACTGCTCACCAATAAGCACTGGTTATTTACATTAATGTACTAAAAACTAATATGTACACAATAGAAAACTACAACTAGACTACTTGAGATGAGAGAGGCATGTACAATCATTCTGCGATTGGAAGGTAACATAATTATAACATGGGACAATAAAAGTCCCCATGACTAGTTTTGACTCGGGCAACTCTTGAGATTTTGTCACGACCAGGAAATTGTGCAATTAAGGCGTCAATCTTACATTGCAGGGGCGATTCTTATCCTTAATAGTAACTAATTCATTAACAAAGGAAGTTACAGAAGAACGTTCGCACGTATTGTGCCACAGCGAGTGAAGATATTCGGTAGACCAATGCTGACAAAAATCCCGATTAAATCTTTGAGCACGTTTTCGTGTTTAAACAATTGAGTTTTAAACGTGTTACGTAAGGATCGAGTGGCGAGATTAATAGCTACAAAGTCAAGAAGTGGCCGATTGTAAGAACAGATGTCATTAGTATACGAACTCCTACTATATAAGGGGTCTTCGTTTGAATGAGACTGCTAGAAGTTCATCATATGTAAAGACTTGTTCGCCAATTACTCTAGCTAAATGTGATTTGACAGAACGGCTTCTCGCTCCTGTAAACCACTAAAATGAGGTGATGAGAAAGGATTGAAATGTCTACCTATAGTCAAGGAATCTGAAACTTCTACTGTGTATGATGCAAGTAAACAAAAAGCACCCACAAAATTAGTGCCTTGATCACTGAAAATAGAAAACAATGAAGGTACGCACGCATCCAACCAAATTCTAGGCTGGTGCTGCTAGATGACATTTTGGTGACCTCTAATCACATCAAGCTTACATTAATAAGATGAAATAATAACTTGACTTTTATGCAAAACCTAAATAATCATTTTGATTGGAAAGATATACAAATCTAAATCATATACGCAACCATACATCAACTTAATTTTCAATTGTCTGAAATTTCTGCCAATAATATCGGTTTGTTTTTTTTTTATATGTCAAATATAGATAGGAAGGGATGCTCAAAATCTAGGTTGTAAACCAACTAAACACAGATGTTCAATACTTGCACAAGGCAAGTTGATTATAATACTAGAACATCTTTAATCTTTCAATTACTAGCTCGATTTGAAATGATCATTTAGGGTTCATAAAAGTCTACGTTATTTTTCATCTTATTAATTAAAATCTAAGTTCTCATGTGCAGAACTTCTAACCAAACTTACAGATATGTTGTTATCAAAAATATAAATATTTCATATACATTAAAAACAAGATGTCGAATAACTCGAAAACCTTTCGACTTAGAGCATTGGTGCTTTGAGAAAATATGTTCAGGAGGTATGGAGCTATGAGAAAATATGCTCAAGAGGTCGATATTAACCTAAAACTTTATTAATTTTTTGCTAGAGTGAAGTTTATCATAGTCAAAATTTCGACTTTAAAGTCAAATAACTCGAAAACTAAATGAGATATCGAAAAATGGATAGCATAATCTTAATCAGCGTAAAAAACTGAAAAAGATCCATATATCAAATGTTTGTAAAACAAAAAAAACGTGCAACGGACGACGCTGGCAACGACGGCGACGTAGCGATCTTATTAACCTAACTTACTTCGTAAGTTTGGTTGATATTACAGTATTATAAACAACTTGCCTTGGGTATTTTCTTTTAGGTTTTAGGTTTAAAAATAAATTATTCATAAAACATGTATATTATTAAACAACGTACCATAGACAAATAATTTTTCATATTCTCTGTAACAATCACATGTAAATCATAATTGTAGTTGATTCAGTTCTGCTAGAAGATCGCTTTCTCCTTTTATTTTGGCCAACTGATTAAGTTCCAATGACTTTCCTAGCATTTGATGCTCTTTAAGTTTGGCAATTGCATCCAATTTCTGTAAATAAAAAAATATTTGATCTAATTAATATTTACTATTAGCCACATAAGTTAGCTGATTCGTTATTCAACTCAAACAGAAAATGATTTTTTTACACTTAAATAACTTAAAATGTTATTTTAGTTCCAAGTTGTTAAAACTAAGGGAATTGTTGAAAGCATATGTGTGGAGCACAGCACAGTACGTCTTTGATATAGGGGCAGTAGGAAAAGCAGACAGAAAAACAGTAGAAGCCTTTTGGAATGTTATGCTTCAGATTTATGGGGTTGATAGCATGGACAAAGTTAATAACTAAGAGGTTATAGAAATAGTAAAGGAATAAACATATCAGGGGAAAACAAAAAATAGGAATAATAGAAGGGCAAAATACGTTCTAAGACATTTCTGAGGAATAGTGCAGGATATATTAGAAGCAGAGATAGGAAAAAAAGAGGTAGAGGTAGACCTAGATCAGACCATTGCACGCCGATAGTGAAAGATGCAGACTGTGTAAATTTCAGGGAATGTGTAGGTTAGCTCAGAATGAGGGTATGCATCTAACCAGTTCCAGGACTGAAAACCTAATGATGATGATGATGAATTAAAAGAGTGCTTCTATATAATTTGTTACTAACGTCAACTGATTTTAAATATTTCTGGTCAATATCACATTGGTATAAATGCAGTTAACTGAAAAGAATGTTTACTGCATTTATTTGCAATCTAATTTATTAATCAATTTTGTATATTCTAAACATGTTTTGTTTATTCATCTAACATTATCAAAAGTTTCACAAAACGATTAGAAACAACAAAGGAAATTTCAAACACCTATATACCTCTGCATTTGACTAAACTGTTAGCAGTTATATCATAAATGTGGTTATTAGATCAAGGTCAAGTGCCAAGTCCATACTGTTGAGAAACTGTCACCTAATTTATTAATTCTTGTCATACTGTATCTGTCAGCTGTAATTGCGAGTCCTTGTTTTTACCGCTTTTACAAATATTTGTTTAATCTGTAAAGTACCCACAATGGATTCTTCTTAATCTTCTTTGGGAATTAAACCACTCATATTTTTTTAAATGATCTTTATTTACGTTTCGATCCATGACTTAGGATCGTTGTCAAAATAATAAAAACTTCAAGTTTGACGTTTATGACATAAATTGAAGGTTACTTTGATTTATTGATGTTTGAAATATTTGGTTTGAGTACACTAAGCAAAAATTTTTAAAGTTTAAAAAAATGATTGCCTTCAATTTGTGTTGCGACCTGGGATCGACTTTCCTAAGGAAGCCAATACGCTTAACGTGAAATCAGCTGATTAATTTTTATTGGTGAATTTTATATAAATTCAATAATTTGGGAATTGGAAAACATTTTTTACATGTTTCTATTTATACAATTGAGAGATTTCTAATTTTGTCTTATTTTACCGAGATTCAGTGAAGGGGGTTAAGCAACTTGTGGCTACCAAGATCCCCCAACATTTATAATTTGCCGAAATAATGGTTTTCTAGTTAATATGCTTATTGTTATGTAATTAGTTATTGTATGTATAAATAGAAATCATGTATGTAGGCTGTATTTCATGTTAATATCGCAAGGAAAACCCAGGAAAAACTTGCAATGCTACATAGATATTGTGGGCATTTGATCTTCAATTGTTATTTCTTTTGTTATTTCTTTTAGTGATGGAATCCATTGTTTACTGAAAGTCGCGGATTCGTTTGCAACGCAGTTATTTTTATTTAGGGTTATATAGGCAGCTTCTTTGATTTTGCGTTTTTGGTTGTTTTCTTCTTTGTCGATAATTTTTGTGTCTTCCCATTTTATTTTATGACTGGAGTCCCATGCATGTTGGCAAATCATGGATTTTTCAAATTTTCTATTTTTTATATATGATTTATGTTCTCTTAATCGAACTTCAAATGGTCTGGAACTTTCTCCTATATAAAACTTATTACATTCGCACGGTATTTTGTAGATACAATTTTTTGAACTTTGTATTGCGTTTTTGGGTTTTGTTTTTGTTAATTGTGCTCTTAGTGTATTGTTGGTTCTAAATACTGTTTTAATTCTAAATTTGTTTCCTATTCTTTGAATTTTTTTGGAGAATCCTTTTATGTATGGTATTGAGAGCATTTTGTGGTGTGTATCGTTGTTTTTGTTTTCTTTTTCTTTATTTTTGGGGTTTTATTCATTTCTTTCTCTATTATTCTTTTAGGATATTTGTTTTCTATTAGTATATATCTGATTAGGTCTTTCTCTTTCTTTAAAATTTCTTCGTTTGATGATATTAATTTTGCTCTATCATACATGGTTTTGATAATTCCTCGTTTGACACATTGTGGGTGGTTTGAATCGAAGTTTAAGTATCTGTTTGTGTGCGTTGGTTTTCTATATACCGATGTATTAATTGTTGTATCGTTTTTGCTAACTAGAATATCTAAAAACGGAAGTTTTCCATGTTGTTCTAATTCATATGTGAATTTAATAGTTGGCTCTATTTCATTAATTGACTGTACAAAATTTTTAATTAATTCTATATTATAAGGCCAAATAGCATAAACATCATCTACGTATCTCCACCAGATCAGTGGTTTCAATTCTTGTGTGAATATTACATCTTTTCGAATTCCTCCATGAATATATTACTAAAGATTGGCGATAGTGGACTTCCCATTGCCATTCAAGCTTTGTTTGTAAAATTGATCATTTATTTGAAAATATGTGGTATTTACGCATAAACCAAGTAATTCCATAATCAATGATATACTTAGTTTTGTTCTTTCTTTAAGATTGTCATCTTTTTCTAGTTTGTTTTTTATAATATTAAGCGTTTTGTTTATAGGGACATTTATGAAGAGATTTACTACATCAAAGCTTACCATTGTGTGTGTATTTTCAATTTTTATGTTTGATAGTTTTTCTAAAAAGTGTTGGTTGTTTTAATGAAAGAATCCGTTTTGCCTGCTAATGGATTTATAATTTTAGTAGAAATTTTGCTAAATTATGGCATGGTGAATCTATGGAGCTTACGATAGGTCTTAAAGGAATGTCTTTTTATGAATTTTGGTAGACTGTAAAAGTGGGGTGGTTTACTGTAATGCGGGACTAGTTTACTTCTTTGTTTGTCTTCGAATTCATTTTTAAATTTAAATAGAGTTTTGTATATTTTATTTTCAATTGATTTTGTTGGGTCCGTTTCTAAACTGGTGTAATTCTCAGTGTTCAATAGTTCGTTGACTTTTGTGTTGTAATCGTTTTATTCATTATTACGGTTGCATTGCCTTTGTCAGCAGGTAGAATTATAATTGAGTTATCGTTTTTTAGATTGCGAATTGCTTTTATTTCGTTATTACTTATATTTGCTTTTATTTTGTGATTCTTTTCTATTTCGATTTTGCATCGTATTCTAAATTCGTTTGCTTGATCTTCTTCGAGTTGGTTTGCTGTTTTCTCAATACAGCTAATTATTTCAAAGGTTGGTATTGATTTTGGTGTTACTGCAAAGTTAAGGCCTTTTGAAAGAATTGATTTTTCTGTGTCGTTAATAGTTCTGTTTGATAAATTTATCACGGTGTTTAGCATGGTGTTCCTGTTTTCTAACGTTTTAGTTTGTGTTATTTTTCTCTATAAATAGGTTATTAAATTTCTTTATGTGAATTTCTTTTTGTGTGGAAAATACTGATTCGTAGTAGGTTTTTGCACTAACGAGAATTTTATCAAAATCATATTTTGTTACCTTTATTCGTATGAAATTTATAATGCCCTCAATATCTTGTTTTAACTTGGTAGCCACAGGTTGCTTAACCCCCTTCACTGAATTTCGGTAAAATAAGACATAAAATTAGAAATCTCTCAATTGTATAAATAGAAACATGTTAAAAAATGTTTTCCAATTCCCAAATTATTGAATTTATATAAAATTCACCAATAAAAATTAATCAGCTGATTTCACGTTAAGCGTATTGGCTACCTTAGGAAAGTCGATCCCAGGTCGCAACACAAATTGAAGGCAATCATTTTTTTAAACTTTAAAAATTTTTGCTTAGTGTACTCAAACCAAATATTTCAAACATCAATAAATCAAAGTAACCTTCAATTTATGCCATAAACGTCAAACTTGAAGTTTTTATTATTTTGACAACGATCCTAGGTCATGGATCGAAACGTAAATAAAGATCATTTAAAAAAATATGAGTGGTTTAATTCCCAAAGAAGATTAAGAAGAATGCTAAACAAACCACAACAAACATACAGGGAGTATTTACCCACAATGGGTTCTAACATAGGATATATTCAAGAAAGGCTTACAAGTAATAATGTTTCTTACAGTTCTGCTACATTTGATTCAAATGTCAGTAAATATTTGTTAATCTTCAGTAGAGTTTTTGTTTTCTAATTTTAGAGAAAACCCTCCACCAGTGTATGTTGAGTAAATCGGCTGAACAATATAGATATAAGGTGCTCTGCCTTTCTTCATATCATTGTATGTTCAACACTATTCAACAGATATGGTAAATTGCAAAAAGTTATTACGAGGCTCATGTTGGAAGCAGTGATGGTTCTGTATGTAAAAGTTCAGCTACATGGAGCAAAGCTCTGTATCAAATAACCCTTGAAATGTGGAAAAAAACCATTTAGCATACTGAAATTAAAATACAAGTCATGGGATAAGGAAGTTGTATTTGAAAGAGACGATACTGTGCCTTTAATTATAAATGTCAACGACACGGATTATGGTGGCGGTCACTATACAAGCGATTCAAATTCAAACTAGTTATAAAATTTGTTATATTTGTTTTACTCAGTGTTACATTTTCTTTAATTAAGCATTGAGTGTTAAAAAAACAAGTCTAGCCCTTGCACAAATTTTTCAGTTGATATCAATATTACCAGTTACATAATAAATCATTTTCTGGCTCATTTATGAAGCAATAACTGCACTTGTAATAATGAACAGCATCTGTGAAGTTTTTAGTAGTAGTGAAAAGACTGAAAAGGTAGGCATATTTAATATTTTATTATGCAAGATGTAGGTAACAAATTAATCTTTTTGCTGTAAGTTATTTTGTAATTTCGTAAATTTTTACATATACCTAGCCTGTTTTACCTATCTTGTAAAGGGATCATTCTGTAAGATAGGGTAATAATTAAATAAATAAATTATAAAATGTTACGTTAGTTTTCTCCAGCGTTACGCTTTATTATAAAATGCGTTAACATTTAATGTTGTGTTAAAAAATCAGGCTATTACCTACACAATTTTTTCAATTGATATTAATATTAAGTAACATAATATAGCATTTTCTGGCACATTTATAAAGGGATCAATACGGTTTTAATATTATACAACCCTAAACTTTTTAAGTAATAAAATGACTAAAAAGGAAAATATTTAATACTTTTACTATTCAAAAGATAGGTTATGCATGTAGGTGAGAAACGAATCTGTAGAAAGTTATATTGGCACAGTATAACATCATAGCAGCATTTAGCAGATGTGACGTCACTACTCTAAAATGTGAAATGGACTATAAAAAGTTCATTCAATAGTTTTCTTCAGAACGAAAGCAAAAATTAATCACAAAACCAAAAAAACACAACTAAATTAATTGCTAAAATCTAGTTCATACATTCAACTCCTATGTGGTTTCACAAATTATATACTCTTTTTGTATAATAAAATGAGTAATATTGATATAGAAGAAATAGATCAATTAGCCAGAATTACTTTGACAAAATTCAGATCTCTACATCCACATTCTTGTGTACAAAGGATTTATCTACCTTGAAATTTAAGAGGCAGATGGCTTTTAAATATCACCCAAATGTGTAATAAGCAACTGAACAGCATAAATAAATATTTTTGTGATACAGATATGAATTTTTATAAATGTCACTAACTTTGACAATGGTTATACACTAGAACATGTAAGTAATCAAAATTGCATGTTCTTCCTGAACACATCAAGAAAACGTTACAAATTGGAAACAAAAATTACAAAACGGCAAATATGCACATCAATGCTATGCAGATGATATGATAAACACCTTTCAGTTTCATTTCTAACTAAAGTTTGATTACATTCAGAAACAGAAGGCTTCTTTTGTTGCCATACAAAATAAAGTTATAGAAAGTCACAATTATGTAGTTACATTTCAAAACACAAGATCACTGATAAATGCAGTTTATGTCAACATCAGGGGAAGTATCGAACACATCACGTAAGGCGGTTCAGAATTAGCTGACAGCATACCTCAACAGGCATAACAATGTATGTAAAATATTACACCAACATCTAGCATCAAATTATAAATTACCTGTAAAAGGTAAACCATATTATAAATACCTTTCGAAATCAGTTCTTGAAAATGAAAATATTATTTTATATTGGGATGGAATAGTTTATGCAAATAAAACAGTAGCATACAACAGACCTGGCATGTTAGACAAAATTAAAAAAAAAATTGGCACCATTATCGATCTTTCTAAACCTATTTTAAGTAATCTCATTGAAACTAAGATAAAAAAATTAGTAAGTACAATGCATTTCCAAACTAATTGGAAATTAACAAAAGTAAGAATAATACTTATTGTTATATATGTAGATGAATTGGTTACAAAAAAATTTTAGCAAATATTTAACACAAATTGGGATACACTGGAACTTGTTACGTGAATGTTCAAAGCAGTAATTTCCCACACCTGTAAAATAGTGCGTAAGATATTAGGTATAGTTAAATTGTATTTCCTTGAAGTGATATTAACCGACATCGTTAGTATTGTAATACTGTACATTTTATGAAGTTTGTTAATAAATAAATAATAATAGCAATAATTAAACTTCCCCAATCATATAAAAATTAGCATACACTAAACAGATCAGAGTATCATTTCATAATATATTATACCTTTCTGATGCTTTTTATTTTTTTATCCTTTTCTACATCTCCAGTTAAAGTAATTTCCACGTTATTAGTAGAGGTTGGTGAAGAAACTTCAGGCTCGTCTTGCTTACGGGCTTTCCGATTTTCTCGCTTCTTTTTTAATTTTAAAGCTGCCTTTGAAGGTGTTGCAATCCCACCTACAACTGAAATATTAAACAATGGTTACTTGGAAAGTTTAGTATACCTGGTTTGTGAGCTACTTCTTCATCATCGTGCAAGTTAAATTGTTTTATAGGCAGGTTACGAGCAGAAGGAGGTCTATATGCTTGCTTTGAAGCTTGAGGCTGGCTAGGTAAAATGCTTTCTACTTTTGCTTTAGAAATAACTGGTTCTTTAAAAGTGTTTTGTGGACATCCCTGACAAATTAAATATCTCATTAGCATTCTTTCAAGAATTGGGTTTCAAATAAATAAATGACAATGAGGTACATTTATTAGTGGATCATAACAGATTTTATGTATACAGGTTTGGCTTTAAGGTATGTATGATTGGGTTGGGCGTTTAAATTGTTTAAAATTAGTGGCTGTAGACAGTAACCTTATAATTTAAAGTCAACCTGAATTGACGCTAAGCCAAGTCATTGCATTTTGCATAATCCCGAAGCATTAAACCCCCAAATCAATCGCACAGTGCCACTGCTTTGTCATATACTTTAACACAGATTAAATCAAACCCATATCACTCTCCACCTCGATTTCGACTCTATGCAGAATGAATAATATTGAAATATAGAAGGTTAAGCTCCCAGAAATTATTAAATTGCATTGTGAGCATGAGCAAAATCAGAAATATTGAAAGAGCACATCACGTGCGAGATAGACACCAGACTTCCACAAACATTGGCGACTGGTGTAATGCCCAGAATTCATAAGTTTTGCTTTTGTAAGATTATAATGATAACTGGGATAAGTTGTGCAGAAATAATTATTTTAAGTTTAAGTTTATAATACTATAGTAAGTTAGTTTTCCACAAGTAAGAAATCGCTTACTTTGTAATGCACTTTTGTAACAGAAAGAATTTAACAGACGTATAAAATTTATGACACTGTGTTTCCGATTTCAGATGCTACAGACATTCATTTGCTCATAGTGAGGAGTATTCGTGTATAAATTAGAGATCGAACCTTTTGTGTTATGACCATGTTTGGTTTCTTAGGCAGCTCCTCAATAGGCAGACCAATTCTAAGATGTAAAATGATGGCAAGGTCAAAACATTATTTGCTAAAGGAAATTCACATATTTCAGAATTAATTTGGGTATGAGGCAAAAAAAATCCAAGAGACAAGATACTCTGTTAAGTGTAGTTCCTGCATTCGGATATTTCTGTTCTTACTTAATTAAATTTTCACATTTCCTACTTTATTCGCAGATATTTGAGTATTTATTAATGATTTTGAACGCCTTCTCAATTTTAAACTCTTGCTTATCCATCACCCTGAATGATTCTATTAGAATATTTAATTATAATTTAAAACACTTCAATCTATCCGATCTTGTTATGGCATTAAAAACAAGGTATTGTGTTATCAACAATGTTCGCTTTCCTAAATATTATAATGAGTTTAGGTAGGTGTTTCATCAAGGTTATTTTCAAGCACAAATTCTTAACCATTAAAAATGTCTAGTTTACTTATCTCTACACCATATTTAATATAAATGATTAATTGGATTACGTTACGTTTCTACAATTTCAATGTGGGAAGTTAGACAGCCTACGTGTCCTTCATAATTTCCATAAGGTTGGTTGCACATATTTCGTATTTAAACAGGTTGATGTATATTCGTTGTAGTTTAGTTTTATGGTTATCTTATCGACAGATTGGATACTTTGAGGAAAACACCATCCATGTTATTTATTATATGCATATGTATGTTTTTGAGGGAAGATACGATTTGCATGGATTCATTATTATTGTGCAGGTTTTCCTCGTTTGAACGGAATAGCATAGCTTTCCATTATAAAAATGAGTGTTGTTTCAAAGTTCTGTTATGCGATATAGCGTTGTAGTTTTGCTTGTTAAGATGCTAGAGGGTGATATTAGTTCAGTTAGCAACTGTGGTAAATCGAATAGGTCGTGGGTCTTGAACACTTTATGCTGTCGTACGACAGTCAGCTAGTACGTTCATATTATGCACTTCATATCAGTTTTGTCAGCTAGTACGTTCATATTATGCACTTCATATCAGTTTTGTATACATACAAATATTGTACATTTCCCCATTGTGTTTGATTTAACTGTTAAATTATGAAAGTTTTGAAAAGTACGTCTTGAGTTTGTATATTTGAGGATTGATAAACATCAACATTGTGTCATGTGTTTAATACCGGCAAGCATGAACCCTCAAAATCAATAAAGACGTTTGACTAAAATTCCGAGTGACCTCTTAAGATAACAAAACCACTACCTGTTGGTGGTGGTGTATTTTGGTAGCTATCAGATTACTTACACCCCTTGACTTACCTTTGAATATCGATGAAATAGGCTATACTTTTAGAAAACAATAAAAAATGGAGAAAACATGTATATAGGGTTTGTAGATCTGGAAAAAGCATTCAACAATGTCAAATCAGAAAAATATTCGAAATACTCAAAAAAATTAGAATGAGTTATAGGCATAAACAGATAATACATAGCTTACACAAAGAACGAAGAGCGAAAATAGAATTAGAGCAGGAACGTAGAGTAGTAAATATTAAGAAGAGGGTGAGACAGGGATGTGCATCATTCCTATTAATTTTTAACTTGTAAATCAAGAGGCAATGAATACTGCCAAATGCAGAAAGACATTTGGAACTATTATGCAGGGAGAAACGATTGATATGCTTAGATTTGCAGATGGTATAGTGGTATTAGCATTCAGCTAGGAAGAGCTACAAGCAGCTATTAATTAAATGGAAACAATACTAACAGAGAGATATTGTATGAAGATCAACAAAAATAAAACTAAAGTGCTAGTATATAAAGGAGGGGGAAATAAGTAAAAAAAGAGGACATGAGAATTTGCAAGCGGTTAAGGATTTCTGTTTACCTAGTAAGCCAAGTAACACCAGAGTAGAAAAGTACAAAAGATATTTAAAAAAAATGATTAGCACGAGGTCGTGCTGCATTTAACAAAAAAAGCAGCTGCTATGTTAGAAAACAACAAACATAGAAACAAGAAAAACATTGTAGAAAGCATATGTGCGGAGCACAGCACTGGATGGCTGTTGTGGACAGTTTGAGAAGCAGGCAGGAAAAGAATAGAAGCATTTGAAATGTGGTGCTACAGATGTATGATGAAGATATAAACAGACAAGTTAAGAACAAAGAGGTTCTAGAAATAGTAAGGGAAGAAAGAAATATGTGAAAACAGTAAACAAATAGGAGAGATAAAATGATAAGGCATGAGGGAATAGTGAAGGATATATTAGAAGCTGAAAAGAACAAAGAGAGGTAGAGGTAGATCTTGATTAGACTATTAAACACAGATAGTGAAAGATGTAGGCTGTGGAATTTCAGGGAAACGTGTAGGACAACTCAGAATAGGAAACAATGGAGATATGCATTCAACCATTTACAGGAATGAAGGCCTAATGGATCATGATGATGACACTTTGAGTATTCATATATAGCAAAAAATGTTCATTATGCATGGTTATCTATATATTTTAATTATGTCCATTGCTACATGAAAATTTATGTAGGTTAATTCTCTCATTACCCTAATTTTAAACTCTTCGGATAAACTTTTTGGGTGAGCATAATTTGAACGTTGTTTCACAAAAATAATATTAGATACCCTTTTTTCCTTATTTTGAATAACACTTTTCCACATATTTTTTGCCTGATAATTATATTACTCGTGTCATTAACTGAATCTAACATCGTGATTTTTCCCTCAGATGTTAATTTTTAAAACGTATGTTCAAATATGGCATTAAATTTATTTATAAAGTACATAATTTTTCTTAATAATCCAAAATGAGAAACATTCCTTAAACATAATATTTGTATGAGTGCAGTTTTCAACTTGCATGCAAAAAAGCTATCGAGGGATACCACCCATATTTAAAATTTTTAATCCCTCCCAGTATGATCAAGTAATCATTCAACGTACAGTAAAAAGTTAATAGCATAATATTACTAACGGCATTTTCAAGTGTTGCCGAAGGTTTTATACTAATTTTGATAATAAAGCTACAGGTTTTTCACCTTAGATTTATGGATAGCACCAAGATTTTTACCGTTTTCATTCCACAGAATTAAAATTTTGTTCTTAGTTAAAGTTATCTTATGTTTATTTAAATTATTCACTCTTCCCTATATACTAGTTTCCTTTTCTTGTATTTTTAATTTATTGTATGAGTTCTCCTACATCTTCATTCTTTCAGTATTGTTCTCCAACTTATCAGACTTACAAGAATTTTCAATACCGCCCTTATTACCATATTTATTTCTTGATGTAGGTGCAGTGTTAATTTCTACAACTACACAGATTTGAACAATCTTAAATACAATTTGCAGCTGTCAGTTTGAGTAAATACGTCCAAATGCATCAACATTTTTGTCTTTGTTGTTATTATTATTATTATTATGTTATGTAGATAAGTATTCCAACTGTTTAATTCTGTTGTGTGCTAAACTTAGTTGGCCATTCAATACCTGTTCATTATCAGTGACCTCCAAAACAGATGTTCTATACCTAGTTTGTTTGTTTAAAGCTTTGTCTATGTGAGCAAACTCCTGTTTATAATCTTATAACTGGCATTCTAGTACTGATAACTAATCCTTGAACTTTTCCTCTTGCATTATTCAAAATATCTTCTACACAATTTTTGTATTTAACCAAATTTCTATTTATAAATCTTTCATTTTGACTTTGAAAAACACAACTTTCATCAAATAAGTTATAACACTATGCATAAGGAATATTTATGGGATTTTTGCATAACACTGAAACTTAAAGAAGAAACAAAATCATTGTCTAATTCACTTTCGGTCATCTTTAAACTATAAACTAACAAACCAGCTTCTATACACTCATTAGATATAATATATTTAATTTCTATTCAATGCAGAAGGAATTAGGATATTAATATATATAGAATGCTCTAAAATATATTGATTTTGTCACGGAAATTGTTTTAGAGGATTTTAGTTGTGATTTCAAGATTTTGGTAATGATTTTGCGATTTCAGTAGTGTGACTTAAATACACAGTTTAAATTTCAATTTTTTGTTGTACTTCAAACAAGTTTTAAAAGTTAGCACCAAGTGTAACAATTTAACGAAATAATAACTACAAAGCTTGATTTAGGGTATAACTCAATTAATATCAACAATCATTAAACTTGAATAAAATGTGATGTAATGTAAAGAAAACAAGCTTTTTTTATCTGATCCCAGGTTTCACCATACATAAGGCGTTATAACTTTGAGCAAGAGGATACTGAAAAACAGTAAATTTACCAACGTTTCATTATTAAATACCATACTATACGATATGACTGCAATTCATAATTTTCTATGTTATTTAAACTGTAAATTTTATAACTTCATAAGGTTTGTGTTAAAATAACATAGTTAAATATAATAATTATATACAAATTCAAACTATTGATTAGTTAAGAATTTTTGAGTTCAATTTAACATTAAAATTTTTACAAAACAGCACATAACTACTAGACCTAGCTGTATATCACATTTTCTTGTCTGGTTAACCAAATTGTTGTTCGGAACAGAAAATGATTAAAAACTATATTCTACTATAACAACTCAAGCCTTGCTTATTGGCTCGAACAGGCGTTATCATAAAGCCATCGAACTTGTTTATCCACAAATATTATGGATAAAAAATCACCCGTAAAATGCAACACACATTACAAATATTTTTATACCTTCTTCAATTTATTGCTCTAATCATTTACATGGATATTATAGGACTAAACATATTGGATTGAAAAACCCATTGGTTATTTAACTTTCAAGATTTTCTAACTACATGGGTAAAATTCCATTTATGATAATTATGAGATGTTGGTATTTCAATAAAAATCCATTACTGGGTAAAAAGACACCAACATACAGACTTTAAAATTAAGAATGATCAAAGCTTTGTGATGTTCCTTAGAAATACTTATAATCGCATTTCGTTTGAATAATTTATGTATTAGTAAATTCCATCAATAGGATTAGGTTATTTCCTTTAAGAAATATAATTTTTAGGTTACTACAATTTTGATCTAAGATAAAATTATTTTATCACGTATGGTTCATATTCAGATGTTATCAAATTTATTCTGACAGTTAGGGATGATGTCATCATTGTAATTAGTACAGTTGTAATCCAGTTGTTTCGATTAATAAGACATTATGCTGGCACCAGATGACTACTACATAGACTGTGCACAAAGACAGGCCATACACAGTTTTGTGCTAACTCAAATAAATAGAAATCACAGTTTCTGATTATTTTAAGCTATATGTAAGTTGATTTACATACACGTTACATAGAAAAAAAAGACATAAGGTATTTCCAGTTTATACTCTTAATTCATCCATCCGAAGTGTGCCGAATATGTCTCGAATTATGTTATGAAGAAAAGATCCATTTTTTGAATGCTTCATACATAATATCCAAATAATCAAGATGCCACTTTAGTAGGTCAATTACCTTGACTAGCGGTTATTGAACAAGGCTGATTAGTAGTCTAATCATGTTCGGATAATACCCTAAAAATGAGTTATTTTCAATTTTAGGGGCTCATTGGTTCCCAGAAAGACAACTATATGTTGGAACAAACAAACTGTGGAGGCTGAAGTCAATGAGAGGCATCTTATGATATTCACTGTAACAACAGTCAATCACTCCTCAGGTATATATAAAAAAACTTCTGAAACTATACTAGAGAGCGAGTTTGTACTAAATAAACATTTGAAATTATTGTACAGATTAATGAAACGTACCTGTACATTTGTGTGTTTAGGCTAATATTTTAGTTACGTAAATTTGTGATATATTTGATGTTTAATACTTGTTTAAGACTGTATGATGTATTTGTAATGAAAATGTAAGTGTGCTACATAGTTAGAAACAACAAATCGTGTAGAATAATGTAACCACATGCTTATGTGTTTATTTTTCTGATTGTAACGGTATAGTTACAGTTTTTCTGTAATAAATTATTTTGCAATTACATAGAAGCACGATTGAATTTCCAGGCCATTTCACATTTGCTTTTAAAAAACCTTTTTAACTAACAGTTTTAAATAGGTATGTGTTCTTAGAGTTCATGTTTGTTTTATGTTTAAAGTAATAGCATCCTTAATCAATTTTCAGGTGTTTTAAAACCAGAATCACTCTCCATATCTCAAATTTTGGCACCCTCTTCTTAATTTTTTTCTAGGGCTTTTCCCTAGCAACCCAGCAAGATTAGATGGCATCCAAGCTATATCCCTATCAAGACATATTTCATACCCGATAGCATTCTGGAACCCTCTTCAAACACTTAGATCACCTATCCTATCGAGTTAGTTGGTAACCAAGCTTAGTACAGTCGAGGTTTCTGTTATTTTACCGAAACAGGATTTTTAGGATGGTGGTTGAAAGCACACTTCTAATATAGCGTTTCATTTGACCAAAAATAAATTAGATGCTATAATTCAATTTCCTTAGACAATTATAATAGTTAAGATTTAGCCAGTACGTTACTATCCAGAAAAAATACACTGCAGAAAAACAATGTTGATTGGCAAGAACAATAACTCCATAGAGGTACAAATCCAAACTTAACCCTATAAAGCCCGAGTAATTTGTTGTGCAAAAATTTTAAACTTCCATTTGGAAAACACTCATTTGTGCTTAAATAGTTGACTAGTGAAAACTAGAAAAATATTAGCGCATAAGTATCTGAATAACTTTTGATGTTTTGTTTTTGTGAGCTGTCAATAAATAAGTAAATCAGATATGCTTTGAATGGTTTAAAAATAATTGTAAATTCTATAATTGAGTTATGTAGCTAAAGTTCACATTTGCGATAAGATTTTTTTTATAAAATGCCTCTTTCGAAAATGACACAAAATTATTTTATACATAAAAGAAAATGTTTAAATTAAAGACATATTTACATTCACATAACTGTTTAATTTTGAACAAAAAAAAAAAAAAGTTGAAGTAGATATTTTTCTCGATCTTTTTTTAGTAAAGATACTGAAAGTATTAATACCTATGTGTGAGGTCGAACCTGATGGTAAGGATATTTAGAGAGGTTCCACTTACACATTTATATAGTTTGTCTTAATCTGTTGTTTAATAAATGCTTCTTTATTAGTAAGGTTTAGACAATAACTTTCTTTCAAGAGTTGCGTCCATTTTTATTTTTGGGACAGGTTTTATCCTGCATAGTAGATTGTTTTACTGAGATCTCCAGCTCTGCCCTTACGGATCTTTGCAGAGATTAGAGCTAGAATAGACTGGACGATATCGCCTTTCTTCATATTGGCCGAATAAAGTGAACATCATTTTCCTTTGGATTTCTCCAATGATCCAACATATTCTGATAAGCCAGTCTTGTATTTTGAACTTTACTTTTCAAAACATCATCAAAACTACGTAAATATATGCTCTTTTTTAACAACAGTTTTAAACGTCACCGCATTCAAGAGGTACTGTTTTTATTTTTCAAAAGTGTCTTGCACATAAAAATTTCAATAATGATTTATTATTTCACAAAATGTCATTTCAGCCGCATGCACTGCTTAACTATGTTAATCAAGATTGAAAGTGTTAAAAAAGGCATATTGATCTTTAATAATAACAGTGTAACATTTTGCGGTTCACTATAAATAAAATTGACACATTCTTACTGTCGCAGCAATGATCGACAGCTAATGCAATGTAATTAAATAAACGTGCACAAGTGGTTGAATAATGAATGTATAACTAAATAGGAGTAAATTATATTACAAACAAACTAGGCAGTTCATCAAAACTAATATCGAATTTTTAAAATGTTCTAGAAAGCTACTAACGTTAAAAATATAGTGAATCTGCTATAAAAATTATATAGTTTAAATGAACCATGTACCTGCCACAAAACAGCATATAATTCTTCTCCTTGTTCACAAAGTTTTTCAAAAAGTAATGAACCAGAGTAATGCCAAATTTTGTACCCATTGCCAGTTCGAAGTCTTGGTGCTGTAGTTGCAGTTAAAAAGTGATTACCACTGGGATCCCATTCTAAGATGGTAGAATCTGGAGCTTCACAAGTTCCTGTAACATTCTATATAGAAGCACTACTTAAAATGAAAATTTACCAATTAGCTTTTTTACACTAGCATCCCACACTTCAACATTGCCACGTAAATTTCCAAAGCCAGCTAGAATTAAAATATTTCCATGTGGACTATAATATATGCTGTTTCTAGCTCCACTAGCAAAATCATGAACAACTTCACACTTCAAATTAAATATTGCAGCTTTAGAAGGCATAAAACCATACACGACACAAAATTCTTGTGCATT
Organism: Platerodrilus igneus; assembly: GCA_036346225.1. NCBI lineage: Eukaryota > Metazoa > Arthropoda > Insecta > Coleoptera > Lycidae > Platerodrilus > Platerodrilus igneus. The sequence continues at coordinate 941,218 of JARFIW010000565.1, forward strand.
TGGTGACCATGCGACATTGTATATTGGACCCTCTTTACCTTAAAGATGGTATATTATTTAACATTTGTTAAATGTAATCACAAATTTACTCAGAGTAATAATAGCAGTCTGTCCATTCGTGCCAATAAAATGCAAGCTTTGTTTTCCATAATATGAACTGCCAGTTTTGTCAACTTCAGTCATTACCAGATACAGTACATAGGTTCCTACAAACACAAAATTATTGATACAATATATATACTAACAAAATTGTAGATAAGATAAAATAAAAACCATTATTAAGTAACAGGTTTGCAAGAGTATCAACAATTAAAAAGGTTCCAAATGACGAGCTGGTAACAAGGGCTAATTGTCATTTCAAGCAAAAAGATATCTAAAGACAAAATCTAAACAGATGTTTTTAAAAATGTCTGTACAAATATGTGTAAAGGAAATAGGCGACACAACTTTATTTTTTCTAATCAGCAGGTCACTGTACTCAATCACGTTGTGAATCACGTAAAAGATTCTCAAATTTGTAGGAATACCTACTTTAACTGATGTTTAAAAAAGAGTAGAGTAATATTATATAAAAAATAAGATTTCTTAAAAACTAAAAACTTTTGACATGTGTTTATACAAAGAAATGCATTGAGAATTGCACAATTTCATTGCTGACCTACCTCATGTATTTATTAATGCATGTCGTTAACCTACTTTTAGAACTCTTAAACCGCAACCTTTACAAACATTCTCATGTTTAAGTCAACAACCATGCATAAGTGCAGTGTTGGAATATTTTAGATCCTCATTTGAAATTGTTTCTGCAAATTGCCATGTAAGCTATTCTTTTGTAGTTATTTAAAATTGGTGGTATTAATAGAGCAAACATTTGGTTGGTATGTTTTATGGGGTGTCTTAAAATATAAAGTGTATGACATAATGAGAACATTGACAATGCAGGACAGTTACATAAAATGGCACAGAAAAGTACCTTTGTATATTCAACAAAATGGAGAGCATTTTTAACACCTTTTCTAAGCAGAATTGATTAATAGCTGCTGTAATTTAAGTATGTAAATACATGCATTTCATAGACATTTGTTTAAAGTTTTTGAGTTTTAAGAAATCATGTTTTTGCATAAACATTACTCTGCTCTACTTTTTAAACATCAGTTGAAGTAGGTGATTCACACTTACAGTGGGTAAAGTGGCCTGTTGATTAGAAAAAATACAGTCAGTTTCTTGCAAATCACTATATGTGATACGTCGTCATTTTACTATACACATACATGTATAAACATTTTTAAAAACATCCAATTAAATTTTAAGTCGTTATTTTTAAGAAATAACTTTTTATGCTTAAATATCAATCTATGTCCCTTTCTTAAGCATCAGTTAAAATATTTCTACAAAGTTGTGAATCACCCTGCATGTATATATTGCTATGACGGGTGCCCAAATGTTGGGAGCCACAAATTATGCTGACTCAGGTACAGCCGAATTGTATTAATATGGATGCAATAGAAAATATGAAATTTCTATCTTACCGTGCCCTATTTCTTACCTGGTTAGCTCAGCAGAAAATGTCATGAAAAGGAAATGAAATACAGAAGTTTCAAGAAACATCTATGAACAATCTTATATGCTTTCAAAAACATCTTTCTCTTATACACATTATATAAAGAATCTCTTACATTCATAGATATAAACAACGCTTATAAAAGCAATTTACAGCTTAAGCTTAGATAGAAAATTTTACGTAATGACTACTGATTAAAATAATCTTCACCTAATCCTTGTTAACAAGTACAGAATACAAACATCTACTATGTGAGTCACAAAAATTCTCTTTAAAATTCTCAAGATAATTTACCTATCCCTTTATTACCCCGCTTGTTAGTGTAGTTGGCCAATGACACCAGCAGAAAATTTTATGAAAGGACAAAATGCTTCGAGCTCTGACCTCAAAATTGCTGGAATAAATGATCCCTTGATAAATATTATTTTTATAATAAAATCTTAATCCAGCTTAATTTACTGTATTATGCTCAAATATTCTATTAGGTTACAAAAAAACAAAATTATACTTGCAGTTGGTATTGCCAAATAGTACTTATAAAAATTTAATTTCCATTGTAATTAATGGCATTGAATACTTCCTGGTTCCACTTAAATCTGCATTTATAATTAATCTTGAAGTTGAAATATCAGTTTGCAAAGTGCATTTATTTTAAATCGATTACGATCAGTAGTTGATCTTGTACCAAGATTATTTATATTAATGTAATAAATCCTCATTATACTTTATCAAATAATTCTGCCTCGTAACTTCTATGTTACTTGTGGAACGCCAACAGAATAGATTACAAATTACTTGAAACGTATATGGTGCATGTCGTAAAATGAATGAATGTTTACTCAAAACTTACATGTTGCTTGATGTTCGAATGAATAACCTCATTCTAATTCATTTCCATCTTATATACTAAAACAAACTCAATACGTCATCTTCGATTATGTTCTCGAAGCATGACACATCCGGGTGATGCAATATTCTTTCATTCCTTGCTGATGCACTAAAACCTAGCCTTTGGTCTCTCTTTCTCTCTTAGAGCTATTAAAATCGTTCTTATCTATTGTATGGCTTTCCTAATAGTAGCGCTTCCTCAAATTGTGCGTTTATTCATTGATAGAACGTGAGTAGCTTTTTTAACAGCTTTTAGAATATTTCGCAGAAAAATGACACATTCTTTTAATAATGTAAACATAACTTATTCTAGAACTAATTCAAAGTTAACTTCTTTGAAAGAAAGCTATTCTTTATTGAAAACTTATAAAAATAGTATTTCTAACGAGAAAAAATACTTTAATGAACTTCAGCTTTCAGAAATGTACAAATTGAAATGTGTTCAAACTTAAAAAATGTATGCAACTTATTTTCAATTTGCAATAAATGCCTATACACAATTAATTTTTTTTTTTTAATTTTGTGGAAGTTGATAGAGTTACACTACAAGTCTTTGAAGTTTTGTTTATATCATTTGATTGCTATTCTTCTGTGTTATGGTAATATTTTATCTTCAGGTGTTTGTAATTTTAATAAACATTAGTAAACATTATTGGAATAAGAATTTGAAACAAGGCCATATTAAGTTGCTACTTTTACTTTTGTGATATGAAAAAAATATTTTATCATGCGAGCAGATGGTGATAAATTAGATGAAAAAAATATTTTATCATGGGAGAAGATGGTGATAAATTAGACTATATCTATTAGTAGAAAGTGTAATAGTTGCCCTAGAGGTCTCAAAAGCGATATGAAATGTATTTCATGTGCATCCTGTTTTCATCCAGGCTGTGCAGAAAAGCTAAAAGGAACGTCAACTGTAGGATATGATAGGTTGCTATGTCCTGAATGCACTGCACCCTCCATTATCTCCGAAGATGAAATAAGCAATGATTTGAATCTGAATTATGATACCTCAATCCTTCGAAGAAAATTTAAAATACTTGCAACAAAACGTCAAATCTTTTCATAAGAAATTTCTGTCCATGGAGACTGTAATAGCAGATTTAAAAAACAAATTAACTGTACTCACAGTTGCTGCTCTAAGGCTGAACAAGAGCATGGGCCTAGCACTCTTCAGTTGGATTCTCAATCAAGAACTACATCCGTACCTAGTTTACTACTAACTAATGACCAAGTTAGTAAGACTATAAAATCAGTTAAATATGCAAATACATCAAAAAATATTAGCAAAGTTACAGACTCTGTTATTTTGTTGGGCAGGGATCGTAATACATCCACAGCTGCAACATCTAAAAAAGAAACATCTTCTAACTTAGTACCCAATACTGAATTTAATTCGGCTAAAGTTACAAATTCCGAATCGTGGTCTGAAGTCTTAAATAGGAGTAGACCAAAACTTTTGTGGCATAAAAAGGTAATCATTGGTGCACAAACGGTGATACATGATTCTACACCTATTAATGGCAGTGTCAAAAAAACTTGGCTGCATTTAAACAGAGTTATGAGTAAGACTCCAAATCAGACTGTGAGGCCGCTGATATTTTGAAATATACGCTAAAGGATGGTGTGAATGGCATCTGCCCTAAGGTTGGTTCTAGAGGTAATTTGCATTCCTGCAGATATCGCTAACAAAGGTCATGTTGCCTTCGTATTGGGATAGTGTTATTGTGGCATGCTTCTTCGAATTCAAAATCAGTGACAAAGACAAACTTGATTATAAAAGGAAGGCCAAAGGCTTATTGCAAAACATAAATGACACCAAGAAATTGTCTGATATTAATCTACCAGCTCACAACTGACTAAGGAAAAGAAGAATTCTGAAACATTTACTGATTCTGAAACATCCCTCTCAAATGATGCCAGTAAAACCATAATTGGTCAACCAACTGTAACTGAACAATCAATGTTTGGAAACTTATTCAGTATAATGCATCAAAATATACAGTACCTTTCAAATAAAATCAATGAATTGGCCGTATTATTACAAGAGAAAAGATTCTCTGTTATTTGTGTTATCAAACATTGGTATGTTAATAATCTAATTAAGTCTATTGTTATTGAAATACACTTTATGTTCGGATTTTTCTAGATCGAATCATATTCATGGAGGTGTGTCTATATCTGTTGAACAGGGTATTGTTGCAAATCCTCTTGACCCTCATTCAATTTTGTGATTAAATAAATGCTGAATTCTGTGGTGCATGAATTGCTATCCACAATATAATCATTATAAATGTCTATAGATCTCCATCTCCATTCTTGAATGTTGTTCCTGATAATTATTGGATTGCTGATTTTCGTTATTAAAAAACGTTTTCATCAACAATGGCTATCCAATACAATTAGTTAATCAACTTTTAAACAGCAACACAATTCAAGAAACAAGAAACAAAACAAAAACAATCCACAAAAAGCTTCCTTATATATGAACACTAACACCACTACTTGTTCGGATATTAAAAAGACCCAACATAATGATTTCCTATTACTACCAAAACACTACACAGCAACTTTTTTCACATCTAAAAAACAAGACGGATGATGGAATTGATGGAATTCTTTATTGGTGCTCAGAATTATGCACAAGTCATGTAATATAATATATAACATAAACATTTGATAAACACATATAATAAAGAAGCAATTATATAACCGTACAGATACTAGTGAAGCTATTACAATCAACAAGTACACTTTAAAGTGAGTCAATAATAAATTACATTAAAAGCTCAAGGTAGCAAAGATCAGTTAATGATGCTGCAGTTCAGTTCATCTAATTTACAACTTATAAATTCATCAATACAGTAGAATGCTTTCATTATCAAAAATGCTTTTAGTTTTCTTTTATATTGAGGATACGACAAATTTTGAAAGCCAGCTGGTAATGCATTATAAAATTTTACACAGTAGTAGTTTGCACTATTGCGGGATACATTCAAACGTTGTTTTTTGGGACATGTTTAGCTTATTCCGGGTGTCATGGGTGTGGATTTGGTTATGTGATACGTATCGTGATAGATTATTTTTAATATACAAGAGGCATTAATAAATATATATATATATATATTGATGGAAATGTCATAATATTGAGGCTGCTAAAGAAAGTGCGACAATCGTCTCGAAAACCTAGATTTGCAATCAATCTTATGAGTCGCCGTTGGATTGAAAAGATTCTCTTTGCTGAAGATGCGAGTCCCCAGGGTAAGGGACAATATGAGATCACAGAATGAAATAAGGCAAAATAAGCTGTTATTATTGTCGTATGTGAGACAAAATTTTTAAGATTTCGAATTAAATACACCACAGAATTTAAATGATTTGCTAAGTGATCTACATGCTTAGACCACGACAGATCAGCATCTACGTGCAAACCTAAAATTTGACGCAATCTGGATGATTTAATGTGCGATAACACAGTATACAAGATCAAATGTAGCTGTAATCACTCTTACATCGGTCAATCAAGTCAATGGCGCCGTAACAGAATAACCCAACACCGTATTGACACCAAATTAAAAAAAAAACAACTGTGCTCTTGCTATACATACATACGCTACTAAACACACGCCTTCATTTAGTGAAGTCAAAATTTTAGAAACAGAACCAAATTACAATAAACACCTATTCCTGAAATAATTTCATATTCAAAAAGAACAAAATTGTATCAACATTCAACAGTAAACAAGATCTAAATGATTTAAGTGTGGTTTACTCGGAACTTTACAAACATTGAAATCACAACTTAAACTTTAAATACATTTCTGTGTAAAGTGTAAATTTTATCTCTTTTTATTTTTACCTTAAAAAACGTATTTTACATCATAGGTAGCGTTCCTAAATAACTATAGTTATAACAGTCTTTTTATATGTCATTCAAATCTAAGATAGAAATAGTTTATATAATTTAGTGTTCAATCCTATTTAATGTAAGTAGTTAAACGCCTGGTAATTTTTGTTAAACCATTCATTTTAGACATGATTAAGGCCAGAAACCAGACCGAAGCTTCAAGTATATATATATATATATATATATATATATATATATATATATATATATATGTCCTTATATCTTCAATGATTTGGACAGGTGTACCCAAACATTCACAGCATTTGCGAAAACCCAGCTCTATAATTTCACCGACTATTTCTCCCCATCAAAAAATTTCTCATGTAAAATTCGAACAATGATTTTAACTAAATATTTTAGTGCCTTTAATGCTGATGTAACCTTTATCTATATCAAAATTACAAATTGCTCTTCAAAATGTCACAATATCTGGTATGTATATTTATACAGCTTTTCATTTCAAAAGATTTTGAATCTTTACTCGTTATAAGTATAAATTTTTTACACCTTTACATATATGTCAAAATTTTAAGGATAACAAATACTTAAATTTAATTCTTACACAAATCTTATTTTTTCAGTCCTTGTATTAAATTTGCGTTTTTAACACGCATGCACCTTTCTTTACCTTAGGATGTTGCTGTAAAGATTTCTTTTAATATAAACAAATCTTGGTTCATTCTGTTTTCGATTTTTAACGACGTTATTATTTTACTTTGTCTAAGTGATATCAATTTCACTTCATTTTGTACCTGTCCACACAATTGTAAAACAATACAAATTTGTCGAGTTTTACCTATTTATAACAGAAGTAATACTAGCAATATTCCAGTATGACTAAAAGTTTAAAACCTTCTTTATGAAACCTTGTCAAACATACAGAAAATACAGGTTGCAAGATGTTCCCTTTCAACAAGTTTAACAGTACACAATATGCAATAAATAAATTACAAAGTGACAAAACTCATCAAGGGATATATACAATATTCACTGTGCTTATAACATTACGTCTAGTTTTTGGATATTTTAATGTACAGCAAGCACTGCTTTATATAATTTAAAGACAATGCGTATTCAGTTTGTTCTAGAAGTAACTATGGAACCTCATGACTAATATTTTAACAATTTTGATTATCACAACATTTACAATTTTTACAATAATAATTTTATATACCTTTTGCATTCCAATAATATTCCACTTTATCCGCTTGGAAAAAACTCTTGTGGGCAATACTCTGGTGGTTTTCAAAATTTGGATATTTGAATAATCTGAAAAAACATATATTAAGTTTTCTCTTATGAAATTTAATTCCATATTGTTTAGCTAAACTACATTTGTTTTTACTTTTTATACATTAATGATAAAGGGTAAATAACTAAAGCAATGTTTTTTTTTTAATTTTCACTTCTTGTAATATTACATTATAAAATAGTTATTTATGTACTAAGTCATGAAATATCATTTACAGAATAAAGGAGCATGTCGACAGCACGAGCAGGTCGAATACTCTCAAACTCACAGAATCCTGTAGAATAGTTTTCATGAATTGTAATGTGTAACCAGGGTGGGCAGATATATATCAATGGGTATATCATGATATTTTTACAAAAATTATAAATTTTTGTTGATATATATCACATGCCTAAAAATCTCTACAAACACATAATAATATAAGAATGAGGTAACTGTAAAGATTTTTTCATAAAATCCAGAAGTAAAGTTGGAAATTCCCACCTCCTAAGTCAATGCACTTGTGATTTCCCGAGTTATAAGGTGTTTCATTTTATGTTAGTATCATTCTTCTTAGCTAAGGCTGGGTGAATTCTTTTTAAAGCGTGTGTATTCAATTTTGTGTTTATATCTGCAAACATGCCAAAACAGAAGCAATCCTTTGCTTGATGCAGATATCAAGATCATTTCCCAAAATAGCATAAGATGTTTTGGTTTTTGTACTACTCCACACTCACTAACCCCTAGCAGTTTTGGCTCTATGAGGTCAGCAACTAAGTATGATGCTGTTTCTATTTCTCTTAAGCATGCAGGTGCTCCTTCACCTATTATTATTCTCCAAACTGCGATAAATGAAGAACAGCACGTTATCGATCGAACTGGCACCACAGAACAGATACATGGTGCCATTACATTTACTTTAAGGTAAGTACTGCATATTTGTAGTAGCAGATTGGATTTGGGTGGCCCGATACCTCTAATTTGTTATGATTTAGTTAAACATCTTAAATTTGATGACACCAACACCTCGTCTAACAGATACGAAGACATCAATAAAACAAAATTAGAGATAATATACTCAACTGATTTTAAAGTTGTTGCATTTGATGTTGATATTAATATATGTTTATATGTAGTACCAAATGATGCAATTCCATACAAATGTCTGCTAGATAAATTTTTTATGTGAGATAGTTCATTGTTGGTTATTATTTAATGGGTAAAAAGGTGACTGTCATGGGCAAGCAGGTAGGGACCTTGAAATTTTGCACATTAATTAGGCAAGTGATGATGAGCAGGATATAAAAATTAACTTTTCTTCATGCCCAGAGTCAAGGCAACAATTAGTCAACATTTTCTATGATAATTATGTCCATCAAGTTATATAGGACATACTTGAAATGAAATATGAGATGAAGAAAGTTGTAGATACTAATTAGAGCACCACTCTTTAGCAAACCTTGTAGGTTGTCATTTGGTGAAAATGCTGCGTTGCAGATCAGAATTAATGATTTATTATGGGGCGGTATAATCAGGATTTTAAAGGCAACTTGGAATGTAGTTCGCCAGTAGTCCTAATAAAAAAAAAAATAATGATGATTATCGGCTGTGTATTGATTTCCGCTTTTTAAATAAAATAATGTATATTTTATTTAATAAGCGGAAATCAATACACAGCCGATTTGTTTGTTACCCCTACTGCTTAATTCGAATTTAATAAAATGCCATTTGGCCTAAAAAATTCACAATCGATTTTTATGAGAAATATCCAATATATAATTTCAAGATATGTTAGAGGCCAAGGAGGTACTGATTTATAAAGACAATACCATGACTACAACAGAAATGTTTGAACAAAATCTGAAGATTTTGAAATGTGTTTCTAAATGACTCATAGGTAATAAGCGAGAATTAAAAATAAGTGTTTTTTTCCTCAATACAGAAGTAACACATCTAGGTTATGTCATAAATAGTCCGCAATTATACCAAGTGAGAAGCACGTGAAAGCTATCAAGAATTACCGGCAAGCCACTACTACTAAACAGTTGCACAGTTTTTTAGAACTGGCTTCTTATTTTAGAAAATGTATTTGTGATTTTTCATTAACTGCAGGTCAATAATACGACCCATTCCTGAAATTGGTCAGAAACAAAGATTTTTTAACTTGAAATTTTAAATTTTACCGAACCCTTGTTATTCCAAGCGTGACAACACTTAAACATGGGACCTCCATTTTATCTCTTGTCCGAACGAGGGCGTATTTTTGTGAAAAATGCTTGCCTAACATTTTTCAGACGGACCAAGTCGAGATTCGACCCTAGGACCTTGGACGTAGCAGTCACAAGTTTTCTTCCACAGCAAAAGAACTACGAAGTCAGAATCAAAGCACCATAATGTTGAGCTCGAATTAATAATTATCATCAATAGTTTAAATACGTATAGAGTCTATTTGCAAGGGATTTGCTTTAAGATAGTGATAGACTGCAATAGTGTCACATCAGCATTGAAAAATAGTTATTTATTATACAAGGGAAATAAGTACTAGATTTTAGCTCGAGAGTTAAAATCTTACATTTTTACCTGTGTATAATACACTATTTTTTTCTGTGACAGGCAAAACGATGATTTAATATTGAAAAAAATATTACAATATATTAAAGTCAAAAAATCAATCGATGTCAAATTTGAAGTTTCAAACAAGTAGGTTGTTGTACTTATAGGGACAGTTAGACTTGCATTGCTAAGGAAACCTTTAAAGTAATCTACTATCTGTCAATTTAATTCTGCAAGTGGTTTCAAAAATTGCTTACTTAAGTTGTTTATATCGGTTGTTTTGAATATTCAGAAATCAGAAATGGACAGTTTTGCGCTTCAAGTCCACACAGGTGTTGCAATTACGCGACGAAGTTATGATACGATGTTATGTTACACCCGAATGTTACAAATGTGGACCCGGCTTTAAATGAAATATCTTCATGTTCTTACTTATTTGCACATACCGGGGAAAAAAGTACAGATTTTTTCCCCGGGGAAAAAAGTAAATTCATAAAAGTGACATTTTGTTACCTGTCAAGAAGCATTAAATGTCAATTTTTTTCCCGTCACAGAAAAAAAAGATATTAATCCAAAAATAATGAGATGGGGTTTAATTTTGGAAAATTTTAATTATACTTTAAAGCACCGCAACTGGGAGCACATGCATCTTGTACAAGCATTAAGTCCTTGTTTTGGTAATGTTTTAATTATTGAGGAAACACCATTTGTAACTAAGCTCTGCATTAGTCAGAGTTGGAATTCTGTAACAATTGGTATTAGAAAGTCATCGGAAAACAGGAACACAAACATTTTGAGTTAAACAATAGGTTAGTTTATTTAAAACATGACAGGTTGTTGTTACTTTATGTGCCAGATCCCAAGGTGCCAAGTATTATCAGAAGTTGTTATAATGAAATCGGGTAATGTGGGTATGGACAAGTGCATGGACGCTCTATCAAACAACAATATTGGTTTCCAGGTAGGAAATCGAGAGTAAAGGAGCATATTGCAAGTAATCTAAAATGTAGTGGTAAAAAGGAGAGATTTTTACAAAACATCCCTAAGGGAGATAAACCATTTAATGTTGTACATCTGGACCATTGTGGGCCACTGAAAAAGTCAAAGCCTAATCAAAGCAAATATATTGTTGCTGTAATAGACGGATTCACTACATTTGTTAAATTATTTGGTACCAAAACACCAACACAAATGAGATTATTAGGCATTTGCAATCTTAGTTTATACACAACAGTAAACCTTTTAAGATGATTGTGGATTTGCTTTCACATATAGAGCATTTTAAGAGTTTTTACAAAACTCGAATGCACTGACTATCTTCAATATTTGTACTTGCTATTTTTCGGATCTTTTCTAAATTGAGCTTATCTTCATTGAACAATGTCAAAAATTGTTTCAGGTCATCGCTTACATTTTCTACCAAAAAGAAGTTTAGCAGGAGTTTTATCGGAAACTCGATTAATAGTGTTATTTATTGCAAATTCCACTTCTGATATAGTGTATTTCCAACGGTCTGCTGACTCCGACAGTGTAGCAATCACAGGAATCATGAATGTCAAACTATCAGCTATATAGTAAAAGTAACATTCTTTTGACTGTGAAGTGACTTTACTCTAAAATTGTAAAATGAAAAACTCTCATCAAAGAAAAAATATAATACATAGTATCAAATTTGTGCAAAGGAAATTATAAAGAGATGACAAAAACCTAACGAAACAATCAGCTGTATAGTATGAGTTTTAATTACAATTTCTATGTTATTTCTTTTCAACTATTTACCATAGACCTTTATTGCATAATCTATATATCTTAATCATTACCAACTGTTAGGAAGACAATTAGTAATGTGCTAAGAAATATTTAATTGAACAATATGTATAGAATTATTATGGTGTACAATCAATAATTATTAATATCAAATTTATTATTTTTGAACAGGAATCTATGGCAAAAATGTCCTGTTTATCAAATTCGAATGAATATCGTTGTTACAGAATGTAGGATCAAAAGCACTAATTTTTTTTTTGTTGTTACACAACAATCTGCGCTAAATTTGAATTAAATAGTCATATTTTATATTTCATGTACATTAAATATACAAAATATTAATAATAGACAGTGAAACATCAAAGTCTATAGTTCAACTACAAGCACTTCTATACCTTACAATAATATTGCAAATTTCCAAACATATCAATAACTCACCTTCCTAATGCTGGTTGTCCAGATACACTTTGAATGTGACACGCAATAAAATAATTACCTACAGCAGGAGATACAGAAAACGATGCTGTTTTAAATCCACTAATGCGATGAACAATTTTATCGAAATTTCCGTCTGTGTAAAATACTATATCTGTATTCACCAAACGTGAAAACAAAAACTCATCATTAGTCCACTGAGGTTCCCTAAAAAATGATTAGCATTAATATGATAAGCATACTCTTAAGATTTAATTATTGAATTAATATCATTTATAGAATCCACTGATGTAATCAGTACAAGATTTTTGATAATAGCAATATCATTAAATTTCGGGTTCTTTACGTCATTCAAATAAAACAGGTCTTTCATCAATTTTGGAAAAAAGTCCAAGAGTATGTATAAGTGCAAAAGTGAAAAAATTTTGTGATACTGGTCTTGTTCCTGTGAATTATAAGATGTCTGATAATGAAGAGGCAAGTGATGAGTGCAAACGCTTTGTGCGGTAATGCTATGGAATATTTCACAAAAGTTGTGTACTTATATTAACGTAATAACTTTATTCAAGATGATAAAATGTTGTGTGTAAACTGTTTAAATTAAGAATATATATTAAGAGATAGCTACAAGAACATGCAAAAATAGAATGGATACTGAAACAGATAAAAATGAACTGTAGTTTTAAAACAAGTAAGTTCGATAAAAATGTAATTATAGTGACATCACCCTATGCATTAGGACATGGACAAGTACAAACAAAATTATACTGCCAGGCTCTGCTAGAGTGTATATTTTGATGGCAAGTTTGTGGTGATTACTTTTTTATATATCATCGAAACAATAATCTCCAAAAAAACCATACATTTGTGGAAGAACAAATCCTTATCGGGAAAATAAGTATTGTCCAATTTGTTATAATAATCAATTGAAGACAGCATTTTTTTAAATGCGATCTACAGGCCCAGAATTATTTAATCATGATTTTTTTTCAAATAAAGACAGAATTAATATAAACCTGTTACACCTCATATTAGAAAAAATCTTTGTAAAATGATAAGATGCTCTATCCAGTAATCTTGCAGAAAACATAGAAATTGTTCCCATGTGAAGGAGTAATCTGACAACTATATTTAGTATTTCTACAGTCAAAATTTTCCCTTGAAAAATTCAAGAATATTCGGATAAGCAAGGAGATAGTTGTGCTGTTTCTGGAGATGCATTGTTGCTAAAATAATTACCCAGCAACTGAATGGAGGCACGAGCTGTATGTAATGTAGCACCATCTTGTTGAAACTACTGACATTCTGGTCTAACTTCCAAATATAGCAGAAAAGTTGTTATGCATTAAAAGCAATTCATAAAATTATTTTAGTACATATTATTATAGGAGATTTTAGATATAATTAATTAAGAGGTATTATGTATACTTTGTAATCTAGTTTTAGAAAGTAGGTCATGTGAAAAGAACGTTAAATATAACTTCCTACAGTTCGTAATAGACATACGTCACCTTCTCAACTAATTGGGATGATGAACGAAGGCGGTCTGACTAGTTGTTGGAAGCGCACCTTGAGACATTCCTGTCTTAACTACTTGTGTAGGAGTAGTGCATTAATAAGTATGTAGTGAAGTGTTTACCTATTGATTCCTTATCTATCATTTCATCATATTCTATATTATGTGTTCCCTGTTTACAAGAATATAGACTAAGAAGGCAATCTATATCCATGATGCAACAACCCTGAGATAAAAGAACATTTATCTGTTATCCAACTTGCTAATATGCAGTAATTTAGAAAGGTAAGTGAGTATTAATTAATTTACATTATTAATTCAAAACGTAAATTATTTAATTTTGTTTGTAATTTCCGAGAAATCTAGTATGCCCTATACAGGCGGGCGATTAACTACCGTGCCTTCACCTTTGTTTGTACTATAATAACAAAGAAAATCCTCTATGAAACTATCAAGATCAATTTATGTAATGCATCTCCACAAAATAGAATCCAATTAATACCATAGCATTCCAAATGGTGACAACATACTGTGTACAGGGTGCTCTACAAAGATGTCCGAATGACTAAAATCAAAGAACTGTGCTGTCTGGTGGTTAAAATATCTCTTCAGTGGTAATACCACTTATGTAAAAATATCATTATTTAAAGCATCAGAATCAAAAAATTTGTATTTTGTAAATGATTTATATACGCATATCAATTATTGTATTAGAATTAGTTCGTAGCAGCTCAAGAATTGCGAAATGCAGCAATTGATAGGTCACAGAGGATGCAAAAAAGGCTTGTCCTTTTGTGCTGCTGGTAACCGCAAGAGTGATGCTCACCGTCCAAAGCTATACTGTACAAGTACTGCACATTTGGTTAAATTGAATTACAGTATATATTGGCCTTGGTGTGAATACAAATGAAGAAATAATCAATTGACCCTTTAGTGCTCTATGAAAATACAGAAGATCATCCCCACCATATATAATACAACATCAAGCTAGTGATTGTAATATAGTGCCATTTAGTTTACCTTTGACTAATATAATATTGTAGAACGTAAATGACTCATCTGTACGCAAAAGATGATTGATAGATAGCCACCCGACAGCATGACATCTTCAGATGGACTTGATTGACAGATTACAAAAGTATTTAAACGCTTCATTAAGCCTACAATAGTACATTCGTGATATTTGTATAATTCTGATATGTATTAGAATAATCTAGAGCATTTGGATAAGGTATTAATTGCTGTTAAAGAGTTTTTTAGTGCAGTTTTAATTTAAAGTTTGGATTACAGTATTATGTTTTTATTCCAGCTATAAAGGTATGTTATAAATTAGTGGTACATAGTGTTACATATAAATTACCCTATGCAAAATAAATTATTGTGGTGATCGATATAAATTTATTATAGTAATCATACAAATTAATATAAGTTAATTATAGTGCTTCAATAGTTAGTAATTAAGAAGATGGTAACATAGTTATAAGAAGTTAGTATTTGTATAGTTGGCGATAACGCTGGAAATTAAATTGTCGTGAGTGCTTTCAGAATTTCACTGTAGCTACGAGTTGTTGAAAAGGATTGTACAATCAGTTGATAATGAAGAACTTGTTTATGCAAAGGGTTTTCGTTACAATACTATTTTTAATGGTTTGCTTTATCATACATATATAAATAAGTTTCAAAATAGAATTAAATAGTTAAATCAGGGCCTATAGCTAAGTCGTTAAGCTTCATTAAAAATTATTGTCCTTTCATAAAATGTGAGGTACTTGTATTTATCTATTACACTGGCTAACGCTTTAATTTTCATTCATGAACGTGTAATTTTTATAAGGAGCAAAGTTTAGATAAAGTAATAACCGCAATCGCCTTGAAGGAAAATAGTAATGATTCAAAGATTAATAAAAACTAGTGATCAACGAGTGAAATTTTTAGCCAATTGTGCCGATGCCACTTGTTGACGGATGGTTCGAGTGATTACAATTGCCGATGCCAATTGTATAACCAATGTCTTTGCAAACTTAGCCGATATCGATTGTTGAGCCAATGCCGATAGTTTCTGTTTCTACTCATTCAATATATTTAAATGATAGACGACATTCAATTTCTGTATGTGTACTTGTAAAACTTAAGTTTGACTGTTGACATAAAAATCAAAGAAAATTTTTGTAGCAAAGTCCAAGCATGTTTAATGAACTGAAAAACATTGATAACTTAATTTAATTTTGAAAGTTTAATAGTGCACATTTTTATTTAAATTAAATTGAAAATATAAGTGTTTCGGCATTTTCTTCTTTGAGTCTATATCACTTGTCATCAAATATTTCATCAGCTGTAGAAAACAATTGTTCACTCGGAACTCTTGTAGCAGCACTGGAACAAATATCTTATGGCAAGAGTCTTTAATTGTGAGAATTGTGAATGCGTTATAGACCACCATGAAAAATCATTGACAACTCTGTTCGCCTTTGATTCTTTTATGTGGCTGTATATTTCAATATTTAAACTTAAAATAATTTTTTTTTGTTCTTTTTGTAATGCCGTAGCTCACATTCATCTACAATGAATGGTATAACCTCTTCTTTGAATGTTCATTACCTAGTTGAACCTCGTCGTTGTCTTGTGTATGTATGCTTATATCTTTTGCAATATATGTTATGCAATTAATTGCCGCCTAAATTATGATTATTTAAATTACTACTTTCCAACTTTATTTTGTTATGCTGTATTTTTAGCTGCTTTACAGTACCCATATGTGACAGTTATTAAACACAGTCTCCTAGACACTGCAATTTTTCTACAGATTCATAAAGAATAATCTACAGATTTCTAGAAATTTTGGTTACTGATTCTTTAATTAACCATAAATATAATCATGTAGATGTAAACAATGATTTAATCTCCTTAAAGCAAACAGATAAACATGCAAGAAACACCAAAAGTTATCGAAATTCTTTTTGAGATAAATAAAAATTGTTCCTGGAAGATTATATTTTTATTTATTGGGGTTGTTAACTTGATGATTCAACTGAACCCAGACATTTTATTTAGAGGATAACTACATCAGTTAGTACTGAATAAATGGTTATGGACTTTAGTTTCCTTGGTTAATAATTCAAGCAATTATTACATCAAAATTTACTGAGCTATATTGGATGGTCAAGTGACACCTCCCCCACAAACTTTTAACAATTTAAACAAAATTTAGGTATATCATAAATAGTAAATATTACATCCACATATTTAAGTTGATAGATAGATAGATAGATATATATTTGTACCCATATAGAATGGTAGTTACACTTATCCCTTTAAATAATACAGTAAAAACTTTAAAAATACAAAGTTACATCTAAAATAAATAACAAATTACACATTAAATAAATTAAAATAACATACTAAAAGTACTAGTCAAAGACATCCTCCAGAAATTCCTCTAAGGTATAATAACATCGTCACAGAACAAGGCTAAAAGCGCACTTTTAAAAGCAAAAAGATTATTTAGGTCTTTGATTGAGGCTGGGAGTTTGTTATATAAAGTAGGGGCCATATACCAGAACGATCGTTTAAATCGTGTTGAAGTAGGCCCAGGACAATGTATAGCGTTGGAATTTCGGTGTTGTAACCATGAACAGAATTTGTGATTGGAAAGTTAGATCGATACTTGTAAAATAATAGGAGGGTATCACAAATGAATGCTGAAGCATAAGTGAGAACGTTAAGTTTTTTAAATAATGGTCTGCAATGAGTATACCTAGAGGTTTTGCAGACTATCCTAATTGCTTTCTTTGCAGTTTAAATATTATTATAATGTTTTTGAGTGAGCTGTTGCCCCAAAAAGCTAGTCCATATCGCATTTTTGAGTCAAATAGTGCATAGTATGCATTAAGAGTGCCAGTTTCGTTGATACCCTGGACACAGATATAATAGCGTAGCAAGCAGAAGCTAAGGAATTAGCAAGCTTGGTTACATGCTCATTCCAGGTAAGGTTGCAATCAACCGTCAGACCTAGAAATTTGATAGAAGTGGAACAGTTTAAATTACTGAGCTGTTTCATTTCTTTAATGCAATTCAACCCTTGAAGGTCATGGAACAGGTTTTTCGTTCATCGAAAGCTTATTTATCTTAAACCAATTATTGGCTGATGACATGTCTGAAGAGATGTGAGATTCAAGTGAAGTGATCAAGAAGATTCCCAACTTAAGCTAATATCGTCCGCAAACAAGGTGACAGATGCGTATCTGATAGAAGTTACAAAGTCATTGATAAAAATAAAAACAGTATAGGCCCTAATACAGAGCCTTGAGGCACAGCTAGTTTTATTTCAAGTTTCAAGATACATTATAATTTCCATTTCGAACTGATTATGACGTTCACCAAGATATGATTGGAACCAATCATTGGGTATACCCTTACTCCATAAAAATAAAGTTTTTTTAATAGTATCTCGTGATTTACAGAGTCAAAAGCTTTACTTATATCTACGAATACAGCAAAAGAAAAGGAATTTACAGTGTTTATACTTGAATAAACATTAGTGAAAAATTATAAATAGCGTCCTTTGTTGATTTTTTGCACAAAACCAAATTGAGTTGAAGCGAAAAGATCAAATTTATTAACAAAACTTAAGAGCCTGGATTTGACTAATGTCTCGATAATCTTTGAAAAACTGACAACAATGATATTGGGCGGAAGTTATTTACCACAAATAAACCTCCTTTGTGTAGAGGGATGACAATTGCGTGTTTAAGACAGTCTGGGAAAATCCCTAAAGAGAAAGAGTCGTTTATTAGATCAGAAATATGAATTAGAATGTTCTCAGGAAGATCGAGAAGTATTTTTGCAGGTATATTATCAGCACCAGAGCAACTTTTATTTTTAAACGAACTAATTACTTCCCTTACTTCTTGATAGCTTGTAGGACGGAGCATGAAATTATTAGGGTTAGATTGTTTATTTGTATACAAATAATCGCTTGAAGCGGCAATGGAAGCATGATTATTAGATACTAGGGAATAAGCTGCATTTACAAAATGTAAATTTAAGGTATCCGCTACCTTATCATCAAGACAGTTATTCAAAGATATGGCCTTTATAGCAGGATTAGTTCTTCCTGTTACCTCAATTATAATATGCCATAATTCTTTTTGTTTGTGTTTTGATACTAAGATTCGTTTAGTCATTGTAGTAATTTTTGCTAATTTGATTACAGATTCAAATATTTTCTTATAATTTAAATAATAGTTCCTTATAAATAATGAGTTAGGATAATGCTTGTATAAATAGTGTAAATATTTTTTATTTCTTGCAGAAATACGAATACCATTTGTCAACCAGGATTTATTATGCTTTTGTTTATATTCTTGAAGTGGAAATGAATTTTCAAAAGCTATTGAGAGGGCTGAAACTAGTGCTAAAAAATTTTGATTTAAACTTGGTAATGTCTTAGAGGTATCGATCTGAGAGCATAGTATTGCAAATTTAGATTTAGTTTTGTGATTAAAAATACGTCGTTTAATACCCTTTGAGCTATCCAGGTATAATGAAGTGCAAGAGAAATATAAGAATTCATGGTCAGACAAGTCATTACTTATAGGTTCAGAACATAGGATCGCAGAGGAATGAATATTTGAAATAATGTAGTCAATACAAGAAGCGGATTTTGAAGATAGACGTGTATCGTAGTGAACCTCCATGGTCATATTATACAACAACAATAAACGCTTAAAATTAATTAAATTTCTATCAGAAGAATTATTATAATTTAAGTTAAAGTCACCAGTTAAGATGACTTTACTATGAACCGAAGTTGCATTAAGGATTGTATCCAGGGCATCAAGGAAGTAGTCAATGTTACCGTAGGTGATCGATATATGCAAAAGATATGAAGATTATTAAATTTAGAATAGACATGACTAACCTCAAAGGTGGATTCAACCCTCAAGTGATCAAAGGTGGATTTGCTTTCACAATTAAAATTAACAGTACTATATATTGTCGTGCCTCCATGATGCAGAGAGTTTCTGCAAAAATATTAATAAGATTATAGTTGTCGATATGGATATATTCATTGGGATTTAACCAATGTTCCGTTATGCATAATATGAAAGAAAAATTTAAAGATTCTAATATAATTAATAAGCTATCAACCTTGTTACGCAAACTACGAATATTAAGTAATAGAAGTGAAAAGGAATCTCTGGCGAATGCTTATTTAAAAAACGATTTGCTATTAAAATCACATGTACTAGGCGGAAAAGAGTTATTTTTGTCAGCAGTAGTGTTTAGTGAATCCTCATAAGTATTAATATAAGAATCTGGTAAGGATTCAATTGAATTGGTACAAGTATTATCAATACCAATTTTAATGCTCACCAGGCTGTTTTTGGTAGCAAGAAAATTAGGAAAATACGAAGTGAATTTATTTGTACTTTGCACTACATGTTGAAGAAGAAAACTTTCCGTTATATTTCATGTGAAGTCCATGACGGTGAAATGATCCACAGATAATATACTATTAATATCAAAGTAATTAAACACAGCATTCAAGATGTGAGAAAATCATATATTTCAAGGTTTAAGGAATGAATGATCTGATTCAACACTATACGGCCCTTCCAGAACGGTGCGGCAATCAAGTGAAGGTTTGTGCAATCTGCGATATTCTTTAATAAAGACAATGTTACAAGAGGTACTTTAGAACCTTTCAAAGCATTGCCAATGCCACCTAGTATAATAATAGAATCAAGTTTAGAGAAATCACTGAGTACTGCTGACACATTCTTTATAGACTGTTCTAATGTTGCACTGGGTTTACATTCTACATAAATTGTGTAGGAATCAGACCCTAATAGAGAATATAGGATTTCAGAAAATCGTCTAACATGGCTATCACCAAACAGCAATTTTTCGTTTGTAGGTAGATGTTATTGTTCTGATATTACACTTAGGTACTTCATTTTCATTAACAAATGGAGCATTCTTAGTAGCTGCATTACAAAGTTCTTCATATAGCGAGACATTATAATTTTCTTTGCAAGAATTTGAACTAGGTACATAATGTAATTTAACACCTCGATTTGTGCCACGTGGATGGACATGTGCCGGTATTTGATTTGTGGTCAACTGCTCATGGTCAATCTTTCCCAAATTTTCCTGCTCAGTTTGCAAAGCAACACTAACTGAACAGTTGTCATCCCCCGTTTATACTCAGTTTGAGAGCATACGTTAACACAAAACTTTTCCTTATGCACATTCAGATAAGGATCAAGACCACTAGCATCAGGTGTTTGCGTAGCTTTATTAGTTAGTGCCAGATTTACAATTTTTTTATTATCTTCTAGTTTCATTTTGAGAGTTAACAGTTAATTTTCAAGTATCTTAGCTTTATGGGAAAATTCTTTGATTTGTAGTTGATTTTCTTTATTTGTATTTGATAAGGAATCTTCCATATTAACACTCTCTTCGAGACAAGTATCTAGTTGAGCGGTGAGACGTTGAATATGACGTCCCAGACTGTCACATTCAATTTTCAGATTTTCATTCTCTGATTTTAGATTGCATATATCATCAGTTAATTTGTTATATGCATCCAGAGTAATGGTCATCTTTGAACTATTGCAACAGCTAACTTTAAAGTTTTCAATTTTTGAGAATTTTTTATTTTCGATTCAAGACAGCTCTTGTGATATATAGCATTACAGTTTACACAGATATAGTTACTATGGAACTTAGTACGACAACAGTTAAATACAAATCGTTCAGACATGATAGAGTATAGGATACTTTGACGATGGACACAGAATTGAGAAGTGAGGAAAGGTAAGTGAATATAAACTCTTCACACTAGCGGGGTCCTTCGCAGTGTCTAACAAGTTCAAAGTAAAAACTGGACCACGGTAGGAATTACAGTAGAGTAACAAAGGTATATATGGGTACAATAGAAGGATGAATGATGTAACATAAGTTATAATAACAATTGAAGATTATATGGAATGCAATAATTCATAAAATAGATGATAACAGCCACAATAAAATAAACAAGAATTTATACAATTAAAAGGTCAATTATTGTATTCAAAATCATTCAAATATTAGGAAATTTTAGTAACATTAAACCTTATCAAGCTGTTCAAAAGACAATACATATGGACAGTATTTGATGAATTTCCAGGTGTAACATAAAATGACTTAATGAAGGTCAACTAGTTTCTATAAGAATTTATATATGCTTTAGTCTTTTATGTGCAGTTAAGAAGTGTCTATTGTAAGTTGCATAAATAAAAGTCACATTGGCATCATAAAATTCATTGCTGTTCTTAAGAAGCCTTTTTCTACTATTTCCTTTGTATTAAATTTACCTGAAACCAATTGAAAAATGCATGAAGATTTTACCTGATACCTAGGTTTAAAAGTTTATTATAGGGGTTTACTGTCTCATTGATAGATATGTTTAGAAATTTTTCTGTTACTTTCCATAAATAATGCTTTATCTAATTTTGCTAAAACTTTATAGCGGTGTGATTTTTTCTAGATTTCTGTTTTGGCGGAATTTAATACAAACAGTAAAAATCAAACTATCAGCACACCATAGACAATACATTGCAGCCGAGAGCCGATGACCAATATTTTTGAAGTTAAAAACCTTGACGGCCGATGCCCATGCTTAGAAAATGCTGCCATTATCCACCGCTGCATCGACAAACCAATGTATTGGCCGATCACTAATAAAAATAGTTATGACATAATTTTAAATTAATTAAAGGTAAAAATTAAAAGCATGTAAGAGATATTTTAAGCAAAGTGACAACATAGTTGGGCATGTGCTTGATCCGTAAACCACTATTAGACAGAAGAATCCTTAATGGCATATATGTTGATAAGCATCCATCTACATTAGATTTTTCACATGTTACACTCTGCCTAAAAAATTACCAATTTGAATTATCTACTAGAATGCCCCAATATCGGACCACAAGTGTCACAAGGATGTCTTTATCAAGCCTAGTTTTGTGCTGTGAACACTTGATTTTATGGCAGAGAATTCATAGACAGTTGCAAAAATCTTGGTCCCATTCTCAAGGTTAAGATTGTGATTGCCCAATCTGACTTTCTCTAGCATTGCTATTGAATAGTGTATTATTACCCTATTGTCTAGTTGAATAACCAATAATCATTCTTTGTTTGCGTAATTCAGGGCATGATTACTAGTGCTGGCAATAAAATTCGAATAATCGATTAATCGAAAATCGCGGTTTTTAAAAATTAACAAATCGATTATTCGATTAATCGAATATTCGAATAATCGATTAATCGAATAATCAAATAATCGAATATTCGAATAAACGATTAATCGAATATTCGAATAATCGAATATTCGATTAGTCGACCAATAGGACACACTTATTAAAAATTATGGGTAAATAAAAAACAGTTAAAAGAAAAATGGTTTGTTTTTATTTCTATCAAGAGGCAAGTTCTTACAGAACGAAAGTTCTAGTAAAATTAAAAATATAACATTACAAACATGTACAATAAAACTTAAGCGTGCTCTGATCTGTGTACAGGAACCGGACCTGTACACAAAATTACAAACGATATATTTTTGTCAAATAAATTAGAAATACATCCAACAACACCTATAATCACTGTTATTTGATTAACTGACTTAAATCAATTGGAAGAATAATTTTTTATTGTGTTAATTGACTAACATGATCCGTGACGTATATATAATTCAGTTTGATTACCTAATAGATTAAAATCACCTACCTACGTAAGTGTACAATAATATAGTAAGGAAACGCCTGTATTAATAGCTGTTCGATTTCCAATTACCTGAGTGGGTCCACTATTATAGTTTATAATTTAGTTGTTGCTTATTAAACTGCAAGTTCATAATTTTAAAATGATTTTGTAAGTTTGTTTCTAACTTGAACTTATAATACCTAACTAAATTATAGCTGTATTATTTGTATTACGTATATAGAGTCCACGTTCTCTTATTCCTATGTGTGCAAGCTATAACGGGCGGGAAGACAAAAATACAACCATACATAGTACTAGTTCAGGACAAGATCTTGCTATTGGATGGAGGATACTTGAAAATGAAATGAAACACGACTTGATGGATTTTGTAATTGACTACCCCGCACGATAGTGAATTAATCAGACAAACGATTATTTGGTTAGAAATAATTTGTTTGAGTAGTTGATTAGTCGATTAAACGGTTAGTCGATTAATAGATTATCTAGACAACCATACGATTGATTGACTAACCGATTAAAAAATTTTTGTAAACAATCGAATAATCGGTTAATCGAATATTCGATTAACCGATTATTCCATTAATCAGTTAATCGAATAATCGATTAATCGAATATTCGATTAACCGAATATTCGATTAGCCGAATATTTGACAGAAAATCGATTAATCGTTTTAATCGGTTTGCGAATACTACAAAATGCGATTAATCGAATACAACTTTTTCGAATTTTGCCAGCCCTAGTCCAAATTCCTATAGCAAAGTTTGTTGTTTATCTACAACATTAAACAGGAAACACAAGAGATACAGAAGGATCGAAGTAGGAAATCGACATGTGAACTTCACTACTTTAATTTATAAAGCACTACTCCTCGATTCTTCAAGATAAGGTGGTTACGTATAGAAGGAATGATGGCCGCCCATTGTTTTCCAACTTGTTCACCACTCCTTGTACGTAACACGTTCTCGTTGGTCGAGGACAACAATGCACATCATTTCAAACTGTTAGAAATCATATTTAACATTCTTTTCCCATGAATTACATAATAATAATTTTTTCTAAAAGTCCCAAAAATAATTCACATAACCTATTTCTAGCTAAATTACAAAGCGTAATACCCATAAATTAATTAAAAACAAAAGGTCCCCTATGATTAATTATTAACTAGAATCTTTGTAAAGCCAATTGA
The DNA here is from genome assembly GCA_036346225.1 of Platerodrilus igneus. Classification (NCBI taxonomy): domain Eukaryota; kingdom Metazoa; phylum Arthropoda; class Insecta; order Coleoptera; family Lycidae; genus Platerodrilus; species Platerodrilus igneus. The sequence goes on from JARFIW010000565.1 coordinate 966,034, forward strand.
AGCCTAACAACCTTCACATACAGAATTTTTGGGTGAATTTACGATACCTTCTTATAGTTAAAACTATTACTCATCATTCAAATAGGGCAGAAAAAATCTTCTGCAGGGGATCTTCAAAGCTCCTTCCTGAAGTTTTTCATAGAAAAAATTCACTGTCGGCTGGTAGTAACCTCAATAAGCTAATTCAAAAATAAATATAATTGACAAAAAATAAACGCCACAGCGCTTTGGTGAGTGCAATATACAGAAAGCTTCATTAACAATGGGACAACAGTTAACTGGAGATACATGCATCAAATAATGACCATTGAACCAAACTTTTCTTATCCGTATGTTGATGATTTAAGAAGTACAGGGTTTTAAAGGTTATAATTTTTTTGGCACTGTTTTAAAAACTTTTGGGTTATCAACTTAAAAATTGGCATCTTTAATCTGTTAGAATGCTTACAAGAAAGTATTTTAAAGTAAATTTTCGAAATGTGCACCATTTACTTGGATACATTTTGTAATATGTTTTCTAAGAGACTGGCGAGTTCTAAACAATGCTGCTGTGTGATTGATTGCCTTTGATTTCATTCGCAGCCACTTGTATTCTCCCCCACAATTCCTCGGACGAATCAACAGTTTCTTTATACACAATGTCTTTCATTCAAGACTGAATCAAAAAGTCCAGAAGATTTAAGTCGGGGCTCCTAGGTGGTCGAGAAAATTCACTAACACGACCAATCCACCGATGTGGAAAGACGTCTAAATATTCATGTACTGGCCGAGAGAAACGTGGCCCTCAAATTAAGCAGTACTTCTTCAAATCAAACAAATCTTTTAAATTTTCTTGAAGAAAATTTAAATAAAGTGTGCCATTTAGAAAGGGTGGCAGTTGAAAAGATCCAATAAAAAAATTTGAAATAATACCACACCAAATATTGATCTTAAATTCGTGTTGACAATATTTTTCTGTTATAGCATGGAGGTTTTCTTAATCCCATGAATGACTGTTTCACCAGTTAAAAACACCATGGTGAGTTGCCTCACCATTAAAGAGAATCTTAAAAAATGATCATCCATGTTTTACTGCTCCTGTAAAAACTGAGTAAAACGGAGGTGAGCTGAACGTTCTTGCGGCAATAAATTCTGAACTGAAATAAAGTGGTAGGGAAGAAGCTTTTCTTTGTTTAAAATTCTCCAAATCGATAAATAACTTATGCCCATTACCAAACTTAGACAATAGGTACTTATACCTGGATTTTCGTACACTCTAACCATAAGCTCCTCCTCTTGATCAACCGAGATAGTTTTTGAAGCGTAATTTTCACTTTTGGGATGAAATGAACACTTCTCGCCTAAACGATTGTTCAGGTTTCGAAACAGTTTATGATTCGATTGTCTTCTTTGGGGATGTAACTGGATATACCTTCGGGTTGTAGCACAGCTAATGAAATTTGTGTGTGCAAAAACACACACCATATCTCTCATCTCACTATTGATAAAGTCAATAGGGCACGGCATTTTTTAAACAGTGGAATGAATTTTAAGCAGAAGGCTAAAGAAAACACTAATTGAGTTAATACTTTAAATACCTTCATTGACTTATTAAATAAAAACTATGACAGATCATAATGACAAATGTTAGATAGTAAAATAAGCCTACTAAAATATTACTATCATTTTCGGCATGCCATCCCACTAATAAGAATTAAAACATAATTTGAATTAAACGGTTTTCTTGAAAACAGATTGGAATATCAAAGAGATACAAGAATACGTTTTTACGTAAAAAGGGTTGCTCTTTCAGATTTCAAAGTTGGTTGTATGCTAGATGTAGAGTATAAAAAGTTATTATTAAAAAACGGTTGTAAGTAGCGCCCTCTATGACCAAATTCAAAAATAGTATCATATTATTTTTCTCTGTACCCAGAAACATAAAGATGTCAATTTTCAAGTCGATTACCCAAAAATTTTCAGAATAATGTCATAAATTGAAAGCAAATTATAACCTTCAAAACACTGTACTTCTTAAACCATCAACATATGGATAAGAAAAGTTTGGCTCCATGGTCATTATTTGAGGCATAGTATCTCCAGTTAACCGTTGTCCCATTGTTAATAAAACACACTGTATAAATTGTATTTTGAAAATGTCTCATCCCATTGCAATATAAAGATATATTACTTTATGTTTGTTTGTTTATTTATATACTACAAATACATTCACACTCTTAGGTGTAATTTTTTGTGATTGTTATAGTACATAAATTTAGATATTTTGTAATTACTGAACACAATAGTTGTTGAAACTCAGTTCTAATTTATTTCGTAATAATAATAATACTCACCAGTTTGTTTGCTTCTTTTGAACAAAAGTTTTTACACATTCTCCAGTTGAACATTTATAAATTCTTAAGTTAGGATTGCCTTGTGGATTTGTTGGAGTAGTTACAAATGGCTCCCAAGTGCATAAGTAGGTACTATTAGGAGAAAATGCCAAATGATATGCCTTAGTGTCTTTTACAACAGCAATAGTTTCCCAATTATCCGTTTTAACTAAATGTAAACTGAAACATTAAATAATAAAATACCGAAACTGTAAGATATATGCTTCATACTTAAGTTCGTTAACGTAAACAAAGTAGTCACCTTCAGAACTAAACAACATATTACGACAAGTTTTACTTGAAACGGAAGTAGCTGCTTCATTAACTCCATAATTTGGTGGACCATAATTTACGGATATTCCAAAAGAACTACGAACTGCAATATCATGAGAACATAATTATCTATAACATTAACTCTGGAACACTATTATAAGCAAAAATTATGTATACTTTCAAAAACGTCTTTGCTATAGTGCAATTTTTCAAGTTACGCAATGTGGCTTCAGCAGTACTTGAAGTGATGCCCACATAATTGCAATTATGGCTAGTGTTATGTACTGATCTTATAGTAAACTTCAGATATATAATCACATTGTAGCTATCTTTGTCAGTAATTTTGGATGTCATGTTATGAATGACATTATGAACGGTGAGGAGTGGACTGAAGGTCTTTTTTGAAACACGTTTGCAACTAAATGAAAAATGAATTTTTAAATGCCTCTCTTCATATAATAAATTGATTAGTAAACTAGTGTTTATGATTTATTAATCCAACTTGCCGAGAACGTTACACACTGGCAACGAGAAAATCAAGTTTATGTTCAATTTTTACGACTCTACAATAAAACTACTACATTCATCATGTGTATTACAATGGCTGTTACTATTAATTTAAATAATATTACAACTTCAGAATTTACTTTTACATCCGGAAATACCTCCATTGCACCATTATTTGGTACGTTGCTGGCATTTGATCAATTTTTTGATTGCAAATAATATGTGCTACAGATCCAAGAAAAACAGGTGTTTTAATTATTCACCTCAAAGATGATGCCTAGAAATTGTTGATGGATTTATGTTTACCTAATCATCCTAAAACTAAAACATATGAGCAATTGATGTCATTATTAAAAGAACACTTGTCCTCACGTAAATCAGTTTTTGCAAAAAGATACAAAATTCACCTGGCCTGGCAAAAAAATGGTGAATCTGTTACTGATTTTAGCGCTAAATTATTAAACTTTGCCATTGATAGCAAATTTGGACAAAATTTTATGAAAATCTTCGTGATAAATTTATAGTCGGTTTACATCAAGGTCCTGCCTTAGATAAATTACTTAGTCAGGGCGAAAGTTTAACATTTAAGGAAGCTGTGAACTCAGCAGCAGGAATGCAAGTGGTTAAATTACATTTGTCGACACTACTACTGTTCATATTTTGCATCCTACTGCCATGACGAAATTACCGCGATATGTTACAACCTCTCTAAATGTCAATGAATGGGGTGATATGAATAACAAAAAAGTTATCTATGCACAATAATGTTAGTTCAAAATCAAAACTACATTGCTATGCCTACGGTGAAGCAGTAATCGTGATTTTAAAAACTGCAAATTCAAAAGTTACGCTTGTTCATTTTGGAACAAATGGGGTCATATAAAGACTGCGTGTAGAAGCTATAACAAACCTAGACTTGACCATTTGGATTCTTCTACATCTGGAGAACAAGGTTGTCATTCTCTAAATGGAGTTTTCAATTCGAGTTTTATATTTTCAAGCAAACTCTGTCAACATAGTTACTGAAAATCCAAGTCCCAGTTTGTGGTCAACTTCAAAAGTACCTCCAATGATGTCAAGTTAGAGATCAACAACATCCCATTAGACATAGAGATCAATAGTGGTACTGGTAAATGCTATATTCTTTCACAAATTTGGTGCCTTGTTCCTTAATCTTGTTAACGAGCTTGAACCTATCTTTGTTACCTGTTCACACTACTTTGGTGATGAATTAACTCCTAAATGAAAAATTACGGTCAATGTAAAATTTAAAAACATATGAAACGTTAAATTTATATGCTATTTGATTTGCCAAAAAATTGTGAGGACAAACATGATATTGTTGGAATAGATTGGATTTGGACTCTGAACATTATTACCAGATGCTGCATGGAATTATATTTTTCTAATAATTTTACTAGTTTACATACTACTGAACTCTCTTTAAATTTTTCTGTGGTTGAAGGAAACTATTTACTTAAAGAATACGACAGTTTTTAAAGAAAAAGTGGGTACATTTAAGGGTGATTCTTTAAAAATTAAACTTATTAAAGATGTCGACCCTAAGTTTTGTAAACCGTATTACCGTTTTCACTCAAGAAAAAACTGAAAACGAACTTCATCGTTTAATCAAAGAAAATATCGTAACTCTAGTAACTACTAGTTTAATAGCAATTCCTATAGTTCCTGTCTTAAAAATGAATAATACAATTAGAATTTGTGGAAATTTTAAAATGTTAAACCCATACATTGAAGACGATCATTATGCTCTCCCAAGGATAGATCAGGTGAAAATATACCAAAATGAATCTACAATCTGCTTGTAATCAAATGCCCATCTGTAAGGAATCTCAAAATCTACTTGTTATTAGTACTCATATAGGACTCTTCAAATACAGTAGAGATTGATAGGCTATTAAATCATTACCTGCTAAATTTCAAAGAACAATGAATAAATTATTTTACAATTTACCTTTTGTGTTGCTATTTCAAGACAATTTATTGATTACCGACACAAACAACATCGAACATAAAAAATTTGAAGTTAGTTCTAACCATTTTACAAGAATATGGGTTAACCCTAAAAAAATGTATTTTCATAGATTCTATAGAATATTTGGGTCATGTTATTGATAAATATGGTGTAAAACTAGTTCAAGTAAAGTTGAAGCTATAAATAAAGTTCCATTTCCTCAAAACGGTACTCAGCGTAAATTCTTTTTATGTATGATTAATTTTTATGAGAAATTTATTTCCAATATGTCTAGTTTTATTTCCCTTATATCATTTATGGCAAAAGGATTCAAATATCAATTTGGTATGTCCTATTTTGATGCTTTTAAAAAGATTAAAAAGCTGCTGACTACCACATCCATGTTAGTTCACTATAACCCAGATGTACCCTTAAAATTATACTCTGATAGTTCGAACTAGAAACTCGTAGCTGTATTGGTTCATGTTTTCCATAATAATGTTGATAAACCCATCGCGTATGCATCTCATTCACTTTCAAAGGCTGAATTATCTTATTCCCAAATCGATAAAGAAACTATTTCATTAATATTTGGTATTACCAAATTTAACTAATATTTATATTTACAAAAATTGTTTTTGGTTACTAACCGTAAACCTCTTATCTATTTTCAGTCCAAAAAAACATCTTCCTGTTATGCTTGCCAGTCACTTACAAAGGTATGCTCTATTTCTCATTTTGATACAATATACATTAATAATTAAAAAATATTAGGGTTGCATGTCTTTATAGATTACCATTTAAGAGTAATACTGTTCTACTTCAGAAGATAATATTAATCTTACGAGCGTCTCGCGGCAGTAATGCCGTGGCTGCAATGATAGGTTAGGTTACTGTTAGAAATTGATATTATTATTAAAAACACAAATCACTTAACACACATGTCAGAACAGTTGTTACTAAAACTATTTTAGACTGTTCTGGTATGCGTGTTAAATGATTAGTGTTTTTTAATAATAATATCTAATTAGTGTTTTTTAATAATAATATCTATTTCTAACAGTAGCCCAACCTGTCATTGCAGCCACGGCATTACTGCCACGAGACGCGCGTTTAATCTTAACTACATCCTTAAGAGCGAATTACCATTAAATATTGATGATATGAAAGCTACAAAAAGGGACCCTATTTTATCTAAAGTAATTCGGTTTATTTCAATGGGTTGACCTTTCCCATGTAGAGGTTTACCCATAGAACTACAAAGCTTATATAAAAAACCTGAACAACTCTCATTTCAATCTAATTGCATTTTTTTGGGGTTATCACTTAGTAATCCCTAGCTGCTGCAGACTTTCAATTCAAAGTACTGTACATGAAGGTCATTTAACTGTAAAAATGAAGTCTCTAATGCATTGCTATATTTGGTGGCCTAATATAGATATCCATATTGAAAATCATTGTAATTCTTGCCAATCATGTCAGTTGAAGAGAAATGAACCTCTTAAATCTATTGGGACAACTTGGCCTACTTCCAGTTCAGTTTAGGAACAGCTGCGTCTCGATCACATCGGTTCCATCATCATCATTAGGTCTTCAGTCCTGGAACTGGTTAAACGCGTACCTTCGTTGTTTCCTATTCTGAGCTAACCTACACGTTTCCCTGAAATTCTCATGACTACATTCTTCACTATCTGCATGCAATAGGCTGATCTAGGTCTATCTTTACCTCTCTTTATCCTATCTCTGCTTGTAGTATATCCCACACTATTCCCCAATTGTCTTAGAACATGTCCTGTCCTATTTCTCCTATTTTTTTTCCACAGATATCCTTGTTCCCCAACTATTTCTAAAACCTCCTTGTAACTTTGTCTCAGTCCCATAATGAATAAAATTTATTTAGTTGTTACAGATTCGCAATCAAAATGGGTTCTGATTTAAATCAGATACCAGTTTCGAATTCATAAAATAAACCTTTGCATTTTTGAAAGAACTAATAATACATTGTTATGCATGGTTTGAGTAAGACTTAATTTAAAATATCTCAAAAATAAAAAGTTCTACAGAGATTAACCAAGAGTACCTTTTTTTTGTGGCAAATTGTATGAGGAATAATTATTGAGTTTTAATTTTTATAAATTACGGGTGCGCAAAAAGTATAGGTCAAAACTGTTTGATAAACCCCCTTATTCTACACCAATGGATTATCCTATTTTGTCGAAATGAAGTGTAATAATTCGTATTAGTAAACAACTAACATGCACCTATTTTCAAGTTTTAAAGTCTCTCTACCCTAAATGAAAATATTCTAAATACATATATTTTTCAATATCACTTCATCACTCTCATGGAAACGGGTGGGTTTACAGGTAACTGTTATCTAACTTTTCTTGATAACAAGTCAAGATCTATATATTCCCCAATTTACGGTACTTTATTCTGAAACACCCTGTATGTTAAAGGTGTACCGAATATATTCGGCAACTATTCGGTTTGTTGAATATTCAGCTGAATAGTGAGGTTGATGCCAAAATATGCCAAATACCTGCTTCTAAGATTTCAATTTAAAATTTTAAGTTATAAAAATAACGTAAGAAAAAAAACGCAACAAAATAAAAACACTAGCTATGTATTTAGTAATTTTTGTGTATTAAATTAAAAAAAAGAATTTTATACTGTTTTAAGGGTTTAATAAGTTAAGCACTTTAAATACATTTAATGTAAATAATCACAAATCAACCTTGGCATATTGCATGGCGGAATACTAACATTACTCCATATTTTGGCAGCAATCTGTAACGATGGTCGCTGAAAACATTCCCATTTCCCAAATATTCTCTTTCGCTTTCTATGCTTGACGGCAGAGAATATAGAAATTTCTATGCTATTTTTGAAAGTAAATGAAATTCGATCGATTTTGTCCTCCACCAATCTACCACACCCTCTAATTTATATCTAAAGTTTTAGTTAATAAAATATTTGTTATTTCATTCAAATTAAGTTCATATTTAGAATTTTGTTTTCTTAAGAAAGGCTGTTCATTGTCGGTATTCATTGCAATAAAATCACCTTAACATTGTAAGATGGAATAATCTTTATTATTATTTTGAGATTCACCCATACGCTGAAAGCAAGGTACAGCTATGACATATTTTTTCTTCGTCTGGACTTGTTTCAAAAAAAGTTGCACTCAGATTGTAATATACATTGTTAGAAAAGAACTGATTTTTAAATCTAGGGTTTAATATGGAGGCAACCACATATACTGGATCTTTTTTAATATTTTTGAACTTTGTATTTACTTCTTTTAAAAATTTGTCTTTTGTAGAACCAATGCTAGGAAATCTGTTGAATTCCTGTCAGATATTTTTCAAAACAGCTACTGCTGGCATTACTTTAGATATACTTGTATTAATAGTACTTACGTTTTGCATAATTTCCTCCAATGGTTGCAATAATTTAATATTTGCTTGCATAACATCCCATTAATTGAAATTTAAGCAATTAATGTTGTTTTCCCACAATATATAATGTTGTATTGTCTTACTTACTCTGAGGTAATATCTACATTTTATTATACGGAGTGCATATGTGAGACACTCGGGTATGTAACTTCATCGCTAACTATGTAATAAGATGGATGTAATCTTCAGAATTAACAAATGTATCAGCCATCATCGTCTATTACATTAATATTTGGTGCCCAATATATAGCATTTTGGTGACAAGATAAATCACTTTACAAGAGGGCAACTGCAGTTTTCAGGCAAGAACGTTCTATTTTATAATATATTATAAAGTTATAAAGTGTTGCAACACGTTTTATAATTCTGCTAAATACAAAAACAAAAGATTAAGTTATGGCTACGACAGCTACTAAACCACAAATATTAATAGAAACACCATATAATATTAATGAAGACTGGTCTATTTATAAAGAAAAATTAGAACAGTATTAAAACAGTAATGAGATAGATACTAAAAAAGTTGCAGTTTTAATTATAGTACTGAAAACACAAGCTTATACAATTTTATGTGACTTGTGCAAATCCGTGTTGCCTAAAAAATAAAACACATAGAATTGTGTGATATTACGGAAAAGCAATTCTCGTTAAAAACTTTCAATTTATCGTAATAGAAGAGAATTTTATGCCTTTCATCAACAAAATAAGTGATTATTATATCATGATTAAAAATAGTGCCTCTAAATGCAGATTTGGCGGTCAGCTGGAAGTAATATTAAAAGATAAATTTGTTACTGGTGTAAAATTTGGGCCGATGTTGGATACATTTCGTGAAGAAGATTAAATAAGTCGTTGCAGGAATTATTAGAGTTCACTTAAAAAAGAAGCAGTGTATAGAGAAAAATTGAATTACAGCATCTAAACAAGAAGATCAACAAGAAGTCTTAACTCTCAGGTGGTGGTGGAAACTAAAAAGCAACAACGAGCTAAATGTGGTTATTGTAGTGGTACTAATTACAATTTTGCAAATTGTGAATACAAGACGGTTCGTTGTAAGGTTGTGACAGGTTAAATGAGCAGTAGGCTAATAAATTTTGATTTGCCCTGAAGGGACGGGGACCCCGTAACAATATAAGGGAGCGTCGGCAATAACTGCAGTGGTGTGGAAGTGAGTTCCTATGGAAAAGTTGATAAAGAAATTACAAAAACTTGAACTAAAAATAATAAATAAAATGGCTGAAATAGAAAAAAAACACCTACATTACATTAATCACATCGTAAAAGATTTTTCTCTCAGAATTGAGGGATGTCAAACCGTCTGTCGCAGTAATCCCTTTGCTATTACTTCTACATGAAAAACGGTTACTCTGACTAAATCTACTTTGCTTCAGCATTATACATTTTCTCACATTATATTTACCTTTATACCAAATATTTTTAAAACACATTAAATTTTGATCAAATTAAATAAATCTTCGAAATCCAAGCCTCTCCCAAAAAATAATCCATCACTGGGGCAATTGGATATTATTTACAAATGTCTGCTTACCTAATTTCTAGATAAATTGCAACAAACAGTCAACCTAAGCTTAAGCTTTAATAAAATAAAATAATTTCAAGTAAAATTAAATAAAATACTTCCTTCATCATCGCAAAAATTCCTACAGCTTATATCTTTCACTATCCGTGTGCAATAGCTTAATCTAGATCTACATCTACCTCTTTTTTCCCTTCTCTGTTTCTAACATATGTCACGCTATTCCCTCACGCCTTAGTATGTGTCCTATCATACTATCTCTCCTATTTTTTTTACTGTTTTCCACATATTTCTTTCTTCCCCTACCATTTCTAGTACCTCTCTACTCTTAACTTTCTCTGTCCATGATATCTTGATCATACATCTGTAGCATTACATTTCAAAAGCTGTCCACTTCACCTATTGTCCAAGTTTCACAGCCATACAGCTTGTGCTCCACACATATAACTTCAGTAATCGTTTCATTGTTTCTATGCTTCTTGTCTTGGAACATAGCAGCTGCTTTTTCTTGTTAAAACATCCCGACTTGTGCAAATCTTTTTTTTAATTTAATATCTATTGCACCTTTCTATTGTTTACCAAAAATATACCCTATTCCACCGATATTCAATAATATCTGAAGGGCAGCTACTGAAGTCCCCCATCACATAGACACTTGCCGAATCAATAGTTTTCCAACTAATCCTTTTGCACAATCAACATTTGTTGAAATTATTGCAGAACCAACACCCGTAGAGGTTTACAGTAATCATTAGATTAAAAAAAAAAACTTTTTCATCATTAGAATCTCCGTACTAGAACTGGTCGGATGCTACCTCAATTGTTTCCTATTTTGAACTAACCTACATATTTCCCTGAAATTCTCACAGCCAGCGTCCTTCACTATGTATGTGCAATGGTCTATTCTAGGTCTACCTCTTTATCTTTTTTCCATCCTCTGCTTCTAATATATTTCGCACTATACCGTAGGTGTCCTATCATCCTATCTCTTCTATTTTTTACCGTTTTCCACATATTTCTTTCTTCTTCTCCTGCCATAACTAGAATTTTTTTGTTCTTAACTTTGTCCATGACATTTTCATCAGACGTATGTTAACACCACATTTCAAAGGCTTCTATCTTTGTGCTGTCTGCTTCTCCCACTGTCCACATTTTAGAGTCCTACAGTGCTGTGCTCCACACATATGTTTTCAGCAATCTTTTCCTTGTTTCTATGTTTGTTGCCTTCAAACATTGTTGTTCTGTCTTGTTAAATGCAGCATGGTCTTGTGCTAATCTTTGTTTTATATCTTTTATACTTTTCCCATCTTGCGTTATTTGACTTTCTAGGTAGCAGAAATCCTCAACCTCTTGTAAGTTATCGTTTCCTATTTATATTCTGGTTTTTTACTTACTTGCCCCTTCTTTACATACTAGTATTTTAGTTTTATTTTTGTTAATTTTCATACAGTATCTGTATGTCAGTACTGTTTCCATTTCATTATGATCTGCTAATACTTCCTTGCTAGATGCCTATATCATCTATAAATCTAAGCATATCAATCATTTGCCCCTGAATAGTAATTCAAAATGTCTTTCTACATTTGACAGTATTCATTGACTTTTCGATGTATAAGTTAAAAATTAACGGACATAGGACACATCTCCATTTCATCCCATACATGATATTTACTTCTCTATGTTCCCGCTCTAATTCTACTACAGCTGTTTTATCTTTTACATAAGCTGTGTATTAACTGTCTATATCTACAACTGATTTCAATTTATTTGAGTATTTCGGCCATATTTTCACATTTTTCATTTTCGATGCTATTTCCACCAGATCTACAAACCATGTATACATGCTTTCTCCTTTTTCTATTGCTTTCTCCATTATCACCCTTAAAGCTAAAATGACCTCCTGTGTTCCCCTGTTTCGCCTAAACCCAAACTGATCTACTAGTATTTATTCAGCCCCTTTTTCCATCCATCTTTGTACAATTCTAGTTAATATTTGTGACACTTATTGTTTGCCCAGCGGCATTTAGCATTTCTTCTTGTACCTTATCAATACCTGGTGCCTTATAATTTTTCAGGCTCTATGGCTAATTCAAACTTATCTCTAAGTATAGGATATCCCAAATCATCCTTTTCAATGTCTCAGTTCTCTAGTGCTTCTAGTTCTGTCCTGCATATAAATTTCCCATATATTCTTGCCATATCTAACCAATTTCTTTACAACTTCTATAATGATGTTTCCTTCCACACCTCTTAAATTTTTTGCTATTCGGTTTTATATCCCTACAATTCATTCTAATTACTTTGTATGCTTCGATTGTATTTCCTATTTCCATCTTAGTTTGTATATTTTTACACTTTTCGTCAATACATTGTTCTTTAGCTTTCCTGCATTTGCAAATAATTTCCCATTTTATGGTTTTGCATCTCTGTTTTCCTGCTCCGCTTAATCTGTTTTTGTATTTTCGTCTTTGTTCTATTACATTCAGAATATCCTTTGTTACCCATGGTTTATTATTCTCTTTTTGTTTGTACCCCAGAATATCTCAGGCCGCCATGTCTAAGCTGGATTTGATATTATTCCATCGTGATTCTTCTTCCTTAAAATCAGAAATTTTCCAGATATCTTTCAGGAATTTGTTTGAATTTTTCTCAAATCTTTTGTGGTTATCTTTATCTTTTACTTCCTCAAAGTCAAAGTACTTTTTTCCGTACCTTTTTTCAAATTTTTAAATCTGAGCCTGGATTTCATAACTACTATGTTGTGGTCGGTGTCTATATCTGCTTCAGGGTAGATTCTACAGCATTTTATTTGATTCCTAAAGTATTTAATGGTCTATATTCAAAACTAAGCATGAGTACTCTTTCATTTTTTTTAAGTAGTTTTCTACACATAACTATCCCCACAACCGAATTTCCTTCCTTTAGGATTCTGTACAAATTACCCTAAAGTCTCGGCTCCAAAAATCCCCCGCCTCTGGCCACCGAACTTCGCTGATCCCTATTATGTCTAGTGCTAACCTATCCATTTCAATTTTCAGGTTATCTAGCTTACCTACTTGCTTCATACTTCTGACATTTCACGCTCCAACTCGCAAAATGTTCGCGACTTTTTTTTATATTTTCGAATCACATCCCCTGAAACCTCCATTAAGTTAGACCCCCCACCAGCGATAAATAAATTAATACCTATTAAAAAATTAGGTGCTAATTAGGTGCTACATTCCAAAATTAGGTGCTCGAATAGTTTGGCAGGAAATTAAATTTGAAATGGGGGGGGCTGACTTAACGTTAAGCTGGACCCCCCCATATGAAAAAACTAATTTGCAACATGCAAACTGAAAAATTAGATATACCAGAATTAAGTGCTAATTAGGTGCTCTTAAAATCAACAAAACATATCACTAAAATAACCTTTTATCTTAATAATTAACTATATCATGTATAAGTATATGATTCGACAAGAGTAAAGTCCCATTAAATAATTAGGTGCTCTTACGACTGTGATCTCAAAATACTCGTCTAGTAGCGTACTGTCGATATATCCAGTCGCCGAATTAAGTGCTCGTAAGGTTTCGCAAAATTTTGCACTATAACGTGGTCCGCGTCACACGCTGCACAAGAGTAAAGTCCCATTAAATAATTAGGTGCTCTTACGACTGTGGTCTCAAAATACTCATCTAGTAGCGTACTGTCGATATATCCAGTCGCCGAATTAAGTGCTCGTAAGGTTTCGCAAAAATTTTGCACTATAACGTGGTCCGCGTCTCACGCGTGCAAAGAGTAAAGTCCCATTAAATAATTAGGTGCTCTTACGACTGTGGTCTCAAAATACTCATCTAGTAGCGTACTGTCGATATATCCAGTCGCCGAATTAAGTGCTCGTAAGGTTTCGCAAAATTTTGCACTATAACGTGGTCCGCGTCACACGCGTCAAAGAGTAAAGTCCCATTAAATAATTAGGTGCTCTTACGACTGTGGTCTCAAAATACTCGTCTAGTAGCGTACTGTCGATATATCCAGTCGCCGAATTAAGTGCTCGTAAGGTTTCGCATATCATTCAATATTTTACGTACATTGTACACTGCGTGTAATATTTCTTCTTTTTTATCATCGCGTCATGTATTAGGTGAAGTAATCAAAGCCGCCACTTGATATTTAGTATTATTATATTAATATTTTTAATGATAATTTTTAATGTAATAATGTAAGGGTAATTTTTAATACTATATCGTGATTAATGAAATTTTTTAAATATTTATTCCTTATCATTTTTAAATATTTATTCCTTAGAACATAATATACATTTACACTTTTGTTATTTATTTTTCACAATCTTTTATTTAATAACATTTTTGTAAAGGCATCTTGAATATGAATATATATTTTTATATTTATGTTTTACATATTCATATTTATAATGTTTTACATATTCATATTTATAATTCTATATTTATAATGTTTTTTCCATTAAACAACTCTTTTTATTGATTTCATCTGATTTAATAATATTTCTAAGTATTTGGTAGACAATAATTTAAATGTATTTGTTGCATTGTGTGCGTGTGCTGCCGGCTTTTGTTATGGCTTCTATTCATAAGACGTCAATGTTTGCCCAGCGATAAGAAATGTCGGCGGTAATACTACATAAAGTTGCGGCACGACTTGTCGGTTGTTTTGATTAAAAGGAGATAGATTTTCTATATTTTTCGTAGAAAAGAGATGTTATTTTGGTTAGTCAGTCGCTGTTTGGACACAGGAGTGTACGGATCATTCGTAATTCTTATGTTATAGAGATTCGAGAGATTTGTTCATTTATTAATCCTTGTGCTATAATATAGTTGTGCAAGGATTACGTTCCTTTTTTGGAATCTAAATTTTGAGTGAAGTGATAATATATTACATCGTGATATCGTGATAGTAATAATATATTACATCGTTATATTAATTATTAGTGAGTGCAATATTTAAAAATGCCAAAAGTAGGAAGACCAGAAAGACTTGATAAAAGTTTTTTGATGGAAATTTTAATAAAATATAAAGAAGATATTATAAAAGAAGATTTAAAAATAAGATCCAAGACTGATGCAATATGGAAGCGAATTAGCATCGAATTAAATAATATAATAACATCTAATGCATTATATACGTATGTGTCGTGCAATATTTCATAATATAGTAAGATTTTAAAATTTCTTATAAACAAATTTACAAATAACAAAAGGCTACAATAATCATGTCATTTTTTTATCTTAATTTATTTTATATTAAAAAGACTTTCATAAACAAATAACGAATATTGTGATATCTTAATTAAATATCTCATATAAGAAGAATATATCCTTCAAATGTTAGTCGCGTAATAATAGCGTGAACTGCACTATTTACAATGTAACTGCATATAATCACAGAGAAAATAAGAATGTTTCTATGAATATTAATCTGAGAATACATTTCTGTTCTATCACTAGAATGAAGTAGAATAAAACGAAAATTAATTAAACGTTGGAAACTTTAATGTAATATTTATATTATGTAATAAACATGGCTTAAAATGATATATAATAAAATATTTTCCATAATATTTAGCAATTTTGTATGTAATATTTACTAATTTGCAATGAATTAATTATCAAGTAACTATAAGAGGAAGTATTAAAAAAAGAACATATATTAAAGATCATAAGAATTATATTTTGTTTTATTTATTATGATTCCTATAAATCCTGTCCCTCATTTCAATAATTAATAATAGTGTAATTAATGATAAACAATCTATGTATTTTTTTATATATTTATATAAGAATATTTGTGTAATTCGTAAGAGCACCTAATTATTTAATGGGACTTTACTCTTGTACGCGTGTGACGCGGACCACGTTATAGTGCAAAATTTTTGCGAAACCTTACGAGCACTTAATTCGCGACTGGATATATCGACAGTACGCTACTAGACAGTATTTTGAGACCACAGTCGTAAGAGCACCTAATTATTTAATGGGACTTTACTCTTGTACGCGTGTGGAGCGGACCACGTTATAGTGCAAAATTTTTGCGAAACCTTACGAGCACTTAATTCGGCGACTGGATATATCAACAGTACGCTACTAGACGAGTATTTTGAGACCACAGTCGTAAGAGCACCTAATTATTTAATGGGACTTTACTCTTGTCGAATCATATACTTATACATGATATAGTTAATTATTAAGATAAAAGGTTATTTTAGTGATATGTTTTTGTTGATTTTAAGAGCACCTAATTAGCACTTAATTCTGGTATATCTAATTTTTCAGTTTGCATGTTGCAAATTAGTTTTTTCATATGGGGGGGTCCAGCTTAACGTTAAGTCAGCCCCCCCCCCCCATTTCAAATTTAATTTCCTGCCAAACTATTCGAGCACCTAATTTTGGAATGTAGCACCTAATTAGCACCTAATTTTTTTATAGGTATTAATTTATTTATCGCTGGTGGGGGGTCTAACTTAATGGAGGTTCCCCTGAAGTAGTCTCCTCCCGGAGATCCGAATGGGGGACTATTTTACCTCCAGAATTTTTTTGTACTCTGTGTACTTGGGAGGTAATGTGGTGGTTTCCCGTTGCCCTCCACATCACAGTAGTGTGTCTTAGAATGCTATACCGACTCCTGCCACTCTAAGTACCGAAAATGCTGCTGCCCTCTTTCGGGGACCTGGCTTAGTCTGGTTCCTCACTAAAGACCCCACTAATTTGGTTAAACCTATAGTTAGGCTCTTTAGCTCACTGAAACACGCAAACCATTCTACCCATTCTAGTATTTTAGAACTTCTTCAAGGTGTAGGTCCGTTCAAAATGGAAACACAGGACATACCTTAAAAATCTTCCATTTATCTGGATAGGCGCCATTAATTCAGGCATAAATAAAAGGTTGTAGCATGAGATTTAGTCAACACAGCTGAACAATCCTTTAAAAGAAATGAAGGAATTTCATCTGGTCCTGCAGTAATTTTCCCCTTTAGCGTTTTTAAAGAAAGTAATACTTCCTCTTCCGAAAAAAATGCAATACTCAAACATGTTTGTCTCTCAGAAATAAGAGGCTTGGAATACTGTGAATTCATAATTGAAGTTATGTAAGAACTTCCAAAGTAGCTAGAAAAAGCTTCAGTAATTACCTTGTTGTCAGAGGATGTTTTGTGATTAATTAGTATCGATTGTGGAATGTCGGAAGATTTTTTTGCAAATAAGTACTTCCAAAAGGTACATGGGTCATTTACAATTCCATTCTCTAAATTATTTACATACAGAGAGTACATCGTCTAATTTCACTTTCAACTTTTGCATGTTGCGACTTAAATTGCAATAAAATCGTTGGATGCAAACAATTTTTTTTAATCTTTGTCCGCAGTCTAAATTTTTCTTTGATATTGTAATAATTAATCCATTGAACCAAGGAGAAAAGATATGATGAGAGTTTCTTGCTTTAGGCACAGTCCGCTCGAATAGAGATGTAGCTGATCATATAAATATGTTAAGTTTATTTTCGAAAATAGATTCAAATCAGTTGTTTATGGAAAAGCAATTAGATTTATCAAAACACCGCATGCTGATAACGAATACAGCTGCGACCAGCTTACAATTATTGGGAAGCATAGAAAATTACATCAGGAACTACTTTAAATGTAATTATTTGATTGGTTAAAAATGAGCGACGAGTTTGTAGACCATACCCACTGACGGAGTGGGAACTCAATAATATATTAGCAGGTACAGTGATAACGAGGTCAGTTTTGAACTCAACAAAGGCCGAAGTGCACCACTATGAAATAAAGTGATACGTAATAATAATAATTCAAAGTGAAAATTGTAAAAGTGCAAAGATGAAGATTACAATTGCCGATTAAACGGCTTCTAAGTCCAGGGGGAAACAGACTACGATTTCTAATTCCGGGGAAAATAGACTACGAGTAAGGGGAGAAAATAAACTACGATATTCGAGTACGTAGAGAATAAATGGGAAAATAAATGATGATAATCCAATTCTAAGTTTGGGGAAATTGATAAGAAGTAATTCTGAGTCTGAAATGAAACGACAATAAATTGGGGTGCATAAGTTAATAATGGTACTCCAGAGGGTGATGGCAATAATTTAAATACAATGGTTCAAGCGTGTGGATAGACAATATTTCGAATGAGCATGTAATAATCCTGAATTGGGGAAAGATAATTTTTATTCAAATGGATGCGTCGATGCGAAGAAAATAGACCAGGTCAGATTTTTAGTTATAAGACATTTTATTTTTCTATATTTTTTATTTTGAATATTGAATTTGCTTAATATAATATGAATGTGAAAGTCAACAAAAAAGAGGATTTGAAAACGTTATAAAGGGCGTGATATGATAACAGGTTTAGAACGATCTACGCTTCGTTTGTAAAGATAATAGATTTTTTGGTGACTTTGGGTTTTGAGTAAAAAGCATATGATTTTTAATAAATGAGATTTATAACATTAATTAATTGAAAAGTGTATTTCAAATAATTTACAAAAACTGTACATAATATTTGTTTCATTATATAGAATCTGAATAGAAACTGAATTTTATAATTCCAAATAAATGCTAGTCGAGGTCATAAGATAAAGTTAATGAGAGTGATTTGATAATTTAAATAGTTCAAGGAGGAGCTACGAGTTGAATAGAAAATTGATAACAAGTAAGGCGGTAAAGTATCAAATTTTATTATTGGTAGACAAGGTTGGTTCAAGATAAAATCCAGTTAAGTTTCTGGAGGGAATTGATAGCAATATTAATAAGACAGCCCAACATCGGAGGAGATAATTACAATCTTGTTTATTCATAGCAATATTAATATGGTCGCCCAAACGATGGGGCACGAATAATTTAGAGGGACATAGCATAATTAATATAACAGCCCAACGTAGGGGCTCAATAATTCTGGTAGTTCATAGCAATATATTAATGATAAGTTGTTTGTATATTGGGTCTGAAGCCCAAGCAATAAAAGTTGGTGTAAAATTATTCTGTTTTGGCGACACTTTTTGCCTTTATCAAAAGTATCTACAAATGGAAGCGTTGTAAATTAAAACTAACATAGCATATGAATAAGTCACTCACCCTATAGAATTAATAATTGTCAAATTATTTTTTGAAAATGACAGATGATCATGTTGACTGACATGATAATTAAAATAAATTTAGATGAAACTTGATGGAAAGTTTCTTAAAATATTGTATGTTGAAAGTTGAGATGATGAAAGGTCGGTATGGTTGAAAATGATGATGTAGGTGTGTTTCAAGAACATGAACATAACATCGGTGTAATTTTCATATGAAGGAGTTAATGTCGTTTACTGGATTTGAAGTGATTTGAGTTGTATAGAGTGGAATAGAATCTATGTGAGTCTTCTACATATTGTTTGTTGTATAAACATTGTTGTTCTTTATTGATGTTGTCAGATTCTAAAAACAATCTTGTTTTGTAATGCTACAGATTACAAAATGCGCCTAATATAAATTGTGAGCTAAGAACAATTGTAAAAATCTTAAAATAAAATGGAAAACAAAAGAGGATACTGTGAACATTCAAACAAGTCCAAGAATATACCATCATATACACAAAAATGACCACAACCAAAAACCCAAATTGTGAAGGGTATTAAATTAAATTGCCTCCAACTTCTATGTACGTCCATTTACACTATTGCTTTTTGTAATTAGTAGGTTGATATATTTATTTCATTTTAATTTTACTTATTGCAACTAGTAATGATAGACACTTCATGTTCATATACATTTTTTCGCCTAGCGTATATGAAAACGAATCATATTTGCCCTAAAAATGTGACTTAAAGTAAACCTTTGTGGCCCTAGGGTCGCTAAACTCATAACATCATGATTTTGTAGGTTTTTCACAATCTAGACACCTATGACTATCATTGAGATTCATTTATTGCGACTTTGACGTTTCAAATAATTTTTCATTTAACCTCGGTGTCGGTGTAGTGTTAATGAGTGTTCTTTATTTTGTGTTATTTTTCCTATTCTTTTTTTCTTTAATGCTAGGCGAAAAACAGTTGTGTGTCACACAGGCAAAAATGCATTAGCAGCCCTTAGCTATCAGCTGCCCTCGCTCGCTCAGGCATCTAATAGTTGCGGGTTGCTAATGCTCACTTTCTGCCCTTGTGACACAATATACTATTGTTTATACCTAAATTTCACATCCAATAGTAACACTCGCTTAAAATATAAGTTCTACAGTAATTAAATAAAATTTTTACCTGCAAAGGAAATTGATGTATCCATTTTAAGGTTATATATCTATCTATCTAATTAGTGTGTATAAATCCTGTGATGCATTTCCATGTTTCCCAGATTGTATTATATGAACACCATATCAAGCGACCGTTTCAGAAAAAAAGAAAACGCGATGTTTCAAATTTTATTAACCCACATGTTAAAAAAAACTAAGTTTTGACAGATAGTTGTCAAGGCCAAATATCACTTTGGATGCAATTCATTGACTAATTTTCATTATAGATGAGACACAGATTGTTTCCTATCAAATAACCATATACGTTGTTAACCAATTGTTGATGGCTTCAAAGTTACAACAATTTTTGTTCTTTTTTTTGGGAAAATCATGCTGATCTGCCTATTATTGATTGGTAAGAGAATAATTTTGAATGCATCTTTATAATCCTTTTTGTGTTTGGGAGAGGAACGTTTAGCCTTAATTAGATGACAGGTTTCGCAAACAACTACAAGAAAAACAGTTTTTTTGTAGTATTTCAGATTTTTCAAAAAAATTATAGCTTTATGAATCAAAAATACTCAAATAAACTATTACTATCGAAAAATGCACACCTATTCAGAAAACTTCTTTGGTGTATGCTCTTTCCAAAAAGGTAGAAGTTGTAGATATGTTGAACAACTAGATAGATTTTTGGGTGTGATTTAAACACCAGTATTTTGCGATTGGATTTTCAGATGTAACAACAAATTAGCATGTAGTTACTATTTAGATATAAAAACATTTTTATTCTGTTGCTGATGCCAGGTGTAAAACTTTACAGTGTAACGATATGCAGAAATAATTCCAAAAAGCTTAATGAGAGTGAAAAAAGGGTACTTTGCTTTTCCTTCTAAATAATTCAGAAACATGTAGAGAATGGAATAGGAAGTATTATAGGAAGAATAAATTTAGTACGATAAATAAACGTGTATGTACTAAGTTTTACCTTTAAGATTGTGAAGATGAATTAAAATTTATGAAATTATATTACTTTAAGTTGTTTATGGCTGGATATATTTTCTTTATTTGAATAATTTAAAGAAGACTTGTGCAGCCAATGTAGTCATATATTTAAAAAGTAAAATTTTACCTTTTACTCGTTAAATGAGCTTTTTCAAACAGATAAGATACACACGTATAACAATCTAAAATAAATAATATAAGGTAAATGAAAGAAATTCTCCTGATTTATATTTACAGTATACAGTATGGCGATTTAACACTTTTCCGTAATTCAAATAATAAAATTTTAACAAACTAGTATAGCTTTTATACAATATACTGTAACATGTCTTTTGACCGAGGTCTAGCCATGTTACAATGTGCTTCGCACTTTATAAAATATTCCTGTTTTCTTTACTCTAAAAACGCATTCTATTACTACTTGGAATTAAGTTTGATTTTGAATATATACCTAATCAAGCTTACTCCTATACTAGAAAATAAAGTTAGACACGGTGATTATTATATTTATTCACAATTTTCTCTTTTATTTACGTTATATAAATAAATACGTTTACAAGTAATTTTTCGATTGGTTGATTTCTGCATGTCTTTTAAAGCGCAACTGGTGTGGATCTGAATCCGTGCTAGGAGTGTTTCGTATTCAACGAGCGTCTCGCGGTAGAAATAACGCTGCTGTAATGACAGTTGTAAACAGATTGAGGTTACGTAATTTTTTTGTTTACATATAGTGAATGAGATCCATGGAAATTACCTATTAATTTTGTTTATCGTGTTATTTGTAAACGAGGAGTAAAAATGAATACTTGCGAAGATTGTGGTTTTGAGTTTATACAAAAGAAGAATTTATATGCCCATTTAAGAAAGATTCATAATTTTGAATATAGGAAACCAGTTACTTTAACTAGTAAATTTTTGTGCGATACATGTGGCAAATCCTTGACCAGTAAAGCAACTTTACGTCGTCATTGCAGAACTGTTCATAAAAGTATTCCAATAATTCTCAACTCGTCAAGAATCAAGTGCATTTATGAAAATTGTACAACACATCTAAAGGGATATAAAAAACTTCGACAACATTTGGCAAATGAACATCAAATTGAAACTAAACTTGATCAACTACTTTTTAATTCACAATTAGGTTTGAAGATTATTATGCAAAGTGTTAATTATATACTAATTTTATTCTGTTCAACAGAGTTCAAAAACTGAAAAAACCAAGAACAGGAAAAATCTTTGGCAATGTATATATTTCACACTTCAGCTAAATTATTGTCTGATGGCACCAAAAAGGAGTACTATAATTGCCATCGATCGTACAACTACATTCCAAAAGGCAAGGGTTTTAGAATCTTAAAATGCACAGGCACTAATAAAATTGGAAGTGTTTGTCCCTCAAGAATGGAAGCGACGATAAAGAACGATGGGTCTGTTGCAGTAGACTTCTGGACAACTCATGTTGGACATACCAACGATATTGGTCGAGTTTTTTTAAGTAAAGAGAGTAAAGCAGAAATTGCAGGTATTTTCGAACATAAAGCTCTAGTTTGAAATTTTACAATTGATGTGTTTCAGGAAAATTAAAGGAAGGTATTACATTTCAACATATATTTGATGATGTTCGTGATTCTGCTTTAAAACAAGAAAATTCACAGAAAATTTTGTTGTTAGAAACAAAAGATATGCACAATATTGTTAGGTACTTCAATATTGAGTATGGTGTGAAACGTCACCTAAATGATGCAATTAGCGTACGGCTCTGGGAAGAGGAGATGATGAACTTAGGAAGCGAGTGCCCAGCGTTATATTATAAAAGCTAAGGTGTAGAAGGAAATCCAAATGACTCAAAAATAATTTTAGATGTTCAAGATTTTGCATTAGTCATAATCACTTCTTTTCAACGTGAACAGTTGCTTAAATTTGGGAACGACAAGGTGTGCGTTGATGGTACACACGGTACAAATAGTTACGATTTTCAGCTCTACACACTAATAACAGTGGATGAATTTGGTTCAGGGTGCCCAGTGGCATTTTGTTTTTCAAATCGTGCTGACGAAATGATTTTCAAGTTGTTTTTTGGAAAAATTAAATCAAGAGTGGGTATTATATCAACTACTGTTTTTATGTCTGATGATGCTCCAGCATTTTATAATGCATGGTCTTATCTTATGGCCAAGGTACCTCACCAGTTGCTATGTACCTGGCATGTGGATCGTAGTTGGCACAAGAATTTGTCAAAAATCAATGGGGGATTGAAAAGAAAGTAGTAGTATATAAATCCCTTCGTGTTTTATTACAGTGTGTATCTATTGATGAATTTAATGACACTTTAAATCAGGTAGTAGAAGATCTTTATGACGATGTTGATACACAATCATTTGCTGAATATTTTCATAATAATTGTGCAAATCGTCCAACATCTTGGGCATATTGCTTTCGATTGGGTTTAGGAATAAACACTAACATGTATCTTGAATCGATGCACAAAGTTTTGAAGTATGTGTATTTGAAAGGTCGGAAAGTAAAACGTTTGGACAAAAGCATTAATGCAGTAATGAAAATTGCTTGAGATAGCTTGTTTAAACGTATAATTAAACTTGCAAAGAATACTTCCAATGACAAAATTAATAGTATTAAACAAAGTCAAGCAAGTCTAACAATTACATCAGATTTTATTAGAAGTCTTGAAAATGATAAGGAATTATTAGTTACGTCGTCCACTTGTGCTTTTCAACAGTATCAAGTTACTAGAGTAGATGAGGCCTGTGAAGGTCCATGCCTAAGTTGTACAAAGTGCAGCATATATGTTCATACATTTCAATGCACCTGTATTGACAACATGATAAAGCTTAACATTTGCAAACACGTAACTGCTTGTGCGATACAGTTTTACAAATCGAATCTTGACACATTTGCATATTAGTAACGTTAATGAACTTTTCAGCAGTAATATTTTACATGAAGCAAAATCTTTAAAAAATGATATTATTAAAAAAAAGAGCCGAGCTAATAATAGGCCTATGTGAGAATGCTTCGTTAACTGACGACGTACATCTGGCTATAATGAGGCAATTTGATAAAATCATTAACACATTAAATAAAGCAAAATCTATTGATCTAAAAACTACAGAGGAGATTAATATTAATAAAAAAGTTAAACATCAGGTGCGGCTTTTTTCAACAAAGAAGAAATCAACAAGGAATAATGATCTTAAAAAGCCTACCCTAACAGAAGAAATTTTTATTAGGGATGGTTTGGTTAATAACTCAAACCTTAATGTTAATGTTCATACAAGATCTGATCATACATCACCTGATTTTATGTTAAGATAAGACAGTGTATTATCTCAGTAGAAAGTAGGTTTAATTAACACTAAAGCTTATAAGGTTAGATTTTGTTCTGCTTTCTCTTGTTTGGGAATAAAATCCGATGGGGAAACCACTCGCAGAAATACATGTACAAATTACTGGAAATTATTACAATCCCAGCGATTTTGACGGGAAACCTACAAGTACGCGACTAATCTAATTTAATTCTCAGTTTTCACTTTGTTTTATGTGTTACAAGCACTGGTAAGTTATTGTAATTTTGTCAAATCTGTCGGATTGAGTGTTCTTATATTAACAGTGCAGTATTTTAGTTTTACTTTTAGTCAGAGTACCAAAATAATCTTAATTTTCTACCTTGTTTTTTTACATATTTTAGTCGACTGACAGTGCAAACAAAATTCTCGACAAAATAAAATTAGTTTCTTTCTTAATTAATTTAGGTATTTATTGAGAATGTATATGGGTACACAACGTGTTTACTTTTAAAGAAATAAAAATACAATTATTGAAACCTCAAGCCTCTATTACTATTATTAAACACATTTCACTCAAGTAATTAATAATTTACAAATCAAATTAAAGAAATCCCAGCAAAGTACCTTTAAACTGCATATTGACACAAGTACGAAAGATACCTAGAATAGAAACAAGTTAGTACAAAATACCAAGTTGTTTACATACAAGAGCTAACATATATAGATAACATTCGTGTAAAGTTAATTTCCTTCATTGCACTAAATTTAACTTCTTTTTTATCCAAAGTTGGTTGCTTATAGAAACTGGTCTCTTATATTCAAATCATGAAATTTTCTTAAGTGGCCATACAAAGTTTTATTTTAAGTAAATTCAGAACCACAATCTAGGCAAATATTCATTTTTTACTTTTATATAAGGAGATAAACAATCAATTTAACATTAACACAGATCTCATCCAATTTATGTAAACAAAAAAGATTACGTAACCTCAATCTGTTTACAACTGTCATTACAGCCGCGTTATTTCTACCGCGAGACGCTCGTTTCATACATACCACTTTAAACCTTGTAATGTAACGCACCTGAAGGCTGACCCGAATGCCCTGTATAAACGGCACACGTTCTGGTCACGGCACCAAACTTTGTTATGTAACCTGTCTGCGGCTGACCCGAATGTTCTCTCTTGATAATACCTGGCCCGTGATCGCGTCGTCTGGTGGCTATGGCTAGTGACACCTAGGTTGTGTGATCGAAACTTAACGCAAATATACACATTGAGATGTTGTTAAGGCGGGAAGGTTTGAAATAAAACTACAATAGTTAACGACCTTACTTTAATTATTATATGAAAACCTCAAAATTAGGTTACTATCAATTAAACATGAATTACAAGAGCAAACAGTGCCGGACTCCTTGGGTTAACGCTGAGGAAAAAGTATCGGCAGATAAGACCTCAACAGCCCTGCACTTCTAACTACATAAATACACTTCTCCAAGGATGGGGCGGCGAACAAGCACCCTGCACGCTTTTAATATTACGGGATGTCAATTGTTACTCAGACATTCTGCATATGAGACTGAAGAAATGTTTGTGTAGTCTAGCTAATCTTTTCTAGAATGTAACAGAGACGGCTGCGCCATTACTATCTGCCTAAAGTTGAAGAGGAAGAACACCGGGAAGATAAGGACTTTTACTACCAATGTTCCACCCCGCACGGTCATCAAATGTTAGTAAATTCAATAAAGGCTCAAACATACACATTTATCGTACATAATATTAACAGTTTCCAGCTCGTTTGGCAATATGGTTCACGATGGATAACCTACATTCTATCGTTGCATAAACATTACTACAAATACATTGGCAAAACAAATATTTATAAACAAACATGAAGTTAAACATGAACATATGCTATGATAGTACCAAACAAAGAGTACAAATTGAATCGACCATCTCTTACATAGTCATAATGCAAACGCGTTAATACGGGGTCATAGCAGAGGTTCGCTTTAATCATATCATAACAAAATAAATAAATCACAATATTAATTACCGATAGAATTGCCGGTTATAATTAATACGTAAGACTCTTCAAACTAACATATGGTTAGGTGTTACAAACGAGACATGAATTATGCAGTTATATCCGCTTAGCTAAAATTGAAATAAATATTTACATAATCATAACAAATCCTTAAAACATTGAAAACAAATTATAAAATATACTTGTAACAAATGCATACCAAACATTCTACAGAAACAAAACAAGCCCAGAATCAGGCGCAAAATCTTTATATAAATACATGTTAACAAAATATATTCAATCTAGCAAGCACAAGTTAAGAATTATTCATTATGATTGCATCAGGCTAAAACGTGCTTTTAAAAATTAAATACATCGTGGCATTAAATTTACAAACAAAAAGTCTGTATTCAATTGGCTCTTTAATTCCATTAGGTATTATCTTAAAACAAAGAAATAACGTTAAATAATTACTTAAGCTTCGATGCAATCAGATAACTTAACAATAGCATACAATTAAAAACATTACCTTGAATAAAACCGCCAGTGAAGCTTTTTCACCCTTCCATTTTAAAATCTTAAGCAAATCTCAAAACGCAGGTTAAGACTTTTAAAAACCCGATATCGATCGTTCAAATTTAAGTTTAATTCCAAATTCAACTTCAAGTTTATCTTCAACTTTAACTTCAAGTCCAATACCTCTATCTCTATCTATCGTTACCTTCATTATTACCTTTAAATATCTAGGATCATGTCTTTGGTTTTATATTCTACGTTAAATATAATTTTTACATAACGATTTCATCTACAAAATTCGCTTTTCTAGCAGTTTACTCAGCTATCCACTAGAATAAAAACTTATCATAGTTCATATAGACCAAATCGTAATTTTCTCCATAAAGTAGTTGAACTTGGATTAATCTTAAACTCTTGCTTACTTGAACACTTAGTTAACCGATGTCGATACGCACGCCCTATTTTCCTACTAACATCCGTTTAATTTTATACGCTAACTTGAATTAAACCAGATTTTTAATTTGACGTAAGTCATTAAGATTCCACGTGTTGTTTTTATTTAATGATTTAATTTCTGATTACATAATTTGCTCCTACTTTTGCCTATTTATATTCGAAAATTGTTAGATTTTTAACATTCGTGCCATAAAGAGATCTTTTTATATTTCCCAACGATACGTTACGTGCTAATTTGACGGTAGTAACATTTGAATGTACTTTATGCTGGAACGTAACAGAAAGAATTATGCCAGCTAGGTACAGTGGCGAGAGGGTGTATTCGGTGAAAACGAGTGGAATTCTTTGAAAGGTGTACAATTTTAACACGTGCAACGTACCTAGAAAGGGGGTTTTGAACTCTCAGTCGAATAAAATACTGGGCGTCAACCTTACCTATAATTTATCGTTTATCTCACCAGACGATGGTTAATCTCTGAGATGATTCTAAAATAATTGTTATTAAATTCTCGCCATTTAGGTTGATAGAGCTTCGTTTACACTTTCCAACTGAAATTTCCAACTTAAAATCTGCAAATATAAGCTCTAAGCTGCTCTCTTTAGCATATTTAACACATAATGATCATCGTAACAAAACAGACTGTTTAACATAATTCATCTTTATTTATTCAAATCTACCTGAAAAACAGAATAATTTTATCGAATAAGAGTATCAAATTAAGCTAAATATGCATTTCTCGGTTCATAAAATTACAGCGATGGTGTTTTCTCTAGTTTCAAATCATTCTCAAGCAAGCGGGCACCCGAGTAGAAGTTCGGTTAATAAAATTGGTCGTATACAGTTAGATATTAGAAAACACTGTTTGAAATATGCAAAAGGTGGAAACAATTCAACAACTTAGGTTTTACTTTCACCAAGGCACTAGTGACTTTAAGCAAGACAACAATGGATTGATAAATAAGTAATTATTTGGTTCCAACAAATTGTAGCCGAAATCGTTTATGACAAAATCACTTTGTATTTGTAACTTATTTGACTGCACACTTGCAAATTCGTGTCCGAGAGCTTTGTACTAAGAACACTCGAGTTTATAAAGTAACAGTACGTATGATTACTTATTACCTCGTCGTCACTCGACGGTAATGGTTGCCGATTAAATTATTACCGCTGAAAAACGGGACCGATAAGCTG
Source organism: Platerodrilus igneus (assembly GCA_036346225.1). Classification (NCBI taxonomy): domain Eukaryota; kingdom Metazoa; phylum Arthropoda; class Insecta; order Coleoptera; family Lycidae; genus Platerodrilus; species Platerodrilus igneus. The sequence goes on from JARFIW010000565.1 coordinate 994,899, forward strand.
TGTTTTAATGCTTCTTACTAGTATGGTTCGATAGTATATATAAGTTAAAATGTTTTTGAGGGTTTATGTGATGTTGTAGTTTCATAAAATTCGAGCGACTTGCACTAAACTTGTGGTTAAAGTCAGGTGCTTTTTCAGTGCATGGGAAAATATGCGTAGTAGAATGTCCATACGGTCTATTTACTATTGCCATCCGCGCATCGTGTTTGGTCTCTACTCATTTAAATTATTTTATTTTATGAGCTTCTGCTTGTTTAACTAATGTACAATGTTTTTGGTAACGTTGTAATGCATGAGAATTCTTTTGATTTCACGCTCGTACGTTGATAGACACATCATGGAATATATGTTGACGTTTGTCAAATTTAGTATGTATAGTAAAGTCCCTGCTTTTAATTGCTGGTTGCGAAAAAATATAGTAAGTACGTTATTATTTATTTCGGTACTTAACTTTAATAACACAGAATGCTGTGAGAATGAAACAGATACAAGGCGCTTGTAGCTAATGAATGTAAGTGACGGTAAACATATGCATTATTTAGTTAAGTGGTACAGCAGGCAATTTTAGCCTAAACTGTGCATTTCGATAAATTTTTCTAAGTTTGTAATTTTTTGGTGTGAGTCAATAATGACATCTATTATTATTATATACATACCATTATGTCGACGGTAACAGTATGTAAAGAGCAGGGGCGGATTTATGTTTAAAATGTTCCGTTGTAAGCTATTGTTTGTCTTTCTTATATTAAACCCACTAAGATACGCTGGCTTTTTCAAATTTTTTTTGTACAAATTCAATTCTTATAATTTGTTTACTGGATAAAATGTAAATCCAGCACCACTTATATCCGTAACAATGATAAACATAAAAAATGTTTTTCTATGCTAATATTTTTGTTTTCATAACGAACAAAACTTACAATTATACCGATTTGTTCGGTTTTGCTTATATCAGAGGTAAAATTCAATACAATAGAAAAATGTTATGCTTTTCTATACCATCTAAAATATTTTTTGACAAAATTCTTTTCCTAAATAATGGGCTTTCATTGTGGATTGGAAATGATTTGTAATGCTGCTATCAAATAACTGTCAAGAAATTTTCATTATCATTAAAAAATTAATTATTTTCCTTAAATTTCAAATTGTATAAAGGCAAAACTTGTAACTGTGATATAATAGGTTTCCCCTACTTTCTTTAATGGTACAATGTTATGCATGAGTAATTGTATCGTTACATAAATATATCTGTGTTGTATCTCTTAACAAAAGTTTTTGCGCTGCATGACAACCGTCCGATTGTTATGATTCTTTTCGCCTCACAAGCCTTAATTGAATAACCATAGAAGATTTCCAATCCTAAATGGAAAGTATATTTCCTACCGTAGCTATTACGAGTAAGTTACGACGCACTAAAAAAGTGGTTTTGAGCTCCCAGCGCTGTCAGGGATTGTTAGCAATAGTTTATTATGTTTATTAAATATTTCGAGTGAATGGAATGCTAAATTAGACGTTTTCTTACGCTTTGAAGGATGACGGTCATTATCCAACCAATAAGAATGTACGATATAGAGGAAGGATTTACGAGTTGGTGTGAACGAATCTGATGATCTGATAGACTACCTTGGACTACCTTAGCAAACAGACAAAGTGACCAGTCAATTCGTTTAGTGCAGTAAACTACCTGTAAAATTCATACTTTCCTCATTTATTAATATTTGTGTTTTGTGTTTTAAACGTTGTAGCAACGAACTCCACTGTTATCTGGTAAAGAAAAGCCGCGTAAACCTATCCAAACCGTATGTACGTTTAGTGAACAATACCAACAAGACAAGGATCTAGTAATGTGGTTCTACTTCAACTAAATCACCTAAATGATTAAAGGTAAGCCGTTTCATTGGGTCATTTATTATGATTCACTTTTGTATTTAAAAAGCATGTGTAATATTATTACGCCCTCTGTATTACCACGCTATGAACTTAAGTATGTTACCTGTAACAGCGTTTAGCTGTAATACTGTGGTAAATAGCATCAAGACAACAAAAATAAACATATTTGTATTGATGTTAGTTAAAACTAATTACTAGAAATAATCGGTTTTGTCACATTTTAATATTTTGAAAATTTTACTGTGCCAATAATTTTTTGCACTTTAAATAACAAAATACCTAGAAGCAAATTTCTCTATGTTTTCGAATCACTCTTGATTGAATTAGTATAGATCACCATAGATCACCATAAACGGGATAATCGTTTGCTGTAGATTATTCTTCCGTTGATATGAAACGATATAAAAATACGTTTTCAGCTGCAAGTGCAATTTTGCTAATTAATTTTGTTGTACCTTTTGGCAGCATCAAATTTGATTTTAATGTTAAAATTAGAGTATTTTTGTATTTAGTACAGCAAAGCTTTTTCCCATTCAAAATGTAATTAAGCTACTACGTGTAAAATTTTGTAATTCTAATTCCCACGAACTGGAAGACAATAATCCGATAATTTATTGCATACGCACGTATTTCTCAGGGAAAAGAATGTGGTGTAGTTATTGCTGCTAGCCATAAGACGCATGGCATGGAGGGGATACGAATACGCTCATGAAAAGACGTACTTTAAAACAAGGTACTTGACTATCGGTAATTAAACAAATCGAACGCGTGTGCGCGCTATTTCCGGCAAAGTGAATCCTTTCTATCCCCGTACCTTTTCTTATTTACCTAAAAGGAAACTCTCGTGTTCTGCAAAACTGTAGGCACACTCACTTCGTTTCCAGAATTTGACCAAACATAGATGAAACTACTCACCCGCGACTTTGCCCTCCAGAAGATGAGCCGAGGCTGCCTTTGTCTCCAGTAAATGATCAGGTAAGTCCAAGGTATATAGTTACTTTGTTGACTTTACTCATGCCGGCTGTACTTGCAACCAAATTTGGGACGTAATTAAATTACGTTCAAGGCTATGTTGTGATTGACGGCATGGATAAAACGTAACAATTTCTAAGAAACAATAACATTTGCTTTGTTTTGATCAATGACTTTAACAACGCATAGCATTACACACTTTATTGCACAATGTAGGGTTTTGCATGATTATAATAAATTTTAATTTACTTTATTTTTGTGATTATAGTTAATAAAAGAACTATTTTAGTAAACAGTACAATAATAATTTAAACCCTTTATAGCTATTTATGCACCAAATGTGTTATTCATCCAGCCCGAGAGCCTATGGCCCGAGTGATGGATCGAGTCGCCCGATGGGCGTTATCATCTGGTAACACAAGTGGTGCAAACAAGATTTTATATTTCTCCTCATATATAAAATAAAAAATAGGGGATATAATATCTTAATGCACCTTGGTGGTAAAGCTGCAAGCGGTTAAGTACGCTTAGGTTATGTGACTGAACGGACCGACTTCTCGAAGACGCGTCATACTGCACTGGTTCGAGGATTTGCGAACGCACTTTTGAAATCAAAAATGATTTGCACTAACGGCCTTTACTACTGTCGTAACGGAACATACCGTCCAATAAATTCGCTGAATTTAGGTAAAAAAAAAAGGTTAAAGGAAATTGCATGAAATTTGATTTTTAGCTGGAGTTTTTGACAAAGTTTCCAGCTATTTTGTAGAGTAATGTCAGCTGAGATAAATTTTTATTAGTATAGCTACAGTTAAAGGCTCCATGGTTAAAAAACGACCAAGAGTTAAAGATTGAAAGTCGTTTGGGTCGGAACTCGGAGCGCCAAGTGGCTGAAAATTTAAAAGACACCGAATTTATGCTAAAACTGTATAAAATTTCTCAAAGGTGAGAATTTGGTTGCCCATAAGTCGGGCCTTACCAAAACATATAACTTAATAAACGTCACCATGACATAATTCACAATTAGTTAGCGGTCTGGCATGTTGGCAGCAATTTGTTGCTTAAGTGTTACCATAACATATAATTTAACACTTTTCCTGTTTTAGAGGGGAGAACCAGGTAATATTTCATTTCCTTATAAATGGGAATCATGTAAACATGTTGGGGTTTTTAACAACCATCAGGTTGCTACTATCTATGTAGAGCCAGGTAGATAAGAAAAAAATAGAAGAGTATAGGAGTTGATAATTATGGGGGCGACTACTGCCACATTTCCTCCAGCATCCACATTTCCTCACACATCTGGACCAAATTTACATGTAAATTCCCATAAGAAGGAAATGTGGAGATGAATCTCTCCTTGCTCCTCCTTGCTCTCCTCCTTGCTCGGACATCCCGACATCATCCATTTTGATTACGTCACACCCACATTCTTTCCACCCGCGACATAAATCTTTCTCCACATTTCCACCCACGAGATAAATCTATATTGTTTGGTATCAATTAATATTAAATTTTTCTCAGCTACCCGAATTTCTAGGAATTTTTTTAATAACATCATCTCCCAGAGAGCAACCCCAATTTTAAAATTTTTTTACCGCTAACATTCTGAACCAAATAGTTTTCTTCGACTAGCCATTTACACCCACGAGATAAACCTATCTTGTTTGGTATCAATTAATATTAGAATTTTCTCAGCTATCTGAATTTTTAGGAATTTTTCAGATAGCATCATCCCCCAGGGAGTTACCCTCATTTTAAAATTTTTTGCTGGTAGCGATTTTTGCCCGTCCTTATAAATTTTTTAGCCATGCGATACATCAAATTAGTCTAGAATTTTACGTACAATCCGAATCTGTAAATAGATTTAAAATCGGATCACCCCTCACAAAGTTACGCACATACCTTCTAGTGAGCATATCGCCACCGTACCACTACTCGCTTTTAATGTCATACCATACTTTCTATCTTGTTTAGCTCATCTTTCGAGATAAACCTATAATGTTTGATATCAATTAATATTAGATTTTTTTCAGCTATCCGAATCTCTAGGAATTTCTGAGATTGCATCATCCCCCAGGGAGCTACTCTTATTTTGAGATGTTTTACCGGCAGCGATTTCTGACCGTCCTTATAAATTTTTTAGTCATGCAATACATCAAATTAGTCTAGAATTTTATGCAGAATCCGAATCTCTAAATAGATTTAAAATCGGACCACCCCTTGCCATTTTACACACACACATACACACACCCTCTAAATTATAACTTTCCTGCAGATCATACCTAAAAGAAAAATCTAAAACCATTCTTAAAACTTTTTATTACAGACAATTTTTACTAATACAGTTTAAATTTTGTAAACCACATTTCTAAATACATATTCACAATTTTTATTCTTAACCTAGAACTCCTTACATCGGCTTATAATTATTAATATTTCTTTCTAAATAGAGCACCTTTTCCAAAGACCAACCGGACCCACGTGTTTCAAATTCCTCTGATTTTGTTCTCCTGGTTTTGCTTAAGACCTCGTACATATTTTCCAGATTACTAGAAGACGTTATAACCATATTTTTTGTGTTTATGCTGCTTTATGTACCCTATAGAATGCAAACCGAAGGTTTCCGAAGACGGCCGAACGAAATTGAGGATTCAGCGGAAAACTAAATGACGTCATCTTTTGCCAATCCTTGCTACTCGTCCAGTACATTTAGCACCAATGCATGCACCCAGTTCGCATCGTCCATGCTGCGAATGCAGTTAGTAGAAACACCGGAAACGTCTTCCATGTTATACGGATCAACAATCGCATCGCGTGCATATTAAAAATCCAAAAGGGTGGTGGCACACGCACACAAATTGGTTGCAAGTCTTGCGGTGATACTAATAAAGCAATTTAATTTTAAATAACTTTTACGTCATATTTTCGGAAATGGCAGGTTTGAATATTTTCTTTGGAAACAATCGAAGATTGTCGAAGACACTCGAAGAATGCACAAGCGCGGTCACTAAACCAATTAGCATTAATATCAAGTATTCCGTACTATCGTAGGTTGCTCATTTCCTAGAACCAAATCTTCCGCATAGCGGTCGGTAGCACGTAATTATTTCTAGAGCCGGCAGTACTCGATATCGCCCAAATAAAGAATTAAATGCTCGATGTCTGTCAACTCCTTAGTAAAAGGTAAAAAAAGGTAGAGAAAACTCGGTCAATCATCCATCTCACTTATACTTCGACCAGCTCCCGTTCTGATAATTTCCAAACATTTTTCAAACGACAATGGTCTCAGAATTTTAAACCTCCGAGGGATCTATAAGTCGTGATCAATTACACGTTTGAGCTACCGGTAAACTAACATATTTTATAGTAACAGTGCGCTGTATAATACATGCATACCCTTTCTGTGCGCTACTGCTATTCTTGTAGTTGCTTGAAAAAGTCAGTCGCCATTTTTTACTGCTAGGACCGCTGCAAAACACCATTCTATACTTTCTTTATAAGTATAGCACATCGCGCACTTTTTTTGTTTGATGATTAAATTTTGCGTATGTAGGCTTTTACACTTTCGCATATTTAAACATCTAATACGATCGATTAACCACTTTCGATTATTCTAACGGGAACCACCATACCTCCGCTGCACCATTCTTTTTGAATCCAACGATCCGATGGGCTTCCCCACACTAACACCTAACGTATCTTTCCTACTATTTGTTAAACAAAAACTACCGGCATCGCCATGTCCGTATGCGGACGTAAGCAGATGTTTGTGGATGTGTACGAGAATATGTAACCATATACATTAATCAGTCTAAGCCATTCTATTTAGTCCAAGAAAACTAGTATTTTTCTAAACCACAATTAATAATCGCCTTTAAAGGTTCCACATTTCTACCATTTCCCAATGACTGGTGCTACGTACATGGAAACTTTAATTTCTTATTGGAGAAAATCCTTATTCTTCCACGCACTGTTGCGTAGTTGCATGCCCACCCCTTTTGGGAATATATGCTCGTTATAGGTTGTAGGACCTTCGGTTTCACTTAACACCTCGTGAGACCCCTTTAATCTTTTTAATCGTGTCTTTCTCGCTTACAATACAGTAAGACTTAGCCCTACTACCAACAAATTATAATACTAGATTCCCATTAAATTCGTTTTGCATTTCCCTACAACTTTTTTGTTGACAAGCGGTATATTGTATTTATTATCCGCGGGGTAGTCACTCTTTTAAGATAACTATATTTTGTTTGGTATCAACTAATATTAGATTTTTCTATGGGGCCCAAACCTGTAAATAGATTTTAAATAGGACCACCCCTTACAAAGTTACGCTTTTTAAAGATCCAAATCTCTAATTTTTGCACATCTTTATTTAACTACATCTTTAAACCCTTTTTTCGCTACCCAAGACATATGCTTTAACCATCCATTTCCCTAGAAATCTAAAACCGTTGTGTCCCGCGAACACCACGCGGAGGTAACACGTATACTCTGTCCATCAGGATAGAAGCAGGAAGAATTTGGAAGAAGGGAAGGTGGAGGAAGAACTTAAAAATTATGGAATTTAAAAACTAATATATACAGTAGATTTACAAAATCTATACAAATATAAACAACTATCTTATATCTTTATGCCCCCATGCGTAGGTTGCTGTACTATTAGGAATGATGTACCTTTTGTCATCTTCGCTGGATAAACTAATTTTATTAATTATCTGCGTGTACAATTCGTGCTTTTTACTCCGGATACATACACCGGCAAGTACTCCTTACCACCCAAATAAAGAATTAGATGCTTGGTGACTGTTAACTTCTGCTTCCCTCGTGTAAGCCCAGACACATACCAGCGCATGCGCTCTCCTGGGCGCCCACCCCTGCCTATGCGCACCCTTGCTTCGTGCGCAACTCTGATCATGCGCACACCTGCCCGTGCGCGCCGATGCCCATGCGCATTCTAGCACATGCGCGCACCTACCCATGCGCACCCTTCTATGTGCGACTGCTATTTCGGGGTGACGTCATAGCCTTTTATAAATTAAGAACAAAGTAATACTATTCTAAAATTTTTATTCTGACTTTATACATAACAAAATTTAAAAATATTTAATACCAAGCATGGAGTCATTTAAACTTAATTTTAATACAAAGTTTTACACAGAAGACAGTCTTTTCTTTATGTTTGTTTAGAGTTGTTTTAATTTTATCTAATTTTATTCGCAGCTTAAAATTTAAATCGACACCCAAGTCCTCTATCTCCTTTTCTAGCCAATAGTTTGATACATAGAGACCGTCTAGGTTTTCGAATTGTAAAATATATACATATATATATACATATATATATACACATATATATACATATAAATATAATATATATAATATATATATATATATATATATATATATATATATATATATATATATATATATATGTATAATATCTATAATAACAGGCTATTAGGTCTGCTGGTTAATAAAATAAACTCTTTATTATAGTTCAAGCTTTCGGTTTTTATTTTAAACCTTTTCAAGAATACTAAAATTGTGAAACGTTAGTATGGGCGTACAATAATTAAATACTTACTAATGTGAGGTTTTAAATCAGAATCGTTGACATAGATAAAATTCATAAATGTAAATAAAAAGTGATGTATAAAGCTTTAAACAAAAATAAAAATAATGTGGTATTCTTATTAACATTTGAATGTTTAAGAATGACAATTCCTTTATAATTTTGACAATTGCTGAGATAACTTTCTAGATGTAACTATTTTTCTAATAAGTTGATCGAAATTAGCTATATATATTTTAATGATGTATGCATGTATGTATTTATATATATACACATATATGCAAATATATACATATGCGAGCGTGTGTGTGTGTGTGTGTGTGTGTGTGTGTGTGTGTGTGTGTGTGTGTGTGTGTGTGTGTGTGTGTGTGTGTGTATGTGTGTGTGCGCATGTGTGTGTGTATGTGTAAGTGTGCCTATGTTGCGATTTGTTAAGTGATGTGTCCATTTACATTGAATTTGTTTTTTGATTTAAAATGAAGTAGATAGGTGTATATGGAGCTTAGTGCGTTGATATCAGTTTTTTTATTAATAGTGTTAGCGTTTTTAAATATGTAACACATTTCTAAGAATTCTCTTTTGGATCGTTTACTTTCAATTTGTAGTATTATAGGATTATCGAAATCTATTTTATGTTTGTTTGTATTTGCGTGTATGGTTAAAGCACAAGCGTTTGGTTTAACACGAATGTCACTTTTGTGTTGAGTTAAGCGTTGTTTTAAGTGTTGTGAGCTTTGACCAATGTAGGTGAGGTTGCAGTCTGAACATTTTATTTGGTATATAATATTCCGTCGTAGAAGGGATGGTGTTTTATCCTTTAATTTAGAAAAAAGACTGTTTAAAGTTAAAAGGTTTCGTTTAGCAATTTTTATGTTGAATTTTTTGAAGAGGTTTTCGAATTTTTCAAATGTAAATAAGAATACCACATTATTTTTATTTTTGTTTAAAGCTTTATACATCACTTTTTATTTACATTTATGAATTTTATCTATGTCAACGATTCTGATTTAAAACCTCACATTAGTAAGTATTTAATTATTGTACGCCCATACTAACGTTTCACAATTTTTAGTATTCTTGAAAAAGGTTTAAAATAAAAACCGAAAGCTTGAACTATAATAAAGAGTTTATTTTATTAACCAGCAGACCTAATAGCCTGTTATTATAGATATTTTATTTTATAATTTGCAAGGTCGTTACACCACATAATTATATATGTATATATATAATATATATATATATATATATATATATATATATATATATATATATATTGCTGTGATATACCTCCATCTTTCGGGTACTCCTCTTTCTAATCGAGCCCCTACGAATTGGGCGCCATAAACTGCTGTGTTTCCCTGTATTTGAATCGAGCCTCACGAATTGGGCGTCAAAGACTGCTGTGATATACTCCTTTGAATGTGGGAACTGGGTCCTTTCAACAAAAAAATTCTAGTCCCACCGATTGGGCGTCATAAACTGCTGTGATCCTGGTTTCGCTTCAGCTGCTCACCTAATTTTATAAACCTCCTCATTCATAAAATTAAACAACACATTCCTACCACAAACATCAACGTTAACTCTATTTACATCAATATTCAGAATACATTAAATTTTCAAATTAAATTTCAGCATAAAATTCAGTTTTAAAAAGAATTTCAAGATTAATTTTATTATCATTTTAACGTGCATCCAGAATTAAAGTCCTTGTAGGATGCCTACTAATTACTATAACAATATATGCAGAGTAAAAAGGGAGCATCTACCACCCCTTTACGTTAATTAACCAGGTTCGTCTAATTGAGCTCAAAGACATACCCAAAATTTCATCATAATCCAGAACATCAATACTAAATACCCCTTTCTACTTAAACAAGCAAATTTCATCTTAACATTAAAATTTTATGGTTAGTACAATTTCACTAATGTCCATTTAAAGTAAATCAATTATAAAGTAATTCAACACACACAAAAATGTCAAACAAAATAGTATAATTTACCTGAAGGTTACTGTCCTCGTAGCTTCAATGTACATCGTCCCTTTAGTTAATCACACCATTCTAACAGGATTATATTTACGGCTTCTAATTCTCAACGCTTTTAAAATTTTCTCCATCACCATTTATTTAAAGTTGTTTCTGGGCTTTTCCGGAACTCATCTGTGTATATCTGACCCTTGTTTCGTGGATCCAGACACGTATTTGAACCATTTAATTATTAACACCCCCGAAAAATAGCAGAGAAATTCATGCGTCTTTCACCAATATACGCCAAAACTGCCTACTTTTGTGTATACATTTGTCGTTGTAAATTTTGCTAATTGGTACAATGATACTAAATTTTATTACCTTGTATCTAAGTGCACTGAAGTACATTCATGTTAGCACGTAAATAACAAACTATTTTGAATCACTAAAATATACGAGCAAAATTTTAAATTATTTTATCAAACTAAAATGCACTGTTTAACATCTTGAATCAAGTCGCGGATGTAAGAGCTTTTAACGCATCGAATAGTCAAAAGTCTAAGAGGCCGAGATTCATATTACCACCGGTATATATAGCAAAAAGCCTGTCTGTCGGTCTGTTCCCCAAAACGGGTAATTCTTAAGAATTTCTCATTCTATGTTCCCAGTCCGTCGCTCGCGCGTCGGTTTTTACGAATTTTTCACTCGCCCCATTCAAAACTCAGAAATTATCACACGGCGCGCAAACATGTCCGAGAAAAACTAATTAATTTTGTACAGAAATTGTTGTTTCTACCTCTGATATTTGCATCCTATTTTCAACCAATTGTGACCCTCGTGACGTTGCTTAAATCACGCCTTTTACTATATGTGTCTTTGCTTGACGCATTTTCTCTTTCCTTTTCTAACCTGTTCGTATTGGTGCAAATTGATATTCTTTATTATCGATTATATTTTAGTCCATGTGGACTATCTGGGTTTAATAACCCCGTATCGCACCTTCTCGTGAATATTAAGCCCCGGTTTCTCCAAGATTCTTTGTAAACATTAATTATCTGCAAACTTTTCGCCGAATGAGCTTTTTAAATAAACCCTGTTTTGTATTTCGTGCTAAAGCATCTGACCGTTTCCAATATCCTTAGAATCGACATGTTTATCTAAACAAATTAAACTGAAATTGCCTTTTAAAATACGCAGGTGTGTTCAAACATCCTACTTCTAACTAACACTTCTAGGATTTGCATTTTATTGGGTTTTACAAGTTTCTGTAGATATTATCTGTACGTTTTGTTCAATACCGGTTACTTGAAATAGAGTTAATTAAGATAAATTTTGCACGTAATTTCCATTTGTTTAGGAATAATTACATTACACGCAGAGCTTTTTAATACTGCTTCTTTTGATATAAAGCGTCTTGTACATGATTTAAATCTCTTATGTTTAATGAAACTAATAAATTTTTATGCTTCACGGTTTTAATAACGCGTATTATCTAATAATATTCATTATACACGGTGATTAAAATTATTTGATGTGATTATTTAATTTTCTACCCTGGTCTAAATATGAGTAATATATATATATATATATGTATATATACATATATATATATATATATATATATATATATAATAGAGAAGAATAATCCACATTTGGAATGCAAATGAATGCTTAATATATATTAATAGTTATTAAGATGAAATGAAAACCCAACTTTGTATTTAAAGTTGAATCACCATTTCAAATCGAACTAGTAATTGAAAACCACTAAAAGAACGGCTACAGCAGGACTTGAACCTGCAACCTCTGATTTTCCGGATCAGTGCTCTAACCAATTGAGCTATCTAGCCTAATTGTTTAGATGATGTTATACTAATACTACTGAAGCTTGGCTCTTGTTAACGATTTTCAATTACGTCTTGCATTTAAGGAAATTGAAAATCGTTAACCTGATCCAAGCTTCAGTAGTATTAAGTATAACATCATCTAAACAATTAGGCTAGATAGCTCAATTGGTTAGAGCACTGATCCGGAAAATCAGAGGTTGCAGGTTCAAGTCCTGCTGTATCCGTTCTTTTAGTGGTTTTCAATTACTAGTTCGATTTGAAATGGTAATTCAACTTTAAATACAAAGTTGGGTTTTCATTTCATCTTAATAACTATTAATATATATATATATATATATATATATATATATATATATATATATTATAATGGTTTTAAAAGATCAAAAATAAATATAAGCGAAACAATTTCAACACACCCTGTATAAAGAAACAACCAGAAATTACGTGCGAAGGTTATATTAGTTAATTCAATTTTAAGTATCTGGTATTAACAAAATTTTATAAATAATTAATGAAATTTAAGTAGGTTTGCTAAGAGATTAAATGGTAGAAGCCAAGGACATTAATTTAGTAATTAATTTGAATTTAATTGAACGATTATTGATATATAATATGCATAAAAGCATGTAAAAACCCAAGAATACCAAGGTGAGACGCGTTGCTAGCGTACAAATATATCAAGAGGGTTAAAATACGTGGAATATCCAACTCGGAGAAGTGTTATTTAAAATATTACGATTAAACACCTGCGTATTTTTCTAAAGGTCAAGTTCTGCTTAAAATTGTGTAGATAACAAATGGTTACAGAGAACGTCGGATAAACCGTCGCTTATATTCACGGGAAATGCTAATAAAGGGGGTTATTTAACGCACGCAGACAGTCCACGTGTGTAAACAGTGAACAAACAAGGATATCGATTTTTCAACCACTCAGACTAGGTTAGACTGAGACGGAGAAAACGTATAAGCATGCGACCACAATAGTAGAGGAGGGATTTGAGAGACGTCATTAAGTCTACGATTGGTCGATATGTTAGTTCAACTTGGCATAGACACGAGGATAGTGTAGCGTGATATTCTTAAAAATTTATAACGAGGTACGGAATTTCGCAGATTTGAAATTGGGGTTGAGTGCAAAATTGTGAGAATGTGTGTGGTGTGCAGTGGATTTCGGATATCTGGGGGTCTGGAGAGGATACAGTCGAACGAGATAAATACTCTAGAGAACGAGGACTCGCTCTCTTGACTTTCAACTTCGTGCCTTAATATTTCTATCGTCCCAAAGGCACGTATACAAAGTGACACAAAGTTGTAAGTATTAACAAATAATTTAAAGTGTATTGCTTCAGTGATAGCCTCTAAATTATTTAAAACTGCGGTTAATGTGCCGAAATTGCTTATTTTAATTTGAGGTATCACCTATAATTTATTATCAACTCGTGTCGGGACATTAAATAACGTAAATTACTTTGAAATAAAATTTGGAATTTGGTTACACCGAGAAGGAGGAGTTGGCGGATCAACTGAAATTGGAAGTCGTCTAGTAATTGAGAGAATCGACCTGCAGACCAGATAGAAATTTACATGGCAGAGCAAAGATCTTCTAGAAATTCCAGGTAACGATTTAAATTTGTGAAGACGGACAAACCACTAGACATCACTGTGTACAAGTATGAACATCCGAAGAAATTTTTAAAAATTGAAGAAGAAATTGAGCCAGAAACAGTAGAAAAATTTTGTTTGCCCATAATTGAAATTAAAATTTTTGAGAAAAATTTAGGAGCTTTATTAGATTCAGGAGCTGAGGCGAGTTTGGTATCGGAGGAATTCGTCAATGAAATTAAAAATAAAGTGTGTGATAGGATAATGCCAATAAAAAGAAGTCACCTGGTTGCGCCGAATAAAAAACGATTTGCTGTTGTAAATAGTGTATTTATTTTGAAAGTAGAGTTAGTTTCAGTAAGCTGTGAACAAGAATTTATAATTGTACCTGGGTTAAAGTTTAAAGGGATATTAGGGGTCGATTGCATGATGAAGTTAAAGGTTATAATAGATATGGAGAGGAAAATAGTTAGGATTAGGGATAGGATATTGCCCTGGAAGGCAAGTTATGATGTCACGGAAGATGACATGGGGTTATGTATTAATAATATAGAGGGAGATGATGAAGAAGTGAGAGAGATCGACTCAGGGGAATATAGTGAGGAAAGGTTAGACGAGGTACAATGGATAGTGAAAGAAGAGGCTGAACAAGTAGAAGTAGAGTCAGGCGCAGAGTTAATAGTGGATAACGAGTCAGAATTAAGAGAGATAGAAGTAAAAATAGCGTTATGTGACACACAAGAGGTAAATATAGGCATAAGTGAGTTAAGGGACAAAGACAATTTTGGTAATTTGAATTTAAATTTAAATGATTTTTATAAAATGAATATTGTACATAAAGGGTCTAGAAGAGATGAAAAGTTTTGTATAGAAGGGAAAGATAAAGATGTTGAGATAGTATCGTTTGGTTTGTCCGCAGAGAAAGAAAGTATAATAAATGAGAATCAAACAAGTATAGGGAATGAAGAAGAAATATTTAAGAGTCAGGATAATAGGGATAAGTTCATTTTATGTGAAATAACAAGGATGATAAGTATAGAAATAGAAGGAGGAGAAATAGGGATGAAGAGTATTAGGATAGTTAGAAGAAAGATTTGGAGGATTAAGAAGAGAGTTAGGTTTAAATAACAAGATGAAGATTAATGACGAAAAGGATAGAGATAGGTGAATTTTAGTATAGATATAGAATAGAGAGATAGCGATAGGTGTATATAGAAAAGTTAGAGATAGAAGTAGGTAAATAGAAAAATAGAATTAGAAATAAAGATAGGTGTAGATAGATAGAAATAAGTACAGATAGATGTAGTAATAGATAGAAATAGGTAGATAAGTAGTGATAGGTGAATTAAATAGGTATAGGTAGTGTTAGGTGAGTAGATAGGTGTATAGAAATAACAGTTAAAATTAAATTAGAATCTAAATATTTAAATTCAGAAAAACCGGGGATAGGTTTTCTTAGAATTGAAATAGGGGGATTATATAGTGGTTTTAAAAAATCAAAAATAAATATAAGCGAAACAATTTCAAGACACCCTGTATAAAGAAACAACCAGAAATTACGTGCGAAGATTATATTAGTTAATTCAATTTTAAGTATCTGGTATTAACGAAATATTATAAATGATTAATGAAATTTAAGTAGGTTTGCTAAGAGATTAAATGGTAGAAGCCAAGGACATTAATTTAGTAATTAACTTGAATTTAATTGAACGATTATTGATATATAATATGCATAAAAGCATTTAAAAACCCAAGAATACCAAGGTGAGACGCGTTGCTAGCGTACAAATATATCAAGAGGGTTAAAATACGTGGAATATCCAACTCGGAGAAGTGTTATTTAAAATATTACGATTGAACACCTGCGTATTTTTCTAAAGGTCAAGTTCTGCTTAAAATTGTGTAGATAACAAATGGTTACAGAGAACGTCGGATAAACTGTCGCTTATATTCACGGGAAATGCTAATAAAGGGGATTATTTAACGCACGCAGACAGTCCACGTGTGTAAACAGTGAACAAACAAGGATATCGATTTTTCAACCACTCAGACTAGGTTAGACTGAGACGGAGAAAACGTATAAGCATGCGACCACAATTAAAAGTCGTCTAGTAATTGAGAGAATCGATCTGCAGACCAGATAGAAATTTACATGGCAGAGCGAAGATCTTCTAGAAATTCCAGGTAACGATTTAAATTTGTGATTCCTATAAACTGTAAACATTTGGGTGGCGTATGAGAGTGTTTTTCAAGGTAGTGTGAATTAATTACGTATTGAACAGAGTATGTGTAAATAACTTTATTACGGTATTCAACTAGAAATTGAAGGTGTCTAGAAAGCTTTTAAACGTTCCCTCAAAACGTGAAATTTTGTGAATAGTACATGGCTTTGTTTTTGTTTAGTTTTAGAGTATGCAAAGTGAAGGGCATACATTAATTGGGTTATTATGAGCTTACCATACCCCACAGTTTACTTAGAGTATTAAAATAAATAAATAAATTATAATGAAGGAATTTTAGAGAAGGTATTATTCAAGGTCCATTTACTCCGAGTACATTTATGTGTCTGATGATATTAAAATTAAATACAGGACATTACAGAATAAAATTTACTTAAGTGTAATGTGAACAATAAAATAATAATGAAGTGCATTTGTAGATAGGAATAAATAAAAGATTGTATGTTTGTTGTATTTTGTGGTTTTATTGGGCGTGTGCGTGAATGATAGGATTAATGAATGAATATAACTAATGAGCTAGCCGGAAGCAGTTGAAGAAGGCCATTCAACTGAGGAAGAGAGGAAAAGGGTAAGCAATATTTTTTTAACTTATTTAAATTTTTGGAAATTTTTCTATTTTCGAATTTGAAAATTTTATATTATTTTCGAAATATTTATGGTTGGTTAGGATTTACCCGAGTTCCACGGCAATATATATATATATATATATATATATATATATATAAAATATATAAAATACCTTGGAGACGCACATGTTTACCGTTCTAGCTACTTTCGAATACTAAATTGAATACGAAAAATTGCCCTTTATGTATCCTACAGAGTGCGGGCGTATATTGCCGAAGATAGCCGAATATGTCAGACACCGCCATATCGCTTACATTCTCTTGTTTAGGAACCGTTTTGTTATCCGACCTAGACCGGCAGGGATGCGCATCGACATATGTCCGGATATATGTCGGATATATGTAGGATGTTAGGTTAGGGAGAAATTGCTCCATAGGGTGAAATTGCCCCATAGAGTGAAATTGCCCCATAAGGTGAAATTGCCTCCGACCTAAGTTGGATGTGGACTTGTCAGGAGTACATTAGCTAGTGTTGTCCGGAGTTAGGTTAGGTTAGTTGTACTTGTGTGGACTTAGGTTAGATAAAAGCGCCGCCGCGCTGACCTAACCTATTAATTTTTCCTTTTATTTAATAAAAGGAAAAATTGATAGGTTAGGTCAGCGCCGCGACGCTGACCTATCCTATCAATTTTTTCTTTTATCTAACTTAAGTCCACACAAATCCAACTAACCTAACCTAACATGGTCATATGGTCATATGGTCATGTGGTCATATGATCATGTGGTCATGTGGTCATATGGCCATGTGGTCATGTGGTCATATGGTCATGTGGTATATGGTCATGTGGTCATATGGTCATGTGGTCATATGGTCATGTGGTCATATGGTCATGTGGTCCTATGGTCATGTGGTCATATGGTTTTGTGAGCAGGGAGATTAAATTTGGTATATAAGGAAGTAGTTTTGAGTTGAGCTTAGTTATAGTAATACATTTTTCGAAAGATGTCGCATTCAAGCAATCAGTGGTGCTCCAAACAATCTATTACAAAAGCAGCAGAGGATATCCTGGATGGCTCGAGTTTCTACGCTGCTAGTAAAAAATATAATATACCTAGAACAACGTTATGCAGATATGTTAAAAGGTTGCAGAACGTGAAGAAATTACATAATTCCAACGATGCCTCCAGAGATGTTATACCAGAAGTTAAAATACCTATACAGAATTATGATAACTTTGCTATTGCTAATGCAAAAGAGGATGGTAAACATGGTCCTTTGTTCCCGTCTAACATACGAGCTATATTCGTGGGACCATCGAGTTGTGGGAAGACCAACGCTTTAATATCTCTGATCTTGCACGAGAACGGTCTTAGATTCCAAAATGTCCATGTATTTTCGAAGAGTTTATATCAACCGAAATACGAATTGTTAAGAAACGTTTTTACACCATTAAAAGAAGAAATTGGGTACGATGAGTTTGAAAATTACGATGATTAGATCGAACCCGGAGATACCAAAGAATATTCAATTATGGTTTTCGATTATATACCTGCAAACGAGCAAAGTAAAATCACTCAGTTTTTCTCGTTCGGTCGACATAAAGCAATAGATTCGTTCTATCTATGTCAAACTTACGCTAGCGCCTTAAAACACAGACTCAGAGATAACGCCAATGTAATCGCATTATGGAAACAGGATGACACAAACCTTCGCCATATCTTTTCGGATTATATAAGTGGTGACATGACATATCCGAAATTTAAAGAAATGTGCTTACAGTGTTGGGGTGGGGGTGACTCAAAACATAATTTTATAACTATTGTGAAAAATTTTGATTTGGATAATGGTCGATATAGGAAGACTTTTGACGAGTATATAAATATTTGACATTATTCAAAAAAATAGTTAGTTCCCATCCAGGGAAAAATTGGTAAAGTATGTGCTTTCGGCTTTTAGTTTTAACTATTTACCTGTAAATTATTTGGAGATAGTAGAGGAGGAGGAAGATAGCCAAGATAAATTAAAAATCTTACACAAGTGCTACATTAAAGCAGGTAGTACATATTTTACACAATCTGCAACACCATATTCTACAATTCCAAAAGAAATAGTCATTTCGGAATTGGGTTTGATAGATACGCTTAACATTCGCCCAGAGGTTGTACGACAAGGCGTAAATATTGGCAGTAAACTCTACCCGTTTACGCTAAAGGAAATTGCCCCCATTATGCATGCCATACGCTGTAAGTGGAAGAAAAAGACAACTGGAATTAGAGGAAATGAATGCAAAAAGGCGAAAATTGGACTAAATAGAAAACACTGCGACAATACGCAAACAAAGATGTGTTAGACAAAGAACATCTTATTAGAGAAAATGAGGAAGAATTAAAAGATTATTTTATGTGTCGATGGATTGACTTAGCTACATCTGTTTTCTACAAGCTGTATGCATTTGTGGTTAGTAAAAAAGACTCTTTTAGTTATCTAGGCGTCCTTGCGAAAAAGGATGATACTAAATCCGTATACTTTTTAAAAGATTATTCTAAAACGTATTTATCAAAATGGCAGATAACATAGACGACCTAAGGAATGCGGGTTTCGTAACCTTGGCGTACACCACACGCAAAGGGGTTCCGTTAAACATTGTATATTTGTCTAGTAAAGAACCTTTCGGATCATTTAAAACCGAGGGTCTTACAACCTATAACAGCCATATATTTCCAAAAGTAGTGAACTTGCAACTACGTAATAGTGAGTGGGAGAATAAGGATTTCCTCCAATACCGACAAGAAGAAGTCGATCAAGCTAACAAGATACGTATGCAGGATATAGTGGGGGAGCCGCGATTAAAAGATTGTCACAAGCTACAAGAATTACACAAAGGAATGGATCTGGTTGTCGGTGGAATCAAAGACTTTATATATAGAGGCAAACTTCGGTACATTTTACAATTCGAAAACCTAGACGGTCTGTATGTATCAAACTATTGGCTAGAAAAGGAGATAGAGGGCTTTGGTGTCGATTTAAATTTTAAGCTGCGAATAAAAGTAAATAAAATTAAAACCATTCCAAACAAACATAAAAAAGACTGTCTTCTGTGTATAACTTTGTATTAAAATTAAGTTTAAATGATCCCATGCTTGGCATTAAATATTTTTAATTTTTGTTATGTATGTCAGAATAAACATCTTAGAATAGTATTACATTGTTCTTTATTTATAAAAGGCTATGACAGCACCACCAGGGATCTGTCTGGGGCGTATACGAGGGAAGCGGGCGTTAACAGTTACCAAGCATCTAATTCTTTATTTGGTATGGTGTACTTGCCGGCGTATGTATCCAGAGTAACAAACACGATTTGTACACGCACATTATTAGTAAAATTAGTTTATCGAGCGAAGATGACTAGCGTAACGTCATCCTGGAAGCATATCAATCTACGCATGGGTGGTATAAAGATATAAATCTAAGATAGTTGTATAGATCTTGTAAATCTATTGTATATATTAGTTTTAAGAATCCATAATTTTTAAGTTCTTCGCCCACCTTCCAAATCCTTCCTGTTTCTATCCTGGTTGACAGAATATACGTGTTACCTCCACGTTGTGTTCGCGGGACACATCGGTTTTAGATTTCTAGGGAAATGGTTGGTTAAAACATATGTCTTGGGTAGCGAAAAAAAGGGTTTTAAAGATGTAGCTAAATAAAGATGGGTAAAAATTAGAGGTTTGGGTCTTTAAAAGGCATAACTTTGTATGGGGTGGCCCTATTTAAAATCTATTTACAGATTTGGGGTCCCTAGAAAAATTTAATATTAGTTGATACCAAAAAAAAGATATATTTATCTTAAAAGAGTGACTACCCCGCGGATAATAAACACTATATACCGCATGTCAACAAAAAAGTTGTAGGGAAAATTAAAGACGAATTTAATGGGGGTCCAGTATTAGAATTCGTTGGTAGTAAGGCTAAGTCCTACTGTATTGTAAGCGAGAAAGATACGATTAAAAAGATTAAAGGGGTCTCACGAAGTGTAGTTAAGTAAAACCGCGGATGCTACAACCTATAACGAGCATATATCCCCAAAAGGGGTGGTATGCAACTACGCAGCAGTGCATGGGAGAATAAGAATTCTCTCCAATTAAAGTTTCCATGTACGTAGCACCAGTCATTGGGAATTGGTAGAAATGTGGAACCTATAAAGGCGATTATTAATTGTGGTTTAGAAAAATAGTAGTTTTCGTGGACTAAATAAAATAGCTTAGACTGGTTAATGTATATGGTTACATATTCTCGTACACATCCGCAAACATCTGTTTACGTCCACAATGGCGATACCGGTAGTTTTTGTTTAACAAATAGTAGGAAACATACGTCAGGTGTTAGTGTGTGGAAGCCCATAGGATCGTTGGATTTAAAAAGAACGGTGCGGCGGGATGTATGGTGACCTCCGTTAGAATAATCGAAAGTGGTTAATCGATCGTATTAGATGTTTAAATATGCGAAAGTGTAAAGGCCTACATAAACAAAATTTAATTATCCGACAAAAAAGTGCGCGATGTGCTACACTTATAAAGAAAGTATAGAATGATGCTTTGCAGCGGCCCTAGCAGTAAAAAGGGCGACTGACTTTTTCAAGCAACTACAAGAATAGCAGTAGCGCAGAGGAGGGGTATGCATGTATTATACAGTGCACAGTTGCTACAAAATATGTTAGTTTACGGGTAGCTCGGATGTGTAATTGATCACGACTTATAGATCCCTCGAAGGTTTAAAAATTCTGAACCCATTGTCGTTGAAAAATGTTTGGAAATTATCAGAACGGGAGCGGGTCGAAATTTAATTTAGATGGATGATTGACCGAGTTTTTTCTACCTTTTACGAAGGATTCGGAAGTTGACAGACATCGATCATCTAATTTTCTATTTGGGCGATTGAGTACTTACCGGTTCTAGAAATCATTACGTGCCACCGACCGCTATGCGAAAGGGTAAAAGCCTACAAAAGCAAAATTTAATTATCAGACAAAAAAAAGTGCGCGATGTGCTGTACTTATAAAGAAAGTATAAAATGGTGTTTTACGTCGTACCTAGCAGTAAAAAAGGCGACTGACTTTTTCTAGCTACTACAAGAATAACAGTAGCGCGGCGAAGGGGTATGCATGTATTATACAGCGCACTGCTACTATAAAATATGTTAGTTTGCGGGGAGCTCAAACGTAAACAAATTAAATTTTAATCTATAATTAACCGCGGTCGTAAAAATGGGAAATTAATGGTTAATTTTAATGCACCCTTTTGGATTTTTAATATGCACGCGATGCGATTGTTGATCCGTATAACATGGAAGACGTTTCCAATGTTTTTACTAACTGCATTCGCAGCATGGACGAAGCGCAACCGGGCGCATGCACTGGTGCTAAATGTACTGGAACAGCAGCAAGGATTGGCACAAAATGACGTCATTTAGTTCCTCGCTGAATCCTCAACTTCGTTCGGGTGTCTTCGGAAACCTTCGGTTTGCATTCCATAGGGTACATAAAGCAGGTACGCTAGAGTAAACTCTTTAGTTATAAGTTAGTTCGCTTACAAGTTTAACCAAAGTCCTTTAGTGCGGATTTTGTTTTGTACTAAAATTGTACCTGCAAACGTTTTTAAATGCGAGCCCTGTCACGTCTACTTTATCAGGAGGGATGCTCTCAAACGGCACCAGAACAAATGTTGTGGTGTAACATCGTCCACGGTTAAGCTTATACATCCGTCCGCAGCAAAGTACTTAAACTGTGGGTCTTGCGGTATCGCTTCTACGAGAATGGACAACTTACTGCGACACAAGGAAAAACAGCACGGTATGTCATTAAGCCGTAAACGTTTAGCTCCGACAGCTGTTAAAGGGTCTTGTACGAAACAACCACGAATTATGTGTAAAGTATGCGATTTCGAAATGGAAAAGACTACCTATGCCGCACACTTGAGAAGTAACAGACATAAAAATGCAATAGTTACCGCTACTGGCGAAGATGGTGTAGAAATGGTTAGCACAGCGTTTAACAACCGTATGGGTAGCTATCGCATAAAGAACTCCATTGTCGACGATGGAGTGTCCGAGTTTCTTTGGAAGCAGAAAGAGCGGTTTATTCGATTACTTAATAAAAAAAGAACACAACATACATCAATAAAAGTCTATTGCGAACTCTATGGCGTCTACACAAAAATAGGAGAAGAGACTAAGCGATGTGAAATCTTTTAACACAAAAAATATGGTTATAACGTCTTCTAGTAATCTGGAAAATATGTACGAGGTCTTAAGCAAAACCATGAGAACAAAATCAGAGGAATTTGCAACACGTGGGTCCGGTTGGTCTTTGGAAAAGGTGCTCTATTTAGAAATAAATATTAATAAGTATAAGCCGATGTGAGGAGTTCTAAGTTAAGAATAAAAATTGTGAATATGTATTTAGAAATGTGGTTTACAAAATTTAAACTGTATTAGTAAAAATTGTCTGTAATAAAAAGTTTTAAGAATGGTTTTTAGATTTTTCTTTTAGGTATGAGTTGCAGGAAAGTTATAATTTAGAAGGTGTGTGTGTGTGTGTGTGTGTGTGTGTGTGTGTGTGTGTGTGTGTGTGTGTGTGTGTGTGTGTGTGTGTGTGTGTGTGTGTGTGTGTGTGTGTGTGTGTGTGTGTGTGTGTGTGTGTGTGTGTGTGTGTAAAATGGCAAGGGGTGGTCCGATTTTAAAACTATTTAGAGATTCGGATTCTGCATAAGATTCTAGACTAATTTGATGTATTGCATGACTAAAAAATTTATAAGGACGGTCAGAAATCGCTGCCGGTAAAAAATCTCAAAATAAGAGTAGCTCCCTGGGGGATGATGCAATCTCAGAAATTCCTAGAGATTCGGGTAGCTGAAAAAAATCTAATATTAATTGATACCAAACATTATAGGTTTATCTCGAAAGATGAGCTAAACAAGATAGAAAGTATGGTATGACATTAAAAGCGAGTAGTGGTACGGTGGCGATATGCTCACTAGAAGGTATGTGTGTAACTTTGTGAGGGGTGATCCGATTTTAAATCTATTTACAGATTCGGATTGTACGTAAAATTCTAGACTAATTTGACGTATCGGATGGCTAAGAAATTTATAAGGACGGGCAAAAATCGCTAACAGCAAAAAATCTTAAAATGAAGGTAGCTCCCTGGGGGATGATGCTATCTGAAAAATTCCTAGAAATTCGGGTAGCTGAGAAAAATCTAATATTAATTGATACCAAACAATATAGATTTATCTCGTGGGTGGAAATGTGGAGAAAGATTTATCTCGCAGGTGGAAAGAATGTGGGTGTGACGTAATCAAAATGGATGTTGTCGGGATGTCCGAGCAAGGAGGAGAGAAAGGAGGAGCAAGGAGAAGATTCATCTCCACATTTCCTCCTTATGGAAATTTACATGTAAATTTGGTCCAGATGTGTGAGGAAATGTGGATGCTGGAGGAAATGTGGTGCCAGTCGCCCCATAAACATGCTACTGATGAAATTTGAATAAATACTTAGATCAGGGAGGACGAATTTGTAAATATATAGAACGGGCAAAATAGCTGGATTTACTATTAAACATTTGGCGAATGCTTAGAAAATTTGAATCCATTTTTAATATTAGTTAGCTAGAAGTGGATAGTTTTAAGACGACCCTTCAGGTCGAACCGGTAAGCAGAGCTGGCAGCTGCTATCCGGTATTACGAATCCCTCCTCATTCATTTTTGCTTGTGTGTTGTGGATCGGGCTAACTCCAGAATTAACGTCAGGGATACCATTTTTTAAACCCTATTTTTGGTTTCAGTTTGTTAGATTTTTACTTAGTATTGATTAACCTGAAGTTAGATTAAATTTGGAGCACGTTTACTTTTCGCGTTTAAACCCAATATAGTACCTTCGGGTGGAGCATTGGGGACGTGGCCGCAAGCATAGCGGCCCTTAATTACATTATAATGCTTACTCTTACAATATGGTATTGCATTACAAGTAGATGTAGGTGACGCCGTGAGACTGTTTTTTCTTGATTGAATATATTGATTGATTGTCAGAAGATGTCTGTTCAACCGTTAGGTTCATGTAATTAAAATCCGCAAGGATTACTCATCGCCCATAAGGTTTTCATTAGACCAGACGAGTTGGCGCCCTTAAATTTGATAGTGTTAAAGTCGTTGGTTATATGATCAACTCCCGTACCACCGTGGTTAGCCGGTGCTCCAATTAATTTCTTGTGAGATTCCCACCCTTGTGGGTAATTTCACTTTTAATAATTTAACGTTTCATTCACTCGTAGCAGAAGATAAATGATTGGTTCGAGAACAAGTAAGTCACGAAAGACGCGGCTAGACGTGGTGGATGCAAAAGCGAAAAGAAAGAACGTAAAAAAAGCTTCAAGATTAAAAGGGCTTGTGTGAAACGATGCATAGATTTTAATCAGGTGAGGTAAGTGCGTCAAAAGAAAGGAGATTGTTATCTAAGTAAGGTTCTGTAAGATAGAAATTAATACAAAAAGTAGTCATTCTAGGAAATGATGTGTTACTATGGAATGTTATGCATAGATACGTATTCAATATTAGAATGTCAAACTACAAACACTGGCAGTTGGGCAGGAAAATTATTATTTAACAAAAGTGTATTATGTATCTACTTCTTCTCTGTGTGAAGTTACGGTTTAAAAATATTTAAGATGGCAGCTGGCAATAAAACTACCGAATGAATTTGCATGTAGTTAGTTTCCTGAACATTACTGAAAAGTATGCTTTAACTACTACAAGCTGAATTTGAAAAAGTAATTGTTGCAAGTTTTTGCATTACGGTCACATTACCGGACTGTTAAGTATAATCCAAAACAATTGCTTTTGAAGTTAGTAAATTAATTTTTGTTTGTAAAGTTTTCGAACTAAATATTTAACTGCAGTTCTACAATATATGGCAAGAATGATTTGCTTTTCTAAGGGATACACACCCTTACTCGTTTTCTGTTAATCTGTTACTACTATTTATCGTACAGTTTTTATACTTGCAGAAATTTATAGTATTAGCATTAGTAATATAATAAAAAGTTTGTAGATGTCGCAATGTGGAAAGTTTGTTTCCTGAACCGACGATAGCGCACAGTGAAATCAGAAAGAGCGCCTGCTTCTACCCTAAAATCAATATTTGGATAAATGACGTCAGACAATACAGCAATCACTATTGGTAGGCTCTTAATTCATCTTATTATTTATTAAACCTGCATGAATGGATAATTGCAAACTGTGATATTGTGGCCCCGTGTGGCGAAAGATAACGTGGAATATAAGTTTAATATTTATTCAAATCGTGAGTGTTTAGTGCGTGTATAAAATACGTGGTGTGTGAGTATAGTGTTTCCTTATGTAGGGAACCGCCTGTGTATGTGTGTGTTTAAAGTTCGCATGCTCTACCAGGTATACTGCTGACAAGATGGACTGTTCGATGGTGATTTGTTTTAAGATACAACTGTCCATACGGTAGTTGCCTGGTGATGCGTAGCGGGGGATAGCATGGAAGAAGGGCCGGATCTGTCGCACCTCACTCCTGAGGAACGGGCCATCATTGAGTCTGTTATGCAACGACAGAAGCAGGAGGAGGAGCGGGAGCAAGAGATCATGAGGTAAGAGATTTTTGAAAGCATCTGAAATCAAATATTTCTAAAAGAACAAAATTAAATATTCTATATTAAAAACACGTTACAATTTTGCTTTAAACAGAAGTTATATCGTATAATCGCTGAAAAAATATTTCTTGATAAATGAATAACAACAAAGTGAGTAATTCCAAAAGGAAAATCCGTCAAAAGATTTCCGAAACTTTTTAAATATCCATTTCGAAGAAGCTTGTCAGGTTCTTTTCCTTATTTAAAACACATTTTTCTATGATCTCTATTGTTTTGTATTATTTGTCCGTATGAAAGGTTTTAATAATGGAAATTGCTCTTTTCAGCAAAATAAATGAGTGGGCGAAAGACGTCTGGAGTTTTCATACCTATTTGCTTTTTAAATAATGTGATAATTTCCGGGCTTTTAATTTGAGCACAATAAAATTTGAGTGTTTGGGGTTTTTCTCTTTCTGCTTCATTTAACATCCATTGGTGAAAGAATAACCTTTAAAGATTACATAGCTCGTTATAAAATCAGTACGCTTTTGCAGTTAAAGTAGGTAAAGATGTAACAATATTGACAAAACGTTGTAACAAATTTTTATCTCTTAAAAGCCACGTCGTATAATTAATTATATGTTAAAATTTATATCGACTTTAGCATATTATTTATTTCGGTCTAGAAAATTATGATGTGAAGGTAGCAATACAAACTGTAGCAATAAAATTAACATTACAGCGAACCAAATCAAATATTCAAAAATATTTATTACAATGACTCAAATGAAAAGTTCATGCAATATAGAAAAAATTATAAAATTTAAGCATAAAGCCAAAAATCTAAAAATATATTTTGAGTATTTGCACCTTCGTAACTACGTTGTCATTATTGTATAACGATTCGATGTACGCGACTCGTTTTTTTCTATGACTATTTCTACACATAAAAACTATCCGATTTACTAGTCGAAATAATTTTTCAGGCCATACAAAACCCAACAAATTTTTTTTTGAGTTAAGCACTTACAGACACTATGTCAAAATTCTCAATAACGATTACGTGTACGTAATTCATTATTCTCGAGCATGTTGCTACATATAAAGACCACCCAATTCAAAATTCAAAATAGTTTTCCAGGTCGTACAAAACCCAAAAAAAATTGTTGAGTATCAGCACTTACAGACACTATGTCAAAATTCTCAATAACGATTCCGTGTACGCAATTCATTTTTCTAGGGCATGTTGCTACATATAAAGACTACCAAATTCAATATTCAAAATAGTTTTGCAGACTGCACAAAACCCAAAAAAAAATTGTTGAGTATCAGCACTTACAGACACTATGTCAAAATTCTCAATAACGATTCCGTGTACGCAATTCATTTTTCTAGGGCATGTTGCTACATATAAAGACTACCAAATTCAATATTCAAAATAGTTTTGCAGACTGCACAAAACCCAAAAAAAATTATTTTGACAATAAGCTATTACTGACAACTATGTCAAAATTCTCAATAACGATTCCGTATACGCAATTCATTTTTCTAGGGCATGTTGCTACATATAAAGACCACCCAATTCAAAATTCAAAATAGTTTTCCAGGTCGTACAAAAACCAAAAAAAAATTGTTGAGTATCAGCACTTACAGACACTATGTCAAAATTCTCAATAACGATTTCGTGTACGCAATTTATTTTTCTAGGGCATGTTGCTACATATAAAGACTACCAAATTCAATATTCAAAATAGTTTTGCAGACTGCACAAAACCCAAAAAAAAATTGTTGAGTATCAGCACTTACAGACACTATGTCAAAATTCTCAATAACGATTCCGTGTACGCAATTCATTTTTCTAGGGCATGTTGCTACATATAAAGACTACCAAATTCAATATTCAAAATAGTTTTGCAGACTGCACAAAACCCAAAAAAAATTATTTTGACTATAAGCTATTACTGACAACTATGTCAAAATTCTCAATAACGATTCCGTATACGCAATTCATTTTTCTAGGGCATGTTGCTACATATAAAGACCACCCAATTCAAAATTCAAAATAGTTTTCCAGGTCGTACAAAAACCAAAAAAAAAATTGTTGAGTATCAGCACTTACAGACACTATGTCAAAAATCTCAATAACGATTACGTGTACGCAATTCATTTTTCTAGGGCATGTTGCTACATATAAAGACTACCAAATTCAATATTCAAAATAGTTTTGCAGACTGCACAAAACCCAAAAAAAAAATTGTTGAGTATCAGCACTTACAGACACTATGTCAAAATTCTCAATAACGATTCCGTGTACGCAATTCATTTTTCTAGGGCATGTTGCTACATATAAAGACTACCAAATTCAATATTCAAAATAGTTTTGCAGACTGCACAAAACCCAAAAAAAATTATTTTGACTATAAGCTATTACTGACAACTATGTCAAAATTCTCAATAACGATTCCGTATGCGCAATTCATTTTTCTAGGGCATGTTGCTACATATAAAGACCACCCAATTCAAAATTCAAAATAGTTTTCCAGGTCGTACAAAACCAAAAAAAATTGTTGAGTATCAGCACTTACAGACACTATGTCAAAATTCTCAATAACGATTCCGTGTACGCAATTCATTTTTCTAGGGCATGTTGCTACATATAAAGACTACCAAATTCAATATTCAAAATAGTTTTGCAGACTGCACAAAACCCAAAAAAAAATTGTTGAGTATCAGCACTTACAGACACTATGTCAAAATTCTCAATAACGATTCCGTGTACGCAATTCATTTTTCTAGGGCATGTTGCTACATATAAAAACCACGCCATTCAAAAGTCAAAATAGTTTTTCAGGGCGTACAATACCCAAAAAAATTATTTTGGGTATAAGCACTTACAGACACTATGTCAAAATTCTCAATAACGATTTCCTGTACGCAATTCATTTTTCTAGGGCATGTTGCTACATATAAAGATTACCCAATTCAAAATAGCTTTCCAAGGCGTACAAAACCCAAAAAAATTATTTTGGGTATAAGCACTTGCAGACACTATGTCAACATTCTCAATAACGATTCCGTGGACGCAATTCATTTTTCAAGGGCATGTTGCTACATATAAAGACCACCTAATTCAAAATTCAAAATAGTTTTACAGGCCGTACAAAACCCAAAAAAATTATTTTGGGTATAAGCACTTACAGACACTATGTCAAAATTCTCAATAACGATTTCCTGTACGCAATTTATTTTTCTAGGGCATGTTGCTATATATAAAGACCACCCTATTCAAAATTCAGAATAGCTTTCCAAGTCGTACAAAACCCAAAAAAAATTATTTTGGGTATAAGCACTTACTGACACTATGTCAAAATTCTCAATAACGATACCGTGAACGCTTTTCATTTTTCTAGGGCGTGTTGCTACATATAAAGACCACCCCAATCAAAATTCAAAATAGTTTTCCAGGCCGTACAAAACCTAAAAAAAATAATTTTGAATATAAGCTCTTACAGACACTACGTCAAAATCCTCAATAACCATCCCGTGTACGCAATTAATTTTTTTAGGGCATGTTGCTACATATAAAGACTACCAAATTCAAAATTCAAAATAGTTTTGCAGGCCGCACAAAAACCAAAAAAAACTATTTTGACTATAAGCTGTTACAGACACTATGTCAAAATTCTCAATAACGATACCGTGTACGCAATTTATTTTTCTAGGGCATGTTGCTACATATAAAGACCACCCAATTCAAAATTCAAAATAGCTTTCCAGGCCGTACAAAACCCAAAAAATTATTTTGGGTATAAGCATTTACAGACACTATGTCAAAATTCTCAATAACGATACCGTGTACGCAATTCATTCTTCTGGGACATATTGCTACATATAAAGACTACCCAATTCAAAATTTAAATGGTTTTCCAGGCCGTACAAAACCCAAAAAAAAATTATTTTGAGTATAAGCACTTACAGACACTATGTCAAAATTCTCAATAACGATTCCGTGAACGCTTTTCATTTTTCTACGGCATGTTGCTACATATAAAGACCACTCCAATCAAAATTCAAAATAGTTTCCCAGGGCGTACAATACCCAAAAAAAAAAAATTTTTGTGTATAAGCACCTACAGACACTATGTCATAATTCTCAATAACGTTACCGTGTACGCAATTTATTTTTCTAGGGCATGTTGCTACATATAATGACCACCCAATTCAAAATTCAAAATAGCTTTCCAATGCGTATAAAACCCAAAAAAAATTATTTTGGGTATAAGCACTTATAGACACTATGTCAAAATCCTCAATAACTATCCCGTGTACGCAATTCATTTTTCTAGGGCGTGTTGCTACATATAATCACTACCAAATTCAAAATTCAAAACAGTTTTCCAGGCCGTACAATACCCAAAAAAAATTATTTTGAATATAAGCTCTTACAGACACTACATCAAAATTCTCAATAACGATCCTGTGTACGCAATTCATTTTTGTAGGGCATGATGCTACATATTAAGACTACCAAATTCAAAATTCAAAATAGTTTTGCAGGCCTCTCAAAACCCAAAAAAATTATTTTGACTATAAGCTCTTACAAACACTATGTCAAAATTCTCAATAACGATTCCGTGAACGCAATTCATTTTTCTAGGGCATGTTGCTACATATAAAGACCACCCAATTCAAAATTCAAAATAGCTTTCCAAGCCGTACAAAACCCAAAAAAATTATTTTGGGTTTAAACACTTACAGACAGTATGTCAAAATTCTCAATAACGATTTCCTCTACGCAATTCATTTTTCTAGGGCATGTTGCTACATATAAAGGCCGCCCAATTCAAAATTTAAAATATCTTTCCAAGGCGTACAAAACCCAAAAAAAACTATTTTGGGTATAAGCACTTACAGACACTATGTCAAAATTCTCAACAACAATTCCGTAAACGCAATTCATTTTCCTAGAACATGTTGCTACATATAAAGACCACCCAATTCAAAATTCAAAATAGTTTTCCAGGCCGTACAAAACCTAAAAAAAATTATTTTGGATATAAGCACTTACAGACACTATGTCAAAATTCTCAACAACAATTCCGTGAACGCAATTCATTTTCCTAGAACATGTTGCTACATATAAAGACCACCCAATTCAAAATTCAAAATAATTTTCAATTCCGTACAAAACCCAAAAAAAATTATTTTGAGTATAAACTCTTACAGACACTATGTCTATATTCTCAATAACGATTCCGTGTACGCAATTCATTTTTCTAGGGTATGTTGCTACATATAAAGACTACCCATAGCAAAATTCAAAATAGTTTTCCAGGGCGGACAATACCCAAAAAAAAAATTTTTTTTTAGTATAAGCACTTACAGACACTATAAAAATTCTCAAAAATGATGCCGTGTACGAAATTCATTTTTCTAGGACATATTGCTACATATAAAGACTACCCAATTCAAAATTCAAAGTGGTTTTCCAGGCCGTACAAAACCCAAAAAAAATTATTTTGGGTATAAGCACTTACAGATGCTATGTCAAAATTTTCAATAACGATTCCGTGAACACAATTCATATTTCTAGGACATGTTGTTACATATATAGACTACCCAATTCAAAATTCAAAATACTTCTCCAGGCCGTACAAAACCCAAAAAAAAATTATTTTGGGTATAAGCACTTACAGACACTATGTCAAAATTATTAATAACGATTCCGTGTACGCAATTCAACTTTCTAGGGTATATTGCTACATATATAGACTACCCAATCCAAAAGTCAAAATAGTTTTTCAGGCCGCACAAAACCCAAAAAAAAATTATTTTGGGTATAAACACTTACAGACACTATGTCAAAAGTCTAAAAAACGATTCCGTGAACGCAATTCATTTTTCTAGGACATATTGCTACATATAAAGACCACCCAATTGAAAATTCAGAATAGTTTTTCAAGGCGTACAAACCCAAAACAATTATTTTGGGTATAACAATCCCGTGTACGCAATTCATTTTTCTAGGGCATGTTGCTACATATTAAGACTACCCAATTCAAAATTTATAATAGTTTTCGAGGCCGTATAAAATTTAAAAAAAAAATTTGCACTCGAAAATTGAATTGCATACACGGAATCGTTATGGCAATTTTGACATAGTGTCTGTAAATGCTTATACTCCAAATAATTTTTTTTTGGGTTTTGTACGGCCTGCAAAACTATTTTGAATTTTGAATAAGGTTGTCTGTATATGAAGCAACATGCCATACAAAAATGAATTGCATACACGGAATCTTTATTGAGAATTTTGACATAGTGCCTGTAAGTGCTTATACCCAAAATAATTTTTTTTTTGGGTTTTGTACGGCCTGGAAAACTGTTCTGAATTTTGATCTGGGCAGTCTTTATATGTAGCAACATGCTCTAGAAAAATGAATTGCCTACACGGATTCGTTATTGAGAATTTCGACATAGTGTCTGTAAGAGCTTATACTCAAAATAATCTTTTTGGGTTTTGTACGGCCCGGAAAACTATTTTTAATATTGAATTGGGTGGTCTTTATATGTAGCAACATGCCCTAGAAATATGAATTGCGTACACGGAATCGTTATTGAGAATTTTGACATAGTGTCTGTAAGTGCTTATACTCAACATAATTTTTTTTGGGTTTTGTACGGCCTGGAAAACTATTTTGAATTTTGAAATGGGTGGTCCGTATATGTAGCAACATGCCCTTGAAAAATGAATTGCGTACACGGAATCGTTATTGAGAATTTTGACATAGTGTCTGTAAGTTCTTATACTCAAAATAATTTTTTTTGGGTTTCGTACGGCCTGGAAAACTATTTTGAATTTTGATTTGGGTGGTCTTTATATGTAGCAACATGCCCTAGGAAAATGAATTGCGTACACGGAATCGTTATTGAGAGTTTTGGCATAGTGTCTGTAAGTGCTTATACTTACAATAATTTTTTTTGGGTTTTGTACGGCCTGGAAAACTATTTTGAATTTTGAATTGTGTAGTCTGTATATATAGCAACTTGCCCTTAAAAAATGAATTGCGTACACGTAATCGTTATTGAGAATTTTGACATAGTGTCTGTAAGTGCTTATACTCAAAATAATTTTTTTTGGGTTTCGTACGGCCTGGAAATCTATTTTGAATTTTGAATTGGGTGGTCTTTATATGTAGCAATATGCCCTCGGAAAATGAATTGCGTACACGAAATTGTTATATAGAATTTTGACGTAGTGTCTGTAAGTGCTTATACCCAAATCGTTTTTTTTTGGTATTGCACGCCTTGGAAAGCTATTTTGAATTTTGAATTGGGTGGCCTTTGTATGTAGCAACATGCTCTAGAAAAATAAATTGCGTACACGGAATCGTTAATAAGAATTTTGACATAGTGCCTGTAAGTGCTTTTACGCAAAATAATTTTGTTTGGGTTTTGTACGCCTTGGAAAGCTATTCTGAATTTTGAATTGGATGTTCTTTGTATCTAGCAATATGCCCTAGGAAAATGAATTGCGTACACGGAATCGTTATTAAGAATTTTGACATAGTGCCTGTAAGTGCTTTTACGCAAAATAATTTTTTTTGGGTTTTGTACGGTCTGGAAAATTATTTCGACTAGTAAATCGGTTAGTTTTTATGTGTAGAAATAGTCACAAAAAAAAACGAATCGCGTACATCGAATCGTTATGTAGATATCACGTTATAGTGCCATAACTCAAAATAGCTTTTTTTTTATCTTTGTACGACCTGGAAAACTATTACTATCAGTGAATCGGATAGTTCTTATGTGTAGAAATACGCACAAAGAAACGAATCGCGTACATCGAATCGTTATACAATAATGACAACGTAGTTGCGAATGTTCAAATACTCAAAATATATTTTTATATTTTTGGCTATTATGCTTAAATTTTACAATAGTAGCATGTTAGTAACGGTTTAGTTTTTAATTTTTTCTATATTGCATGAACTTTTCATTTGAATCATTGTAATAAATATTTTTGAATATTTGATTTGGTTCGCTGTAATGTTAATTCTATTGCTATAGTTTGTATTGCTATCTTCACATAGGTAAAATTATGTAGACATTTATTGCTTTCTATTTACACCTTAGCTAAGAATGGCTTAAAATTAGGTTAGGTGAAAATCTAACCTTACCTAACTTCATTTGCATTTGACTATTAGAAGGTACAACTTAGCATTTTAGTTAACTAACCTATAAAGGGTTTGAAAATAATATTAGAATCAACTGATTCTTGTTAAGAATCAACTTGATATTGACTGTTATGTTATAGTTGCTTTTATAAATGTGCAATAAAAATTTGTATCATACACTACACGAAAAATATAACCTCAATATAAACTTATGGAGGGAAGTTAGTATCTAAGGTAGATTTATAAGCACCTTATCTGGGATAAGGGGAATGCAAAAGATCTAACTTTATCTAAGTTCCTTAGTAGTAAAAAGAACACGTGTCCACAACTAAGATTATTTTAACTTAGGTTAGATTATCTTAGTTTTTGGGCAAATAGAAAGCAACACTTAATTTGTATAAAGTTAGCGATAACTTTTCCAGCGATGAGTTTTGAAAGACTGACATGCATGAAATTACGAAGAAGTTACAAATTACGCTTGCTGTCCCACTTACTCGAATCGCAATGCACAAAACACCATTATAAGCATAACATTAGATTATATTCATAAACGCCGAGGAAAACACTTTTGATGAGCGATAAAGTAAGAAAATTTAATTATAGACTTTATCAATATTTTTGGGAAGTTATTAAAGTGCAATCCATCACTAAAGGATACTCGTATTATTCACCACCAAATGCATTAGAATGGAAATTTTTAACCCTGTTTCAAGGAAGGAACATAGTTTTGATATTCAAAAATTGAAGTATTAATTACTTATTTTTTTCTCTAATTTTGGTGCAAACCATCGCTACAGAATACTCGAATTAATCACCACCAAATCCACCAAATTGCACATTTTCAACCCCATACCAAGGAAAGAATGTGGTTTTTATAGCGTTAAAAGTAGAACAATTAATTATTTACCATTTTTTTAAATTGTGGTCCACACCATCACTAAATGGCACTTGTGTTAATCGCCACTAAATGCATCAACTTGCAAATTTTCAAAACCCGTATCGAAGAACCAACATAGTCTTGATAGAGTCAAAAGTTGAAAACTTACCTTTTTCTCAGTCGTGGTGCAAACCATCGCTAGAGGGCACCAGAATACAAATTTTCAAGCCTGAATCCAAAAAGAAACGTATTTTAATAGAGTAAAAATTTTAAAAAAATGTTATTTATTTTTTCGCAATTTTGGTGCAAACCATCTCTACATACTCATATTAATCACCATCAAATGCACCGGAATACAAGCTCGTATCAAAAAAGGAACATAGTTTTTCTCAATTTTGGTGCAAACCATAGCTACGGGGTACTCGTATTAAGCACCACCAAATGCGCCAAATTCCAAATTTTCAATCCCGTACCGAAGAACGGACATAGCTGCGACTCGCGGCATATCACGGACCGCATGTAAATCCTGCATGTAAAAAATAGTGATAAACCGCCAGGTGCGCATGTTTGTATTGTTATGTGCTGCAGATGCCGCATAATTGTAGTTATCGAGAACGGACGCGTAAGAAAAGTATTTTTTCCCGACTCCAAAATTATCAAACAAAAGACAGAACGCAATTTCTTGTCCAGGGTTTTGAAACCTTATGTTTCGGTAAAATGGTTGTTTTCCAACGACATTCCAACGCCGGTATGGCGGCTTCTTCATACGCGTCCGCCGGGTCTAAAGCTATAAGACTTCGATAGACGGGACTCTAACCGAAACAACGCGACGTATTGTGAACTTTTATCTCCCGGGCAATAAAAGCTCCGCATCTTGCGTAGATGTGGGTCACTCATCTCACCGACCGATAACATTAGAATAATATGAGACTCACGTGTAAACACTAGTTGGATTATGATAAACATTGAGATACACTCAAACGCCAGTCCCACTACCCCAAGAGAACCTTGGTTACGATGAGGGTGGGGTACAAAATCCGTGAATGAATATTTGAAAAGCGCAAATTAGTGTGCGTCGAATGCAGCAGTACCGATTGATTTTGCTCCTAGAAACGGATACTTTACTCTTGTGCCGAGTAGGTTTCTTAGGTGGGTTTTCAGAGAAGGAGTGAGGTACAAAATCCGTGAGTGAACATTTGAAAAGCACAAATTAGTGTGCTTCGAATGTAGCAGTACCGACTGATTCTGCGTGTGGAAACGGATACTTTACTCTTGTGTCGAATAGGTTTAGCGGGTGGTTTTTTAGAGAAGGGCTTGGGTACAAAATCTGTGAATGAATATTTGAGAGGCACAAATTAGTGTACTTCGAGTGTCGCAGTACCGATTGATTCTGCTCGTGGAAACGGATACTTTATTCTAGTGCCGAGTAGGTTTCGTGGGCAGTTTTTCAGAAAAGTGGTGGGGTAGGAATTTCGTGAGTGAACATTTGCGAAGCACAAATTAGTGTGTTTCGAATGTAGCAGTACTGCTAGTGCAAACGACCTTACTCTTGAACTTAATCGTGGTAAATGTAATTCGCCGTTGTTTCAAGGGGAATAAATCTATTTAGCTGCTTGCTTTGGACGGCACAAATTAGCACAAATTCTGGCCGTTGTATTTATACCTTTTTTTTGGTTTTTCATTTTTTGCCTGTGGTCCTGCTAGCTTAATATTAAACTAGCAGCGCCATGATTTTTTTGTATTAATGCACAAATTAGAACAAAATAAGCAATAAATAATGCAATAGGTCTGAATTGATTCTGTTGATTTGGTCCTGCCAGCTTAACAGAGGTAAAAATTAATTACTTAGCTTTTTCTCAATTGTGGTACAAACAATCACTAGAGAACACTCGTGTTAATCACCACTAAATACACCAGAATACAAATTTTCAAGCCTGTTGCCAGGAAGAAACATTGAATAGAGTTAAACGTTGAAAAATCATTTATTTACATTTTCGCAATTTTGGTGCAAACCATCACTCAGTGTACTCATATTAATCACTACCAAATGCACAAGAATGAAATTTTTCAAGCCCATATCGAAGAAGAAACATACTTTTGATATTCAAAAGTTGAAGTATTAATTATTTATTTTTTCTCAATTTTGGTGCCAACCATAGCTACGCGGTACTCGTATTAATCACCACCAAAATGCACCAAATTCCAAAATTTCAAACCCGTATCGAAGAACGAACATAGTTTTGATAGAGTCAACGTTGAAAAATTAATTGCTTAGCTTTTTCTCAGTTGTGGTACAAACAATCACTAGAGGGCGCTCGTGTTAAACACCACTAAATACACCAAAATGCAAATTTTCAAGGCTGTATCCAGGAAGAAACATTGTTTCAATAGAGTAAAACGTTGAAAAATCATTTATTTACATTTTCGCAATTTTGTGCAAACCATCCCTACAGGGTTCTGGTATTAATCACCACCAACTGCGCCAAAATACAAATTTTCAACCCTGTATTCAGAAAAAACCTAGTTCTAATAGAGGTTAAAGTTGAAAATTAATTATTTACTTTTCTCAATTTTGGTGCAAACCGTCGCTACTGTGTACCACCCTTATTGATCACCACCAAATGCATCGGAATTCAAATTTTCAAACCTGTATCGAGGAAGCAACCTAGTTTTGATAATCAAAGGTTGAAGTATTAATTATTTACTTTTTCTTAATTTTGGTGCAAACGATCGCTACAGGGCACTCGTATTAATAATCACCACGAAATGCATCAGAATTCAAATTTTTAAGCCGATATTCAGGAAGGAACAGTATTGTTAGGGTAAAAAGCTGAAAAATTAACTATTTACTTATTTGCAATTTTGATGCAACCATTGCTACAATGTACTCGTATTAACTACCAGGAAAGGCACCGGAATGCAAATTTTAAGCCTGTATCGAGGAAGCAACATAGTTTTGATAATCAAAAGCTGAAAAATTAACTATTTACTTTTTCGCAATTTTGGTGCAAACTATCGCTACAGGGTACTAGCATTAATCACCACCAAATTCACCACATTGCAAATTTTCAAGCCTGTGCCAAGGAAGAAATATAGTTTTGATAAAGTCAAATGCTGAAAAATTGATCATATATTTTTTCGCAATTTTTTTTTGTAAACCGGCGCTATAGGGTACTCAAATTAATCACCACCAAACGCACCAGAACGCAATTGTTTAAACCCGCGTCGAGGAAGAAGCATAGTTGTGATAGAGGTGGAGTTAAAAATTTAATTATATACTTTTTTCGCAGTTTCGGTGCAAGTCAATGCTACCAGGTACTCGTATTAATCACCACCAAATGCACCAGAACGCGAATGTTCAAGCTCGTATCGAGGAAGAAACTAGTTCTAATAGAGATGATGTTGAAAATATAATTATATACTTTTTTCGCAGTTTCGGTGCAAATCAATGCTACAAGGTACTCGTATTAATCACCGCCAAATGCACCGGAATACAAATTTTTAAACCCGTAGCGAGGAAAGAACATCGTTTGGTAGAGTCAATAATTGTAAAATTAATGATTTATCTTTTTCGGAATTTTGATGTAATCCGTCACAACTGGGTGCTCAAAATAATCACCTCAAAAGCACCATAATGCATATTTTCATTCGTGCATCGAGAAATGAGCATAGGTTTGATAGATGAGAAAGTTGAAAAATTATTTATATATTTCATTTGCAATTTGGGGAAAACCATCGCTACACAATACTCGTATTAATCACAACCAAATACACCAGAATGTAAATTTTCAAGCCCATACCAAGGTAGGAACATTGTTTTGTAGAGTCCATATTGCTAAAATAGTGATTTATCTTTCGTATTAATCCGTCACAATCGCATGCTACCAAAATAATCACCTCGAAAGCACCGATAGACATAATTTTATCGTAGCAGAGTAAAGCATGGTTTGTAGATAAAATTGAAATTATTTAGCTTGTTTCGCAATTTTGGTGCAAACTACCAATGCAGGTTACTCGAATTAATCACCACCAAATGTACCAAAATGCAAATTTTTGCGGTATCGAAAAACGAACGATGTTTTGATAAAGTCAAAAGTTGTAAAAATTAATTATTTATTATTTTCACATTTTTGGTGAAAACCGTCGCTACAGAGTGTACTCGAAATTAATCACCCACCAAATGCACCAGAATTTTTATGCGGTGCAAATTGTTAATGCGACAAAATACGATATCATGTTTTATAAAGTAAAAGTTGTAAGAATTAATTATTTATTAGTTTCAATTTGGTGAAAACCGCGTAGGTTTCAAATAATCACACAAAGATTTATAATGCTAACTTCCGTCGTCGCTGACAGTCGCGTCTGCGCAGAGTGAATACGGAAGTGCGCGAGTGTCAAAAGCGGGGATTAAGACACGAGACCGAGACCAGGCAACAACTATCTGAGTGGTGTGTGTTTTTTCTTTAGAAATAGGTATGTAGGTTCCATGTACCTTACCTTTGTTGTAACTGGTACCTTATCTCCTTCCGCCCCCTACGAGTGTAATAAAAGTTACGTGACGGATGGATGGCAATTTGGTGATTAACATGGCGTAACCCAACTTAACCACCGCTGGATCCTAAGATTAAGTTCCGAGATACCCATCACGTGAGTAATTTGATTTTGCTTAAATTATGCATGTAAATTTGACTTAGCGATTGCATCACCCGGTAAAACGTGGTCGGTATATGTTACAAAATGGCGAGTAAATATGGCGCGAAAAGGTAACAATTCGAGCCTCACGTTGGGCGCCATTGTTATCTTTTTGCGGCATATTTACCCGCCATTTTGTAACATATACTTACCACGTTCTACCGGGCGATGCAATCGCTATCTGAGTCAAATTTACATGCACAATTTAACTAAAATCAAATTACTCACGTAATGGGTATCTCGGAACTTAATCTCAGAATCCAGCGGTGGTTAAGTTGGGTTACGCCATGTTGATCACCAAATTGCCATCCGTCCGTCATGTAACTTTTACTACACTCGTAGGGCGTCGGAAGGAGATAAGGTACCACGTGCAACAAAGGTAAGGTACAGGAAACCTACATACCTATTTCTAAAGAAAAACACACATCACTCAGATAGTTGTTGCCTGGTCTCGGTCTCGTGGCTTAATCCCCGCTTTCGATACTCGCGCACCTCCGCATTCACTATGCGCAGACGCGACTGTCAGCGACGACGGAAGTTAGCATTATTAATTTAAAAAAATACGCGGCAGTTAACTTATAAATTATATCTAAATCTAAAACATGATACATTGCCATTTTGGCATGTAACAAAACAAATTTTCATTCCTGCATCGAGGAATGAACCTAGGTTTGCTAGATGTGCAAGTTGAAAAATTATTTATATACTTCTTTCGCAATTACTTCTTTCGCATTTTTTGTGCAAACCAACCCAACAAAATACTCGTATTAATTACAACCAAATGAACCAGAATGCATATTTTCTAACCCGCATCGAGATAGAAGCATACTTTTAAGAGAGTGAAATGTTGAAAAAATAAATATTTACATTATTTATAATTTTGGTGCCAATTTTCAAGGCCGTATCGAGGAAGAAACATACGTTTGATACGAATGAAAGTCGAAAAAATAATTATATACTTCTTTCACAATTTTGGTGCAAACCATCGCTGTAGAGTACTCGTATTAATCACCGCCAAAGCCACCAGAATGCAAATAATCAAGCCCATACCGAGGTAGGAACATAGTTTTGATAAAGTTAAAATTAATTATTTACTTTTCTCAATTTTGGTGCAAACCATCTCTACAGGATACTCGTATTGATTACAACCACATGTACCAAAATTCAAATTTTCCAACCAGTATCGAGGTAAGAACGTAGTTTTAATAGAGAAAAAGTTGAAAGATTAATGTTTTACTTTTTCTCGCATTTTTGGTGCAAAGCATCGGTGCAAATTACTCGAATTAATAACAATCAAATGCACCAGAACTCAAATTTTCAATCCCGTATCGAGGAAGAAACATACATTAGATGGAGATGAAAGTTAAAAAATTAATTATATATTTTTTTCGCAATTATGGTGCAAATCAACACCTCAGGGTACTCTTAATAATCACCACCAAATGTACCAGAATGCAAATTTTTAAGCCGATATTGAGGAAGGAACATATTGTTGGTAGAGTAAGAAGTTGAAGAATTAACTATTTACTTTTTTTCGCAATTTTGGTGCAAACCATCGCTACTGGGTTCTGGTATTAATCACCACCAAGCGCATCAAACTTTAAATTTTCACGCGTGTATTCAGTAAAAGCCTACTTTTAATAGAGCTTAAAGTTGAAAAATTAATTATTTACTTTTTCGCAATTTTGGTGCAACCCATCGTTACAGTGTACCCGTATTAATTACCACCAAAAGCACCGCAATGCAAATTTTTAGCCTGTATCGAGGAAACAGCATAATATTTATAGTAAAAAGTTGAAGTAATAATTATCTAATTTTTTTGGTGCAAACCTTCCTACAGTGTACTCGTATTAATTACTACCAAATGCGCCGGAACGCAAACTTTCGAGCCTGATAATTAAAAGTTAAAGTATTAATCGTTTATTATTTTTTTTCAATTTTGGCGCAAACCAGCGCCACGGTACTTGTATGGATCGCCACCAAATTCACCAGAAAGCAAATTTTCAAGCCGATATTGAGGAAGGAATATAACTTTGCTAGTGTAACAAGTTGAATTAACTGTTTACTTTTTCGCAATTTTGGTGCAATCCATCGCTACAGGATTCTCGTATTAACCACCAGCAAATACCGCAGAATACAGATGAGCCCATATAGAGGAAGAAAGATAGTTTTGATAGGATACTAATGTTAAACAATTAATTATTTGCTTTTTTCACAATTTTGGTGCAAACAATCGCTACAGGGTTCTCGTATTCATCACCACGAAGTGCACAAAAATTCAAATGTTCAAACTTGTATTCAGAAAAAAAAGCTACTTTTAATAGAGGTTGTTACGTGCCAAGGGTCACTTAAACATTGTTAGTAGTTTAGTTTTAATACACGGAAGTTTCGCGGCATAATTTCAAATACGCGGTGCGCGAGAATTTTAAATAGACTAAGCGTGTACTTCCGTACGTCATAGTAGTGAGTTTGCGCAGATCGCACAACACTAGAGGGGTAGATGAATACTAAAAAATAAGTGGGTAGTTTTCCGGTTCTTTCGCGAGAACGTGGCTTTTTACCGGGTATCGTCGAGTTAAGTGCTCATTTTTGTCTCTGGTAACGTATCGTTAGGGTTACCTATGTAGTTCCCTGTCTAATTATCTTTTGTTTGTCTACCTCATACCTTTTCCTGTCCAATCCCTACATAGGTAAGACATCTGCCGCCACCTAGGCATACCGATCTTCACGTCTGTGGATGAAGGCCTCATGTCTACCTTAGCTGGCCGGAGCTAATCCGTACGCATTTGAGAGCGTCGACGTGTCATCTCTAATTCCTCCGGGAGGAGCCCCGACTGGTACTTTGGTTTTCTAACGATGCACATTTAAAACTTGTCCATGACATAGTTGTGAATCAACAAATTTACCAAAAGTACCACCTACTAAATCCTTATATGCTAACCTGACAAATTACATTTCTAAATCGGGTTAGCTTTTTCACTTAAATTTCAGAAAAAAATAATTCCCACGTCTGGTCATATATACCACACGT
This sequence comes from Platerodrilus igneus, assembly GCA_036346225.1. Taxonomy (NCBI): domain Eukaryota; kingdom Metazoa; phylum Arthropoda; class Insecta; order Coleoptera; family Lycidae; genus Platerodrilus; species Platerodrilus igneus. The sequence continues at coordinate 1,037,982 of JARFIW010000565.1, forward strand.
TAGGACGATAAAAAGATAAGACAAGATCTCAAATAGTTGTTAAAGATAGTCGATAAGATAATGATATTAAGCTTAAGTTGTTATCCTCAAAGGTAATGAATAAGATGACGGTATTAAGCTTTAGTTATTATTTGAGATACTCGATAAGATAACACGATATTAAGCTAAAGTGATTATAAGAGATAGTAGGTAAAGTAACATGAATTCAAACAAAGGTTATTACTAAAGATAACCGGTAAGATAACGCGAAATAACTCGAAGTCATTCCTAACGGTAGTCGGTAAGATAACGAGAAATTAAACCAAAATTATTACTAACGGTAATCAGTAAGATAACGAGACTAAACTAAAGTTATTACTAAAGGTAATCGGTAAGATAACGATATTAAAACTAAGGGTATTGTCAAAGATAATAAAGAAGACAAAGATATTGGCCTAGTTATTACCCAAGACAATGAATAACAACAATAGAGTGGCTCCAGTAGAGCCGTTTAAATGAGATTGACTCGTGCCCTCTAAAAAGAGAAACCTGTGAAGCAGATCCGTTTGCAATAAACGGCACGAGAGACCGGCAAAGACATTTGGGTGCATTCCTGCACCCGGCGATAATCGATATCGGTGATACAATCACCCGATACCCACACGATATATCGACATATAGATATAAACACATGCACTCACACATTCACACACTCATACATACCTTCACTGCCAGAGCCCATGCACTGACAGCGGCACCGCATGACCCCACGAAAGATTCGCAGAGACATGGTCCAGGTGTCTGTGAAAACTTCCCGCGCAACCACACGGTGACTAACAGAAATGAAAAGGCAGTAGAGAAACAGGAACGGTAAAAAAGAAGGAGGTTGGTTTTTTGGAATGCATAAGAGACACTTCCAGGTAGAAGAAAGTAGAGGAAGGGCTCGCATTGAGCAAAAGCGACAGAGGGAAAGGTGGATAGCAAAGCGCTACTCAACCAACCAGTGTGGTCAGTAGCTCGGAATGAGGGAACATCATTCTTATGTGGCAGACGGGTGTTCCGGGACAAGAACAGGTCCACCGAAAGAAGAATAAGGCATAGCGGAGATAGCGGGTTAAGAAAAAGTATAGTTTTTGGACAAGCGTCCAAGAGAAGGTAGAGAGTTGTCCCTATTAAACACAGCGCAGTCTGAAGGACCACCTGCGATATTAATCCGACAAGATAAGGTATCATATATGTTAACATTCACTAGGCTCCTAAGAAAACTAGTACGATCATTTTCCTAACGAGTGCTTCGACTACGATAAGAAAATCAGACAAAGGTAGACAAAAGTTGACACAACAACTTAAAGGTATCATTACAGATACAAACACACAAAACAAACTGTTTTAAGGTAGTATTTCAAATTGGTAGCACCCTAAACACACACAAAAGCCCAATTATAAGCAGTTAAATACAGATACACTGTCCCCATATGTTAAAACAACCGAGAATTTAATAAGATAACATTAAGAAGCAATAGCACCTCACCACAAAGTTCAATAAAAAACAATGAAAAAAAATGTTTATAAGTTATGTAGATTTAATAGAAAAAGAAAGAAATAATGATGTAGTATAATGTAGGCAACTGCAATAATTCAGAAGAAAAACACACGGAATAGGTAGTCCTAGTTTTTGCAACTGCGAATATGAACTATTTCTTACAAAGGCATAGGTCATGACTCCTATGTTGGCCCAAAGAAAAAATCATCCACTCAATATCAGCTAAAACCAATCATAAAAATTCAATGAGTTATTTCAACCAAAGTTACGACAATTACCACACAATTAAACCATATAAGAGAAATACTAAAGACTGAACAGTATGTAGTAGGAAAAGTTGAAGGGTTAATTAAATGAAACGACAGAGTTATCTTGGGGGGGGGGGTGTAGAGAATGAAGTGATATATAAGTAACGGTATGGTCAAGGAAAAGTCAACCAAAAGAAAAGGGTTTAAGGTAAATGAGTTAAACGTATAAAACGTAGGTGTATAAGAGAAGGAATAAGTAATTAAAGTTAACTAATTGATGGTGAGAACAAAAAAATATTAGGTAAATAGTGAGGAGCATGGAACATGAAAAACTGAAGTAGCATTTGGGTCAGCAGAGAATGGCTTAAGGTCTTTAATATGCCACCTGCCTTGGCGTTTTCCTTCAGCATCCTGAAGTTCGTAGATAAGGGGACTAATAACACGAGTGACCTTACAGAGAATAAATTTAGGGGCTAATTTTGAAGAAAATTTCTTAGATTCATCAGATAAGACATCATTCTTTTTCCAAACTTGTTCGTCCAAGGCGAAGGAAATATTTCGTTTACGTAAGTTATAATGGTCCTTGCTCTTTTCATAAGCTTTTAACAAATTTTTTCTAACGTCGTTAAAGATAGAAGGCAATGACTGTTGGTCTTTGTCCCAACGTACTTTATCGTCAAATTCAATTACGTTAGTATCGTCAGGCACTAAACCATAGTAACTCCCATCGATTGGGGTATATCTTCCAAAAACAAGAAATGACGGAGTGAATTGGGTTGCTTAGTGTTTAGATGTACGCAAAGCTTGAGCAATTTCAAAGATATGTTCATCCCATGTAGTATGGTCTGAATTAATATAGGAAGAGATAGCGGTAATTAAAACTCGATTTACTCTTTCGGTAGGGTTTACTTGGGGGTGATATTTTGCGTTAAACCAAATTTTTTGTACCTTGTAACTTTTAACGAAATTCTGAAAATCTTTAGAGATAAATTGTGCACCATTGTTACAAAGAATAATCTGTGGGACACCAAAGATAAGAAAGACATTTTGTTCTAGGAATTTAATTATAGCAGCGGAAGTAGCTTTACGTAAGGGTTGCACCATAACAAATTTAGAAAACCAATCGGTAACGACTAAAAGATATTGATTACCTCTTTTCGATCGGGGGAGAGGTCCTAATAAGTCAAGCGATATTAATTGAAAGGGATAAGATACACGCTTAAAGTTACCCATTAAACCAGGGCGAGCGTCTTGTGAACTCTTATGGGAGCCACAAATTTTACAGCTCTTAATATAGCGACAAACAGATTGCTTCAGTGTGGGCCAGTAATATAATTCAGATATTTTAGCGAGAGTTTTTGTAACACCAAGGTGTGCAGCTATGGGATCATGTGACATAATTTGAGCACCTCACTGCGATTTGCAGTGGGCACGACCAGTTTCCATTCAGGGATATTCGATATTTTTTGCGGAGACGAAGATACAAATTTATATAGTCTATTATTAGTTACCCGAAAGGTAGGAAATTTGTCGGGGTTATCGGAAACTTTTTTAATCATATTGAGGTACCAGGTATCCAGAATTAAATTTGGAAGGTTAAGAGAAACGACATCACGAGATAAGGCATCAGGTACGATATTTAATTTGCCAGGCCTATGCCTAACATCAAAAGTGAATTGAGATATACGCAAGTTCCATCTTGCCAAACGACCTGCGGGCTGTTTCAAGTTATTAAGCCACGTGAGAGCTGCACAATCAGTGATTACGGTAAAGTGTGTACCTTCGACATATCCTTTAAATTTCTCGATGCCAAAGATAACGCCCAATAATTCTCGTTCGGTAGCAGAGTATTTTTGTTCGGCAGAAGTTAAGGCACGACTCGCATAAGCGATTGGATGTTCTAAACCATTGCTTACCTGGAATAACATTGCGCCTAAACCAGTAAGTGAGGCATCGGTTTGTATAAAAAACTTTTCATCGAAATTTGGAGAGATTAAGATGGGATTCTAAATTCCACTCGATAGTTTGGGATTTCTTTTTATTTTTAATTAAAGCGGTAATGGGTGCAGATGTAGTTGAAAGGTTGGGTAGAAAGATGCGATAATAGCTAATCATTCCAATTAAACGTTTGATTTCGGTAACGGTTTTAGGTGTTTTAAATTTAGTAATAGCATCAACTTTAGCAGGATCTGCTCGTAGGCCAGTCCCATCGATAATAAAACCAAGAAATGTGAGGGACGAACAACAAAATTGACACTTTTCCCAGTTTATCTTAAAACCTGCTGCGTTTAAACGTTCTGCAACTTCATTTAATGTGGCGATATGTTCATCAAAGGAACTTGAGATAACTAAGATATCATCTAAAAATACAAAGGCACGTTCCTGGTGTAAGATAGGACCTAACGTTTGATCCATAGTACGTTGTAAAGTTTGTGGAGCGTTACAGAGACCAAATGGCAAAAAATTATATTCGAAAAGACCTCGGCCTGGAACACAAAAAGCAGTTTTTTGACGAGAAGATAGGTCGAGAGGTATCTGATAAAAAGCTTGTCTAAGATCGATAGATGAGATAAGTTTTGCGTTACGAAGCCGGCTTAAAATAGAGTCTGTTCTAGGTAAAGGATAAGCGTCAGAAACAGTCACGGAATTCAACTTCCTGCCGTCAAAACAGACACGCCATTCGTCATTCTTCTTCCGAACTAGTAATACGGGAGACGTCCACGGTGAATTTGAGGGAGAGATAACACCAGATTCTAACATTTTGTCTATTTCAGCATGTAAATGCTTTTGTAATGCAGGCGATAAGGGATATTGATGTTGCTTAAAAGGAAGGGCATCACCTGTAGAGATAACGTGTGTTGCCGTCGTAACGCAACCAAGTTCGGAGGTATAAAGTTTGCGAAATTTGTCGATTGTAGCGTTAAGAGTTATACTTTGGGAATCAGTAAGAGAAATTTTGTTAGATATTCCTGTAGATGCACAGGAGTTCGTTTTAAGAGAGGTTTGCCATGAAAAATCCTGGAAATAAAGTGACAGATTAAAAAGTTTACAGAAATCAACACCTAGTAGAAAGGGATAAGCTAATGCAGGCACAATCAAAAATAAAACGTCACGTTCAAGAGATTCTACTCGAATTTTTAACTTAAGGGAACCGGTTACATGTATTTGATTATCGTCAGCCAAATTTATGGAAGTTTTTTCGGGAATAATTTGAATTTTGATATTTTGTTGAGATAATTGATGTAAACCTTCGTTATTTATAAGGGAACATGAGGAACCTGTATCTAATAAAGCAATTACATTTAAGGAACCTATTGAGATAGATAAGTGTGGACGGTTATCGAAGGGTTTTTTAACAAGTTGTGAAACGGCAGCAGTTTTTTTATGATAAAAGGAATTGACGGTTTGTAACCACTTAGACCACTCGGCTGGCGTAGTATAGCATAATTCCTCTAATGAAGTTAAGGCATTTTGTACATTAACAGTAGCGGTATTATTGTTAGATAAATTTAATGACGGTTCAACGTTAGAAGTAGTTTTATGATATGAGTTTATTGGCGTCTGGGTCCGTTGAATGATTGGTGATGAGGGCGATTTTGGATCCTTGAGATATTCACACCCTGATTTGAAATATCTCGACGGGAGTTTCCCGATACATTAGGATTACAGTTGGTACAGTTAGATTTGTAGATATTTGAGCGACCACAACCATAACAAAAAATATTTCTAGGGTATGTGCAGACATTATAGTTTTGTCCACTTCGCTTACAGTTCCAACAGGTAAGTGCGTTATTAGTAACGGTAGAAAGAACGTTAAGGGTAGATACTTTATGGGAAGCTCGAGCTTGGCAAGCTAAATCAGGTTCTAAAAGGCCAGATTGTTTCTCTGTGGGGGGGCGATATTTGTTAATTCTCGACTTCACTTCCTAAAGAGAACGACATAGGTCTTTAAAGTGGGCTAACGAAGAGATTTGCTGTAATGCCAAACGTTCAGAGAAATAGGGGTTTAAATTTCTAAGTAACTGATCGATAATTTCAGATTCTGAAGGTTTTTTGTCGAGTCTGCTATATAAAGCTTCTAATGAGGTAATAAAAGAAACAACATTTTTGTCAGGACTTTGGGTTCGGTTACGTATTTCGTTCCAAAGGTCGTTAATATAACCGTGAGGTAGGAAATCTCGTTTTAAACACGCAACTAACTCCTCCCAGGTAGAGATTTGGTCTCGTATGTTTCTGTACCATATTAACGCAGAGTCTGAGAACAAGTCACCTGCTGAGACAAATAGGTCCTGGTCGGTACACCCGCGAGAGATTTTGAAATCATTAATCCGGTCAAGAAAAGACGATAGAGAGACCTGCGAATCAAACCCTTGGAAAGTGAGACCCCATTTGTATACAGGTATAGATTTTCCTACAGGTTTGGGTGAAGCGAGTACGAGATTTGAAAAGGGTAACGATATATCTACGTCTGCATTTGGATTAAGTCTGTCAAGAACAATCCCTTCAAGTAATAATACTTCGGACAACAAACTTTGTTTAGCTTGGCTTGCTTGGTCGTCGTCATATAAGGATAATAATTCGATACGTTGTTTGACGTGCGTTATTCTCGAAGCCATTCTCCCTAACTCGATATCACTAACACCAGGATCTGTTCTATTTATTATACCAGATATATAGTCCAAAGAAAGTTTTATTTCAGATACGTTATAAGGCCAATCGCCAACGGGTTTCTTTAAGATAGCAATGCCTTTCGTTTCCTGGGCTAAAATGGCCCTGAGCTGAGATCTCCTGTCATTTTGATTACTAGCTGCAATAATATTCCTACACTCAAGCTCGTAAATTAATTCCAGCGATTTTAAATGTGAAACATTCATCCTGAATAGAATATTCGAGACACGATATATATAAAATATGCGATACTGACGCAGATCAGAAATTAAAAAAGCGTTACAGCTACTTTAAGTTAGTACGATACGGTATTTAACGGTGAAAACTTATTAGGAACGTCACCGGTAAAGAATAATATGCAAATGTTAACACGTTAATTAATCAAAACACTAAAGAAACACATTTAAAACTATATGCGAACAAGGTTAGTATTTAACAAGGGATATCTCCTTGATAAGTTACAAAAAAAACCCTCCAAAATAGAGAAACATATAGGTAAGGTATTATTTTAACAGATAAAACGAGGCTATTAATGTAGCATTCTCAAAAGATATTCTAGAGATCAAATCGTTACGTTAAATTTTTTTTTTTTTTTATTATTTACAGCAAGGGTTATATTTTAACTGAGATAAGGTAAATAATTGTTATAATAAACGGTATTTAAGACGTGCAATTACTTAAAATATTTATTTATTGTACTTACTTGGAAAAAGTGGGGTTAGTATACATCCTTGTAAAAATTTGAAGTTTTATATAGACACTAACACATATTTTCAGATAACTGACACATATTTTAGATAACTGCAGTTATGAACTTCATTTTAAAATTACAATAAGGTAAATAGATTAGCATTTTTTTAGATAAAAGGTATATATCACAATAACAAAGTGACGATTTTCAATTACAAGCGCTATCTGTCAATTTAGGAAAATTTCTGGGGAATTTTCGCAAGATACCAACATGAAATTAAAAATTCACAGATATCTTAGTGAACATAGATAATGAAATTTATTGAAATGATTTAGATGAAAAAGCTTGTTTAAACATTAATTTATTCATTCCATAGGTATATGGGAATTGTACCACCTAAAAAACACACGTTGGACAGCCAAATTCTTACATTCGCGCCGTGGTTACATATATAAATAATACATAAATAAATAAATGCAACCCCGGAAGCGAGGTTTAATAGACACTATCAGCAGTTGGCAGCGCTAATTCTTATACAGATTTGGGCGCGGTCAACTACTAATGACGTGCCAGATATTGCGTAATACTACGAAAATTTCCATAATTCAAACACAAAGAATAAAGCACACAAATTAAGTAAAGGATTACTTACATCAGAAATCCTGCCTTCGCCCGAAGTTGCGCTCGGGTAGGCCTCTAGCCAAGTCCAGTCGGGGCTCCTCCCGAAGGAATTAGAGATGACACGTCGACGCTCTCAAATGCGTACGGATTAGCTCCGGCCAGCTAAGGTAGACATGAGGCCTTCATCCACAGACGTGAAGATCGGTATGCCTAGGTGGCGGCAGATGTCTTACCTATGTAGGGATTGGACAGGAAAAGGTATGAGGTAGACAAACAAAAGATAATTAGGCAGGGAACTACATAGGTAACCCTAACGATACGTTACCAGAGACAAAGCGAGCACTTAACTCGACGATGCCCGGTAAAAAGCCACGTTCTCGCGAGAGAACCGGAAAACTACCCACTCATTTTTTAGTATTCATTTACCCCTCTAGTGTTGTGCGATCTGCGCAAACTCACTACTATGACGTACGGAAGTACACGCTTAGTCTATTTAAAATTCCCGCGCACCGCGTATTTGAAATTATGCCGCGAAACTTCCGTGTATTAAAACTAAATTACTAACAATGTTTAAGTGACCCTTGGCACGTAACAAGGTTAAAGTCGAAAAATTAAGTATTTACTTTTTCGCAATTTTGGTGCAAACCATCCCTACAGTGTACTCGTATTAATCATTTCTGTATCGAGAAATGAGCATAGGTTTGATAGATATGAAAGTTGAAAATTTAATTATACACTTCTTTCGCAAATTTTGGTGCAAAACCTTTGCTACAGGGTACTCGCATTAATCACGACCAAATGCACCAGAATGCAAATTTTCAAGCCCATACTGAAGTAGGAACATAGTTTTGTTAGAATTAAAAGTTGACAAATGAATTATTTACTTTTTCTCAATTTTGGTGCAAACCATCCCTACAGGGTACTCGTGTTAATTACAACCACATGCACCAAAATGCAATTTTTGTAACCAGTATCGAAGAAGGAACATTGTTTCAACAGAGTGAAACTTGTAAAATTAATTATACTTTTCGTAATTTTGGTGCTAACCGTACAGGGTGCTCGAAATAATCACCCCTAAAGCACCAGAATGCAAATTTTCTTTCCTGCTTCAAGAAATGAACATAGGTTTGATAGATATGAAAGCTGAAAAATTATTTATATACTTCTTTTGCAATTTTAGTGCAAACCCTCGCTACAGGGTGCTCGTATTAATCACAACCAAATAAATCAGAATGCAAACTTTCTAACCTTTATCGAGGTTGGAACATAGTTTTAATAGAGTAAAAAGTTGAAAAATTAATTTTTTACTTATTTTCGCAATTTTGGTGCAAAGCGTCGGTGTAGGTTACTCGAATTAATCAGACCACCAACTGCACCAGAATGCAAATTTTCACGCCTGTATTGAGGAAAGAACATAGTCTTCATAGAGTCAAAAGTTGAAAAATTAATTATTTCCTTTCTCCCAATTTTGGTGCACACCTTCGTTATAGGATTCTAACACTAATCACCACGAAATGCACCAAAATGCACATTTTCATGGGAGGATGGTGGAAGGAGCATAATTTTGATAGAGTCAAAAGTTGAAAAATTAATTATTTTCCTTTTTCGCAATTTTTGTGCGATTCATCGTTACAGGATACTCGTAGTAATCACCAGCAAATGCACCAGAATGCAAATTTTTAAGCCTGTATCGAGAAAGTAACATAGTTTTGGTAGAGTCAAACGTTGTAAAATTAATTATTTACATTTTTCGTAGTTTTGGTGCAAACTATCGTTACAATGTCTCCGTATTAATCACTACAAAATGTAGCAGAAAGCAAATTTTCAAGCCGATATTGAAAAGGAACATAGGTTTGCTAGAGTAATTGTGATGCAAAACATCGGTACAGGGTTCTCATATTAATCACCATCAAATGCAGTAGAATACAAATCAACCCATATCAAAGAAGGAAGATAGTTATGATAGGATAAAAATATTGTGTAATTAATTATTTACTTTTTCACAATTTTTGTGCAAATCATCATTACAGGGTACTCGTATTAATTATCACCATATGCACCAGAATCTAAGTTTCAATCCTTCGGTACATGGTTCTAGTATTAATCACCTCCAAATGTTCCAGAATGCAAATTTTCAAGCCCATATCGAGGTATGAAAATAGTTTTAATAGATTAAAAAGTTGAAAAATTAATTATATACTTTTTCTGAATTTTGATGCAAACACCGTTACATAGTATTCCAATTAATGCCCTTCAAATGCACCAGAATGCAATTTTCGAGCCGATATCGAGGTGGGAACGCAGTTTTGATAGAGTCAAAATTCATAAGTTAATTATTTATTTTTTCTTAATTTTGATGCAAACCATTACTACAGGGTACTCGAATTAATCACCTTCAAATGCACAGAATGCAAATTTATAATTACGTGTTGAATAAGGAACACTTTGGGCAGTGTTAACAGAATAAAATTTAATTATTTACTTTTCTCAATTTTGGTGCAAACCATCGTTAAGGGGTTTCATGTTAATCACCACCAACTACACTAGAAAGCAAGTTTTTAAGTCCGTATATATGAAGGGACATAGATTTGATCGAATCAAAAGTTGAAAATTTTTTTATCTATTACCTGCTCAATTTCATACTTTAGACCGTATCAAAGCTGTCTTCTATCGCATTTAGGAAAAAATTTTGCACTCGGGTGTGCCTGGGGGTGGCTAATATTGGTAACTTATAGGGATGGATCACATTTTAATAACTACCCATAGATCGTGTAAAACTCTATTATTAGTTTTCTGTCGTGTTCAACATAACAATTTTCACTCAGGTCTATTCGGGGGTGGTTAATATTGGAATCTTCTAGAGATCGATCGTACTCTAGTCACTTACCAGAAAACTGTGATTAAAGTCCATAATTAAATGTTCTTAGTTTGGGGCGTATCAAAATTATCTACCGTTGCATTTAGTAATCTGAAATTTTATACTCCGCTATACTTGGGAGTGGTTAATATTAGTATCTTATAGCGATAGATCGCACTTTAATAACTTCCCGAAAATAGGAAAAGATCTATAATTAATTATTCTTACTTTGGAGCTTATCAAAAATATCTTCCGTCGCGTTTAGGAATTTCAAATTTTAGCCTCTGATGTACCTGGGTGTGCTTAATATTGGTTTCCTATAGCGATGGATCGCATTTGAATAACTTCCCGCAAATTCTTAAAAAAATCTGTAATTAATTTTTTTTTGTTTAGACCCTATCAAAACTTTATTCCGTCGCATTTAGGAGTAGCCAGACAAAGGAAAGAAAAGGAAAGCAAGATAATAATTTCAAATTTCCTGTTGCTGTACCGTTGTCACAGTACTCCTTTAGCTCCCACTCCTAAGAGAGGGTATCACAGCACTCTTTTGGCGGCGCTGCAAGGTGATTTATTGTTGTGATCTCCCATTGCTCTTAAAAACTCCTCTGTTGGACGCCAATACCTACTGTGATCTCCGCTCGAAAAAATCCCACCTAGGACGTCAATACCTGCTATGAATTTCTACTCGAGCGCCAATATCTGCTATGATGCAAATTTAATGTCTACATACGCCTCGCAGTTAGCTCATCAAATACCAGAATACCCAAAATCACATACCACTAATGAGAGAAATACAAATATATTAAGTACTTACATTTGATTTTCTACTGCTCCACTCGAAGCACTATATTGGCCAGGAGGCGAGTTTTTTTACCTAAAAATTTTTTAATTTTGCCGAACCTTTACTAGTCCAAGCAAGACAGATCTTTAACGTACGTGGTAACACTCACACGGGATCTACAGTTTACCTCTCAACCGAACGAGGACGTACTTTTATGAAAAATGCTTGCCTAACATTTTTCAAGCAGTCTGTGTCGGGCACTAAATCCGAGATCTTGGACGTAGTAATCACACGCAAAATAAGTCATGTAGCCGCCTAGTATAATGAGTCTACAATATTCTTCTCAAAATAACATTTTAAATACACAATTCACAATTTTTTTCTACACTACTCTAATAAACAGTTTTTAAACACACCAGAGCTATTTATCAACAAATCTTTAATTAAATATTTTTATAAGAATTACTATTTATACAAGTTATTTTCTATTTAGAACCCTTTAAATAATCAGTCCTATCGAAAGTCATCTAATTTAATATCTCTGCTTTAATACCGTATTGAATCTGCTGAATTTAGTGTTTATTTTCTTTTTATGCGATCGCAAATTCTATACGTGAATTTGCAACCCCCAAATTAATTATTTTAGTTGTCCTTCTACAAAAAATCTACTATAAAGATTAAATTCTTTATCTAATAAAATCTTTTTGAAGTAACACTTAATTAACATTTTTCTAATAAAATAAACAAATTCAAAAATAGTTTACATATCTGATCTTTTCTAAAACAGCCAAGTGTCCTTTTGTGGTTTGCTTTTAAGTTACCATCCCAATATAACGATTACTTAATTTTTATAAACCAATACCAATCTCCATTATCTCTTAAAATCGTTTTAAGCTGTACAACCTCTATTTTTAAATTTTAGCAAATATTTAATGTTATGAGTCAAACTCAAGTCTTAAATTGCTTTATTAAACTGTAGACTTTCCATTCTTTTAAACAAAATGCTTGTTATTGTCTGTTTTAGGTTCGAAATTAATTGCTAACATATCTCAACTATATACAATAACATGCTCGTAATGGCGTTTTTTAACAAGTACTGATCGATTTCATGCTCCGCGCATTTTTTTAAAATATATAATCTCACTTCTTACGTCGGTTTTATTCGAACGGTCTCGTTGTTCTCGAACATTCTGGAAAACATTCAACGCAATGGACCGTTTGTTTGTAATTAATGCACTTTAATATTCGATATAAGACTAATTGAAAATTAACAATTATAGAGCTTCAAATTAATTAAAATTTACATTTTTATGTAGAAATAGGATCTTTGTTATCAGATATAAATGAAAATTCTTTTAAAATAAGCGTCCTGTTGACGCGTTTCACCCTAATCGGGACTAATTAAAACAGGAATAGCAAAGTTCTAATTTTTAACACAAACACTTTACTGGAAGTACAGCATCACCTACCTAGCTCAGAGTTTGTGCCTTCGTTGTTTCACTTGACATCGCAGGTTTTTGAGCCGAATCCCTTTCGTGCCGACTGTTGCTAAAAATACGCGATGTCAGGTGAAACAACACGAAGGCACAAATTGTGAGCTAGGTGATGCTGTGCTTCCCATAAGGTGTAAGTGTTAAAAATTACAACTTTGCTACTCCCCTTCTCATGGGCCCCAGTTAGGGCGAAACTTCTATTGAGTCAATTGCCAGTAATTCTTCTTACTTTGTATTAATTTAGTACTCATTAAATTTAAGTAACTTAATACTGCTATTCATTACATCTTCAGTTATTTGGTTTTCTTAATTGATATCTAGGTCGCTAATCGTAAGGCGCCGAAAATTTTAGATCATGCTTTCGTTTGGCATGTCTTGTAATTTTGGAGAAATATGATTTGTTTCCATTTTAGTATCATTAAGTAAAGAAAAAATTGCGAACTTCTCTACCAAACTGTTACAGCTAAAATGAGTTTAGTTTTGTCCTGAAGTGGCGAGGACTCTGTAACAATTTTAAGGGTACACCGGCTAACTGCGAGAGTGGGTTCCTACAACAAATAATAAAAATAATAGAAATAAACATTTGAAATGGCTAAAATACAAAAACTACGTTACAATAACCACTTACCTTGAAAGGCTTGTTCTATTGTCATAATTAAGGGACGTTAAACCGTCTTGTCTTAGCAATCCTATTCGATGTTTTTGTTACACGGATGACGGTTATTCTGAATGTTTCCTTTGCTTTTGGTTTCTTAAATTTATCACATTATACCATACCTTGTTCTACAACACTTTAATGACACTCATGAAATTTTGGTCATATTAAAGAAAATTGAAAAATGGAGGGCGTCTCCCACATACGACTTCATCAAAAGTGACTGGATATCCTTTCACAAATATGCCTATTTTTATCTACTTTATAAATAAATCCAAATAAAATTCAACATACACTTAGCCTCTATTAACATTAGATAAATACCACAAGAATACAAATACTTTTCTAAAAAATTTTAATTTTCTAACGCCAGACTGGACGTGTATTACTAAAAGAAAAGAAAACCTTAAAAAAAATTAAATTGATCACTTATACTAACACAAATTGTTGTAGTTGCCAATATTGATATACATGACATTCTAAATACAGAACTCAGTGCAATACCAACTTTTACTTTTCATCATTTGATTGTCCATTAAAAGTACTTAAAACAAACATACACCTGTTTTTAATTTTTCGAAATGTTTAAAATTCATTTCTTGTCAATATTGTACTTAAATTTAAAATGAAACGAGTTGCGTGGCTATTTCACAATTCAACAAAATAATTTTTTTCACATTCTGTTAATTTCCCACTACATTGATACAAACCATTTACAACTTATATTTAAAAGCTTAACTTTTTTTTTCGGGCTTGGTCATTACATAATTTTATGCATTCTTGTGATTCATGCTAAACGCAGTCAAAATTTCGTTCCCACAATCTAACATGTTAATTTGTGATTAAGCACAAGGTTATTGTACCATGAATTACCTAGAAGTCGCGTACTGTCATTATTTTCTGTATTATTGTTGTTATATGGTTGGGATAAACCAGAACTGTCTATTGTAAATTATCTTTCTATGGAAGCGCATACATAGCGTTTTGTAACATTTAGATCTGTTTTTCTTTGCGGTTTTGAAGTAACTCATTGTCCTGGATGATTAATTACCAATATAATTACAAGAAACAAGGTTATAACTTTTGAATTAAAGTTTTATCGAAATTACCTTTATAGAAACTAAAAAAAAATAAAATGTGATGCTTAATTAACATTAACTATTCGTGAAATTTAAATATACAAGGTATGTCTATATTTATTCTGTCCGTCAAAAATAAATTTTTTCTTTTATCTGATTTGTATCTGAAGTAACGCAAACGCGTTGCAAAACATTAAAAGTGATGGAGACACGCATGTTACAGTGCATGGTGTAATGCGAATATCAAGCAGAAATTTTGATAAAGCTTTATTAACGTCGTTCCCGGTGCTTTCTATTATATATTTCTCTAAAACCGTTTTAACAATTCGTACACTATTTTCAGCAGCTTTATTAGACGAAGAAGTATTAGGTGCCGACGTAACTGATTTATCGCTGCTTCACCTCCTAAACCATTAGGAACACTTCCTAGAGCACGTGACGTCAACATGCACGCCAGAATTGAGGACATTCCGTCATCAGCTCGCTCTAATTTTTATCAACCAAGAAGGTTGCCAGTATTTCAGCAGGGTATCGAAGCATGGAAGTCCTATCCCAGTCACCGTTAGTAGGTGCCGCATTGCATTCAGCGTAACGCTGAACATCATCATCTGTACAACGTCAGATCTATGTCTTCGCCTTGAAGCTACAACATTCAATTCTTCAACATAGAAACACATTTTGCGACTTTACAAACTAAAGTACTCTCAGCGTTAAAAGGTGTTTGCCATAATTACACACGCAAAAACTTTTGTAAATATTTTCTTTGTGCGTCATGCCTTTAATGTATAATCAGTTCATAACTTTTAAACGTGTAAATAAATGTTATATCTGTTGCTACGAAGCATTAACAAGGTGATCCCGCACAAACCAGAACGCCACAATACGAATAGGTAGATATAAAGTAACATGATTTCTATAGGTAACGTCGGTAGCGTCTATATAGTTTCAAAACAACGATGGAATTTTCGGTGGTGATAAAATTATTAATCTGTCAATGAATGCATTGAATGATATCTGTAAAGCAAAACTGTATTTATAAATGCTGTTATAACGAGTTATGCGTTTTTAACGACATTGCATGTTTTAAAAGCGGAAGCGAGCTCACATTGTGCCTGTATCTTGAGGACAAATAATATTTTAAAATCGATTTTGTTATACTACCCTTGCATGGTCACACATAACGATGCTAGATATGCGATGAATGCAGTTTATAAACCTTTCGATCAAATTACGAGTTCAACTATAATTAAAAATACATTAGGAGACAAAATCTAACTTTAAACAGGTTGTAACTAAATCTAGCATTATAGTCGGAAATAAAACTGCAATTAAGGACAGTTTGAATCGCACAATATTTATTAGGAGGAACATTAAAGTCATAGCTTATTTACGATTGAAATTAACGTTTAAAATTTAAACAAGGACCAATACTCAACTTTGCGATAATGTGCATTCTACAAACCGCAAACATTAATTAGTTCGATGAAGTTATCATTAAACTGTATTGTTTGGACAACAGATACTCCCCCCCCCCCCCATTGATCAGTCCTAAATTATGCAGGCGTAAACATCAACCGAAAAACGAGGTTGTTGTCGTCAGGAGTTATTCCTAGTCTATTTTCTAATAATAAGCAACACTACGTTTTTGGTGTATCTTCAATCTAATACTCAACGAACGAACTCATTTTATTTACGTAGTTATCGAAATTTTACATAAAGCAAAACCAGGTCCTAAGTAGTTTTTAAATTTATTTCTTAAGTAATTGTTAAATTATTTTATAAATTTGTTACTAGACTTTTTGTTTTTTCTTTGTTGCGCTGGAAAAGTAAAAAGGAATACATTTTTAGAACTAAATTTAACAATACAAACCATTGTTGAATCGACCCGATCGGGGCACGTGTTGAAAGGCTAATGTGGATCAAGTGCGACGCAAAGATCGCCGACATTCAAGACTTTCCACATCTTAACTGCACGAAGTTTTATCAGCGAGCGCTTAGGAGTGGCTGGAGTAACATGTTGCAGAACTCGTAGCTTTGCGCATGATTTGGACGTAGACAAACGACACGATAGAATTATGTTCGACCTTCAACAAATGTAAACTGATTTATTTGAATTTTGCTAGATGTGTTTCTATTATACGTTCACAAAAAATAAAATATTAACTGAATATGTTTGGCTCCATTTATTTCACTTATACAAAAGATTTTTAAACAAATAGAATAATACCACTATACAAGGTGGATACAAAAAATATTGTACCTTATTTGTAATTTTATATAATTTTGGACTTCGGAAAATTTTAACGCTTTACCAGCCTCGTTCCAAAAGAAAAAACTTGAGGAACATCAAAAAGAAAGATAAAAGTGAAAAGTTTTTTTTTAACTTCTCGACGTCAATCGAAGAATTAGACTTAAGACTACATACTAACCCATAACATTACCAGAGCTAGTTCATAATAACTAGCTAATATCTATATCAACCAATACAACTGCAAAAAGAAATAAACACATTTGAAATTTTAGGACAGAGTGTTAAATCGTTTTATAAATTTGTTACTAGACTTTTTGTTTTCTTTGTTTTTTCTTTGTTGCGCTGGAAAAGTAAAAATGAATCCACTTTTAGAACTCTAAATTTAACAATACGAACCATTTTTGAATCAACCCGATCGGGGCACGTGTTAAAAGGCTAATGCGGATCAAGTGCGACGCGAAGATCGTCGACATTCAAAACTTTCCACATCTTAACTGCATGAAGTTCTATCAGCGAGTGCCCAGGAGGGGATGCAGTAACCTGTTGCATGATTTGGACTTAAACAAAAGACATGATTTAATTGTGTTCGACCTTCAACAAACGTAAATCGATTTATTTGAATTTTGGTAGATGTGTTTTTATTACATGTTCACGAGAATTAAAATACTAACTGAATGTGTTGGATCCATTTATTTCACTTATGCAAAAAAATTTAAACAAATAGAATAATACCACTATATCAAGGTGGATACAAAAATTTTTGTACCTTATTCGTATTTTTATAAATTTTTTGGGTTTCGGGAAATTTGAACGCTTCAAAATGCCTCTTAAATTTTGAAACTAACACTTATCTCGGTGGCTATTCTAATTCCGGTGCGTCTTTCGTCTCAGGTTGTGTCCAGAAGTTCCTTTGTTTGGTTTGCGGTAGCTCTCTTATTGATGAAGCGCCGGTATTTCGAATAACGGTAAAGGAAAAAAGGAACGAAAAGAAAGAACTACTTCGCCCACTGTCGGAACTCTAACAAAACACGTCTACACTCGAGGAAGGTCGGTGATTAAGTCCGTTTGTTTCGACGCCTCGACTCCCGCGAGCCATCGTTTCCTCTTCAAGATAGATTAATGTTCTCAGGCAAACTGCTAGCATGAAAAATGCAAGCTTCGCGGTTTCCGAAACCACAAATCATAGATCAATGTCCGGACTTACGTGAGAACCAAATCTTTGTGTGATTTTCACGTAACGCTTACATTAAACGTAATAGTACTGGAAAATTTCCCCGTGCGGGGTTTAAAATCCCTCGATCTTAAATAATACAATAAAAAGTTGAATCTCATAGAAAAGGCGCGACACGTTGTTCGTAAGTGTTAAGTATACTTACAATAGTGTTCGATATCGCTATACATTTAAAGTAAGTTACAGTTCGGCCTCAAAGGTGAAAATAAAGTAAGTGATACATGATTTTACTCTTTATTATTATCGTCTATGGTTTTTCGAACCGAATCTTAGTTAAATTGTATTTAACGACCTCAATACTTTAAATTATATTTTTGTTTGGTTGGGACAGTAATATAAATTTCGTCATCGTTGTAAAGCTGTATAGACATTTTTTTAGATTTCTGATTTGAAATCGTTCCAGTGTAAGAAGAATTTTGTTTTGGCGTGGAAAGTATTTATTTAGTTAAAGCTCTAATGGGAGTCTTAAGTTAAAATAAACACTAGATAACTATATAATACAAGTGTACACTACATTTGATTTTCTAACGCTCTATAGTTCTAAGCAAGGTAGAGATCTTTAACGAGCGTGACAACACTCATACACGGAACCTCAATTTTACCTTTCATTCGAACGAGGGCATATTTTTTGTGGAAAACGGTCGCCTAACATTTTTCAAGCGGACCGCCTTGAGATTCGAACCAAGGTCCTTGAACATAGTAGTTACACGTGTACTAACTATACCACGGAGCCACTAATACAAGTATACATTATAATTTAATTAAGGGCCGCTATGCTTGCGACCACGTCCCCAATGCTCCACCCGAAGGTACTACATTGGGTTTAAACGCGAAAATATAAACGTGCTCCTAATTATTCTAACTTCAATATTAACACATCCTAAATAAAAATCTAACAATTGAAACAAAAACTTAAAATAGGGTTTGATTGATGGTATCCATAGCGTTGATTTGGAGTGTGTC
The DNA here is from genome assembly GCA_036346225.1 of Platerodrilus igneus. Classification (NCBI taxonomy): domain Eukaryota; kingdom Metazoa; phylum Arthropoda; class Insecta; order Coleoptera; family Lycidae; genus Platerodrilus; species Platerodrilus igneus. The sequence goes on from JARFIW010000565.1 coordinate 1,057,042, forward strand.
CGATCAACAAGACACAAACAAAATTAATAGGGAGAGGTCCGTAATGACGGATAGCAGCCGCCAGCTCTGCTTACCGGTGCGACCTGAAGGGTCGACTTAAAACTATCAAAATCTAGCTAGCTAATTTAAAATGGATTCAAATTTTTCACGAATACGCCAATATATCAATAGTGAATCCAGCTATTTTACCTGCTCTATAAATTTACAAATACGTCTTCTCTGGTCTAAGTAATTTGTTAGTCCGTCCCTAGCTTTCCTTATCATTCCCTAACTGATTTATATTCTAATTACAATCTTCTCAGACATTCTTCCATCCTATATATAAGCTGCCACTAAAAATGGCGGCAGAACGACAAACAAATAATATCAAGCCACAAACAATAAAAGCAGGCAAAAATATAAATATAAAATAAATATATAAATAAACATCTATAAGCATTAAGCGTTGAGTAGTGCATAAAATTGCAAAAAACATAACCCAAATTATCAGGTGAACTCGCATAAGCATTACACCGGCTAGCGCCATTACGCACAAAACGTGCTCGTTAAATTATTTCAAATCTACTAATTATCATAAATCAATGCTTATATGCGAGCACAACCGCCACAATTTTGTTCTTACCTCGTTAATATATTTCTCCAGCATCCGAAGATCTGGTCGTCTGCATACATTTAAACTTACTGCTACGGGGATATGGATATGCACTGCTAAAGTTCCGATGGGTATACACTGATCGTACTGGGCGGTCACAATCACTATCACTTCACTTTTAAGTCCTGGAGGGATGCGCGGTTCACTCTATTTTATTTTATTATTTTATTCCTTTGTTTATTTCATTGATTTAATTTAATGAGGGTTTTTGATTTATATGTTCTTATTTATTTATTTGCCCGGATTAAGTTTTAAGTTTTTTATTTATTCCCGATTTCCGCGCGTATAAGGTTAGATAGTGGTTATAGTGATTGTATTAGTGGTGCGGGGTTTGTCGTGCATATGGACTTTTATAAATATTATGATAATTTTTTTTTTGCTTTTTTAGTTTGTTTTTATTTATTGTTTTAATTTTTTTTTTAGTTTTTGTTTTATTTTTTTATTTATTTTTTCCCTTGTCTTTTTTAATTATTTAAATACAGGTTTTGGTTACCAAACTCATATCATTTAACGCCAGGTCAAAATCTAAAATTTCCAAAACCCCCCTTCCGATTTACGCGCGGTTATCGCCGTCTAATCTCGCGACTCTTCCCGCGAACTCTTTAAAGGCTGTTCAGAACGCCTTCTGGTTATTTATTTATTTATTTGTTCCAACGTGTCAGTAGTCTGTTACCTAAAATTTAAGCAGACCTGGCTTCCCCACAGAAAGTAACCATCATGTGTTATGTGTGTATGTGTGTGGGGGGGATGGTTGTGTGTATATGTGTAATGTGTGTGCTGTTGGTCCGGGTTACGGTCCCCCTCTAGGACCAACACCATCGACCTTCTGGTTAGTCACTCCCCCAACTTCTTCTAGGCTCTTTGGCCATGCTAAGATGCCTAAGATAGCTAATTTGCTATAAGTGTAAAATAATTGCGGTAATTTCGAATAGCTAAAGAGGAGAGATAAAATGGACTGTATTAAATTTAAAGGATATTTTAACAAACAACAGATAATTAAATGTTCTTAAACAAAGCAGTTAATCAAATCAAAACAAAAGCGTTTACTGTAGCACTCACCTGTTAATGATGGGGCATGCAGATAAAAAAATGTTGTAATCAATACAGCTTTTCCTTTAACGGAATGGAGCGCAGCACAATTTTACGACAGCGGTTATCAAAGCGGTTCATAAGTGTAGAATTATTATAATAGCGGCGGCGGGCAACAAAGCGGCTCATCCAATTAATTCCACGTAGAACGTGTAAACACTATGCGGTTTAATCGACAGCGGTTCAAACACACATAACATAACGAACGAACTGTTTTCACTACGAAACGAGAAACTCTTCTTCTTGGCTTGGCGTGTATTTTCCAATCGATACTTGTTTGCGGCCGCGCAATAACCAACGTTCGCCACTTACGGCACAGGTTAGCATGCTTAGTAAACTCAAGGAAATTCCACTCTAAATAATTTTGAATATACACGCGGCGAATTTAAAATAAGCAACAAGCTCAATGTAATAATAAAATTTTACTTTTAAATATTTACATAAGAACGGAACAATCAGCTAACCCTCGATTTGCCGCCCTTTCAGCGCCCTCACCGCATTCGCAGCGGTCGTCGGTTAAACCGAATCATTGTAAATAAGCTTTTAGGGCGCCGTGCCCTGTTATCAGTTGCACCATTTTATGATCGAGTTCTACCTCGATATTACCTCTAGCTTCCAAGCTCGGTATGAATTTGTTCCACTTCTCTTCCCATTGTCTGATTGATTTTTCGCGCAGCTTTCTTTTAAATTAGAGACCTCGGTATCGACGAATGTGATATCCGAAAGTCGCCCGTCGCGGCCTCTTTAGCTAATTCATCAGCCCTATCGTTTTCTACGTTACCATCGTGCGACCTAACCCAACAGAACTTTAAACGTCGAAACTCGAGCGCAGTATGCGCTATCCTCCAGACGTCCGCCTGGAGGTTAGTCAAGGTGTTCACGTTTGTCAAAGCCGTCAGCGCTGATTTGCTGTCGCTGGTTATATAATATTCATCTCTGCCCGTGTGGTTTATGACGTAATCGATTGCTTCTCGTATGGCTACCAATTCGCACTGGAAGATAGTGCTCCAGTTTTCGAGTTTGGTTCGATACCGAAACACCTCCCTTTCCTGCTTAAACACTACAAACGCCTCGCCTGCTTGCCCGTCATCCATACGTGAACCGTCTGTATAAATTCTGATACCCGTCGCGTCCCCATCGCCTACGACAAACTCGATTCCTCTAATATCGGCCGAGTGCCCTAACTCTAATACGTCAATCTTTTTCCCTACCTCCCTATTGCCAAGATGAATATCTTCGATAACTTCGCGTTCCTTCCCTGTATCTACTAACCTTCTATCTCAAAACTCCCTAACGACATATTCGATAGGGAGAGCCTTACTGATAACCAGGACCGCCTTCGTGGAGGTGGTCCTGTACGCCCTCGCCTCCTTCAGCGCGGTAATGCGTTGAACGATCGTCAATTGACGCATCTCTCGGACTTTGCAACCTGCCGCCCATACAGATGCTGCGTACAGCATTGCCGGCTCTATCGCTCCGGCATAGACCGTCCTCAGCGATTCGCCCCTGAAACTCCATGTTATTTTAACCGCCGCCATCATTTTGTTTGATATTTCGCTGCCTTTGCTTTTAACGTACTGCACGTGAGCTTTCCAATTTAACTTATTGTCAATCTGTACTCCGAGGTATGTAATTGCTTTCTTAAACGGTATTTTCTCCCCTTTTAGCTCTAGCCTAAGGGGTCGCTGTCCCGGTTTCTTTCCGAAATAGAGCGCCTCTGGCTTCGCCGTGTTAAATCTTAATTTTACCGCCTGCGACCATTCGTGTAGTTTATTAAGCGCCTTGTTCGGTTTTGCACGCATATCCATTAACAATCGCGATTTGACAATTAAAAGCGTATCATCCGCAAACCCAACGATTGAGTATCCTGTGGGCAACTTGACCCTAAAGATGCTCTCACACAACAACTTCCAAAATGTGGGACCAGAGCATGACCCCTGCGAACATCCACTTTCCACCTCGCGCGACAAAACTTTACCTGGAATTTCAACCTGTGCCAATCGCCTCGAAAAATAATTCTTGACCAAAGAAATCAAGTTTCGCCGACAACCCCTATTTTCCAACTCGCAAACAATCAATGGCCACCAGGCAGCATCAAATGCTCTTGAAATGTCCAAAGCAACAACAACACAGTACTCTTTAGCATCTCTCGCCTGCTTAATTTCCCCGACAACGAACTCTAATGCGTCGATAGTCGACTTTCCCTCCATAAAACCAAACTGTCGGTTATTAAATACGCCACTCAATTCGGGTAGTCATAACGCGATCCAAAACCTTCCCCAGCACCGGTAGCAAGCTAATTGGACGATAGCTGCCCGGATCTGACGCATCCGCCTTTTTAGGTTTAGGTATGAATTTCACGTTCTGGACTTTCCAGCAACGCGGTAAGACGCCCCTCTCTAAACAAAGATTAAACAACCCGACAAAGACACACGGGGCCAACAGGCACGCCTTCAGAGCTGCGTCTGAAGTGATTCCGTCATGCCTCGGTGTCTTCTTAGGATTCATTCTCCTAAGAGCCCTGACGACCTCGTGAACTAGGATTGCCTTATCGGCACCTGTTCCTTGCGCCTCTCTAGCTTCCCGACGTACTAAATCGTGCGACCTCTCATCTTCCTCGGGATTATCCGAAGGGAAGAATTTTTCTAATAAATATTCCGCCGTGGTTTTAAAACCTTCCGTATAATCGCCATTTGTTTTTCTTATGTTACCGAGCGCGATTTTCTGTTGTTTACTCCATATTGCGCGGTATGCGGTTCCACAAGGTTCTTTCTGCGAGTTTTGCGTGCAGAATTCTTTGAATTTAATTGTTCGCGTTTCTTCTATTATTCGCGGTAACTTTGATTGTATTCTACTCTCGTTGTTCTCTTGTATCTCCCGAGGCGCGTTGATGCGGCGCCTTAGGTTACGCGTTTCCGCCCGCTTAGTGATTAGTTCCCGGGTCCACTAGGGTACGCTGTCTTTAAATGTTTTCTTTCGCGGCATGGAGTACGACGACGCGTCTACCACTGCGTCGTTTAAATTTTTCGCAAGTGTTTCTATTTCGTGTGCCTCTCGACAGTTAAATAGCTCGTTTTCGAACGCAAGGATACTTTCGCCAAATTTTTGTTTAAACCGCTCCCAATTTGCTTTTTTATTACAAAACCGTGAAAATATAGTTAGCTGCTCGTTTGCGCTTGTTTTGGTTTCAACATCTCATGTTATTAATTTCTGGTCAGAGAGCGTTTCCTCGTCCGACCTTAATTTCCAATCACAAATGATTTCTAACATCTCGTGCGAGGCTGCAGTAAACTGCTGCCTCTGTGCCCGTCAAACGTAGGTGAATCATTAGTGTTTATCACACTAAGATCCCATTCCGTTAAAAGATCAGCAACCTGCAAACCCCTATCGTCTTCTATAGGGCTACCCCATAACGGTGACTTAGCATTAAAGTCTCCCCCGATTATTAGTGTTCTATTCCTTTCAATTTGGCGAAAAATGCCTTCGATGTGATTTATTAAGTCCTCGGTTTGAGGATTTTCTCGCCGAAAGTCGACTGGTGGAAGGTATGCGCTTATCACATTCAACGTGTTTGTCCCTGTTTTTATTTCCGCGGTGGTTATAAACTCGTTGGACAAATTGTTTAATATTATCCTGGCGCACGTCCCATTATTTAATATTATTCCGCTGCGCGGTAGTTCGCTATTTGCGTTTAAGACTGTAACCCCCTCTCAAAACCTGTTATTTTGTGGCCATACAGGTGCGGTTCCTGTATAAACCCGATGTCGATTTCATTTTCTTTTATTATTTTGACGAAATTATTGGTGGCCTCTTTCCCCTTGCCTAAATTAATCTGCGCGCATTTGATTTTTGAGCTCCTCAAAACATCATCTAATGGCTTAGGATCCATAATCGATGTTCCTGGTGATGACTGTCTTCAACCGCTGCATCGTGGGGCACTGGCTGAACTTCGCATCATGACGAGTGTCGACCCTGACGCTCCCAACTCTGTTGTTCGACCTCGCACAGACAACACAACAAGAAACTGCCCGCCTACAGCTCTTGAACTCATGCCCCACTTCGGCGCAGTTACCGCAAAACTGCACCCGCTCCTTACACTCTGTGGACCTGTGGCCGAACTCGTAGCAACGGAAGCACTGGATCATTGAGAAATGATCCCGAGTCCAAACCCTACGCCAACCCAAACAAACTACCTCCGACAAAAACACCTCCTAGCCGCCGGCAAAACCTCAAAAACGAAGCTGGCCAACGGATCTCTGGATCCCCTGCCACCGAAACGGAACTTCTCTTTCACCTACTCCTCGAACCTAATCCCCCTGAAGCGGGGGTTCTGAACAATCAACCTCTGCAAGAGCTCTTCGTGCTTCATCTCCCTCTCTACCCCAGGGAGCACGATGCGCGGCCTCCTCTTCTCGATGTTCCTAGCTGTAAGACCTTGACAAGCCCCACCTACCGTCGACTGCAAACGCCTGGCATCCTCCTTACCAGCACACTCGACAACGCCACCCCTACGCGTCCGACGTGCTCCGACAACAACGAAACCATCCTTGGCCGGGTCAACCTTCTTCTTCAACGTCACCATGACGTCGTTCTTCACTCCTGGGTTGACGTCGACACGAACTGCGACCGTCGACGCTGACTTCCTAACCACTGCTCCAGCATAGGACATCACACCTATTGGCCCCCCTGCCCTACCTCGACCTGCTCAGTGCGTGCCGCTGCCACTGCTACCTCCGTCACAGCCTCCTTTACCTCGCCACGCACCATCCTGAGACCCCTAACTATCCCTAATAGCTGATTTGCAACGTCTCGGAACTCGTCCGCGGTGATGGTCGCCGAAGTGGCAGAAACTCGCTTATGTATAAACTCGTGCGCCCTCCTCCCACGGAACATCAAGATTTTCAGCTCGTGTAGTTTGCTAGCAGCAACGGTTCCGTTGCTGCCAGTCGACCCACGACGCTGTCCTCTCGACGTTGCGGGCGACTTACGCTCGGCTCCACACACAAGGGGCGCCAGCCGCTCCGACTTCACCACCGCAGACCCAGGCTCACTCTGCGACGCGACTACCTCCCCGTCGGACTGCGACACTAACTTCTCTACCGCAACCACGAGCTCCTTCTCTCCGACCTTCTCAACCGACCCAGCCTCCGACTGCTCACCCCTGACCGACCCCGACCGACCACCCCTGTTCTTCTTCGGCAACAATGCTGAAAAATCAGATAACAAAACAACAAAGACAAACAAATCCCAGGTCCAAATGCCCTGACGACGCTAAATAAACTCGAAGCTAAGATGTATAGCTAAATGGCAAAACAACAAGTACAGAACAAAAACGCTGCTCCAATAAAAGACCTAGATTTCAAATGGCCCTTAAACTTCTCTGTCTTTATTTATTTATTCAAATTTTTAAAAACCACCAAATGAAAGTTTAAATTTATCAGAAATAAAATAAACACTAACGTCAAAATAACAAGGATGACAAAATAAGATAGCAAGCCCAATAAATATATGCAATTAAAATTCTACTATAACAAACCTGTATTTATTTATTTAAAATTCAAACTAGCTAATTTCCTCAAAAACAAATCTATAAAATTCCGGACTTTAAATTTAAATTTAGAAATAAACTAATTGAAACACGCGTTATTGGAATGCGGTATCGGAAGCACTTACCGCTTGTTTACTCGACCTTCAAGTGTTACACCACTAATTATACCCAAAGATCGACTTTAAGGAAGCTTAAAGTACACGTGTACTTAAAAAATGGAATATTTATATTCAAATTATTTTAAAATTTACGGTTTTTAGTTATTTGTTTGATTCAAAAAGGGCCTAGATTTTGGTTTTTAAATTGTTATTTTATTACACGTACGTTATATAATTTTTCCAAATTTATTTGCTGGTTTTACGCTGTTTTAACCCGTTTTACGCGGTTTTTTCAATAAATTTATTAAAACGCCTTTTTAAATTATTTTGAATTTATTTTTGGTTATTTATTTAGTAAATTTTTATTTATTTTCCCGAAATATAAGTTGGTTAATTTTAAAACGCGGATTTTAGTTAAATTTTAAGTTAAAACGCGATTTATTTATTATTTATTCGATTTATATTTTTGTTTTTGGTTTTATTTACTGCCCTATGTATTAAAATTAACGTCGCACAATAATAAAAGTATAATACACTAAATATAAACGCTTAAAATATAATAATAAGAAGTAATAAATCCTACATAAAAACTTACATGTAGCCTTGTAGTCAAGAGTTCTGCAACACACGTCCGATCACTTCAAGCGCTAACTAGAAAAAAAGTAATACAAGTATACAGCAGATGTATTACGTTTTAGAAAAGGTTTGGTCACTAACATTTAATTACTTTATACTTGTTCTTTGTCCATTTATGTGGTTTAGGGTCACACACATTTGCACATTGTGTCAGCATTCATTAAAAGAGAGGTTTATGCATGTTGGGAATATTGAACTTCGTTTACTTCAATATTTACCAGGCTATTGTTTCGTTACGAACACAGTGCCTGCAAGTTATTGTCCCTCATTTCTCTGTGTAAAACAACACTTTCGGTATAGGGTTATTGGATTTTGAACATATAATATTTCTTTGTTAATACCATACCGTATTTGAAAACACATTTGTTTCAACAAGATAACCACAGAAAGGTTATTGTTTCAAGGCAATGCCGCTTTAGAAAGGTTAACAACATTACAACAAACACTTACGTTGTTAGATCAAATAAGCGGTAATTTCGTAGAAATTGAGGCTATAGCACAATTATCCTCAGGAATAATTTTCGAGTTCTCGATTTCCTTTATTTCAATTGTCTTTTGGACGAAGATAGTATAGGAGACATTTCCGACAAACTCATTGATTAGATATACATTCTTTTCAAATTATAACAAGGTTCATGTAAATGCAAAAACAATTTGATGAAAAATTGCCACTCGCATCACAGGTGGTTGAGACCTAACCAGCGACAAGTAACATAAGGCCAACACCGATACAAGTAGTTAAATTTACCGGAAAATTGAAAGATTTTGAATCATACTTTAATTCTTTTCCTATTTTGATAGACTCCAGTCAACAACTTTCTCCAATTGAAAAGTATTATTTTTTGTTATACAGTATGGATGATAAATTTAAACAGCTCATTAAACATTTAGCTGTATCTAATGACAATTACAATATAGCCCTAAAGTAATCACTAGCCGATATGAAAATAAACATTAGTTCTTACTACTTATTTAAATTGTATGGAACGAGCGTCGATACTAAACTCTGCTACAACACAAAATGTTCACTCGTTATTAAATTTATTGAAAGCACTAGTGCTTTGAAAAATTTCTAAAACGTGGATTTGTTTGATTTTATTGTTTTTAGTTGGTTTTGTAGAAGTTAAATTCAGATACTACCAAACGTTTCAAAATTCAAAATGTTTCGGAAACACCACCCTTGAAGAATTGAAGGGATTTTTGGATCAAACATGTAAAGCGGTAGATATTAACGATTGGATGTCTCAAAAAGCATTGAAAACCGTCATGGTAAAATTGAATATTCGTATTCGAATACACAAAATTCAACTCGCATGTCGTTTATATCTACAACGTCACGAAAAAAAAATGCTTAGTGTGTAATGACTCACGCTTAATTTATTCCTGCAAGGAGTTTTTGGGTAAATCCATCCAGCAACGTTTTCATTTCGTTAGAAAGAACAACAATCTATGTTTGAATTGTTTGTTTAGTACGCCGCACATCGTTGCATTTTGAAAATGAAAATTCTCCTTCGTGTACATTCGCCAATCACTCCAAAGATGTAGTTGAAAACAACGAAATTTCTGTTTCAAATCTAACATCTGTGCCGTCAAAGACTTTTTTGCAAAAGCACAAAAGTCTGGCAAAAGTACATAATTTATGACTGAATTCGTCAGCTATCTCCTCTATTGCTACTTCGAACTCTATTTTTGGGCGTCATAAATTACTGCGAAGTCCAAGCCCCTATACATGCAAACATGTTACAAACCTTCGATGCTGCTTATATACCTACAAAAACTTACAATAACTCTGCTTCGTAACGAAGAACGCCACGGCTGCTCAGCTGCTTTACTGAAAAACCAAGCTAACTAAAAAAAAATTCTGCTACGGTAAAAACGCCTAAGTTTATTAACGTATTCTTAAGAAAAGATACACCAAGATCAGCATAAAACTCTTTGTTCACTCATTAATTACACATTCTGTACATCCTCATTGTTACAATATCACATTTCACAATACATTTTGAAATTCAAAATTACACAAATAAATATTTACAATTTTATTATCTACAAAAAAGTAACAGGGCTTTCCCACAGACTCGCTTTACCTCCGGTTTAATACGAGCTCATAATAATCCTTAAACCTTCGTGCAAATATAGCACATCAATCCCCCAAAAGTACCCTTTTACTCTGTACCTACCAAAAATTATTAGTATCATCAATTATGTCTTCAACCTAAATTTCCACAAAAATATAGTGCAATAATGCAACAACAAAAGTTCAATTCGTAACTCTTCCCAAGTTTATCTTTTTAGTTCATAACAGTATACCCACAAAGCACAAAACACCTGTTTATACACATATGCAAACAAAACAACGGTTACCTGGATTCTATCGCTGCTCCCAGGACCGACATCATACCATCAACAACTGCTGCCTACAAGAACATTTAATCTGGATTATGATCACAACAATTGCTAGCTGCAACCATATCAACAAAGAGTTAACTCGTTTTCCGCCTCCATACTGCATTCTACCTTCCAAACCTCTTCTACAATGTGTAGGTAGTCAACCAGTTGGGCAAAACACTATCTCTTACTCCATTCGCATTTTATACAAAGCACACTTCGCGAAAATGAAAATGAAACAGTTGTACTTACAGAACTTTAAGACTTGGAGCCGTTAGCTGGTTGTAAACTACAAGAGTAAGTCTAAAGAGACGTACACTTGCTGGAGACTTAGAGAGAGCCTCACCACCATTTGTTAGGGCTTATATATCCTTCGTCTGTTCCTCTAAAGCTTGTTAACACCGTCAATACAAACATTCAATTCTTAAATCTTTCAACGGTTAGATTTTTCTATAAATTCTAGAAATAACTCCAACGGCCAACGAAATCTTAGAAATTTTCCCTCACGCCACAAGCTAAAGTGTACATTTCTGCGTATTTCACTCCCAACCGACACCGATTTTCTCCGAAAACTTAAGTTTATCCTCACAACAACGCACAGACTACAAACATTTCTTCGAAAATTTCAATCCTACTGGAAAAAGTTAACGTTTAAAACAGACCTCTAATAATACTCGTTATCTCTATCTCGTTTCAATACATACGCGCTAAATCACCTGCCTACCTTTTTCGTTATCCCCTTTGTTCCTGACTGTTAAAGTTCCCTTTCTGCTTATCTCACTCATACCCATTTTATAACACCATCGCTCTTTGTTAACTGGTTTGTAAGTTCTATTGTACCGGACAAAATCACCTCTCTTCCTAAGTTTAAACTATGTCTATGTTAACAAGTGATATCTTTATCTTACTTCTACGCATTCAAACAACTAACTTCTCTTTGTTTCTCTATTGGCAAAGCAATATTTGTAACCGCCTAAATCCCAAAAATATAATTCATTTCTAATTGACAGTCACCTTACCACCCTACTAAGAATTTGCTTGTTATTTGTGTCGTCTTATCTTATAACGATACTCAGAAAGCTTTGTTCGAATATAACTACCTCCTTTACTACAACGTTTTAAAATGCTCAAGTTATTTTTCAGAAAATACACATCCCTCTTTGCTATAATTTAACTTTTGAAGGTTACCTTGGTTTATAATATGAAATTTACAATACTTTGTACTTCTTAAATACAACAGTAAAAATATGTTTATGATATAACACACGCCATTCTTAATTAATATTCATAATTAAAGAATGATGCTAATTGAATTTTAGCTTATTAAAATTATTTAGTACAATTATTGATTTTTATTCTAAAAAAGAACGTTTCACCTTGTTATTTGAATTTTATATGTAGAATCCTGAAATAATTACCAAATTGAGTACAAATGCTGGTTTAAACCCCAAATATCACCGAAATATATATATATATATATATATATATATATATACATCTTGATGTAAATAAGGATCATCAAGAGGTCATGCATCATTCCGTGTACATACAACACTCCGAAACTGAGCAAAATAAAGAAATTTTAAAAGAAGCTCAAATTTTATAAATACTCATTTTCATAGTAGCACATTTGAAAAAGCGCTCACTATAATATATCATAAGGACATATACCCGTGCTTCTTTAAAGAATTTTCATTCTTGGCACAATTTCTGTAGAAGTTGCATCATTAAGACGATTCTAGATACGACAGAGGCGACGAACCTGTATTATAAACCAATCAAAACGTAGTAGCAACGCCCAGAGATTACTGGATCATTCTGGGCGTGTGACGTACCACTAGGGTTCGACTACATAATCTATTAAAAAAGGCGGTCAGTAGTTAGTTGATAAATACTTGTATTAAACGTAGCAATGCCAGTCTAACAGTAGTGATGTGTTATAAACAGACGAATTTAATTGACAGTTTTAAAAGTTTATTGCAAGATAAAATTTTAATTTTAAAACGAGAATAGATTTAATGGTAAATTGATGATAAGATTTTAAACTATGTTGACAATATTTGGATATGGATTTGGAAAGCATATATAAAATTCTAATAACATTTAATGTTAGATTTTAAACAATTTGGACAATGTTGGTATATTGAGTAGAAATGTAATACGGATGTTTAATGATATTTAATGAAAAAATGTCAACGATATGAAAAAGGACGACAAGCATAATTAAAACGGTAAAACAAGAATCATGTTGTTTTAAAAATTTTTAAAGACACCTTTTTGCTTAGATAATTAAATTACGTAAGATCTTGTGTGTAAATTTTTGTGTTAGAGTGGATAATTTGAATCGAGGGTGGCTGATCAGCAGGTTTGGCCATTATATCATAAAAATTATTAAACGTAACTGATCAGATACGTTTAAATCCGATGTTAAAGTGAGGTTGTTAAAATTATCTAACTTATTTTCTAAAATTTTGTACATAAGATTTAAATAGAAAACGATTGGTGAATGAAAATCCCGATTAGAAAGGATTCTATTTAATGTAAGCGAGTGACTATTCAGTGGCTATAATTTTTGATCATAGACTTAAGATATTGTGTGAAAGAAAAAGCCGTTGTGGCAATATTGGGCTCTATCATTAAATTTTAATATTTGTATGAAAAGATTTTTTTTTGGGATTACATGTGAGATGTGGTTTGTTAAAGAAAGGCTGTATGTGGATGTAGCAATTGTAATTTGAAAGATTGTTTGTTAAAGAATGTTTCATGTCATTATAAATTTGATGTCTGATTCTAGTGGTTTCATTTAAAATGAGCTAGCAAAATAATTAGGGCAACACTTTTACTAGAATCACCACAGAACACAGCAATATATATATATATATATATATATATTGCTGTGAATCCTCTCATATCTGCAGGAACTGGCCCTTTCAACAAAAAAAATTTGAGCCCCTCGGATTGGGCGTCAAGAATGCTATGTTTCCCTGTATTAGAATCGAGCCTCACGAATTGGGCGTCAAGAATGCTGTGAAACCTACAAAAAGCTATTAACTTAACTAGTCCGTCATTTTCTTCTCTTAATCGCCTCTTTACTCCTTTCCACCTCGGCTGCTCACCTAGTTAAAACTTTCATCCTCAATCATAAAAAAACAAACACATTCCTATCACAAACACCAACGTTAACTCTATTTACATCAATATTCACAATACATTAAAATTTCAAAATTAAAATTCAGCATAAATTTCAGTATCAGAAAATTTCAAGATTAAATTTATTATCATTTTAATGTGCATCCAGAATTAAAGTCCTTGTAGATGCCTACTAATTAATATAACAATATCTGCAGACCTGAGTCTGAGTACAAAGGGAGCATCTCCCACCCCTTTACGTTAATTAACCAGGTTCGTCTAATTGAGCTCAAAGACATACCCAAATTTTCATCATAATCCAGAACATAAATACTAAATACCCCTTTCTACTTAAACAAGAAAATCTCACCTTAAAATTAAAAATTTGTTGTTAGTACAATTTCACTACTGTCCATTTTAAGTAAATCAATTATAAAGTTATTCAACACACACCAAACATCAAAAATCGAACAACAAAGCATAAGTTACCTGAAGGTTAATGCACTCGTGGCGTCAATGTACATCGTCCTCTGTTAATCACACCAATTCAACTGGGTTATGTTTAGGTCCTCGTATTACTGGTCGCCTTTAAAATTTTCTACACCACCATTCCTCTAAAGTTGTTTCAGTGCTTTTCCGGAACTCATTTGTGTATATCTGAAGCTTGTTTTGTGGATCCAGACACGTTTACGAATCATTTAATTATTAATACCCCGAAAATAACAAAGAAATTCATACTTCTTTCACCAATATACGCCAAAACTGCCTACTTTTGTGTATTCATTTGTCGTTGCAAATTTGACTAATTGGTACAGTGATACTAAACTTTATTACCTTGTATCTTCTTTTCTAAGTGCACTAAATTACATTCATTGTAGCACGTAAAGAACAAACTGTTTTAAATCACCAAAATATACGAGCAAACTGTTTAAATTATTCAATCAAAATCGGAAACTAAAAAGCACTGTTTAACGCATTGAATCAATTCGAAAATCTAAGAGAGCCCCACTCCTATCAACACGGGTTTAAATAGTGGTTAGCCTGTTTGTCGGTCTTGTCCCCAAAACGGACAATTTCCAGAATTTTGTATACTATGTTCCCATCTCGCCCGCCTGTGCGTCGGTTCTTATTAAATTTGCACTCGGACCAGTTAAATCTCAGAAATTTCGACACGGCTCGCAACGTCTGGAAATAACTAATTAATTTTTATACAGAAATGTTATTTTTACCTCTCAAGTTTGCCTCTTATTTTCAACCAATCGCAACCCAGTGACGTTGCTCTACTCACGCCTTTTACTATATGTGTCTCCGTCTTGCGCATATTATCTGTCTCTATCTACCCTGTTCTTATTGGTGCAAATTGATATTCTTTATTATCGATTATTTCAGTCCATGTGGACTGTGAAATAACCCACCTTATTAGCATTTCCCGTAACTATTAAGCTACGGTTTCTCCAGCATTCTCTGTAACCATTTGTTATCTGCCAAATTTACGCAGAATGAGCCTTTTAAAAATACGCAGGTGTTCAAACATAATACTTCTAAATAACACTTCTACGATTTGGATATTATTGGGTTTTTACAAGCTTTTTTTTTATACATATTATATGTTACTGATGGTTCAATTAACTCCAATTAAAATAATACCCTTTAATTTTTAGTGACTCCTAAGCAAATATTCAATTATTATCTGTACATTTTGTTTAATACCGGTTACTTAAAATTGAGTTAATTAATATAAATTTTGCACGTAATTTCCATTTGTTTCTTTACGCGGAATAATTATATTACACGTGGAGCATTTTAATACTGCTTCTTTTTATATAAAGCGTCTTGTAAATAATTTAAATCTCTTATTTTTAATGAAACGAATGAATTTTTATTCTCCACGGTTTTTTAATAAAGCGTATTATCTAATAAAATTCCTTATACACGGTGATTAAAATTATTTGATGTAATTCATTAATTTTCTACCCTGGTCTAAATATGAGTAATATATATATATTGCTGTGTTCTGTGGATATATATATATGTGTATATGTGTGTGCCTATGTGTATGTGTGTGTGTGTGTGTGTAGCCCCTAGTTGTTTAAAATATGTTGCAAAGATGCCTTCTATCAAATGTGGGCAATTACTCTGAACTTTGACGTCAGTCTGCATTCCCCGACATTCTTGAATTCTAGAGTGGATTGCTGTATCACCTGCACTTATGGCTTTGGGGCTTGTACTTAGGGAGTTTATCGGTTCTTCTATCCTCTGCAACTTTTCTTTCATTTTTTACGAGGTTTCAGAGAACTTCACATCCAATGTCTGCAAGCCGTACAAAAATTTGGCTTCCAGCTTTTCCACGGTTTTTGTAGTTTCCTATATAAATTCCTCTCTCAATCGTGTGTAACTTTTTATTAATTTTTGCTCAACTGCTTTTGCGTTCTGATCTAATTTTTGTGTGAAATTTTCGACTAATTCGTGTATTTTTTCTGAAAAACTTGTATTGCTTGCTTCTAATTTCGTTGCCAGACTTGCAGAGTTGTGGTTTTGTTTCTCTACGTTTTTTTGTAGTTTTTCCTTAAAACTCACGTTAGTTTCTTCTAATTTCGCTATCAGACTTGCAGCGTTTCTCAGCATTTTTGTGTAATTTTTTTGTAAAATTCTCCTGTAATTTTACTGAAATTTCAGTCAAACTCTCCGCAACGCTTGATTTGAACTCCTTCAAGAATAAACGAATTTTGCTGTCCATTTCCTTTTTTGGGCTACGAGGGACAGGCATGTAAATAGAAATTGTTCAAAAATCGTTAATCCTATTACTTGACACCAGTGTTACGAAAATTGTATTTGCAATAATAACCATTCTTTATTTTTATACGGATTATAGCAACCTTTTTCAACAACTCGTAGTTACAACGGAATTTGCAAAAAGTTCTTATAACAACTACTCTTCAGCTAATCACTAACAGTACACATATTACCCTCTTAACACTACGATATCTTCTAAATTACTATCGAAGCAGTATAATTAACTATCCAAGCACTAATTCATAATTCATAGAATCACTACAGTAATTCATGTCGCAGATCAATTTATATCGGAAGGCATTTATATCACATCTTTCAAAGATTTAAACTAGAACATATTGTAATCAAAGCTTTAATCAGAACTGAACTCCAATATTTACGACGGCAATTTATATACAAATTCAAAACCTCTCGACTATTCTAAGACGTACCAGAAATTATACAAATGACACCTCGAATGTACCTATGTAATCTAAAAAGCTGTTAAATACAAACCTCTTGGGCAAACAAAACCGTCTGAAACGATTATATGAAAACACGATAGAAACAGTCAATTTTACTGTATCTAATTATTTCTCATTCTAAATTCTTTCAACCTATAAAGTACGCTTTGTCACCAAAAATTCACTATTACAATTGATCTGTTTACCCAAACTATCTATGGTAATTAAGTGTGCTTGCGTCTTTATATTTTGATTCGTAATGCGTACTATTGAAATCTGTTTTTCTTTTGCAGTTTTTTAATAAGTCATTGACCTGAGTTACGTTCAACTATGTATTGTAAAAGAAATAATTATGGTTTTATGGTTTAAGTTTATTATCTAAATTACCTTCATAGATACTAAAAAATATTAAACTGTCATGCCTAATCGCAAAATCTAAATATTCAGGGTACGTCCATATTTATTCTGTCCATTCAAAATTTAATTTTTTCTTTATCGTCTGATTTATATCTAAAGTAACGCGAAAGTGTTACAAAATATTAAAGTTTTTACTTGTTACGTTAAATATTTTGTAGTGTTGAAGGCATACGTAAACTAACCATTAAGTTGCGCAAAAGACCCTTCAGCTGCTCTTCACCTGAAATTGACGATACTAAACGCAGGAAATGATTTATGACTAACAAAGTGGGCAAAGTGAGGGTTCATTGTTTTTAAGGTCCATATTAATTCGTCTACACATTTTCTTCTGTATATTCTATTTCATGCATTTTCAACATCCATCAGCAGATGGGGTCGTTTAATCCCTTGTCCTCCCTGAATTATTCTGCAAGAAAATTTTTTCGAGAAAATATTCTTCCGTTATTTTAAAACCATCGGTATATTTCCCAAAATCAGTTTTAGTGCCACAAAGCGCAATTCTTTTTTGTTTGAAACGGATTATGCTAAACAAGGTTTTCCGCAGATTCTTTTCTAAGTTGCACGTGCAAAATTTTTTCCATTTTGTTATCCGCGTTTCTTCAATTAATCACGTACGTCGATTGCGTTCATTATATTCAGTTTTCTCTGTTGTGGTAAATCCCCGTTTGTGAGTGGAAATCATTGTTAAGATTTACCGCTTCAGCTGTTAGACGTAGTTTCTATTTTCATACAAGAAAATATATTTGTATAAAGAAATATCAAGTGATTTTATTTCATCGCTTTACTGATTACTTTTTTATTTTAGCGTAAATCGCTGTTACTAATCTCAACTTACATCTCCCTGACATTATTCTTGATGAAGCTTTTTATTAATAGAGTTCGCAACTTTAGCAATTTTAGCGACCTTTAAGTATAACGCGCATCGCGTTTGTTACTTCAGTTGAGATTTGAATTCTAGGGTGAACAGATCGATCTTCAATGTAGTTAAAGTGTTGTGTTTGTATATGGGTCAATTGAGAATTTCGCATCTGTGAATAATTTTTTTTCGGTAAGAAAATAAAAATTATTTTAATTTAAATTTGTTTCACTTTATTTGCTCAAACTTGTATTGAATGCTGATATTTTACATCGCAATTATTTAATTAAAACCTAAAAATTCTCCACTCCGCGAGTCTCACGTCCGTGAAGTTGGTAAATTGTTTCACGGAGGTAAAGATTTGTTTAAGCAAGTGATATTTAAATATTATATGTTACAATTCACAGTTATTACAATGACAGGTTCAATACGGTAGTATATCGCTTGCCCGTGCAGAGAGCGTAAGAATATTGCACAAATTTTACCAACGGTATTATTTAAATCATTTACAAAATGAGCATGCGAATGGCTTAAACTAGACCTACCTTTTGCACATCTAGATAACTAGGTTTAGGCAGAGTCAGATAATGAATCATTATATTACGACATTTGCTACACTGAAATACTATTACGTATTGTTCCTCTAAGTATTCTCGGTCGTAGGTGTGAATCCTTCTATAACAGCTTTGCAGTGAACTTCATTACTATATCCTACAACATCCTGAAACAAACAAGTACGGCAAGAGATGGAGATAGGGAATCGACAAGGTAAACTTCACTGCATTATGAAGCACTAACTCCAATCTTCAAGGTGCGCTAGTTACGTGCAGAATTCTCATAGCGGCTGGTTTTCTCACTTGTCAAAGCCAACACCCTTCGTTAGTAGGCGTTCTGATTAGTCGAAACAATGACGTGTATAGTTTTAATTCGTGGGAAAATGTGTACATCGCAAAACATATATTAATAAAAACTAATTCAAGAAAACCCAGAGACATTGCTGAGAACTCAAAACCGCATTTATGTAATGCGTAAAACCCTACTTAATTATACAAAAAGTGCCCTACTAGTAATTACTAAATAACATTGTTTGAAGCCAAATAAGGCGCAGCAATAGTGATAAAGCTGCAAAAATAAAAAAGGCTTTTTGTACGAGACTTCATATATACGGAAAACATATTTTAAATGTTTTTGGACGCCATCTGATATTTAAACCGTAGCAATGTTTGAGATACTAGGAAACGGAAATAAGCAGCCACCCGATCATCAGGATACATCATTTTAACGAGCAAGAGCCTTGTTTACCGCCACACCGACCGCACAAAATTAGTATAGGAGTATCAGACTTGAATACTTAATACTAACACCTAATTTCTTTACCAACCTAAACACAACATTAATTTTTCTCACATTGCATATAGTTGCATGCATACAAATTTTCAGAAATACAACAGGGTATTCTTTTTAACTTAAATAAATTAAAAGCACTGGCTTACTAGTAAGATAAAAACAAGATATGTTGCAGCAACAAAAACTTTAGGTAAACAAATTATCCAGTAATATTGCATTCAATTTCTTAATCCTAGCCTACCAAAATACAAATCTAAAAGCTAGGTTAGGCTCTTTTCATTTACACAATAAATTTTACCTTTAACCATAAGTACTAAAGGTTCGGAGCATCAAATAGAAAAGATTAACTCTAAGAAATATTTTCAAAGAGAAAGATACGAAGATAATTTTAACTTTGCAGCAACAGTTTCAGTTATGGTTTAAAGGTATTAATTAGAGAAGCTAGCATCTCGAAGGTAATTTTAGAGAGAAAAATAAATAATTAACAATTTATGGTTTAGAATGTTATTTAGATAGAAGTAAAATTCTTCAAGATATTATGAAAGAAAAACATAAATAACAAACTATTTGTGTGATATACGCTTATTTCCTGTGTGCCCCACGCTTGGGCGTTATTATTATTGCTGTGATAATGCCCTTTTTATGATTGGTGTTGCTATTTTTAATTGCCGTAAATATCAACCCCACCAAATTTATATTTCCTGAAAGCCATCTCTGTAATTACTATCAAGCGCCTTTGAACGTTCCGCACCCCTTGATTGCATTGCTTCACTTGTTGGCCAGAATGATTTATTAATGGTTGCTTGAATTTTTCCTCTCGGATTTCTGGATTAACTTTGAGTATCTTGTAGCGCAATTTGAGTATCTTCACGTTTTAAGTATATTTGGATATTTAATTCGATGGTTAAGTAAACGTATACTTGAAGGTATTATTGGATATTTATTAGAGGTGTTTTTAGATGTGTGTTAGATGTATCATTAGATGTATTATTAGAGCCCTAAATTATAAAATATTAGAATGAAATTCAATTAACAGTTTACCTTACGTTTTAAGCGAAAAACGGCTATTTTCGTTGCATAAATTGGCACTTTTACTTTCCACAATCTTTAACAATTTATTCACTTTCACTGAGTTTCATTTGTACGTAATCTTTTACTTTAAATTGACGTAGTTCGTGCCTTGTTGAAGAGTTACTGAATGTTTACGAGTTTCCTATGGTATTTATAAGCTCCACCTATCAACGTTTTTAATTAGCGTGTTTGTTGATTAAGGCTTGTACTTTGCGCCTATCTCTGTAGAACTCGGTTTTTCTGAAGATTCCCTGGTTTTCATTGTTGTTCCTTCGTTCAATCTCGCACGTAGACGTTTAATATTTCGTCGCATATTCTTAGAATTTCCAAATATTCCTTGCATTTTTGTTACGTCCTTCATGTTTGTCGACGATAGTCCAAACTTTTATGATATCGCGGACTGCCTGTTATTTATTGTTTTTTACTTCAAATATGTTGGATTTTCATGCAAATATGATATTCCAGTCACGTGCACATCTTTCTAATAATGATGTATTTGAATGCGTTTGCTTATTTATGCGTTGACATTTTTATTGAAATTTTTAAATAGCTAGAATGCCAGGTTGTTTATATTCACCGATTGCATGTTTATTTTGATGAAACTTGATGTATTTAAAAGCTTATCTTTGTTCGTTTCTTCAACTTAAACGTATTATACCACGTACGCATTATTATTTTAGCTAAATATTATTTAATTATTACAAAATGAGCTTCTTTCTTATGAATTAAATTGGTTATAATTTATATACAGTGTGCTCGCTATTTAGCTTTTGTAAAATATTCGATTTGCTCCTATTTAATGTGGAATAATTTGGTTTTCTTAACGTTAATTATGTTTATATTCATCTTAGGACCCCTATGACTTAATCTACCCTTAAACTACCCTCATATCATAGCAATATATATATATATATATATATATATTCTACTGACTCACCCCCTTTTATTATTATTATTATTTATTTAAATTATAAATTATAAATTATTTATACACTACTTTTGTTGTCGCGCCTATTTTTATTATTCAATGAATGACTTTTATATAATGTGCTTTAGCAAAGTTTGGTTGGTTATCTAATTAAAATGTTTACTATTATTATGCCTCGACTATATGAACTCTTTATCTCAGGGTGTTCATCTACCTACCGTGGGTTCAGTCGTAAGTAGATGTGCACTGCCCAACCAAACTGCACACTCTTTTGTTTTACTACTCTTATATGAATTTACTACTGTATATCCCAAATTTTACTGATCAACGTAGCTTAGTGCCAAATTAATTAATGTACACAATTTCTGACTTTTTGTTTGACGTTTTATGATATTGCATGGTACTCACCTGAATTATACTTCGCTGATTCCCTTTTTAACTGCTGCTGGCTCACGATCTTAATCGCCGTATGCGTCTTTACAAGGACTCACAATCACTATTAAACTTGCGTATCGCCTCCAGGTGTCTTAGTACAATTTTGATGACCCCAAATCTGAAATGAATAACCCGAATTTTAGAATTTTGACAAACCGTTGTATTTACTTCCCCTGCGTTAATCCTTCCGTGTTCCCTTTGTTTCTGCGTTAAATCTTCCCCTGCAATTGCTGCTCTTTTAATTCCACTCTTCGTACTCCAATTAAACCGTCCGCCTTTTCGTAATCAATCGCAAATCTAACTGCCGTTCTGTTCCAAATCAATCAATGCCCTGCTATAAATTCGATGTCCACTCTATGTCCTACTGCCTCAAAATCTATATCCAAATCGCTCCCAAAATTATTTATATATTCGTTGCTTCGCCGTCGCTTGTATAACCACTCGAATGTCCTACTGCCTTTAAACCAATATCGTTCCAAATCCAATTCCAATCTCGTTTCAAATCTAATTAAATACTCGTTGCTTTCCCGTCGCACTATAACCACACTATATACTTTTTTTATCGTCGCTATTATTTTACCACCGATGCTTCTTGTACCTCCACTTTAATAAATCAGACTATTTTAAATTCAAACACATTTATTTTCTTCAAAATATATAACAATTATAACGCAGGTTTGCAAAAACACGTCTTTATACAAAATTTTATCGAAAAAGAATCAAGTTTATAAAAATACGTCTTTACATCAATTTAAATTGAAAAAGAATCATCTTGTTTACTTCCCTAGGCAATAAGCACAACAAAACTAGCTTACTTAATTACATTTTAAAATACATAAAAATATCCAATAACAATTTGTCCTTTCTTTTGTGTCACAAATACCTTCACTATTGTCTTTATACACATTCCTAAATTCTATCATTGGTCCTAAACACTTCACAATTCTCCAATTATATTTGATATTGCTATTAACTTATAATTTTGAATTTACAAATTCGTCCAAAAGTTGATTCTACTTAAATGAAAAGCCAAAATAATTCACACAAGACCTGGATGCTTGGTTGATAGTAGACATCCGTAGACGCATCCGGTTTTCAGACGGCAAATGTACTTTCAATGGCTTATTAAATTTCAACTTAGTATAAAACCTTGAGCACTGTGCATTTTATCAACGTCATCAAGTCATTTAGTTTACCTTTTGGCACATACGTTTCAAACTAACATGGTAAATACTTTAGCATATGTAAAGTACGGCAAAATATAGTTTTTGAATTACTGGATCTGATATATGAATCATTTTATTTGGCATACACCCCTTTTAACACAAATCTACCCTTAGAAGCCTTGTAACCCCCCCCCCGACATTACATTGGCCCCACTGATTTTGAATGAAATTGGAAATTTCGTATGTTTTTACTCTTCTCCTGGTGTGCATAAATTTCTAATTTTTATTTAAAGTCACCCCCCCCCCACATTTTTACATATTAATTAGTCAACCCCTATTCGCCTTTCTCTCACGTCTATCTAACTACGCTATATACTAACCTATACTATAAACAAAAACAAAACTAAACTTTCCGTCGCATGAACTACATAATAAACTATCCTACTAAACCCTCTTCCTGTACAATTCTATATGGGTATAAATTTTCAAAGTGAAAACGCCCGCGATATCCCCCTGTCATATTATCTAACTCAAATGTATTTCCTTCAGCAAAAATACGCGTGATCTTGTACGGCCCTTCATAAGGAAACAACAACTTCGCGCAAATGTTTCTGTCGCGGTTTGAAACCCTTAATCGTTTTACTACCACCAGATCCCCTATTTCAAAAGTCGTCCTTTTTTTAATTTTACTACACCTTCGCTCGATGTCCCTACGCTGCATCCTTTCGATTCTATGCCTAACACTACCCAACAACTCTGTGATGTCTTGCACCTCGACTTCCTCCCTCCATGGCCTAGCTGGTATAATCCTTCGAATCAATGTTACCGGACATGTTTTTGTAACCGAACTCGGTACGCAATTCATAAAATTTTCAATTTGTGGCAGATATCTAATCCATCTATCGTGATGCTCCTGTGTCGCCAACCGTAGATATTTTATTATCTCTCGTATATAACGTTCGCATGGATTTGCTTTCGGATGCCGTATACTGCTAAATGATACCTTAATATTCGCCCTATTTAACCCGTTCCTGAATCTTTGATTGTTGAAATACGTCGCGTTGTCTACCAAAATCCTTTCCATCTTCCCGACCTGGCTTTCAAATTCTCTAATCGACTGCAAAGCATGCACCGTGTTACTTCGTCTTGCCGGAAATAATTTGACAAATTTCGAAAAAACGTCCACCATCACCAATATGTGCCGATACCCCTGTTCACTCGTAATCAGGCTGCTCAAGTAATCAATAGCTACCAATTCTAACGGTTCATTTACGCTCACGTTCATCGGTATGTTCTGCAGCACCACGTTCTTGTCTTTACCTAGAATACAAATTTTACACTGATTGATCCTTTCTTTAACCACCGTGATATCATTTCTTGCATAAAACGCCTCTCTAAATACCAAAAATGTTTTTCTGATGCCTATATGTCCAAACTTTAAATGAATTTCGTCTATCATTTCAACAGCCGCGTCTCTGGATAACACTACCAGCTCTGCATCCCCTATCCTTTTTACCACAAACTGCCCTACGATGGTAAATCCACGGTACTCTTCCACATTTTCCCTTGTTAATTTCTCGCGTATCGAGCTCACCTCACTGTGCCTCTGCGTCTCTATAAGCTTGGCGTTTGTCCACCGACCAACATCCCTGAACTCCTGCAAAGCAATTAAACAACCCTTTACGTCTTGATTCGCTTCCACCTGCGGTCTGCTTAGAAAATCCGCCGTCACATTCTCCTTTCCTGGTTTATGCTTAATTTCAAAATCGTATTCCTGTAACACCAATGCCCACCTATACAACCTACTGTTTAGAAACTCCTTTTTCTTCATGAATGTTACCACCGTGTTGTCGGATTCTATTAAAAATTTCTTTCCTAACAAATAAAAACGCAACTTTTTCACTGCATATACTATCGCCAACATCTCCTTCTCTGCCGTCGCATACCTGGTTTCGCAGTCTTTTAATACCCTGGAAATAAATACAATTGGTACCTCAGCTCCGTCCTGGATCTGCACCAACTCAGCCCCGATTGCATATTTCGACGCATCCGTCCTCAAAATAAATTCGTCTTTGAAATTTGGATATTTTAACGACAACTCTTTATAAAACGCCCTCTTTAAATCCTGGAACGCCTTCTCCCGTTCAGCAGTCCATTTCCATCTTTCGTTTTTCTTTAACAAACTCACCAACGGCACACACAATTCAGAATACTTCGGTATAAACCGTTTGTAATAATTTAGAACCCCTAAAAATCCTCGCAATCCTCTTACATTCTTCGGTTGCGCAATATTTTTCAATTCGTCCAATCTTTTATTACAAATTTTCATCCCATGTTCACTAATTTCAAACCCTAAATACGTAACCTTGCTCTTAAACAACTCGCATTTCTCTACGTTCAGCTTCAAACCCCCTTCGTCCAGTCGTTGGATCACCTTTTCTAAATGCTCCAGGTGTTCTTGCTCGTTCCTTGAAAAAATCAACAAATCATCCACATAGTGCGAACAGAAACATTCATACTCGTTAAACAGCTTCTGCATGGCCCTTACAAGTGCTGCTGAAGAACTACTTAAACCAAACGGAACTACAGAAAACATATAAATCTCCCCTTCAATGCTAAATCCCGTAAACTTTTTACTGTCTTCATGTAACGGAATTAACCAAAATGAATTTTTTAAATCTAATTTACTGAAAATCTTCATCTCATACACTTTATACAACAAATTATCCAACCCTTGTGGTTGTTCGTACTGCGGTTTCGTAATCGAATTCAACTTCCTCGCATCCAAACAAATCCTTATATCCCTTTTGTTGGGTTTAGGTACAATAACTACCGGGTTCACATATGGAGTTTTCGCTGGTTCGATAATACCTTCTTTTAACATTTTGTTTATCTCGGCTTTAACCCTATTTCTAATGGCAAACGGAATTGGATACACCTTTGTATTAAACCCGTTGTCTTCCGTGACCTCCAACTTATGCATATATCGCCTCGCAAATCTTGGCTCTTCATTAAACAACCCTATATATTTATTAAACAATTCCCCTAGCTTCGCCTTAATCTCAATACTCACTTTCCCTATCTGTTCATCATTAATTAATCTCGCAAACATATTACATAATCTCACTTCGACTCGTCCATAATTATTCTCTTTAATCATTCCTTATCCTGTGCTATCTATATCATTTCCATTCCTATATTCCGAACTAACCGTAGGCACCACCCATAACTTATCTTTATCAAATATCCTAATCGACCTATCCTTTCCATCTATATTCAACCCAAAATCCTCTATAAAATCCATTCCTAATATGAAATCTAGCTGCAACCCCTTTGTAATTAAAAACTCTGCATCTCCTGCTTCTTTATTCCCTATATATATCGGTACACGGATAACCCTATAAATCGTCGTTAGCTTTTTGTTCATTGCCGACCATAAATTAACCCCATCAATTGTTCCTATTCGTCCCTTTAAAAATTCTTCATGTTTTATCACCACATCCTCATCTACCAGCGACAACTGTGAACCACTATCAACTAAAGCAACATATAAACAATCCCTTAAACTAATATTAATAAACAACAAGTTCTTTTTATTAAAGATATAACTATTTAACAATAAATCTCTGATACTATAACACACGTCTATATTCATCCCTAAGCAGTCGGTCGTCCAAAAATTTGCGTTTTTTTTCCCGACGGCGTCTCGTGTATCTGCACCATCTCAATCCTATCTGGGTCCGGTGTCATCGCGCTTGTCGTCATGTGTTGGACGTTTACGTCCCTGTCCATCCGGCTATTTCCGTTGTGCGTTCCGCCTCCCGTAGTGCGGCCGTCACCCTCGTTGTTGCTGTGCTGGTATCTGTTTTGTCCATGGTATTCGTTTGCCCGGTGATCCCTATTGTAATAAGGTCGTCTATGTCCGTCGTGTCCCCAATGATTCCGATGTCCGTGGTTGAAGTTGTCCTGTCTGTAATTAGGTCGGTGTTCGTGGTACGCTTGTCGTCGGTTGTCTTCCCTATAACCCCGGTTTTGCTCCCAATAATTTGTCCGCGTTTTTGCCTCCAGTGCTGTTGCTAAATCAAAGTTCCTCATCACCCCTAAAAATTCCCGCAATGTCTTGACGTTCTGTACCACGACCACCTTTGTAACTTCCGGTTCCATATGTCCTGCGAGTAGTAATACCATGTCGTCCTCGCCCAATTTTGGTGTCAACTGTTGTGTCTGTCCCTGCAATTGTATACGTGTATTTTCAGTCTCGTCGTCTACGCGGTCTACGTTGTCTTGTAGCTCCGTCCTTCGTTCGTCCTCTGTCCGCGACTCTTCGATTTTGTCTGTTGGTTCCGTGTGTAGTTCCGCGTGTGGTGTCTTAACATCTGTCCGCGACTGTTCGGTTTTGTCTGTTAAGTCCGTTTGTGGTTCCGTGTGTGATTCAGCAATGGTGTTCGTTACATCCGTTTTTAGTTCCGTGCATGTCGTCTTAATATCTGTCCGCCATTCGTCAATTAGGTTCATTATTTCCGTGTGTGCTTCTTTTTGTTCCTTACGTGATTCTTCCATTTGGTTGGTTAAATTCGTATTTGACTGTTCAATTTTGTCGTGCAAACTCATCAGGAGTCGCATTATGTCCTGGGTTCCGGCGGCTTCTGCTACCCTAACCTCCGGTACCGTCACCTGGTCCGTGTCCATGCCTATCACCTCCGGCTCTGTCTGCCTTACGTCCGTCTCCTGTATGTCTCCCCCTGCGTCTAGCTCCGTGTCGTGTGTCCCTAATTCCATTTCAACTCCATATATTCGTCCCGATCTCGTGATCCTTTTCGTGTCCGCGTCCGTCATCTCTGCTGCCTAGTTTTGTACTCCTTTTTCTGCAAATTAAAAACAAACTACGGGCCCCACCTAATCTCGGGATCCCGTATCCTGCTACTATTCTTATCTAGTTCTTTTCTAGCCTTTTTCTAGCCTCACGTTGGGTTTGCCACCTTCTACTGACTAACCCCCCCCCCTTTTTTTTATTATTATTATTTATTTAAATTATAAATTATAAATTATTTATACACTACTTTTGTCGTCGCGCCTATTTTTATTATTCAATGAATGACTTTTATATAATGTGCTTTAGCAAAGTTTGGTTGGTTATCTAATTAAAATGTTTACTATTATTATGCCTCGACTATATGAACTCTTTATCTCAGGATGTTCATCTACCTACCGTGGGTTCAGTCGTAAGTAGATGTGCACTGCCCAACCAAACTGCACACTCTTTTGTTTTACTACTCTTATATGAATTTACTACTGTATATCCCAAATTTTACTGATCAACGTAGCTTAGTGCCAAATTAATTAATGTACACAATTTCTGACTTTTTGTTTGACGTTTTATGATATTGCACGGTACTCACCTGAATTATACTTCGCTGATTCCCTTTTTAACTGCTGCTGGCTCACGATCTTAATCGCCGTATGCGTCTTTACAAGGACTCACAATCACTATTAAACTTGCGTATCGCCTCCAGGTGTCTTAGTACAATTTTGATGACCCCAAATCTGAAATGAATAACCCGAATTTTAGAATTTTGACAAACCGTTGTATTTACTTCCCCTGCGTTAATCCTTCCGTGTTCCCTTTGTTTCTGCGTTAAATCTTCCCCTGCAATTGCTGCTCTTTTAATTCCACTCTTCGTACTCCAATTAAACCGTCCGCCTTTTCGTAATCAATCCCAAATCTAACTGCCGTTCTGTTCCAAATCAATCAATGCCCTGCTATAAATTCGATGTCCACTCTATGTCCTACTGCCTCAAAATCTATATCCAAATCGCTCCCAAAATTATTTATATATTCGTTGCTTCGCCGTCGCTTGTATAACCACTCGAATGTCCTACTGCCTTTAAACCAATATCGTTCCAAATCCAATTCCAATCTCGTTTCAAATCTAATTAAATACTCATTGCTTTCCCGTCGCACTATAACCACACTATATACTTTTTTTATCGTCGCTATTATTTTACCACCGATGCTTCTTGTACCTCCACTTTAATAAATCAGACTATTTTAAATTCAAACACATTTATTTTCTTCAAAATATATAACAATTATAACGCAGGTTTGCAAAACACGTCTTTATACAAAATTTTATCGAAAAGAATCAAGTTTATAAAATACGTCTTTACATCAATTTAAATTGAAAAGAATCATCTTGTTTACTTCCCTAGGCAATAAGCACAACAAAACTAGCTTACTTAATTACATTTTAAAATACATAAAATATCCAATAACAATTTGTCCTTTCTTTTGTGTCACAAATACCTTCACTATTGTCTTTATACACATTCCTAAATTCTATCATTGGTCCTAAACACTTCACAATTCTCCAATTATATTTGATATTGCTATTAACTTATAATTTTGAATTTACAAATTCGTCCAAAAGTTGATTCTACTTAAATGAAAAGCCAAAATAATTCACACAAGACCTGGATGCTTGGTTGATAGTAGACATCCGTAGACGCATCCGGTTTTCAGACGGCAAATGTACTTTCAATGGCTTATTAAATTTCAACTTAGTATAAAACCTTGAGCACTGTGCATTTTATCAACGTCATCAAGTCATTTAGTTTACCTTTTGGCACATACGTTTCAAACTAACATGGTAAATACTTTAGCATATGTAAAGTACGGCAAAATATAGTTTTGAATTACTGGATCTGATATATGAATCATTTTATTTGGCATACACCCTTTTAACACAAATCTACCCTTAGAAGCCTTGTACCCCCTGACATTACAATATATATATATATATATATATATATATATATATATATATATACATATATATATATACAGGGTGCCCACAATCTATCTCCGTATATGGGTAACTTTTTTATTATAGAAGATACAATGTTGGTTAAATTAGCAAAGTTGAAGAGAAATTTACGAGTAGTATGATGCTTTTTGAAAACTCACCTAGATGCTCAACTTTTTAGATATTTGAAAAACTGAAATTTTCCATTTTCTTCAAACGCTAATAACTTTTTAACGGTTTAACCTATAGAGAAAATAAAAACTGCTTGTAAGGTAACTTTTACGTAGAATTCAATAGCGTATATGACAATTTTAATTGGAAATGGGTTTTCAAGCTACAAACATAACCTCACTTTTTTAAATGGAAACCATAGTTCAATATAACCCAAATGGAAAGGTTTTTCTTTTCTGATTACCCTGATGTAAGGGTTGATGTACTTATTTTCAGTAGTTTCTTCATAATAAAGAAAAACGATTTATTTATTTGCGGACATCAAGGAGTCCATGGATACATATTACAAACAAACAAAATGTGTAAAATCAATAATGGAAACACAAGTTTATTGTAACTAAATTTATTATAAACTAAGAAAAATAAAATACTTAAAAATAAACTATCCATACAATACAAATAACTTAATCAAAGGAAACAAAATTAATTAATGCGAATATGCCCACTCCTACATTAACATATGCTCAAAATGACCTCCATTAGCTTGCAAACACATTTCGCACCTTTTAGTTAGGTTTTGGTGCACCTTATTTAACGTTTGTGGTTTTATACTTGTAATAGCTGCTGTAATACTATCTTTGAGTTGCTCAATGTTATTGGATTTTTAGCATACACTACATCCTTTACAGTACCCCAAAGAAAAAAATCCAGTGGCGATAGTTCTGGTGACCTTGCCGGCCATGGAACAGGACCTGCATTGCCAATCCAATTTGGAAAACTATTATCAAGATATTCAGAAACGGCTTGAGCATTGTGAGCAGGTGCACCGTCATGCTGAAAATAATATAAGTTTTGCAGTAAATGAAGTGGCAAATTATCGAGCATTTCTTGCAATTCGTTTTGTAGAAAATTTAAATAGCGTACACCATTTAAATTATAATTATAGAAGAAAGGCCCAAGTATTTTATTACCAAAATGGCACACCACACATTTATCGAAAATTGATGTTGATCCCGCCTTTCTTCTGTTAAATGGGGATTTTCCTGACTCCAGTAGACTGTATTTTTCTGTTAAACATGCCTTTGTTAGTAAATTTTGCTTCGTCGGTAAATATAATAGTGTGACTAAAACCAGGATTATTATTTGTTTCATTAAGAAACCACCTACAAAACTGTTGTCTTCTCTCACAATCCCCATGATACAGTGTATTGCTAACATGGGTTTTGTATGGTTTGTAGCGGTTTTGTTTTAAAATTAGGCGAGCTTTTTCTGTAGAAGTAGCGCACTCAATTGCAGTTTCTCGGGTGGACGCTGTTGGCTTAAAATTTATGTAGGCTAACACACGTTCTTCATCATCAGTTTTGAATTTTCTTTTATCAGTACTGGGTTTTGTAAAAGCACCAAACCTTTTAAATTGTTTTCTAATTTAGAAAACAATCGTTTATCTGGCTGCCTCCTTTCCAAATATCTTTCATAATACATATCACCAGCAGCATCACAATTTCTGTTACAGGCATAGTAACAAAAGAGCATGTCATTTTTTCGTCGTTTGTATACATTCTCTATTATAATCAAATAAATTTAAAAGTCTTCTACACAAAATTTGCAACCCAGAGCAAATAAACACTTTAACTAATAATATCTGACAAATGCCAGTTGTTTTTGTTTATTTAAAATATGTATCCATGGACTCCTTGATGTCCGCAAATAAAGAAATCGTTTTTCTTTATTATGAAGAAACTACTGAAAATAAGTATATCAACCCTTACATCAGGGTAATCAGAAAAGAAAAACCTTTCCATTTGGGTTATATTGAACTATGGTTTCCATTTAAAAAAGTGAGGTTATGTTTGTAGCTTGAAAACCCATTTCAATTAAAATTGTCATATGCGTTATTGAATTCTACGTAAAAGTTACCTTACAAGCAGTTTTATTTTCTCTATAGGTTAAACCGTTAAAAGTTATTAGCGTTTGAAGAAAATGGCAAATTTCAGTTTTTTTCAAATATCTAAAAAAGTTGAGCATCTAGGTGAGTTTTCAAAAAAGCATCATACTACTCGTAAATTTCTCTTCAACTTTGCTAATTTAACCAACATTGTATCTTCTATAATAAAAAAGTTACCCATATACGGAGATAGATTGTGGGCACCCTGTATATATATATATATATATAAATTTTAGTAGTTAATTACGCAAGGTAAGTTGATAAATACTATCGTATTATAGTGAATAAGATGAAATAATAACTTAGACTTTTATGCAAAGCCCAAATGATCGTTTCAAATCGAGCTAGTAATTGAAAGATGGAAAATATAAGGTCTTGGACAGGACTTGAACCTGTATCCTGGTTTTGCCGGAACCATGCGTTTACCAATTACGCCACCGAAACCGATGACACAATTGGGAAATTTACAAATTTAAATCGTGTACACAACTATACATAAACCTAACTTTCAATTACGTTTGGCATTTTTGTCAATCATATCTGACATTGTCAAGTTTTTGACTTATGTTAGTTAGAGACAGGAAACTACGCTCAAAATTACGGCTATTAGCCAAGTATTAAATATATAAATATTTTACATAGTTAATTACACAAGGTAAGTTGATAAATACTATCGTATTACAGTGAATAAGATGAAATAATTCCAGGGCATTCATAGACCTTCTAGGCAGACATTTTGAAGAGTTGTTTTAAAATTACAATATATTATTATAGTTGTAGTTAATTGTTAATCAAAATGTATTAATTGTTTTATTATATTCTCCAATAGTAAGATATTTTTAGTTATGTAAATTAAAATCATTCTTAAAATTTGAAGAAAATCAAAAATATCTCAGAAAGTAATGGATTTAGGTATAGGGAATGCTTAACAAAAATGAAAGAACACTTAATGAATCGTCCATTGTAGCAAGAAAATTGGTAGGGTACCATTTAAAAAAAGTTTTGAATATTACATTTTAAACCCCTTTGTATTATATTCAGAAAAATTACATATACACTCGAGAAATAACCGTCATATTTAAGTTATGTGCACACATTCACACGAGTTCAAGATTCATCAACACTGGGAGATACATCTCAATAACCATATACTCATTCAATACAGCCATAAAATTAATGCGTTGTAGACGGTGAATGACGCAGCTTTTGGTTTTAAATGTACAACTGTTGGAACAAAATGCCAGTTCACGTGGACAGAATGACATTGAACTCGAAATTAGGGTAGTATAGACGTACAATCTGTAAGAACGAAAAATAACATGCAATGACCCTGGGACGAAAAACATATAAAAACCCACGGATAATGAAAAAGGGAGATCATTATTATACAGCAGAGTTTAGAACTCGATCGAGGTGCGGAACGACGCTGGAAAAGCAGATACGCGAAGTTAGCGTGACGGTATTCAAACCCCCCTAGACTGTTAATGATGAAACATGTTTTCTGGACGCAACGACACGGATGTGATTACCAGTATCAACGGAAAGTAATCACTGTTAGGAGCTTTTATCAACCACAACAGAGTCTTGCCAGTAATGTTGATAGAGTCATTGACAATTAAAACAAAAGCTGTAGATCAATTAAATTCCTTATTATCCAGATTGTAACCATCGCATGCCATTTGTTGTATTAATTAACTGGAATTGAGTTTTAATATATATGTATATATATATTGCTGTGACAACGCCGCGTTGAGAGCGTCACTAAAAGAGTACCGTGACAACGCCTCGCTTTGATGCGCCGCTTAAAGGGTGCCGTGATACAGATACAGCAAATGTAAAATTTGAAATTATTCACTTACCTTCCTTTCTAACTTTGCCTGGCTAGCTCTACGGAAATGAAATCGAACACAGCAATATCACAAAGCATTTATACAGTATGAAATATTTTCTCTCATACAAAAACATATAAAACATCTGAAACATCGTTTCTTTCAAACAAAAATATTTCCAACAAATACTTATTTAAGTAACTATAAAAATGTTACTTACTTTATCTTAAATTTACAGAACTAAATTTCTTTTCTTACGGATATTTTACCTGACTTTGTTTATTTTCACGCTTGTAAGGTTTCTTGACAGAAAATCTATCAAAAGGTGAGAGTCTTTCGAACTCTGAACACAAACTTTTCTTTACACAAATAAAATGATTAGGACTTACTCTATCTTAAACTAAATGACAAAATTCAAATTAATACTTGCAAAATCCACAAAACGCTTTTTATCCAACTCGTAATTAAATATCTTCTTTATATCGAAGCATTTTCCATCTTCATTGTATATAATTAAATTTAATAATTTCCATTTTTTTTAACATTAGGTTACGTTTAAAACATCACTTCTTTATTCATCGTAATTATTAAATTACACTATGTTTGCTGCATACTTTAAGTATAATCTTCGCAAAGCCACAGCTCGCGACTTAAATCAAACTAACATTTCGCAATCGAACTTTATTTAATGAACGCTTCCTTATATATACAAAATTATCTATTTCTAGAATGTAATAGTATTTGCGTGATTCCATTCTAGTTAATAAACGCCTATCTTGCGTAATTTTCTGGGAAATCTTTATTAGCGTTCAAAATTGTTGAGTTTTATTACCTCGTTATCTCGTTCCAGTTATTAGTAACGTGCGTTGTTCGTCTTTGTTTAACACCCAAGGTTATTGTGGCGTTGCATACTAATCTAGTAATTGCTAAAGGTGATAAATAACTTTTATTAATTTTTGTTACATTTTATGGGTTTTTTATTGTTCTGGACGCTTAGTAGAATAAACGTTTCTTTATTAATTAGTTTCTAGGAATTTGACGTCTTTTTCTCAATTCCTCTCGAAAATACGAGAACATTTTTATTTGAATTGAAAATAGGTAATATACAGGGTAATTAATTTAAACTCTAATGGATTTATAACGCAAATTAGTTGCATTTTATAGCAAATATTTGTTTTTACGGTAAAACGTGTTTTAAGATTAAAATTAGGATTTTAAATACAAGATTGATTGTAGTTTCTATGCTAAGTACGTAAAGCTAGCACTATTCCATGCTATTTGCAGCAATTGAAAAGCATTTTTTTTATCGAAAATGTATTGATAATTAATAAGTGAAAATAAATGGCTTTGTATTTATCTTAAAATGATCTATTTGCGTTCGCATTGAATGCGTTTTTAAGGTATCTTAAAATAAATTATTTTTACATATACAGCTTATATTGTTTGCTATTTATTTATTATGTATTTACAGTTTGCTTATCTCATTCAAGGTGATTATTTATACACGCGCAATTGCATTTTTACTTGATATTATAATGAATAAAAGCACACTTGTATTATACAGGGCGTAACCATGAATCTGAAATTTCTATTTTTCCGAACTTTTGTAGAATTTGGGTTTCAATGACCTCTTGTGGCCCGTTATCACGTCAATATATATACATATATATATATATATATATATATATATTATATATATATATATATTGACGGTAGTTTCATGGTAGATTAAGTCATAAGGGTCGTAGGATAGATATAAATAACTTTAACTTTAAGAAAATCAAATAATTCCATCAATTATAGGAGTAAATCGATTAATTTACATAAAGTCAATTGCAAGGACACTGTATATAAAGGACATTTCGTCTAATGCATGAGAAAGAAGCTCCTTTAGTAATAATCTGATACCACTTAATTAGAATAGTAATGTGTGCGTCCTATAATATGTTTAAGTATAATTTATGAGTAAAGATAAGATTTTACAAGCAACTAATTGCATCAAATAAAATTATCGGGAAACGTAGATAAATTGGCATTCCAAATATTTAATAATTACGTCGAAAATATCAATGCATCTATATATAAACGCATCTTAATACGTCACTAAATACGTGACTACGAAGAATACATTTGTTCAGAAAACCAACACCAACATTCTGTAACTAACAAATAAACACCAGGCGGGTCAATTATATGATAAGTCTTGGACTTTCAAACGACAAGCATTAAATACGTGACTGGATAAAAGCAATAATCGGAAATCCTAACAAAATGCTGTAATATAAAAAACGCTTACGTGATTGATGGAACATTTCGTCGAAAAATTAAACCAAGGAATTTGAGAAAATACCGAGTTCTGTCAGAGATAAGGTAAAGTACAAGCCTTAATCGATAAACACGCTAATGGAAACGATTGGTAGGAAGGGCTTATAAATACAATAGGAAATGAATAAAGAGGTGAGTTCATATTCAACCAAACATCAACTATGCTCAAATGCAGTAGAAAGTTACGTAATTAATTAGTGAAACAAAATTCAGAATAAGTAAAATTTGAAAGTGAGAAATTGTGCGACGAAAATAAGCCAATCTACAAATAGACGTAAGTTAAACAATTAATTAAATTTATTTCTAATATTTAACAAAACAGGGCTTCTTTTATTGGGACGGCTTTTGTTGAGGCCTTTTTTATTGGGACGGCTTTTGCTGATGCCATCTTATTGAGACGGCATTTTGTTGGTACCACTTTTGTTGAGACGGCTTTTGTTGAGTCGATGTTCATGTCGAGATCTAAGCCTTAACGCATACGTCTGAAAGTGAGATCAAAAGCATACTCAAAGCTAAATCAAGGAAAAATACCAAAAATCAAAAGTGGATAATTCTGGCCCATAAGTAAAGCGGACACAACAGGGGTTGCAGACCACAGACACTATGAGGGAACTCCAGCGACCATTCCAGGTTAGCGATTTTTAAACATTTTATTATTTAAAGATTATTTCAAATTTAATATTTGCTATACATTATGTATTTGTAAGAGTCATCAAAAAGGTCATTTGAAAATATGAAAACAGGGAAATCATCTTAGAACGTTCGAAGATACTTGAGAGTAATTAAAAGATATTTTTGCTGGCTTTCAGGAAAGCATAAATTTGGTAAATGTAAATATTCTATATAAGGGAAAATGTTGAGGTTACACAACATTGTACATATTATCAATTATTATATTGTGTGTTTTGGAACTGCTTTATTTGAATCCATTTAAAGGGTAAAATAAGATTTATTAGGAAGTCGAACATTCAGTGAGCTAGTCGTGGTAAACTAATATAACGTACAACATTGGGACTTTAAGGAAATAAAGTAA
The DNA here is from genome assembly GCA_036346225.1 of Platerodrilus igneus. Lineage (NCBI taxonomy): Eukaryota > Metazoa > Arthropoda > Insecta > Coleoptera > Lycidae > Platerodrilus > Platerodrilus igneus. The sequence goes on from JARFIW010000565.1 coordinate 1,094,144, forward strand.
ACATCATATCAAATAAAAATAGCACAGCAATAAAAATGGTACGCCCAATCGTAGGGCATTTCATAGCAATAAAAATGACGCCCATCGTAGGGGTTTAAAATCCCAAAAGTTAAAATCACAGCAATATATATATATATATATATATATATATATATATATATATATATACATATATTGCCGTGGAACTCGGGTAAAATCTTCACCAACAAATATATTTTCGAAAATTTTATTAAATTTTCAAAACTCGAAAATTCAAAAATTAAATAATACAAAAAAAATATTTCTTACCCGTTTTCCTCTCTTCCTCGGTTGAATGGCCTTTTTCAACTGTTTCCGGCTAGCTCAGTTGGACCTCCTTTTGGATATCTATATTCACTCTCATATTCTATCATTCACGCACACTCCCAATAAAACCACAAAATACAACAAACATACAATTTTTTATTTATTACTATTTACAAATGAAATTCAATATTGTCCCTATTTCATTGTTCACGTTACACTTCAGTAAATCTCATTTTGTAATGTCCTGTATTTTATTTTAAAATCATCAAACACATAAAATGTACCCGGAGTAAATGGGCCTTGAATAATACCTTCTCTAAAATTCCTTATTTCTAATTTATTTTTTTTTTAATCTAAGTAAACTCTGGGGTATAGTGAGCTCATGAAAACCCAGCTAATTATGCATAATGTATGTCCTTCTACTTTGCATTAAAAAAACAAAGCCATGTACTCTTCACAAAAATTTCACGTTCTGATGGAACGTTAAAAAGCTTTATAGACACCTTCAAATTTCTAGTTAAATACCATAATAAAGTTATTTACACGTATTATGTTCAATACGTAAATAATCCACACTACCTTGAAAAGCACTCTTATACGTCACCCAATATTCACAGTTTATAAGAATCACAATTTCAAATCGTTACCTGGAAATTTCTAGACGATCTCCGCTCTGTGGACGATGCCATGTATTCCTTCTATCTGTTCTGCAGGCCGTTTCTCGCTGTTACTAGACGAACTCCATCTAAGTTGAACTGCTAACGCTGCCTTCACGGTGTAACCAAATTCCAAATTCCATTTAAACATACGTCTTTCACAAATATTTACTGTAATCTACGTTACTTAAAGTTCCGACACGAGTTGGTTAAAATTATAGGTGATACCTCAATTAAAATTGTAATATCGGCACACTAACCGCGTACTAATTAAGAGGCTACCACCATGCAATGTAATTTAAATGATTTTATAATACTTACAACTCGTGTTAACTTTAATACGTCGTTTAGAGCTTTTGAATTGTTCAGGACACGAAGTTAAAAGAGAAGAGAGCCGTGCTCCCTCTTTATAATATTTATACACTTCAAATGTAACCTCTCCATACCCACCTAACGCGAAATCCTTTATTTAAAATAATAATTCTTACAATTTTGCACTCAACCGATTTTTAATCCCGCGAATTTCAACGCGTCGTTATGCTATTTTCTGAAAATTAATATACACTATGCTTGTATTTGTCTCGCGTTCAACTATCTATATTGACCAATCGTATATTTACTGACGTCCTACGAGTCCCTCCTATACTATCGTCGTCTCTTGCTTATGCGTTTTCTCCGTCTCTTTCTAACCTGGTTTGAGTGGTAGAAAATCAATATTCCAGACCATATGCTATTTAAACCCACGTGGACTTACTACGTGATATAAATAGCCGCTCATTAGTATTTCCAGAGAACGCATGCGACGGTTTACCCAATATTCTCTGTAACCGTTTGCTATCTATGAAAATTAAGTAGAACTTGACATTTAGAATTCTGCAGGTGTTTAATTAACTGACGTTTTACCACAACACTTCCACGATTTGGAGTTCGGCGTATTTCTACCCCACCGATATATTTGTTTGTTAGCAACGCTTTTCACCTTGGTATTATTGGGTTTTTACACGCTTTTATGCATATTATACATCAATAATCGTTCAATTAAATTCAATTTAATTAATAAATTAATGGCATTGGCTTCTACCATTTAATTTCTTTGCAAACCTACTAAATATTTATCATTATTTGTACAATTTCGTTAATACCTGATACTTAAAAATGAACTAACTGGAATAAATTTCGCACGTAATTTCTGGTTGTTCCTTTATACAGGGTGTTTTGAAATTGTTTCTTTTATATTTATTTTTAATCTTTTAAAACCACTATATAATCCCCCTATTTCAATTCTAAGAAAAACTCTTTCCTGTTTTTCTGAATTTAAATACCTACATTCTAATTTAATTTTATCTGCTATTTCTATACACCTATCTACTCACCTAACACTACCTATACCTATTTAATTAACGTATCACTACTTATCTACCTATTTCTATCTATTACTACCCCTATCTCTACTTATTTCTATCTATCTACACCTATCTTTATTTCTAATTACCTATTCACACCTGTCACTATCTTTTACCTAATTATTTTTATCTATTATTAACTCTTCACCCTCTTATTTCATTGTCTTTTAATCTTTTAAAACCATTATAATATATATAAATATTTTGCTATGGATTGTAGCCTGACGATTCACAATGTTAGGCGTCAATAAAAGTGCTATTAATTGTAACCTAATGATGAATTAAAAGGGTTGGCCTACGTATTTTGCTAGCTCAGTTTAAATGAAACGACAAGAATCAAACCTCGAACTTACAATGACATCAAATATTCTTTACTAAACACTCTTTCAAATAACAATTGCTACATCCACATGCAGCTTTTCTTTAACAAACAATATCCTCAACAAAAAAAACTTACATACAAACATTACAGTGTAAAGATAGTGTCCAATATTGTCAGAATATCTTAAGTCTATGACCAAAATTTTCTACTAGATAATCATTCGCTTAAACTAAAATAGAATTAAAAAAGACTCTTTCTAATGAGGATTTTTATTCACAAATCCTTTCCTATTTAAATCACACTATGTACAAACATTTAGAAACTAAGATGGATAAATTTTAATAACCCCTTTTTAAATCGAATTCAAACGTAGCTGATCAGTTACTTTCAAATCTTTTTATAATGGCAAAACTTGCCGATATTCGACTACCCTAAATTTGAATTATTCACTTGCACAAAAATCTCTATACTAAAATCTTACATAACTTAACCTACTTAAATTATAAAACGAATGTCTTTTTAAAGATTTTAAAAACAATGAGATTATTGTTTTACCGTTAAATTATGCTGGTTGTCTTTATATTCATATATCGCAAACTATCCATGTCTAAAATCATTAAATGCAATTAAACTTCATACATGTCTTCCAAATCCATGTATTCATATTGTTCAATTTTTTTAATATTAATTTACTATGCAATGCATTTCAAAATGTATACACCATATTTCATATTCATTAAAATATATCTTTCTGGAATTTTTCCTCGTTCATTTATTTAAAAAAGACAGCTCGGTTATAACTTTCAAAGTTGTATATAAATCACGTTATACTTTTGAAACAAGCATTTAACACATTTAACCAGACTCATTATTATCTACTGACTGACGTCATTAACGAGCAGTAGTAAAACACTCCACTCTGATCGCATTTTTTAATTGGTTATTTAGTATCAAATCTTACTACGTTGTTAATTGTTAATTTTAAGGATTTCTTATTAAAACGTCTATTTGATCAAACTAGCGGTAAATCGTAGTTCCTATTTTGTTTTGTTCTTATTTACTATTTTGAAAATAATGTTTTACAATATAGGTTAGCTATACACGAAATGGAGCTTTTTTTCTCTGTTTATTTTAAATTAAAAGAAGGTGAGGAATATGTAGTCGAGACTCCATCAACCTCTAACAGCAGAAGGAGCTGTTCAAATAGTTACCCGTGACACCTACTTTCCGGATTGTTTTTATCTGTGTTGATTCTTTTCAGGTGGGTTGACGCTCAAAGGCTTTTACATAGACAAATAGAGTTTAAAGATCCTTCAAGATAGGCGTAAAAGTATTTAGTGAAAGTGTCAGAATTTGTATACCCCTAAAAGTAGTATATTTGCTTTCATAGAACCCACCTCGCACCACTGAAAGTTAGCCGATGCACTAATTTACTGTTAAGTTATCCCGCTCCTTGTAGAGAAAAAGTAATTCAGAAACGTGACGTCAATTTATCACGCAACAAAACTTTAGGAAAACATTGTTGACCAATCTAGTGAATCACGTTTGAAAGCCTATCTTATCCAGAGGAACAATATTGATATCCAGAAAGGAAACGCGGATGTGTTATGGTATCTATGCCTCGACATTTATGGAAGAAATATTCTGTTATAGTTCTTACACCTGTCTTGTGTTATTTTTATCTGTTTCTAATAAAGTAATAAAGTAAATTTCTTTACGACTTACTAAGTAAGATTTTAGTTTACTAAGTTATTTATCCAGTATATTTTTCAAATGTAATACTACTGAATAAACTTTTGTTTTACAGACGAAAAGCTACAGAGGTCCAGCTCTTAGAAGATACAATTCGAGCCCGCAGTGAACAACACAAGAAAGCTGGAATAGAATTAGATGCAACTTGCCAAATCTGCCTTAAAACTAAATTTGCCGATGGTGTTGGACATCTTTGTAATTACTGTAGCATCCGGTGCTGTGCCCGTTGTGGTGGAAAAGTAACGTTACGATCAAATAAGGTAAGTTTATAAAACCTAATTGGACGAGCTTAGCTTAATTTCGTAAAAAAAACTTAATCTCCGCCTGCTTTCTTACAAAAATACGCAGGCAAACAAAGTTCAGTTATTTATTTATAGATAATAAAAGCTACAAAACTACAATAAAAACTACTTAGACCATGTTGCTCAACATTTTTGATTTTACTAATCTTTTATCAGTTACCCTCCCATTACTAGGTGAGTGCAAGACTAAGGTTAAACAATTTTTTAGGCTCATACTTTTTTGGCGGCCATTTTAAGTTTGCTTCGGTACCGTTTTTCGACTAAAAGTGAATTTTAGTCAAATGTATCTAACTCTGTTAATTTTATAGATGTCAAGGCAAAATGAAAACCAACATTATCAGAATGATATGCTCGAGATTCTACTCCTTACACAATATTGCCTAAGTGGTGAGAGTAGTGAAGAAAAATTCGCAACTATAAGTGAAAATTAACTTAAAGCGGGACTTTTAGTTCTGCAAAAATGATTAAAAGAATGAATAGCCCACCTTTAACTTTTTTCTTGTATAAATTTATCATACGACAACTTGCTGTATAAGTTACAAATTTGAGAACTTTATCCATTTTTTAATATAATTTTAAAAATGTTCAAAAAAGCGTTTTTGGGAATAAGTAAAATAAAATATCTCAAAAAGACCGAGTGATAAGTGATGAAATTAGTACAGGTAACACCTCTTTGTGACATAAACATATGATAAAAACATCGGTAACTGAGACTCAACTGATTGCAGAGTCATAATTGGTTAAAAATGCAAACAAAATTAAACAAAGTGGTGAAAATTTATTTGTCTAATATTTAGCAGTAACAAAATGTTTTTGCCGTTCAATAAATTCAATTCAGATAATAAAAATACACAAAACATGTGTTCTAGATAAACCAAAAATAAAATCGAGCATTATAAATATAAGCATTTGTATAATAAGTGACCACTTTGATGCAGTTGCTTAAAAAATTGTGAACGATTTTTACTGTTAGATCTTATGACAGCACATATTAAACTTTATAAAAAAAAGTATATCCGCATTTTTAATGCAATCTCATAATGAAAATTATGTATAATATTATTGTTAGATTTTATGACAGTACATAATAAACTTTAAGAAAAGTAATGCTGCACTTTGATGCAGTTGTATAAAAATATTATGAAAGATATTACTGTTAGATCTTCTGACACTATATAATGAACTTTTGACACAAATAAGTACAGATGTTCCAATATGGAAGGGTTGAATTATGGACAATGGTTCAAAAATTGCTTACGGGAATTTTTGGAAAGTTACAAGGTAGCATTTTGAAAATTAAAGCCGTGCAATATTGTCCCGAGATTTTGTCGGCCCAGGATGCGACACTGCTTCATTAACGGCAGATTTAATTTCAGAACTTGCATTTTACGAATGCTTTCTTATTTAACAGCAATCGCGTAGTTATTGTATCAAAAAATAACTAATCGTAAGCAATCTTTGATATTAAACAAACACTTAAAATTTGCGTTCGTAAAAATATATGAAAATTAGAAATTTTCGTATATTTTGCAGAAAGTTTGAAAAAAAAATAGTATATTTTATGTGGAGAGAAGTGACTTTCCATGGCTTGCCTTTATTACCCGTCTCACTAGCCTTCGGCGGGTAAACGGTGGCGCGCCATTAAAAGTTCCACTTCTGCTTCGTATCAAATTTTTGCAAATTGTTCAGAAATATTGACTTTTCTGATCAAATTTCTTGAAGAAAAGGTCTTAAAACCCGCTGGAAAAATTTGGACACATCTAACGTATATCATATTTTTGCATGTACAGTTAGTAACCGAGAAACGTATTCCTATGACAGAGTCCTTGCAGAAAATAATAAGCACATAGATGTATATTTTTTAAAAAGATTTTACAAAACTCAGCTTACAAAGATTTACGATGCAAGAGAATTGCGTACTAAAACAAAAATACATGTTAATTCCTCTTAATGGAATACTGATTAATAAACAAAAAGCAGTTATCCTCCATTTTGAAGTTGTTAGGGAAACCAACCAGTCAAAGTCATATGTGATGTAATGTTGAAATATAGTTTATAAACCAAATTAGTATTATTTTTTAATTAAAAGAGTGTATCATTAAAATTCCTGCCCAAATTATTGTATATAATCAACATACAGTTACTTTACATTATGCAGAATTAGTTCCACATTTCATGTTATATATTATATAGTTGATATAGATACTTATATCATTGTAATATCCTTCGTTTTTGTATATTTTATCATTAGTAATTCGTATTTCGCTATTGGTTCTTATTTCTATCGTATCTCAAGTCAGGTAAATCTTGAACAATGAATTCAACATTGTAACTTTTGAGTTGTACGTCGAATAGGTTAGCGCCGACGCACGGAGTGAGTATCAATCAATAAAAAGATATGGTTTGCTTCTTTAAAGGGATTAGCCATTTTCACTTCAATGTGGTTGTAGTTAAAAGGAGTGGTAAAGATGTTGGCCCATTTTATATGCCAGCTGGTGTTTGAAAATTGCTGTTTTCGATGGCATTAAAGTTTGGTTGTTAAAGGGTGCCGTTAAAAGGTGTCGGGTTTATTAAAAGAAAATATAATGTTCGTATAATTTCCTCGGGTTTTGAAATTACGACTAAAATATTTTATGTCACGGCGCCAGATGTTTCCTTTTGAAGTTCAATGAAAGGAATTTTGTTGTCAAGATAAAAATTATTACTTCTGCTTTGGAATGGTTGTTGTAGAAAAAGGAGTTTTTGCTTTTATGGAAACCGGGTATTTTAGAAATCCTTGATATTACGGAAATTGATGCCGGTGAGTCTTTGACTTTCTTTATATTGTTTACAGTTGAAATTTTTATTATTTTGCGTATAAACACATTAAAATGCTATTACAATTATTGAAATTATACCGAATAAGAGTATAAACTTTTTGATTTAGTTTCAGTTTAAAAATCATAAGTATCACAGTGTTATGAAAATTGTGTGTTAAATATTTTCATATCAAATGTAAAATTTTAAGTTTTATATAAAACACAGAGATCTAGTTCGTTGAATGTAGATCGTGTTAAACATGTGTAGATAAGTAATTTAATTGTGATCCAAACACGCAAGACGTGTCCGTTTGAGTTTAAGATAACTTCTTTGTAAATACCTTAAAGGACTTTTGATCTTTAAACTTGTTTGTATTCTAGTAAGCATTAAATCTTACACTTCAAACATCTTATTTTTTACCCATGCGCCTGACAAGTTTTTGAAAGTACAGGAACACATTTATTGTGAAGACACAAATGGTTTTTCTCTCTGTGATAACTTAATTTTTAGGTGAAAAAAAACTTGTTTCCTGGTCAGTGTAGTACTTTCGGGTGGAGCATTAGACAATCAAATGTAGTTTCCGAATTTAGGAAGTTTTTATAGTTTCTACATAACCTACGCTTTTGAAACTTGTTAATTAGTTTTATGTGCAACTTCTTCGAATAAGTCCAGAAAGTTTAACTATTTTTAATATATCTGGCATTAGAGTACCAAATTAAAAACGCAAAAGCGTAAGTAATTTTAATTTTCTTGCGCTAATGTTTTAAAGGTTGGTAAACAACAATATCAACAACTTTTTATTTATTTGTGATATATAGTTGTTGAGTACAGTTTAGTTTTATATTGTATCAAATCAGCTTTGGAAGCTTGTTACGTTCAGTTTTGGCCCTGGAAATCTAATCGGTAATCCACAGAGAAAATAAGTGAAATATATTGCTCTGTGTTTTGATACACTACTCGAAAACCTAGACTGTAACAACAAGAATGGTTGCTGACTAACGTGGTGGGACGGGTGCTGTAAGTGGTTCAAAGAGGGTACTGAAATACTATCGTGTGGTAAATATTAGTCTCAATCGGAAATTATCTTGAACGCCATCTAATCTCGAAATATGAGGGTTCTTAGGGAATCTCCCCCAGGAATAAAAAGAGGATACCAAAACTCGAGATCAGGAAACTGATTCTGGCCTAAAATTGACACAAGGAATCATTGAAAACAAACCTAAAATAAATGTAATGATAAGGACACTAATATATTTAAAGCTGCTAGGTCAAATTTCCTATTCCTACAACACAAACGGAAATACAAGATAATATAGGTAAGGAAATTGGATAGAGAATCGACGGGTTCACGTCATCACAAGTCTATATGCACTCCGCACAAATCGTTCAAAATGGGTGATCAGGTCGAGAATACCGTCATGACGCACTTCCAACAATTTGAAACCCACCACCGCTTGTACGTTACCCGTCGTGATTGGTCAGAAAAGGTCATGTCCGCTTTACGACCATGAGAAATTTATTTTCCTAACTCTGTATTACACAAATATGCGTAACAACAGAAAATAACTATATATGTAATGACAATTTATCGACGTCAACGTGACGTTTCAAGTAGTTATAAGTTAATAGTATGCCTACTACATGTTATACCGCTTATTGGTTAATAAATACACAGTTCGAGTCGGCCAAGCAGCGGTATAAATCGGCTCGCTTTTGTGAGAGAGACCAGTCTGCTTTGCCAACTCGCTCTGAAAGGTTAAAGACTCTTTACTACTGTGCCCATAGCCAGTATTAAATAGTTAGTACGTACCACACCGTGCCTATAGCCGGCATTCAGCATCGCCCGGTGTCGTGCCCATTGCCGACGCCCCGGTATAAGGTTCGCCGTGTCCACTGTCGGCGCCTTTATACCTTCCTTCACCTACCTTAGTTTCCTCTTGTCACAGAGCACGTCGGTAGCCCTAGACTCGCGCAACGGAGCCGGTAGGTCTAGCAACGGCTAGGCCACTGTAGTATCATACCGGGTACTAGTTAGAGACCACTGTCCACTGCCACGTCGCTGACTTAGGACAGGGTCAATTATATTGGTAACCCAGACGAAGAAGAACGCGCACCTTGACGGTCACTACATAACATTGGTGACCCCGACGAAGTAGAGCATGCAACCAAGGGGTCATTACATTGGTGACCCCGACGAAGTAGAGCACGTAATCAACGGGTTATTACATTGGTGACCCCGACAAAAGAGCACACAACCAGACGGTCACTACAGATTACATTGGTGACCCCGATGAGCGAAGAACACGAAAAAAAGAAAAGAAACACGCGCGGTCAATACATTTGCGGGCGCGACGAAGTAAAGCGCGCAACCCAACGGTTAACAAATTGATGATTCAGATAGAGAACATAACGCAAGGATAATTCCAACTCCGACGGAAAAGAACACGCCATCACATTGATAATCACAACCAAGTGGGTCACAAAACCGAAGTCACCACGGTCACTACCTCAACGACCACGATAAGGGTTAGCAAACACCATTTAAACTCGGTCAACACATCGATCACCCCGACTAAGAACTACACGCAATCACTATACATTGCTCACTACAGACCCGACACAAGAATAACAGTCACTATATTAGTAAACTGACGAACATGGAAGCTAACGAACAGCACACGGAAATCAGAAACCGAGAGGTTCGCATTCCTGTACGTGTCCTGGCCGCCGGCAGCCGGAAACCAGGGAATCACGTACAGTTCCTGGTGTGTATGTATGTGTGTATGTGTGTGTGTGTGTGTGTGTGTGTGTATGTGTATGTGTGTATGCATGTGCGTATGCGTGTGCGTACGTGTACGTGCGAGTATGTGCATGTTTTGGTATATGTATGTGTGTGTTTTGTCCTGCCGGTGTGCTATAATGGTGTAAAATGATCGGTTACGTATGTGTTTGTGTTTTTATGTATGTGTGTGCGTGTGCTTATGTCTGTGGTGAGGTCCTTGGGACTGTTTCCCTCTTCCGATTTCCAACCGCCGGTAGCCGGAAATCAGAAACCAAGAAGTACGCATTCCTGTACGCGTCCTGGCCGTTGGCAGCCGGAAACAGGGAGGCCACGTACAGTCTCTGTTGTGCGTGTGTGCGTGTATGTGTGTATATTGTCGTGCTGATGTGTTGTAATTATGTTGCCAGAATATTTCCGCAGTAGTAATTTCTGGTTGCGCTACAACATTGGAAATAGAAAATTTTGTTACTGAAGCTAGTGTTAGATTTCTTAAAGCAATTACAAATATGGTTTGTATTTTCTTCTGTTTATGTTAGTTAGTTGTATTTTTTGGTTAGATGGTTAGTATTGAGTCCTTATCTTACTAATGTTAGTATTCTAATGCTATTAAGTGTTCTGGGGGAGACTTGTGTTTGAGGAACGTTTGCCGCACTTTTGCCGTTTTCACTATTTTCACTTCGTTTTCACCGGTATCACTCCCGGTCGTCAGGATTCATGAGCCTTCTGGTAGATCTTCAGGAGACACGTGGTTCCTGGTATGTCCTTGGGAGAATGCCGTTTGTTTGTTGTCGGTTGCATGTGTGTTGGGTGGACTGTGCTTTTGTATTGCACATTTGATGCGTTACGTCAAACTTCTGTGTTTCGTGTGATCTATGTTTGTGGTATTTGTGATGTGTGGGGTTTGTATGGTGTTTGTATGTGTCCTGTCAGAGTCCGTTTGTATACCTTTGGTGTAGCATAGTGGTAGTTTGGCGAGTGATTCTGTTTAGGTAAGGAAATATGTTTTTATACCAGAGCATGTCCGACAGGGGTACGTCCCGTATGATTGTCCTGTCCATTCCTAGGTCCTGTTGCAGTTCGGTGCAGTGGAACACAAGATGTTCCGGTGTCCCCACCTCACCACATATGTAGTTGTTGTTGTCTTAGAAGTCGAAGCGGTTCCTGTAAGATGGATAAGGACCATACCCTGTGAGAAAATGAATGAGCCCTTGTGAGGGCACCAAGTGGTGACAGCTTAGCCTGTCTCGGATGTTTGGGACTAGTGCGTATACCCTCCTCCCATTTGTGCTCTGGTTCCATCTATCTTGCCACTCGGTTAGTATTGTGTCCTGAATGTCCTTTTTTATCCGCGTTTCTGATGTTAGTTTTAGGATTTCCCGGACTTTTTCTGGTTCGTTGTTTTTTAACCAGTATGTCGCCTCTCTATTCCTGATATACAGATCAAGAGGAAGGACTCTTAATATCACATAGAGGGCGTCGTGTGATATGGTCCGGTATGCTCCAGTAAGACTTATTAGTGCCCCCCTTTGGGCACTGTTGACTTTTTGTTTGGGTTTTACTAGATGTAATCTGGTTGCCCAAGCGCTCGCTGCATGGCTTATTATTGCTGCAAGTACGCTGGATAAGTATAATCTTACACAGTTTAGGGGGATATTGTACGTTCGTTATGCAAGAGTTGCTATGCATTGCATACCTTTACTGGCACCTGCAGTCACTGTGGCAATGTGTTTTTCGTAGTTCAGTGTTTCATCAAGGGTTAACCCTAGGTATTTGGCCTCCCGTGTTGCACCATTCTAGAGCTTTGTTTAATGCGGTGTTTGCATTGTGCTGTAGTTCATACCTCCTTCCACCACCAACAAGATGTCGTCCGCATAAGCTACTACGGACCTCACCTCAGTCGCAATGTCCCAAAACATGGGACCGCAGACTGACCCCTGTGGACATCCTTTGGTGATTGATTTTGTGATGTTTTCAGTACCAGACAGTGTTACAAATCTATCTTGGCAATAGCTTCTGAAGGTATGATGTAGTTGTTTTGGACATTGATTAGCCTATGGAACAGTGTTGGCCACCATAGGTTGTTGAAGGCTCCTTCTATGTCTATCATGATTAGAGCCACGTATTTTTTATTTGAAGTGGTTGCGGAGTTTATGGCTTTGTTTACGACGTATTCAGTTGATCGTCCTTGTCTAAATCGGTACTGCGCCGGGTGCATGCATTTCGTCTTCTGATGTTCTTGCATTCTCGTGCACAGTAATTGCTCGAAAGTTTTTCCGAGCGAGTCTAGAAGGAAGATGGGGCGATTTCTCGGTTTTTAGAGAGTATGAATACGTCTGCTTGCTTCCAGCAGTTTGGAAACGGTGTTTGTCTTAGACATTCGTTGTACAGTTGAGTAAGTTTCGGTGTGAGTTTGGTGTCTAGTGCCCTTGTGATTTCTGCCTGGATCCCGTTTGGCGCAGGAGCTTTTTTGTTTTTACTAGATCGAATAGCGAGTCTAATCTCGTCCTCAGTGAAAGGTGTTACGTGGTCCTGTGTTCTATTCCATGGTGTATTCCCATTCGCGTTTTGTTCGGCGACTCTTTGTCGTTTGCGTATTTGTTCTTGTGTGTCCTCTTCCCAGTCGTCATCAGGGAGAAGTGTATGTAGTAGTAATGTCGCGGTTTCAATCCAGTTCTTGGTTTCTGTTCCGACGGGTTTGGGTAAAGTCGAGTATGTTGTCGGTGGTGCAATTTTTCCTGTTACTATCTTGTACGGTACCCCCCAAGCATCGGTCTGCAAATGTCTTTCGACGAAAGTGTCCCAGGATTTTCGTTTCATGTTGTATTGTTCTTATTCGTATGTCGTCTTGCGTTGTCTGTAGTTGGTCAGCCGGAAGGCCCTTTCTGTCGGTGTTAGGGCGGCCTGATAGCGTCTCCTTGCCTTGCGAGCTTTGCTTTTCAGTATCTGGACATCTGTGGTCCATTTTAGTGGTTTTTGTGGCACAGTTTGTCTTACTGTTTTTAATATTTGTTTCGTGGTTTCTTTAATTCTTTTTGTTAGGGCTTGGGCATAACTCTTTTACTACTGTGCCAATAGCCAGTGTTAAATAGTTAGTACCTACCGCACCCTGCACATAGCCGGTGCTCCGAACCCATACACGTCGTGCCCTTAGCCGACGTCTACTCTCTTTACTCGCTGCTCCCAAAACCAGCTATTACCACTGCCATGCCCATAGCCGGTATTCAGCATCGCCCGGTGTTGTGCCTATTGCCGACGCCCATAACCCCGGCATTAGGTTCGCCGTGCTCACTGTCGGAGCCTTTATACCTTCCTTCACCTACCTTCGTTTCCTCTTGTCACAGAGCACGCCGATAGACCTAGACTCTCGCAACAGAGCCGGTAGGTCTAGCAACGGCTAGACCACCGTAGTATCATACCGGATACTAGTTAGTCACCACTATCCACTACCACGCCGGTGACTTAGGACAGGGTCGATTACATACAAAAATCTCTTAAAATTAAATTATGACCAAAATGATTGGTGGAGCGATTATTTGGCGCGTAACAAATTTAAGAAAATTATGTATCTGAGAGGAGAATGCATTAGCAAACTTTGTAGTAGATCTCCAGCTTTTAACCTTATCACTCTATATGTTAAATATTTTACGGCCACCATTGGACTTGGAGTTTACAACTAAAACCAGTTTTAGTTGATATAATTTAACCTGGTTATCGTATCGTTAACGAGAAAAAACTGTATAATCCTTGAACATTTAGTATATATTCAAAATTTCTATTCAAACTCAATTTCGTGAACGCATTAATAACATTCGCAAATAGAGTTTAGATGGATAAGATACGACTTCCTTATAGAATAACTTGCGTTTTGTTATAAACGCTTTGGAGGAAACCCCCAATGTCAGTTCTATTTTGAATCGTGCTGTAAACTGAATGTAATAGAATTCGCATTTCACAGGGTATTCAACCTATACACAATCGATAAGTATATCTATCGTTATGAAAAAATGGCATTTCAAATTTGTAATTGGTGGGTAGAAATCCAAGTATTTAATTCATGTATATTTTTCAAATGGAAAGCAATGTATTAATTTGTATGAGTTTCCAAAACCTGTCAAGCGTTAAAGTTATCTACTTAATTGAAATTATTGATAAAACACGATACGAACTTCAATGCGGATAAAGCATCATAACAATTCCTTTAATTAAATGTACCACTCGTCCATTGACGGTTATACCGGAGAAAAACGTGGGTGTTCATTCTGGAAGCCCTGCTCGAAAGGAGGAGTTTGACGTCATGCATCACGGACGTGACGCTCTCTATCGATTTTACGCCCTACGCATTTTTCCTGCTATTTATTCAATTGGTTTTTTATGCTTTGTATTAAAAAAATATTTGTAAAAAGCAGAATATAGCGCGCAAATAAACGTCCACGAACGTTAACAGGATAAGCATTTCTAACAAAAATAATAATAATGGCTTAAGTTTACTGCTATTAACATAAATACATATAGGTTCCGTAAAACTATGCATCGTAGTTATTAATTTAAAAAGAGGTCGGCCAGAAAATTGGTAATAATTTATATCGTTTATAAACTTGAGTTGTTACATCGTTTTACAGTAAAGCAGCGCCGATACTTATCATTCGATCTTTTATTGATATAGTAACATACGTAGAGGCAGTCAACTATAGCGCTAAAACAACTTCAAACGATAGATGCTGCAAGAGAAGGAAAATTACAAGTTTTCTTAAACAAAAATCGGTACCAGTACGAGACTCCCGGTCGGAACAATTATTGAAGAGTTTGTTACATGATGTTTCGGTCCAGAAAATCAGCTAGATAATCCGCAGGAACACTCGGTGAAGTACTTCGCCGACAATCCACTAATCCGTTAACTCAATTATAAACAACTAGATAAAAATATTGCAGACTAACCCAGAGGAATGCTCGAGTATGTGTTTGAATATGGTTGAAGTACTATTGACGTGAACTTGTTACGTGTTAAATTGACGCTAATGACCTGAATAAAGTTTATTCTAAGAGGGAGACGTAACATTAATAATGCACCAGCTAGCTGGCAGTAGCGAGGGGTAAATTCTATAAAGACAAAAGCAAATCTCTCAGGGGTATACCAACTGTTATGGTAATCCATGCGAACAAGGGGAAAGTAAAGTATAGTAAGCAAAGGAACAGTAATCCCGCACCGAGCACCGCAACAAGAACAATGGTAATCCAAAGAATTAATGCCGTGCCAGCTAAAAACGTCGTAGAGTGGAGAGGGTCACTGAAAAAAAAAAAAAACCTCAAATTAAGGAATTTGTTTACAAAACCTCTAACTAAAGAAACATGTTACAAAAGAAAAGGAAAATCAACCCGTGACGAAATCAATATTTTTTACAAAATAATAAATACATTCCTGACAATTTTACAACTTATCCCGAAGGATTTTCACGGTACCAAAAAAATTGAAGCCAAAATAATTAATTCATTCCTGATATTTTACAAATGATCCCGAAAGATTTTCACGTTACCAAAAAAAGTTGAAGCAAAAATAATTAATACATTCCTAATATTTTACAAATTATCCAGAAGGATTTTTACGGTACCAAAAACAATTGAAGTAAAAATAATTAATTCATTTCTGATATTTTACAAATTATCCCGAAAGATTTTCAGGGTACCAAAAAAAATTTGAAGCCAAAATAATTAATTCATTCCTAATATTTTACAAATTATCCCGAAGGATTTTCACATTATCAAAAAAAGTTGAAGCAAAAATAATTAATTCATTCCTAATATTTTATAAATTATTCAGAAGGATTTTTACGGTACCAAAAACAATTAAAGCAAAAATAATTAATTCATTCCTAATATTTTAAAATTATCCCGAAGGATTTTCAGGATACTAAAAAAAATTGAAGCAAAAATAATATATTCCTGATATTATACAAATTATCCTGAAGGATTTTCACAGTACCAAAAAAAAATTGAAGCAAAAATAATTAATTCGTTCCTGATATTTTACAAATTATCCCGAAGGATTTTCAGGGTAACAAAAAAAATTGATGCTAAAATAATATATTCCTGATAATTTACAAATTATCCCGAGGGATTTTCAGGGTACCAAAAAAAATTGAAGCAAAAATAATATATTCCTGATATTATAAAAAGTATCCTGAAGGATTTCCACAGTACCAAAAAAAAATTGAAGCAAAAATAATTAATTCGTTTCTGATATTTTACAAATAATCCGAAGGATTTTCAGGGTACCAAAAAAAATTGATGCTATAATAATATATTCCTGATATTTTACAAATTATCCCGAAGGATTTTCACGGTACCAAAAAAAGTTGAAGCAAACATAATTAATTCATTCCTGATATTTTTTCAAAATAATTCCGAAGGATTTTCACAGTACCAAAAAAATTGAAGCCAAAATAATTAATTCATTATGATATTTTACAAATTATCCCGAAGGATTTTCACGTTACCAAAAAAAGTTGAAGCAAAAATAATTAATACATTCCTAATATTTCACAAATTATCCAGAAGGATTTTTACGGTACCAAAAACAATTAAAGCAAAAATACTTAATTCATTCCTGATGTTTTAATTTATCCCGAAGGATTTTCAGGGTACCAAAAAAAATTGAAGCAAAAATAATATATTCCTGATATTATACAAATTATCCCGAAAGATTTTCACATTTCCAATTTACAAATAATCCCGAAGGACTTTCAGGGTACCAAAAAAATTAAGTAAAAATAATTAATTCATTCCTGATATTTTACAAATTTTCCCGATGGATTTTCACGGTACCAAAAAAAATGGAAGCAAAAATAATTAATTTATTTCTGATATTTTACAAATTATCCCGAAGGATTTTTACGGTACCAAAAAAATTAAAGCAAAAATATTTAATACATTCCTAATATTTTACAAATTATCTGGAAGGATTTTTACAGTACCAAGGAAAAATTGTAGCAAAAATAATTAATACATTCCTGATATTTTACAAATTTTCTCGAAAGATTTTCACGGTACCCTAAAAATTGAAGCAGCAACTAATTAATTCATTCCTGATATTATACAAACTATCCCGAAAGATTTTCACGGTACCAAAAAAAATTGAAGCAAAAATAATTAATACATTCCTAATATTTTACAAATTATCCGGTAGGATTTTCACAGTACCAAAAAACAATTGAAGCAAAAATAATTAATTCATTCCTGATATTTTACAAATAATCCCGAAGGACTTTCAGGGTTCCAAAAAAATTGAAACAAAAATAATTAATTTATTTCTGATATTTTACAAATTATCCCGAAGGATTTTTACGGTGCCAAAATAATTAAAGCAAAAATATGGAATACATTCCTAATATTTTACAAATTATCCGGAAGGATTTTTACAGTACCAAGAAAAAGTTGAAGCAAAAATAATTAATACATTTTTGATATTTTACAAATTTTCCCCAAGAATTTTCACGGTACCAAAAAATTGAAACAACAACTAATTAATTCATTCCTGATATTTTACAAATTATCCGGAAGGATTTTCACGTTACCAAAAAAAGTTGAAGCAAAAATAATTAATTCATTCTTGCTATTTTATAAATTATCCCTAAGGATTTTCAAGCTACCAAAAAAATTAAAGCAAAAATAATTAATACACTCCTGATATTTTACAAATTATCCCGAACGATTTTCACGGTACCAAAAAAATTGAAGCAAAAATAATTAATTCGTTCTTGATATTTTACAAATTATCCCGAAAGATTTTTAGGGTACCAAAAAAAATTGAAGCAAAAATAATTAATATATTCCTAACACTATACAAATTATCCGGTAGAATTTTACAGTACCAAAATACAATTGAAGCAAAAATAATTAATACATTCCTAATATTTTACAAATTATCTGGAAGGATTTTTACAGTACCAAGAAAAAATTGAAGCAAAAATAATTAATACATTCCTAATATTTTACAAATTTTCCGGAAGGATTTTCACGGTACCAAAAAAATTGAAGTAACAACTAATTAATTCATTCCTGATATTTTACAAATATCCCGAAAGATTTTCACGGTACCAAAAAAAATTGAAGCAAAAATAATTAATACATTCCTAATATTTTACAAATTATCCGGTAGGATTTTAACAGTACCAAAAACAATTGAAGCAAAAAAAATTAATTCATTCCTGATATTTTACAAATAATCCCGAAAGGCTTTCAGGGTACCAAAAAAAAATTAAAGCAAAAATAATTAATTCGTTCTTGATATTTTACAAATTATTCCTAAGGATTTTCACGGTACCAAAAAATTTGAAGCAAAAGTAATTTATTCGTTCCTTATGTTTTCCAAATTATCCCGAAGGATTTTCACAATACTAAAAAAAAATTGAAGCAAAAATAATTAATACATTTTTAATATTTTACAAATTATCCGGAAGAATTTTCACAGTACCAAAAAAAATTGAAGCAAAAATAATTAATTCATTCCTGATATTTTACAAATTATCACGTAGGATTTTCACGGTACCAATAAATTGAAGCAAATATAATTCATTCCAGATATTTTACAAATTATCCCGAAGGATTTTCACGGTACCAAAAAAAGTTGAAACAAAAGTAATTAATTCGTTCCTGATGTTTTACAAATTATCCCAAAGGATTTTCCACTGTACCAAAATAATTTGAAACAAAAATAATTAATACATTTCTAAAATTTTACAAATTATCCGGAAGGGTTTACACAGTACCAAAAAAAAATTGAACCAAAAATAATTAATTTATTCTTGATATTTTACAAATTATCCCGAAGGATTTTCAGGTTACCAAAAAAAGTTGAAGCAAAAATAATTAATTCATTCCTGCTATTTTATAAATTATCCCGAAGGATTTTCAAGCTACCAAAAAAAAATTGAAGCAAAAATAATTAATGCACTCCTGATATTTTACAAATTATCCTGAAAGATTTTCACGAAAAAAAATTGAAGCAAAAATAATTAATTCGTTCTTGATATTTTACAAATTATCCCGAAGGATTTTCACGGTACCAAAAAAAAATTGAAGCAAAAACAATTAATACATTCCTAATATTTTACAAATTATCCGGAAGGATTTTCACAGTACCAAAAAAATTGTAGCCAAAATAATTGATTCATTCCTGATATTTTACAAATTATCCCGAAGTATTTTCAGGGTACCAAAGAAAATTAAAGTAAAAATAATTAATACATTCCTGATATTTTACAAATTATCCCGAAGGAATTTCATAGTACCGACCACAAAATTTAAAGCAAATATAATCAATTCATCCTTAATATTTTGCAAATTATCCCGAAGGATTTTCACATTACCAAAAAAAATGGAGTCAAAATTAATTATTACCTTCTTAAGTTTCCTGTAAAGTAATGTAAATGATAACGTTTCACATGCACACTAAACAGGAACAATTTAAACAAACCCTAGAATGGACCGCTTTCAGTCGTGCATATTTACAATTAATAATTATTTGTTATAAAAATAGTTTAACTGTTAATAGGTAAGAAAAGGGGTTTACTTATATATTTACCTTAATTACCGGCAATCTTTTGCTATCAGACGCATGCATCCAGCCAACCTAGATGATTATATTATAACTAAACATATCATATAAAAAAAGGGTTTATAGGTATTAAGGGTTAAACTTAATTGCTATAATCAATATTAGTAACAGCTGTCACTATATTGTATTCCGATCGTCTTGAGCGAGGTGGAATCCATTTCCAATATCACAACATAATCCTAAAAAGAGAAAAGAAAATCCAATCCATATTTATTGCTGGTGAAGTCATGAACCGCTGTAGAGAATTTAATAACTGGGAATGACGCTTTGTATCTCCTTATACATAAGGCTATGTTATCGTTCGAGTGGACGGCGTCTGACTTCTTAGACAATATATCTAGAGTTAGCTCTATTGTGTTTAATATGCACAAGCAAAAACAATTAAAAAGTTCATAAGTACATAGATATGGAAGTTAAATAGTTTAAAATGAACAGTTTATACAGTTTGAGCAGTTCGAAAATCTTCGGTAATCTTCGGAACTCTTCGGAAGGCTTTGTGATTGCTCGTGGAACCAAGTAAAAACTTAAATACTAATTACATGAATATATACACAGTCCAAAGGGGCCCGGAAGTCTTCGGAAAGCTTCGGAATTTACTTGTGAGGCTGAGTAAGAACTTGAATAACGATAGATGGAAAATATATATAGCTTTAAGAGGTCCAGACGTCTTCGGCGGTCTTTGCAAGGCTTCGTGATTTACTTGTGGAATTACGTACAAATGTAAAGAATTATGGTATGGACATACGTATAGCTTGGGGGGGTTCGGATTTTCGGTGATCTTCAGAACTCTTCGGTAGGCGTCGTGGTAGTGATGCCCTAGGCCTCGTCGAGTGCGTTGCCGCTGAAGGTACAGCTTGTAGACATACTCGGCGTCACCACAATAAACGACCTCTCGTGACGTCGTCGTGGGGGCGCTTGGATAAATTCTCCCCGCAGTTCTTGTGGGTGCTGAAGATGGTCTGGTGACAGCGGCAGGTGTGACAGAAGCTTCGGGTGCGGTAAGGTTGCTCGAAAGGCACGTTGGAGAGCGTTCTGCGTCTGCTTCCTGCTGGCCTGGTGGGTGGAATGAAGCTTCCTGCCCATACGTGATTTACTAATGATTTTATGGAAACGAATTATGGCGGCGTGCCCTATGTACGGCACCGGGCAGTGTTACTGGTAAAGAATAAGCAGGCAATGGGGAGCACTGCTTGCTGAAGTATTAACAGGCTATGGTGAGCACTGCTAGTTGAGTTTCTTAGACTATGGTGAGCACTAAGTGTACTGATTTCTGCTGGATTTGCAATTGTATTTATATGCTTTATTTTCTTATGCAGGGTATGTTAAAAAAACGTTAGTGGGGGTGGGCATCCAATAGGATCGTGGGGTTTAGTTTTCGTATGTAAAAGATGTACACGTGCTGTCGACCAATAGATTTGCTAGTTTTAGGATAGCGCAAAAAACGAGTTGGATATTTTGGTTTTCTATGCATTTGTTCTGTGTTCAGAACTTGTACTTTGATATAGGGTAACAGTTACAGCTAGCAACACAGTGCATACAAGATAGTAAAGATAATTTTAACATTTTAGTATTTCTTAGCTACTCCATTTTCAAAGTCTTGAAATGTTTTGCGAATGTCATTTTGCTTTCAGATTGACGATTTACTACTCATATAGAATTTTGTAAAGTTATCAAAACGAAGCACGCTTCTTGAAAGCAAGGAATCTCCACAAAATAATAAATCTTGCACTTGTATTCATGCATTATTTGTATCGCCTGAAGCCATCGTTATGATCACAATAATCTCACTCTTGTAGAATCAGCACAATAATCCATCTCATTTTGAACGACGTTTTGTTTGAAACCCGTCCATGTCTCGATAACACCCACCAGAAATCGTGTTTTTTTAAAAACATTTTTTTTGGATCAAAACACACATAAACAATAGTTTCCAAAACATCATCTGTTGATAATAGAAAACTAGCAAAGCGAATGACTCGATAAAACATGGCAAAGACGTTATCCTCTAGTACCCGTGTGCCTAAACAACTAAGACTGTCTACAACTAGCTTTGCAGATTCATAGCGTTAGGTTTAACCTTGGTAGCCTACATCCTGTATGAGATCATAGGGATTTACTATTTTAGAAGTATGTTCGTAATCGACCTTGTAGAAAACACGTTACAACATTGTAAATTCTCTGAGAAAACAAATACTTTGATAATCGAACCTATTGAAGAAACGCATATATTGAATCTTTTCAGAAACACCTTTCAATCTTTGCGAACAAATATTTTGACACCAAATATTAGATTTTAACGCAATTATAATATTTTTGAAGCAAATATTTTTGATAAGCAAATACCAGCTTTCGCTATATTCAAAATAAAATAAATTTTCATACTTTGCTATAATAAAATTCTAAGTTTTCACGTTATCAGAGTAGGATAGATTCAAAATATTTAAATTTGTACTGAATATTTAATAAGATTCTACAGGATATTAGATAAATAAACGTTTACATTGCGATGGAGTCGGACTTACTAATACACACAAAATTACCGTGGAAACAATTGGAGATATGAAATTTAAAGCAAAATGATTTAGATACAAGGACTGAACGTAATACAACATTTACACTTTCATCTCCTGGAAAGATCTCTAAACTTTCTGTTTAATACAAATTTGTTGAGCGCCAACCCACCTAGATTGTTCAGTCTCGATAGACGATGGGTGGTCTAAGGGACGATTTTAAACAGTTCTTAAATTCTTGCCCTACAGGCTGGTGGAACCTTGTACACACTTCTTTTTGCTCGCCTATTAACTTAAAATACACACACATTACAACACAAACTAAACAATTACGACATAATTTCATGACGCCTAGGTTCATTTTGCGCCAAAGTCTTTGAAAAACCAAAATGACCAACGGCGGTCGGGTCATGACACGAACCTTTAATGTCTTCTCTCTAAGTTTTTGGGACAAGTTGTTTCCATTCTACAACATTTGGAGACAAAGGCAAATTAGATGGTAAGAACTTATATATAAATCCATCTTCTTTCCGTTGCGGGTAGCTATAAAGTAACGACAAAATTTTATTTTTTAATGACAAAAACCAGGGCTCAAGATCCTGTAACTCAATTTCTAATATACCTTGAGGTGGAATACTAGCATCAACTAATTACATTAAATTTTCCTTTTCTGTGAATTAATTCAGACGAGTGTTGCCCAAGGCGCGGCCCATCTGGCAAGTTTCCGGTAGAATTTTGTAAGTTACTTAACCACAATAACGAATAATGTTCATGAAACTAAAATAAAACTCGAAACCTTCCTCGTGTATCTTGGTTTCACGATAACTACAACCTCATTTTGAGAAAAAAGACAAATTATGGTTATTTAAGAATAATGATCAGTTACGGCGATAAAGAGTGTTCCTCCAATCCATGGGCGGAGTCGCTCAATAGCCAAATTTACAGAGAGACGTTCTTTCTCAATGACATAATATTTTGTTCGGTTTGACTGAAAGTCCTGCTAGCGTTCGAAATAGCATGCTTGGCCTCGTTAACATGTTGCACTAAAACTGCGCCTAAACCTGTGTTGCTGGCATCACATGCTACGCACAAAGGGAGTGAGTAATCTAGCTGCGCCACTAGTGGTGCAGAGACCAAGGCCTGCTTAATTTGCACAAACGAAAATTCAGCCTCTGGGCTCCAACTAATTAATTGTCCTTTGTTTTTCTTTTTTATCGAGTCATTTATGGGAGAAATAAGAGATGAAAAATCTTTTATAAACCGCCTGTGCCAACTACACATGCCTATAAATCTTTTAACTTCTGTAACAGTCGTTGGGCGTGTAAAATTTACCATAGACGAAATCTTTTCGGGATCTGTCTGTAAAGAATTTTAACCCACAAAATATCCAAAAAATTTTAATGATTTTTTTAAAAACTGACGTTTTTTTTAATTGATCGTTAAGTTGGCATCTTTTAATCGTTCCTTGACCTCTTGAAGAAGTTGTATATGCTCTTCGAACGTTGGGGAGCACAGGATAATATCGCCAAGATATCAAAACACCGAAGATCAAAACTCGGATTAAAAATAGCAGCGACCAAACGTTGTTGCGTCTGAGCAGAATTTCTAAGTCCAAAAGGGACAACAACAAATCTAAATTGTCCTCTAGCAACTATAGCGAAATCTGCCTTGTCTTTAGATTTTTGAGACATGGGAATTTGCCAAAAAGATTTGCGCAAGTCTAAGCGAGAGATGCAGTTTGCGCTTCGCAACATATTTAAAATACGGTCCACATTGGGGAGCTGATAACTATTATGCGTAGTAACATCATTTAATGCGCGATCACCGAAACAAAACCAATACTCGTTATAGTTTTCCCTTTTTACTAACAGAACAGAGGATGTCCAAGGACTTTGAAAGGATTCGAGAACACCAAGACGTATCATATTGTCTAGTTCTTTATTGAGAATTTTGCTCATGTACGACCAAGTTTTTCTTTGTGACTAATTTCATTACAAGAATCAATGATATCTTGCGCCTGACACTTTTGGTTTTCTAACATTTCATCAAGACTGTACAATTTATTGAACTGATTAGGTGGAGTTAAAGACAAACTTATACTTGCTACACCTGACTCTAAACCACTCTAACATGCCAAGTATCATTGCTAAAGTTTGCTATGATACCAAATGATTTTGTGAAATCTCTTCCAAAACTAAAATATTGCGGAAGCGAAGGTACAACTATAGCATTAAGCATACTACAGTGTTTACCAATTTGAATAGATAAATCAACAGAACCTACTACTATAATTGAACCGTCTGCCGTAAATACACTTCGGCGATTAGCACGAAAAATTTTTAACTTTAATTTTTCTAATATAGGTAGGGCCAAAGAGTCTACTACAGTGGTGGTACACCCAGAATCTAACAAACCACAAATATTTTTATCAAGTAACTGCATTGTAACATACGGACGATTATTGCAAGGTTTCTTTTCAAATAAAATGTCCGCTTGGTTCTTCATAGATGATAAATAAGATATTTTAACAGTGTACAACCATTCATCTACACAAAATATTTGATTCCCAATTTTTCTAGAATTCGCCTTTAAGGATAAGACAGACTGTCGCATAATGCACGAATATCTCTTCGTAACAACCTGACATCTCCGGCAATCTACGATTCTACAGGAGGTGAGTAATTTAAATCACAGCGAAACAAACAACAGCTCGTCAAACAATAAAAAGTTGACTTGCCGACTGATAATAAAAGTCACTCTTATAATTATCAATAACATCCAATAGCGAACGGCTTTGGAACACAAACAGCAAGATGGCCTGTAAATTTCCTCTTGAGAAACTGGTTTATCCCAGAAGGTGGTTGGCCAAACAGCAGAGATCTTTGAGGGTAGCAGCATTTTCTAATAGTAGCATAATACCACGTTCTGGATCCTGTATCTACAAATTAATACCAAAACGAACAAACTCGTTTCGTCATATAATCATCGAAATTATACATAAGACAAAACTAGATCCTAAGTTGTTTTTGAATTTGCTGCTAAATTAATTTCTACATTAGTTGCTAATTTAAGTTCTACATTTTTGTTTCTAGGTTTTTGTTTTGTTGCGCATTGTTGAATCGATCACTTAGGGGCACGTTTTGGAAGACTAATGTCGATCAAGTACGATGCGAAGATCGCCGATATTCAAAACTTTCCACATTTTAACTGCACGAAATTCTATTAGCGACTCACAAGAGGGGCCTAAATAACCTATTGCAGAAATCGTAGCGTTGCGCACTGTTGGACCCAAACGAAAGACGCGATAGAATTATTTTCTACCTTCAACAAACGTAAACCGATTTCTTTGAATTTTTGTTAGATGTGCTTCCTTATACGTTAACGAGAAATAAAATACAATTGAAAGTGTTTGGCTTTATTTATTTCACTTTGATAAAATTTTAAATAAATAGAATAATATAACTATACAAAATGGATACAAAATTATAGTATCTTATTAGGAATTTTAAGAAATTTTTGGGTTTCGGAAAGCTAGAGCGCTTCAACTTTATCACGAAAAAGTTTTTGAACATTATTTAATCGATCACTCATCACATTTGCACCATCATAAGTCTGTGGGATGCATTTTTTCATATTCGCACCACAATTCCTTAAAGTAGTTTAATGACGATTTAGAATCTAAATCATTAGGTGTTGGGTAACTGTCGAAACTTATTTTACTTTACAACAAAATATTCTTAAAATTTGGCATACAAATTGTAACCTTTTTAAAAAATAATTATACCTATCATTTTATAACTTATACATATTATTATTCCTTTTTTAGGTTGTATGGGTATGCATACTGTGTAGGAAAAAGCAAGAACTACTGGGAAAGACAGGTCAGTGGATGTTAGGTGGTACAATGGAAACAGAACATACTATACAACAACATCACCAACAAGCACCATCTGACAAACGTCCAAAATTAGAAAGAGCACATTCTGCTGCAGAAAAGGAAAATCAGCCTCTTCAACGTACAGGAAGTGTTCTAAGACGGCAGTATTCAGAACAAGAACCTACGAATAGGGGTCCATCTTGTGAACGATATCAGCAATCATATAATGAAGATGATCCTCGATTTTATCAAGGGGAGATTGAAGGACTTATGAGACAACATCCGCATTTAGTTCCAAGAAGGTAATTTGATATATTACATTTTAAGTAGCCCAACATATACTGTGTATTAAAAATTTTGTGATCGTGGTAACACACCGATTTTCAAATTATCATGTACCCTTACGCTTTGTGGACAAATTAATCAGTTTTGATATTTTCTTGATGATCAAGTTATTGGTACATGAATTATGTATATAACTTGATTCAATTTCCTTAAATGCAAGATGTAATTGAAAATCGAAAATAAGAATAAGCTTCAGTAGTATAAATTATAACACATTCTAATCAATTGGCTGCATAGCTCAGATGGTTAGAGCTTTGGTCCGGCAAATTAATGGTCGCAGGTTCAAATCCTGCTGCAGCTGTTCTTTTATCGGTTATCAATTACCAGTTCTATTTGAAATGGTAATTCAACTTTACATAAAAAGTTGGGTATTCATTTCATCTTATAACTGTTAATATATATATATATATATATATATATATATATATATATATATTTTTGTATACCACCCCCTCAATTCTTACTTTATTACTTTATTTTTGTGTCGCCGCGCGCCCCTTCTTATAAATTTCAATGCTTTATTACTATGCCTCGACTATATGAACTCTTTTCTCAGGGTGTCCACCTACTTACCGTGGGTTCGGTGGTAAGTAGATGTGCAATGCCCAACCAAACTGCACTATCTTTTGTTTTACTACTTTTATATAAATTTACCACTGTATATGCCAAAATTTAATGATCAACGTAGCCTTGTGCCAAATTAATTAATAATACACAATTTCTGACTTTGACGTTTTAAGATATTTCACAGCACTCACCTGGATTATACTTCGTTGCTGGCCTTTTTTTACTGCTGGCTCAAGATCTTTGTCGCCGTATGCGTTTTTACATGGATTCACTATCGTTGGAAACTTTCGTATCGCCTCCAGGTATCTTAGTATAATTTTGTTGATCCCCAATCTGAAATAAATAACCCGAATTTTAGAATTTAGAATAACCGTTTTGTTTACTTCCCCTGCGCTAATTCTGCCGTATTACTTTCTTCGTAGCCTTTAACTCTTCCAATTGCTGCTCTCCAATCGCTCAATCCAAATCTATCCTCCGTTCAGCTCAATCCAAACCTATTTTCCTTTCAGCTCAATCCAAATCTATCCTCGTTCCTTGTCTTAAAAACCACTCAATGACCCGCTATACATAAATCTCTATCCAAATCAATCCAATCAATGCCCCATTAACCATAAATCCGTATCCAAATCAATCCAAATCTTATTCACGCTTACAATTCTTCACCGATGCCTTCTGCCTTTATCAAATCCGTTCCTAAACAATCTTACTTTTCGCCGCTTCGCTATTTCACTAACACCAATCTTCTCTTTAATTCGTCGTCGCTATTCTTTACTAACCACTGATGCTTCTCGTTATTCCACTTTAATAAATTAAACTCTTCAAATTCAAACACATTTATTTCTTTTTCAAAATATTTAAACAATTTTAGCGCAGGTTTACAAAATACGTCTTTACACAAAATTAAATCGAAAAAGATCTTTTTTGTTTACTTTCCAAGGCGATTACTACAACAATATCATGCCTACTTAATCACATATTACATAAATAAAAACATCCAATAACATTTTATCCCTTATTTTGTGTCACAAATACCTTCACTGTTGTCCTTTTACACTTTCCTAGTTTGTACATAATTCTATCATTGGTCCTAAATAATTCACAATTCTCCAATCACATTTGACACTGCTATAACTTATAATTTTGAAATTACAAATTTGTCCAAAAGTTGATTCTAATTAAACAAAAGCCAAAATAATTCACACATGACCTGGATGCGTGGTTGATAGTAGACATCCGTAGACGCATCCGGTTTTCGGATGGCAAATGTACTTTCAATGGCCTATTAAATTGTAACTCAGTATAAAACCTTGAGCACTGTGTATTTTATCAACGCCATTAAGTCATTATAATTTACCTTTTGGCACATACATTTCAAATTAACATTGTAAATACTTTAGCATATGTAAAGTACGGCAAAACATAGTTTTTTGAATTACGGGATCTGATATATGGATCATTTTATTTGACATACAACCCCTTTAACACAAATCTACCCTTAGAAGCCTTGTACCTCCTACTGACACTACAATATATATATATATATATATATATATATATATATATATATTGATATGATAACGCCGTATTCGGTGTAATGACGTTTTACTTAACGCCACCTCTCTGTGTTCTCACTTCAATCTTACTAATTTTATTATTATTATGCCACGGCTAGCCGTTTTTAATCTACACGGAGTGCACAACGTTACGATGATCAATTTTCTCTTTTTCACCCCTTTATGATTACCTATTTGAATTGATAAAATGAATTCAATTAATTTCATATAATGAAAAGAAATATTATTTACAATTTTTGAAATTCTTTAAATACACCCTTCAATCAATTAATATCATATGTATTGTTTATCCCAAAATTTATATACTTTTAATTCAATCTAAAGTCACCAAAAACTACACTCTACAAAAAAATCTGGAACGTTCTAGACTTCTTTATGATACATTATGTAAGTTTAACGTATGCAACGTTTCTTGTTGACTTCATTACAAGTTTGTATAAATTGAATAAATTCAGTATTAAAATTTAAATTAAAAAATATCTTAAAATTAAATAGATCTGACCTGTAATATGTTGTTCGTGTTGTGGATCAACACCCCCTTTGTTTTCTTCAATCGTCTACCAATGCTCTGCTTAGTTGAACCAGTATTCGAGTACAGTTACCCGTTGTTTTCAAAAAATTACCTCGTGCTTTATTTTATATTTGTCTGCAAATGCTTTGAATCTCTTCCCTTAAATGCTTTCGACGCAGCTTAGAATTGTACCAAAATTCAATTGAAATTGTCCCCTTAGAATCCAGAAGTATTATAGTCAACACAGACTTGAAATGTCCAGAATTATTGTCGACACCGACTTGAAATATTATGGTCAACACAGACTTGAAATGTCCAAAAATATACAGATCTGAAATATTATTGTCGACACAAACTTGAATTATCGTCAACGCAACTTGAATCCCTATCATTATAAATCTTTAATTTATATCAATTACCCAAATTCTACTCACGTTTTCTATAAAAAAAACGGCAAAAACTCTTCATAATTGTTGCACTATTTACTGGAACATAAACTTGATATTCTATTATACTTTATTTATTTTACGCGTGGATTTCTGGTTAACAGTGTCGCAGCCTCGACGTGCATCAGTGTGAACTGACTCGTCTTATCACAGAATGGGTGTTAAATAGCTTTTTCCCACTACCTCTGGGCTGGGTTTTCAAGCAGTTCTGCAGATTATCTCAACCAACCAGGTTTTGTCTTTAATATTCCATGTATTTTGAAGCTGTTTCTGATGTAATTAATTCGGATTTCCGTGTAATGGTGTTTATATGCTATTGATACATTATTATTTGTTATCTTTGCCATACGTTGTTTTGTGTAAATATCGCCTTTTGGATAATTGTACAAAATAAATGATGTAACTCTAATGCTGTTTTCGTTCATGTATTTATGCGTCTTTGAAACTGCATTTTCTTATATTATTCCAGCGTAATTACTGAAGCTTTGTTAGATTTTATCTTTTATCTTCGGCGTCTTTATTTTATAAATTGTAGAACACTTCTCAACGCGTGTTTAATTACTTGTACTATTATTTCTCTGCTGAATACGCGTTCTATTGTTAAAAAATATGCTCACTGGCATTATTTAAAATTAATAGCGGTATATATACAGGGTGTTAAATGCTTGCTATTTACATAATGTACAAATTACCTATTTTTCTGCTAAATAAATGCAGTTTTCTGATTTCTATTGCTATTTATGGTTCAGTTTTCTGATTCCTATTGCTATTTATGGTTACTACACGACCCTGATGCCGGTTTTATTTACTTTTGCCATAGTACAGAGATTGTTTCAAAATTATATCAGTATAATAGCTTCGATTACTTCATAGGGTTGGAACCTAATTTGCTCTGATGACGCTTAACAAAGCCGAAACCGTCGGTCAGTGGATGTTTCCTCCCTGTGAAGTAATAAAGCTAATGTTTTGTTAATGGCTATATAACTACTACCCCGATTTGTATTTGTCAATAACTCTTATTATTTTTATAAGAGTTTGTTTACAGATACATCTTATTTTATATACAATTTCTTATTGCGGACTGCAAATAACTTGTCTTTTATACATATATATTGCTGTTACAACGCCTCGCTTTGATGCGTCGCTAAAAGAATGCTGTGATACAGATACAGTAAATTGTAAAATTTTAAAATTGTTGACTTACCTTCCTTTCTAACTTTGCCTTGTCGGGCTAGTTCAACGGAAATGTTGAAATGTAGTCTTAATCACAAAAGAAGACGATCACGTGGTTATTGCTTGAATGTAGAAAACGCGGATTTACATTCAAGATGTTCCGATTTTATTATGAGCGCAATAAAGATAGCAAGTAAGGAAAATGTGTTCTACATCCGCCGCAATAATTTTCATACGTAATGGATTCGTACTGAATACAAATAAAGCAATTCTTATATCTATGTCTGAACTTGTTTCATATTCATACAGACATTTAACTGATTAGACTGGTATTTTTAATTTGACGGTAATAATATTTTAGTCTCATTTCTTTAGTCTTATATCCTAACTCTACTTGCATGTATTTAACACGTTTACTCTTTTTTTTTTATTTGTTTATATTTCTCGTTCATCTATTGTAAAACAGTTGTTATTAGAACTTACTAACTATTAAAATGCGAACCAATGGTTCGACGATTCTTCAACGGACAGGGAGAACAATTAAAGATCTGTGTGTATTATTTTTAATTGTTGTACATTTGTTTATACACTACAATGTATTGAAAAATTTTATTTTGCAATAAAAAGCAACTTGTCATGTAAACATACATCTTGAATCATAATTCATTTTTTAATCCAATTGCTTTGAAATCCATTACAAGGATTTATAGTTCTGGTGTCGTTTAGGGGAGTTCATTCTTGTGTAAAAGTTGTGTTAGAGATTAGAATTATTTTCGTTTTAGATATCTATAGCCTAAAATAAAGATATAGAAAATATGTAAATATTTACCTAACCTCACGTTCTACTACGGCGCAAGATAGATTTTAGGCCATTTTGAGCGACTTTTTAAAAGGTTTCTTCAAAAAACTCTTCTATAGATTTTTATTTATACAGATTTACAAGTTGAATTTTCAATCACAAGTACAGTATATTCGTTAACGTATTGAGATCAAAATTACCCTAAGTTGATATTCACTGAATTAAATGAACAAAAATTTGGATGAGTATCTGAACAACCAACAAGGTTAAAATTGTGAAGCTCAAGACTGACTGGCCATTTTGGGCTCTCGAAGGTATTTATTGTTGTCCCTGCCCCTCACATTGCTTGTGGGTACTGCAGAGCTCATGTCTGCTTATTTCTTTATTCATTTATACAATACAAAGTAATAATCTTAATTCTATAATTGTAATCTTATTGTCTACTGTGACTGCACCTGCAGTGTCATATTACGTCTGGAATACAATGTATTCACATCCGTTCTCATGTCTGTTTTATGAACTTCCATTAACCTTTTATTACTTGCCCTTCAATTAATTATACAACATAACAATCTAACTTCAATTTTAATAATTCGCTTTGATTACCTATATATCCTAATTTGCGGGATACGTAACTCGCATTTCAATTAAAATAATTTGAAATATAACGGTATTATCCTTATTATCTGCGTAATGTGAAGGAACCGAATATGTTTAGCACCAGTTTAATAACATTTGTTGACATAAGATGATGAAAATTGTGAATTTTGGTAATTAATAATTATGCTGAAATGATTTGAAGTTACGCAGTTGCCATATGTTCCATTTAATGAAGTAAAACACAGATAGACTACATATTTAGAACATCCTTGCAATTATTTACTATATATGTGTATATTTTTCTTTTGGAACACAAACTGAGTTTAAATCATGTTATATACTACAATAATTATTAATTTATGAATAACTTATTAAATTAAAGTAGGTTATTTATAAGCGCTAAATTCTACAATAATTGAAACGAGTTTGGAAATAAAAATGTATTGGCAATGTTGCTTTTTCCTATACCACTACTTAATTCATGTAAGTGGATGGTCGTTTGACTTTGAAAATTCTTATTACTTCAGACGAATTCAAATGATGACGTCATGGTCTTCTTTCGTGATTTCGACTATAGGTGGCTTGTGATGGGGATGATTGAGGTGATATAGATATGCAAATTATAGGGAAGGACCAATTGCTTTTTGTAGCAATACCGATGGCAGTGGAGCGGTTATGTAATAACTAAAACAACTACAACAAACTACTTAAGGAAGGGTATAAATACCTTAAAGCCTGTGCCGCTCGGGGCAATAAAAATCACAAAAGCTTCGCGGACAACCAAGAACACGCACGTTTGGGTGATGGTGTCGCTTACAAAAGCTCTCATACCACTCGCTTCTGCAACGGTTCAAGTACGACTGTCTTCACGCACTTCCACTGTCGGTATAAAAATGTTTCACTAAAAGCTGTAGGGTACCCGCACTAATAGTATTTATTGTCACCAATACCAATAAATGTTCGATGATGACGTAACATACCGCCCACCAAATTCATAGAATTTTGAAAAGGAGGGAAGTAGGTTGGGTGAAGGAAATCACATGGGATTTGACCTTGCTAGGAAAACAGGTAACGAAAAATAGGGTGGTACACTACAGCGAGCGATATTACCAACTATGCAAAAATAAAAATATATATGTAAATAAGCAAATATGTAAAAATAATATACTACTATACATGTAAGAAATGTGTATTTACATCTAAACATAAAATAAAATTAAAATACCGGTAGCGGCGCTAGTTTGACCAAAGGTCGTTTTAATGTGCCATGTGCAGTTTTGATCTCCGCGACACGTATAATACCGTCCGCACCGGGAAAGGTATTAATAATACGACCAAACTTCCATTGAAGTGGAGAAAGCTGGTCGTCCTTGATGAGGACAATAGAGTCCTTTTCAACTTGTCGGACACCTACCTTAGAGTGCCATTTAACCTTCTGATTCAGAGTATGTAAGTACTCATGGCTCCAGCGAGCCCAAAAATTTTGATGGAGTTTTTGCAGGAGTTTCCACCTGCTCTTTAATGGTAAAACGTTGGTTGAATGGTCCTCATCTGGTGGTGCAGAAAGAGGCTCCATAGTTAGGAAATGACCTGGTGTTAGGCAACGCAAGTCATTTGGATCCGAACTCAAAGCGCAGAGTGGCCTTGAATTTAGAACAGATTCAATTTGAGTAAGAACTGTGTAAAGTTCCTCAAAGGTAAGTTTTTGTTCGCCGATTACGCGAGCTAGGTGTGTCTTTACCGACTTAACACCGCTTTCCCACAAGCCACCGAAGTGAGGGGCGCTAGGTGGATTAAACGACCACTTTATCTTTTCTGAGGTTACTGCACTATGCAGATAACTCATAAGCTGACGATAGGCACCTACAAAATTAGTTCCGCAGTCACTAAATATTTGAGAACAGCGTCCTCGACGTGCTATAAATCGTCGCAAAGCGGCAAGAAACGCGTCTGCCGACAAATCCGAAACAAGTTCAATATGTGCTGCCTTAGTGGCAAAACAAACAAAAATACAAATATAGGCCTTAAGAGATTTAGAGCCTCGTAGGCGGTTAGCCTTTATTAAAAGAGGGCCAGCAAAATCAACACCAACAATACTGAACGGTTTGATTTGGGTAATACGTGCTGCCCGTAGGTCTCCCATAGGAGGAGTTACCAGGACCGGTTTGGTACGAAAACATCTATGACATGATGATAAATAACTTCGGATTGAATTTTTAATAGAAAGGATCCAGAAATTCTGTTGGATAAGATACGCTGTGGTATTAACACCGGGATGGTAATACCTTTCATGAGTTGACCGAATGATAAGTTCGGTTAATCGGTGCCGCTGAGGCAATAACGCAGGAAAGTTTTCGAAATAGGAAAGCGAAGAATGTGTCAAGCGCCCACCTACTCTTAAGATATTTTGTGGATCAACAAATGGAGAGAGTTTTCGCAAGCTTTTAGGTAATTTACGGTTTGCCTTGATCGAAGCTATTTCCTTTGAAAATGTAACATTTTGAACATGCCGAACGATAATCATGAGAGCATTGTGTAATTCAATGTCTGTTAAGGGACCCGTATGACGCTGAGCCATGGGTTTAGAAAATCTATAAATGTAAGCCACGATGCATTGGATTTTATATAACGATGAAAAGCGACTTAGTAAAATGTCAATGACGTTTAGATCTGTTTGAGCGACAAATGTTAGGATCTTCTTTTCCGTAGTTACCTCAGCAATTGAGGTTGACAATGTTGGTTGAGGCGGCCACGAGTCACTAGGGTAGTGAAGCCATTCAGGCCCCGCCCACCAAAGCGAACATGAAATAACCGCGCTTGGCATTAATCCCCGAGATGCAGGATCAGCCGGATTATGCGAAGATTTAATATAAAACCATCGACTAGGTGCAATGATTTCTTGAATGTGGCTAACACGGTTTGCCACAAAAGTTTTCAACGAAAAGGTGGAGAACGTATCCAAGTGAGAGCGACCGTAGAATCACTCCACGCTGAAACATCGGAGATTTCAATCAAGCCTTGATAAGACCGAATGGTAAAAGAAAGTAAATCGGTTAATAAAACGGCGGCACATAATTCCAAACGTGGAATTGAAATGCGCTTAATTGGAGCTACTTTTGTTTTAGCGGTTACAAATTGTACAGTTATTTCTCCGGTAGTTTGATTTATGAACTGAAAATACACTACCGCTGCATACCCTACCTCGCTAGCATCGCAAAACCCATGCAAATGACAAGTAAAAGGATCCGAAGGGGGTAAACAACGTGGTAACTTTAATGACGATAATAACGGCAATTCTTCTTGATACTGCTGCCATTGAGACGAAATGTCTGCTGGTGGGATGTCATCCCAATTTAAACCTAACATCCACAGATGCTGGATTAGGCGTTTTGCAAAAAGTGTTAGTGGGGCTAAAAACCCTAATGGATCATATATTCTGGCAACTTGCGAAAGTATGTTGCGCTTTGTACATATTGGGTTTAATGGTTTAACCCGAAATGAGAAAATATCTTCTGTAGGTGACCATTGAAGACCTAATATTTTTATTGATTCGTCAGAATCGAAATCGAGTGAAGTATATTGGCAAAAATCTGACGGAATGCCTTCCAAAATAGAAATTGAATTAGAACTCCATTTTCGAAGTTCAAACCCAGCCGAATGTAAAAGTCGGATAAGTTGATCTTTAATTTCTCGGGCCAATTGTATAGAATCTCCACCAGCGACGAAATCGTCAATATATAGATTTGACCGTATAGCCTCAGCGGCTAACGGAAACCTTTTGCCTTCGTCAATGGCTAATTGCTGAAGGGTTTTTAATGAAAGATAAGGCGATGACTTAATACCATAGGTCACTGTATTAAGCTGATAAGTCTGAATGGGTTCTTCTGCGGAGAACCGCCACACAATTAATTGAAACCTTCGATGTTCTTCGGTAACCAAAATTTGTCGATACATTTGGCGAACATCACAAGTAAAAACGAAACCATGAGAGCGAAATTTAAGTAAGATTGACGAAATGTCATTTTGGAGACTAGGTCCAGCCAATTGAGTGTCATTAAGTGACACGTTGTTTTTAGCCTTTGCAGAGGCGTCAAAAACCACACGAATTTTAGAAGTATGACCTTCCTCTTTAAACGCAATGGGTAAAAAATAACGCATGGGGTAAAAAATAAATATCGTTCCCAGCGGGCGGAGAATCGAGTAATGCCATATGACCCGCATCAAGATTGTCCAGCATGAAATTGTTGTATTGGGTGGGTAGCTCCGGTTGAGCATGCAATTTGCGCTCCAACGAAAATAGTCTTTTTTTAGCCATGTCAGAGGAATTATCAAAAACGGGCAAAGTATCGTTGAACGGTAACGCAACAATAAAACGACCGCTAGGGTCACGAGAAAACGTGTTTTCAAAAATCAAATCTGCCTTTTCTTCTTCTGGAGAAGTATAAGGTTTGGATGGCAACTCTTCTATCTCCCAAAACCGCCTTAGGGTCTGGTCGATAGGATCTTCTACAGAAGTAAAAAATGCTTGGACAGTATCAGACTGCAAGCTTTTTGTGGGACCAATAATAGTCCAACCAAAAATTGTATTTATGGCGGCAGGCTGAAGAAATTTGCCATGTATAACACCGCCATTGATGATGAACGGATAAACATCTGCTCCGAGGAGCATGTCAATAGTTCCTGGAGAGTTCCAGGTCGGGTCTGCAAAGTGCAGGCCGCATAAGTGTTCCCAATTATTAGGAACTTCAACGCTGGGTAATTTGCCAGATATTGACGAAAGCACAAAAGTTGTGACTTCAGAGATTTTTCAGAGTCTAACATAGAGCGAATGGTGCAGCTGACGGCACCCCTATTGACTGCTGAAGTTGTCTGTCCAAGTCCATAAATCGGAACTTGAGAACGTATGCGTGGAAGCCAAAGTTTGCTCACGCAATCGTCTCGAATAAAGCTAGCTTGAGAGCCAGGGTCTAAGAGTACCCTGATCGGTTTGTATCTACCAGACCGGTCTTGAACTTCCACAACAGCAGTGGAGAGTAAGACAGTAACCCCAGGATTTAAATTCGTCTGTGAAGACAAAACATTTGCCGGAATAAGAGAGGCTGACTGCGTCCTATTGGCATTTTTATGCATAGGTGTAGCGGTCGATTCAGCTGAACGGCTAGAAGCGGGTTGCGCTTCAAAATGTAGCAAGGTATGATGCGGCTTGGCGCAAGTTCGACAGGAATTATAAGATTTGCATTGCATGGACGCATGGTCTGTTCGTAAGCAATTTAAACAAAGGCGTAAGCGTTTGACAATGTCGAAACGTTCCGTCGGAGTTTTCTTTAGAAACGATTGACATCTGTAAATTAAGTGATTGCCTTTGCAAGAAGGACAATGGTGCTTAAATGAATTCTTTGAGTCACTGGAGCTACTTGGTGTATCCAGTGAAACTACGTTAGAAGAAACTTTTGGTTTAAATTGAAACGCTAAAGATTTCTTAGGCACTGATGTGTGAGATGTATGGACAGTCGTCGAATAAGAAACAGGTGCGGTTGAAGAAAAGGTTTCCAACGCTGCACATTGTTGAGTTAAAAAATATCTCAAATCATCGAAATTGGGTATTTGCTTCGGGTCCGATTGGAGTTCGAAGCGTTTTCTAGTGAACGGATCGAGTTTTTCTAAAAGAAAATCGACTAGAATAAAGTTCCAATGTTCAGTGGGAAACTTTAAGTTAGTTAGAATAGCAAGGTTCTCTGAAAAACAATCAATAAGTGCCCTAAGTTTCTTAGGGTCTTCTGATTTTAAAGGTGGAAAGTCTTTCATAGCCTTCCAATGCAAAGTTGCTAATAAACGCGGATTGCTAAATCGCTCTCGCAAGGCATTATATGAGATAATAAAATTATCCCCCGAAATAGGTACCGATTTAATAATTTTCAAAGACTCCCCGCTACAGCAATTGATAAGGTGATTTAATTTCTCGATATTGGTCAGCGATGCATTATTATAGACCAGGCTGTCAAATAAATCGATAAATCATGAGAATTCCGTTACCTCATTATTAAAATGTGGGAGCTTTAACGGTAACAATTTTGATCCCGTGCTGCTTGGAGCATTTTCCGTAATTTGTGCCCGCGTTTCTGGCATCGTTTCGAGATGCAGCAGTATGCAATAATAAGCGGAATCCACTTCCTTTCGTAAAGCGTGGTAATTCAATAATTCTACCTCGTCACAGGACTCTAAGACATCAACTAAAACTTTATTAAAATTGCAGTAAAGGTGATTTACTCCCCTTGTTTGAATATGGAACAACGTTTTTAAACTTGAGTCACTTTGTATAGCGTTACCAAGTTACCACATTTCCATAATGCGTATTTTCAGTAATTCGATCTCTGCTACGTGTGTTTTCCTCGGAGCCATAGTGACTGTTATTCTGAAAGACCTACACTATAAAAATGCTGTAAAACGGTAACCGCTCAGATGTGCACTGAGAAATATTAAAATATTATGGGTTGTTGTTCAAGGCACGAAAAATGTAAAATAGCGCATAAATCAATAAATCACGTTTATGACTATTGGCCTGCAATGTGGTCTTAAGCAACACGTAGAAAACCTAACGGTTCGTCAAATTCTTACAAAGCGTTTAGATAAAATGTACAGTTTACAACGGGCGGCCTTACATCAAAAGATCACAGGAACGTTTAAACATGTGGCTTAACATATTTGCAAGAAGGGTTCAGCTTTACAACTTTATTACCCTTTGCAGATGTATTCAATATTTTACGTTGTAAACCGACTGAAAGGTTGTATGTGATACTAAAAACGCGCAATGGCTTTTAATGCAAATTAGCAAATTTTATATTAAGGATTTGTTTGTAATTAAACGCTTGCTGGTTTAATTACGGCGAAATCGCTTATTTTAGTTTAAAGACAGTATAAATAATATTTACACATTTTAACCCGCTAAATATGGGCTTTAAGCACAAATTTAAAAGCTAAAATAATTAATTAAAAAGCTCGCTGGAATGCAAAATAATATTTAATTTAGGACATGCGTATAAAACCATAGAACTTAGTTAATTCGGATCGTATTAAGGACCAATGGCTTGTGATGGGGATTAATGAGGTGATATAGATATGCTAATTATAGGGAAGGACCAATTGCTTTTTGTAGCAATACCGATGGCAGTGGAGCGGTTATGTAATAACTAAAACAACTACAACAAACTACTTAAGGAAGGGTATAAATACCTTAAAGCCTGTGCTGCTCGGGGCAATAAAAATCACACACAAAAGCTTTGCGGACAACCAAGAACACGCACGTTTGGGTGATGGTGTCGCTTCCAAGAGCTCTCATACCACTCGCTTGTGCAACGGTTCAAGTACGACTGTCTTCACGCACTTCCACTGTCGGTATAAAAATGTTTCACTAAAAGCTGTAGGGTACCCGCACTAATAGTATTTATTGTCACCAATACCAATAAATGTTCGATGATGACGTAACAATAGGTATCGACTGCATGTTATGTTTCATATCCAAATAGAATAAGTGTTAAAATATATATCCAATACTTTATTGCTGTAGTCATAGAATAATAACACCCCCAAAAGAAGTGACACTCTTTAAAAATCCTTTGTTTTTCATGTACCAAAAATACATGACCTTCAGCCATTATTCTGTAGGTTTAGAGATGCAGAGGGAAATTTAAAAAGGTCAGTAGGAATCTTTGAATGAAATTCAACAAGTGCATTGTATTCTCAGAGTGATTATTTTTAGTCTCCTACAAAAGGTCAGACATTTGTAAGAGTCACTTTGAAAATAATATATTGAATTACCAATAACCATTTACATATATAATACAATCACACCAATGCATTAACATTACTGAATCAATTTATTGAAAAGAAAATTTTATTTAACAGATTACAAAATAGAACATGCACAATAAATTAAACAATAAAACAAATGTGTGCACTATCAGAGAAGTTGAGGTCGTGCACCCTAACGACAAGAATCACTTGCACACATTGACTAAAAAATCGGTAGATTCTAATATCAAAATATGCTGTAGATTTCCCAGCAAACACAAATATGTAATAATTACATAATAAAAATATAATCACAAAAATTTTGTACATATACTTATATATAAATACTGTAAGTTTTACAAATGATATTATAGATAATCTACAGCTAAATGTCAGCTACATTGACTATGTGTACTTGTATAAGATGCCTAAATAAATGTTTATATAGATAGCAGATACTGAATTTACTATATTTGCACTATCTGTACTTACACAAGCAACCTGATCTAATATGATTAGTACTTGCATTAGATTCTATTGCAGTTTGTTAAACCCTATGATCAAATAAGTCCCTTTCAAACGGATTAATAACTTCAAAGCGATCACTAACTGAGTAGTCTGTAATACCTTTCAGCAAAGTGTTTAAGTCTAAAATAATTTCGTGGTTTGTTACTGGTAAACTATTTGTACATATAATATAATCACACCACATGCCAAAGTTGTAGGTAAGCAATAATAAACATGCAACCACATGATATAAAAAATTATCAAATATGAGATACAATTGCAATTTTTGTATTTTTCTTTATACCCTTATTTGTTCTTAGTCCTATTTGAAAATTTAAGGGCATAAAATATTCTCAATCTTATAAATATTTGTAAAACATATGTAGCAGGAAAATCTGAACATTCATGTGCTAATGTAATATCTTTCATTTCTTGAAAATAATTAAATGCTACTTGATCACAAATACCACGTGATTCAAATGTCGATACAAATATAGTTTCTAATTTGTATACATATTGTAAAAAGTTTTCATGAGGAACGTGGAGAGCTCCAAATGTATTTATACTATTATTGAAAGCTTTAAAGTATATAAATAATCTATTGGTTGATTGTTGGGGTTGGTGAGAAAACTGCTTGCAAATTTTACAGCTATGAATTCTTAATGCCTTTTTAATAAGATAGCCACAAACATATATAAAAGCATTTTGAACTATTAACGACTCATCTTGATAGTCTGTATCAACAGTAATCAACCGAGGATTGGCTTTTTGTTGGCTATTTACAAAACATTCAATATTTTGATTAAAGTTTTTCAATTTTGTAATAATTTGATCAAAATCATTAGCACAGTTTGAATTTGTGCTGTGAAAATAATTTTGGCAAAATAATTTCTTGAAGGCCCGTTCAAATTGTATAGGAGTTGGATTTCTACCATTTCCACCTTGTTGGCATATACTACCAAGAAAATTTTCCAACGGATCCTGATTTACTCGTCTAGTAATCAGGTATTTAATACCAACTTTCTTCAGTTGCTCCCACAGCTTAATTATTCCATTGATTGTTATG
The DNA here is from genome assembly GCA_036346225.1 of Platerodrilus igneus. NCBI lineage: Eukaryota > Metazoa > Arthropoda > Insecta > Coleoptera > Lycidae > Platerodrilus > Platerodrilus igneus. Next base: position 1,135,818 of record JARFIW010000565.1, read on the forward strand.
AGCCACGACTTGAAGCACTTAGTCTTAGAAGTAACATTTTTACCATTGTTCTTAAAAACTTGTAATTGTTTGATAAAGATTGACAATTCGTTTAAAACACTCAACTGAAACTGATCACCTTTGAACACTTTTTGATACACTGTAAATTACCTTTTAGGAGTTGAATTTAGCATATCAAATAATTTATTAAAGTTTTCAATAACTTTGACTGTAAACATAGCTTTTGCAGGCAGAGCCCCTAAACAAACGTAAGTATTCATTCCGCTTGCAACTGCATGAGATAGAACTTGAACAGCAAGTTTAACTTTCATTTTTTGAAAATTATTGGGATTGATATGGGAATCGATTAGCTTTGGTGCACATTTATTGGGTAAGGTTTTATCTTTATCATAAAATTGTTGTACGCATGACCATGAAGTTTTGTTCTTGCCAGACTGCAAAGTATTTCTTAATAAATGGTTGCGTGTTGCTTTTCTCAAATGAGGAGTATCAAAAATATATATAATTTTTTTCTCTCCTACATAAAACTCTGGATGGTCAGCAGTCACTCCTAAATTATTTGCCAGATTGATAAAATTTGATCCCATATCAGTTACTACTGCTTCGACAATTAATTCAATTTCAGATAACTTTTCCATGCATTCTTCTAACACTGTTTGCAATTGCTCAGCAGGAAAGCTGGAATTTAAAAAAAAAATACGATAGTGATTATTTCCACTGTGTACACAGTCCTCTGATCATTATTACAGTGGCATTGCGAACATGTTCAAACTTTTTTATTCCACTTTGTAGTTCAGTAAACCCAACAATTTCATCCCTTCCAATGAGATAAAAAAGATGTGGTTTTAATGCCATTTCATCTATACACAAAATGCAATGTATATCCTTTTCTTGCATTTGTTCTACTTTAATTTTTAAAGCTTTAAAAAGAGGCTCATTATAAACACCCGGTTTGTGGACTAATTTTTAAATCATACGTTGTAGAACACGAATTGATGGGAAAACAAAAATGCTTCTTAAATAATTATAAGCTCGTGGACCCAAAAAATATAAAGTCATCGCAAATTCTTTATATTGCATGCTGTATCGTTGCCCATTAGGTTTTTTTCTACAGCTACGAGCTCGAAACTTTACAAAATCTGCTACTTTCTTAGGTAAAAATTTATCACATAACTGCTCGAAATCTTTTAATGTTGCTGCTTGCTCTTTTACATGCAACATTGTCTGGAAAGAAAGATTCTGTATCAATTGTATAATTTTCTTTTTTAGTTTCAATATACGAGGAGTATGACTACTTAAGACAATTGATGTTTGTGTAGATGTTGTTGGTCTTAAAGGTGATTGAGAGATGGGAAATGCTGAAGTGGTAACAGTCATATCTACAAATGTATGCATTATTATAATATAAATATCTTTTAGTTTACCTAATTGTGCTGATGTAGAAGGCGCTACATTTTACACTGTAGTTAAATGTTCGTTTAAGACGTTTGCAAAACCCTCAGAGGCAAATGGGGCATCAGCTAGGCGCTAGGGTTATGGTGTTTTCAATCTTGGACAAAACAGTAACATCTGTAACAATATTTATTTTAAAAAAATTAAATTGTATTTGATATACATTATGCAAAAGAGAGAACACACATTCAATGAAAGCATCATAAGGATATAGTTAGTATTTTTTTACTTATAAGCAGTCTAACTACATAAATTCTTACTCGGAATGTAACTAAGGGCTCATTATTCGCATACATAGTTTACATTAAACGGCTATTGTTTATTACAAACAATGCACAAAAACAACTTCAAGTAGACTACTATGTAGTCAGAATACGTACAGTATAATTGCCAAAAAATAGTACCCTAACATCCCTAGTTTTAACTATAACAATCAAGGTATAATAATAGTCCTTTCAATAATATTATATATACCTTTATTTATTTTCTTACCAGACATGCGAATTTTCTTAGTAGGCACTTTTTCATCTGCAGCGGGCACCAGTTCTCTTTTTATTCCTGCAGATGGTAATTTTTGAATAAACAGAACTGGATATGCTGAGGGTAGCAGTCTATTTGCTATGCAGTGGGAGTTCTATAAATTAAATCTTTACCATTGCAAGCTTCCATCCATTGTTTTGCTCTAAAACATAACTAATTTATGTATTTTCAAAACGGAAAACTTACATAGTCTTAGCTACAATTAGACAACTATAACTAATTATTGAAAAGGTACCCAGGAAGTACTTTGATATTTGGATTCCAAAACACTCTAACTTATACCATAGAATAACAATAGCATGCATATTATTATTCGATGCCTAATCCATAAAATTTTCAGAATAACTTACCTTTCAAAATCTTTTGGAAATCTGAATAAAATAATGTCTTTTGTAATTGTTCTGCTTCTCACGCACTGCACAAACAGTTCCACCTCTATTCATTATACACAGTGTATGAAGTTTCAAACAAAAATTTAATAATAATATAAGATTATAATACTAATAATATTCAGTCTCTAACAATAAAGTATTACTTATTTACAAACATTATAAACATTTAATTTTAAATAGCAAAAAGTGAGGTTGAAGCATAAACCTACAAAGTAATGGCGGATTTCAAACATGTGCAAAGAAATTTGGTTCTCCTAAAAACGCCGAGTGTCACTTCTTTGGGGGTGTTATTATTCTATGCTGTAGTTCGAAATACACCAGCCACAATTGTCGCTCTTCTTTTTACATTGCCAGATGTAGGTATAGGACATTTAGTGCAGTATGAGAAATAGTGATACGTCCATCTGAGTTTTCATGAATTATAATAGTGCGGCAACACATTAACAAAACTGGCTGAAATATTAGGAATGGCGCTTATGGAGAAAAACTTTAGGCACACTCTTAGCTCATCATCATTTTGTTTTCGACCTTACTTAAGGTCGGTTTGATGCAGCTCTAAGTTCTTTTCTATTCTGTGCTAATCTAAAAAGTTCTACATACCCTTTACAACCTAAATTTCTAATAATTTGACCAATAGGTCTTCCTACACTGTTCTATCTTTTTCCTATCTATCTGGGTCTACATAGATATTAGCAACCTGATGGTTCTTAAAGAACTCCAACATGTTTACATGATGTTTACAAAATATAATTACTGTTGTTTATTTTGTAAATATTTATGTAACTTCTGAAGTTATTTAATAAAAGACCTAGATAGCTAATATGTCATCGTGTTTTATTACTGGTCAAATAATATAGGGAGTTGTAATATGAATACACAGTTAAACTTTACTTTCTATCTCGGTCAAAAATGTAAACACAAATTTTTTTAATTTAATTTTGCCGAGCTGAACACGCCAACTTTTTTATTTCTTATGGACGTCATATTGGTTTCTGTCATTTTTCAATTCTCCTTTTTTTCCTTTCCAACAGTATATCACAATATGGATGTTAAACCTACAATATTCCCAATTTTGAATTTTTGAATTATAAAGGCGCCATTTTGTATTTCATTCACACTAACTTGAATTAATTTTTTTTCTATTTATTTATTATCATAATAAACCGGTAATAAGCTAATAAAAAATATTGCCCATTTAACCGACTTTCTATCTCCTCAGATAACAAAGTTAACCTAACAATACCATCCAAAATAAGACACCCTGTATATGCTGCACTCGACACTGAAGTATTATTATCATCATCATCATTTTGTTTTCGACCTTCCTTAAGGTGGGTTTGACGCAGCTCTAACTTCTTTTCTATTCTGTGCTAATCTAAAAAGCTCTACATACCCTTCACAACCTAAATTTCTAATAATTTGACTAATATAGTTTGATCTAGGTGTTCCTATATCCTTCTATCTTTTTCCTATCCAGCTGGCTCTACATAGATATTAGCAACCTGATGGTTGTTAAAGAACTCTAACATGTTTAAATGATTACCATTTATAAGGAAATGAAATATAACCTGGTTATCCGCTTCAAAAAAGGAAAAGTGTTACATTATATGTTATGGTAACGCTTAAGCAACGAATCGCTGCCAACATGCCGAACCGCTACCTAATTGTGAGTTATGTCATGGTGACGTTTATTAAATTATATTTATGGTAAGGCTTAAGCAACGAATCGCTACCAACATGCCAGACCGCTACCTAATTGTGAGTTATGTCATGGTGACGTTTATTAAATTATGTTATGGTAAGACTTAAGCAACGAAACGCTACCAACATGCCAGACCGCTACCTAATTGTAAGTTATGTCATGGTGACGTTTATTAAATTATATGTTATGGTTAGGTTTAAGCAACGAAACGCTACCAACATGCCAGACCGCTAACTAATTGTAAGTTATGTCCTGGTGACATTTAGTTAACTGATTTTTATTTTTTTGTTTTGTTTTGTTTTCGAACTTACTTAAAGTCAGTTTGATGCAGCTCTAATAATTTTACTAATATAGCTTTGTCTAGGCTTTCCTACTCTATTTTTATTTGGTAGTCTATAATCTAAGACTTTACTAAATAGTCCCTCATGTCTTAACTGGTGCCCTATCATTCTATCTCTCCTGACCTTCAATTGTTTCCACATACAGGGTTCCTCACCTATCCTTCTATAAACTTCCTCGTTTGTTACTCTATCTGTCCAACTAATCTTTAACATTCTTCTATAACACCAAGTTTCAAAAGCTTCTATCTTTTTCTTATCTACTGTTTTAATTGTCCAAGTGTCACTACCGTATAATAGAACTCTCCATACGTACGACTTTAAGAAACTTTTTCTATTATCTAAACTAATACTATTAGCTATTAGTAAGTTTTTCCTTTTTTAAAAACATTTTTCCAGCTTGAGCTATTCTAACTACTATATCCCTTCTGCTACGTCCATCCTTTGTAATTATACTACCTAAATAGCAAAATTCAGCTACCTCCTCTAACTCGGTATTACCTATTTTTAATTTTGGTTTAAAACTATGCTGTAACTCGGTTGTCATTATCTTTGTCTTTCCTGAGTTAATTCTCATACTATAGTTACTCTGTAGTATCTCATCTAAAATATTTAAAAACTCTCCTAACTCTTTTCTAGACTCTGCTATAATGGCTATATCATCTGCAAAATGTAACATGTCTATTTTCTGTCCCAGTACACTAATACCTATCTCTTTTCTCTCTCTAGCTAAGTTTAAAGCTTCCTCAATATAAACATTAAAAATCAAGGGAGACAGTATACAACCTTGTCTAACACCATTTCTAATTTTAGCTTCCTTTTCTATTTCATCAAATCTAATTACTATGCTTTGGTTTTATATAGACTGTAAATAATTTTTCTATCCCTATGTGAGATTCCTATTTTTTTGCAAAACCCTGAACATAACAATCCAATTAACCCTATCAAATGCTTTTTCTAAATCTACAAACGCGAAATGAGTCTTTTTATTTTTTTGTAACCTTTTTTCGATAATTAGCCTAATCATTAGTATCGTTTCTCTAGTCCCTCTGTCTTTACGAAAACCATATTGGTCTTCGCCTAAATAATTCTCAGTCAAAGCTTCTACTCTATTTTTAATTATTATTGTCAGTATTCTGGAAGCATGAGAAGTTAAACTAACAGTTCTAAAATTCTCACACCTATCTGCTCCTGACTTTTTTGGGATTGGGATAATAATATTTTTTTCAAAATCTATTGGAACCTCACCTGTGTCATATTACTTTTACTAGATCATATAATCTGTCTAAGGTTTTCTGACTTGCATATTTTATTAATTCTGCGGAAATATCGTCTATCCCTGGCGCTTTATTTAGTTTAAGATTCCGAACAGCTCTATCAAATTCCTCTCTTAATATTGAGAACCCTATTTCTACATCCTCTTCTTGGTCGTTCTCTAATTCATCCATATCGTCTCCCTTATATAAATCTTCTAGATATCTTTTCCATCTATCTGCTACCTCAACTTTATTTATTAGAAGCTCATTATTCTCGTCTCTAATACCATTATATTTTTTTCTATTTTCCCCAAAAAACTTTTTAACTGCCCTGTAAGCCCTGTCTGTCTTACCTACTCTCAAATCATCTTGTATTCCCTTACAATTCTCCTCCATCCATTTATTTCTAGCTTTTCTACACTCATGTACTATCTTATTTCTAACTGTATTATATTTTTGCTTACTTTCACTATCTAATTCTCTGAAAGGTTTAAGCTTTCTTCTATTCTCTATTAAATCTAATATCTCCTTTGTTACCCAGGGTTTTCTCGCTTCTATTTTTTTCTTACCTCTAGTCTGTGTTGCTGTATCATGTACAGTCAGTTTTATTTCTTTCCATCTATTTTCTACGTTCCCTCCTACAGCTATCTCTTTGCTCTTATTATCTAATACTTGTTTATATTCCTCTTTTACCCTACTATCATTAAGCTTACCTAGATCCCATTCCTCTCTTTTAACCTTTCTCAATTTTTTGAATTTTAGTTTACACTTCATTTTAACTAAGTTATGATCGCTATCTATATCAGGCCCTGGATAACTACGACAGTTTTTAACTTGGTTTCTAAATCTTTGTTTAACTAAAATATAATCTATTTGGTATCTAGCCCTATCACCTGGCACTTTCCAGGTATATCTTCTTCTAACATGTTGTTCGAATAGGGTGTTTACAGTTACTAATATATGTTCCTGGCAAAACTCAACTAATCTTTCTCCTCTATCATTTCGTCTGCCATACCCAAATTTTCCTATTATTTTCCCATCACTACCTTCTCCCACTGACGCATTAAAATCGCCCATAACTATTAAATTCTCATCTCCTTTTACTTTTCTCACTATACTATTTATATCCTGGTACACCTTTTCTACTTCCTCATCCTCGTACTGAGTTGTTGGCATGTAAACCTGTACTAAAACAGTGTCTGTGGGTTTTGTACTCGATCTAACCATAATTATTCTATCACTAAATTGTAAGTACTCTTTAACTTTATGCCCTAATATTTTACCTAACACTATTCCTACCCCTGCCTGTCCATTAGTTGAAGAAGTTGTAATTATTCTATAACTATCTTTCGAAAAGTCATTACTATCTGGCCATCTCACCTCACTAATACCTAAAATGTCCAGCTTTTCCTTTCTCATTTCGACTAATAAATTCGTTAACTTATCTACTCTAAGTAATGACCTTACATTCCAAGTCCCTATCACTACATCGAAATGTTGTTTTATATTCTTACGATGACGAGCCCCAAGTACCCCCTCCCGGAGATTCGAATGAGGGAGTATTTTACCTCCGGACAAGAATTTTACTTGTGAGCTCTCCATCATATGTATTTCGTGTTTTAGGCCACGCACACCTGGGAGATATTTTGGTAGGCTCCCATATCTTTCCACAACGCAGTTTTTAAAGATTTTAGCAAAAAGCCGTATCCGTCACGGCCAACCTCCAACAAGCTTGTAAATTATTGAGGATCACCCGAGACCAACCGACCCTCCTCCAATATCTTTTAGCCAGCAAGGCTGCTACCCCTTGCTGCGCCTTTTAATCGCCTTTTACGATAAGCAGACTTACTATAGTAGTATTCTTTATCCCCTACTATAGGGAAACTCTTAGCTAGAAAAACTTAAAGGTCAAAATTTTGTGTTTCATTTTAAAACTTGAAGCTGAAGATGATGATATAAAAATTACCACAATATTCTATCTATATTTATCATAAACAAATTCCAAAAGCTTCAAGATTAACTAAAAATTTTTATTTTATATCTTATCTTCTTTTATTTAAAACCAAAACACCTTTTACAATTTAGAAAACTGGCATATCTAAAATTGTGTCAAAAATATGGAGATAATTTCCTTAGTCCTAGTTGCTTAGACTATTTGTAGCATACAGTGGATGAATTTGTAGATAAGCAATGAAATAGACAGCCTTGTGAAATAGTTAATATTGTCTATTAAAAATCATAATCATTTCTTTATCCCTTAGTCACAACATTAAGGGTGGTTTGATGCAATTTTCCACTATTTCTTATCCTGAGCTAACTCCTCTGCCTTATATATTTCTTAACCTGGTTTAAATACTTGAGTCCCTGCTTTGCCTTCTATATGGCTGTTCTAACTATTCCTTCATGTCTCAAAACATAACATCATCATATCTCACTTTCTTTTAACTGCACTAACAATAAGTGCTTGCAAATAAAAGGTCTAAGTAATAAAATACTTTTTGTAATCATAATATCTTGATAAAAAAATTTTTGTTTTGTTTGGTACTAGGTTTCTTACACTTTCATGTTTGTTGTGGTATGTATTTATGTTACATATTCCTTATCTATTATTAGATATTTGCTGTTTCTATTAAATCATGAAAACTACATTTGTAAATTTTATTATATCTTGCTTTTCTTTTAATTAAATTGCGGTGAGCAATATACCCAGCCATTAATTTTTTAATTATATACATAGATACTTTTATCAGTCAAATGCTTAAAATATTTAGGATTTATACAGCTTTGTGCTTAAATCTGTGATCAGTGTTCATTATATAAAACACCTGCAAGAAACCTTATGTGTACAGGATTAGTCCTTACATATGTTTTAATGAATTGCACTAAGGATTTCAAGTTTACTACTCATATACATGAGTCAAACTGTAAATTGTTCATTGAAAGTAAGAAATCATAAATACTGAATTATTTTTGGTAAGTTTTCAAAAATTTTGTGTATTATATAGTAAAGCAAGTTGTTTGCGATTCTTTGTAAATGGTGGTTCAACAAGCAACCGATTGTATGAAAAAGTTTATTTTTTCTCGTTTTGCTCTTAAGGAAAGTATACTGAACCCTATTCGAATAATATGTACATTCTTATACAAAATAAATTTTTAATTTCTTTTGTCTCGTTGACAAGCAATTTCAAAAGAAGTATATATCTACTGGATTTTCTCTGTTAAGCTATTGATATTTATAAGTTTCTGGATTTGATATCGAGTCTTACCAAAACCTTTTAAATTTGTATTTAGTAGAGAGGTTGGCGATCAAGAGGTATTTGAAACATTTTGTAAGAAGTAGCACGTGATAGTCCTTTCTAAATTACCAATTTGAAATAATCACTCGTAGTGAAAAAAGAGAAACAACAGAATCTTTTGAAGGACAGATAGAGAGGTAAAAACTATTTTTAATTCAGCATTATTTTTATGTTTGAGTACACATCGCTCGTGTTAAGCAACATTTGGCCAATTTTCAAATATTCATTAAAAGTTTTATATTTGAATAATTTCTAAGTATACAGGGTGTTTTTTTAAGTGGGAGATCACCTGTATATGGAAGACCAATGGTAGAAGGAAGCTGAAAATTTGCACTAGCAGGTTATCAAATGTGCCCTACACGTCTAAAATAGTTTCGATACGTTATCACTTTTGGTTATACCGGAAGTCGGTATTATTATCGTTATTTTAAATAGAACACCCTGTATATTTATGCATTTTCGAATTCCTTGTCGAATTTTATGTGAACTTTTATAACACAACCATACCTCTATCGAATGCCGTTTTCGAGATATTATGACCTTTAGTAGATTTTTGACATTTGCACGCAGTCACATAAATTGGAATAACTAAAAAGTGAACGAACTTACAAAATTGTTTTTCTGCAATCCATTAATAATACTTGATATTATTTCTACGTGCAAAGAAAATTTGATTGCAATGTACAGAGTGCTAGAAAATTCATTTTATAATTTGACTAATAAAATGTCAAATATTCCGTTTTTTTTTAAATGGGACCTACCATATTTTGTTATATTAATCGATTCTATGGAAGAAAATACCTTAGGTATGTAATTACAACAATCCATTTATTGTAAGCCGTTTTTGAGTTATTTGCATTAAAAGAGAAAATGCGCTAGTTCAGTAACATAATAACATTTGCTACTATCAAGTAGCTTTTGTCAGATACATTAACAAAAGAATAATTGGTTATTTTTACGAAACGTCAAATGTAGATAATTCTATGCAGGTTGCAATTCCTGTACTCTAGTTATTTGTAAAGGCTAATCGAAACTTTACAAATCAAGATTATCTCGAAATGATAATTATTTATGGCAAATGCAACAGAATTCTTCAAAGAACTTGCGATGTCTCATCAAAAATTTCCTGAAAAGCCAGCACCGAATGTTAGGCTTCTTAAAACTATTCTTGAAAACTGTGCGAATAATGGATCATTTATTACAAAGAAGAACAGGACCAGCACCGTTGCGGAGGAAGTAATTGGAGTTGCTAATTTTCATGCAGCAGAGCTTCACTAAATAATGCTGTGCAGGATATAGGAATGAGCCGTAGTTTCATATACAATATTTTGAAGGCAAATAATTTTAAAAGTTGGTCACTTTATCCTGTTCAGAACCTTAAGGCAACCGATTTCGAAAGAAGGATGTTGTTTTACGTATTTGTATTACTTAGAACGCAAGAGGATGAACAGTTTTTGAAAAATATTATTTGGAGCGATGAAGCAAGGTTTACGAAAAACAAAGTGTTTAACCGACATAATTCACACCATTGTTCCACAGAAAATCCTCACCAAACATACATAACAAATTTTCAGGAAAGATGGTCTTTTAGCGTTTATTGTGCTATTAGAGATTCGCGAATTGTGTGTAGTGTTTTACCAGGAAAATTTAAACGGTAAAGTACATATTGTTTTAGTAATTCTTTTTCTTCTGGATGAACACTTTTTACAGGGGAACGATATTTAGAAATTGTGCGTGGAGAAATTGTAGCATATTTAAACAACCTCCCACCTAATGAAGTACGCAAAATATTTTACCAGCACGACGGTGCTCCTGCGCACAATGGAAACGTTGTAACCGAGTACTTATATGCCTTGTTTGAAGACCAATTTATAGCTAATATCGGACCTCACTTATGGCCACCCCGATCACCCAATCTCACTCCTTGGATTTTTTTCTATGGGGTATGTAAAAGATACGGTCTTCTCCTACGCTCCTACTACTGAGGAAGATTGCAAAAGACGAGTATTAAATGCTCTAAATTCTTTAACTCCAGAGCAAATAGAAAAGGCAACAAATGAAGAGTTTAAAAGATGCATTTTAAAATGCTTGGATCAATCATCATCATTGGGTCTTCAGTCCTGAAACTGGTTAGACGCGTACCATCATTGTTTCCTATTCTGAACTAACCTACAGATTTCCCCGAAATTTGCATGGTCTGCATCTATCACTATCTGATCTAGGTCTACATCCACCTCTTTTTTCCCATCTCTGCTTGTCATATATCCCATACTATTTCCCAAAAATGCCTTAGAACGTATTCTGCCCTTTTATTTCTCATATTTTTTTCCCAAAGATATCCTTGTTGCCCTACTGTTTCTATAACCTATTTGTGATTATCTTTGTCTGTCCATCCTCATACATCTGAAGCACGGCATTTCAAAGGCTGCTACTGTTCTTCAGTCTGCTTTTCAGACTGCCCGTATTTCGTAGGCATACTGTCTGTGCTGTGCTCCACACATACGCTTTCAACAACTTTTTGTTCTATGTTTGTTGTCTTTTATCACAGGCGCCGTTCTTTCTTGTTAGATGCAGTTTGGTCCCCTTCTATTGTTTTACAATTATATACCCTATTTCTCCGACATTCAGTGGTTGCGAAGGGAGGTAAGCAGCCTGTGGCTGCCAAGTTCCCCTGGCACTTGAACATTTACTGATTTAATATTTTTTCCAATATATCTTTTCGCACAGTCAACATTAGTTGCAGATATTTCACAACCAACACCTGTAGTTGTTTATAATGATCATCAGATTTATTTGCGCTTATTTTTTCGTCATTGGGTTTTCCGTCTCAAAACTGGTTGGACATGTACCTGCACTTATTTATTTTCTAAACTAATCTACATAGTTCCCTGAAATTCTCACACAGCAATACAGCTCGGCTCCCCTTCTATTGTTTTCTAATATTATGCCCTATTTCACTGAGATTTATTGAAGAGGGTTAAGCAACCTGTGGCTGCCAAGATCCCCAACACTTAGACATTTGCCGAAATAATAGTTTTCCAGTAAATGCTTTCATGCAATTACCATTATTCGAGAATATTGCCCATCCAATGCTTGTAGTTGCTTATAGTAAATATCATGTTTAAGTGCAGTTACTTTCTTCGTCATTAATTTATCCATCTTGGGACTGGTTGGGTGCGTACCTCCATTGATTTCTATTCTGAGCTAGCCTACACATTTCCTTGAAACTCCTACAGCCTACATCTTTCACTATCTTGATCACTATCTTGGATCAAAATGGCCGCCAAATAGAACATTTATAAACAACCTCTTATGTTTTTATTTATTTTTCTTTAGGTAAAATATTGTTAAATGAAATACATTGTTCCATGTTTGTGTAGCTTTTAAACATTATTTTTCAAAAAATGTTCTTGCGCTGCCATTTTTGGCAACTAAAATGTGCAAAAGCATATCCTGTTTTCTAAGTACAAAGATATTAATTCCATAGAATTGATTAATATAACAAAATATTTGATGAAAAATATCGCCAGTTCTTCGAAGAAATCTATTACATTCGCCATAAATAATTATCATTTCGAGATAATCTTGATTTGTAAAGTTTTGATTAACCCTCATAAATAACTAGAGTACAGGAATTGCAACCTGCGTAGAATTATCTACATTTGACGTTTCGTAAAAATAACCAATTATTCTTTTGTTAATGTATAGAACAAAAGCAACTTGATAGTAGCAAATGTTATTACGTTACTAAACTAGTGCATTTTCTCTTTTAATGCAAATATCTCAAAAACGGCTTACAATAAATGGATTGTTGTAATTACATACCTAAGGTATTTTTTTCCATAGAATCAAATAATATAACAAAATATGGTAGGTTCCATTTAAAAAAAACTTAATATTTAACATTTTATTAGTCAAATTATAAAATGAATTTTCTAGCACATTGCAATCAGATTTTCTTTGTACGTAGAAATAATATCAAGTATTATTAATGTGATTGCAAGAAAAACAATTTTGTAAGTTCGTTCACTTTCTAGTTATTCCAATTTATGTGACTGCGTGCAAATGTCAAAAATCTACTAAAAGTCAAAATATCTCGAAAACGGCATTCGATAGAGGTATGGTTGTGTTATAAAAGTTCACATAAAATTTGACAAGGAATTTGAAAATGCATAAATATACAGGGTGTTCTATTTAAAATAACGATAGTAATACTGACTTCCGGTATAACCGGAAGTGCTAACGTATCGAAACTATTTTAGACGTGTAGGGCACATTTGATAACCTCCTAGTGCAAATTTTCAGCTTCCTTCTACCATTGGTCTTCCATATACAGGTGACCTCCAACTTAAAAAAAACCTGTATAAATTATGATAAATAATAAGACATTCTTCGTACTTATTTCATTCTATAATATCCTTAAAGCTGTAACAATGTCAAATTACTACTACTAATTGCTGTAACATAATTACATACCTTACGTTAAGCATCTAAACTAACACTAATCTATCAAGGCAGCTTGATTAATATATTATTAATTTAATTTATTTACTACTATTAATTTTTATTTAAATGTGCACTATATGACAAAGGTTATAAGAACGAGTAGAAATTTTATGTTAAAGTTCCACAATATCCTGTACTAAAATCTTCCCGAAGACATGGGTTTTCAATACCAACTATTAAGAAGGATATTATTTTCTGTTCTGGTAATTAGCATATCTAAAAAAGGAATGCTCTTGTTGGATTCTGTTTCTATAATGAATTGTATAAGTATATTATATATGTTGAATAGTTGAAGTACTTCATCACTTCTTCCTTCGCGAATACTGCAAATTAAGTCGTCAACATATTTCTTGAAAAATGGACATTGAAAATTTAGTTTTGGAATACATGTATTAAGTAGTTCATCCATAATGTATTGTGCAATTATAGGAAATATCGTAGATCTCATGGGAGTGTCTATTGTTTGTTTGTAGAAGGTATTGTTATAAGTAAAGTACAACGTTGTTTTAAAGATGAATTCTACTAGATTAATAAATTTGTTACAACTTAGTTTGCAGTGAGATTTTATTGTTTCCCAATGGGTTTCTATACTATTTTTTACAAGCATATAATACAGATAACCCTTATTATTACGTCAGAGATTCTTTCCAGTTTCCGACTTTTATAAACGAGTACCAACTTCCAGAAAGTTATGTGTTAATTAGTTTAGATGCTGTTTTTCTTTTCAATAACATTCTTTTTACATCAAAATAAACTTAGTGCTAGGTATGAAAAAAAGAATTGAACTAATATCGCACCCTACACAAAAGAACTATAATTTAAACTAATTAGAAAACATACTTATACAAAATTCATACTATCTAGGATTAATAAATAAATTATTATTCGATTATTCTTCTAAATCAGAACATACAGTATAAACAATACAACAATAAACAACAATAGTAATAACAATTTCACAACACAACCTTTATTTTACACACTTCCATACATACAAAATGTCACAAATAAAATATCTCACATATTTAAAGAATTTAAAGATTTAAAAATGTCCAATAAAACTGTACTTACTATAAATAAGATTTTTTACAAAGTAAAAGAAAATACTCAACAATTGCAAGAGTCTGGTTTTGTCTATGAAATACCTTGTCCCAATTGTCAAACCTGTTATGTTGGGCAAAAAGCAAGATAGAACCAATCATTTTCTGGTTTTGTCCATAATTGATCTTAGCCGAAAATAGGCGTGGAGAAGAAAACAGAATGTGAGACATTCAAGAGTGAAGGTAGAACACTTGTTGGAATATTCTATTCAAAGAGAGTACGCTACTACGTTAGAGAGGGAGTTGTATGACTGCTAACAGGAATGGGAGAATGTTCTGAAGTCTGAGGATGTAGAGAAAGCATGGGATTGTTTAAAGAATAGTGTAATGAAATATGCTTTGGAAGTATGTGGTACGACAATTGGTACATGTAATAAAAGTACATGGTGGAACGATAAGGGCAGAAAGGTTGTTGAGGAATAGAAAGTGGTATATGAGAAAATGATCACAGAAAAAGATGTTGAGTTAAGAGATTAACTTCAGAAAGTGTATAAGGAGAAAAGGCAGTATGCAAAAGAAGTAGTGAAGGCAAGCAATGGGCAACTGAGGGGGATGGAGGGTGATTTTGAAGGGAATAAAAACTTGTTTTGGAAATGTGTAAGGAAGACAAGAAAGGGTGGAAATAAGCATGTATATGGCGTTGTTAACAGTAGGAATGAAATTGTTTGGGACGAAGGAAGTGTGAGAAACTCTTGGAAAGAGTATTTTAAGACGCTGTATGGTGGTAGCAAGAAGGATTCAGATGCCTATGTGGATGATGAAGAGAGTAGGAAGGTTCTGGTCCAAAATGTAGATAATAGTATAAAGTTCAAATGCAGTGTAGATGAGGTATGGAAGGCGGTAAGAACTCTGAAGAGTGGCAAAGCAGCAGGTGTAGATGGAATAACAAGTAAATACTTAAGTATGGGTCTGTTAGAGTCGTGTATAGAACAAGCAAAAGTGTCTGAAGATTGGAAGAGTGCGATTATTATCCCTTTGCACAAAGGTAAAGACAGCAAGTATGAATGTAAAAATTATTGTGGGATAAGTCTGTTGAGTGTACTCAGTAAAGTATATGGAAAAATTGTGATCGAAAGAGTTTGCAAGAGAACGCAGAGCAAGATATGGGACGTTCAATGTGGTTTTATGCCTGAAAGAGAATGTGTAGATCAGATGTTTACAATGCAACAAATTGTCGAAAAGTGTATGCATGCCAAAAGGAAAATGTATGCAGTATTTGGAGATCTGGAAAAGGCTTATGAATATGTGAACAGAAGTGAATTATGAAAGGCGCTGCTTGAATACAGTGTAAGCAAGTGCTTGATAAAATTTATCAGAGCGATGTACGAAGGCAGTAGAGCATGTGTACGTGTGAATTGTAACATGGGTCAATACTTTTAGATTGTGAAAGGTGTAAGACAGGGCTGTGTGATGTCTCCATAGCTGTTCAATGTATTTATCGATAAATGTATCAGGCAGGCTTGCGAATTAATGGAAGGAGTGAAAATTGGTGAAACAAATATCAGCGTGCTGCTGTATGCAGATGATGCAGTATTGTTGGCCGAATCGTCTCAAGATTTGCGACGAATGTTTGACAGGCTGTCGGATGTGTGTGAAAATATGCAATTGAAAGTGAATTTAAATAAGACGAGAGTAATGATTTTTGACAGAGGCGGCGGAATTAATGACTTTATATTTAGAATTGATAATGACACGATAGAGAAAGTGAATAACTTCTTGTACCTCGGTAGAAAGTTTCTGAGTAATGGAAAGCTGGATGGTAAAATAGATAGGACAAATGCTGGAAAAAAAATATTTGAAAGTATGTGGGCAGTAGTGAACAAGAATGAAGCATTGAGTATAAATGCAAAGCTGGCAATTTAGAACAGTGTATTTGTGCCAACTGTTTTGTATGGAAGCAAAACTTGGATCTGGCAGAAGAAGCATGTTAGTCATATAAATGCTGCAGGGATGTGGTTCATAAGAAGTGTGTGTGGGAAAACATTGAGAGATAAAGTGCCAAATGAATAGATCAGAGCAGAGTGTGGGATCCAAGTGACCCTTAAAGAGTTGAGCAAGCGAAGCACACTTAGGTAGTTTGGACATGTTGAAACAATGAATGAGAATAGACTTGCCATGCGAAATAAATGCAAGTAAGTTGACTGGTACAGCTGCAAGGGGCAGACCACGTAAAAGGTGATTGTATGTAGTAGAGGAGCTTCTGAAGGAGCGACAGGTGAGAAGTCTGATGAATAAAAGAGTATGCCAAAAGCAGCGTATGAATGTTGCAGACACAAAGGAAGTGTATAGCGACCAAGAGATGTGTAGAAAGATTGCGAATGGTGCTGGGAGTAAAAGTAGTGTAGTAGTCTAGATCTGTATCCTGTATATCTCTCCCAGAAAGAGCTGCTGGGTTTGGTTACCCCAAACGGAATACCGTAGTTGGTGTATTGTTGTTATATTATTGATTAAGGAAAGGTAGACTAAACAAGTATTTTAGTTGGACATTCTCTTTATTTGAGATACACAGCTTTTGAAATTTACTCCAATTTATCTTCAGGACACTAAAATACAAATACCTAAAATAACACATTTAAAATACAATATTAAAATCTTACACAAACATGAGTTTTTGTAAATTTTGTAAACATACGACGCTGCAAACCCAAGCAGATTAAGAAAAATACAAAAAAGAAAAAGCTCAAATTATGTAAATATTAACTTGTGTGTATAGTGAAGCATATTTGTTAAAAAGCTCGGTATATTGAGTATAAATGCATAAAAGTTTCTTGATTGAAGGAGTTTCATTCTTATTATGTAACTTAATCATGTTTTTAGATGGGGATAATGGTGTAATCCACGCGTAGAATGACGATTTTCAAGAAGTTTCATGTACACTTTTTTTTTGGGATAAAGTACTCAATTGTATAAAAGCTTAATTATTGTGATCGTGTTTTCAAAGGATAATAAAGTCCAATTTATGTAAGGTCATGTGTACAATATTTAACTTCATACGGTCGTATTTTGACAAAAATCTGTATATGATATTCATAAGCAAAAGGATTGTCAGTTAATAGCAAATATCAGCCGATACTCATACATTACAGCTATTTACAAATTTAAAGTTTCGTTTGCTGATGATATGTTTTTGCAGATACTCTGACAATTCGGAAGTTGATACATCGCCAATGGATATTCCACAACAACGAATACCACCTAATAATTCAAACAAAAAACACAAAAGAGGTGGTTCGACAAAAAAACATCAGCCCCCTCCACCTCAACCACAACTTCAACGGTCATTTTCTAGTTCGGAAGATGACCTACGATCAACACCTGAGTGTGGTAGTGATGATCGTGATAGTGAGAAGGGTAAGTATTCTAGCTTTATTGTAATCGCATTTATTTTGCAATAAGTTGTTGCTCCCATAGTTATAGTGTTGGCTAGTACATCTAATAATTATTGTATTTCCACTATATTTGTTAAATGCTGCCCAGAGAAGGAGTAAACTTTTGAGCTCATGCTATGATTAGTTTTAATTGGTTCAAATTTGCAGGTAGCGTCAATAGAGCTAACATATCAGATAGATTGAGCCGCCAAGCGATTCTAGATGAGAAAATTAAAAAATTCTTAGCGGTGAGGTTTTCTCTTGAACTTCGTTGGTTGATGTTTATGTCTGCATGGTGGTGTACACGCCGCTCTGTGCACTTCTTTATACTTCTGCATTTTTAGATATTTACTACAATTTTTATATTTGCAATATAAGAAATAAGATGTTGGGATTTGGGGATCATTGGGATAGAAGGTCATGGCTAATACTGAGATTGCTTTGTGCAATGTGCATGAAATTTTGTATTTTGCATTTTGAA
This sequence comes from Platerodrilus igneus, assembly GCA_036346225.1. Taxonomy (NCBI): domain Eukaryota; kingdom Metazoa; phylum Arthropoda; class Insecta; order Coleoptera; family Lycidae; genus Platerodrilus; species Platerodrilus igneus. Next base: position 1,154,249 of record JARFIW010000565.1, read on the forward strand.
TGTTGTATGCAATTTGAAACATTAATAATCTTTCTAGGTAGTATATATTTCACTTGGATAAATTTGTAGAATAATTGAAACTATATTTTGGTTGTAGTGTTTTCTATAAACTTTAAAATTACATGATATATTTTGTTAGAATTATATATTCCATATTAAATACCCAAAGTAAAACAAATTAATAATGCCTTATATGAGGTTAGGTGTAGAACGGAAAGTTACACGGCTTCTAAGTTATACTATTGCAAGGCTAATATTACACGTTTCTTTCCATTCGCTGAAACAATGCATTATATGATAACTAATCAAGAAGATATTAGTTACAATAGAGAAACACTTTCAATAGTTGTTTTTGCTGAACAGCAATTTATCTTTCTTTTCGTATTATCTTTCATTATTGAAAATTGTATTACTTGTTTTATAATGTTTAAAGAACATACATTTTGAAAGAGCTTGTGGTTTATTTTTACTCTAGAATCAAGTTTTTAACAAATTTTTTTACTAAAGATATCGATTTTGTTTTGATTTTGCAATAATGTTTGCTTTTATAACATTTAATTTAAAACGGTACATTCAGGGTAACGAATGCAAAATTTAAAAATTAATCAAACAAGAATTTCCAGATTGAAGTTGATCAAATTTTGTGTTTTATGATCATTATATAAAGTGCTGAGTATAGTAAAATTAATTTTTTCTTATAGACTGATAATATATGTTGGTTAAGTAAAAACCCAAGGGTCAGGTATACCTGAAACCTGAACTTTGCATTTCAGTCACGACATTGCGCTTATACTGAAGTACATAATGTGTTGAGCAATTACTATAATTATGATTACCTATGTACCTTTAATTTTTACTTTTAATTTGTATGTATTTCAATGGTTCGAATATAGACATAAGAATAATAATAACAATAATAAAGATAATAAAATACAAAGCAACACAAACCATGGAAGAACCACAACTACTAATCTATGTAGGAGCACTCATAACAATAACAATACATACAAAACCAAAACAATCAACAATAAACAACACACAAAAGAAACCAACAATATCACCCTAGCAAACTGAATATAAACAAAAATAAATAATTTAAAAAAGATATTATATGATTAAGTAAATACATAAAAGAGCCAACCCGCAGAAAGTAAATGAAAATTAATAGGAGAAATTCCAAAACAAAAAACAATGGAACAACTAGATGAAAGAAACAGAAACGTTAAACGTTTGCCAAAAGAGTCAAGGGATACTAAAAGAGTAACAGAACAGAACTTTATTCATCCTTTGAACTATATGAGTAGATATGGTATGTCATAATATAAATACTTACTTTAACCCTAAATCATAAATTTCAATATATAAATATGTCACGGTGTGAAAACGATCATGTTAAGATAAATATGAAAATATTAAAAATACTCAAATTTTTTCATTATAATTACCTGCCTACACTTGCATTTCCCCTATATAATTATAGAATTAAACTATCTTGTACGGAAAGTTTTTTTTTAAATTGCTTTATGTTTGTTTTTAAGACCTTTGCATTAACAGCATTTATAAGACAGCTTGAAATTAAATTATATAGTAGCTTACCTGCAGTTTTTGGTTATCACTTATAAAATGTATATTTGTGTACCACAATGGAAAATACATGTTTGTTTCTCGTATTATAGGTATGAAAATCTCTGTTTCATAGATACAAGTTCTTGTGGTGATATTGTAAGTTAACAATTTCAGGATGTAGATAGCATTAACTGTTATAATTTCATGGATTTTGAAAGTCATGCAGCTGGAGGTATGCCAATCAAGGTTAAATATCAACTTTCTGATTCTTTTCTGCAATACAAATACCCTTGGCACAACAGTAACAGTACCCCATATGCTGATGTTTTATAATAATACAGAGTGCATAGTAAATTTTAAGTAAATCCTTAAACTTTAGCTTATTTTTAATATTGCATAAAAGAAAGTCATCATCATTAGGTTTTGAATCCTGAAACTGGTTGGACACATACCTCCACTGTTTCCAATTCTGAGCTAACCTACACATTTTCTGATATTCCCCCAGACTACATCTTTCACTATCTATGTGCACTGGTCTAATCTAGGTCTACATCTACTCCTCTTTTTTCTTTTCTCTGCTTCTAATATATACCACACTATTTCCTCATGCCGTAGAACGTGTCCTACCTGTATGTTTGTTGTGGTTTGTTTAGCATTCTTCTTAATATTCTTTGGGAATTAAACCACTCATAGTTTTTAAAATCATCTTTATTTACGTTTTGATCCATGACCTAGGATCGTTGTCAAAATTGTATCTCTTTTATTTTTTACCGTTTTTCACATATATCTGTCTTCTCCTACCATTTCTAGTACCACTTTGTTATTAATTTTGCCTGTCCATGATATCTTCATCGTACGTCTGTCGCACCACATTTCAAAGGCTTCTACCTTTTTCTTGTCCGCTTTTTCCACTGTCCACGTTTCACAGCGCTTTGCTGTGCTGTGCTTCACGCATATGTTTTGAGCAGTTTTTTCCTTGTTTCTACATTTATTGTCGTCAAACATAGTAGTTACTTTTTTTTGGTTAAATGCAGCTGAGCCTTGTGCTAATCTTTATTTTACATTTTTTACACTATTACCATCTTGCTTTATTTGGTTTCCTAGGTAGCGGAAATCCTTAACCTGTTGTGAATTCTGGTTTCCTATATGTATTCTGCTTTTGATTTATTTTCCCCTCCTTTACATACTATTGCTTTAGTTTTATTTTTGTAGATTTGCATACCATATCTGTCTGTTAGTACAGTTTCCATTTCATTAAGAACTGCTTCTAGCTCTTCCTTGCTAGATGCTAATACCGCTATATCATCTGAAAATCTAAGTACATCAATCGTTTGTCCCTGCATAATAAGTCCAAATGTCTTCTTGACAGTAGTCAATGCCTCTTTGATATCATCATCATCGTCAGGTCTTCGGTCCTGGATCTAGTTAGACGAGTACCTCCATTGTTTCTTATTCTGAGCTAACCTACACAATTCCCAAAAATTCCCACAGTTTATATCTTTCACCTGCTGCATGCAATAGTCTGATCTGGATCTACCTTTACCTCTCTTTTTCCTATCTGTGCTTGTAGTATATCTCGCACTATTCCCCAAATGCCTTAGAACGTGCTATATCCTTTTATTTCTACAATTTTTTTCGTTTTCCACAGATATCCTTCTTTCCCTACTATTTCCACAACCTCTTTGTTATTAACTTTGTCTGTCCATGCTATCATCATCATACATCTGAAGCAACACATTTTATAAAGCTTCTATTCTTTTCCTATCTGCTTCTCCTACTGTCCCCATCTCATAGTTGTACAGTGGTGTGCTTCACACGTATTCTTTCAACAATTTTTTCCTTGTTTCTATGTTTATTGTATGCCAAAATAGCAGCTGCTCTTTCTTGTTAGATACAGCTCGGCTCTTCTTCTATTATTTTCTACATTTATACCCTATTTCTCTGATATTTAGTGGTACGTGAAGGGGATTAAGCAATCTGAGGGCTACCAAGATCTCCCAACACTTAGACATTTGCCGAATTAAAAGTGTTCGAATAAATCCTTTAGCACAAGCAACATTAGTTGAGAATATTGCAAAACCAACACCTGCAGTTGTTTATAATAATCATTAGGTATAAGATATCATCATCATTAGGTTTTCAGTTCTGGAAATGGTTAGACACGTACCCTCATTGTTTGCTATTCTGAACTAATCTTCACATTTCCCTGAAATTTGCACAGTCTGCATCTATCACTATCTGCATGCGAAAGTCTGATCTCGGTCTACCTCTACCTCTCTTTTTCTATCTCTGTACCCCGTACTATTCCCCAGAAATGCCTTAGAACGTATCCTGTCTTTCTATTTCTTCTATTTTTTTTTTGTTGTCCCCAGATATCTTTATTCGTCTACTATTTATATAACCTATTTGCTATTAACTTTGTCTGCCCATGCTACATCCTCATACATCTGAAGCACAACATTCCGGAAGACTTCTATCTCTTTCTGTCTGCTTTTCCTACTGCCTCTATTTCATAGACGTACTGTGCTGTGCTCCACACATATGGTTTGAACAATTTTCTTCTTGTTTCTATGTTCGTTGTCTTTGAACATAGCTGCCGTTCTTTTTTGTTTGATGCAGTTCGGTGACCTTCTATTGTTTTACAGTTATATACCCTATTTCCCCGATATTTAGTGGTATGTGAAGGGAAGTAAGCAGCCTTTGACTGCCAAATTCCCCCAGCACTTGAACCTTTGTTGAATTAAATTTTCCAATTTATCCTTTCGCACAATCACCATTAGTTGAAAATATTTTACAACCAACACCTGTAGTTGTTTATAATAATCATCAGATTTAAGTCCGCTTGACAAATGTTAGGCGGGCATTTTTCACAAAAATACACCCTCGTTCGGATGAAAGGTAAAATGGAGGTCCCGCGTGTGAGTGTTGTCACGCACGTTAAAGATCCCTACCTTGCTTGGAACAGCAAGGGTTCGGCAAAATTCCAAATTTTCCAAGTACAAAAAACTCGCTTCCTGGCCAATGTAGTACCTACGGGTGGAGCATTGGAAAATCACATGTAAGGTATGTGAAGGGGGTTAAGCAACTTGTGCTTGCCAAGGATCCCCCAACACTCAGACATTTGCCGCATTAATAGTTTTCCAGTTAATCCTTTTGCACAATTAACAATTAATTCAATTTAAGTACGCTACAGAGTAACTCTAAATGGTACCTAAAACATATTAGTAAATCAAACAACAGTCAGCTCTGTTGTTTGACATTTAAAAATTATGAGATTTAAAAGTACTAATGCTATTTTGAAACACATCATATTCATTAAAATAACAATTGTAACATTTTAATAATCTGTCAATAAATGCCTTGGTGCCATAATTTGTACAATAATGACTAATGTGAAACAAGGTGTCGCATCGGGTTTCTCTGGATGCAACTCTTAGCATAATCCTTGCCAATAAAGTCGCACAATCAATATAGGTATGCACTACCTTATATATAAAAACTGCCGAAGATACCAAACCCCTGCATTTAAGAGATTGTAGTCCCACCATTTGGAGCCTAACATCTCTTGCAATATTAGCATGTGGAATATGGAATTTGAACAAGTATTTTACAAATATAGCTTGGACATTTTCTAGTTTGAGAATTGCACATCTGTGTGTAGGAAATCAAAAATGCTGTTATACTCAAGAATGCTACGTACAGAGTTACAATAAAGTGTAGTTATGGCTTTTGTGTCATTTATATGTAATGTATGATGCTTTATAAAACCCAACATTCTATAAGCTTTCAAATAAATGTTATCAACATGTTCCGTGAAAAGCAAGTAATTATCAAAAATTACACTCAAGTCACTTATTGATTCAACACATTGCAACTGAGATTCATTGATAACATATGATGAATTGATGGGACTTTGGCATTTATAAAAGTGTATTAGCTTACATTTACTAAAGTTGATGTTCAAAAAATTTCGCGCACACCATGAAGAAAAGTTATTGGTGTCCTGTTGTAGGTTGTTGCAATCATCAATGCACGTTATAGCACTAAAATGCTTTATGTTATCTGCATACAATAAGCAAATAGAGGATGAGAGAGAAGAGGTCATATCGTTGATAAATAGTGTAAATAAAACTAGTCCAAGGTGGGACCATTGCGGTACTCCCGAAGTAACACTGAATGTAGCAGACTCTGCACCTCTAAGTCGAACATATTGTTGTCTATTATTTAAATAAGATGCAATCAATTTGAGATAAGTTCCATGGATTCCTATGATATCAAGTTTCGATCTCAGAAGAGCAAGACACACACTATCAAAAGGCTTTGAGAGTTCAAAATATATAACATCTATATGGATACTCAATTCCAAAGTTGTAGTTAGAAACTGATGAAAGACACCTAAATTTGTTGCTGCAAAGCGACGTCTAAAGAAGCCATGTAGTTCTTGTAACTGATAAATAATTCATCAGTAATAATTGATTTGAATATCTTAGAAATGCATGACATTAAAGAAATGCTTCTATAATTAGCAATTTCTGATTTGTGTCCTGACTTGAATATAGAAACTATCATGGATATTTTCAAATTTGAGGAGTACAGTTATTTTTTCGTAATTAATTTTTCCATTTTGGGGCTGGTTGGATGCCCGTTGATTTCTATTGAGCTGGCCTACACAGTTCCCTGAAATTCCCACAACCTATATACAGCTAGGTTCCTCTTCTATTGTTTTTTAATTATATGCCCTATTTCACCAAGATTCAGTGATATGTGAAAGGGGTTAAGCAGCCTGTGGCTGCCAAGATTCCCCAACACTTAGACATTTGCTGAATTAATAGTTTTCCAGTAAATCCTTTCTCACAATTAACATTATTCGAGTATATTGCAAAACCAATACCTGTTGCTTATAATAATCATCATGTTTAAGTAGTTACTTTTTTGTCATTAGTTTATCCATCTTGGGACTGGTTGGACGTGTACCTCCATAGATTTCTATTCAGAGCTAGTCTGCCCATCCTACATCTTTCACTATCTGTGTGCAATAGTCTAAGCTAGGACTACCTCTACTTCTCTTTTTTCCTATTTCTGCATCTAATATATTCCGCACTATTCCCTCATGTTATAGTATGTGGTCTATCATCCTATCTCTCCTATTGTTTACTGTTTTCTAAATATTTTTTCTTTCCCTACCATTTCTAGTACCTCTTTGTTCTTAACTTTGTCTGTCCATAATATCTTCATCATACCTCTGTAGCACCACCATTTTCTTGTCTGCTTCTCCTACTGTCTAGGTTTCACAACCATACAGTGCTGTGTTCCACACATATGTTTTAAGCAATCTTTTTCTTGTTTCTATGTTTGTTTGTTGTCTTTGAACACAGTAGTTGCTTTTTCTTGTTAAATGTAGCACGACCTTGTGCTAATCTTTGTTTTATATCTTTTGTGCTTTACCCATCTTGCGTTATTTGGCTTCCTAGGTAGCAGAAATCCTTAACCTATTGTAAGTTCTTGTTACCTATTTGTATTTTTGATATAATTTCCCTCTTTTGCATACTAGGACTTTAGTTTTATTGTTGTTAATATTCATACCGTATCTCTCTGATAGAACTGTTTCCATTTCATTAAGAGCATCTTCTAACTATTCTTTGCTAAATGCTAACACTGCTATATCATCTGCAAATCTAAGCATATCAATCTTTTGTTCCTGCATAGTAATTCCAAATGTTTTCCTGCATTTGACAGTATTCGTTGCCTCTTCAATGTACAAGTTAAAAATTAATGGGGCTAAGGCACATTCCTGTCTCACCTCTTTCCTAACATTTACTTCTCAACTTTCTTGCTCTAATTATATTACCGCTGTTTGCTCTTTGTATAAGCAATGTACTATCCATCTATCCCTAAAACTCATTCCAATCTTTTTGTGTATTTCAAGCATTTTTTCCATTTTACATTGTCGAATGCTTTTTCCAGACCCTATATACACGCTTTCCCCTTTTTCTATTGTTTTTTCCAATATCACTCTCAAAGCTAAAATAGCCTCCCGTGTTACCCGGTTTCGCCTAAGCCTAAATTGATCTTCTCCTAGTATTTCTTCAGCTCGTTTTTCTATTCGTCTTTCTACAATTCTAGTTCATATTTTTGAAACATGTGCTATCAAACTTATTGTTCGAAAATTTTCACATCTATCCGCGCCTTTCTTTTTGATATTGTTACTATGATATTACGTTTGAAATCTTTGGGTATCTTGCCTGTCTCATACATATAGCTTACAAGTTGGAAGACACGTTCTGTTACTGCATGTCCAGTGGCTGTTAGAGTTTCTGCTTACACCTTATCTGTACCCGGCATCTTACCATTTTTCAGACCCTTTAATGCTAATTCAAACTCATCTCTAAGTACAGGGTATCCCAAGTCATCATCTTCAATGTCTGATTTCTGTTATAATGCTGTTAGTTCCTCTCCTGCATATAAATTACCTATATATTCTTGCCATCTAATCACTTTCTCTACATTTTCTATAATGACGTTTCCTCGCGTGTCCCTTTTATTTTTGCTATATGGTTTTATATCCCTAAATTTCATTCTAACTAATTTGTAGGCTTTGTCTGTCTTTCTTATTTCTATCTTTGTACCTCTTTGCACTTTTCATCAATTCATTGTTCTTTAGCTTTCCTGCATTTGCGAATAATTTCCCATTTTATGGCTTTGTATCTCTGTTTTCTTGTTTTGTCTGATCTTTTTTTGTATTTTCGTCTTTCTTCTATTAAATTCAGGATATCCTTTGTTATCCATGCTTTCTTATTTTCTTTCTGTGTATACCCCAGAATATCTGTGGCCGCCATGTCTAAGCTGGACTTAATGTTCTGTTTCTACTTCCTCAGTATTAGAAAATTTCCCGATATCTTTCAGCAATTCATTAGACTTTTTCAAATCTTTTGTGGATATCTTTATCTTTTAGCTTCTCAAAGTCAAAGTACCTTTTTGTTTCTTTTATCAAATTTTTTAATTTAAGAGCGGCTTTCATAATTACGATGTTGTGGTCAGTGTCTATATCTGCTTCTGGATAGCTTCTACAGTCTTTTACGTGATTCCTAAACCGTTGTCTAACAATAATGTAATCTATTTGGTCCTTCTATATCTCCTGGCATCTTCCATGTGTATCGTCTTCTTCATGATGTTGAAATAATGTATTTGTGATGGTTAAATTGTTCTTGTCGCAAAATTCTACCTGTCTATTTCCCCTGTCATTTCTCGCGCCTAAACTAAATAAACCTACTACCGCTCCTTCCCTAGCCTCACCTACCACTGCATAAATGTCTTTGTATGTATCTTAGTATGTCTTTGATATCTTTGTAGATTGCCTTTACCTCTTCCTCACTGTAGCTAAAGGTGGGCATGTATACTTGTATTATTACTCTATTTACCGGTTTAGATTTTAATCTAACCATGAGTACTCTTTCGTGCTTTTATAAGTAGTTTTCTACTCGTCGTCCTATCTTTCTTCGCATAACTATTTCCACACCAGGATTTACTTCCGCTGCTCCTGTATGAATTACCCTGAAGTCTCCACTCCAAAAATCCCCCGCTTCTGGCCACCGAACTTTGCTGATCTCTACTATGACTAGTGTTAACCTATCCATTTTGATTTTCAGGTTCTACTTGCTTCATACTTCTGACATTCTATGCTCCGACTTGCAGAATGTTCACGGATCTTTTTTATACTTTTGGATCACATTCCCCGAAGCAGTCCCCTCCCGGAGATCCGAATGGGGGACTATTTTACCTTCAGAAATTTTTACCCCAGAGGATGCCCTCATTTTTACTAACAATTTCTGTACACTGTGTACTTGGGAGATTATGTTGTGGTTTTCTGTTGCCTTCCGCATCGCAGTAGTGTGTCTTAGAATGTTATATTGACCCCTATGGTCTCTGCCACTCTAAGTACCGAAAAAGCTGCTGCCCTCTTTCGGGGACCTGTCTTAGTCTGGTTTCTCACTAAAGACCCCCACTAGTTTGGTTAAACCTATAGTTCGGCTTTTTAGTTCATTGAAACGCGCAAGCCATTCTACCTGTTCTAGTATTTTAGAACTTTGTCAAGGTGCAGGTGCATTCAGAATATCCTCTTTGATATATAAGTTAAAAATTACTGGGGATAGTGCACATTCCTGTCCTACCTCTTTCTTAATATTTAGTTGTTTACATTCCTGCTTTTGTTTTGTTATCGCTGTTTGCTCTTTGTATAAGCTATGTATTATCCGTATATTTCTATAACCAATTCCTATTTTTTTTTAGTATTTTAACTATTTGTTTCAATATTACATTGTCAAACGTTTTTTCAAATCTACAAACTCTCTATGCTTCATACGGGCATATCATTAACGTATCTAACATGTGAAAGATTCATGGCAGTCAATGGTTTATACAACGTGCTTAATTTTTCTTTATATAACTGGTTTAATACATTGAATCATATTGTATGAAAAAGATTAATTCACCTGTAACTTAATACTCATAATTTGTTATAGGGTTAGATGGCATTATAGATTAAGATTAAAGTACGTCTGTGTTTTTTTGTATTTGCACCTATGTAATATTGAATTTAATTTATTTAACTGACATTTCTAAAAGCTCATACTTGGGATATATTATAACAAAATTGGCTATATATGTTATTATAATAGCTCTTTTATTCGATTCCCTTATGATGAAGGGAAATCAACAGTTTTCCGACTAAGCTAGAGGTCTATTCCGCAGGTAGAGCTTATGAGGAGTGGTCGTCGGTTTCACAACAAAACTATTTTTCTATGTACTGATTCTAAAATACAAAATAAGGGGTGCAAAAGGAGCGTCACTAAGTCCTAGAATTATTAAAGTACGGGTTACCCTAAAGGAGAACTTGTAAATCCTCAGGGGGATACATCGCTTTTACTGCAAAACGCAGGATCTGAAAGAAAACAATGTTATTATAATAACAAAGGACACGAGAGATACCCTCTTGCTACCTTATACAATAAAGAAAAGAGTAGTTATTAGTACCAAAAATTTAAGTATAGATAGTAAAAGTAAAAATGGATATCAAACTTCTTGAAAGCGCTGTTTAGTACTTCTTTATTGAGCCACAGCCAACAACCTATTTTTGATAAAAGGGTATATATTCTTTTTTAACTTTTAACTCATTTATCTCTACCTTTTGGACGCACTTGTCCAAAATAAAACAATTGTTCAATTCAATCATATGATGGTTCTTTAATCAAATTTATCTTTTTCTGTAGTAAAATTTTATATACAAAAATGTACAACAATAAAAAACGTGGTCTAATCTTTTAGACTCAGATATTTAAATATGAGAATTATGATAATTTCTACTAGAAATCAAAATGTCAACAATAAATGAAATATGACCGTAAAGTTTTTAAATACCCAAAATGCACAGATCTGTTTACCTTGGTTTACAAATATTTGTTATATATTCAATGCTAAATAAATTAGTTCTCGTAATTATTTTATGTGTTATTGAGCTTGAATGCAATACTTTTCCGGATTAAATAAAAAAAATTCATAATTTCAATTATTTGCAGTAATATCAAATGTAAGCAAGAATTTATACTATAATAAAATCCAAATGATAGAAGTCTAATCAACTTCCTTGTAAAACCAATTAAAAAACGCTACCATTTTAGTTTCAAATATTCGCCTTGCTGTCAAGTTATTCAGAACAGCTGTTCTCAGGCAAGTCCTTATGCTAACGCTTACCTTAGCAACTGGTTGTACTTTGAACTTCATTATAACAATACTTTGTCGAGACCACATGTGTTAGCCTGCGATTCTTGGACACACAAGTGACGTCAGCGAACTGTCCACATCTGCATTTTACAAAGCATAAGCTTCTTCTTTTAAACTAATGACGAATTAAATGCATTACTGCGTATTATTCTGAACTATTACTGGGAACCATTTTCATCTACTTGTGCAATCCGTCGAAGTAAATCGAAACAAAATCAATCCATAAAATGATCTATTTAATGTGCATCATTTTTGACTCTTTATTAACCTAAAGGCGAGATTATTTAACGGTAAACTGAGAAATTAAACATGATATCTGAACTTGTAAGTTAACCTTATAAATTGTGAATTAGTGAAATTAAAAATTGGTAAACGTGAATTATCGTTATCAGTATAGGTGAGGGTGAGCGCGTTATCAGAAACAAACAAAAGTCAAGTGCATTCTCCACTTGATTAGGCTGCCCCGTTTATGCGACGCGTAGATTGCTAGCTCGAACCTTATTGATCTCCATGATGCTTCTAACTACTGCGAGCGGTCGAGCCAGACTGACCCTTCTGTCGACGGAATGCGCACAAAGCACAAAAATCGTTTGACATTGGAAATGCAATTCAAATGACCAACGTGTACGAATAGAGCTTTTACTAATATTATTAATTAATATATGCCTGGTGATTGGGCTATACGATACAGATCTGAACATTTATTAGCATCATAAAATTAATTGTTTATTTGAATAAACAATGCAGTGTATTTTATAATTAAATTTATAAGCTTCTATAATCGTCAACAAAATTGTTACAATATATTAATAAATTTACTGTTATTTCATAATTTTAAGCTTTCCTAACAAAATGACATGACTCTACCGTTGGTTTACGCTTTTGTGGTATAAAATAATTTATGACTTAATTTGTATTTAACAGAAATAAAACATTTATTTTTGTGGTATTTAAGATTATGATTTGAATAAAACTGTCAATTTTATTCAAATGCAATGCTTTTGAAATCAGAATTATACAGGGTATTTCAATGTTAATTTATTCAGTTAAGATTAATTTTCCTCTTTTTGCATTTGGTTGTTGTTTAACGTAATACCAAAGCGTTACACGTTTATTACAATGTAGTTATCTATTAAAACTGTGTACAGAGTGTTCAGAGTGTCTGGTCACATTCCGCTGTCTGCTTTGCAGTTTTATAATAAGTCCTTGAATACGATGGTACAATGTATTTAAAAGAATTATGTTATACTTTATCTAAATTATTTTTATAGAAACAAAATTTTTAAATTATCATGATTAATTAAGATTAAATGTTCCTGAAATCTATCATACAAGGTTTATCCATATTTTAATTTAATAATTGAAATTTACGAAATCTTCCTTCCCTGTCTAATTTATAGCTAGAGTAGCGCAATGCGTTACAACTTTAGCACTCCTGATCATGATTACTAAATAGTTTCATAGACAAAGACAAATATCTCTGAACAATACTTGCATGTTTTAAATTTATTTTAAATAAAAACCTTAATTTTGGTAGAATGTCAAATTAGTTTTACTTGGTAGTCTATCATGCTTCTAAAGTGATTTAAACCTGCAAAAATAATATTTAAATATTGACCAATTTCAAATACATCCAACCTGATTCGAGGCAAAAAAAGCTCTCGCTCTTTTATTTATTGAAGTTTAGAAATTCTTAGAAACTGAATTAATTAATTAAAACTTTAACGGTTTTGCCAAAATAAGAAATAAACTAATTTAAGAAACTAATGTATTGAGAATACATTACATCACAATCTTTTCGAATAAATGTAAAATGCTTGCTTCTGGAGGTATTTCACTGTATTCCAATTGTATCATTAATTTTATTTACTTTATTGAAGTAAAGTTAAAGCACCGATTATGCTTTACTCTGTTGCCTTTATTTTATGATTATATTAAGTATTATAAAAATTGTATGTTCGAGCATAATAAAAAGTAATGCAATTTTTGAAAATAGAACTAAAACCTTTTAATAAATAGGCATTTGAGGTTTATCATTTTCTAGGAAATAGAATGATCTGGAGTTTTGTAAAGTACGTAGTTGGGGATATGCCATTTTGATATTTTTGGTAACATATTTATTTTTTATTTTTCGGTTGTACAATATCTATTAATAACATTCTGATTGCTTATTTTCAAATTGGATGGTTGTTTTTAATACTTATCATTGCTACTGTATCATAAAACTCTTCCAATACCACATTTCCTAAACATATATGAATTACAATTATTTAGTTACTAATTAATCGAAAGTCGTAGAATAAGTTGAATCGACAAAGGAAAGATAAAATGTTGTTTTGGTAGGGTTTTGTGTAGGACATTTCTTAGCTAGATTATTAAGTAATTTATTGGATTTCATTGTAAATAAAGGTCTTCGTCCACATTTTCATATTGAATCAGAGTTGTTTTTTGTTTAATTTTATTTGTACTAACCAATTTCTTTGAATTACATTAATCTTTCAATAAAATAGTTAGGGGAGCTAAACAGTCTGTAATTTGAAAAAATGCTTTAGAAATGTTAGAATTTGAGAAATATAAGCAGTCTAAGTCTTAGTCATGACAATGTTTAGGGGGAAATGGTAATTGGGTGCCTTTGAGCCACTACATAGTAGCACCACAACATAGACCACTACAAGATGTTACAGCAGACAATCGATGCATTACTGAGAGAAGAAAAAAGACTGTTCGATTTGACCAGCATGAAGCATGGGACAGGCAAGGCTCCCAAGATTCACATCGTGATTCTGGCATAGATACTTCATCTACATTTACTTCTAGTGAAGATTCAACTCGTGGCGAAGGTCCAAAGGTGCTTACTTTAACCCCTTGTTACTTAGAGTAGAATAAGATAGAATATGATATAGTACAAAATTGAGCTTCATAAAAAAAAGGAGCTATAAGTAGAAATAAGGCATTGAAAAACAAGCCTTGTAAGTACAAAAATCTAAACATCCATTCCTGTCTGTAATAACCAGTGCATGATATCTAAATTTTTGTATATTTCATTTTAATTTTGAATGATTGTTTGAATTTTAAAATGCCTGCATGGCTTTGCATTTTACTTTATGGCAATTATAAAAATATAAAATACGTTTAGACAAATATTCATGACACTGAAATGCCATACGTTTTGTACCTATTTGTACACAAAACACTTTGTTTACATACCTATACCTTTAAAAAATTATCATGCCAAGCTGGTGTAGAAAACCTACAATTTGACAAATAAAAATACACCATTTGTAGTGTTCATCTTTGAGTACTTTACCTATTTGTTGTATGTACCATATTTAAAATGTAACTATAAATATTTGGCAGTAGAATTTATAAACATTACAGAAATATGTATAAAATAGTAATTAGTAATTATTATGAAAATGAATACAGAGATGCTGAATAAAAAACTACCAAAGAACTGAAAAATTTAGTCTGGTAGCTAAACTCAAAATTGATGACTTATTAGTTGAAAACATTGAAGCTTGTTTTTAGAAAATGTTTGTTGACATCGTTTGCAAACTAAAAGTCTGCCACTCCCAAACTGCCACCTTTAAATTTTTTGGCAAATTAAACTTGCCCAATTTTAAACAATTTTGACTCATTAGTTGATGATTACATTTTTATCGTTGGTTTACTCACCCGATGCAGGAACGATCTATGTTAATCTGTCACTAGAATTCTCTCACCTTGAATCGGCATATGACATAAAATTTGTTAAATTTTGAATATAAAAGATGATCTATTTGTCTATTCCTTAGATTCATTCTACGAACACACAATGACCAATAGATTGCAAAAACACATGTCTGCCGTTTTAGGCTTTCCGTGCTGACTTAGCAGACTTCATCAAAAAGTTGCAAATATTGAGTTCAAATAACTTATTAGTTGATTCACTGATAAATTTTGTTGTACACACTGATTTAAAAAATCGTAGTCTGACACACTATACTCTCAGATCTCAGTTTGTACACAGCAGACTCAAAGACATTTTAAATTCTATCATATAGATAGATCTATCATATAGATTCTAAACATATTCATCTGCCAGTGTAAACTTTGTACAGCCAACGTTACCAAAAAAATACAAAATTAGTTCCGAAATGGATTTGTTAGCTGACACTGGATTTTCAGTATTCTTTCCTATTGTCATATAGCGATGTAAAAATGCATATTTGCCCTCTGTATACTGCAGTGTTTTTTCAACTGACATAGAGACCTTACAAACAAAAAGGCAGCTCTGTGTTTTAATAAGCCATTAGATTTTATTTGTCTACAGTAGATCGTTACCATGCAAGTAAAATATGTATTTAACAATTTTGATAGACGAGTAATAAAGATCTCAAAATTTGCTAATTTATAATACATGGTTGCACATAGAAAACTAACTGTGAATAGTCAAACGCAGCTGCAATAGAAATAAGCGAATTCTGCAATATCATGTTAGGATATTCCTCATAATCAGTGAAACTAAGCTACCCCACTTTGGGTTAAGTGGAAATATTAATAATTCTAATATTCAGTTAAAGTTTCATGGTTCTGTAGGACAGTTATTCCTATAATGAGCAAAACAGGATTTGTGATTACTTATCTGCTTTTGAGTTGAATACACTGTTTCGTTTAAAATATTACCTGGTTTGAAATTCTTTGCAAGATAAATAATTATTGGTATATTCAAATTCAAAAACAGGTGATCAGAAAAGTAACTAATTATTATACTGAAATGAATGTTAATAAATTTTCTCTTGTTTCTTTTTATGGGCTATTGAAGATCTTCGTAATTATTATCACGCAAGGTTTCCTAATATGCATTGTTGTATATGTAATATCAGATTTTACTATGACTGCTGCAAAGATTAATCAAAATATGGAACAAATGAAATGTTGTATTCATATAGCTGAGGAGAAGGAAGATAAAATTAAGAGATTTACAGAGCACACGCTTAAAAAATTCCAAACAATACTACGGGCACATATTCATCATAATTTATGTTGCTCGAAATTTAAAATACCAGATAGTTAAATAAAATTAAATAAAAACCCTTAACCACAAAAAATATTTAAATTACTAGATACGTATTTCGACCACTTTGTTGTCATCATCAGTAGGGGAAAAAAAAAAATTAACTGTATAATTTACTATATTGTTACTTTAAACACTATCGAGGATATTCTCCTCACCCGCAGGCAAGTGAATTCACTTGTTTGTTGTTGAGAACACCAGCCTGCGGGTGAGGAGAATAAACTCGATAGTGTTTAAAGCAACAATATAGTAAATTATACAGCTAATTTTTTTTTTTTTTTTCCCCTACTGATGATGACCACATAGTGGTCGAAATACGTATCTAGTAAAGGACAATTCACTTGTTTGTTGTTGAGAACACCAGCCTGCGGGTGAGGAGAATATCCTCGATAGTGTTTAAAGCAACAATATAGTAAATTATACAGCTAATTTTTTTTTTCCCCTACTGATGACCACATAGTGGTCGAAATACGTATCTAGTAAGACAATTCACTTGTTTGTTGTTGAGAACACCAGCCTGCGGGTGAGGAGAATATCCTCGATAGTGTTTAAAGCAACAATATAGTAAATTATACAGCTAATTTTTTTTTTTCCCTACTGATGATGACCACATAGTGGTCGAAATACGTATCTAGTAATCACAATTCACTTGTTTGTTGTTGAGAACACCAGCCTGCGGGTGAGGAGAATATCCTCGATAGTGTTTAAAGCAACAATATAGTAAATTATGCAGCTAATTTTTTTTTTACCCTACTGATGATGACCACATAGTGGTCGAAATACGTATCTAGTAATTTAAATATTTTTTGTGGTTAAGGGTTTTTATTTAATTTTATTTAAATCGTGCCACAGTGTTCCTATAGATTATTACCAGATAGTTTAGAATCTCACGGTGGATACAATGTGACATGTTACTCTAAATATATGGCTTTTTTAATCTAAATTAATGCTCTCAGTTCCTCTCCAATCAAATATAGGTTTGTCTACTAGAAATAAATACCTTCCTTCTACAATGCCAAATGACCCTCGTTTTAAAAAACAAAAATTAATTTATTATTCTACAAGGATTTCTGCAAAGATTTGCATATTTTGTAGAAAGGAACGATAGGAACACAAACAAACTAAACTGTTGTTACGGTATTCCGTGCGGACAAGAAAGAAAAGTAAGTAAGCAAAGAGCATAGCCCACACTGAGTACCGCAACAATAAAGGAATTCAAAGAATGTCGTACTAGCTAATATGTTGCAGAGTGGGTTGGATAACAAAGAATGAAAAGAAAACTTCAAGAAAGAAAGTTTATTTACACACTTCTAATTAAAAAAAAGAAAGAAAAAGGAAAACCAACCCACGAAAAAACAATATTTATCCAAGATATCATCCCGGAGGATTTACACAGTACAAAATCTGTGCTAAACTAATTAATACACTCTTAATTACCTTAAAATAAGTTTTCCTTAATTCTAATATTTACATCATCATCATCTTTAGGTCTTCAGTCCTGGAACTGGTTAGATGTGTACTTTTATTGTTTCCTATTCTGAACTAACCTACATATTTCCCTGAAATTTGCACAGTCTGAATCTATCACTATCTGCATGCGGTAGTCTGATTTAGATATACCTCCGCCTCTTTTTTCCTATCTCTGTTTGTAATATATTCCGTACTATTCCCTAAAAATGGCTTGGAACATATCCTGCCCTTCTATTTCTCCAATTTTTTTTTGTTTTCCACAGATATCTTTATTCTCCTACTATTTCTATAACCTATTTGTTATTAACCTTGTCTGTACATGCTATCATTCTTATACATCTGAAGCACAACATTCCACAAGGCTTCTACCGTTTTTCTGTCTGCTTTTCCTACTGCCCTTATTTCATAGGCATACTGTGCTTGTACTCCACATATATGCTTTCAACAATTTTTTTCTTGTTTCTGTTTGTTGTCTTTGAACCTATCCGCTGCTCTTTCTTGTTAGATGCAGTTCGGTCTCCTTCTATTGTTTCACCCTATTTCTCCAATATTCAGTGGTATGTGAAGGGGGTAAGCACCTGTGGCTGTCAAGTTTCCCCAGCACTTGAACATTGTTGAATTAATAGTTTTTCCAATATATCCTTTCGTACAATCAACATTAGTTGAAAAAATTTCACAACCAACACCAGTAGTTGTTTATAATAATTATCAGATTTAAATGCACTTATTTTTTCATCATTAGGTTTTTCTTCTTGAAACTGGTTGGATGTGTACCTCCACTTATTTATTTTCTGAGCTAACCTACATAGTTCCCAAAAATTCCCACAGCCTATATACAGCTTGGTTCTCCTTCTATTGTTTCCTAATTGTATGTCCTATTTCACCAAGATTCAGTGGTATGTGAAGGGGGTTAAGCAGCCTGTGGCTGCCAACGATCCCCCAACACTTAGACATTTGCCGAATTAATAGTTTTCCAGTAAATCGTTTCACACAATTAACATTATTTGAGAATATTGCAAAACCAATATCTGTAGTTGCTTATAATAATCATCAGGTTTAAGTACAGTTATTTTTTCATCATTAGGCTTTCCATCTTGGAACTTGTAAGACGCGTACCTCCATTGATTTCTATTCTGAACTGGCCTGCACATTCTCCTGAAATTCCCACAGCCTACATCTTTCACTATCTGTGTGTAATAATCTAACCTAGGTCTACCTCTAGCTCTGCTTTTTTCTATCTCTGCTTCTAATATATTTTGCACTATTCCCTCATACCTTAGTATGTGGCCTATCATCCTTCCTCTCCTATTTTTTACTGTTTTCCACATACTTCTTTCTTCCCCTACCATTTCTAGTACCTCTTTGTTCTTGACTTTGTCTGTCCATGATATCTTCATCATACGTCTGTAGCACCACATTTCAAAGGCTTCTATTTTTTTCCTGTCCGCTTCTCCTATTGTACAGGTTTCACAGCTGTACAGTGCTGTGCTTTACACATATGTTGTAAACAATCTTTTCCTTGTTTCTATGTTTGTTGTCTTTGAACACAGTAGTTGCTTTTTCTTGTTGAATGCAGCACAACTTTGTGCTAATCTTTGTAGCTAGTAGAAATCCTTAACCTCTTGTAAGTTCATGTTACTTATTTATATTCTAGATTTTAATTTATTTCCCCTTCCTTTGCATACTAGTACTTTACTTTTATTTTTGTTAATTTTCATACCGTATCTCTCTGTTAGAACTGTTTCCATTTCATTAAGAGCAGCTTCCAACTCTTCCTTGCTAGATGCTAGTACTACTATATCATCTGCAAATCTAAGCATATTAATCTTTTGTCCCTACATAATAATTCCAAATGTATTCCTGCATTTGACGATATTCATTGCCTCTTCGATGTATAAGTTTAAAATTAATGGGGATAGGACACATTCCTCTGTCTCAACCCTTTCCTAATATTTACTTCTCTACGTTCCTGTTCTAATTCTATTACCGCTGTTTGCTCTTTGTATAAGCTATGTTCTATCTGTCTATTCCTAAAACTCATTCCAATCTTTTTGAGTATTTTGAACGTTTTTTTCCATTGTACATTGTCGAATGCTTTTTCCAGATCTACAAACCCTATATACACGCTTTCCCCTTTTTCTATTGTTTTCTCAATTATCACCCTCAGAGCTAAGATAGCCTCCCATGTTCCCCTATTTCGCCAAAACCCAAATTGATCTTATCCTAGTATTTTTTCAGCTCGTTTTTCCATTCGTCTTTGTACAATTCCAGTTAATATTTTTGACACTTGTGCTGTCAAACTTATTGTTCGAAAATTTTCACATCTATCCGGGCCTCTCTTTTTTGGTATAGTGACTATGATGTTATGGTTGAAATCTTTGGATATCTCGCCTGTCTCATACATATAGCTTACAAGTTGGAAGAGACGTTCTGTTCCTGCTTGCACCTTATCTGTACCCAGCGTCTTACCATTTTTCAGACCCTTTAATGCTAATTCAAATTCATCTCTAAGTATAGGATATCCCAAACCATCCTTTTCAATGTCTGATTCCTCTTTTAATGCTGTTAGTTCCTCTCCTGCATATAAATTTCCTATATACTCTTGCCCTATAACCACTTTGTCTAATTTTCTATAATTGTGTTTCCTCCCACGTCCCTTATATTTTTGCTATATGGTTTTATATCCCTAAAATTCATTTTAATTAGTTTGTATGCTTCATCTATCTTTTCTATTTCAATCTTAGATTGTATCTCTTTGCACTTTTCATCAATCCATTGTTCTTTAGCTTTCCTGTATTTGAGAATAATTTCCTATTTTATGGCTTTGTATCTCTGTTTTCCTATTTCATCTTATCTATTTCTGTATTTTCGTCTTTCTTCTATTAGATTCAGGATATCGTTTGTTATCCATGGCTTCCTATTTTCTTTTTGTGTATACCCCATACCATATTTGGCTGCCATGTCTAAGCTGGATTTAATGTTATTCCATTCTGTTTCTACTTCCTTACTATAAGAAATTTTCGCAATATCTTTCAGCAATTCATTTGACTTCTTTAAATTTTTCGTGAATATCTTTATCTTCTAATTTCTCAAAGTTAAAGTGCCTTTTTCCGTTTCTTTTTCCAAATTTTTTAATTTAAGAGCGGCTTTAATAACAACGATGTTGTGGTCTGTGTCTATATCTGCTTCTGAGTAGCTGCTACAGTCTTTTACTTGATTCTTAAACCGTTGTCTAAAAAAAATGTAATCTATTTGAAATCTTCCTATATCTCATACATCTTCTAAGTGTATTGTCTTCGAGCATGATATCGTAATAATGTTTATAATGGTTAAATTGTTCTTGTCACAAAATTCTACCAGCTTATTTCCGCTGTCATTACTCATCCCTAAACCAAATAAACTTACTACCGCTCTTTTTCTACCCTCATCTACCACTGCATTAAAATCCCTTATAATAATTAAATTTTCATGTCCTATATGTATCTTTGATTGTTTTTGATATCTTCATAGATTACTTCTACCTCTTCGTCACAGTAGCTAAAGGTGGGCATGTATACTTGTATTATTATTGTGTTGACCGGTTTAGATTTTAATCTAACCATGAGTACTCTTTCATTCTACACAGTGTCCTATCTTTTTCGCATAGCTATCCTCATCCCTGAATTTCCTCCCTCTGACCGTGTATGAATTACCCTAAAATCCCCACGCCAAAAATCCCCCGCCTCTGGCTAGCGAATTTCGCTGATCTCTACTATGCCTAGTGCCCACCTATCCATTTCAATTTTCAAGTTCTCTAGCTTACCTACTTGCTTCATACTTCTGACATTCCATGCTCCAACTTGCAAAATGTTCCCTGCTCTTTCTTTAAACTTTCCGATCAAATCCTCCGAAGTAGTCCCCTCCCAGGGGTCCGAATAGAGTACTATTTTAACTCCGGAATCTTTTACCCCAGAGGATGCCACTATTATTAAACAATTTAAGTACGCTGTGTACTTGGGAGGTGATGTGGTGGTTTCTCGTTGCCTTCCACATCGTACTAGTGTGTTTTAGAATGCCATACGGACCCCTATGGTCTCTGCCACTCCTACCGAAACAGCTGCTGCCCTCTCTCAGGGACCTCTCTTAGTCTGGTTCCTCCTTTAAGACCTTACTACTTTAGTTGGAGCAGTAGTATGGCTCTTTAGATCACTGGAATACACAAGCCATTCCACCCATTGT
Source organism: Platerodrilus igneus (assembly GCA_036346225.1). Lineage (NCBI taxonomy): Eukaryota > Metazoa > Arthropoda > Insecta > Coleoptera > Lycidae > Platerodrilus > Platerodrilus igneus. Next base: position 1,176,336 of record JARFIW010000565.1, read on the forward strand.
AGTAATCTAGAACTTCTTCAAGGTGCAGGTCCATTCGGAATGGACTGATAAAACATTTTTAACAATTCTAATAACCTGTTTTTTAACACTCTAACCACTGACAATAATCATAAAACTCACAGATTCCAGCAAATTTATAATTGACTATTTTAATATATTTTTACACATGAGATGAATTCATAAAAATTATCTTGTATCTGCTGGCAGATTTAATACAATTTATTTATAGACAGCATACCACAGCACTGAATCAAGTCTTTCTGGTACCCTTGGTTAAAGCCATCTTATGCACTCATCCCTCATGTGGCACAGTCATTTTCAATTCCAAAGTAAAAACTGTAATTTTTCAAAACTTTGCAGAGATGCTACATCTACTGAGTAAATTTCAGGTATATCGTCCCTTCTGCAACAAAGCAATTTTTGAAGGTAGCTTAAACTAACTTTAAGTCTTTGTATCAAACCAGGTTTGATTTTTGTGAGGTTGCTTTTTAGATATAATTAGTTATAGTTGATGTTCTTTAAAGTAATATTTATGGTTTAGAATTTAGGAATGGGTTAATGGCCAAAATTACAGTTTTGGTACTTTGCTATAGTAAAGTAACAAAAGTCAAGTGGAGGAAACTTATTTATTAAAATTTTGAATCTACAACTACAAAGTAAACGGCGTTAACCTTAAAAGCATTTCAAATATTGGAACTTAAGCATAAAATACATAATAAACTCTGTATCAGTTAAAACTTAATGTAAGTTTGTCTTTTTATTCGTATTCTGAATCTTCTGTATTGTTTAGTTCTGTTAGAGCATCCCTTACTTCAGTTGTAGATGTAAGATCGTTATAAAATGTAAGATATTCTTTAGGGATTTGTAAATTATCACAAAGCTTTCTTAAATCCTTTTTCTTAGCATCAGAAATTAGAATTCTGTTCGAATATGGTTGCACTGTGACAGAGTTTAGTGGCCATCTCCTTTCTTTGCTTGACACTGAATGTTTTGATTCAGCATGTCCATAAGCAGTTTTTATATTAACAGTCTTTGGATCAGTTTTGGTATACTAAAACCAAACAGCTTGTCGGAATGGTATTGTTGATTTTTGACCTGCTGTCGAGAATTTTGATTTATCTGGGTTAAAATCTATAATGTTTTAGTGAGGATTCATAATAAACTGCTGGTTTGTTTGTGACCATTTCTTATTTGCTGAACTCATTGCAGAGGGGTATATACTGGAATTTGCTTTGTAACTTTAGTTATTTTTTGTGAATAGAATCACAGTTCGTTAAAGAATGGCTAAACTCAAAAATAGTCTGTTTGTTGAAGAATTGGATGATCTTTAATTGCTCTTAAACACATTGATAGAAAGTTAGAATTTTTAGTTGTTCTTCGCAACCATTGGACATCACTATCACGCTATCAATATTCAAATAGCTCGTGAGGTATGAGTAAATATTACTAGATTTTCCATGCTTCCTCTCTTTCCATCTATTTCATCCCAAACGTAACATCTTACCGATGCATCACCTAAATTATACATAGTTAAATTGTAGCTGGTTAATTTTCTGACAAAAAATTGGCCCTGTGCTGCTTTTGCTGTTCTTAAAATAGCTTGTAAATCAACTCGTAAGCCAATTGTTTTTCATCTGTTTTTGAAGTCTCATTTGCTACATCTTTAAAATTATAAGCCACTTCTTTCCTTTCAAAGCGTTTTTCAAAATTTTTGTTCATTATCCGTAAAATCTCCTTGTTTTGTGTTTGCGCATGCTTTGAATATACTTTACAGTAATCTTTTTTAGCGACGTGAAAAAGTAAGTTTGTATTCTCTGAAAATTCTGCGGTATTTCTCAAAACTTCCACACCCTTTTCCTAATTCTTTACACTTCTCTACATACTTATCATACATTTTCGTTATATTTAGATGGTGTTTGAGATACCGATACTCACTTTTCTTCCGACAATAATGCGATTGCACACTAGGAAAGGATAAAATGTGTTTCTTCGGCAAATTTGTTTTTGGCTTATGCTTTCCCCTCATCATTGGTAACACAATTCCTTTCTCATTGATTTTACAAAAAGGTTCTTTCACTAAACATTCAGAAATATTTGAAACGTTCAAAAAAATTCACTGCAAACGTCTTGTTCACCATTTTTGAAAAATGATAGGTTATAGCAAAATTCCATATTGAAGATTCTTCAGTTGTTTTTTTTGTTGTTTTATTACTTACATGATGAAGGATTATAAATTGACATTCTTCGGAGAGTATAGAAAGGTTTCCGAATTCTTCATAAATTCTTCCTCTCAGAAATGTGAAGGCGAGATTTTCCTTATTTATGCAACTTTTGGTACTTTAATTGGCTTTGCAGGTATTGCTACCCCTTTTACAGTTTGATACGATTCTCCTTTTAGACGCTTTACTATCTGAACATTTCTCTTCCATTCTTGTGGATTAGATTATTTACATTGTTTAGATAAAAACTTCATTCAAAACGAGTACAGGTGTATTTGATGACACACCCCTTTACTTTTGGCGCATGTTAGATGTTCCTGGATCATCAAGAGGTTCTTGATCGTTTCCACCTAAGAGTGGAAAAAATAGTGTGCCACTTATAGTTTTAGATCAATATGCAAAGTAGGCTACAGTTACTACTAGAACAAAACCCTGTGTTCAGTATTATTTTGATTTATTTTTCACTGGAAATAAAAATTACCGATTTTAGTTTCCAATGAATACTGCCCCACTGAAATCAATTTTCTAACAGAATTGGTTATAAATTATTGGATAAATTATTAACAATGACGCTGTGATTTTTATTTGAAATCAGTTGTACCTTTTACTAATCCATATAAAACTCGGGCAGAAATATGGAATGTGTAAATGTTGTAATTTGGTCTTTGATGAAGTCATCTTCTGAACCAGTATCAAAATCAGAATCTGTGACCGAGTTATCTTCAGAGTCGGATAAAGTGAAATCATAGTCATTCTCAGGGTGCTGATTTTACAGTATATCGTCGATTATGCCACTTCCATGTTTTTAATATAATATAATTACCTTGCTATATACAAGTGCAATCATAAATTTTCATCATCAATTGGTTTTCAGTCCTGGAACTGGTTAGATGCTCATCTCCATTATTTGCAATTCTGAGCTGATCTGCACATTTTCCTGAAATTCCAGCAGTCACATTTGTGTGCAATAGTCTAATCTAGGTTTATCTCTACCTCTCTTTTTTCTCCTTTCTCTGCTTTTAATATATCCCCCACTATTCCCACATGTCTTAGAACATGTCGTATCATTCTATCTCTCCTACTTTTTTTTGTTTTCCACAGATATGTTTCTTCCCCTACTATTTCTAGAACCTTTGTTCTTAACTTTGTCTGTCCATGATATCTTCATCATATATCTGTAACGCCACATTTTAAAGGTGTCTATCTTTCTCCTGTCTGCTTCTCCTGCTGTCCACGTGTCACAGCAGTACAGTGCTGAACTCCACGTATATACTTTCAACAATTTTTTCTTTCTTTCTATGTTTCTTGTCTTCGAACATAGGAGTTGCTTTTGCTTGTTAAATGCAGCACGGTCTTGTACTAACCTTCTTTCTTTTTTTATTTTATAAGAAGAATTATTTCACCATTCAACTTACTATACATCTCTTTTATCTTAAAGGATCTAGGAATAACAAGATCAAACCAAAAGCTCGATAAATTGATTGTTCTATGCATTTAAAACAACAAAAGAAAATCATCGATGTTTTATTACATAGATGTTTTAACACTCAGACCGCCGATTTTCATACCTTCATAAAACCGCCAATTCCGGTCATTTGGACCGATGTTAAAAAAGTAGCTTTTCGAACAGAAAAACTTCCTTTTAATTAATACATAAAACTACTTAGTATAAAATACTTTATAATATAGTAAAATAATATGAACAAATGCTATTACATTAAACAGTTGTAGCAGTAAATAAGTTTTCCATTGTTTAAGCATACTTTCTGCAAATGAACTTTCTGCATTGGTTACATGCCTTTGTTGTTTTATTTTCACAATTTCCTGCTTGGCATGTGCGTCTTGGCAATATTACTTTTAGAGGTTTCTGGTAAAACAACGGTTTTGTTTCTTTAGTATGGTTGTAGTAGGTAACCGTTTCTGGCTTTTTCTTAGCATCGTTACCAATTCCAACTGAGAACTTGATAAAAACAATTTTTTTCTTCCGTTTTGCTAAATGGTTAGTATGCATTCATTGATGTTTAGAAGAATGGTATCGTACAGTTCCTCTTTGTTACGTTTGGCAATAATTAGAACTTCTTGTTTAACCTAAACTGTATAACTGTTGATAACACATTCAAAAACAGTTTTTACTATGAGGTTGTCTTATTTACTTAATTGAAACAGCAATTTGGAAAAAGTCACAAAGATATTCAATGAAAAATCAATTACGAAAAAATAGTATAAATTCAAACACAATGACTGGTAAAATTAACCGGTGCAGCAGTTAAAGTGTTAATATATTGATGTTTTAATACATCGGTATTATTTATATTTACCAACCACTTTTAATAAAACCAATACACAAAAATAATATTATATTACTTTGTAATTTAAAAGCTCTCTGGTTTAATTATTAAGAAACCTCAATTAAACACGGTCAATCAATATAATCTATGTATGTGATTTGATTTTTATCAAGTTACATGTTAAGTGAATTAACCCATAATGCACCTTTTATTTGTTGGATAACCAGTTTCCATTTTCTTATATTTAATCTATTATTTTTTGTATTAATAGTAAGGGTAATTCCTTTTGTTTCTTGGATCTTCCTTTTAGTAAGTTATAAATTATTAGTTACATTGTAGGTTTGAAATGATCTAAAAAGTGTACATATGTTAAACTTGTCTCTGGGATTTATTTATCATACTCAGGAAAATTATGTGGAATTTTATTGTGCCTTGAACTATTTCTGCCAAGAATTATAGACTTTACTTTAGTACTGGGACTCAACTAAAGTGGTGGTGTTTTGATCAGAGTGCCGTTTAGTGCATATTTTTTGATGTACTGACCTAATTATCGAACCCAACTCTCTTTACTTTATTTTTTAAATCACTATAAGAATTGGAAGATCCATGTTATAACAATCTGATGAGAACCCAAACACAGCTCCCCGAAAACTTCCTTGACGGAAAACGAAAGTGTAAGTAAAAATTCTGTTATAACCTTGGTGTACAAATTTACATGCTTAAATCATAAACTTTATTATGTAAGGGTTAAGAGGTATTTAATATGTAGTAATCAATTTATCAGAATCCTAGTAATATTGTTAGATCTGATACATTGATGTTTTAAAGACGCCTATGCATTGTTACCATACCTAAGAAGAACTAATAGGATTGACAAAAATAGTGATGTGATTAATTTCACGCTACAAATCTTACTGTAATAAGTACGTAAATAATTGTAAAAACCTTAATTTTAAACTAAAATATTGAGTTAAGTAAAGTCAATGCTTAACTTAATTATCTTAGTTAAATTTGGCACCAGGCGACTAAAGAACCTTTGGCAGTTGAATCTCAGAAATCAATCTCCTTTAAAACAAGTTCTACAAGTAAACTACATCGTGCTTTTTTTGGTTATTCATTTTTACAAGTTTTATAAAAATGGCTATATCCTGGGTATGGACCATATTCATAAAGAATAAACCTTGCTAATGAATGGTAAATCTTTTTCACTGCAGTAAACTGAACGATTGGGTTCATTTTAGATAAGTGCACATGTCTAAAGAGGATGTTCCTGTAACACCAAGAGTAATTTATTACTATTGCAAAGTAACGAATGTGGCAGATTCACTACATGGTGTAGGGAAAATAACCAAGATCAGGAGTCAGATGTTTTGGTAAAGTCTTCAAATGCAGGTTAGCTACTCTTATGTTGTCGTAAGTTTAAAAGAGCGCATTTATGTAAGTTTACAATATTAAATTTGCAGAGCGTAGATCTTGTTTTTATATTTCTAGATACGAAACAAATGCAAATACATTGTTTTGTTAGATAGGTTAGTTTGCCAGAGCGGGGACGAAATTTTATTACTAATATATAAATACTGTGCATCTTAAGAAGTGCTTTGTATTGAGTGCACATTTTAAAGAGCACAAACAGTTAGAAAAATAAAAACATAGTAAATTAATACATTAAAAATACTATAATGATAAAAATTATGATATGCAGATATCAAGATAAAAAATTATTAATTACTATGAGTAACTTCAAGTGCCTTATTTTACAAGTCTAAAGTATTTAATAAATTATTGCCAAGTTGTGAGGATGTTCTTGATACATCGACTATCTTATAAAGCTTTTAATTATTTTCAACTTTGAGGAAGATCGTTTCGCAGTAGAAGCACGCACAGCTAATAAAGTATGCTGTTATAATAAACAAATAATAGGTATTTGAAATAAAAATGTTATTTTATATTAACATTGTGGGGGGTACTTGCAGTATGTTTTTTTCCAAAATTTGTTTATGAAGCAGATTCAGGTATTGCTTATCACTCGAATAACTTTGCCCTTGTGAATTCTCTTCTAATGTTATATAAATAAGAATAAGTAGTGAAAAATGTTTCATACCTAATCATTTTAGTACACAAATTTGCTACAGAACATAAAAATATTCTTATATAGATATATTCAAAAAGCAATAAAATCATGTTTAGACAAATGTCTGTTTATTTCCAATAATTCTTTCAAAGTTTAGACAGCTCAGGGAACCTTGGTGTTGCATCCCCTGCCAGCGTTTATTCCTTTGCATACAGTACAGAGTTATTTATTTCTTGAACTAAAGCCATAAAAATAACTACTTTTTATGTAAATTTACCAGAGATTAACACAGTAAACTTTAATTAAAATAGTATTGCTATCTCCAAAAATTTTTCGTTCATCAAAATACATTCCCTGACTAAAGGTAGATTCTCTACTCTCTGTTTGTACGTTTCCGCTTGTATGTTTCCGTTAGTACATTGACCAATCAGAATGCAGGTATAGTTTGAATAGTTTATTCCACATGAACGTATAGGTTATGCTACAAGTATTAAGAAAACAACCAGAATTTTTTTCTGTATTGCCTGAAGTGGTAGTCTGTTAGCATCATACTCCGAAACATTTTCATTCTTCACTACAATGGTTTGGGAAACAACGAATTTGTATTTATTTACTTCTGATTTATTTTACAAGATGAATGTTCAAAGGATAACAAAAACACAGCTTGTTTCGCATTTATCCATTAACAGACCAACAGAAACATACTAACAGAGAGTAAGGAAGCTAGATTAAGAGGGTTTGAAGTTAGAACGACGCTTAATTATACTTAAGTAGGACAAAATGATAAACAACTTGTTACAAAATTAATATCTATCATTTCGAGTTATTTCCTTCAAGATTAATGTTTCATTTTAACTAAATCAATGCCAGAATTAGCTTCAAATCTGGAATTGGGATCTATAAACCTTTCCGTGTAATTAATTTTCAGATATTTTTGCTGTAGTCAAAGCCAAATTAATAATTTACAGGTGTGATTAAAACATACATATATTTTGCTCTTTGCAACATTACATAATATATGAATGTTCCAGTTTCAGATTAGGCCGTTAAATTATTAATTTATTACAAAAATCTGCTACAATTGAAATTCATAGAGAAAAGATACATTATGGTAAAACTGTAGCAAAAATTCATAAAAAGGTCAGTTTAATTATTAATAACCGTTAACCGTTTCTCTTCTAACAGTCTAATCCACTATAAATAGATGCTTTTTCCTTTCATTTCATGAGCACAAAATAGAAATTGAGCCTATGCCTTCATCGACTGATATTTACACATATGTCACTGAAGTACAAAATACAATTCAAAGAAACAATTCTAAGTTGGATAAATTATATTTCACACTAGAAGGTTATATATGAAGTATTTCATATGCAATTACTTTTTTCATCATAAAGAAGGGATGTAAGTGAATATCTGAATTGGTGTCTAGTTTATATGATTAATATTAGCATAAAAAAAATCTAAGACGCATGTACGCCTTACAACCAAACTTACGGAAATTTTATAAAAGGAAATTATATATTTTAAATTAAAATATCTATTAAAGTTTATATTAGTTTGTACTGTTAACATTTCTCAAATAAATTCAATTATCTCGAAAACTAAATGAGATATCGAAAAGTGTATAGCATATTTGTAATCAGCATAAAAAACTAAACAAGGTACATATATATCATTTATTGTATCATTATGGGAATATGGCAACGGACGATGGTGGCGACGGCGGCGACGACGACGACGTAGCGATTATATTAACCTAACTTACTTCGTAAGTTTGGTTGATATTTATTGCAACACCAAACAATTCTGTTATTTTCAAAATACAACAGCATACCCTTAATGGGACACACCAAATTATAAGTATTCCAAAACGAGATTAAGTCTAACCATAGTGTAATCAGTTCGGCATGAAGAACAATCAAAGCACTTGTTACGTACAGTTTTAGCCTCAGAAAATGTTGTCGGTAATTCACAGAAAAACTCGGTGAAGTACTGCACTAAAAATCTTGTTTCGGTATAATACCGAAAACCTCTGCTGTACTAACAAAAATGGTTGCTGACTAACTTAGTGGGACGAATTATGTAAATGTTTGAAGAAGGTTCCGGAATGCTATTGGGAAATATCTTGGATGCTACCTAATCTCGCAGGGTTTCTACAGACAAGCCCTAAAAATAATAATAAGAGGGTGCCAAAACCTGAGATCAGGAGAGTGATTCTGGCTTAAACTTTACTTAAGAAATCGCTAAGTACATTATTGCATAAGAACTCTAAAAAGCCTTTTAAAACTGCTAACTGAAAGAAAGTCTCTAAAATCAAATGTTAAATGGTGTGAAGTTTCAATCAACTCTCTAGGTAATTGCAAAATAATTTATTACAACAAAACTGTAATCGTATATTCACATTAATTGAAAAAAACAAATATAAACATGCCTTTACACTGTTATATGCAATTATGTTTTAAACACACACACACACACACACACACACACACGTGCTCATTACAATTACATGATAGACATTCTTAAGTGAATATTAAAAATTGTAACATCACAAATTTATTTAACTAAATTCTTAACCTAATCACACAGACGTACTATATGTACGTTTTATCAGTTCATGCAATGAATTCCAAATGTTTTCTAGGTACAAACCCTCTCGGGTATAGTTTCAGATGAATTTTATAAATACCTGATAAGTGATTGTTGACTATAGCTAAGGCGGACACCATAAAATGCCTATACCTTAACGCCAAAGCTGTCAGCATGCTCATCTTCAACATAAAGTTGTTGATCTGGGAACCAATATGACCCTGAAATTCAAAATAATTTGCTAGGGTATTATCCAAACGTTTGACTACGTTGTCTGATCAATAACCTTTTTTGTCAAAAGTAACTAAGCTACTAAAGTTGCATGTCGATTGTTTTGATGTTAACTACGAAGTGATTTAAAAAATTGATCTTTTCTTCATAAATTAATTCGAGATATCTTCGGCAAACTTTACACAGGTGAATTAAGACTGCAAAATCAAAATACCTTATGTCGTTTTTTTAATTTAATATGTATATATAATTAACTTACGGATAGCTCGACTAAGCTTAGAAACTGGTACTTTTTATTTATTTAGGTCAGCAGAAATCTGCTTGCAAAGTTTTCATACTCGGATGATGAGATTATTGACGTGCTAGCATAATACATTATTAATCAAAACAAATGAATCATAAAACTGTAATAATTTAGAACGAAATTGTGATGATGATATCATCTCGAGCCTTTAAAAACCGACATAATGAATTTAACAATCTTTGAGTATGAACAATATATGTAACAAAAATAATTCTACCTTAGATACAAATGCACGCAACCTAAAAATTATATTTCTTAAAGGAAATTGCCTAACCTGATTGGTGGAATTTATTAATATAGAAATTATTAAAATAAAATATGATTATAAGCATTTCCATGACACATACTGAACTAAATTAATATTTTTCTGTTCGTACTTTGTTTTTAAAAGCACCAGCAATGATGGTTAGTAGTAAACAAGCATATTTTATTAACAATGTATATAAATATACTATTTTGTCTTGTTGTATTTCTAGTCAGTTTCCATCCTACAAAGAGATGTATGACTGATTGAAAGTAAACATACATACATACCCATCATAGCATTCCTTAGAACTAATACGTAGGTCTTGGAAAACCTTATTTTTTGTTATTCATTTTTATCTTGTAGAACATTCAGACTCTGTTAATAATCTGTTTCCATATCTTTCTATGCTGACACACTTTGGTATGGGTGAATGAAGCGTTAATTCTCAAATTTGAAATTGCCCATATGGGGCGGAAATCCCGTAACATAATAAGACGGCACTGATCAACTACAGTGGTGTGGGAGTGTCTTCTTGGAAAACAAAAAAAAGATAGAAAAATGTAATAATTTACAACATAAGTTGGTTCTTGGCCCACAGCTTTAGACATAACTCCGAATTTAAATACTCTTATATTCACTATTTAGTGGCATCTAACACGGTCGTCCGCACCACCCAGTCTTAACAAACATCCCCCAAATGACTAATGTACCTATTTAACATATTGGTTATTAAAGTCTTCAGTGTATTTTTAATGAATGTATAGAATGCCTCCCGTGTCCTAGATATAATATTTAACAAACACCCGTTTTAGAACTATCTATAATTAATTTCTATATTTTTCATTTTTACGTACCGGCATCAGAATGGATAGCTGTCTCGTCTATATTATAATAGGCTGTTTCTGTTTAATTTTTTTGATTAGCACATTCAATTTTTGAACTTAGATACGATGCACTGGTAATTTGAACCCTATCTATAACAAACTTGTCCGTCTTTTAGCTTACAGCAAAAATACTAAAGTGAAACCGTTACATCACAGAATGCTTCCTTCGATTCAATTAAGCACGACTGTTGCCGATGCAATGTACCAATGCAAGCATAACCGCCCATCCAAAGGCGTGGCATTTTTAAATTTTCTTCTAAAATATTCAAATGAGTAATTACACATGTAGTTTTTTTAGGTGGGTAGTATTGTCCACCATACCCACGTCTTCTACCGCAACTGTCGTTATTAACAGTTTGCATAGAATTCTTTCTGTTTGCATGTGCAAGATTATTGCATTAATGGTTAGAAAGTAACTAACCTTGAACTTCATAAGTTATTTTTTACTTTACATTTGCTGCCAAAACCCAGAGTCAGACACCTGCAATGTTTTTGATCTGAGACAGAACTTATATATTATAAATATGTGGAAGTAGTAGCTCTATCATGTAGATTTGTTTCTGAAACATTACATTCACAAGAAACACTTGTACCGAATAATACTATTCTCTGAATGAGCGGAAGAACTCCTTTACAAATTTGAACCTTGTTTGTATACGAACTATATAGAATATTCATTTGTATAAAATAATCTGGCTTGGCTTAATTAGGAACTCCAAAAAATTTATTCATTTACAATATGAAAACGTATACATCAATTTTTTGTGAATCAACAATTGTGTCCTTTAAATCGGATAGCTGAACGTTTGGCTAATTAAAATTGAAAACAGACAGTTATTTCTACCCTTGGCATTGTAAAAAAATTGTGTTTCCTAATTGTTCGACTTTTCTCAATCGTGAATTGAGTTCTTCAAGAATTACTTATCCCAAGTAAAACTTTGTAAATTCAATACAAAAGATTATGATGCTCATGTACGTTTACGAGCCACTAACTTCACCAGAAATTCGTGCAATTTATGCAAACTTAAAGCAAGGTTTGCAAAGTTCTAATTATTCTTAAACTAAAGTTCATACATTCAGCGCCTGCATGAATTTGTAAACATACCCCAAGAGCAAGGTCATATTTTTATGGTAAAATTGTAAGAATGGGTAAGAATTGTTTTTTATCATTATGGCTGTTATTAGTAATTGTTATCATCTGCTTGTTATTTTCATAATTGTTGTGTGCCAGTAAGTGATTGACATTGAATGTCAAAGTTTGCTCTGAGTGCCGCATCATGTGTCGGCTTCTAAGATGCAAGAACAGATTAAATTTAACATACATAGAATAACTAGAAGTTATAATAAATTTCAATTTCAAGCTATCGAGAAATTAAGATAAATAGTAATCCAACATTATAAAATGTATAAACTGTTATATTTTCAAATAATTACGTACAAATTGATCTACTTTTAAATTCACCTCGTGTCGTCAGTTATGCATAATAACAATAATAATAATAATAAAGAATTTTATTGAGAAGTACAATGCACATACATAGCACCCCCAAAAGGTAGGGGTTCAACAATATTGATCAACCACCCAGACCTACACACAGTACTTAATATTATTGTGGAAGGTTATAAATTTAACTAGTAACTGATTTTTAATTTGCACCATAAATGTTTGTACACTGATCTGCTTTGAACTTGCTGTTGTATATCTGCCATGTACAACATAATTTAGTAGAGTGTATTATTTGAATTATTTGATTAAATTTTTTAATGCTTTAGAAATGATTTCTTTATTGTTTTAAAATATAATGTAGTAACTTAAATAAAACATAATATATATATTTAGTTGCATAACGTTGTCAAAAAATCAACGTACAATAATTGATTTACCATGTATTAGCTCAGTGATTCTCGAGCACTGTGCCATGGCACAATAACTTGCTGCAAAACATTTATGAGTGTTCCACCAGAATTTGAAAATAGAATATTCTGAAAGTCTTTAATGGAATTGTTCAAACTTACAACATCCTATTTATGCGTTTTTGTGTATTTTGTAGATCAATTAATTAATAAAATTAATAATGTATATCTAACATTAGCCTCTCATTAGCTTTAATTTCAATATTTTCGCACACCACCAAACTTAATAATATTAAGAAGGCGTCCATGATAAAAAATGACTGAGATCAACTGTAATAAACTAACTGATTATAATGTAATCATTTGATTATTTGACATCTCTAATTATAATCGATAAAAGATTATTTTCAATTCAGTTCTTCATAGAATGATAAAGGTTGTATGCCAATGACTTCATTTCTTTTAGCCTTTGAAACTATTTTTTAAATAAAAGTATGGCAGTGCATAATAATAAATACTCTCAGAAGACTTAATTGTTATTGGGTTCCAACAGTAGTGTTCTCATAATGCAGAATATGTAATACTCCTATGATGATTACTGAGCACATTTAATAAATACACTGAATTGAACAGTCTTCATAATTTTAAGAAGTTAATTAAAATAGAGAAAAGGAAATCTGCTGGCTACTTTGCTTAGTTTTTAAATTGACTACTGCATCTACATCTGCAGTTAAAGTAAAACCTTTCATAAATTTAAAGTATATTTTCTTAAGCATATTAAATACAGAACCTTAAATATCAAGAGTTTCTGCATCTCTAAATGATTACAAATTATTTAACATATTTCTGTTTGTGTGTTGTGAAAATAAATTTGTAGTGGATGTATTCTTTGATGAATTCATTAACAAATGGTGGTATAAAATAACTTTCAATCAAAGTATTTTTCTTTTTAAAAGAACTTGGCATCTTACCAAACATTTTACATCGTTCTTTGTCCTAGAAACCCCTTCACTTGTATTTACAATGCACTTCTGTCTTTACTGCATACCTAAAAAACAAAATTTACTACCTCTGCAATTTAAAATGGATCAGTTTAGTGTCCTTTTAATATAGAAACACTTGATATTAAAAATCTTGCACCGTAATCAATATAAGAAAACTAACAATTTTCTAATATGCTTTACAAATGTAAATTTCTAATAGCATCCATTATCATGGCAAGTTTCGGCCGATGGTGTGAGAATGATAGGCCATATGATTTTAAGAAGAGGTTCGCGAGAAGCAACTGGCTCTAGTGCATCTATTCTAGGACTTAAGATCATTGGTGGAAAACTAGTTGATGGTCAAAAAGCTGCTATCATTGAAAAAGTCAAAAAGGGAAGTATTGCTGATGTAGAAGGACAACTTCGAGCAGGTTAGTTTAGCTTATTAATGTTGTTTTAGTTGGATTACTAAAAATACAAGTAATGAAATTTATACAGTACTTATTTACTTTTTTGGTGCATTTAAAGTATTTTACATTATAAGATTTATATTTGGTCACAGTTGTTGTGCTGTGAGTGTAATCTTTACGTTCTTGTTTGCAACCCTTAATAATCTTCCTATTTGCAAGTATAAACAAGAAAACAAAATTAACACATTTATTATAACCTATAATAAAGTTACATCGTTTTCATATTATATAGCGTTTAGTTGAATTAATTTTTTTGCATGATTTTATATATTTTCAAAGTTATCATTTATTGATTGACTTACCAACTACTCGACGAATATTTTGTATACTTCATTCATAATTATTAATATAATTCATGTTTGTGGACATGTCTTTTCAGATTTCATTTTAATCATGTAAATTCAGTGTTATTCGATAGTGACTTACATAAGCAAGCAATTGCCTAAGTTTGTATAATACTACATGAGTTACAGTCTGTTAATGTGCTATTTATAGGAGTTTTTCTACTTTTGACGTAACATATAGTTTTTGAACGCAAACTCTTAAAGTATAGATCAAATGGGTGAAAGTTAAGTTAATTTTAGTTATCAGTTTGGTATGTTGCATTTAAAATTGATTGAATAATGAATATTGTATCACTAGTTACACTAGTATATTTTAAGCAACTAGTTTATGGTAGAAATGTTATTTAAGAAATTATTAAAAGTAGCTCCTTACATATAACAATTAGAAAGAAAATGTTACTATATGGGGTGCAGCGCATTTATTTATTTAAGTGAAGTGTTTTAAAGTATCTTTCATTCATGGTTTATAGGTAGTAGTAATTTACAAGGAAGTTGGAAATTATTTCATTGCTGCTAAGCGTGGGCTTCGATGTGTGTTAGTGCACAGTATGTACCTCCTAGTGGTCGTAATGCGGGCAACTTTCTGCTGGTTTACAAGATAACCCCCCCTTAGAAGGGAAAGTTTTATCTTGTATTGAAAGCCGTTAAGCACACTGGAGGACTGGGAATCGTGGCGACGTCTGTGGCAGAAAGTCTAAACAGGCCAACAGTGAACGGTAAGGTGTCGTTACCATTAGTAGGGACTACAATGGCACGGTTACGATTTAGGCTAGTAACCTGGTTCAACCTAATTAAACCTAATTAGCACTACTAACAAGACCATTGCAAAAACCTCGGACTGTTTTTCATAGGTTTCATCCACATTTTTGTTATCAAAGTACCAATTGTGTGTATAAATTCTACGTAAATGCGTGGGCATATTATAAAGGATTTTCATTTTGCAAGTAATATAAGGATCGTAAATGCTCAATTTATGTTAAGCCGCGTGTTAATATTCATATGGAAAACAAATTTCATTTAATAACAATCATACGACGAAACGTATTGAGTTTTAAATCATATCTCTAACTAGCAAGGAAAATGTTTATTGACCTATATTTTAGAACAATCAACTGCTAACATAAAAGATAAAGTGATTGACGTAAATAGCTGAAGGCAACAATAAAATTCATAAAAGCGATAAAATAAGATAAATTAAGGTAAATTACAGCAATAACATTTTGAATATTGATAAGATAGGGAAAGAACATCAATTACAGTATAGCTCGAGGCATCAAAACGATAAATCTTCAAATGTTGCATCACGACTTTGAGAGCAAGCCGATAGAGTCATCTCGAAATTTCTAGATGCTTTCACAGGAGATCGCTCTTATAAAACCCAATGGATGTTGAGAAGGCTGTTCAGTCCTGATCTAAATGCTACATGGCAATTGACCCTATGCTAATGCATCACGTAGTTAAATATGGTTTAAGAAACGATTTTATTGAAACAGTCAAAGTCGATGAGTTTTTAATACTCATAATTGAACTACTGCAAGACAGCGTTCTTAATTGGAATAAAAACGTATATAATTGAAAACATATTTTTTAATATTTAATGGTATTTTTAAAACGCTCTGTACGATGTTGGAACATGGATGGATAATTATGCACTGGACAAAAGCAGCGGCCAGCAGATTTGTAACGATAAAGTAAATCTTGTTTAAAGTTAGTTAAGGACTCATATTTATGGAGTAGTTAGTTAAGATTATTTTGTATGTAAGTCTTTCAGTGAGAGTAGAATGTACAACTTGATAATTTGATTAGGAAGGTAGGCATGCCTTTGGTGCAGGTTTTTGCTAGTATATAAGAAAATCATTAATTGATTAGAATGCTTAAATACGATTTTTAAGGGGAAGTTGTTAACTTATCCAACTTATTTTGATAAATTTGATACATAATAAGATTTAATGAGGGAGTCATTTGTGAATGAAAATTAAGAGAATAAGATTGTGAGTGCTCATCCTAATTATAAAAGATATTTTTGAAATCTTTAGTATCAGCGAGTGATTATCCAAAAGTCATATACATTTTTTCGATCTTATCTTTAAAATATTGTCCATAAGACAAAGCTGTTGTGGAAATTTTGGACTCTGTTTTTAATGTATAAGATCTGTGATGAGAGGAAGTGGTTATTTCTAGATGTTATATTTAAGATATTGTTTATAAAATAAAGCTGTTGTGGATACGGTAATTAGCTTTTGAAAGATTGCTTGTAAAGGAATATTTCGTATTTTTAGTATAAATTTGATGTATGATATTAGTGGTTTCATTTGAAGAGAGTTAGCCAAAATTAATTGGACAACGGACTAATTTGAAACTTTTATTGGAAATATCTTTTATTTAGGTCACTTAAAATTACAGCACTTTTATTGATGCCCAACCTGCGGTTCACTTCGAAACACATCAAACCACAGCCCACGCATGCACGCGCATACTAACGCGTACACGCATGTACGTGCACGCACACACGCGCGCGCGCACACAAACACGCGCACGCATACGCATGCACACGCGCGCGCATGCGCGCGCACACACGCGTTGTTCTTGTTTGAAAAGGTACCAATTTTTATAATCCATATCTCTTTAATGACTAGTATTGTTTTTATCTGACAATAAATTTTGATTCTAAATTTCCTCGAAGTTTCCTTTAATTCAGGAAGAGTACAAAACTCAAATTTGTTACAGAATATGTTAGGCATTAAGTGTATCTTGCACAACTTTGCTGCTGGAAGCAAGAACTATCAGGTTTGAGGGGTTGAAACATAATAGCTGCAAGGACTCGGATCGAGACTGCAAATCGGGTGATCTAGTATACCCCAGTGCATTTACCCCAATTTGACTATGGCAGGCAATATTGTCGAACATCATTAGAAGAAGGAACACCTTCCTGATTAGAACGTTGCATCAATTTGAATAATAGGATACTTTCACCTTCGCCAATAGTACTACGCATTGATTGTTTTTCTTTGTTTAGGAAATTAATGAAAACTAATATTTTATATCTCAAAGCACAGTTGCTTGCACCTTGCTTGATGACAGTTGTTTTGCCTTTAATATTTTGACTTGTAGCCAACTCCTATTTGCATACTTGTCATTTAGATAACATGTTATCACCAAATCATAGCCAAAGTTTGACGAAAAATTTCTGTTGATTTAATATTTTCTAACACTAACAATTTGATAATAATCGGTTGTGCAATCGAACTAGATACTGACCACTCAAATGTTGTGATTGCTACTAATAGAACAATGTAGACAGAGGATAATCCTACCAAGCTAGTGCACGTGCACCTACTATCATCGTCCGTTCAATGCTAGTACTGCAGTGTTGCCATACTGACAGAACAAGAACTATTTAAATTTGACTGACCCTCATATTTATTTTGCAATATTATTCTAGAAAGCAAATAAAACGAAATATCACTGTAGTTTACAACATCAAGTTTAATGATTAGATCTTATTTGTAGCATATTCTTTCTTACTAAAGTGTTTAAACAATTCGATGCATTCAAAGTTTTCGGATCATATGTACCAAGTTTATTTTTAGGTGATGAGGTAATTGAGTGGAATGGCCGTTTACTTCAAGGCAAAAGTTATCAAGAAGTATCAGATATAATAGCCGAAAGTAAGCATGAAGCTAATGTTGAACTGATAGTATCGAGAAGTATGGGTAATCGAAGAGCAGCCCAGGCTACTTGGAAGCAATCCATTGCTCATAGAGGTATGTACAGTAACAATTTTAACACTTATCTCACTTTATACATACATTAGAAAATTCTATTTTAACACTAGCTCATGTACACTTTAACACAACTATATACACAAGCATATTTTTACTTTCTTGTATATATGTATATATTAAGTATGCATAATTCGACTGTATTGTAATTAATATGGGAGCAACAACTAGTGTTAAAATAAGAACAAGTTATTTACACAGCCCAAAATTAAATTAAGGTAATTATACTAAGATTTAAATGACTCCCTAGGTCAAAGTGGACAGTGGAGTGGTGCAGAAACATATGAACGACCTCATGTTCTTGTAACTTCACCTGGAAGCCCTGAACGACCGCGAGCTGCACCATCACTTGCACCCAGTATAGGAGGTCGAATTCAAATTCGTATCGCGTTTGAACCAGCGACACTGCAGCTCTTAGTTACAATTGTATGTGCTGCTAGTTTAATTCCTCGTTCTCCACATCAACCAAGGAATCCTTATTGCAAGCTCTTTTTATTACCTGACCGATCTGAAAAATCAAAAAGGCGAACAAGAACATTAGCTGGTATAAAATATGTTTTAAGTAATTCAGTCTCAAGTAATTTATTTATATAGGTACTACAGATCCCGCGTGGAACCAAACATTTGTTTATTCTGGTTTACGCAGGGCTGACTTACGATTGCGTGCATTAGAAATAACAGTTTGGGATTATGTTAGATATGGTGCTAATGATTTTTTAGGTGAAACTGTGATAGAATTGTGGCCTTTGGATGAGCAGCCTATGTGGAGAACATTGGGCCCACATGAAGAAGTTGCCTTAACACCTAGTGAACATCTTTCCCCACCTAGTACGGGTTCTCGGTTTTCAGATTCAGATACACCATCTGAATGTGAAATTGATGGTGGAAGAGAAAGACGAAATGCTGATGGTGCAAGTGTAAGTAGTGTGGGTAGTTCATGTAGTCCTCCTAGAGAAACTGAACGAAGATCTAGAAGGGACCAAGAACCAATTCAGCAGTATACACATCGGAGAGTAAGTATTTGGATCTTTGATAAAAAAATAAATATATTATCGTAATTTTAGGGTACAATGGCTAACCAGAGGTCACATTCAGCTGCTCCTTGTGAATCACCTAGTATTCATATATCACGTTCTCGATCAAAATCACCTAGACGTTCTACAACAGATCATAGATCTCTTTCTCCTCCTGATGTTAGAATACAAGACTACCAGACATCATATCCTGGTCCTCGGTTTCAATCTCGTTCAGCAACTGCCACACCAACAGGTTCACCAAAAAAGCGTCAACTACCTCAAGTACCACATGCCTTAGCAAGAGCTCTACAGGAGAGAGTAGCGCAAGACTTAGAAGATAGAGCGAATAAACATAAAGTTAAATATATGCATACGTATAGAAGTACGGGTTCTAGTTGGGAAAGGAGGTACAGTGGACTTAGTGACAGTGATTTAACTAATCATAATCGTATCAGGAGATCACTTTCACCTGAGCATGATAGAGATCCTTTAGGTTTAGTAGACTTTGATAGTGACATGGAATCAGTGGCTTCCATTACTAGCAGTGCTTTTTCAACACAATCAGAACGTCCAAAAGGCAGTGTACCACCTAGGTAAGACACTTAAGGATTTTGTTGTTATTAATTTAGTGTAACTTTTTTATGTAATTTAACATCAAATTTTACTACCTGTGATTTAAAAAGCATAACTATTACACTTATCATCATTAGGTCCAGGAACTGGTTAGACGCATACCTAAATTTTTTCCTATTCTGAGCTAACCTGCACATTTTTCTGGAATTCCCACAGCCTACATGTTTCGCTATGTGTGTGCAATAGTTTAATCTAGGGGTATCCTTTCTCATTTTCTCCTTTCTCTGCTTTTAATATATCCTGCGCTATACCCTCATGCCTTAGAACGTGCCTTATCATCCTATCTCTAATATGCTTTTACTGTTTTCCACAGATATCTTTCTTCCCCTGCCATTTCTAGAACCTCTTTGCTCTTAACATTGTCTGTCCATGATATCTTCATCATACATCTGTAACATCATTTCAAAGGCTTCCATCTTTTTTCTATGTGCTTCTCCTACTGTCCAGTGCCGTACTCAACACATATGCTTTCAACAATTTTTTCCTCTTTTTTATGTTTGTTGTCTTCAAAAATAGCAGCTACTTTTTCTTATTAAATACAATACGGCATCGTGCTAATCTTTTTTATATCTTTTGAACTTCCCCTTTGATTGTTTTCTAAAAATATATCCTATTTCAGTAATGTAATATTCAATAGTGCACGAAGCGGGTTGAGCAACCTGATGGTTACCAAGATCCCCTACCATTTAGACATTCGTCAAATTATTAGTTTTCTGGTTACTTCTTTTCCACAATCAACATTTGTTAAAAATATAGCAAAACCAACACCTGTAGTTGTTTATGATAATTATCAGGTTTAAATACAATGACTTTTTAACATTTGGTTTTCTGTACTGGAATTGGTTGAAAGTGTACCTCCATTAAATTCTATTCTTAGCTAACCTACACATTTCCCTGAACTATAGCAATACTCTAACTTATCAAATAAGCAATATTTTGAACTAGCTACATTGTATGTAAAATGTACTGCTGTTCAAACCAAATTGTGTCAATAAATTTATAATAACGGGTGATGTAAGAAATAATGATAATATTTAGACTTATTGGTTTATTTATTTGAGATTATTACCTTTATGAAGCCACTATAAAGTAGCTTCTTTTCGTTCTTGATGGTTCTCTTTTTATATTCTATTCATGATGTGAAAAATATTGTAAATAATTTTATTTAAAGCATTTTACAGGTTTCTAACATTCTGTTAATGTTAATATTTTGCCATATTTAAACATTATACCTGGAAATTAAAACTTATTCTATATGGAATATTACTGACGCCTGTTACTAATCAATATGTTGTTTCACATCTTATCCTTAGTTTGTTATTGGTTAGTTTGTTATTCTGTGGAATAATGCATTTGAATTGTTTCATTTTGTGGAGTTTAAATGTATCTTTTCTATTTTGTTTAAGGTCTGCAGGCCGACATATTGATTTTTTTTCAACTATTTTGGCATTTTTGTTGTAAATTAGAACAAAGTAGATTAAATAGTAACATTAAGGTTTTTGTATGGGAATTATTTATAGTGTGTCATTAATTAGTGAGAATTCCAACAAGTTACTTTTTTTTGTATATTCATTTGCATATCAGACAATGTTTAACCAACGACACCCCGTTCATATTACACTATAAACTTTTTGGTGTATAAATAAATAAATTTTAAAAAAATAGCTGTCGCAAAAGATTAGGCACCACATCTCTTGGCACAAGGGTCAACTAAAAACCATAAGGGTTCATTTTATGTAGATAGTACAAAACTAAAAATAGTACTGGTGGCTAGTATAGAAACTTGCCTAATTCCATCACTGGGGTAGCTGCATATCTTTCAAATAAAAATCAACCTAAATTTAAATTCAATTAACATAAAATAATTTTAATAAAATTACATAAAATACTTTCCATAAAAAACAATTTGTAAACCGCAATTCTGGCCAGGTATTGCTAAATAAAAGACCTTAAAGGTAATCTATCAACAAAGCTATTCACCCACATTCTTCCTGTTTTCAATATTTTATTACATGACATTTATAAATCTCAATTATTGGAAATGTCGTTAGTAACAAACAAAAAAAGCAGTTAAATAGCAACTTTTTGTTGCATAATTTCATTGCTCATTCCAAAATAATATAAAATCAATACGTATCTACTTCTTAATATTTTAAACTGACAATATTATACTTAAATTTAATGAACACTCATTCCCTCAGTAAATCCTTGATCAGTAAAATCAATCGTTTTCGTGTTCGGTTAACGTTCTATGTCATAAAATACCAACAATGTTTACATCCTAAACTCACATATACATTATAAAAAGTTTATAATATTACTCACAGTTTCATTTCAGTTATCCAAGAACACTGATGTTTCAATTTCAGTTAACCAACTCCCTCAACCCAAAACAATCCACATATTTGAATTACACGTAGACAAACTTTGTCTCACAGCACACTCGAGTTTTTAAAATCCCATGCTTTGAAAAATATTCCTTGCTAAAACTGCAAGCAAGGTTTTAAAAAAAAACTTGTGCTCCGTTTAGAATTTTTTCCTGAAGAGGAAACCAAGTTACATCTTGAATCTGGTTTCATTCAATGTTACATCTAACTTAACCTCATAACAACCCTCAACCCCTCGGTCACGTCTGCTCTATTATGTTTTTGTAGAACTACGTTTTAATTTTGACTTATTACCGGTTTGCAAATAACTGACTATTCATTTCCGTAGAATGTAAGTATTACAATTTCTCTCACTTTAAAATTTTATTACGTGAAAGATCCCTGATATCCTCTGTTTTTTACGACGTGCTTAATGTTTCCTTTTGTAAGTTAATACTTTGTAAAATATTGTATGAAAAGATTATCTCATATTTGTAATCTAATATCCGTGCATTTTCCTTACTCAGTGTATGAGTTTTTTCATGGTATTAGTAACTACGTATATCGAAACTACGTAACATTGCATTTAATTTATTTAACTGTAATTTCTAAAAAATTTTGTATTTGGGATGCATATTAATAAGTTTACTGTTATTTACATAATAAGTTTAAAGATTTCTTTAAAAAATGACATGATTCCATTATAAAAGTACCGTTATAAATGTTTTGATTATATCTTTGTGGTTTAAATTAATTTACGACCCTAAATTTCATCCTAAATTGTATTTAACAGAGATTAAACGATGTTTTTCTGGTTTTTAAGTTTAGTTTACTACCTTGTTATTTGTGCAGAATTTTTCTGCAGTGTTATCTACTCCCATCATATCACCACATTGAATATTACAGAATGGCCACAAAGAATTTCACTCTGTATATCGCTTGATTTAAATATCCAAGTGCAATACAGGATGTATAATGTTGTTTATTAGCACAAAAATTATGTTTTCCATATTTCTTTCGACAATCATCCTGCTATATCATCTGTCTAGTTTAACTTTTATATCAGAACCTGAATTAAAATTGCTAGCAATTTATTTTGAATCTGATATGTCTTTAGTAGCATCAGGTGAACTTAATATCGGAATCTAACCTATTGATAGAAATGATTTGTTACAGGTAAAACGAGCGTTATATTATAAATTTAGTTTTGCCCTGAAAGGTCGCTCCGTAAAAATTTTTAAACGTACTAGCTAACTACAGTGGTGTAGAAGTGAGTTCATCTGGATAAATGAGAAAAGAATATAAAGAAGAATAAAGAAATAAAAATAATAATAAAATGGCTGAAATACAAACAAACTATGTTACAATAATCACCTTACTCTGCAAGGTTTTCTCTTATCATAGTTAAGGGTTGCCATACCGTGTGTCTTGGCAATACCTTTGATATTATATTTTACCTTTCTTTATACTACCTCAAAAACACATTAAATATTTTCATAATTAAAGAAATTTTCAAAATAAAAGCCTCTGCTGAATACAACTCCATCATTAGGATAGCTGAATATCCTTTCACATATTTACCTACCTTGACCTATATTATAAATAACGTCAAATAAATTCCACCAGAACTTAAACTCTATTAACAATAAATTCCTGAAATATAAATACACATATACAAACCTTAAAAACAGACCAAATCAACATTCAACTGGCTAGGTATTATTAACAACAATCCTTTAAAAAAACATTAATCCATAACTATTACTATCATACCATTGTTCTAGTTTGTTGGAATAATTTCTATGACATTTGAAATCCCATTTCTGGAAAAGCTCGTTATACAATACATCAAAAAACATAATGCAGTACCAACTTTTCATTCACCATTTGCTACGTGCTAAATTGATGCTAGTAACCTGAACTAAATGTTACTTTACAAAGGAGACATAACAGTAAATACTGCGCCAGTTAGCTTGTAATAGCAAGGGCAAGTTCTATAAAAGCAAATGTAACTCTTTTAGGGGTATACAAACTTCAACACTTTTTCACTTACACCTACCTGAGAAAGTCTTTGAATATTCTGTCCAACCCATTTGGGTTCGGTCTTCTTAGATTATGGGTGGTCTGCACACAGATTGATGGAGCCTTGTGTACACTTTTTTTCTCATCTACTAATTTAAACTAAGCACATAAACTTCAAGACGTTCATGTAACCTATATTATCAAAACATGAATAGCAGAATATTTAACAAACACAACGAAACAAATACACTAAATTCTATCCCTAATTGGCCAAATATTCGTGTATCTAAAAGAAAAGGAACATATTAAATTTATTCAATTATAGTTGTTTAACCAATTTGATGGTAAATATATTTATGCGAATACAATAATGTTGCTTGTTTATAATAGAACTTCCTGTTACATTACACTTTTAACTATGCGTGCACCAACCTAAAAGTCTGATACCAATAAATTTTTTTTCTTCTTAACTCTTCTTGGGTATTAAACCACTCAGAGTTTTAAAAATTGTCTTTATTTACGTTTCGATCCATAACCTAGGATGTTGTCAAAATAATAAAAAATTTTGAAGTTTGACATTTATGACACAAATTGAAGGTGTCTTTGATTTATTAATCTTTGATGAATACATTAGGTGAAAATTTTTAAATTTTAGAAGAATGAGTACTTTCAATTTGTGTTGCAACCTGGGATTGGCTTTTTTTATATAAACAATGAAATATATATCAGCACAATATGTAGCAGGTAGAAAACAAAAATTTTATTACTTACACCTAGTTGATCGAATACAAGGCTCAAGTGAAAAATACAAATATATTTTCCTTAAAAATTTAAATTTCTGTACCTCACTCTGGCCAGGTATTGCTAAAAGAAATTAAACAAAAACATTGAATCTAATCCACCAACAATTCTATCGCCCCCAAATTTTTTGTTTCTCATATTAAATTACACGTCATTTATAAATCTCGATTTCTGGAAATGTTGTTAATAACAAACATAGAAAACATTTAAATACCAGCTTTTTCGTTCTATCATTTCTTTGTCCATTTCAATATACTAAATTTTTTTGTTTTAACTAACACTAAATACCAATAATAAAATTTTCTTTTAAAATCCATATACGCTAGTTACATCACTTATTAGTTCAATAAAACAATTACTCTCAACTTGATTAATTTCTTATTGCATATATACATACATTTATAGTTTCAGTTCACAAGTACAAAATTAATAAATTTAAGCATAAAGCTTACATATTACATACGGTTTTATGCCAATTCCTTAAATCTGATAATGTTCAGAGACCTCCAGTGTTTCGATTTTAACTATCACAACTCCCTTAACTCTACAGATTCCATTAATTTGAGTTGTACGGCAGGTAGCCCTTTTATTGCGGCACACGCTAGTTTTCAAAATCCCGCGCACGGAAAAAGCATTCCTTGCCAAAGTGGTAAGCGAAGTTTTACAAAACTCGTTCACCATTAAAAATTTCCCTTCTAAGAAACCCAAATTACATCTTGAAACTGGTTTCGTTCAACTTTCCACTGTACGCTTATGTTACTACATTTTTACGTTCTAAATTAACTTCTCTTAATTTTACTTTCCAAGCTTTATTTTTCAAAATTTAACTCCTGGCCATAACGACTCCTACTGCGCGGATCTGCCACTG
Organism: Platerodrilus igneus; assembly: GCA_036346225.1. Lineage (NCBI taxonomy): Eukaryota > Metazoa > Arthropoda > Insecta > Coleoptera > Lycidae > Platerodrilus > Platerodrilus igneus. The sequence continues at coordinate 1,202,311 of JARFIW010000565.1, forward strand.
TATTATGCGCTCGAATGATTACATTTTGATCTCTTCTTATTACCGACTTGCGAATAATTAATTCGTTTTTCCGTCGGATGTAATTATTATCATTAAATACCTTCCTCTTTCTTATGTTCAGTTGGGGTTTTTGTCATGGTACAGTCCTATTAGGTTTATGGAATGAATCCCGGGGATAGTACTTGTGGTATCATGTGATTTACTATGTTAAACGTTTGTGTTTTCTTCTGCCTTCAGCAGTATAAATAAATACATTGTAACATTATACATTGTATGGAATGATATATTTTAACCACCTGCAACTTTATATTCGTGAAATTCCCCTAGTCAGTGTCTGTTTTTTTACATTGTATGAACATTAAAGTGTGTTGGATTTTCTTTGTATTGCAACTATTTAACATTGAGTTTAATTTATTTAACTAAAATGTGTAAAAAGTTCTATATTTGACATGCATATTAGTGAATTTTTTACTGTTATGTACTTCATAATTCTAAAGCTTTCTTAAAAAGGCTATGATTTTGCCATGTAAATTTACTGAAATAAATATTATGTTCACCCTTTTTGTTGTTTAAAATAATTTATGAGCCTAAGTTCCGTTTCAATATGTGTTTAACAGATATAGAATGATACTTTTGTGATTTTCAAGTTTACAATTTTAGTAGAACTAACACAATTTATTGAAATGTCCTGCTTGCAGAACACTACTACATATGAAATCAGAATATACAGGGTCTATCAATATTAAGTTTGTCCGTTTGATATTAATTTTTCTCTTTTTGCCTCTGGTTTCCGTTCACTGTAACACTCGCGTTTTAAAATTAATTTTTCAATTCTTTTAACATATCCTTTTCTCCTTAACATTTTACAAGTGTCAGTACAAAAGGTACACCAATTTAGTCCAATTCTTATCACTTCTTATTGTAAGGGGTGCTTAGGTTGAGTTTTCAATTTTAACATGTATAATTTAATGTTCTCTGTATTAATGAAGCTGATTATTGTGCATTCAGTGATCAATATGTATACTCAAGATATCGAGAACAACCTCATAGAACTACTAGAGATTGCCACCAAATGCAAGAGCTACAAGACCCTATGGAATCACACCATCACCACCACCATCATCACAGAAAACAGGGAAGTGTTAAAAGGGGCCAGTTTACTCGAAGTTTATCTAATACAGAACAACCAGTAGATGAAAAAACAGGTATACAACACGTAAATAAAGTTGAATATAATAAATATGTAAAATTAATACAGATGGTAGCCTAAGTGATACTGCTGTTGGACAATTACATGGTTTAGAAGTTCCTCAAAAAGAAATTGTAAGAAAAGATAGTCACAGAGAAAGGGATCGAGATCGTTCTAACCAATTTGTGGGTCTTAGCAAGAAAAGCAATTCAACCAGTCAGTTATCAGCGACAGGTAAGCATATAAATAAGGCAAATCTTTAGGTAAACTTCTTGTGCTTATTCCACACTTCCCTCTTATATACAAAATAAAGAATAATAACACTTAGGTCGAAAACGTCGCATGGGGTTTGGTAGAAGAGGGAAAACATCATTTACTGTTCATCGATCAGAGGAAGTTATACCTGGTGATGTGAGGTTACCTAAACAAGGGTCTTCTGTGTCAAGTGATGGAGAAGGTTCCACAGATGGGGACAGGTGCGAAAAATATAAAACTAGAATTGTAGTTTTTAAATCCTGTCCTAATGCGCAAACCACGGAGTTTCGTACATAGAGAGATTGAAAATTATTTCTTAAGGTTGATACAGTATGATACCAGTAAAATGACGAAAGAAATATTTACTGGACCAGCATAGTTTATTTATAGATCTTTCTTTCTCTCTAGTTGTACATACTGAAGTAAATGTATATGTACGACACCAACAGAAGACAAAGTTAGGGTAACCAAAGCAAAGCCTTACATCATTCATCAGGTATGAAACAATCAACATTTCATAAAAATCTGGTAATAGCAATTCAATTAAGCACATCTAGCATTATTGCCTTAAATTTTTATTTAAGTGCTTTAATCCTAAAATATTGTCATTCAAGATATTTTTTACAGCTATCGACGTTTAATAAAAACTATCATATATGAAGTATGATCGAGTTCAGATATTATTTGCTGGCAACACAAAAATTATTCTTGAATCAGTGTATAACTCATATTCAATGTATATAACTATTTCTGACTTTGTATGACAAACTATGTATATTGTATTTTGCATTCACTAGCAGCATGGAATGGATTTAATTTCATTTAAGGTATTTAATTTGTCGATTACATTCTAACAGCAGTAGTAAGACTGGAGGTGGGGGTTGTCCTGTACAATATTGAAATGTTGGTTTCCAATATTTCTGAAGTACTCCAAACATTTTTGACCACAATATTCTTGTGAATATTATTTATACTAAAAACTTTATTGGGCTAGTTTACCGTAGAATTCTTTTCAAATACTTCTCACACACCCTTATTTAACTGCCGATAGTCATAAAACAAACTTTTCTTAAAAATTTCTTTAATTTTGGGGATAGATAAAATTCTGAAAACTTAAATTCATTGCTATGGTAGTACAGCAATGATCTATACTCAAACATATCTTCCGCGATCTGAAATAACTCAAACTCAAAAACATGTTGAGTGTTTCAACACTTTCTAGAAAATTATGCACCATGAGTGTATTCGTGTTGTCCAAAATTTTTAAGTTCCATTTTGACACGGGTAGAATTCTACCTACATACAGTAGCAAGGACCGGTTCAGGTTCTATGTCCGACTCCGACTCGAAAGTGAGTATCTGGCATTAGAAGTGTGAGCAGAACTAGAAGTAGCTACCAGTGTCTCTGACAAGTTAGTAGCGTAGCGAAATTTTTTTATTTTATTGTCAAAAGCACTACAAAGATTAGCCAAAGTAAGTAGTAATTGGCAATGGGTTTTTCGTTTTTTTACAGTGACGTTCCATTTGTAGCCATGCGAAACTAACATGTTTAAACATAAGTGAAGATTTGTGACCACGAAACTCGTCGAGGGATTGTTGCAGCTCTTGGATAGAAGTTATAACCACTTCGTGTTCGAAAGCGAAATCTGATTCTACAGAAATAGAAGTGAGTCCTTTCTCTTGTTCCATATGGTAGACACTCTATACGAACCTGCGTAATTCATCCACATCAGGATGCGAATCAAAACCACGAGAATCTAGTTCACATTGGAGCTGTGGTTTTCACAATTGGTCAACATTAATGCGCCAATGTGCCATCATGAACAAGAACAACAAAAGAAGTAAAAAGTAAATGAATGCCAACCGCAAACCAACAAGAGCTCAAATCAATAATGAAAAATATAACTGGGAACTACAGAATATTTAAAAATATATCCGGAACCAAACAATTTAATTCAGAATAGAAGTATTATGATATTCCACCATATACCAAAGTCGTATCAACACAAAAAAAATTATTCAATTCCAAGAAAATAATCATTAGCAGTAACAAAGCAGAAAAAATAAAATATAAAAATGCCGGTAAGTAAAATAGGGCACCAGTGTTTTGCAGTTTAGAATTATCGGTAACAACACAAGTCCAATAATCTTGTGTAAAACAGAGAATGAAGAATTTCTAAGAAGCAGATAAAACAATATTTTATATTTAAATATAAATACAGGAATATCAAAGCGGATCTGGATGAATAATGTAATGGAGCGAAACGTTGGGTATAGAAAATCGAGGCCCCACACTGGATATGCCAGAAATTAAGTTACAATAAAACCTGCGACCCAACAAAAAGGAACCAGCTAGACACAGTTGTAGATTGGGGAGGGGAGTAGTAAAAACGCGATAACACAAATGAACTAGCTGAAATAAAAGAATATTATAATACCTAAAAAAACAAATATATCACAACAGAACGTTAATATGTCCAATAAAAGCAACATAAGGAAATATAATGGCTCTATCAATTTCTTATATTTAGAAAATTTGTTTGACTGCACAGTTTTCAGTAACAACAATTTCTAAATAGCATTAATATAAGGCAAGCTGATAATAAATATAGAGCACAATTTAACACAAAGGTTTTTGGTGTGTTTGTTGTAACATAAACTATCATGATCACTAAGTAGCACATTGACTACGTAATTAGCACAAAAGTATAATTTATACAATACTAGCCTACTAACCTTGATTGCAACAGGAAACTACAAATCTGTCAAAATTAGAACTATGATAAAAACTGAACTTCAATTGTCGAGTAAAAGTTACGTTAGAAAGAATATTTTCCTCCTCAAAAACATTGAATCATATGCTACATATTAAGCTTACTATAGAACCTACTTTATACCTGAGCTAAATTATTTGAAAAATAAATTTTTAAGAAATACCAGGTAATGCTTGTGTTATTTAATATACTGTTATTGCATACCTCAAAAACATTGACACGTAGTACATGCAATATTTTTATTAAGTAATCACAGAAAATAGAATCTATACTTGCATAATTCCTGAGAATACGTCCTAGCCCAGTAATGGAATTCCTACGAGAATTCGAGTAATGTCCTATGATTCATGTGACATCACCATTGACCACATTTGTCACAAGAATAACGAATTATGGGCTCATATGTAGAAGGATATACAACCCAAACTTCGTATAATTTAATCATAGAATAAAATTAACTCCTAGGATACAAGAACATAGTTACATCAACCGGAATGTTTTAAAAAAAAGGACGTAATTATGTAACTTGCACTTTTGAAATTTTTTAGAAAATGTTACTAAAGAATAATTCTGAATTCATTTCTAAAACATAAAGGAAAGTGAAACAATGCCAATAATGACCTTTTATCAATTTTAAACAACACCCTTCTTTCAAACTTGAATACAAAACAGGTGTTAGATAGAGGACTTGTAGTATTGATGAGCAACTAAATGTGGTTTGGTGAATGAAAATCAGATTTCAAATAGTGAAAAGACATGGAATAAAGTGTGTTAATTTAGAATAGCCAAAAATAGTAATTGAAGCACTTATTTACAATTCTGCAGGAAAATTTAGTAGTACAAAAATTGAACGTAACACTTCTTTTTCTCTTTTGATTTATGCACTAGTGATATATAGATGTTACTTTACGTTTTGTGTATTAGTGATTTTTACCACAAGAATCTAGAGGGGGGGGGAGGTGTATAAATATATAAATAATTACAAATTCCTAGTTGTTTATTTGAATTTATGTATTTTGACGAAGTCTATGAACAACAACAATGGAATTACATTAAGTATTATAAACACAAATGATCAGTAGAGATTATAATCTCCAATCTAATTTATACAACCAACTCTTTAAGTTTCAAGCACTGCACCGAGTAGCTAAAAAGCCTAGAAAGTGATGAATATTTCTTTACAACTGCTTTATTTTGATGTAAAACTATGTAATCTGATGTTGTTTTCTGCCTGTTCTCAAATGATTTTTGATATATTAAGTTGTTGTGATTGCTTTTTGACAGCTTAAGTGATTTTTAAGCAATGCTGCAATGTAGTGTGTCTCTAGTTAGTGATCAAATTATTGTTATGGAATTAGTTTCGATTCTGACAATTCTAGTGCATAGTTGTGTGTAGCATAAACCATTAAAGATAGCTCCTCGCATCATAATTCTCTGCATATTGAATATAATTTTTCAGCCACTGGTGTGTTTGATATAATTTCAAACGTAAATGCTCGCTATGGACTGTATTTGTTATTAACACGTTAATCATGAGTGTACAGCAATTTTTTTTCCACTAAGGATGACAAATATGTAGGTAGTATGTTATTTGCAAAAAATTTATAATAAATGTTTTACATAGTATCAAACACTTAAATGTATTTTTATTAATTTTTAGTTACTTAAATTATGAAGCATCATGGCTATACCTCACCATCTATAAACTAAGTTTGTTTCAATAAGATGGCGTGGTATTTCGTGGTGCCACGTTTCCAAGTTTATACATGTTATTTCGTGCAAATTATTTGTCGAGTGTTGTGTTATTCAAGTAGTGCCTTTGGAGGTGTACACATGTATTATTTGGACCCTAATCAAAAGGAGTAACTATGAAAGCGAACACGCTCGGTTACAATAGTCAACGTGAATTCAGAGATATGTATTTATCGGATGAGTATGAAGCCAGTTTGAATGATGCCACTATTGTCAGTGAAATAAGTGTATCAAAAAGCATTGCATGCTAGATATATCAAATAAAAATGATCCTGGTCCATCTATGTCTAAGCAAAGAAAACATTTTGAACTTACGGGATATTATTTCACAATATTCAAGTAAAGTTGTGATAAAGAAGTGATAATAATGGCTTTTAAAAATAATATAAATTATGAACCTGCTGATGGTACTTGATTGAAACAGTTTGATTTTGCTTTAAATAAAACTAGTATCAAATCAAATCAAATCAGAACGAAGAGGTAGAAGCGATCTACAAAGATAGCGAAGACATATTAAGACACGTAAAAGGACATGAAAATTTAATAATTACGGGGGATTTTAATGCAGTGGTAGGTGAGGGTAGGGAAGGAGCGATAGTAGGTTTATTTGGTTTAGGTACTAGAAACGACAGAGGAAATAGGCTGGTAGAATTTTGTGACAAGAATAATTTAATCATTACAAACACATTATTTCAGCATCATGCTAGAAGACGATATACGTGGAAGATGCCAGGAGATATAGGAAGATATCAAATAGATTACATTCTTGTTAAACAACGGTTTAGGAATCAAGTAAAAGACTGTAGAAGCTACCCAGAAGCAGATATAGACACTGACCACAACATCGTAATTATGAAGGCCGCACTTAGTTTAAAAATTTGAAAAAAGAAACGGAAAAAAGCACTTGGACCTACAGAAACTAAAAGATAAAGATATTCAAGAAAGATTCAAAAAAAGGTCAAATGAATTGCTCAAAGATATCGGGAAAATATCTGATACTAAGGAAGTAGAAACAGAATGGAATAACATTAAATTCAGCCTCGACATGGCGGCCAGAGATATTCTGGGGTATACACAAAAAGAAAATAAGAAACCATGGATAACAAAGGATTTCCTGAATTTAATAGAAGAAAGACGAAAATACAAAAATAAATCAGACGAAACAGGAAAGCAGAGATACAAAGCCATAAAATGGGAAATTATTCGCAAATGCAGGAAAGCTAAAGAACAATGGATTGATGAAAAGTGCAAAGAGGTACAAACTAAGATGGAAGTAGGAAAGACAGATGAAGCATACAAACTAATTAGAATCAATTTTAGGGATATAAAACCGTATAGCAAAAATATAAGGGACGCAGGAGGAAATGTCATTATAGAAATGTAGAGAAAGTGGGTAGATGGCAAGAATATATAGGGAATTTATATGCAGGAGAAGAACTAACTGCATTAGAAAAGGAATCAGACATTGAAAATGATGACTTGGGATATCCTATACTTAGAGATGTATTTGAATTAGCATTAAAGGGTCTGAAAAATGGTAAGGTGCCGGGTACAGATAATGTGCAAGTGGAGACTCTAAAAGCCGCTGGTCAAGCAGTAACAGAACATCTCTTCCAACTTGTAAGCTATATGTATGAAACAGGCGAGATACCCAAAGATTTCACACATAACATCATAGTAACCATACCAAAAAAGAAAGGCGCAGATAGATGTGAAAATTTTCGAACAATAAGCTTGACAGCACACGTATCAAAAATATTAACTAAATAATAAAATAATGGAAATTTTGAACGAACAAAGTACAATGCAATATCATAGATAGAAATGTTAAGAAGTAAAAGACCTAATTGACTATCCCGAGGGACCCCAGAAGTAACATTGATTATGTTAGAGTCAGAACTCAACAATATAAGTAATTGTGAGCTGTTCCTAAGGTAATTGTTTAGAAGAGACAGTATATTCCCACAAATTCTTATGGCAAATAGTTTAGTGGATAATATTAAGTGGTTAACATTATCAAAGCAATTGGAGCATTCAGTATACACTATCGACCTGATAGCCCATCCCCAAGGTATCTGAAATAAATTGTGTTATTATAGCAAAGTTAGTAATTGTGGACCTTCTCCTTGAGAAGCCTTGCTTTTCAGTTATTATTATCTTATTAATATGTGGTGAGATATCATCAACAATCAAACCTTTAAATAATTTTGGAATTGATCTTAGGATACTGATTGGTGGATAATTAGATACATCAGATTTATTATTCGTTTTAAAGATAAGAGTAACAAAACTCTTTCCACTTAGCAGGAGACAAACCAATATTGATGCACGTATTAAATAGAATCAGTAACGGGTATGCTAACGGCAGTGATTAATTGTTCAAAAATATCGGGGAACCCATTTGGACCAGGGCCATTACTATCCTCCAATTCATTAAGTTTTATAATAATATCATCTAGTTTTATAACAAGGTGGTTAATATCAACAGTGTTATAATATAGAAATTGATGCAGGTCCATTATATCCTTATCCGAGTATACTACAGAAAAATGCTCAGCAAAAAAAATTCATTATGAAATTGCCTACAGTAGCCCTAGTTTCATTTAAAAACATTTCCGATGGAATTTTATTATTTCTTCTTTTAGAATTAACAACACTCCAGAAGCCTTTTAAAATATTTTTCAGTGATGATTCAGTTTTATAGATAGTTGTTATAACATACACTAGACTACCTTTTACAGCTTGAACATAAATTGCAGAAAATAACATAGTCACCAAGTAGTTTTGAACTTTTGTACATTTTGTGAGCAGCTATCTTTTCTTTTATCAAATTTTAAGCTCTTTATTAAACGAAGGAGGGGAGCTATACCTATTAAATACCTTTTTAAAAGGAACGTACGTTTGCAGTACAAAATGCTTCATAGAAAATTTGTACAGCTGGTTCCATATCAGAAATGGACAGTAATACCGCCCAATTAATATTTGAGAAATAGTTGTTAAGACTATAATAATCTATTTGGGAAAAATTATAGGAATAGTGCTCAATAACCAAACTGTACATTTTGCGGCAGATATCAACCGAGATAATAAGGGGCAAGTGATAACTTTACGAACATTATATCAACAAGGAGCCGTATGACTTTTTCAAAATATTTGTTACCCATGAAATACTTCACTATATGATGGAGACGGCGAATACGTATGCTGAGCAAACTTTATACAATAAGGAAACCAAAGGCCATGTGAAAGGTTGGATACCTACTAATAACATAGAAATGGAGAATTTTCTAGGCATTATTGTGTGGATGTAACTAATGCAATTGCCACGTCTAAAGGCTTATTGGAGTATTGATATTCTATATTTCAATAAAATGAAAAATATCATACCAAGAAATCGATTTGAAGAACTATTGCAGATGTGGCATTTCAATAATAACGAAAATACAAATTTTCTGATGATAGACTTCGAAAGTTTACAACTTTGATTAAAAAAATACCAGAAAGATTTCAGGAAGTTCTTATGCCGTACGCCTGTATAGGCATTGACGAAATGTTAGTACCATTTCGTGGGGGGATCTGAGGTTCAAATAGTCTATAAAAATAAGAAACTTAAATTTGACATAAAGATATACAAGTAATACACCACAGGTGGGTAAACATATGATTTTCAGGTGTAATGTGGAAAAGATAATCAACGATGGCAGTGCTTCTTCAAATGTTGTTATATAGCTACTAAAGAACCTTCTAGATTTTGGACGAATAGTCTGTACCAATAATTATTACACCAGGATTTACTCAACCAGAAAACTGCTCGAATGGTGTACACACATATAGGAACCATAAGAGCAAACATATTATAGTAAAAATGTCAGTTATAGTAAACTTTCAAAACCAGGCATGATTCAGCAGATGGCACAACATTGCCCATATTTGAATATAATAAAAGACAATGCAAATAATTAGAAATAAACCAAGCTTATCTTTGTGTAATAGTAGTAGTATACGAAAGATCTATGCTGACGTCTAAATTGTTCAACTGTTATGTCCATGTGCTTGTTTTTTTTCAAATAGTTGCAGTAAAGTGGAACCTACAATATTATGGAACAGACGATTTTTAAGGTAATTAAAGAAAGGTAAGGATTTTTTCACGGGTAATCTTCACTGTGTCTTACATACTAAATCATGCACGTCGATACGGTGCAATAGTTGACGATAAAGTGGTTGCTAAATCACACCTTTCTCATGAACTTGTCGTTGCCCTTACCAAACGTTGAATATTTTCATTGGTTAACGGTATAACCACACATTCCTTTGGACATTAGAAAATGCATGTTTAACGGAATACATACGATAAAATTGTAGGTTATTTCTTCACAATATGTCAGCAGTAGAAACCAAAATTTTATGATTGTAACCTTATTTATACATTCAATAATAATGATAGAAAATAAAGCTTTTTCTTTTGGATTAAAAAACATTCCTAAACCTAATATTAAAAAAAACTTTGTGCAGCCAAAAGGCATCAAAAATAAAAAAAGAAAATTTTTTTTGTACTGCACAGAAAACCTGAATTAAACAATGTCTGTAGGTACCACCTGGTTTGAAATCGTAGCAATTCTTGTGATACCAGGAAACGAAAATAAGTAACCACCCGAGCATGCAAGAGTCTTACTTGCCACCACTCTGACTGCACAAAATTAGCTGAGAGAATGAGACTTAAACATTTAAAAACTAACACTTAAATTCAATATAAAATCAAATAGACAGTTTCTATCATTGCATGTTTATGCATAGACATTTTCATTAATACCTTCAGGGTTTCCTATTAAGTTAAACACATTACTTACGGCCTTTTAATAAGATAACGACAAAATACGTTGCAACAGTAAAAAAGTTAAGTTAACAAATTCGCCAATACTACTGTATTAACGATACATAATTTCTTAATTCTCTTCTACCAAATATAAAATTAAAAACGGGTTAGTTCTTTTCTTTTACAATAAATCCTATCTGTGGTCATAAATGCCAAAGGTTTAGAACATCAAATGGATAAGTTCTCAAAAGCATTTTCCAAACAGAAAGATATAAATAATTTATTTGCGTTGGTAAGATAAGGTAACATCGCGAACATAATTCTATGGAGAAAGATAGATGCCTAACCATTTATAGTTTAAGTATTGTTTAGATAAAATAAAATCTCGAAAGACAGTTTTGATGAGAAAAGATAAGTAGCAAACCATTTATGGTTGGAGATATTAATTTGGTAAAATAAAATCTGTGAGATAATTTACAGAAAAAGATAACTAACTAACCACCTATGGTTCCGTATATTATTTAGAGAAGGTAAGATCTCCAAGATATTTTCTCAGAGAAAGATAAACACACAGCATTTATGATTTAACCTAGTAATAAGATAAGATAATGTCTCAAGAAAAAAATTCAAAGAAAAGATAATGTAAAAATTATTTTAGTTGGGAGGCCCTACACTTGGCAAAGCGCACCGTCCCTCTTACAAATGTACATAACTGAAAGCGACTCCTAAGGGAGTAGAGTGATCCCATAGGATCCTAAAAGGGGATTTATTACTCATGCTCTTCAACTAAAGTTCTGTAAAGCAGTGGTACTCGTTCATAAGAACAGTATGAAGGACCATATAGAAATGGAAATGCAGAAAGGTTAGAGAGTAGAGAATGCCGTATTAAACAGATCGGTCTGAAGAACCACCTTCACGTACACAGATCACCTTCCTACTGAGCACATTCACTGCAATAAGAAAATCTAATTGATTTTATAAAACGACCAACTTAAATGTACCCACACAGTAATTTCAAAAAGAAAAGGTAGCTACTGCTACTAAAATAATTATGCTATAGACAGTTGATTGAAGATAGAAGTAGATAAAGGTTTCAATACACCAAAACAATAAGGAATAACGTTGAAACGACAAAGGCGGCAGCCTCTCATCAGTATGTTCAGGAAAAACAAAAATAAATGTTTCAATGTCCCTATAGTATAAAACAGTTGGTATTGGAATTTCTAACAAATGATTGAAATATTTGCGAAAGAAAATGCACTGAATAGAAATTTCTTGTAGTCGCAACCGTGAAAATTGACTTTTTTGCGATCCTATGGATATATCGTGAGAATAAAGCAGCAATCTTATATCAGCTAATATAAATCGTAAAGATTCACAACTTACATAAATTGGAAGAGCACTAAAAAAATCGATGTGTGGTTTGCTATGTCAACAATAAAGAACAGTTTGAAAGAAATGTAGTTCAAAATAAATCAACCAGAAGCACCTGCTTCTGGTGGTGCTGTCCAAGTTGTGATAAGAATTATTGTGTTCCATTTTTTTCCCATTCATAATGCAAAAAAAGATGTAAAATTAACATCGCTCAGGTATTATTCTATTTTTATTTTCAAATTATACTTACTTTTACTGTCAAAAGTAAATAATTATTTTCTAATTTAGTATGTTGAAGTTTTTCGTAAATCATTATTAAAATACACTGTAATTAGGAAATATGTAGAAATATTCATGACCAGGTAATATAAATTGTTTGTACAGGCAGTGGATTTTGTACACCTATCTATTTAACATTGTAGTGAGGAACATAGTAAAGTCAAGGCCATCTTATAGAATTATGAGCTGAGGAATCCATAATGTCATGCTGGTCAAAGTAGAGCAACCAGTGAGGCATTAAGGCATGCTGAACGTGTTAATTATAAGCATCTACACTTCATTAAAAGATTGTATGTTATTTACAAATATAAACACTTAAGAAATTGTGACATTAAAAATATTACAATTTAATAATTTTATGTACACGAATGATAAGAGTCCTAAAAATATAACCGTCTTTCTGGCTTACAATGCAACAGAGTCCATGTGTTGTAAATTAAAGAGGCACACCAAATGAGCACATAGTTTGTATTATGTATTAAGTAAATTTCATACAGTACGTGACTACCAAAGTTAGGAGAGGGGAATTTTTTCATGGTTTGTGCTATATCCATATCAGTATGTAAACAGATTACATTAATGTTTATATTTATTTTGTATAGTAAAAATTAGACAAAAATTATAATATAAAATTTTTGATTAGTACAGTTGCTTTTTATATTACTTTTTTTTTCATTCTCACCTTTAACCGGCTTAGTTTTGTGTTACACATTCGAAAACCGTCTTTGAATCTATGAAGAATTCTTAATCCTTAAGTATACAATGTAGCTGTAAATTTGATCATGCCAAATAAAGCTAGTGATATTGCATATTTGTTATTCGACTTCAAACGTACCATTTCTTACAATTTTGTATAATTCTTATTTCTAAAATAAAATTAGTTTACTAAGATATAAAAAATACTTTCTAGGTTGTAACTTTTAGATCTTTCCTGACTGCCGTGATATAGAGTTACGGTGTTAGTCTTTGATATCCCCTAGAATAATTTCATATTGCAGTACCAAGTTTTATAATTTTTTATTTATTAGTAATTACAAAAATAATTGTTTGTATATAACATGAGATCGGTTACCCTTGGCCATGAGTGGGAATCAAGATTCGATTCTTATATTGTATTCTTATCACTGTAAATATGTAAACTAATTTTTATACTTGCTAATGCTTTTGCAGCAAGTGCGGAGCATTGTTTCTTGGGAGCTAGCCCAGTTGTGTTATTACCGGAACTATTTTTTGTTTATTGGCTTTATTTTAGATTTTTGTTTATTTTAAGATATGCCTTCGACTTAATATTATTCCCGAACTCTAAATCAATAAATACATTTAGCATTTACTACTGTCGATTGGTATCATGACATTACTATTTGGTAGCTTGAACTCGGTATTTGTAATGCAATGTTTTTATCTTTCTTTTAATAACCTTTTTGTACTTGTGGATGGCGTATTTTGCAATGTTAGATTAACATGCTGTGATCCTGTAAATGGCATATTTTTATTCTCAATGCAACCTTTATTTAGAAATAGTTTTACTTTTGTTGGCCAGCAAGGTAGTATTCACTCGAGAAACCTTTCGACAAGGGTTAGATTTATTCATTGGTATCTTATTTACAGGGATGGGATCGAAAATACATTTTTGTAAAAATATGTTTATCATAAATTGTATTCGTACTTCAATTGTTCAACATGGAAAACAAAAAAATATTTGGAAATAATACCGATTTTTTATATTTTTATATATTTTTCTTTCTCCTAGCTTGTATGTATTATTTTTAAACTTAATATGTAAATTATTTTATAGGTACATGAACCGCAAACACAAATATCTACACAATTGCAAGCGTGTACAATTGCATATGTAGACTAGATAGTTCTAGTTAGCCAATAGAAATGGCCATGCTTGTCCAGTTAGCGTTCGTAGTATTAGATTTGTTAATGCTTGCTGCTAAGAAAATGTGGTGTATTTAGTAATATACTTGTGCTACGCCTTGCTCATTGTATTGTTTGCAAGAATTATTTTAGACATTTCGCATACCACTTTTAAAGTTCCAGAGAAGAAGCTAGCAGGACTTTGCTGTTAAAACTAAGAACGCTGTCTGGATAATGATTTCAGAATAGGGACTAAAATTTAAATAATCATAAGTAATATATAATCGCGTATTAATTGGTATTTATTTAGCTAGTATTTATGGTATATATTTTGTAACTTCAGACAGCGGAAACAGTAGAAAACGTGTATCACCAAGTAGCAACATACAACGCTCACAAGAGGTGGTTCCTGTACAGACTCGTGATACTAATCAACGAGCTTCTAGTTTGAACTCCATCTCTAGTTCAGAAGGATCATCGTAAGTATTCATATGTGTGGCTCTTGAGTGTACGTGGAAAATAATTGCTGTTGGCTGTTTGTAGCATGTATGTGTCATTAGTTGCATTTGTTTTTATTGCAAGCTCCTGGCACTATTTTTCATGGTACTATTTGTTTATTTATTAAAATTGTCATGTACGCATATTTTATGTATATGACTTGGAAACAAATCCGACTGCATGTCAAACTTAACAACTGTATTCATTTAATTTGTAAATATCGCACCATTTTGAAAATGATTATCATTAACAGCGCTGGAGATTTTAAGTGAAGATTTCTCAGCATGTATCATGAATATATTCCTTAAGTTCGATATTTCAATAATTTCCACCAGAAATGTAGAGCTCCAGTCATTAAAAATGAAATATCTAAATCTATAGTTATTGATTGGAAAAAATTAGAATTGATATTTTAAATAGTTGTGATAGTTTTTACTGTTTTGTTTATTTGTAACTTATAGTTGGTTTGCTGACTTTACAGGTATGCAGATCCTTCTTACATTATAATTAATAGAAATAAGTACGTACTATTGAGAATTCTAGCAGAAATAAAGTTTCCTGATACAAAGTTTATGAAATTTGGACTCTTCAAATCCACTGAAGAGACAATTTCCATTTCACTAGATAGTATTATCAGCTTATCCTTTAGTTTTTAAATGTTTTTCACAAATCCACAATCTTCTATTAACTTTTCTTCTATAAAATCTATAAACTTTGAAGTCGTGATTAACTTTTTCCAAACTTTAAGGAGTTCATTCTTTTCCTTCACAGAATATGAATTTCCTATTAACTTTTCTTTTGCGGATTTTGAGTTTCTTATACAAATCTTGAGTTTTCTATTAACTTATCTTTCAATTTTGCATTAATTTTTCTAGAGCTATTTTTGATATTATAGAATTTGCTGTTTCCAGACATCTGGAATTTCTCTCCTATACAGTTTTAAAAAATATTGCATTCACTTCCAATTTTAAATTTTACGAAACTGCAATAGGTATTCAAAAACAAAAATATTGATACAATTATCGGTTTTTCCTTAATTCAATAGAATACTTGACCCACCTACTACAGTTGAAAATAAATCTTATACTGATAAAGTAGAGTTTTTAATATTGGTTAACTCAATTTACAATTAGTCTATTTTCTGCACTTGAGTTAGTTTTACAATAAAATTCCACTATATAAAGTTACATAAACACACTATGTTAATTGGTATCACAAAACTCACTTTAAATTTTAATTTATGGTAATTTATGTCAGCACCAGTCTATGAAATAGGGGCAGTAGGGAAAGCAGACGGAAAGAGATAGAAGTCTTCTGGAATGTTGTGCTTCAGATTTATAAGGTTGATAGCATGGACAGACAAGGTTAATAACAAATAGGTTATAGAAATAGTAGAGGAATAAAGATATCTGTGGAAAACAAAAAAAAATGGAGATATAGAATGGTAGGATATGTTCTAAGGCATTTTTGGGGAATAGTATGGAATATATTACAAGCAGAGATAGGAAAAAAGAAGTAGAGGTAGATCGAGATCAGACTTTTTCATGCAGATAGTAATAGATGCAGACTATGCAAATTTCAGGGAAATGTGTGGGTTAGTTCAGAATAGGAAACAATGAGGATACGTGTCTAACCAGTTCCAGGACTGAAGACCTAATGATGATGAGTAATTTATGTATACAATTGTTCACTCATTTATTTCTACACAATTTGTGATACCTTTAATAATCACAGACATGATTGTTTAACAACCGAAATGTTATTGCATCGTTCCATGACTGGCACCTTTAATATATTCTTAATAATTATTTTATTTATTAACTAGTGGGTAACTTAAATCATTGAAAAGTTATACAGGGTGTTTCACGACGAGAGGGAATAACTTCGTGTAATGATTCCCTGAGTAATTCTAAGACGAAATGATTCTCTACACTTTTGCTCAATTCTCAACCGTATGTGAGATATCGACCCTTAAAGTTGCCAACCCTACTGGGTAATACTAACATTACAATGAATGGACTAGTAGGTCACTTATCATTCTTAACTTTTAAAAAATTTAATAACTAACAAATTTCAACAAGTAAAACCATTTAAAATGACAATTACAACAAGCTAAGAACTGATAAAGCAACAAAATTACGGCTACAAATGTTCGACATGGTCTCCTTCCTGCTCCACACATAACCGAAGTCTTCTTCTCATTTGTCTGGGCCAGTTGTAGTTCTCCATATTTTCTTTCACAAGATTGAACGCATCGTTTATTCTAGCAATAAGTTCCTCCTTCGTTCTTGGCTTGTCGTGTTCATAAACCAGTGTCTTCATGTGTCCCCAAACAAAGAAATCCATTGGATTTAGATCGGGGGACCTGGGTGGCCATCGGACGGGTCCGTTCCTTCCAATCCACCGATTATCATAACAAACATTTAAATAGTCCGTCACAATTCCTCCGTAATGAGCTGGTGCCCGTCCTGCATGTACCACATTCGTCTTCGTGTTTGTAAGGGTATATCTTCAAGTAAAATGGGCAGCTCCTCCTCCAAAACTGACGATACATGACACTATTTAAATTTCCTGGGAAAATAAATGGTCCGATCAACTTGCTTGCCATTACTCCAGCCCAAACGTTAACTGAGAAACGGTGTTGAAAATGATTCTCGATTATTGCGTGGGGATTTTCATCAGCCCAGACGTGTTGATTATGAGTGTTATTGATTCCGTCTCTAGTGAAAGTGGCCTCGTCGCAAAACAGAGTTAGGTCTATGAGTTCCAAATTATCTTCCATCCACTCACAGAACGTTACTCTAGTTGGAAAGTCGGTTGGGAGGAGATTTTGAACTTTAAGAAGATGATAAGGGTGCAATCCATTTTCACGTAATGTCCTCCACGCGCTTGTTACGCTTTGTCCTGTTCTTGCTTTTATTTTTCTTAAACTCGTGCGAGGATCTTCATTGACTTCCCGTAAAACAACTTCTGCTGCGTTCCTGCGAGGCGTTTCTCTCTCGTAAGCGAGTTTAGGAAAGGCTCCTGTTTCCCTCAAGGATCCAAATAGTCTCGTGAAGGTTTTCCGATTGGGCTTTCTTCGATTTGGAAATTTGGCTTGATATGTCTCGGCTGCTAAAACAGAGTTTCCATTACAAAAACCATACATAAACACCATATCGGCGTATTCCGTGTTACTGAATAAAAGGGCATTTTGAAACTTTAAATAAAATCTTTCAAAAACGTTAAATTTCCAGCGTTTGGGCATTTTTGAAGTTTGTTTGACAGAAGTTTCCACAACTGCTAATTCAACTGAATTTGTAGTTATGGAAACTATCTGGAAGTCAAAGGAAACGAGACATTTTTCATACTGCAAGTGCATTTTTACCGAGAGGCTTCCCATGACACGACCCATGCGAATATGAACTTTAACTGCTCATAACTTTTTTATGGTTGTGAATTGAGCAAAAGTGTAGAGAGTCATTTCGTCTTAGAATTACTCAGAGAATCATTATCCGAAGTTATTCCCTCTCGTCGTGAAACAACTGCTAATTCAACTGAATTTGTAGTTATGGAAACTATCTGGAAGTCAAAGGAAACGAGACATTTTTCATACTGCAAGTGCATTTTTACCGAGAGGCTTCCCATGACACGACCCATGCGAATATGAACTTTAACTGCTCATAACTTTTTTATGGTTGTGAATTGAGCAAAAGTGTAGAGAGTCATTTCGTCTTAGAATTACTCAGAGAATCATTATCCGAAGTTATTCCCTCTCGTCGTGAAACACCCTGTATAATGTTCTTCAAGGTTAAAGCTGTTATACACATCAATAGCTGAATGACAATCAGTTATGTAGTTTCTCATATTAGAAACTGTATGTGTCCCACTTTAGCATTCATCTGACAACCTTTAATTTCTGTTGCTCGTCCCCAATAGTTGTTACAATAACTTATAAATTGTCTACAAATATTTTAGCATGGATTTTCCCATACCCGTATTATTTTGAAAATTGTAGACTCATGGGTAGGTTTCCTACTACATTATTACACTGTTTTTTATTTTGAGCTTACTTGATATTTAATATATTTGTGCTGCTCATTTAGACAAAATTTGAAAGATCGCTAAATTTGACTAATTGTACATTCTTTTTTAATAAGCATAATTAAATGGAATTGGATTAACATAGAGCTTTGTTCTTATTTTGAGCATGAAGTCGTTTTTAAGAAATCTGTTATAAATGAACATAACATTTACATTGTACACGAAATTATAATTTGTGGACATATCTAGTGATTCTGAATTATCAGTTTACTTATTTTCCTGTTGAAAATAATCCAAATAAGATGTAAAAGGTTTTCCAAGCTGATAGGGTATAATTCCAAAAAGTATTATAATCATGTCAAACATGATCATTTTAATACTGATTACTGTGAGTAAAGTTGACATTTTGTTACTAGTAAAAAATCTGACTATTACTATGCAACACACTTTTAATTTTAAGCATAGAATTATTTTCTACACCTAAAAATCAAGTTTCAATGATTATTTCAACATTTGTCAATTCAGTGATTGTGATCAACTGTATAGCATGTAAATGCTGGCTGGGTCAGACTGTAATTTAACAACAAAAAACTGAAATTATGTTCTGAAAATGATCTCAGACAGATGACGTCCGTTTTCTGCAATGCACTGCTGTAGTCATTACTCAAAGTTCCACATCACCCTTTCACACAAGTCGATGTTAATTACACTAACTTCTGTAGTGATGGGTTCTTTCAACTTTTGCAAGTTGTGAGATTTATCCACGTATACTTTCACCTTAGATGTCCTTATAAAAATAATCACAAGCTTAGAAGTCTGAGTAACGAGGGGGGGGGGGGCATGGTACATCACCGAAATGGGAGATTACTTTTCCAGAAAAAATGTGGTGCAATCTTGTTGGAACCGAATATTTCTTGTATAGATTCTTCATCGTTGCAATTCTGGTATCGAAATTTTCAACAAGAGGACATATTGCTTGGAGTTTACAGTTACATACCCCTCTTGCATCTTTAAAAAATATGTTCTGACCACTCCAAGAAGGCTCGTGATATACCAAATAGTGACTTTCTCACTGTAAAGTACACGTTGATACAGTTCACAGGGGCTTTTTTACATAATACCGATAATTCTGTTTGTCAACAGAACCGCTCAAATGAAAATTAGCCTCAACGCACATAATTATGAATGGTTCATTTTCATCAGCAAAATCATCTGCATTTTGTCGAGGTACTGCTGGAGTTTTGTAAAATCTCTTTCATACAGTTGCTAGGACAAATATAAGTTTTTAGAGGTGAAAGTTAATGTCTTGGTGTAAAATTTTGCAATGTGTTCCATTACTCATTTGAAGTACTATAGCTCATTTTCTGACAGAGAGCAGTGGACTTTGAATTACTGCTTGTCTGCCCTTACTACGGAATCTGATATTCTTATACTTTGAGAACGATCTTGAGGTTTTGGATTAATTGCAGATGCCATCATTCTAAAATTCTGCACACATCTTTTTATTGTCATGTTTCGTAACTGAACCGTTCCTACCAATATTGAAGCATTGACGAAAGCGCCGCTACATGACTGTAACAAACTCATTCAATTTTAGATACTCCTCAACTGCTCTCTTGTCCAGATAACTAGTGTGACTAACGAACGGTAAGCACTCCTAAATCGAACAGTGTCAGTCACAACCTTGTATCTCCTCCCCTTCACATATACTACCCATTTCAAACATATCCGTCCATTTCACCCAACCTTGTATGATAAACATCAAAATACCACCTGCTAGAACATACAATGATATAGGAAATGCTTTCATAAAATATAAAAGCTTCAATGACTCTGTGACCCACAAATGTTGTATCTTTTTTTATGGTATATAACAACTAGTAAATAAAGAACTTAGCTCATCAAATGAAGTATAACTTCTAATTGATTTTAATAATACAATCCACTATTTTGTAATGCAGTAATACAAAGTATGAATAAAAAATGTGATCTAAGAAAAATGTTTTGGTCATCTTAGACACACAATAATTCAAAAAAGGAACGTGCACATTTTTTCATTCTTATTCCACTCTGACTGTATAACAGTATTCTATAATTGTATAATTTGTTATGGGTTTTTTGAAGCACTAAATTATTAAATTTGAAATTGTCCAAAAGGGGTGGGAATCCTATAACAAAATAAAGATGCACTGTCTCACTACAGTAATATTGGAGTGGGTCCCTGTAGCAATAAATAGAAGAAAATTGACCAAAATTGAATAATGATCAAAAATTTACATAGGTGTAATTTTAAGCTATGTTACTAACAATATTTACCAATTTGTCAAGTTTATAGGTGCCAACTTCGTTTAGTGAGTAAGATTACCTCTAGATGACTAGTAACCCAGGGGATTTTAATTACGGGTACTCCCTTGGTGAAATGAATTTCCTGTACGCTTGAACAAATAAAACAACAAATCTCAACATCTCAACTCTCCTTACTTAAATCTATTCTATAACAACATTATTTCAGCATTGCTGTGAACAAATATGCATATGACAATTTATATTTAAGTACATTAATATTCAGGTTAGTGGCCTAAAGATATTCCTGTGACAAAATATCTCAACATCTCAACTCTCCTTACTTAAATCTATTCTATAACAACATTATTTCAGCATTGCTGTGAACAAATATGCATATGACAATTTATATTTAAGTACATTAATATTCAGGTTAGTGGCCTAAAGATATTCCTGTGACAAAATACATATACATCAGTTGCAATTAACTTGCAATGTCCAGATCTTATACTTCTAATGATGTAACACTATACATTTAGCAATACTTTATTTAACAACCATCATACATAAATGCCACGAAAACAACATCTAATTCTACTAAACGTTGACTTACAATTGTGCCTTCATCAATTGACAGACCAAAAGTTCATGGAGTCAAGAGTAATTTGTTTAATGATTCGGGTATTTAATTTCAAATTGAATTTTCTGGGAAGCAAACTGTTCTAATGTCTGTTAATATTATAGGTTATGTTGAAAATCTGTGATCACCACGTGAACTGCCATATATTATCAAAGGAATTTTTGATGACAAGCCATTTTTTACTGTTTACCCAGACATTTGTTGGTGCCCATGACCTGTAAGTAATTAATTTGTGTTTTTTTCGCATTGGGTGTAATTGCTTGTCATTTACTTTCCATCTCCTTCATGTGTTTTTAAGAGAGGGGGATTATCTCATTGTCTGATCATTCCTACCATGTGAAATAGGCATGAACTATTATGACCCCTGTCATGCAAAAGTTGCGTGATTGTGGTCCACTTTGTATTTAATGCTGTACATAATTATCAGAACTTAATACCAGTAGATTTTGCTGCTAAACATCTGGGTTTTTGTCTACAAAGTATTATCATTACAGTATGTCTAGGGTTTCCTTATCTTGCAACTATTTAACATTGTATTTAATTTGTTTAATTACGAATGGGTAAAAGCTCTGTTATATCCAGAATAATTATGCTACAAAATATTCATATTAGTAGGTTCCTGGTTATTTACATTCATATTCCTTTAGTTATATTAATTTCCCTAATTGAAATGATAGTTTCCAAAGCCAAAAGAATTGAAATATCAATTACTATTAGCCATTCGTGAAATATATTGTACAGGGTGAATGAATAATAATTTTGTCTGTTTTAGATTAATTTTTCCGTTTTTTATTTTATTTTTATTTTATATAAAGCACAAGCGTTACAAATTAAATCATGAAAAACCTAGTAATTTTCTTTTTGTATTAATAAAGTTGTAAACACTTGCTTAAAAAAGCCATTCAAACGTATTAGTATATTTTTCTTAGGCCTTAGTCAAGTTTATATTCTGAAAAAGGTGTGTGAAGGTAAAATTGAGATACGAACACCATTATTGTGTTCTTTTGTGTCTAGCCTATATTAAATTTTGCATGTGCTGACCATGTAGGGAAAACTCTCAATATACAAGCAATGCGTTTAAAAGCAATGCAATAATAAAATATAAGCAACCCAATGAAGTAAACTAGTTGCCAAATTATGTGCATATTGTTATTAGTATTATTATTAAAAATGAGTTTCGAAGCAGAGGCTTAAACCCATAAAGCTTCAATTCAAAATGCAGTTTGCAAAGCGTTCATACACAAGTAAGTATTATAACTTATGGATCCAACAAGCTTAAAAATTTCAACATTAACCTAAGTTAAACTAAATTTGAAGAGTTTCACATTTGTTGTAAAAAATTGGTAAATACTAAAGTGGAATCATACCATTTTCAAATAATTTGACAATAGCATTTTTAAAGCTGCTGGTGGACGGTGCATCTGTAGCACATATGGACACATTGTCCCAATCCTTAAATACATGATTAGCTCAAAACAAACCATGATAGTTTGTTCTAAGCATTTTCTTTTTGAGCTTCAGTTTTTTGTCAACGTTAAGAGAGAACATTTATGAAATAACATCTAAAAGTTCATATCAGAGTACGATAGGTAACTATTAGATCGAGCTTCAATCCTGGTTTGGGCGTCAATTGCTACAGGTTAAAATAACCCTTAATCCTTACATAATAAATTTTGATTTAGGCATGCAAATTCCTATGCCAAGGTTATAACGTATGTTTACTTACACTTTCATTCTTCAGTGACGGAGTCAAATTCTCAAAGAATTGTGGTCCGGGTTCTCATCAGATTTTCGTCACATAGATCTTCCAATTGTAGTAGTGCTCTTAAAGGATAAGGTAAAGAGAGGTGAGGATGATAATTAGGTCACTACATCGAAAAACACTCAGTAAACCGCACTCTGAACAAAACAACCGCTCTAGTTGAGTTCCGGTACTGAAGTGAAACCTGGAATTCTCGGCAATAGTTGGAGGTACAATAAGGTTCCACATCATTTTCCCGAGCACAATATAATAATCCTCAAGACAAGCTTAGCATATTTACACTTATTAGAGTATCCTAAAATTATAATGTAACTAATAATTTATAACCTACTCAAGGCCAGATCCAAGAAACAAATGGAATTACTTTTACTGATAATTCAAAAATAACAAATGTTTTAAATATAGGAAAGTGGAAACTGATTATCCAATAAATAAAAAGTATGTTATGGGATAATTCACTTAACACGTAACGTAACAATGACCATGAGCTTTTCTAATGTTAAATGTGGGTAGTTTCATCATCACAACACCTTCTTTATAAGAAGGCCTTTGAGTTTCATATGCTAGCCATGTTGCTTTGCGTTTCACTTTTTCTAGTGAATTTGTGTCTCTAATTAAGTTGGGATACCACACTGGGCTGGCAAGTTCTAAAATTGTTCAAACATAGATGCAGATTGATGAATGTAGTGGGACATTGAAGTAGATATAGAAGTGTATCTGCTTTGCTACATATATATGTGGAGACCAGGTTAAGTTCGTAGCGATTGTAATACTTAAGTCGTAACAAGTAGTGATCTACATTAGGGATTGACTTGAAATAACGTAGTTAAATTTGGTATTGTTCTTCTTTAGGTGCATTTAAAAACATTCAATAGCAGTCATTGCTCCATTCGCATAACTTATGAAGGTATTATTGTAGAGCAGTCCTATGTTGAACTGTTGTGTACAATTTAGTGTCATCTGCATAAAATGACGTTTTACTGGATAAGATGTAAGTCAAATCAAGAATGTAGATTGTAAACAGTAATGACCCTAGCACTGACCCTTGGGGAACACCACTTAATACTGGTTTCGTGTCCTATAAATATTCACCAACATGGACACAGAATGAGCAAATACTAAGAAAGTGTTTTTATTATTTTTTTAGGGTTTCCCCTTCTGCCAACGTATTCAAGTTCGCTTAATAGAGCACTGTACCACCAAATGCGCATGGTAAGTCTATGTACATGACATCTGCTGGCATTGATGCATCTAATAATAGAGCTCAGTTGTAAACTCATTCTAATAGATTTGTCATTACAGATCTTCCTGGAATGAAACCATACTACTGCGTGGGTATGACTATTTCGGAAAGCAGGAGTGGTACCAATTTATCAACAATAATAGCTTCCGTAATTGTTACTATATGGATGTCAGACTTTTAGGGTGATAATTGTTAGAATCTATCTGTTTTTGAAAATTGGAGTAACAATCGCTTCTTTTCATATATGTCAAGTATTGTACATTGTGCAGGTTTAGAGTATGCACAATGTTGTATTTGTATCTCTTTCACTGTGCTTATGCAGGGTAGGTTGCAAATTGTCCAAGAATGAACTTTATGTAATGAACATTTTGAGAAAACAATAGAAAAAGGAGAAACCTTGTATATAGAATTTGTATATCTGGAAAAGCTTTCAACAATGTAAAATGTGAAAAAATGTGCAAAATACTAAAAAGGATAGGAATTAGTTATATGGAAAGATGGATAGTACATAGCTTATACAAAGAGCAAACGGTGGTAATAGAATTCTTCTTAATCTTCTTTGGGAATTAAACCACTCTTAGTTTTTAAAATCATCTTTATTTACGTTTCAATCCATGACCTAGGATCATTGTTAAAATAATTATTATTTTGACAACGATCCTAGGTCATGAATCGAAACGTAAATAAAGATGATTTTAAAAACTATGAGTGGTTTAATTCCCAAAGAAGATTAAGAAGAATGCTAAACAAACCACAACAAACATACAGGGAGTGGTAATAGAGTTATAGCAGGAACATAGAGAAGTAAATATTAGGAAAAAGGTGAGAAGGGATGTGAGCTATATCTTTTAATTTTTAACTTGTATATCAAAAGGCAATGAATACTGTCAAATGCAGAAAAACATTTGGAATTGTGATGCAGGCACAAACGATTAATATGCTTAGATTTACAAATGAAATAGCAGTATTAGCATCTATTAAGGAAGTGTTAGAAGCAGCTCTTAATGAAATGGAAACATTGTTAACAGAAAAATACAGTATGGAAATTAACAAAATAAAACTTAAGTACTAGTATGTAAAGGAGGAGAAAATAAGGCAAAACCAGAATACAAATAGGAAACTAGAACTTACAAGTGGTTAAGGATTTCTGCTACCTAGGAAGCCAAATAACGCAAAATGGGAAGTACAAAAGATATAAATCAAGATTAGCACAAGGCCCTGTTGCATTTAACAAGAAAAAGCCACTACTATGTTTGAAGACAACAAACATAGAAACAAGGAAAAGATTGCTGAAAGCATACGTGTGGAGTAGAGCACTGGATGGCTTTGGAACGTGGACAATAGGAGAAGCAAACAGGAAAAAGATGTAAGCTTTTAAAATGTGATGCTACAGACGTATGATCAAGATATCATGGACAAACAAAGTTAAGAACAGTAAGGTACTAAAAATGGTAGGGGATATATCACTTAGAAATGCATTCACCAAAAGTGTAACTTTGGATATAATAGTATTTGCATATCTGCTAAATAACTAGATACTGGCTTTTGGCAACTAACCTTTATATTTTTAGCCAAAATATGTAAATATTGGAAAGAATAAATATACACTGATGAGTATAGAGTATAGAGCTCTGCAGTTCAGAGAACATTTGAAATTATGCATTTCAAATGAAACGGAACACTTTCGGTACAAAAAACCAGGAAGCGTGACGATTATTGAGGTATAAATTTCCCCAATATCCATTTTTAAAGCTAACTCAAGTATTGAGTATATAGGATTTAATAAATGTAAACAATTGTTTCAATTTTAAATTTGCTTCCACAAATTTGGTAGATTTATCTAAGTAGAGTGTAAAAGGTTCAACCATTAGATAAACACATTTGCAAAATTAAACTAAAAAGTTCAATAGAAAGATTAGTAACCAATTCAACATGTATTAATATAAAAACGTAAAAATTTAACACTTTTTGCTTTAACTAGTTGTATACCAACAAAATCAGCACGAGCAAGTGGAAAACCTAAAGTAATTCTATTATGCAGTAAAATTCATATTGCGAGAATTACGTGATTAAGATATTACATACCTGGCCCTCACTTAATTAAATATTGGGGTTTGAATAATGCAAATTTCTATATACAGAGTTTAAAGTTATAACACCTACGATTCAGTTCTCGTCGACGAGCTCCTTTTATGTTTTTCA
This sequence comes from Platerodrilus igneus, assembly GCA_036346225.1. NCBI lineage: Eukaryota > Metazoa > Arthropoda > Insecta > Coleoptera > Lycidae > Platerodrilus > Platerodrilus igneus. Next base: position 1,229,260 of record JARFIW010000565.1, read on the forward strand.
GTAGTTTGGTCTTCTTCAGATTTTTGATGTGGTGCTGGCCTATAGTAGCTGTAGCACCCTAAGGGAACTGTATAAAAAGGCAAAGGACAAGAAACTAGAGTACTACATTGACATACGGTGATACACCCCGAACTACGCGATTACTTCTCCAAACTCCGGTACTAAGTATCTACATAATTCCCGGCAAAAATAGTTTGAGGTACAATAAAAGTTTCACATCATTTCCCCAAGAGCAATAAAAGATATCTGTGATGGTTGTAGTATACACAGACTCGATTCAGGAAACAAGGGGAATTACTTTACTTTTAAACTAAATACAGAAAATTTAATGATTATAAGAAATGGAAATTGGTGGTTATCCAATCATTGAAAAAGGCACATTATAGGTCAATTCATTTAACATTTAACAAAGAGCATATCAAAAATATAATTGTTTACAACTTTCTTCTATCTACAAATATCAAAACTGCAATATTACTCAAATTCTACAATTCTATCCAATCATCATATAATTTATATGAAAAAATCTCTTAACTTATTTTATTCTACCATAGTTCTACTAAGTTATTCTATAGTCGGATATTTCTAAAAGTTTTCCAAGCTGCCACCACCGGTCACCCACCCAATATTCTCAATTCAACATTTTCAAATAACGAATTTCTCGCAGATATAGTTATTGAGACTTAATTTTTGAAACTAAGGGTGTTTTTATTCCATGAAACTTGCAATATAACTTTTGTACTACCTTACTGGACACCTATGTCATTTGTCAATATTAGATCTTGTTGATTCTACGTTGAATCGAGATATGCTTGAGATTGAATTTGTTATGGATAAAAATGACAGTACGTTAAGAATTTTGAATTACCCAGAAGGAATGGAAACCCTGCAACAATTTTATAGATGCACCAGCTAACTTTCAGTGCCCATGATAAACATGAAAGGAAATATAATAAAATCTGAAAGGTGAAATGGTTGAAATATAATGCTAATTTACAAATACTACTTACCTTGAAAGGCTTTAATAATTGTCCAAAATTAATTGTGTCAAACCGTCTTGACGCAACAATTTCGTTGATATTTTCACTATCTATAAGACGGTTATTTTGGATAGGCCTCCTTTGTCAGTTTTCCTAAATCTCGTTTCCTCATCTTGTACCTTTCATAATCACACCTTAAAAACAACATCTTGACTTCCTATGAAATTACAGAAATTCTCAAAATAACGACCTCTCTCAAATATGACATCATCTTACCTCTGTTAAAATTAACTCAAAATAAAGTTCTATCTAAGTTTAAACTCTAACAATAATTCTTGATAATATAATTGCACGTACTTTAACCTTAAAGAAAACAAATCAGGTATAACCTCCACTGACCCGGTATTACTAACAGAATACCCAACAAAACGTTCATCTGGAAGAAATACTACTACTATTCCATTGTATTGGAGTCATAAATTGCCTTATACGACATTTTAAAATCCCATTTACTTAAAAATTCTCTTAACAATCATACTTAGGAATTAGCACAATACCAACTTCCATTTCATAGTTCATGAAATTCATGAAATCACATAAAGAAATTTACCAGCAATATATTTAAACAACGGAATGTTACAACAACAATAATGACAATCAGATTATTAAACTATGCAGTTCTCATTTAATATTGCTGTGCATAAAATGTGAAATTAATTTACATTAGACAGAAGATAGTCAAAATTAAATTCCTTGCCTTTAAAGAAGACGATCTTGTAATATTAGGACATGTAAACATATACAATTTATTTAAATTAGAAAAATAAATAAAGGTAGGAGATGACATGTGCTACCACTTGGGATGCTAAATTTGTTACATGCATTTTCTGTATTACGACAATATGTCCAGCATGCCTATTATGCTTCATTTAGTACAATGCACACACAATTCCTAAAGGCACTCGGTTCATTATATTTATTGTAGTAATAAGTTTTATTAGTTTGTGTGTTTATTCAGTCTTGGATATGAAATGCACATGTCTTGCTATTTAGTACTTTGGTTCCTTGGCCTAGTTGGAGCATTGTTATTATGTATTTTTAATACAAAAATACATTTGCAATAATTAATTGTACCTTATATAACAATTTAGTATAGAAAAATTAACTGTAAGCATAGCACTATAAATTTTTGCAACCTATTAAAATGAAGTTTTTAAATGTTTCTTTTTTTTACATAACTTACAAATGGATAAACCGATCATTGTTGCATAACACCACTCTCGAATAGTGCAAATAAGAAGTGAATAAAAAATTGTTATTGTAATAGGGGTTTTCATTTTCCACATGTGACAAACTAAATTCCAACAACATCTTAATTGTTTATTGCAATTAATGAATGAACGAGTTGCAAAGCTTTGCTTGCCGTGATAATAACAATATCATTGTAAATAAATGTCTCGCACAAGAACAATTCCATTAAAAAATTTGCTTGTGAGCAAACCTCGTTAACTACAGCCGGAAATTATATTAATTCAAGGCATGGTTTTATCAAAACAGTAGAACCGGAAACAAAGTTCGATTGAACAAAATTATATTTGTTGTGAATAGGATGTTCCTATATAATTTCCAAAATGATATTCCTTAGTTTCTAATTTTAAACTTGTCCTCCAATTCTTATACCACATGAATTGATGTTAAGTACTTGAATTAATTTGACTCAACCAAGGACGAAGTGAAGTAGCAGTTAATTAGTGTATCGGCTGGCTTTCAGTGATGCCTGATGGGTTTTATAATAGCAAATAACTTTTAGAGATATACAAATTCCAATACGTTTACTAAATACTTTTACACACACCCTAAAGGGTCTTTAAACTCTTTTTGTCTAATAAGCCTTAGAGTACCAATTCATCAGAAAAGAATTAACACAGATGAAACCTCCCTGAAAGATGGGTGTTCAGAGAAATGGTTAGCGGTTTCCACTTCTGTTGGAGGTTAATGGGGTTTCTATTTACACCTTTCTTAACTCCTTCTACTAGTCTACTATAAACACAAATAAAAAACACTACGTTTTGTACACCTAACCTATATTATCAAACATGATATTCAAGACAGTAAATATCAACAACAAAAACAAACAAGGATTATATTCCACTCTAATTTGACCAAATCTGTGTTTAGCTATGAAACAACACAACTACGTCAAAATTTAAACAATGTAATTTATACTGACTAACTTCCTTCTAAAATAACGAGCTTTTATGTGTACAAGTTCAATGCAAAAAAGTGTCCACCAACATTAATAGTTCTTTGTAAGAATAAGCTCCACACAGGTATGAATATTAACAATCAATTTTAATTCTTAAACACCACAAACAGCATGTAATGGTTATAGTTCAATTTAACTTACAGTTGTTTTTGTTTCATTTCATCAAAACCCCATCTGCTTTAACGGGCACAACCCCTCACAGGTAAAATTCCAAACAGTTGTGGTTGATAAAAGCTTCCCAACATTGGTCACTTTCCCTATTAGACCAGTATCAAATGTTCATATTAGTCGTGCTTGAGGACCTGTTCTATCACTGACAGTCTGTTCGGTACCTGTTGCTCATGCCGCAATAGAGTATTGAGAGATTACTGGCAGATGTCTGACAGTCTGATTGGAACCGATCCCATCTTTCTAATATCTCATGGTTTTATAAGTTACAGCATCCTAGGGTAGTTATTCAATTTCCTTGTCCTTACAGAGTGGTGCGTTTAAACTATCCTAAGATTGAGGTCAATATCGTTCTCTTCGTGTAATGGTCATATGTTCTCGCACTTTTCATTTAATACTGAAAGTTGTCATTTGAAGTTTACAACGCATTAATTTTTATGACTGTAATTTATGAGTCTGTGGTTGTAAGATGCGTCAGTTCAATTCCATGATTCAATGGTTAGTTTTTGAACTCATGTGGATGTGGACAAATAAATTTTTCTAGGCCTGATGATTTACTGAGTATCTATCTGAATTTTTCTAAATTTAATACAAAGAAGGTAAAATACTGAAAGTTATTAATGTTTGAATTTAATATTTTTGATACTTTTCTGTTTATTTCTGAAACCTAATTTAATATTACATTGAAATAACCACGTTATTAATGTAAACTACCAAACTTTCTATAAAATTTTCAGGGTGCTCCCTTGCTAAAAGCTCATATAACTAACTAAAATAGATTTTTTCTATTAACTAATATTAGATTATAGTAATGTACTCATATTACAAGTCTACAATAAAGTTCTAGGAAATTAACTGAGTTTTCTGAAAATTGTCCATAATTACATAATTCGTAATTTGTTCAGACTCTGAGCTTATGGATGTAAGTTGTTTCTTTTATTCATTACTAAGACAATAAGCAATATTTTTATTTTTGTATATCTTATTCTACTTACCTACCCCTTTCATAACCAAAAGTTATGGTAGTAACTAAAACATATATTACTGTAATTAATTAAGGCAAAAAAATCCTTTTTCGTATGCAAGATGAAGTATCTTCATACAATTTCACACAATTGAATAATAGTAATGCTAAATTGAAAATTTTAAAAATAAGTTGAAATTATGTTACTTTTATAATTTTTGTAGAATAGAAAAACACAATTTTTTTCTTAAAATTTAGGTACTTATGAGGAGAAATTTACAGATGACGATTTGATAAGAAAGCAGCATAATTTAGGTTTGTAGTATTTATTTCAGAACATCAACACTTTAATTAGCTGAATACACTTATATCAATGATGCTTTATCACCAGTAGACAGTCTTGTAGATGAAGTTGTCAAGGTCAAAGCAAAATCATTTACTGTATTATTTCCTTATCATCTGAATGAAACTAGCTACGGAATCAATTTTTAAGACTTGAAAACTATAAAAAGCTGAAAACAAGAAGAAATTTTGGTTGACATAAACATTGTGCAATCATATGTAAAAGCTAAGGAGTACAAAACAATTGCACAACATGCAGACACCTATTGATTGAAGACTATACGTACTAAATTTACTGCAAAATGTGGTAAATGACAGTAACAATATTAGAATGATGATGGTATACATATGTTGAGTACATTTATATAAAATGTGGAAAATATTCATCTGATATTCTTCTACTGATAGACCTAGATGAATTTTAAATAAATATGTCAACATGCTTTAACTTATACCACAAAAGTCTGAAAATTTTTCTTGAGAATCATTTGTAATTTGCATGTATATAATTGTATTAAAAATGTATAAGTGATTTGCCCAGTTTGGAATAGTTTATAAGCAAATAGGAAATCACTCTCTAAAGTGGTGCTGGTTGTATTATTCATGAACGCAATCGTCACTAGGAGATCGACCGCATTTTTGCAGATGACAATTGGTGGTTGCCAACAACAGCAGACCTGAAAAGCTGTATTTCAAATACTGTACTACAATTTTTGTGATAGACCATAAATTCGAAATAAAGATCAGCATTTGGTTGAAACAAGTGAAAAAATTGAAGAAGTTTAAACCGTGCATACAAAAAAATTCAAAACACTAAACAAACGCATCAATTTCATCAAAGCGTTTTGAAAACAGAGCATGGTAGTTATAAAATATTTCTAAATCTTTTATTGATAGGTTAAAAATATGTAAGGATTTATTATAAGAACACTATATTAGTAGATATCACATGAAAGACTAAATCCTATTTTTTGCTTATATTAATTTATTAGGTTATTGCACAAACACGTTTTATAGCATGTGCTACCTTAAAAAGCATGATACACAAACACGGTCTTATAGCACGGATTGAATTGTACTTGTTTACTCACTTTTACACCAGTAGTTGTAGATCTAATATAACTTCTGTTTCTCTCTATGTACAACTCTGTGTTATATTCTGTCAAATTCAATACTTTAAATTTTCTGATAGATGTTTCCATGTTCGTTGGGAAGCTATCTTAATAGAACTAGTACTTTTATAATGATAGAGTTTTAAAGAGCTCCCAACTTACTTCTTCCATTAACTATTTAGAAATAATTTTTTAAATCAAAGTAGATGGTCACCTTCATTAAGAATTGCTGGAGAAAGTGGTCAGCTTGCAGAGTTTATCGATGGCTTAGGTCCAGGACAACTAGTTGGTCGACAAGTTTTAGGAGCTCCTGCATTAGGAGATATTCAGTTATCTCTGTGCTATCAAAAGGGGTTTCTGGAAGTTGAAGTAATACGAGCAAGAGGTCTTCAGGCAAGGCCAGGTTCTAAAGTTTTACCAGGTAGGAAAAGTACATAAGTACTATGTGATTAATGTTTTTTTTTCTGCAGCTCCTTATGTAAAAGTATATCTAGTAAATGGAAAAAAATGTATAGCAAAATCAAAAACTTCGACGGCACGTAGAACATTAGATCCACTATATCAACAACAATTAGCATTTAGAGAGAATTTCCAAGGCTGTATACTTCAGGTAAATGAACAAAAGTTATGGAACGTAAGTGTGTTGTAAAAATAGCAATTCTATATTAAAAAAAAATAAATGGATTTGTGTTCTGTCACTCATACTTGATATCTTTGTTATTGTTAACATGATTGATTGATGAGTTATATGTATTGTCTTAACTCTTATAAAATGACTATTTTTCAATTTATACCCTGAACATAGTAATTATTAATACGTTTGTATTATTGGGGTTTTATATAGTTAACACTAAACAATTATGACTAGTAGATGACCTTAAGTATGCAGCTGTTTTCATCATTCAACTCATTGTCAGTGTCATCATGAATTAACACTGTTTGGTTTTTATTCACATTGAAAATTGAAATTATGAATTTGTAACATGTATTAAAACAGATACTGTAATTTTTGAGGAAACTAGGGATAATCACACAAAATAGAAAACAAATTATTGGTATTAGCATAATAAGAAAGAGTTTTGTAATAATAAGGCAAGTTTATTACTGGATTACATCACTCTTCTAAATTCCTAGTTACTAGGTTATGTGTTTTTTAAATCTGTTAAGGTTACATTCAAACTGTTAGTTAATTAGAACTTTATTAAAGGCAAAATCATTACTACATAAACACATAAACACACACAAACAGATATTTAAACTTCGATTCAAACCATCCATGCTGTGTCAAAACAAGAAAGACCTAATCAAATGTACACTAATAAAAAACAAGTATCCTAAAAGAATAATAGAAAAAGAAATGAATAAAGTCCCAAAAAACAAAAAAGAAGAAAACAGAAACAATGATACGTATCAAAAAATGCTCTCCATACCATACATAAAAGAATTCTCCCAAAAAATCCAAAGAATAGGAAACAAATTTAAAATAAAAACAGTATTTAGAACCAACAATACACTAAGAACACAACTAACAAAAACAAAACCCAAAAAGGCAATACAAAGTTAAAAAAACTGCATCTACAAAATACCGTGCGAATGTAACAAGTTTTACATAGGGGAAAGTTCCAGACCATTTGAAGTTAGATTAAAAGAACATAAGTCATATATAAAAACATGCATGAGACTTCAGTCATAAAATAAAATGGGAGGACGCAAAAATTATTGACAAAAAGAAAACCACCAAAAACAAAAAATCAAAGAAGCTGCTTATATAACCCTACATAAAAATAACTGTGTAGCAAACGATTCTGTGACTTTTAGTAAACAATGGATTCCATTACTAAAAGAAATAACAAAAGAAATTACATATGAAAATCAAATGCTCCCAATATCACACACTTCTTTAATAACCATCCCCTCAACCTTATAAATGGAAACATGTTAAAAAATGTTCCAATTATGGAGTTATTGAATTTATATGAAATTTAACTATATAAAAATTAATCAGCTGATTTCACGTTAAGCGAAGCGTATTGGCTACCTTAAAAAGCTGCTCCCAGGGGGCAACACAAATTGAAAGTACTCATTCTTCTGCATTTTAAAATTTTCACCTAATATATTGAAATCAAAAATTAATAAATCAAAGTCACCTTCAATTTGTGTCATAAATGTCAAACTTGAAGTTTTTATTATTATTTTGACAACGATCCTAGGTCATGGATCGAAACGTAAATTAAGACAATTTTTAAAACTCTGAGTGGTTTAATACCCAAGAAGATTAAAAAAATACAAAACAAACCACAACAAACATACAGGGAGTATTTATATCAAAGTATATACCTGCTCCCAATGAAGCATTTATTTCACCAGGTATGAAGAAACTTCCATCAGCCAATGTTAAATCATCTGGAATGTTTAATTCGTTAACATTTGTGTATGCGGCGAAGAACAAATAATTTTCTTGAAAATGCCACAAACTGTAGAAACTTTTTGTCTTGGGTTTCTTAGACTGAATTTTTACCGTAATGACACGTGAAATAGGATCTTATATGGGTACTGAGCTTGTTATAGTAAAATATTGCAACATAACAAAAGGATGCTGGACTAATGCCTGATGAAGATTAGGGTGGGTAAGAACAAACTACCGGGGGTTGTGATTTGTTCCATTACAAAAATACATGTCTACTCAAATATGAAAGGTCAGCAATCGAACGTTTGGCGGTCTACTAAGCATATACAATATTAACAAGTCAGGTGATACACTCTATAGAGACTAATCGCATGCTTACTAGTATATAAAGTGATTTCTGGAGTTCTAGGTATCCAGCACTTGTAGTTACTGTTCTCTTAGGTGTGCCACAGTATATGGACCAAACAGAGAAAAAAGGTTTTTAACTATTTTATTTTGACACTTACAAGTATAAATCAAGAAAATATTATAGTTGAGGATAATAAGGGTGTCAGATGAGTTCACAATCTCTTTACTTTATAGTAAATTTACTAGACACATTTATAACACAAGACGCAATTGATAACTAACTAAAATCTATAGTATATAAAAGACAGAACAACAACTAATATAGAAGATATCATAAAATAGTAACGTGAATACAATTATATCTAGGGTTATCAGCATTATATATATATATATATATATATATATATATATATATATATATATCTAACACGGTAATTGTATGTGGTGTTTGTCCAGAAAGTCACAAAACTTAAATACTTCTGGTATTACTACCTCGTGGTCACCAGAGAAATTAAGTACTTCCACAGTGTATTGTGACCATAACTAACAAAGAACATGATACCAACGAATTACTCACGTGACTTTCGTATCTGTTAGTAGTACCCACATTGTAGCGGAATAACAACAACCAATGACAGTAACAAATTCCCCCCTAAGAAAATTAAACGATCAGGGTAGGAAATAAAATAATGAACAACAAGCTTAATGGCAGAGTAAACTGACACGGAATTTCTTTCAACCGAACTAGAAAACACAAGAACAACCAACAAAACAAACTCACCCGGTTAGAAAAATCAGCATACATAACTTCAAGTCAGTGTGAAAAAAATTGAAAGGAGCAGTAACTGGAGTAATAAGAGAAAAAGAACAAACAAAGGAAGAACTGGAAAGGAAGTTTATAGGGCAGATAATAATGAGGACAAAGGTGGTATGATGTCAACACTGCTTAAGCCATTCATAGACGAAAGTATCTAATAAGGAAACTTTTCTGTTTTCAAACTCAAGCAAAGGATTGGTTTCTCGTGGTGAAACTACAAAGAAAGAAAAATTGAATAAGAGACAAAACCTGCAGTAATATCCAAAATAAAACAAAATTGTCAAGCCTCTAGTATGCCATGGAAAAAGAGAGCTGGGACCAACCCGTACACTTCAATCTGTGGTAACAGGAAGTCGTCTCATATACAACAAACTAAGAAAATAATAGTTAATAGACCAATGAACATAACAAGAGGCCTCATTTTTATGTTCCTTATCCTTGTACTATACTATGGTGTCTGCCTCTGCAAAACTTACACTCGCTTGGCTTACAATTATTAACCGTGTGCTTAAAACCTAAAAAATTATAGAAAAGTCTATTTCTTTCAACAAATTTCCTATTGTTAATCAAAGCTAATTTTAAAAACTTAATGCACTTAAAAATAGGATGATAATCTTAATTGCAACGTATGGATTTCCCTTTTAATCCGATTTTGAATCGGATACTGAATACTAATTTGATCTTTTTCTTTAATTCATTTATTTAACGAAACACCATTTTCAGAATTAATAAATGTGAATTATAATTCAACGTACATGTACAAAATTAACACATGAACGAAGTATTAATTAATAAAACTAATAAAAATAATAAAAAATAAAAACTAAAGATGTCAAACTTATGCTAATCTGAGTATTGCTCCAATGAACATTTTAATTTTAGTTTAAACAGTTTCAGGTGAAAGATTAAAGAAGTCCAACTTACATGCATTGCCCAATCTGACCAGTCCACTAATAGGACCATTATAGGTGTAGTATTCGAATGGAAAGGAGTAAAAATAAGCTATTTAGTCTGAGTCCCTTTTTTTGAAATATTGCAATCAATCATTTGATGAATTTCACTGTGAACTTTTGCTTAGATTTATGAGTCGCCAACGCTTCTACAGCTAAGCATGGTTTCTGCACAAAATTTAAAAATTCCTTAAAAATCTGCAGTATTTACAAATCTTTTTCCAACTCATGTTTGGTGAGTATTAAAATCCAATTTTGAGTACATAATGTAAACCAAAAAGAGATCCCATTTTTTACAAGCCCCCTTATAGCATTTGAGGCATTGTAGTGTTTGATTTTGACTATAAAATCTATGTTAGTTGAACCTCCATTAAATTCCACATACGACAATTTTTCGTAACTAGCTTATTACCATAATGTTTTTTTAGCAAATCGAGAGAAATATCATAATTTGCATCGATAATCTGTAAATCCTTTATTAATGATTGCGGCTCATTATTTAAAACTAATTTTAAGTATAAGAATTTTTGAACCTTACTTAAATGCACATCTGAATCTATTAATGGCATAAAAGCTCTATAAAATGACCTGTAGTCTTCATATTCATCTAAAAATGTAGGAATATTTATATTGGGTAACCTTCTTTCTGAGGTGGGGAATGCTGGCTGAACAACTCTATTTGAATTTACTGACAGACCCGATTGTACCTAACTGATGTTGTTCAAACCCATCCTGATTTGAATAATTGTTTTTAGTTTATTGTGCAGTGAAGTAGATCCTGAATACATTCATAATCTTGATAAGTTTTAACTAGCATAAATTCCCTAATTATAAATTCATAATATCTGTTACTAAATTATGTTCATTTCCTTTGACATAGTTTTCCATTCTGCTTATTTTGGCCTTAACTTTAACTCATTTTCAACGTTAATGTCATCCGCCATTAGGTTTAGAATATAGTAACACTGGCAGTATTGTAAATAGCACCCTAACCTTTGTGAATTTCTGAATAATGCTTAATATACTCAGTTGTACCTATTAGGTATTTTACACTTTGTATAAAACGACTTCAAATTGTTGAATTGTAGTAAAATGGTGGCCGGTAGGGAAAACTTGGAAAGTCAAAAATAAACAAAATTAGCAGAATAGATTAAAAGTGGTGTATTTTTATAATCCATTAAAAACAATGTGGATGATTCAGATGTTAAGATGTAAACAAGAAGTTATTGTATGCACAAAATCAGCGAAGTGCACAGTCGCAACTCATCACACACTATAAGTAGACTATGGTTTAATTCGTCCGATCCACACATATAAAACTACATAAACGAAGTCCACTGTCCTATGTCAGCAAAAAGTGTTCAATATATTATAATTATACCACACAATATGGGTATGTGTACATTACTTGATGACTAGAAACAATATAGGTGTTTCCTTTTATTGCCATATGTCAAATCTGTTGTAATACATATAGCACAATTCCTTACGGCTACTATTGTAGATATCCTTAATGTCTTTGTCATTTTTTTGACAAAAGCAGCTTAATACTTTTGTTTGTTGTGTTACATTTATTTTGTTTGTTTTCTCCATTTATTGATGTGCATTGCTTAAATACCTATCATATCAAAATGAATATAATAAGTGGCATAGAACTGTATGCATTCTCCCAGCATGAGAATACTTCATTCATTGCGGATTTGCAAGAGGGGTTTTGAAGTAAACTCAAAGGATTTTGCAAAAGCCTTTCTGCATTAAGTTCACCAGTGCTCCCAGATAACATCAACGAGTTTATGTGACGGCAACACTTTGGAAAATGATGTCCACAGGAAAATGTTTTCCATGATTTTAAGTCACATAAGAGAACGTTATCCAGTATAAATACATCTGGCAATCATCTAAGAAACAATTCACCATTACATCTACGAATTCGTTTATAATTATGATCACATCAAGAGAAATTGCCAAACCGAATCCACCAAACAGCAGGGCCTAACATTAATTAATTTCTTGTAGTTAAGTTCAGTGCAACGTTCTAGCCACCGAAATTTTAATTCTGGTATAATAGTCCAGTAAATTAAAGATCGTCAATGTATTACTTCTAGGGGTAAAAAGCCGAGAATTTATTAACACAGAGGTTATCAAAACTATATTCTAGAATATACAACCGTACACATACATACCATGTAACTTGTTCCTAAACCTGTAACACAAATAGTATCTATAGTTCACTCCGTGAATTAGTTCGTGGAAGTTGTTCGTGCTTTGACGTTTGTTTTAAGCATAAGAATTTTTGAATAGTGCAATTATGATTGCTGCATTAAAGTGAAAATAGTATATTGTGTGACAAGTGTGTGAAGTCACATTTTATACACGAGTGAGGAGTTTGCAACACGAGCTGCAAGCGAGTGTTGCAATCCAAACGAGTGTATAAACTGACTTCACACACATATTGCACACTATAGTTTTTATATGACTTTAAATAAAAAATCATATTTCCAAATGCTCTGTAATGCTGAATTTACGTGTTATTTTAGTTTTAGTATTGCGAAGAGTTACTACAATAATTGATTCTAAATCTTGAATATCGCTAGTTTCTAATTTATAAAGTTCATCCCTTCGAAGTGCACCAGCAACACCAAACAGCTGCATAACCTAAAGATTATTATTTGCTAGATAATTTTATAATTGTATTATGTTTTACTTACTTTAGTTAACAAAAATTTTTCATCAGGCACATCCTTCATAAACTTAAAAACGTGCTCTCTTTCTAATGTCAGGGACTTCTTGGTAGTGTATCCTTCATTTTGTCTTTTTAAATAAGCACGCACTTTCAGATATTTACCAATATTTATGTTGTGTCTCGTATTAATTGTACTTTTTAACATGGAATAGCTGCTCCACAGTGTAGATGATTTAAATTTCTTCGATAATTCCACTAAATACGACAGTACAACATTTTCTGAAAATGAATTTATCTTGTTTTGTTTTTGCCGCAACGTAAATTTTTGATATTTCTTTCGTAGATTTCAAGAGATTTGCTGGGCAATAAGAAATCACTTGCGATGGTGGTTGCTGCCGTTATTTCTGGAGAAGTACTACACATTTCTGCATCGGAATCATAATTGTTCAGTAGTTACTGTATAGACTCGTTTGATAGTTGCAGTGACATTTCAAAATATTTCCAAAACGAAACAAGCACAGCAACCTATTTATTTTTACCAGTGCGTAAAAGTACATGGGCTCTTATGGAAACAGTGTGTGAAGTAAATCCCCTAAGAATTACATTGTATTTCACGCACCGGTGTGTGAAATTGTACTTCACGTATAAATATTGATATGTGAAGCGGAGCTTTATACACAGAGTAGAAAAAATAATTTTTCATTTTTATTACAAACTTGACTTGACAGATGTTATTGACAGTTTCATAAACTACTACTTTTTTGTGTTTGATACATAAACAAGAAGGCCAAACAGAAGTCCTTTGTTCATGACCTACCACATCCTTGTTTTAGTTGTATTAAAAGCAGAGCATAAAAAATAACTACCTAAGTTTATTTCATCTTTTATTATATCACAATAAAAATAACAAAAATTATATAAACAACCTCAAGATTGGGTATAAAATTCATGTTTGAAACAAAAACTATAAAAGCCTACAAATTTTCTGTTTTGTTATTTTTGACATATTACAAAGCATTTACCACAACATAGGAGTCGTGCGGTATTGCCAAACTGCCTACTTTAAAGACTGACGTTCTCAAAATAAGTTTGTGACAATTATTTAATTTCTATTTCAACAATGTGCCGCTACCTCTATGCAAGCCAATGCAAAAACATTTTCATTTATGAGGTTATGTACTAAACTCAGAAAATCATAAATAATTACTAGAAAACCTAAGAAATGTATATTTTTTTCAGTTAATTACTTTTATATAGCTACGAATCGTTTAAAATATGTGTCAAGTTTCTATTTGCAACCCCGTTTTCCTTACCATAGTCCTAAAACATATCATAAATGTAATTGGCCCATAATGTTCCCTGTCAGTCTGTAACTTAAATTTTTATATTGTACAGCTAGCTTTAAGTAATTGCGAAAGTTTACATATTAGAAACAAACCTTAGAGGCAAAAGATCTTTGGTAACAGATGCATGCTTGTGTGAATTGGCCAGTTTCGTAGTGGAATGCCCAGTTATGAAACTATCTTTTACGTAGAGAATCCTATGCTTTATTTTTATGTGAAAATGCAACATTATGCAATTTGTGCAACCCAACCTTAATAAAGCATTAGAGCAATTACGTAAATAAATGGACAAGTCTGACCGTATAATCCTTTGCTCAGCATGAGCGTGTAACCGAATCAGTGTGTAAAATCTTCACTCTTGTAAAAATCCTTGCAACGATCCATAAACCATTGCCTTTGTCGAAGAAAATTCTTAATGGTTTATGATCTTCCTTGTAAAGATTCCCTGTTTAAAGGCGCTGCCTGTGCAGGATCTTTTGTATGTATTCTATGCCAATTAATCATTATTTACTTGTCCTTGACAAAAAATTCCGTCTATACGAAATCAACCAAATATTAAATTTCTATTTAAGTGTATACAAAATGTTGACAATTGAACGCTCTATACACATTCGTTGATAATGGGACAATTAAACACACAAATATCTGCTACATACAGTTTTGACCCAAGAAAATCTAGCCAGTAATCCACAGAAAGATTCTGTCAAATACTCCGCTAGAAATCCTGTTGCGATAAAATACCGAAAATCTTGACTGGTTGCCGACTAATTCAGTGGGACGGATGGTGTAAATGTTTAAAGAGGGTTCCAGAATGTTATCGAGTAATAAGTCTTTATCAGGAAATACCGTGAACGCCACCTAATCTCGCAGGGTTTTTAGTGAAATGCCCTAAAAAGAATAACAAGAAGGTGCTAAAACCTGAGATTATGAGAGGGGTTCTGGCTTAAAATTTACCTAAAAAACCTTTAAGTACCTTATTGCCTAAACATAAAGCAAGCCTTAACCAAAGACACTAAAAAAACTTATTTAAAACGACTAGCTGAAAAGAAGGTTTCTAAAATCAACTGTTAAAACGTTTTTTACCTGACGTACTATAGGTTTATCATATCCGTTCATGCAATGAATTTTAACTGTTTATTTAGTTACAAACTCTCACCGATCTAGTTTCAGAGGTTTTATAAATACCAGAAGAGTGATTGTTGACTGTAGTTAAGGTGGGCTCCACTAAAGCGTGTATTCAGCTTGACTTCACAACCCTCAACATACCCATCTCTAACATATAGTTGTCAATCTGGGGATCAAAGTGCCCCTAAAATTGAAAACAACCAACTTGGTAGGGCATTATCCAAACATCTGATGACTTTGCTTGTTCAAAAATTTTTTTTGTCAAAGGTAGTTCACCTAGTATAGTTGAATGTTGATTGTTTGGAGCTTAAGACTGCCAAATGAAAATACTTCATGTCATTCTTTTTTTTCTATCTAATATGTATGAATGAACTTACAGATATCCAGACCAAACAAAAAAAATCAGGACTTTTATTTATTTGAGTCAGCACAAATCTACTTATGAAGTCTTCATGCCAAGTCGATGAAATCACCGGCACTAATGTAATACATTATTAATCAAAACAAATGAATCGCGAAACTGTAATAATTTAGAACGAAATTATGATGATAACTTCATCTCTAGTCTTTGAAACTAGCAAATGAATTTGACAACCTTTGAGTTTGAACCATGTATGATACAAAATACATCCGTCCTTAAATCAAGAATGTATGTAACCTAAAAACAATTTCTTAACAGAAATTGCCTATCCCTCCTGGTGGGATTTACTAATACAGAAACTATTAAAACGACATTTTGATTGTATACATTTTCTAGGAACTTCACAACCTTGGAAAATAAATAATAAGAAACTATTTTTTGGTGACATGACATTTTGATTTTTGTGCAATACTTTATAAATTTACAATTCCTAAAGAACAGTGAACCAAAAAACAACTTGAAACGCTAATAGAACTTTAATTTTCTACATTAATTGCTATGAATATAGTAACGGTGTCAGTGTATAATGTATTGTTTTGCGTCAATGATGGAAAATAGACTTTGATTCTAACATTTCTAAAAAGAATGTTACACTCTTAGGTAATGGTGTTTTGATTGACTGTGCATAAGTTCCAATTTGCATCCACAGTAGACCAAGTCATGATCAGATATGCATTTAACCTGCTTTGAAACATCTTTATATTCAGATCATTCATTAAAATGATGTAGTTTATTATGTTTGGAGTTTAACCTATAAATGCCAATGTAAATGTAATTACGAGGAATCCTATTCATTTATTGAAAATAAAAGTAAAATATTATCTAATCCTGCTTTTCATGTTAGCAATAATTAAGTGTATCAATATTATGATGAGATTACATGCTACAAACAAGAACGGGCCATCTTGTTTGCGGTTCTTACAATTTTCAAGGATTACAATGACGAGCTAAAGCACCTCTTCATAAATAGAACAGTTTTGAATCATATATTTATAGTTTATGTAACTATTTTGCTATTTTTACATCATATTATTTGACAAACAGTACTTTTATAAATTATGGCTAATTTAATTTTAAATGTTTCAGGTTACCGTTTGGGGAGACTATGGTCGAATAGAAGGCAAAAAAGTGTTCATGGGTGTTGCCCAAATAATGTTAGATGACTTAAATTTGAGCAATATTGTAATAGGATGGTACAAGCTTTTCGGCACAACGTCCCTGGTTAGTGGACCACCTTCCCTTGGCCTCTCACGCCGCAGTTCCTTGGCTAGTCTAGATTCCCTAAAACTATAACCTTATTTCTTTTCTGTTTCATTCTATTTCATTTTTTGTTTAATGAGTTTCCAAGGATGTAATTATCTTAACATTACAAATGTTTCATTATAATAATATAGCATTCACTTGGCACATTTTTCTATCACATCACCTGTTACTGCCAAGTAGACAACGTATAGATGCTGACCATCAGTCTGCTAGTCACCTAGGTATGAACCATTCACTTCACATTTTTTTAGTTTGAGATCCAGATAATTATTATAGCAACTTCCAAAGCCATCCCTTACATTAATTAGCTTTTCACATTGCACTAATATTGAGCTTTTTTGCATGCTTCTTAACAGTATATCATTTTTTATTGGGAGAGTGATAAACATTAACTACATTCTGCTTAATAACTTTTGGCATAATTTTATTTTAGTAATTTTGAGTAAATATAATTTGTTTTTAAAAGAGTGCATGATGTATTTGTTTCTGCAATACTGCTGACGAAAATAGTATAATCGTGCGATTTTATGGAACAATTCATTATTTCCTTCAACTTGAATTTTGAGAAAAATTCTAAACACGCCAGTTTAGGTGTTACACTTACAACCATTTTATTACATTAGTAATTTAAACTTCCTAGTGTCCACACCAAGTAAGCAGCGTATCTGATCTTAAATGTTAACTTGATAACAGAGATTAAAGTAACAGTTTCTGATAATCTTATTCATCTGTCCTTGGTTGGTGTAAATAATTTTGAAATATAGTCTTAACTTTCTCTTTTGTTTATACTTTAAGATAAATTGCCAACATTCAAAATTTTTTTTAAATGTTAATTTTGAAAAAATTCATTAAAGAGACTGAATGGTTTTTAAATTCATGAACAATTAATTTAGTCCCATCGCCTATTTTAGGCAGTCTTGGATTTCCTACATCATTTACTTCTCATGTTAAAAAAGCACATCTTTTTGATGTGACTTCAATTAATCACAGAGCAAACAATGATTAGCAGATGCCAATTTCTTGCCTTATAGACAAATTTACAAATGCTTTTCTAGTAAGTTTAACAATCCGATTTTCATCAATACATTTTCTTAGCATCGTTGCTAGCCCCTATTACACGTTAAATTGATGCTAATTATCTTACTAAATGTACTCTACCAAGGAGACGTAACAGTAGATAACACCACCTAGCTTTTAGTTGCGAGGTGTGGGTTCTATAAAAGCAAATGCAAACCTTTTTAGGGATATTCAAACTTCAACACTTTTACTTACAAGTCTGGTCACTTATACATGCATAGAAAGGTCTTTAAACTTTCTGTCCAACAGAAGTCGTTGAGTGCCAACCCACTTGATTTCAGTCTTACTAGACAATGGATGGCCTAAGAAACCATTTAAATGTTTTTTTTCTGCAACACAAGTTGATGGAGCCTTGCATACACTTTTTATCACCTACTAATTTGAAATAAATACAAATAATAACCTCACTTAACCTATATTATCCAAGCATGAATTCATAGTATATAAACAAACACTACAAGACAAATAAACTAAGTTCTATCCCAAATTGGTTGAAATTGCATGCATCTAAAAGAAAAAGAATATCTTAAGTTTATCAATTATATCCAACCAAAATAACTGGTACATATAAATTATGCAAATATAATTGTGGTGCTTTTCAATATAAGAATGTGTTTTTAACTAAGTATGTTTCAACGTAAAAGTCCTCTTAATAAAAATAGTTTTATACAGTCAATTATTAAATATACAGAATCATGAAATATGCACGTGGAAAACAAAAATTCATTGACTTGCAGAGTGTTAACCTTGTACAAAGCTCAAGCAACCTTCTCGTGCAGGATAAAATGAGGTCATAAGTAATGTACTAATCCAACTTTATGTTGAAGAAACGCATCCACCACAGGAACAACTTTCATTTGTAACGGAAATTTTTTTAAATTACCATTAGGGAACTTGTTTAACTAACAATCCCGAATTTAGAACTATCGTCACTTGCATTACTTAACTATTTATGTGCTCAGCGATGATTGTTTGTCAGTCGAATAAATGAAGACAAAAAGCCCCGCTATTCTGATCTTTCGGTATTTATAACTTAAAGTGTTCCAGGGGGATTACCCGATTTTTGTCGTACTATTTTAAGTTCAATATTATTCTTCTTAGTTCTGCAGTCATTTAGTTCCCATCATTATGGAAATGCCGTAATTGTTTATGGTTGCAGAGCAATTTTTATGACTAGTTTTACGAGTTTATTTCTATTTGGGTAATTTACTATGAGCCCAATGTCTTTAAATTCGTGTGAATATTTACTAATACACTTCCTTAGGCTGGTAATTTACTAATTTAATATGCAGAATGTGAAGTCCTGATCTTTATTGCTGGTTATAAAATACTGCTGGGTACTTTACTATTCATGTCCTATTTCAATTTTTATACAGTTTTCAGAATATTTTTGTGCAAAGCTCATTTAACTAACTTAATTAATAACCACTTGCTTATTCATTTTAGTTTTATAA
Source organism: Platerodrilus igneus (assembly GCA_036346225.1). Classification (NCBI taxonomy): domain Eukaryota; kingdom Metazoa; phylum Arthropoda; class Insecta; order Coleoptera; family Lycidae; genus Platerodrilus; species Platerodrilus igneus. The sequence goes on from JARFIW010000565.1 coordinate 1,248,980, forward strand.
ATCTAAAGGCACTACCTGGAACAATGAGAGAATTATATGAGGTTTCATGCAAATACAATGCGTAGAATAATTTATAAATTTTAAAAGCGCATGTATTATATTAAAAAACAAAACAAACACAGTTATGCTTACAAATTGTTCATGCTTTCAAGAGACAAAACTATTTTTCTATTAACATCGTACACATTGATAACTAGGTTGCAGCAAACAAACGTTAAACAACAGTCATTCATCAAATAACAAAGACATAAGATCACTGAATGTTATTAGATATGTACAGCAGATTCCTCATGAAGACAATCAGAAAACAATCCATCTTCAATAATGTCTTCATGCCCGTCTTCGTGCAATCCTTTTCTAACTTCTCAAGTCGATAACAATCCTTTGTAGTATGCTAAATTTGTTGTCTTTCAGTTTTTCAAAATGTTGCTTCATTGACACACTAAAGAATTTCTTTCTCTTATGTGGACTATCATTGCTTAACAGGACAAACTGTCTCAATATATTCTTGTTTATTTTCTTCTGTACGACTTTTTAATTTGTTGTTGTAGAATTTAATTTTATACATTTTGATACTAATATTTCCATTTTCTATCTTTTGGATAGAAATTTTTTCATTATTTGATATTCCCCATACTTATTGGTAAGTTTTACTAACTGCTTGAGAGTAAAAAGGTATAAATCTGGTCCAAGTATCTTTATAATACCTCGTTGAGAATATAAATCAATATATTGCCCTGCATATGTCATTGTTGGAGTTTTTCTTAGGATATGTTCCACTTTCCCAGATACTCTATCATCTGCGACAAAGCTATGGCCTCTGACAGAAAATATTCTTTTTCAGCAATATTTTATGGAGACCTATTTTGTAATCAAACACTAAGGTGTGAATAATGTAAGAATTTTTATTTTGTCCAGCACATCAATTGCAAAATAACTTAATAACACTCACCTTATTATGATAATTCAAAACATGCAATTAATTTAAAACAGCCAATCCAACATCTGTAGACTTTCTTCCAGCCAAGTTATCACTCCGTACGTAAAATCTAGAATAACCAATTTTGCTACAAAACACGAAATTTAAAGGGCAGTTTAAGGCCATGAACATTATCAGAGCGATTCACAACTTCATAGAAAACTGAAGAATGAGCCGTAAATTGGTATTTACACAAAAAACATATTTTTTAAAAACTAAAATTGAAACCGTTAATAAAACACATCAATGGGCGGGTTTGTAAACTTTAAACCATAAACCATATCATAAACTTTTACGATAGACTTCTCGCACAGCATAAACATTGTACCGGAGGTCACCCGCCAAGGAATTTCAATTAGAGCATGTGGTGGGTAGCCTCCTTACTTTTATACGTATCCTAAAAACATCCGGTCGAATTTTAGTTTTTAAAAATAATATTGTTTTGCATAAATACCAATATATAACCCATTCTTGAGCATCAGTTAAAATATTTCTATGAAGTTATGAATTATCCTGTTTAGAAAACGCGTTTTACTCAAATCTGCTAAGAATATTGGATTTAACCTATGTGTTTAATGCACGGGGGTCTTATAAATTTGTATATCGACTTACCTCCACCTTGTTTTATTGTTCTAAGGTGTAGTTCCTACTCTTCAACTAAGTGGACTGTATGCAAATTATAGTATGTGTTACGTTTGCACTTTCACTGTGTTTATTAGGGGTTTATCAATAAATTCACATTCGGCGGCACTATTGACTAACTCACTTTACAGAACGAACAACCGTTTCGCTTCGATGTCGATGATAGAGTGTTTTTGTCACTACCCATTTTTCAACTTAATTTTCACATGCACAAAGGAGGTATCACGGCAGGATATAACTATTAACTAACTGGCAGTAAACATAGTTTCACTAGGGGGCGTTTAACTAACCCTTGGGATGTCTTGACTGTAGCTACCCGAACGATACCATCCCTACCAGGATGAATATCCAATACTCTTCCTAAACGCCACTGTAGAGGAGGATTATTTTCTTCCTTTAAGAGGACAAACGAATCAATAGGAAGGGTAGCGGAATTCCTCAACCACTTACCTTTCTGCTGCAACGTGTGCAGGTATTCAGCACTCCATTTTTTCCAAAACCCTTGTTGCATTTGCTGCAACAGTTGCCAGCGATTTAAACAAGATGGGTTTATGGACAACAAATCCGGATCTGGTAACCCCGAGACTGGTTCAACATTAAGAAAATGACCCGGGGTCAAATATGGAAAATCATGCGGTTCGCAACTCAGTGCGCATAGTGGACGTGGGTTGAGAATCGCTTCTATTTGAATCAATACCGTCGAGAATTCTTCAAACGACAAAATTTGTTCACTGATAATTCTTTTCAAATGGGATTTTACTGATTTAATCCCGGTCTACCACAACCCACCAAAATGAGCAGCAGCAGGAGGATTAAACACAAATTCGATTTCCTCAATGCCTGCCGAATGGCGCATCAATTGAGAGATTTGACGAGAGGCCCCAACGAAATTAGTGCCATTGTCACAATGGATTTGAATACATTTGCCTCTTCGAGCAATAAATCGACGTAAAGCACCCAAGAAAGCGTCTGTCGACAAGTTAGATACTAATTCCAAATGGATAACTTTAGTGCTGAAAAAAAATAAATAGACAAATGTACGCTTTCAATGATTTTGCGCTACGACACCGATTCATCGTGACAGAAAAAGATCCACCCAAGTCGACTTCCGCATGTAAAAACGCCTTACCTGGAGTTAACCAAGAAGCTGGCAAATTCCCCATGGGGAGGGGGCATAAAGCCACAGGGTTTACACGAAAACAACGAATGCAGGACTTCAAACATTGCCGAATAGCCCTCTTTGCGGATAAGATCCAATAATTTTGAGTTAATAAAAAGTGAGTTGTTCGATTTCCAGGATGTAAATGTCTTTCATGACAATCTAATATCATAATTTCAGTCAACCGATGCGACCTAGGAAGCAAAATTGGAAATTTTGCATCATGCGATAACTGTGAATTACGCAGGCGACCGCACACCCTCAACAAATCACGACTATCTAAAAACGGACTAAGGATACGAAGTTGTGTACTAACAAGTTTTCCAGTTTTAATATTTGCAATGTCTTGGGCAAAAACATTTGTTTGAACTCTTTTAATCAATAAATGTAAAGCCTCTTGCTGCTGAGTTAGAGATTCCACTTGAACCATGTGACCGCTTTTCAAATTATCCTCCATAAATTTTTTATAATCTGAATACAATACAGTATTTTTTAGCAAACGACGTTCTAATGACAAAAATCTTTTAATAGAAATCGATCTCGTAGCCACGAATGAGGGTCCAGAAATTTTAAAGAGCAAGGACACTACAAGACGATCGTCCTTGTTACGTCTATAATTTTCCACAAATTCCTTTTCACACTTTTCTGCTTTAGGAGAAATGTGTTTCTTGAAGGGAATATTTCCTGATTCCCAAAATCGAACAAATGTTGCATTCTAATGGCTCAACGAAAGCACACACCGACGTAATAGAATTATTCGGGGAAACTAGCTTCCCGCTTAAACCCAATCAAAGGTTGTTTTAATAGCAACTGGATTGTTAGCGACATCCCAACGAGATTCGTTCAACAAAACCTGAACAAAGATTTCCGCTCCGAGTAGCATGTCAATCTTACCAGGAATATTAAAATTAGGATCAGCTAAGGTCAAATCTCGAGTATGTAACCATACCTTGACCCCTATAGATGACGAAGGTAATTGATTACAAATGTTAGATAAAATATAACAATCAATTTCATATGCTGGAGACCTTGCTCTCGAGGGGCTGACTACACACGATAGCGTACCAGACACCAACGACAAATTCAAGCCAAGTCCTTGAACAGTGACATTGGCTCTCAGTTTCTTTAAACCTAATTTCTGATGGCATCTTCCAGTCATAAAACTTTCCATGGATCCGTTATCTAAAATTACACAAACAGGTTAGAATTTTCCTGTATAATCTAGCACTGACACCCATTGCCGTAGCTAACAGCGTAGTTGTATGTTCTAATGACGTTGAAATTAACGAGCTAGTGGCAGGTTGTTCATGCACAACCGCCGACGACAGATTGTCTTCACTGGATCTACTAGTAGAAGTAAGTCTAGGCGCCGCTGCTCTGAGCAGACGCTGACCTTTGACAATGAGTTTGTCTGCGTGGAGACACCGATTTTTCTCGTTTATCGAAGTGAAGTAAAGAATTGTGTGACTGATAACATTTTCTACACGACCAATCTAACTTACAATTTTTCATCGAATGTGAAGTATTTAAACATTTAATACAAAGCTTTTTAACCTTTACCACCTCAAATCTTTCTTGAGGGGTTATATCGAGAAACTGCTTACATCTATAAATAGGATGCACAGCTTGACATAAACTACAATTTTTACTATCATTGGTAGTACCAACTGAAGAAGTTTTAGCCAAAGTGCTAACGAACTTTCCTTTTTCCCTTTGTTTCACGGAATCTCGAGATTTTAAGCATGTTCCTGAAGCAATGTGATTTATTTCCAACACTTTACATTGTTTTTCTATGTACGAGCTTAAAATTTTAAACGAAGAAATCTCATCACTATTTCCTAATTCGAAACGCTTTAAAATGTTTGTATCTAATTTTTTAGATAACAGATTAAACAACATGAAATCTAATAAATCTATTTCCATCTGCCTTAACGCGAATATATTTTCATCAAAACAACTAATTAATTGCCGGAGTTCCGTGTGCGAGTCTGAGGAACTGACCTTAGGGCATTTTTCAAGAGCATTAAAATATGTTGAAAGTATTAACCTCTTGGACTGAAAACGATTAGTAATGATTTTATAGGCTTCATCGTATGCACAATCATTTAATGGCAAATGTTTTATTAACGCACGCCACGACTCATCTAGTGTATCAACGAGATAGCAAAATTTTTCAACGGGTGACAAATTGATGTTATCATGAATCAATCGCTTATAAATTGCATGATAACTTTCAAAGTCCGAAATACGTCCTGAAAAGCGCGGAACTGAAAGGTGTTTCAAGCGAATTCCACTATTTATCGACAAAGAATTATTCAAATCTTCCACCAGCGGCTTATTTTCTACGCGATCTAATTCACCTTGTTCAGCAATAATACGAATATCCAATAGATAATCATCGATTTTCACCCTAAGAGCCGAGAATTCATCCAATTGTTCACTCTCTCTCTTCAGCAAAGAAAATATCTTTGCAAAAAAAACTTGAAATGAGTTTCAATTTGCTCAACACTTTTAATCGATGCTCTAATTAAAGCAATCGGTACATTTTCCGGTTGATTAATTTTACTGTATATATGATCCAACTTTTTAACTACAAATCTAGCTTCAAGAATAGCTTTATCAATTGATATAACCATATCTGATTAATGAACGACAATAAAAATTAATGTAAAAACAATGCGACCAAATACGCTACAAGTAATTAATCTACGAAATTTAATTATTAATGGACAAATGCAACTAATTACAGTGCTCGCCCGACAAAACGTTTCACATAAATACCAATCCCTTTGTTATACTAAGTTGGATGAACCCGATTGGTTCCTCAAACTTGAAGACGAAAAATAAGGTAATGATTTAAAATACAATAACCCTTATATATTTAGTTTACATAAAGTAAACTGACCGACCACTAATCTTTGCGACAAAGGACAAGTTACGATCAAATGTTTCTACCATTAAATGTGCAAGCACGATGTTAGTCGCTTTGTAACATGCTCAAACATATCAAAAACTACAATAATTATTAAATTAAAGTATAAATAATGAGCGAAAGGAATAGGAACTAATTAATTAATTAAATAATCCAGTTACGAAGACCATGTTTAATGCACGGGGTCTTATAAATTTGTATATCGACTTACCTCCACGTTGCTTTATTGTTCTACGGTAGTTCCTACTCTTCAACTAAGTGGACTGTATGCAAATTGTAGTACGTGTTACGTTTGCACCTTCACTGTGTTTTTTAGGGGTTTATCAATAAATTCACATTCGGCGGCACTATTGACTAACTCACGTTACCAAATGAACAACCGTTTCGCTTCTATGTCGATGAGAGAGTGTTTCTGTCACTACCCTTTTTTCAACTTAATTTTCACATGCACAAAGGAGGTATTACGGCAGGATATAACGGGACAAGGGATGACAGCTTTACTATTTGATTTACAACTAAGAATTTAAAATAACTTAAAATTAACCACGCAAACGTGCGACAAAGAGACCGAACACTGTGAACAAAACTACTCCTTAACTCAGAGAGTCCGACAACTAATTGTGGGTGCTTTAATGTGGTTCCAATAATGTCGATAATAACAATTAGAATGCAGGAAAATTCTACTTTAATTTAATCACCAACAATAAACATTAAGCGGATAATGAATGAATAACCATCTACACCGCACAACATCTCAATCACTTGCAGATACCTTGACAGAATATTTCCGAAGTATTATGCCTATATAAGTTCATCGATCTTACGCACTAGAAAATAAAACCGTTCAAACTCCATCAACCACTAGGTGTGCATTAGTTCTATATACCTACCACTGTGGCCGTTATTCTTTACTGTAATCATTAGGAACCAACATGAAGTTGTAAATTAGCATTCTGTACCAAAAGCAACTGCAAAACCTTTCTTAAATTGCACTTTGGATTCCCTCGTCATATGGATAGTCACACAACCTAACATTTTCTAGCTCCGATCAGACCGCATCTTTTACCTTCACGGCCACACTTTCTACATAACGTAATTTGCACTGCGACAACTGGTATGTAGAAAACACGTTATACATTCCGATGCGTTCGTAAGAACTCCTATTAGAAAATGTGACATCTTAAAACTTTATTTGCTAACGGAAGATATTTACAGATAGACTTTTGTAAATTAACCTAAGCTCCTAATGATCATATGAATAGTTATATGAAGACTAAGACATATTGCATCATCTAGCCATTAAGATATAAACACTGGCAAGACACACGTGTATTGCACAACCTCCTTATACAAGATCAATTATACCCTTCACAACAAATTCATAAGAATTAAATATAAATTTTAAAACAAAATGACCACCACAAACGTACTAACTATATCAGCAATTGAAAATGATTCGAAATGCTTTTGACACACAATGCAAGCTGACCTGAATCTTACAAAAGCAGAAATTTTGCCGTTTATGAGGTACAGCATTTTTAGACCTAGGCATTTTTATAGTTTTGCATTCGTGTTGAATAAATTGAAGAAAACCCATCCAGGTATTTACAAATTTTGTTTTTCTGTATATTTTTATTAATTTTATTACTGAAAATGACTGCAAGTATTCTCTGATTTACATGATTTTTTGCTTGATGTTTTAATTGGAATTAATTGTTATATGAAATCTTATCCAATTATTGAATTGGCATGATCGTCCCTCAGGATGAACGTTTGATTTTGTTGATGCAGGTACATTCTTTCTTCCTATAGAACTTGACTGTCACTCATTGCTGCAGCACAATTTCAGATGAGATTTAAAAACGAAATCTGACGAACATTTAGAAGATGTCCTGCTGTAATATATGCATAACGATATTTGGAACATATCTTTACAGCTACAGGACATAATAACCTATAAAACAGATATCCAAATTCAGATAATGCACTGTTACAAATTTGAATTATAAAACTTGAAAAATCACTTACATGATAAATTAATTTTGAAAGCACGGGATTTCAAATTAAGTGGCTTCTAAAACTAAAAAAAAAACATTGAGCAAATTAATTTCGTAAAAACAACATAAAATTATTCCAAAATAACCTTAAACGTTTAAAACAAAATACAAAATTTAAGCAGCAATTTCAAGGGGGTTGTCAAAATTTCCAGAATCAGCGCTTTGGAAATCTTGCATACACAATATGAACTAATGAAATTAAATTAGACAAAAATCTTCTCTTAATATCTTTAAAAAGCCTTAGGACATTAAAAAAATTTTAATATGCAAATATCTGAGAAGCTATTGTATCGAAGATCTACTACAGATGCAGTGCATAACAGAATGAATCAAATTGAGCAGATCAAAGCCCACAAATAAATTTAAGAAAATTTGTCAACTCTGCAGTTAAGCTTTATAGAAATTAAGAAACTTTGTCCAACTGTAAACTTATATTATCAAAATTTAAAACTTTCAGTGATGTTATCATTGAAGCCCACTATACTTTAAATTATACTCGAAGGAAGGTATTATTGCAATATAACAACTAAAAATAGTAAACTTCATATTTAAATATTGTATTGTTACATACTTATACTATTCTTGTTATATTTACAGTGAATGGAATGCTTGTAGTCGACCGAATGCCCGAATCTACTTAAAAATTCATATAAAAATAAGTACATTGGGTGAAGTAAGATCATAATAATGATTTTTCTAGAAAATATACTTGAGTGCATTATTGAAAAATTATTGCAACATATACTTAAGACTATATTTAACTATAAATATTTGAAGCTTCAATATTAATCGCAATGTACTCAAAAATATTTTCTGCATACAAGTTCTTTGTTAATAAGTATTTGGTGCACGGTCAACGTATTATATAGAATGACAACTGAATAAATAGGAATAAGTATTAGAATGTAGAATAAAATGGAGCATTTATATAGATATCGTTGCGCACATGTGAACCTTAACATTAAATAACTAAAAATCATATCGGAGTTGTATTATATACATATAATATACAAATACATTAACTACGGGAAAACTCGAAAATAAATAAAAACTATTACAGGTCTAACTGTACATACTTTTTAAGATTTCCTGTAGATAAAATGCTTTATTGGAATTGAAAAAAGCTTTTCTACTTAAATTTATGATAAGACACCTATTATAGAAATGTATGAGTGTGTTGTAAAAATATTATATAATTTAAATTAAGGATTTAATGCATGTGATAATCATTTTGTGTTAGCTATTCTAAACTGCCCTGTTATATATGTATTTAATTTGAATATATTAGTATTATGATTTGTGTTCATCATCAAAGATCATAACACGTTTTATAGGTAGAAGTTGGGCTATTAATTGTTTGTGAGCTACGGTTGTCTAAAGTTAAACGATCATACTTTGATTTAGTATTATCATATTAGTTTATCGATCACAATTTTAATAAAAAATTTGTGCCGGCCAGAATAAGGTATTAGCTACATTCCGAACAACTAAAGGGATTTGTTGAACCATAATCAGAAACGTCTTCACTGTTAAATATATTAGGTTCGATTTCTTATCATGTACATAAAAAAAATAATATTATAAATATCCGAAAAGTAGACACACAACTCAAAATAATTAAAATTATTAATATTCGTTTTAATCTGGTATGTTGCATTTCTTTGTTTTGGGAAAAAATACAGTACAGTTATGTAAATACTCCCTGTATGTTTGTTGTGGTTTGTTTAGCATTCTTCTTAATCTTCTTTGGGAATGAAACCACTCATAGTTTTTAAAATCTATTTTATTTACGTTTCGATCCATGACCTAGGATCGTTGTCAAAATAATAAAAACTTCAAGTTTGACGTTTATGACACAAATTGAAGGTTACTTTGATTTATTGATGTTTGAAATATTTGGTTTGAGTACACTAAGCAAAAATTTTTAAAGTTTAAAAGAATGATTGTCTTCAATTTGTGTTGCGACCTGGGATCGACTTTCCTATGGTAGCCAATATGCTTAACGTGAAATCAGCTGATTAATTTTTATTGGTGAATTTTATATAAATTCAATAATTTGGGAAACATTTTTTAACATGTTTCTATTTATACAATTGAAAGATTTCTGATTTTATGTCTTATTTTACCGAGATTCAGTGAAGGGGGTTAAGCAACCTGTGGCTACCAAGATCCTCCAATATTTATAATTTGCTGAAATAATGGTTTTTTTAGTTAATATGCTTATTGTTATGTAATGAGTTATTGTATGTATAAATAGAAATCATGTATGTAGGCTGTATTTCATGTTAATATCGCAAGGAAAACCCAGGAAAAACTTGCAATGCTACCTAGATATTGTGGGCATTTGATCTTCATTTGTTATTTCTTTTGTTATTTCGGCAAATTATAAATATTGGGGGTTCTTGGTAGCCACAGGTTGCTTAACCCCCTTCACTGAATCTCGGTAAAATAAGACATAAAATCAGAAATCTTTCAATTGTATAAATAGAAACATGTTAAAAATGTTTCCCAAATTATTGAATTTATATAAAATTCACCAATAAAAATTAATCAGCTGATTTCACGTTAAGCGTATTGGCTACCATAGGAAAGTCGATCCCAGGTCGCAACACAAATTGAAGACAATCATTCTTTTAAACTTTAAAAATTTTTGCTTAGTGTACTCAAACCAAATATTTCAAACATCAATAAATCAAAGTAACCTTCAATTTGTGTCATAAACGTCAAACTTTAAGTTTTTATTATTTTGACAACGATCCTAGGTCATGGATCGAAACGTAAATAAAATAGATTTTAAAAACTATGAGTGGTTTCATTCCCAAAGAAGATTAAGAAGTACAGTTATGGTTTCATCGCAACATTAATGCAGTAATAAAATGCTTAACAAAACCTAAAGTAATTGGTGTAATAGCTTACAAGAACTTTAATGAGAATACATTATTAAAAGTAATTGAAAGTGTCTAAATTTCATTAAAACGATTGCAAATGGTATTTATGATTCAAGTATTTAAAAAAAGTTCATTTGTGAATCAAATTTGACGCCTCGATCCAGTGTCTCGGTAGCGCCCTATTAGTATACCATCAATCTCATATGGGTAAAAAATAGTATTTATCTTACGACTTAAATTTATTGTTTTACATTTCCTATTATTCAATAATAAATGGTTATTACTGCACCATTTACCAATTTTACGTAAATCTGATTGTAGTAGCAGATGATCAAAATAACTACAGATCCACCGCAATATTTTATAATCATCCACATACAAAAGAAACAAAGTACCTGAATCTACAACTGTAAAAATGTCATTAAGAAACAGTACAAATAATAAAGGTCCCAAATGAGTCTCTTGAGGAGCACTTAATGTAACCAAAAATTTATCAGACATACAACCATTAAAACTAACGTATTGGTGTACGTATTCGATAACTGGAATGAATCCATTTTACAAAGCTCTCCTGCAGACCAATTCTCTTTAGATTATAGCAAAGCATATTATCAAAGGCTTTTGAATAATCGGTAATGACAGTGTCGACTTGAAAGCCTTGTTCAAGATTGTTGATAACAAATAGATGAAAATAGAATCAAATTAGTAGTCGTCGACCTGCCGCATATAACCCATGCTGACTTTCTGAGATGATGTAACCAATTGCAACATTTTATCTGCTGGACAAAATTTTTTCAAATAATTTAGGAATGGTAGATAAAATAGCAATTCCTCTGTAATTGTCAATGAAGCTCATCCCCACCTTTGTGAATAGGTCTGATATATGAAACTTTCCATGTATCAGGGAAAACTCCACTTGCCATGGACCAATTGAACAGCTTCAATAACACATAGATCAGTGATGACGAACCGTTTTTTATAAATAAAGGAGAAAAGCCACTACTATTATAAGGTAAAAATATATATTAACTGAAATATAGTTTTCAAAAATACCCATCACAGTTTAAGGTAGGATTTTACATAAGAAAAGAAGAAAAGTTCAACATATGCAAAAAATGTACAATGTACATGTCTTAGAGGAGTATTTCATATTGAAAATATTTTTAAAATTATGAAACGCAATAGTGGGATATATTTAAATATGAACTTAAATATTTTTTAATTAAATTCGTTTTAACGTATTTTGATGTGAATACTAATACTGTAAGAAAAAGGTTGAAGAACTCATTTTACAAAAAATCCTCAAAATGACCACCTCTTACTTCAGTACAGCTTCTGATACACCTATGCATCGACTTCCTAGTTCTTTAGAGTATTCCCACTGTCCTTTCAATTACTTTTAGTCACACAGAATTGGAGTCACAATAGCAACTTGAGAATGCAATCGTCCCCCTCTTCCACTATATTAATTAGCCAGCTACAATATTTGTGACTTACAACACATAACCTACTAATAAATAACCAGATCATTTCATATTCTAAATAACATATTTTCTACTTAAATGCCGAGTATGTTTGTTACACAACATAGATTCTCTATAAATTAACAGCCATTTTAAAATATAAAAGTTAAATTAAAACCTGAAGGTTCAAAAGTAAAAACTATAATTTTTTCAAAGACTGCGGCGTAATACCTTTATCAAGTTAGATTTTTAACTGTAACCAGAAGTTCAAATTATAAATAAGGCAACCAATCCCAATGATTTAGACAACCAAACAATTCTCCAATGACTAACAGCCCTGCTAAAAATATTTTGAATATTTTTATCATAATAAATTTGTTTTTTGTTGTTATTCTTAACTAAATGGAGTATACTGCTAATATTTGTGATATATTGTGAGTGTATTGGTTTTGTACCTTGTACTGAAGGGGGTGTAACGTAATTGTGTATCTCTCATTGGTGTAATATTTTCTTGTATTATAATGTTTTAATTATAACACCCCTGATGTAGGTAACTTTATTTATTAGATAGAGTGTAGTATAATATTTATTTCTGTATTATTGTTAAAATAGATGTAAGTATAAATTTTTTACCACATTGTAAATATGGTGCGCTGTTGAAATTACATGAGTCAGTTTTATATTTTTAATTTCTACAGATTAAGGGAACATTTCCAATATGCTTGTGATCAAATAAAATGTTTCGTAATATAAGAAATTTCCTTTAAAAATAGCTTACTACATGTATATATACCGTATACACCGGCTTGTAAAAGATTGTACTGCACTTAATACAGTTCAGATAGTTGAAATATGTAATATAGCATAAATACTATAATAGCTAGCTTTTATACAAAAAAGTAGTAAATATTTTATATTTCTGTAGGAAATTTGAGAAAAGTGTTAACTAATATTGCTACTTGAATGTTCATCACACAAATGACTGCTGAACTGTTTTCAAGTGTAAAACTGTATGATACTGCATATCACGGAAGTGTCGTGGAATCGTCCACAAACATGTCCATCTGACGCATTTAATACGACTGATGTATCCTTATTCAAGCCTGCGGGCATGACAATAAACGAATGAATGAAGATAGTTGTTTTTATTTAATATACTTGCTTCAGGCCAAGGTTATTATTTATTTTTATAAGTTGTTCGGGTGAAGAATCGTTAGACTGTTAAATTTTCAATTACCCTGAAGAGACAGGAATCTTGTAACAAATTAACGGTGCAGTGGCTAACTACAGCGATATGCGAGTGGGTCCATACAGAACCAAACTGATAAATTGCAAGAGATAATGAGGAAGTTAAAATTATCAAGCTACGTTATCATAAACATGTCTTAATTAATGGGCGCCAACTCGTCTAGTCTATGGTATGATCTACTGGTGGAATGGAGTTTCTCGCAACTAATCTAACTTATATTCTAAACAAAAAAAACAAACACTTTTCTCACTGCATCACATAATTCTATTTTACTACCATCATCATAACATTATCCCTGTTAACGGGGACCACAAAGTTTTATATTACATAAATAAATTCAATTTCAATTTGTCGTACTCTTAAAATAACCAACTATAGTAATTTAATAAAGTCATCAACCTTTTAAATTAAAATCAATGTTCAGTGTTTTATATTGTTACGTGTAATATTTCTCATAATTAAACGTATTAAAAACAGATAGAATTATTAGCTGAATATTTAGTGTGAAATTGTACTCAATAGGAAGTCACACACACACACACACACACACACACACACACACACACACACACACACACACACACACACACACACACACATGCAGATGCACACACACAGCTACCAAGAAAGTAAAGACTATTAGCATGAGGCAGGCAACCACACACAGGATGTGAACAATCGCTAATTCCATGAGAAACATTAATTACTGTAACAAAAATATACACTGATTAGTCAGGAGAGCGAATTAATAAAAGCATCAACGGGTGAAAGATTGGCAGTTCTCTTCTAGATACAAGAGTTAGTAAGTTTTTCCTAGTGAATGTGTGTCCATCTCAGACTGATAAACATATGTAAGTTTAGCATATAAGGTAATTGTCGTTCAATTTATACTGCCATGCTTGTAAGGTTACGTGAGCTTTTGTTAAAATAATTCACGCTTGATTTTATTAAATGCTAAAACCTTATATTTGAAATGTGTCATCTGTTCTTTTATATTACTTTAACAGCACGCAAGTAGTGACAGATGAGATGATTTCGGAGACAATAAGTTGCCTGTAAACGAGGGCATCCTTGATAAGTGCCATTAAGGGCATATGTCACACATGGTGGAGGCCAAGGCTTAGTCACTCTTATAGTTAGAATAAAAGTTAATAATTCTTACTTGTAAACAAAATACGTGCAAAACAGCCTAAATAAAAAACACCGATGACGACAAATGCCGAAGCGGACAGCACTACAGGCACAATAATTCTGTATTAATTCCTGGAAAAATAACTTATGACAAATACATTTCCAAATTTATCGATTATGCAGTTGAAAATGACAGAACAGCACTGGTACACAACGCTGTTTTACAAGTTAATTCACGAAAGCCACAAATCCTGGTTAACAAAGTACTTTCAGAACCTCGCAAACACCATTAAACCGAACGATCAACAAAACCATGAATACGAGCAAGCTACAAATCACTTTCGCATTCTAGTGCATCGGTTTGACGCATTATTGAAATGATAAAAATAAAAACACATGGATGCTATCAAAAGTACCCCCAAACACAACAATTATTATTATAACACGCGAACGAAGCTATTGCAAAACGAGGTTAATTCCATATTACAAAACAAACTCGAAATACAACCATTTAGCAACAACTCAAACAGTCATCTGATGCTACAACTGGTGAAGTAAGTAAGGCGATAATTCACAACAACATGCAAATTCGAATTAAATTTATTAGAAAGAGCGCGGATGGGGTTGCAACCTCCTTTCGTGCTAATAAATTAGATGCTGATCAACTTCTTGATTTAATTAATACAAAGCTTGCTGATAAATATTTATGTATTTCCACGAAAAAGATTAACCCCAAAATAATTATTTTTGGTAGTAATAAAGTGAACTTATTGATAATGTGGCATTAAGTGACCACATAATTACTCTTAAAGATATTGATAGAGGTGTTGCAAATTTTTGCTTCAAAGTAGTTCGTAAATCTGCTGCCAAAAACCTAATGAATATTGTGGTTGAAGTTGATCCAATTACATTTAATGCCCTGACGGTTGAAAGTAAACAGTATGTTGGATTGAGGGGATGTACTATCAAAATGTACTTCTTTTGGTCACAACTTGGAAGAATGTAAGAATGAGATTCCTGTGTGCTCATTATGTGCAGAAGGCCATGACACAAAACTATGCATAGCTAGCATAAGTGTGTAAATTGTATTCGTTTCAGCAATACAACTAAACAAACAAGATCAATTTCTCATGCACCATCTGATCCAAAGTGTCCATATTATATTTTGGCTTTTGACAAATTAAAAAGTCGTACAAAGTATATACCATTATCAAGATAGCAATTAAAGAATGGGGTTTGTTCAACTAAAGGAGCGGACTTACTGATTTACTGCCTAGCAATATGGAAAAGCACATCTCTTGGTACTATTTCCAAAATGTCAGTGGCAATAGAACTAAAAAAAAAGGAAAAAGTCCTTTCTTTGTGGCTGTCCATGACTGTGGATATGATTTTATTGCAATAGTTGAGACTTGGCTAACTGATGATATTAATGATTCGGAGGTTTCCGGACCTATATAATGTTTATAGATCTGAACGCAAACTGGTCTCTCACAAGATGGCTGATCTCTACTTGCTATTAGGAGTGGTTATACAACACAGCGCCTCGATTTATCTGATATTGGAAGTACTCTACAAGGTATAGATATTGTAGGTTGTAAATGTATGATTAAGTCAGATTGTATTTATATCTTTGTAATTTATATTCCACCTGCAACATCTATTTCCTTGTTGGTAATTTTACTTGAATATTGAGAGCACTTTGCCTTTAAAATTTTGATCATGGGTGATTTTAACATACCACTCTATAACAATGCACATTTTAAAGATAGTAAAGTTCATTTGCTTGAAAATTTTTAACAATTTATGGATGTGGTACAATAAACCAGAACTCTTAATAGTAAAGGCAGACTGCTCGATTTAGTTTTTTCAAATATTCCTTGTTCTATTACAGAAGATGTGTCACTCTTGGTTAAGGCCGACAGTTATCACCCACCACTTCGCATACATCTAGCTGCTACACTGTGAGTCAGTAATTTCTCACTTGACATTTCTAAATCATAAAAGGAAAGCCGACTCTCTGAATTTGTATGATGTTTTGCTTAATATCGATTAGTCTTTTTTGAAAAATTTTAATAATTCGAATAATGCGTGTAATGCTTTCTAAGACATATTTATGGCGTATCTTGATAAATATGTCTCTATATTTAAACCAACCAGACGTAACTATCCAAAATGGTTCACACCTGAAATTATTAATTTACTTTGTCAGGAAAACCCTGTTTTCAAAAATGACAAATGTTGGGGAACTCTAAATTTAAGAGGTTACAAGCTGTGACTAAATGTTTGATTCGGAATCGTACAGTAACTATGTACATCTAATGGAGCGCAAACATCTTTCTGGTTCTTTATTCGTCCTAAACAAACTAAAACTCGTTTACCTGCCAAACTATTTTATGAAGATTATTTTTATGATACCCCGGAATCAAACGTTGAAGCTTTTAAAAGTTACTTTAGTAGCATGTGCCTCAGCTGATTCTTTTACTTCACTTAGTGGAGATACATCTTCATCAGTTCACTTGAATATAGAGGAAATTTCCGCTACTGAGATAGAACTTTGTATATGTATATTAAAAAATAAGTATACCTCTGGAATTGATCGAATGAATTCCTTCCTTCTTAATTAAAGATTGTGCAGGTGCATTAGCTTACCCAATGTCGCTGATCTCTTTATCACAACTATGTGAAAATCTTCGTTAATTTGTCCAGTTCTGAAGGAGGGTGATCAAGGTAATATTAAAAATTAACGTCCTATATCGATCTTTTCTAATTTTTGCAAAGTTTTTAAGATGGTCTTCTTTAATCATATTTTTTCAGCTGTGAAGCACACCATATCCTCATGGTTTTTCTCCAAGAGGTCGACAACAACTAATCTAGTACATATGACTCAAGTAATCTCTGATGCATTAGATGCTAATGGCCAGATAGATGTAGTTTATCCCGATATTTCCAAAGCATTTGACCATATTAATCATTCCAAATTGTTAGCCAAATTGTGTTCTATTGGGTCCAGTTCTACCCTAGGAAAATTTTTTGAATCGTATCTGGATGAACATATCCAATATGTTACTTACAATGGTTTTAAATCAGGATCTTTTGTTGCTAGCTCAGGTGTTCCCCAAGGTTCTAATTTAGGACCTCCATTATTTCTTATTTTCTTTAATGATGTCATGGAGAATATAATCTGTGGCAAGCTACTGTATGCCAATGACCTCAAATTGTTTACACATGTTAATTCACTTGAGGAATGTCTTCAATTAAAACTACAGTTATATCACTTAGCTGGGTGGTCCCAAGAATAATTTGCTTGGGCCCAATCCTGCTAAATGTTAAATTATTACCTATACTCGAACACTTGAACCTATTGTCTTCATATACTCCATTGGATTGCATACTCTATCAAGATGTTATATGACTAGTGATCTCGGAATTCTTTTTGATTCCACACTTTCATTTGTTCCTCATATAAACAAAATAGTAAAAACGTCTTTCAAAATTTTAGGATTTATTATTAGAAACTGCAGAAATTTTTCAAATATAGATGATGTGAAAAGCTTATATCTAACTTTAGTCCAGTTTAAACCTGAATATTGCTGTGTTGTTTGGTCTCCTTTGTATGAGTGCCACAAAACCTATCTAGAGTCTGTTTAGCATAAATTCCTTAAGTTCCTATATTGGAAAACTGAAGACATCTATCCTGAGCACTGCAGTCAAAGTATGATGTTCAACAACTTCCAGTTATCCTCCCTTGAATTCTGCAAAAATATAATAGGACTGACTTTTTTCTATAACTTGCTGCATAACAATATTGATTCTTCTGAGTTAGTCTCTTTTATCAAATTTCCTGTACCTCGGACTAGATCAAGACAAACATGCTTATTCTATGTACTAACAGTCAGATCAAACTTGCTTATTAAATCACTGTTTTATGTAATGTGCTCGAATTAGAATTATACTAGCCATCATTGTGACATTAATATCAATTCACTACATTATATTTTAGACATGTTTAAAATGCTCAAGTATGATTAGTTAAGAATACTAATTATTTTGTTTTTGTTTCCTGTAATTGGGTATTATTTTACCTGATGGAAATGTGTGCATAAATAAATAAATAATTTCACTATTGTAGCCACAACCAAATACACAACGTCGCTTATTGTGTTGCACGAAGGATTAAATTTAGACGTCCTGATAAATCTCAATAAAACCCTAAGCGTCAAAATGGCGAATAATACAATAGCAGCAACAGAACTGATTCCAACTACAGTCGTACTACCCAAATTTGCGGAACCTAGTAAATTTACACCAGGACAAACAAACTGCACGGAGTTCATGCAAGAGTTTGAACATTGTGCAGATCCAAATTTTTAGGAAAGCCCCAATAAAATTCAATACTTAGGTAACTATCTAGGAGACAGTGCTAAAAATTGCTATGATAACTTCAAGTCCGAAGACGATAATAAAGACAAAACTTGGTCCGATATTAAAAGTTCATTTTAAAAATATTACAGATGCCCGAATGCCTTAAGACAACTAAAAATACAATTAAAAAACAGACTTCAACTCGTGGACGAACCATCAATAAACTATTTCTGTGTTACTAACCATCGCACATGTCATAAAATAAGTATAGATGATTTTTGCAAATACTTTGAAGCAGGGTTATTACTAACCATTAGAAATTATTTCTTAAACGCCGAATTAACAATGGACAGGATAAAAGATATAGCATTTCATTTGTCAGAAATGCAGACACACACACACCAACGCACGCACACACCATGCACGCCCGCACCTACCCACACGCACGCGCGTGCACGCGCACACACACACACACTGCAGGATGCTTTGACACAGAAAACAATGACAATGCTTTCACTAAAAGACACATATAAAAATGACCCTAGTACAAGCTATATAAACAACAACATAAAAACACCCCAGCATCGCATTAATTCAAGCAATGACAATAGCGCTATAATACACAAGGGAGAGTTAAAACATGACACATTATAATTCGCATACCTTTACATCAAAAATCAATTGCTTAAGATGCGGTAAAATAGGTCATTTTGATAGCCAATGTAGAAGCGATACACTCGTTTATCAACCCGGATCGCGTGTACCCCAAAGACAAGAAACCATACATGTGATTTTCCAATGTTCCACCCAAAGGTACTACATTGGCCAGGAAGCGAGTTTTTTTTTACCTGGAAAATTTGGAATTTTGCCAAACCCTTGCTGTTCCAAGCAAGGTAGGGATCTTTAACGTGTGTGACAACACTCATACACAGGACCTCCACTTTACCTCTCATCCGAACGAGGGTGTATTTTTGTGAAACTAACATTTTTCAAGCGGACCGTGTCGGGATTCGAACCCGGGACCTTGGGCGTAGTAGTCACACACATACCACTACGCCACGGAGCCGTCTGAAAAAAAATGACGAGAAACCGCAAGGAGGGTCAGTTTCTCATCAGATCATTCAAAGTCCCCAAATGCCAAACGGCGGCATGCAAACTAAACCCCCTAATCCATGGGAGCTATTCTAGAAATACGGTGGTATTTATCGCATGCGATACTTTACGATTTTCACATGAAACTTCGCAGTTGGTATTATTCAAATTTCGCAATAGATATTTATTGCACAAACTGTAAAGAGCAGTGCACTACCAAGTGATATATTTTATCGCATGAAAACACACGTATTGCACATGGTTACTATATCAAAATTGACTGACATAAACTGACATAACCATAAACTTTTCTCTATGCACATAACCAAAAAAACTGCTACTGTTTCTAGTCTATTTTGCGGGTGTTTGACAATTAATTATAATTAATAACAATTATGGCAAACTTTGATGGGGCAGCATTATTTGCTGTTTTGAAGTGACTAAAAGACAATTCTATAAACGTAAACTATTTTTGATTTAAGTGAAAACATGTTTGTGCGTATGTTCCACTTAAAAAAAAGTTGAATTCTGGGAATTTCATTCAGTTGCGTTGCTATTTTTTCCTATGTTTCGCAAGCTTTTTTTTGGTAAAATTAGAGAAAAATTTACGACTGCATAATTGTCCTCTACTTATAAGTAACTCTGTTAGTTAGGCATAATTAATGCAAGTAAACATTACGTTCATCCAATCCTCGATCTTGCCCGACAAATTACGATCTAACAGCTTCCTGAACCACGTGATTTCATTCCGGTTGACTATTGGCTTTTTATTATTCTATTTACAACACTTCATTCGATATTTAAAATATCATATCATATCTTGTCGAGAATACCAAGTGTCATAAAATCCATTTCGCATGCCATACTTTTGGGTGATAAATATAATTGATGATATATAACGAACGAAGTCGAGAATAGACCCCCAGATGCTCATCAACCGCCAGCATGTCGCAATCAATAAACTTAGATATACTTTTATAAATAAATACGATAGTAAAATGTTTACATCTGAAGCAATAGTGAATGGCATTCACACATCTTGCTGATAGACAGCGGTAGTTGTTATAATATAGTAGCAATAAATCATTTCCAAAATATTATTGTTAACAAACAGGCACATACAGATCTGACAATGGCAGATAACCATAGAGTTAAAGTCTTAGGAAAAACAAAAATAGACGTAACTTTTCAAGGAAAAACCTAACACCGAAAGCAGTTGTAATAAATCTCCCAGTCCCAGTAATATTAGGACTACATTTTCTATGCACAAATGCGGTTACTCTAAATTTCCAAGAAAACCGAATAATTTTTAACGATGCATTCAACGAAACACAAACCAGTCCTACATAATAAGTATAAGTTAGGTAAAGACACACTTATAGAAAGGAATCAAATAACTACACTAACACTAGAACCAATCGAGATCCCCACAGATCTTCACTTCGTCCCCAACGACAAAAATATTTATTTATTTATTTTCCAACAGGTAATAAACCCAGTTACAGGAAAATTGGACATTTGTTCAATTTAACAATGCATTTGCTGCAGTTTATTAAGCGCAACATCTAGTAAAAAATTTATAGTATTAAAATATATATCGCAACTTCCACAAATAAATTTAATACTAGTAATCATCATGTATATTGGCGACTTTGTCAACGCATTTGTTTTAGCGGGTGGGGTATAAAACAGTTCGTGTTGTCTAGAAGTATTTCTTGGAACACGTAAGTAGATGTAGGAAACAAGTTCAGGTGAGTCTATGTCATCATGAAGGATCCTATATAATAAGATTAAACCTGCCATAATCGTACGAGTCTCCAAGGAAGAAAATCTCCACATCTAACAATCGTCAACAGATGTTAATTGAAGAGATTTCGTCTCCACTAAAACCAGCTTTTAGGATTAATATGAAGCTTTGCAGTTAGGGTTCAACAGTAGAAACAATTTTGGATTCGGGGAGCCCTATCTCGCTGATTAAGGAAAAGTTTGCAACAGAATCACTTATTAGGCCAGGTATGACAGATAATCATTTTTTGGGTATCAATAATTCAGTTGTAAATGTTAAGGGTATGTATGCAGATAGAGTACTTATTAATAATACGAATTATGACTTGCAATTTTATGTAGTTGAGGATACGACAATGGGTAGTGATTGTTTATTAGGTAGGGATTTTATTAGCAACCCGAAAAATGACAAAATTGTATTCGAAGGAATTAAAGTACAAATTATCCCAAAAATCTCACATGAAGAATATCTAACAAATGAAATTCTTTTAATCGAGTCGGTGACACCCGTTGCACCTACTTTGAATATTGATAGTAGTTTAGACCCAACCAATTGGAATAGGGTTAAAAATGTTTTAGTGGAAAGTTATTTTCTTTCGGTAAGGCCAGAACAGCCTGAAACTAATTATAAAATGTATATTAAATTAAAAAGTGATGAACCAATTTTCTATAGACCTAGGCGATTGTCGTTCATCGAAAAGAATGCTTTGGAAGCGATTATAAATGATCTCGTAGCTCGTGGGGTTATACGCGAAAGCGATTCACCTTTTTGTTCTCCTGTAGTAATGGTAAAAAAGAAAAGTGAATTTAGGATGTGCGTAGATTACTGTACTTTGAATAAACAGATTATTAGAGATCAATATCCGACACCTTTAATTGATGATCATTTAGATGTTAAAAAACAAAAAATTCTTCACCAAGCTCGATTTAAAAAATGCCTTTTATCACATGCCGACTGAATTAAGTTGTGTTAAATATACAGTGTTTACTACACATATTGGGCAATTTGAATTTTTAACGGCTCCATTTGGTTTGAGCACCAGCCCAAATAGCTTTTGTAGATTTATCATTAAAAATTTTATGGAATTGGCGAATCAGAAAAAACTTTTAATCATTTTTGACGACTTATTGATTGCCACCGACAGTTTAGATGATAATTTGAGTGAAGTATTGGGCTTTATGGTTCATAATTCCCTAGAACTACATTCAGATAAATGTTATTTCATGCATTCAGAAATAGACTTCCTAGGTTATCATTTTGACCAACAAGGTATACGGCCCAATAAAGATAATATACAAACCATTAATGATTTTCTCATTTGTACAAATATAAAACAAGTACATTCATTCTTAGGTTTAGCCAGTTATTTTAGACCTCGCATATCCAAACTATATATTGCAAAATTTATAATTGTAGACTTTTATTTTTAATCTAAATGGTTAGTGATAAAATGTTTAAGACATCTAAATTCTAAATCTAGCTGTACTGTCTTGACTTAAATATTTGACATACAAGATTTGCCTAATTTCTTCCAATAATATACAAAACTTTAAATTACAAATTACTAAATCTGTTCATAAAATAACAAGTATGCCTGTGCCTCAAGGACCTTTTTTTCAGGCACCTCTAACACATGGTAGTCACTAACATGATACCACTTTTCCAAAAGAATTTCAATGTTGGCTTCGTTAGTTTTACACTGCAAGGAAGAAATATGTTTTTTATTTGTATGTAGAAATTGGCAATTGTCACTGTTGTTTTCTAAAGGATATCTTATTTTTACGTTTGCGTCATAATGACCACTGTGAATTGAGCCGCTATGTTGGACAACACCATATAGCAAATACAACACATTCGATTGACTAGAATTAAACGTTGCAATGTTTTGACGTTGTTTTGAGCAAAATGGCGCTAAATCTAGTAACATTGGAAAGGTAACATAGTTATTCATTTTGGCTGAATGAAGTTTTAAGACCTTAAATCTCTTTAAATGTAAAATTAAAACTGTAGGTGGATTGGAAACTAGAACTTGCTTAATGACATTTGTATAAACAGTTTTATTATTAGATCTGCTATGTGTCTTTGTGAACACATCGCAGCTTACTTGGTTATTTCCGGTAAGTAACTCACTTGCCGTGAATTCATTTAAACAAGATTGCAAAGAGCCTTCGCCTTCTTCACATTGGTATCTTAGAATACTGGTGCTTCCATCAGTCTCATTTATATCATAGTCTTTATTCATTTTCTTTTCTTGCTGAATATCAAAATCTCTATAAGAACCATCCATGTCCTTATCGCCATTACAAAGGCAAGATGTATCATCGTTTAGTAAAAGTGATTTTTCTAAATTCCCTTTCGTATCAATATTTTTATTATTTAGAAAAGCCAAAGGTGACCCTATGCAGTCAAACAATTTATAAGTGTGATCGGAGTGTCTATTATTTCCACAAAATGTTTCGTTAGATGATTCATTGTGATTTGTAGCAATTGATTTAATTGTGGGGCTGTAAACTATACCATAAGAGTCAGTTCCCTTAAAATTTTTCTCATGTTTTGATGTGTTTTCATCGATGTCTTCTAAATCAACATGCGATTCATATTTTGAATTGCTCTCTTTAACTTCTTCAGCTCCACCAATATTAAATATTGCACTATCTACTACCTGTTTGTAGTCTATTTGTTGTTTTCTATTTTTTTTAGTCTTGTGTTTTTCCTTCTTCATAAGACGTTTTGATGATTTATTTTCTTCCAATTCTTCTGTGTTTTTGGGAATTTGTTTTTCCGTTATTGGTAAACTCAAATCATGAAAGACCTCCTTTCGATATGAAATATGCATACATTCTTGACATTGTAATCTACTGACTAAGACACCTCGAAAAACTTGTTCAGAGAAATATATCAATTCGGACTGATGTTCATAAAACTTTACAGTTTTCTTTTATCACTTTCAACAGATGCTTTATCTGCTTTGCAACTAAGTTTCAATTTCTCTAGAATTACTGCTTGATGACTTCTCAAATTCTCTTTGCGCACTGCTTCTAACAAATTCCATAGTAATTCATGTGCATCATACTGCCGGCCTCCAGCAAATTGTGGCATACATTGTTTGAGTTTTGAAAATAGCAAGCTAGGATTGTATGCTTCTGGTCTATCACTATGTAATTCTTTTAGCGTTATTATAGACGGTTTATACAGGATTTTTCAATAATTGCCAAACCTTTATATGACCTATTGAAAAAAAAAGTTTCGTTAATGTGGGGTCCTGAGCAACTTCTTGCTTTCGATAGTTTAAAGTCTAAACTAATTTCTCAACCGGTATTGGCCATTTATTCGCCTCACTGTGAAACTGAATTGCATTGTGATGCTATTGCCTTGGGCTACAGAGCTATTTTTTTTACAAAAACAAGAAGATGGGAAATTTCATCCTGTTTTTTACTTTAGCAAAAGAATGACTGATCAAGAAAATAAGTACCACAGTTATGAATTGGAAACATTAGTAGTGGTGTACGCTATCAAACGTTTTCACCCTTATTTACAAGGAATTTATTTCCGGATTGTCACTGATTGTGATAGTTTTCGGTTACCTTTGTCAAAAAAGGAAGTGGTTCCTCGCATTATGAAATGGTGTATACTGCTGCAGAATTATAGTTATGATATCGAACATCGACCCAATCTGAAAATGCAACATGTAGATTGTCTGAATCGAATCCACAGTATATTAATTTTAGAGGAGAAATACTTTTGAACAAACGCTAGCAATAAAACAGTCGACCGACTCAGAAATCCAATCAATTAAAACTCACATAGCCAATTGTTTAAAATGTATTGAATTTAACCCTAAATCGGGTAAAAAGGAATGTGCGCTACATAATATTCCTAAGGGGGATTTGCCTTTTCAATGTTTACACCTCGATCATTATGGTCCTTTGGAAGTTGTTGAGAAATTAAAATTTAAATATATTTTGGGAATAGTCGATGGTTTTAGTAAATTTATAAGATTCTATCCCTGCAAAACCATTTCTACGGAAGAAGTAAATAAACATTTAAAATGTTATTTTCAAGCTTACAGTCGTCCCAACCAAACCATTACAGATCGTGGTTGTTGTTTCACGTCTAACCAATTCAAAGAATTTATAAAACAATTTAATATTCAACGCATTGCGGTAGGAACTGCTACCCAGAGGGCCAACGGCCAAATGGAAATTATGAATAAAACTTTAACTCCCATGTTGGTGAAGTTGGGAGATGAACGTCAAGGTACTTGGGATAAACTTCTACCTGATGTTGAGTTTTATTTTAACAATACCAAAAATAGGTCTACAGGCTAAATTATTGTTCGGCAGAGAGCAAGTCGGTAATGTAGAAGATAACTTACGTTTGATTCTTGATGAGTTGTTGGAACAAGACAAGGAAAGTATTACTGACCTTAGATTTAATACTGCGAAACAGATTGAGAAAACTCAACAACAAAATAAGGAGCATTATGACAAAAAACATAAATTACCCCAGAAGTTTAAAGAGGGAGAATATGTTATGGTAGCGAATGTCGATACCATAGTTGGAATAAATAAGAAACTGATTCCGAAATACCGTGGTCCCTATGTTATAAAGAAATGTTTACCAAACGACTGTTATGTAGTGATCGATATTATCGGCTTCCAGAATACAACTATGCCATATGACGGAGTCCTAGAGGCTTCTAGATTAAAAGCTTATTCAAATTAATTACTTTAAGTCCCAGCTCGATCACTTGAAAATCTTGAATTGTAACTCGATGTTTGGTATATGTACGATTGATTGGTTTATAGCTTATGATGATTTATTTATTTATTTAAAAATATGGCACTAACATTGTTTCCAACTGACCACCTTTAACTAAAAATAAAAATATAATAACATAACAACATAATAATATAACAATATGGTATAATAAAACACACAATAGAGCAATAATCCTAAATATTGCATGCTCCTTTCTTTCTAAGGGATCATGCAATCTTCTTCACTGCACTCAAACTTAAACTAAACAAATCAATTTCTGAAAAATGTTTATTATAGTTAACCAATAGCCGATCTGATGTGGTAGGTGCCATAGTTAGTTCGATGTTGCCTTTCTTGAAATAAACGTACCATATGTGTGTTACGCTGCGGTATTCGAAGCAATACCTCAGCAACTAAGGATTCACAAATTACAAGACCATTGACAAGCTTGAACAAGAATATCAGCATAGCATTAAGTCTTCTCTGGTGCAAAGTAGTCATGCCACACAATTGCAATCTGGTACTTGCTGTAAAAGCGTCATGTGTAAAGTGAAGTTTCCACAAGAGGTACTTAGTGAATTTATTTTGAATACGCTCTAGTCTCGTAGAATGACAAATATAAATAGGAGACCAAATAATACTATTGTATTCAAGTATACTAAGTACTAAACCATTAAGCTTTGATTGCAGTAACATCTCAAAAATGTTTTGTGTACCTTTTGATGAAGTCCAACATCCTGAAAGCTTTAATTGTAATGTTATCAATGTGGCAGCTGAAGGCTAACTTCGAATCATATGTTACACCCAAATCATTAATAGTGGAAACAGATTCTAGAACCTGGGATTTACAAACATACTCATAAACAATCAGGTCTCTGCATCTGTAATATCTCATAACTTTACATTTACTGATATTTAAGCACAGCTTTTTCACGTCACACCATCGAACAAGGTTATTGATATCGTTTTGGGTCATGATACAGGCTTGTGAAGAACCAACAGCTGCAAACAATTTGAGGTCATCTGCATACAACAGGAACTTAGTGTTACGTAGTATTTGGAATATGTCGTTTATGAAAAGGCTAAATAAAATGGGACCCAAATGAGACTCCTGAGAAACTCCGGAGGTAACTGAAATATCATTTGAACTTGCCCCGCCAATAACAACTTTTTGAACTCGTTCAACTAGATAAGAACTTATCCATTTAAGGTAATTGCTATGTATTCCCAATAAATGTAATTGGGAACATAATAATTCATGACACACACTATCAAATGCCTTCTGGATATCTGTGTATATCACATCTATATGTTTACCACTTTCAAGTGACGAAATTAGAAAATTTTGATAGACTGCCAAGTTAGTACAAGTAGAGCGGCCCTTAAGGAATCCATGTTTTTCTTCGACTACGCAATTTTTAAAGGTTTCAAAAACTTCGTCAGAAATAATAGCTTCCATTAACTTAGGAATAGTGGATAATAGTGATATTCCTCTATAATTATCTATTTGGTCTTTTTTACCAGACTTAAAGATCGGAAACAACTTTGCAATTTTCCAAGTTCATGGAAATTCCCCCACATCGAAAGATTTTTGAAAAAGTTGTAATAATGGTTTACAAAGCGATTCTGCACACTTCTTCAATAGAAGTGGAGGAATACCATCAAGTCCCGCTTTTTTATTCTCATCAAGTTCAGATATCTTCTTCATTATCTCATCCTTAGTAAACTTATGAAACGACAAATTTACAGTACTCTTACTATAATGTAAGTGTGAGGTACCATGAGAAATATTTTGCTTATGTTCTATGCGTTTGATTTAACTATTGTGCTTATCGTTTATGTAAAATTGCTTAGGATGGTTTATGTAAAATTTATGTATAATTTTGTAGAGAGCTTATGTATTGTTTAGTTTGTACCTTGATCGGGGCGGGGCGATCAAGAGTCAGGATGGCCGAGCTGTGGATAAAATAACTACATTTTAAGTTTCCCGCCAGGAAACAAAAGCTAGTGTTTTTTTCTATTTTAAGGTTGGTACTATGTATGGTATACGTGGTTGTTATTGCTTTTGAGATGCCAGGATGGCGGTTTTTTTAGTTTAACGTTTTGCTTATTATATTATTATTAAGTATGGAAATTAAAGATTGCATGAAAAGCTATTGTTGTGTCTATGAACCCCCACACTACTAAGACAAAATAATCGAACGAGTGAATGTGTAGAGATAGTATTGCGGCATAAATAGAATGGAAGTGAAAATTGTGTCGAGTTTAGTAGTCGTAACATTCTACTACTACAATAAAATAATCGATTGGGTACATGTGTGAAAATACTGTTGATATTTCATTGTAGGTTACTAGGTGGAATTTTTTACTACTAAGGCACAATAATTGAAGATGGGTTCAACACTAACTGCATGGGACCGTAGCATATCCTAGCAATACATCTACAATTATGCCGTATAAGCCATCTTGTTGCAAATTCCCTACGTTAACAGCATTGTCGCATCGAAAATACTCCTATATATCAATGTTGATGAGAACTTGCACAATTCACACACGCACGAATATAACGTTCGGTAATTGATTTGTTTTTTAAAAGAATTCGAAATAGTTAATAGAATAAGTGAATATTAAATGAAAACATATAAACGACCAATTGCAAAATATACATCATTATGGTAGAACAATTACAGTACAATTAGGAAGCAGTGTGAATTTGCACGTTTGACATTTAATTACTGTGTAGTTTGTTATATTCGTATGGTTGTTGTAAGTGGAAGGGCTTGACGTTACAACATCAAATCTATTGCTAGATAAAGAGTACGAATTTATTTTAAAGAAGAAACTGTTTTATATGTCATAGTACTTACTATACCATCAGAGGGAGTGAAGCTAACTGTTATGGAAACGGGTTGCTTTTCAGTTTAGTTTTTTAGAAGAGTACTCTTGGCATTGACAGTTCTAGAAAAATTATATAATTGATATAATAAAAAGATATGTGAATCTAAGAGTTGGTTATTATTGATTAACATAACATGGTGTCAGGTTAAAACATCCACGCAAAGAGGAAAAGTCATAAATAACAAGTACAGCAGGAAAGTTGCATAATGGAGGGAGTGTTCAAACCACCAGAAAAACGTAAAGCTAGAGGGCGAAACAAACTGGAAAAGATTTGAACAGCAGTTTGATAATTACATGAAGGCCACAGGATTAGATAATAAACGGGATGAAACCAAAATAACAATATTTTTGAATGTAGTCGGCGAGGAAGCTTTTGATGTATTCACTACTCTAACTCTGTCAGAGGCCGAAAGAAAACAATATAGTACAGTGAAAAAAGCCTTCAGTAATTACTGTCTGCCTAGGAAAAATGTAATAAGCGAAAGGTGTAAGTTCTTTACAACAATTCAGAAACCAAGTGAGACATTTGAACACTTTCTGACAGACCTGAAGCTTCAGGCCAAACACTGCGAATTTGGAGAATAGGAGGAGAGTCTAATAAGGGACAGGATTGTTATAAGAACAAGCAATTCAGCTGTACAAGAAAGGTTATTAGGGTTAGAGACTTGTCACTGCAAAAAGCAGTTTATCAGTGTAGAGCCGCCGAATTAGGCAAAATGCAGGTAAAGTCTATAAAGGAACTGTAGTTTAACATAGCTGGAATAACCAGGTCATTTGGTGGTCAAAATAAAAAACCGTCCACTTAACCTAGGGCAACTAGGCAAAAGCAGGTTCAAGGAAAATGGTGTAAAATGTGTCATAAGCAACACCCACCAAAACAGTGTCCGTCATATGGAAAAGCTTGGCTGTATGCAAGAAATACAATCATTTTGCAGTCGCTTGTAGGTACAAAGACTGAGGAGACAACACACGAAGTAAGAAGAATTTGCATGAAATAACAATTCTAGAAGATGGTCTAGAGGAAGCCTTATGCCTAAATATAGTATTTAAAGAAAGACCAGATGAATTAGAAAGCACTATAAGTTGTAATGATAAACAGTGGCATCAGGTAATAATAATAATAATAATAATATTACTTTATTGTACACTATAAATACATGCGACAACCAGGTGGGAGATCAGATTGCTTCTGGTCTTCATCTCCAACCTACTAAGATATAGATACATAAGCTAATTATAATGAAATGTGTAAAAGTTATACTTTTGTGCTTGTATCTCTAACAGACAGTTTCTAAAATTATTTTTGTAGGTAGCCTTAGTAGTACTGGTATTAAACAATATTATGTATTTATTTAGCATTGCAGTAGCAACATACGAGAAGGAGCTTTCAAACTTCTTCATATTGTGCTGGTGAACTATACTGTTCTTTTACTACGGGTATTAACAGTATGGTGTACATACTTCTTTTCTGTATCTCCTCTAGTAAATAGTTAGGAACACCGGTTTTTAGTAGATTAAAAATCAGGCATCCGATATGTAACAGATATATATATATATATATATATATATATATATATATATATATATATTGTTGTGGATTCAAAGGGTTAAATTTGGGGTAAACAATAAAATTTCAACCGCCCTGTATAGGGAAAAGAACAAATTATTTACGCGCAAAATTTATTTAATTCATTTAGGGAGAACGGATAAGTATTGATGTATTTTTATAATGAATAATTGAATGGTTAAAAGGTACATAAAGAAAAACAGTTTTAACGCAAATAGAATACACATAATTAATTTTAATTTAGTTTAATTCAACGCGTAAAAGCATAAAGAAACCCACTAGGGTAAGAAAATCAATATTTCCAAGACAAAAGTTTTCGTAGTAACCATCAAACGTCAGTTTTATCTGATACGACGAAATATAAACTCTAAGAATTGTTGTGCTAAACGGTCGATAATTAAGAAACACCTGCGTTTTTAAAAAGGTTACATTCGTCGAAATTATGAGCATATTAAGACAGGACTTCATAGAAAATATTTTCAACCGTCAGTTTGGTTTGAACAACAAGCTAACAAAATTCTTAAAAAAAAATGCACAATCGATTATATACTACAGATAGAGACAGAGATAAAAGCGTTGATATTGAAATCGCACGTACCATATCCACGTGGAGTGGAGATTAGCTGTCAGCAATATCGATTTTCTATAACACAAGTGGGGTTTTGAACGCGACAGCAAACATGCAGCAGACAGAGATAAAGATAGTTTAGGCGGGATTTATGACGACAGAATATTATCATTGGTTAAAAATGGACAGTTTTATAAACGTAGACAACGCGACAGGTGGGAACGCTTTCGGATACATACGGCACGTAGACGGAGTAATTTTCAGGAATATTCAAGTCGGTTGTATCAAAATTTGTAGAATTTAAATTTGAAAATAAGCTTTTCACGGGAAGTGTGTCTGGGGGTATGATTTTGAAACAATATAAATACGGAATGGAAATTATTAAGGTTCTCTTGTCCTCTTGTCTTGTCTTGGCTTCTGTTCGCTTCTATACTACTGTACTGCGATAAAGTACTGAAGGCAGACCAACATTATAGTAGAGTTTTTTTTATGAGTAATAGATGTCTTAATAATACAGTAAATATAGTGCTAGCACGTGTAATTTATTAGTAGCGGCCTTCTATTTATTAACGCGAAATGCGTGTAGTGAATATTAAATTAATAGAGGTCCGGCTACTAATATACTAAGCTAGAAAATCAATAAATGGAAGCATCATATATGTGAGGTAAGCTTCACCAACAATCAGGATTTTATGCTGATATTGAATGGTACTATGGAACGAGGCGCTTGAACCGCAATTGGGGTTATCGTATGTGAATCCGCTGAGTATCACAGCGCATGGTCACGAATCCGAGATGTTCTGGTGATCATCGTCGAAGGAATGGAAGCCTGAAGCATTTTCCAGGTAATTTATTTGAAATTTCTGTAGTCTGATAAACTTTTGTGAAATTTTGGTGCTGTGTGAGTGAATTTTGGGGTTTATCTACGGTTATATAAACTTATTGGAAAAGATACATGTACTGGACAATTTATTGGGGTTAAATATTGAAAAGGGGTATATTTAAAATTTTATTCTGAAGATAAATTAGATTGTATAGGGTAAACGGGTCTATCAATTTTGTATTAATTTATGCAAGGTAAAAGGCATATACTAAATAAACTGGGTTATTATGAGCTCACCATACTCCAGTGTACTGTAAATTTAGGGTAATATGTGGGGCCCATCTACTCATATTTTACTGAATTTGTTTGAACATAATTAGAAAATCAAGGACTTTAAAAACAAATCACATTTGAATTTGTGATTAGTGTATCAAACTGTTCTTTTATCCATGTGAATAATTTGTCTGTAAATAGCGGTAAATAAGAGATTGTATGATTGTTGTATTATTTGGTGATTTTATTGAATAGTGTGCGAGTGTGAAGGAAGAATGGTTGTATATTTAGGTATCCTAGAAGAGGCACAGCTGAGCTAGCCAGGGAAGCTGCTGAAGATATTTGAAGCAGAAATAATAAGGGTAAGTAATTTTTTTTGAAATCTGTGCATTTTTAAAAATTATTTGATGACACTGGTGAAGCAGAAAAGTTTAAATCCACATCCACAACACTCTTATGACACCCAATTCGTGAGGCTCGAATGAGTTAGGTAAAGGACTGATGTTAAAGCTTTGTCCCAACTTCGTCCAAGAATTTTTCTGAGATACCACCTCAATATATATATATATATATATATATATATATATTCCATTTTCAAAATATCTCAACTGATGTACAACGGAGTTATGTGGGTATGTCTGTCAATATTGTATGTAAAACGAAAACACGCATGTTGTAGCTTTTGAATTTTAGACTTTAATACATTGGTTAGATGTGGATAATATACTGACATACAGTACCGTATTGTAGATAATATGATAACCTGTACTATTTTCCATTTAACCGATGAGCTAAGGAGTTTTAAAACCATATATATATATATATATATATATATATATATATATATATATATATATAGTTTAGAGATAATGACCTTTTATAAATATGATGATATATTATTAATGGGTTTGAGGTCAGCTGTAGGAAAGTAAACTCTTTTTTAATGCCTAAATTTTCGAATTTTATTTAAATTCTTGAACACATATATATATATATATATATATATATATATATATATATATATGCGTATGCCATAGATATGAGATACTACGTGTTTTTCAAAACTTAAATAAAAGTCGAACCACACTCCTAGATTTCTAGCATATTTGCTTATTGTAATCACTACGTCACCAATTTTAATACTTTGATTTATGGAATTTACACTTTGCTCACATAGTCTTTTAGAGCCAATGCACACACATATTGATTTTTCAGGATTGAGCAGCAAACCATTTTCTATTGATCATACACTAATGCTTTGTAAGTAATAAGATTGCTTGATTAATATCGGATGGAACACAAGCTATATACAGTGTGTGTCGTCAGCATATTGATGCATTTGACAATTTTCTACCACATTTGGCAAATCTGCAACAAATAATGTGAACAATAAAGGTCCCAAGATACTGCCCTGCGAGACACCCTACGTGATTGTTACTTCGTTTGATACTTCACTACTAATTTAACTATGAGTTCTACCTGATAGGTAGTTATAAAACCATTTCACCTCATGATCATTCATCCCATAGTATTGTAGCTTCCCTAGTAGTAATTTGTGATTCACTGATTCAAAAGTGTCAATCAAGTGGACATATCCTTCTAATTAGATATGGGAGCAGAGTGCAACATTTTGCCTTTCTCCAAATTCTTAGCTATAGACGAAGCTAAAGAGTTAAGGCTGTTAACTACAGACACAGTACTCGTTGTGTACGATGATAATAAGATAAAACTAAAGGGATATGTCAAGTTTATGGTAGTTGAAATGGAAACGGTACCTGTATTGGAGTTGAATGAATGTGTGAGGTTCAACCTAGTACAAAGGGTGTATTCAATACGGAAAAGTTCGGAACAAATGGACAAAAAGAAATTTATTGAATAACATACAGATGTTTCTGCAGGTTTTGGTGTAATAGGCAAATATACGATCAAGTTAAAAGCTGATGCGGTACCCATTGTTAAACCGATACGTAGAGTGCCTGAATCAATAAAACATAAGCTTAAACTAACGTTAGAACACAAAAACGTTCTGAAAAAAGTAAGTGAGCCGACAGAGTGGTGTCATAATTTAGTAATAATTCAGAAGCCTGATAAGTCGCTTAGGCGGTGTTTGGACCCAAAACAGCTATATGAATGCATAATGCGGGAAAGATATATAATTCCTTCACCAGAAGAAATTTGTAATAGATTAGCGGGTAAAGAAATATTTATCATTTTGGACATAAAAGATGGGTTTTTCCAAGTTGAACTAGATAAGGCTAGTAGTTATATATGCACTTTTGGAACACCATTTGGAAAGTATCGATTTATAAGAATGCCCTCTGGAATTTCGTCAACACCAGAAGTGTTACAAAAATTGAATGCACAGATATTTGGTGATATCCAAGGGGTAGAAGTATACTTTAATGATTTGATAGTAGCATGCAGCAATCTAGAGGAGCATGATAGAATTTTAAGTGCTGTAATAAAGAGAGCACGTGAGTATAATGTAAAATTCAATCCAAATAAACTACAGTATTGTGTTAAAGAGGTTAAATACGTTGGATTAATAATCACTAAATCGAATGTAAGGTGTGATCCCGAACAAGTTGAGTCTATCATAAACCTAGACGAACAAAAAAACGTTGTCGTTACAAAAATTCTTGGGGATGTGTAATTATCTAAGCAAATTCATACCACATTTTAGTGAAAACACAGCTAAACTAAGGGAATTGTTACACAACGGTATTGCATGGCAATGGGGTGATGCCCAATCAAAAGAATTTTCAAAATTAAAATTGATCATTAGTAAAGCTCCTACTTTAAGAATAATTGACACCATGTTGCCAATTACAATACAAACAGATAGCTCTAACTATGGAATGGGAGCGTATCTAATGCAATTGGGACAACCAGTGTCCTTTTGTTCGAGAAGTTACACAGAGTCACAAACTAGGTGGGCTCCAATAGAAAAAGAGCTATTTGCAATTTGCTGTGCGATCGAGAAATTTCATCAATTTGTTTTTGGTTACAAGGTAGTCATTGAAACCGATCACAAACCGCTAATATCTATTGTAAAAAAAGATATTAACAAGATCAGCACCAGATTACAAACAATGGTGTTAAAACTGTTGAAATACAATCTTGAATTTGTCTATATCCCAGGGAATAAGATGTATATCGCTGATTTTTTTGTCAAGAAACTTTTATAAACTAAATGCGCAAGAAGATAAAACACTACTGGACGTTGTTCATTGTATGTCTGCGGATTTGCCAATATCGGAGAGGCGATTACAACAGTTCAAAAGTAAAACACTAAAATATGAAAACCTACGCATTTATTTACAATGGTATGGGAGTGAGTTTACAAATAAAATCTTTATATAAGTTAAGAGATGAGATTACAGTACAGGACAGTATACTCTACCTAGACACGAAAATAATAGTTCCGAAAGCGTTACACCAAGAAATGCTAAAACTTGTACATATAGGTCATTTTGGAGTTTCTAAATGCAAGGCTAGAGCCAGATCAATGTTGTTTTGGCCTGGTATGAGTAGCAAAATTGAAGATAAAGGTTAGTAGATGCAAAATTTGTGGAAAAGTTAAGCCATCAAACTGTAAAGAGCCTTTAATAGCGCATGAAATAGTAAAAGTTCCATTCAGTAAGGTGTAACATATTTTTTTCCAAGTTAGTTACACATTCCTTATAAATCTAATATCATGTTTCGATAATATAAAAACATAATTTATAATTGTCTGATCACTAAAAATAGTTTATTAAGTGTATAATGGATTTTGCCGCTCCTTCGCTTTCTATATCTAAGTCACAACACAAATCGTTTGTCTGTCATTTCGACTTCACTTTTCCATTAGCGCTTGAAGAAGTAAGCTGCTCTCCGGAGCATTGAAAAGTCAACATAGTCAGGCACATGGCCTGGTGCAGAGTTCGTAAAAGAGATTGCTTAACGAATAGCTTCGTGTCTTGATGTGGTTCCTGACAACTTTTGGTGAAGATTATTTTATTTTGTATTCCACCATCGGTAACGTTAGTTGATTCCTGCAGATGCGAAGTAGATTGAAGTAATCCATCATTAAAACATGCAATACCACAGATATAAAGCTTTAGTTTAAAATTTAGAAAATATGAAAATTATTGGTCATATGTAACGGAGATTTTATTTGGTTGGATAATATTTTGTTCTGAAGATCTTTAAAATTCCAGCGTAAAATTCAGCATAATGCTATGTTATTATATTGCGTGCATCGCAGATGTGCTTAGATTTGTCGACATCTGACGTTGTTTGGTTCTGGTGAAAACGTTCAAGTTTTTTTGATTGAACTGTACTTCAAGCACGTGAGTGATGTTTAACCTTGATTTAATTTGTATTTATTTAAATGTCTTACGTATAATCAAAGGTTGATATTCTACTTTGACTTAGTTATTTTGAAATTCATTTTGTAAGAAGATCCCGTTTTATTTTCGTAACTTTACAAAATTTTAAAGATGGCTCCATAGTTGCCTATTATATTTGTTCCACAAGCAGACAGTTTTAGCTTCACTAAAAGAAACTGTTATTGCCATTTGATGTCAAGAATATCTAGTTAACCAATATAATTACCACATGCTATTCTATGTTACATTAATAATATCTTTGATTATTTTGAGGTCATGCAATTTAATTTGAAGACATGATAAATTTTTGAAGGATATAAAGTTAAAGCTTATTCTTTGTTTGAATGCTACATTTTAGTATCAAGTAAAATAATCTTGTTTCCCACTTGTAAAGTCGACTGTAGTACTACTGAAGGCTATAATTAAATTTGAGATTTAATTTATTAAGAAAGCAAATACCATACAGTAAACATATGTTGAAATATTGAGTTTAAAGATGTTCGTGTTTTTGAAGATCGAACAATACTAGTTTCTTTCCATGTAAATTTTTATTGTAAATATTAATGTTGAAACAAGCTAAACCAATTTAATTGAATAGAATTTTTTTGCTTAATTCTTTTATTATTAAAAATTTCAAAGGAAATTTCTTGGTTCTTAATAAGCAAAAGATTAACTGTGTCTAATGATAACAAGTACCTTGAGTGTATATATTTTTGGAATTTAAACTAAAATATGTTATTTATTGGTGAATATTTTTAAGGACACAAACGGTGTCACTGTTGTGCATTTGTTTGTTCACAGGATATGCAGAGACATCTGTAATACATCTGGCAAGTAACATTTTGGTAAGTGCTTTGCAAGGTTGATATTTAGGTTTTGTGACTACATAAGCGGTGTAGACTTAAGGTTTCCGCATTCCCC
The DNA here is from genome assembly GCA_036346225.1 of Platerodrilus igneus. NCBI lineage: Eukaryota > Metazoa > Arthropoda > Insecta > Coleoptera > Lycidae > Platerodrilus > Platerodrilus igneus. The sequence continues at coordinate 1,286,901 of JARFIW010000565.1, forward strand.
TAATATAAGTACATGTATCTTCGTATGTTATTGTATTGAAAACTACGGTGGCGCTCTTTTTCTATATTTTTGGGCATTTGTTAACCCATGACCCAAGCTCATGATCTACCCAGAGCTAACACTCTACTAGCCGTTTATTTCTAAAGAGTTTTTCTTTTCCTCAAGCCGTTTACCATGCAACTTTACCTTGGACTTACCTCATTAACAAGAAATTCTCAACCTGGTGATATCAGATAAGGTAGGCGTTTATGGTATATGGAGGTCCAATTTGTTATCTGATATTCACGAGGGAATTTTTAGTTTTCACTTGCGCCCAGAACGTGGGGCTAGATTGTTTGCACTTAGATTCATTACACTTGCACTCAGCAACTGAGGCTCGAATCGACCTTACTAATGTGATTTTATACTTTCATTCTTGCCACACTTACAGTTCGATGTGGGTTCTCAATAATGTTAGGACACCTTTTTGTTTCGTGAATTTAGATTCAAAACTTTATTTAGCTTGGTTATAAATGGAGTAGTGTCAATTTAAATTTTTGGACAAAGATTGTATTGTTAGGATATTTTAGTGACATATAAATATTCAATTATGGCAGAAATGTGCAGCATCGTTCATCTACTTAAAAATGAATTAGAATATGAATTGAACATTAGAGGTATTGAAAATTCAAAACCAGTTTCAGATAAAAGAAAAATTTTTAGCTAGGTTGTTGGCAAAAAAAAAAACAGACAAGCCAGGTTGTTTAATTGATCTTTCGGGTTATAAGGTGTATTTTGATACAGAAAGAGAAGAAATTGAGTTTAGCATAGTCAGTAAAAAATGTTTTGTTAGAATTTATTGATGATCCCGCAGATTCTTTTTTCAAAAGGATACAGTCAAGGTGAATACATATTACAGGTAGAATTAAACGTTTAAGGCTCCCTAAAGAAAATTTTGAGGAAGTGGTGATATTTAAAAATGAAAGTTTGGATACAATTCTTGTTGTGGAGGCAGATCTTCATTAAAAATTAAATAAAGATTTAGGTTCATCTTCCATTCCTATTAGTTATAGTAGTTGTTTGATTAATTTCTTAATATAAGAAATGATGCTTTAATAATTTGGTACACTAGTTTTTACTATTGGTATATCGTTTGAGGATTGCTCTTGTGCATAGGCACGTTTTTGTTTTGATAGCAATTTTTTATTTATATCCGCATTGCAACGCAGCATGTTAAGTTCTATTTAGTCTCAGCGAGACTCATGAAGAGTTGGTCGCTCAGCATTATATAAGTCTAAACGAGACTCGTGGTAAGTTTGTCGCTCTAGCAGTTTTGGCATCATTATTTGAAATTAGTTATGATGTAATTTTTTTGTTTATTAGTCTAGGTGAGGCTCATAGAGGAGTTTGTCATTCTAGCAAGTTTATACGTTGTGAAGCACTTTTGTTTGTCTTAACAGTTTGATTATGAATACTGTAAGAGTCTACCAAAACATAGATTTATTGTTATCCTTAATGGAAGGTTAAAAGTAATCTAATCTATAAATTTATTACGTCTAAAATCATCATTGACTGCGAATTTGAAAGAAAAGGTAAATTTAATGTTGTGCCTGATTGTCTTAGTCGAGCAATCCCTCCGGAAAATCCTGTTGTTGAATTTATTGAAGTTAATTTAGAAAAGTTAGATTCTTGGTACGTTTCTTTAAGGAATAAAATTTTGTCTTCTCCAGAAAATTACCCTCAATGGAAAGTAAAGAATAATTTTGTACTTAAATTTCTCCCCTCCAACCTACCCTTATCTTCAAATCGAAGTGAGTGGAAATATTTAGTGCCTATGGCTTAGCGGGAAGAAATTATTCGTTCTTGTCATGTTCCTTCTGTTGCAGGACATTTTGGTTTCGCAAAAACTAATTATAGAATACAAGAACATTATTATTGGCCTAAAATGAATTTAGATGTACTCAGATTTTGTAAAAAGTGTTTAACGTGCGGTGCACAAAAGTCATCGAATGTTGGTCCTCTTGGTCTAATGGGTAAAGAGAAAAAAGTAGAGTTTCCTTGTTACGTTCATTTTCATAAATAATTAATTAGTGTATATACAATAATTTTTATCTTAAATTCCTTTGGCATTCAACACAAAAATTAATTCCGTTAATTAAAAAATAACCCTTTCGTGTATTAAAATTTGTATAGTAATTAATAATAAATATCCTATCTATGTCAGTTGATAAATCTTTGTGCTTCATTAGAAAAATAAATATCCTTTCTAAGAATTTTGTACCATGGAATTTACGCCTTAATTAGATAGACGACTTTCCAAGTATCTTAATAATTAAAGGCTGGTGTGTTTTCCCTTGTTAAAAAATTCGGCGAATTTATTTTAATAAAATTAGGGTTTTCCTGGTTTATTTCCTTGCTTTGGTGCTTTAACAAATGTAACAATTCATTTGCTGTTCGATTAGCGACCAGAAAACACTTGTTTTGTTTCGCTCGTTTTCTTGATGCGAATTTCCGTTTGGGAGTACTGTTTTCTGTATATATATATATATATATATATATATATATATATATATATATTATTTATTTAATTATAAGTTCTTTCTTTCCCGTTATATGTTTTGTTCTGAGTGTGAATGAGTGAGTATATATTTTTTTCTCTATTTATTTCAGGTTCCTTTGTAATTTAGTTATAGGTATAAGACCCCGCCCACTCGCCGTCTGAGCCCGGTCATCCTTTTTTCTTTCTTTCTCTTGGTTTTATTTTATGTTACGTCAATGTATGTAGCATCCTTTTCAGACAATAGCGTTAGATTTGATGGGCCCGTTTCCACGTTCGAAACTTGGACATAAATGGTTATTAGTAGTAGGTGATTGGTTCTCTAAGTATACCTTGATACATCCTCTACGTAGTGTAAAATCACACAGTATACAACATTTTATGGAAGAAAAAGTTTTTCTAGTATTTGGCGTTCCACAATTTGTTATATGTGACAATGGACCTCAATTGTCAGGTAGAATTTTTAAAGCCCTCTGTAATAAATATGATATTCAGAAGATATGGTATAATATGGTATATTCTCCGCAGTGTAATTTTGTGGAAAGAATTAATAAAACTCTGTGGTTACAGCTATTCGTTCATATATTGATACGCACAATTCTTGGGATTCAGAATTGCCACAAATTCAATATGCACTTAACTCCTCAAAACATCAATCTACAGGTTATACCCTAATTTTTTACTTTTTTGTACCTGATTTGTACCTAAAGAAGATATTGAATTTATTCCGGGTAGTAGACCATTACATGTATCTTATCGACAAGGTCTTTCGATATTTTTAAAGAAGTACATGCTAATTTACATTCAGCTTATGAACGAGCAAGTCGCCAATATAATTTAAGAAGAAGAAATGTGTGTTTTGAAGTTGGTGATAAGGTATGGTGAGTAAACAAGGTTTTATCTAGTGCAGGCGATAAATTTACTGCTAAACTTGCACCTAAGTTTGTTCTGTGTGTGGTTAGGAAAAAGATTTCTAATCTGGTTTATGAGTTGAGTAATATAGATGGTTCTAAGGCAGGTCGATGGCATATCAAAGACTTGAAGCCATACTCAGCGTTAAGTGATAATGATAGTGAAGATGATCAAAATGTTTCAGAACATTAAGTACTTTCCGATGTTAGTTGATGTCAGTAGTAATTTTTTTGTTCATGTTTTGAAATCCTAAGTGGGATGAGCTTGAAATTAGTTGGAATTATTGATTTGTTTGAAGTGATTTTTAGCTTTGGTAGTAGTGGCGTTTTATAATTTTTGGTGTTGCATGTGTTTAATGATGTAGTAAGTATGATACTTGTAGTAGAGCAGAAAAGATTATGAGGTGTTCACTCAAAGATTGAAAACATTTTATTGATGGATAGGTGTTGTTAATACTTTGTCTGCCTCTCGATTATTAATGATTTGATTCGTAAATAGACTTAGTAGTCAACATGCTTTAGTACCCTTAAAATTCATCAATTCGTGCAAATTTAGTAAGCACTTTAGAAATTTATGTACATAAGTATTTATAATAAGTAGGATAGTGTTAGGAAATATATTTGTTGTATAAACTCTTATTTAATAGTGATTTTGTCATACTATCACTTTTGTTTATTTTGTTTTGATTTATAGTTGGTATTCTTTTTGCTTTTGGTTAAGTTTAAGATTTTGGTATGGTATTGGTATTGTATATTCACGAGGGAATTTTTAGTTTTAAAAGGTAGCCGTTTATATTGGTTACTATGGAAACTCTGACTATCTAGTTCTTGTAGACTACTGCAGTAAATGGATACAACTAAGGAAGTTAAAATCTAAAACAGCTTCTGTGTAATCAGTGTTTTAAAAGAGATTTTCTCAGTACATGGGATTCCAACCATGATAGATAGTGATAACATGCCTTTTGCGAATTACAGGGTTGGCATTTTCCTGTCCAAAACTAATATTTCCCATCCCAGTGGGAAAAACTGGTAAAAACCGGGAAAAAGTGGTAAATACCGGGAAAACCTAAAACATAGATTTTGACCAATCAAAGTACTGACCAATGAACAGCAAGTATGTAGCTGTAGATTTTTATTTTAACCAATCAGATGAAAGCAGGGCCATTTTGTTTTTTTTTGCTTTGTTTTCTGCTGCAGTTGTTCCCACATGTTGTTAAAATAATGAAGTAGATTAGTTTAGTGAAGCATTTAGTTGAAAATAAATTGTGTTTATATAAAATAAACTAAAAAAAATGCCAAAAGCTAAAGGAAAAGTTGGAGGTAGGTCACTTAATCCAGTCTGGAGTTATTTTAATCAAAAAGATATAAATGGGAAGTTAATAGTTGAATGTAAATCATGTTATCAAGTAGTTAGTGCAAAAGCTGATAGAATGACAAAGCATGTATCACAAACTTGTCCAAAATTGAAGAAAAATGAAGATACTCATGACTCCATTTGTTCTCCAATAAATGTTAGCTCTAGGTTAGAGTCTAATGTGCTAGCCACTATCGATGTGGATTACCCACAGCCAATAACTACTTCAAGTGTTAAATCTGCTGGAACTTCACAGCCTTCAATCAAAAACAAGTGGCTGATTATCACAGAGCAATCCGGCGTTGCCAAATGTTTGTTGACATTTGGACTAGCTAGTATTGTACATTGTATTCAGTATTCACAGGTTAGATAAATTGTATTCTTGCCGCTGTATCAAAGGGTCCCTTTATCAATTAAATTCTTTGTTTTATTTAAGAACTATGCCTGTGTGTTGTGTTAAATGCGATCACATGTTTTCCAACCAAAGTAATTTAAATCGCCATTTACACGAAAAGCACAAACTTGAAGGCAAGAACATAATATCATATGAAAAAAAGTTACACAATTTTAAGTGCAATGAATGCGATGTTTCTTTTGTAAACAATAGTGATTTAAGGCAGCACCTGCATGATACACATAATTTGGACAATAATTTGATGGAAGCTTTAACATTTGCATGCTATAAAGGTAAGTAGACATGGACATACATTATTTATTATAGAGTAGAACATGATTGAATTGGCATTAAAATTGAATGGTAGGAATCGAATTGTAAGGTGGTCTGTTTATACCATAACTTTTATTCATGGTTTTTTAAAAATCTTTCCTATCTTACTTTTTATAGTCATACGTATAGACCCATTATTTTAATATACTTTTGTTTTTTCCAGAATTTTTAACCTGGCTTATGCATGAAGAAAGTACTAAAGCAGTACAATATTTTAAAGCATCAACTTTCTACAACAAGAAATTAAAAACAATTTACTTCAATTGTAATCGTTCTGGTAAATAAAATCAAATATGAAATCTTAAACTAGCTAATCAAAACTTTACAGGAAGAATTATAGACCAAAAATTAAAAACTAAGGTTACAAGAATTAGTGGTTCCTGTATACTTAATCAATGTTGTACAAGTCAAATAGTTGTACAAAATGATGTAGGAACTGGTTCCATACTAGCAAAATATTATTATATACATTATGGGCATACTATTTCAATGCAACATATTCGCATACCAAAACTCACCAAAGAAATGGTTGCAGAAAAGCTCTTGGCTGGTGTTCCACCATCGAGGTAATTTTTTATAAATAGTTTTGACTCCTTATAGTATATATTGAGGTTTTGTATATATACATTATTGCGATTAGTGATTATTTTGTTAATATGTACCTATAAATTGATTATTTTAATTTTAGAATTCTAATGGGTGAACGAAAGCATATTGGTGCTGAAAACAATCATGTCCAACGGAAAGATTTGTTAACTCGGAAGGATATAAATAATATTAAAACTGCATATAAAATTCATGTAAATGATGGTGTTAGGCATAAAGATGATGCCACAAGTGTTGAATTATGGGTTAATGAATTTTCCAGAGATGCAGATTTAAACCCTATTGTTTTATATAAGAAGCAAGGCCAAGATTTAGAGGGCTATAATCTTAACAAAGATGATTTTTGTTTAATAATCATAACTCCAGCTCAGCAACAATTTTTGGAAAATATTCCTGAATATATAATATGTGTTGATAGTACACATGGCTTAAACGCTTACGATTTTGAAATGACTGCGTTATTGGTAGTAGACGAATATGGTGAACGCTTCCCAGGTGCCTGCATGTATTCTAATAGAAAAGATATTTATATTTTTGAAATATTCTTTAAACAAGTTAAAGAAAAATGCGGGAATATAAATTGTAAAGTTTTTATGAGTGACATGGCTCCTGCATTTTATAATGCTTGGCGAAATATTATGGGCTCTGCGGAGTTTCAACTTTTCTGTTCATGGCATGTGGATAGGTGTTGGCAAAAAAATTTAAGTAAGGTGGCTGATAAGGTTAAGAGAAAATTATTATATAAACATTTAAAGTTGGTTCAGTATACATTGGATGAAGATGATTTTGAGAAAGAATTACAAACGCTTTTGAAATGTTTAACAGATTTTGCCCTGAATGATTTTAAGAAGTAGTTTTTAGAGAATTATGTTTCTATCAAAAAGCAGTGGGCATATGCTTACAGGAAGGAGTGTAAAATAAATACTAACATGCATCTAGAAAATATGCATCGAAATTTAAAATATTTGTATTTTGATGGTAAAAAAATTAAGCGCATGGACAAGAGTCTTCACATGCTCTTAAGTTTTGTGCATGACAAATGTGTAGAACGCTTAATTAAATTAATTAAAGGAAAAACGTCTCATCACATGACAAAGATTCATGCATGTCATCGTTCTGCTGTTACATTGACAAATTATAATATAGTTTACAATTCTGAAAATGTAATCCTCCTAAAGGATATGAGCAACGAAAAAGAATATCAAATATTTAAAAAAGAATTGCAGGAAAATTGCTGTCATATTAAATGCAATTTCTGTGATATTTGCTTACATCGTTATAAATGCAGTTGCATGGATTTCTTGATAAGATCTGTTATATGCAAGCATATTCATTTTTTGATTTTAAATGGTGCACTGCCACCAACAAGAATCTACTACATACAGAACTTTATAACATTGACGAAAGTTCTGCCATTGATAATTGTCAAAAACTAATTAAGTCATTTAAACAAGGTAAAGCACCTACAGAATGGAAACAGCAACAAATTAAAAATGACGCTACTGCAATTATTAACAATATAGACAATACAAATCTTTCTTCAGAGGAAATTAAAATAATTTCCCAACATATAAAAATTGCTAGAGGTATGTTAGAAATGGATGAAAATATAAATTCCAGTAAATTTTTTCCATTACCCTCAACAATTAATGAACCAGATCATAAAAAAATTGACAAACAAGTTAGATTCTTTTCAACCAAAAAGAAAAGGAAAAGAGACACAAGTTATTTTAAAAAACCTACTGAAGAAGAAAAAGTTGTTATACAAGGTTTACTAAATGATCACAATTATTAATTTATTAAAACAGAAAAAATCGGGGAATAGCTTTTATACCTAAACTTTCTAGAAGCAACTGAAAACCATATCTGGAAATCAGAGAATACATTATGGGTTTTCACTTTAGCATTAGATTATAATATTGTAAAATATATACATCTGTATGTACTTGTACAAAATAAATGTCGAGTTATTTTTGTGAAAACATCAATTACGTATACTCCCTGTAAGTTTGTTGTGGTTTATTGTGTGATGCTTGTTTCTCTTAGTTGGAAATAAAATCACACTGTTTTTAAAATAAACTTTATTTACTTTTCGATTCATGTTTCCTAGGAAAAGAAAGGTGTGTATAATAAAATAAAAGTAATTTTTTATAGCTATTAATGTAACAAGATGACTATGCGATTTATGATCATCGAGGACGTTGCTAGGTGACGAGGCGACAGCCGAATCACCTGCCAGCGTCCAAGATGGATTTAAATCGATAATAATTGAGTTGCATTGAAAGCTTTATCATATCATTGACAACTTTCAAACTTCAAAATTGTGAAATTTTTGACGTTTATATTGAAAACCGTCAAGATTTTCAAGTGTATATGTTAATTAAGTCATTGTTTTTAAAAAACAACAATTATTGCAATACTAGTGTCTAAGTTGGGGAACTTAAAGTTAACGTAAAACCACTAATTCATATGATAATTATTAATCCAATACCTTAAAACCAATACTAAGAAATGGGATCGTTAATCAGTATACTACTAGGTCTGTATTTATGTATTATATACTAATAATTAAAAGCCATAAAATGCTATAGACAAGGCCAGCCAAAGGATAATTTAGTACCTGGAAGAAATTTCTTAATAAAAAAATAGGAAAATTTAAAATTGCCGCTCATTGAACAATATATGGCAACGTTGGATTATCCTGTGATAATCAGCCACTTGCAATCAAAAGATACCAGCCTTCAGTAAGTGACTTTGTAATAAGCACATCAACTTCCCAAAAACAAGAACTTGACCTCAAAATAGCACGTTTCTTTTACGCTTGTAACATCCCATTTTTGGCTGCAGAGAATAAAGAATTCATCAACATGCTATCAGCACTTAGGCCTGGTTATAAACTACCATCCAAAAAAAACCTTGCAGAAAATTTACTTGATAAAGTAGCAGAAGAGCTGGAAGAAACTGCTAGAAAGGATGTTGCTGGAAAAAATGTTACTCTCATGCAGGATGGATGGAGTAATGTACATAATGATCCAATAATAGTTAATTCCATACACTGAAACGGTAAAAGTGTATTTATTTCTTCAGTAGATTGTGGAACAAATAAAAAAACAAGCGATTACTGCAAAAATCTCGCTTATGAAGCAAAAACTACAGCTGAAGCTAAATACAAGTGCACAGTGAAAAGTTTTGTGTCTGATAACGAACCAAAAATGTCTTCAATGCGGAAACATCTTAAAACTGAAAATGTTGTACCAGTTGTATACGGTTGTGCATCGCATTACCTAAATCTTTTGGGAAAGAACGTAAAAAATGAGTCGCTTATGACCCATGTTGTTAAAGTACAAAAATTCTTTCGAAACCACCACATTCCTGGAAGCTTATTAAAGGAATATGCTGATTCGGTTAAACCACAAGTACCAGGTGAAACATGCTGGAATTCTGAAATGATTTGCTTAAAAACTTTTATAACGAACAGGCCGTTTTATTTACAAATTGTGGACACACATGAGGAAAAAATAGAGCATGGTATAAAACAAATAATTACTAATCATTACTTATACAAAGAAGTAAAAAATATGTACAGTCAATTAAAACCAATATCTGATGCTTTAAATAAGTTACAGAGTGACAAGGCTAGCATTGCTGATGCGTGCGAAATTTTGGTTGATCTTCTTCATAAAGAAGAACTCAAACCGCACTTAAATAAAGTGAAATTGATACTGCAATAACTCCTATTCACATTTTAGCAAACATGATGATTCCACTGTATAAAGTTAAAAAATTATCCCAAAGTCAAGAAGAATCTGCCCGTAAATATTTACAAGACATAAATCCACGATACTTGCAGTATACAATACAGTTTCAATTAGAAGAGGAGCCTTTTCCCAAAATATTTTTTTCACCTAGTGTTGTCGATAATGTATCACCTTCTTTGTGGTGGCAAAACCTAACAAAAAGTGGAATTGATAAAAACTTCTTGGAGCTGATGGAACACCTTCAACAATGTCCAGCGTCATCTGGATCTTTGGAACGCATTTCCTCAAATTTCTCATTTATTCAAAGTAAAATTAGAAACAAGTTAAGTTTACAAACAGCCTCCAAATTGGTGTTTTGTTATATGACATTAAAATCTATGACAGAAAATGAACATTTAGATTGGTAAAATGCTTAGATATTTTGTCACCGTATTTCTAATTATGTATTTTAATTTAAGGTTGTTTCTTATAATTTATGCAAAATATACAGAACTCTCTTTAAATTGAAATCTGTTTATATTTCGTAGTTTCAGAATAAAGTAAATTTTATTAAAATACTAAAAATTGTAGGAATTTTAATTAAGCTTTTTGAATATTATTTAATATGTAATATTTAATATGCAGTTTGATACAACTAAATATTATTAAAAATGCAAACAATTTGAAACTTAAAAGTTTTCTTACATTTCATCATTTAATAGTAGTTTTTCCCACATGTGGGAAAAACTGACTATTTCCCAGGACGGTAAATACCGGTTTTTACCGTGGTATTTACCAGGGGCGGGAAAAACTTTGCCAACCCTGGCGAATTATAAGTTCAAAGAATTTGCTAGCCGCTGCGATATACAGCTTTCCCATACAAGTCCTCGATATCCTAAATTAAACAGCCTAGTAAAAAAGGCAGTGGGCATTGCAAAAAACTTGTTAAAAAAGTGTAGAGAGGATGGGGAAGATATATATTTAGGGTTATTAAGTTACAGAAACGCGCCCATATTAGAGGTGAACTATTCCCCATCTCAGATGCTTATGAGTCGAGTTTCAAGAGAACAGATTCCGTGTTCTCAAGAAATTCTGAAACCTACAACTTACACTGATATTCATCAAATGCTAGAGAAGAATCAACTAACATACAAAGTATTACATGACAGATCTGTAAAGCCGAGGCCAGATTTTGATAAAGAACAAAGTATATTAGTTCAGGACTATTCAAATAAAACTTGAACACCAGGTAAGGTTAAACAAATTTATAAGGCACCCCGGTCATACATTGTACAGAAGGATAGTGGAGCGATACTAGCGGCAAGGAATGTGGTTGGTGATAATCCAAGTGCTGTTAGCCATGTATATACCAGTAGTTGAACAATCCAGTCCTGCTACAAGTGATGCAAAACAAACTTTTGTTAAGGTTAGTGTGGAGCCAATCCCGTACGTGACCAGAGCACGAAGACAGATTAAAAGACCCCGACACCTGGAAGGCTTTGTGTAAAAGTTAAAAGGAGGGATGTTCTATGTCATAATGTATACTTTACCATCAGAGGGAGTGAAGCTAACTGTTATGGAAACGAGTAGCTTTTCAGTTTAGTTTTTTTAGCAGAGTATCCTTGGCATTGGCAGTTCTAGAAAAATTATATAATTGATATAGTAAGAAGGTCTGCGAATCTACGAGTTGATTATTAATGACTAACATAACAGAAACTATATATGTATAAAATCTGAAAAAATAACATTTCATTTTATGGTCTGCTGTATTAGTTTTCAACTTACAAAACTTCTATCATACTATCAATGGCAAAATAAAATCGACAATGTCGGAATGAAAGATTGAGTTGAATGAAGCCATTATTTTTTTACAAATTATGCTACACCATTATCCTGTTCGAAAACTTACAATCTGTGTTCAAGGGTTATAAATATTCTATGTGTGTTTATGAATCAATCCTTAAAAACTTTCTTTGTTGTGGCATGCATGGATATTTAAATTACAATTTCATACTGCAGGGAATATGTTATTGTTCTGACTCAAATAGTGTCAAGGGTGTTAAAAGTCCTTCCAACTGTCAAAGATTACACAAGGCAAGGTTATTGTTAGTATTGAAAGTGCATTGTATATTCATCCACGATCTGCAGTCGCATGACACTTCAGTAAGTAATCCCAGATTTTGGAATTTAATTAAACCAAATGTACCGGAATCTGTACGGTTTCTAATAATTTTTGACAGGTCATTAACAAGTTTTGATAAAATCGGTAAATCAGTTTTAAATGTGTTCTTTTTGTCAACACTACTTGCAATCTACTGTAACAAAATTCTGCAAACATTATGATGTTTATCGTTAAACTTATGCAATTATCTGATTTATGCATAGAATTCACAACAATAAAAACAATTAAAACATACCTATATTAGCATTTTCATTACTATCACTATTTACAAATCGAAATTTTTATCAAAATGTGTCATGGCACACGAATCACAAATTATATTAACAGAGTCATTCTGATATTGAAGTAATACTCCACAAATTGTACATTTGACAAGAGTGCTTAAAATAACTGCATTCTGCTCATTTTCAAACAGTTCGCCTGCCTGTTGATCTTTAAACCACTGAGTTAACTCATATTCCATATCCAGCGTGATTGTATGTAAATCATCGGAGTCTAATTCTCGATTAAATTCCTCCAAGATTAAACTTTTCTCTAATTCCCAAAATTTGTTAGTTATTACCATTAAACTATCTGTATATGAAGAATTCCGTTTACTACTGACCTGGTTATATCTAGCAGTCTTAAGATGGTCTCGAAAACGTTTTCTAAAGGCATTCCTTAAATGAACAATTGAAGCGTGGGTTTTAACTGATTTGTATTCTTTTGCGGCTGCGGGTGTTATGTGAGACATATTGCTTGGTATTTATATATTAAATTCTGTTTTTCACAGCAATTTAAATAAACACAAAACAAATATCTTAACGTTCAAAAAAACATTACGGTCCCTTTAGAAAATGTTTTTCACAATCATGTTTAACTACAACATAACAAACACTAATGAAACCAAATAGTAACTTCAATCAAACATTTTTGGTTCTTTGAATAATTTTTAAAAATATAATATACATAACCTAAGTTTTACTGGTAAACTTCCAAAGTAATATATATTTAGTGATGAGTTATTCAAGAGCAAGTAATTGACTGGTTCCTGAACAGTAAGTGAACGAATCTATTACAATGAACTAACACAACATATAGACATGAGGGGGTCGATTCTCGCGTACTCGATGTGTAGAAACGTATACGTTGGTGACGTCTAGAACTATTATGAACGCAACTTTGTATTCTTGAACATTCGTCGTTTAGGGAACGTATACACGCTCTTAAACGATCGCCTGAACGAACGACTAGGGGTAAGGTATCATCTAGTGCTCTAACTAAATTTATTACTTCTAATTGTCATGTGTTCATTTATCCTTTTCCTTCATATGTATGACTTTCATCATCGTTTGAACTCTCAAATAAATTTAACTTTCTTCTGCAATGATAAATTTTGATGAATCAGTACAAAAAAACGTCGTAGAAGCAGAATTATTAGTTGTGGATCACGCTAATCGACAATTTTATCCTAAAATGGATCCTTTTAAGCAGCTGAACCAAAGAAAATTTATTAAAAGAATTCGCTTAAGCAAGCAATTAGTTAGAAAATAAATAGAAATTTTAGATCTCCATTTAGCACAATCTACTCATGTACATTCTCTTACAAAAGATGTTAAGGTAAACAATTAATAAATCTCTAAAAATATATTCCATATGTTTCATATCTTTGCACAGGTATTAATAGCATTAAGTTTCTTTGCATATGGCAGCTACTAAACAAGTGTGGGTGCAGTATATATTTGGCAGTAAGCCAGCCAACAATTAGTCGCGGCATTGAAAAAGTTTCAACTGCATAAAACAGATTTGAAATAATAGATTTCTGGATTAATTTTTCACAGACAAGTCTGACTGAAAGTCTTACAACACAATAAGTGTTATGAAAATGTTGCTAGTCATTATTTCTGACGGATATACATACTTACAGGTTTATGGCAACATTTCAACTTCTTGGTGTGATAGGATGCAAGATTGCACACATATAGCTATTAATTGTTTTTCCTAGATGTCTAGCAAATGTTTTCAATATTTTGTTATAATTTTAGTTTCTAAAATATTTCATTCTCTGTTCAACTTTTGAATGCAGTTTCTCGTTGTCATCCTGGAACTGGTTAGACGCGTACTTCCATTGTTTTCTATTCTGGGCAAACCTACACATTTCCCTGAATTTCTCAGTGTCTGCATCTACCTCTCTTTTTCTTATATCTGCTTGTAATATAAAACCCGCACTATTCTCCAAAAAACCTTAAAACGTATCCTGCCTTTCTATTTCTCCTACTTTTTTTTGTTTTCCACAGATATCTTTATTTCCCCACTATTTCTATAACCTTTTTGTTATTAACTTTGTCTGTCCGTGCTATTATTATCATACATATGAAGCATAAGCATAACATTCCAAAAGACTTCTTCATTGTCCTGTCTGCTTCGCTTACTGTCCCTAGCCGTATAGTGCTGTGCTCTACACATAGTGTTCGGTCTCTTTGTCGCACGTGGTTAATTTTAAGTTATTTAAATTTGTAGTCGTAAATCTAGTAGTAAAACTGTCATCCCTTGTTCCCTTATATCCTGCCATAAAAATTCCTTGTGCATTTGTGAATAAGGTGGACAGAGTAGTGAACAAACACTTTCTTATGGATATTGAAGCAGAACGGTCGTCGGTTTCTTCGTTCAGTACCGTAAGTTAGTCAAGTGCCGCAGACTTTAGTTGTTACCCCCCCCCGCGCGTAAACAAAATTGGCCTTCATCACCGGATCTTTAATTAAATAATTAGTTCCTACCCTTTAAGCTCCTTATACTTAAATTTATAAAATTGTCGTAGTTTTTATTATGGTTAAACGTGTTACACAGAAACGAACATCTTGCTTACACATTTAATGCTAGTAACATTTGGTCATAACGGTAGATTTTACAATACATTCCTTATCCTTTGTGGCAAAGATTAAGGTCGTCGTCGGTATCTTTTTATGTAAACTATTTATGAGGGTTATTGTATCCTAAAGCTTTACCTTATCTGTCATTTCAAGTTGGAGCAACCATTCGGGTTCATGCAACTTGTATAACAAAGGGGTTGAAATTTATTCGAAACCTTAAAAGCTTTGTCGGGGGAGCACTGTAGTTAGTTGCATTTTTCTATTAATAATTTAATTTCGTAGATGAATTAGTAATTTAGTGTATTAGAGTCACGCATTGTTTTTACATTAATTTTTATTGTCGTTCATTAATCATTAATTAAATATGGTTATATCAATTGATAGAGCTATTCTTGAAGCTAAATTTGTAGTTAAAAGGTTGGATCACATATACAGCAAAATCAACCAACCGGAAAACGTATCGATTGCTTTAATTAGAGCGTCGATTAAAAGTGTCGAACAGATTGAAACGCTTTTCAAATCCTTTTGCAAGGATATTTTCTTTGATGAAGAAAGTGAACAATTGGATGAATTTTCGGCTCTTAGGGTGAAAATCGATGATTATCTATTAGATATTCGTATTATCGCTGAACAATGCGAATTAGATCGGGTAGAAAATAAGCCAAAGGTGGAAAATATGAATAATTCCTTTTCGTCAAACTGTGCAATTCGCTTGAAACATCTTTCAGTCCCCCGCTTCTCCGGACGCATATCAGATTTTGAGAGTTACAATGCAATTTATAAGCGGTTGATTCGTGATAATGTCAGTTTGTCACCCGTTGAAAAATTTTGCCATCTCGTTGATACATTAGATGAGTCGTCGCGTGGCTTAATAAAACACTTGCCATTAAATGATTATGCATACGAGGAAGCCTATAAAATCATTACTAATCGTTTTCAGTCCAAGAGGTTATTACTTTCAACATATTTTAATGCTCTCGAAAAATGCCCTAAGGTCAGTTCCTCAGACTCGCATGCGGAACTCCGGCAATTAATTAGTTGTTTTGATGAAAATATATTCGCGTTAAGGCAGATGGAAATAGATTTATTAGATTTCATGTTGTTTAATCTGTTATCGAAAAAATTAGATACAAACATTTTAAAGCGTTTCGAATTAGGAAATAGTGACGAAATTCCTTCGTTTAAAGATTTAAGGTCGTACATTGAAAAACAATGTAAAGTGTTGGAAATCAATGACATTGCTTCAGGAACATGCTTAAAGGCTCGAGATTCCGTTAAAGAAAGAGAAAAAAGAAGGTTTGTTAGCACTTCGGCTAAAACTTCTTTAGTTGGTACCACCAATGATGTTAAAAATTGTAGTTTCTGTCAAGCTGTGCATCCTATTTATAGATGTAAGCAGTTTCTCGATAAAACCCCTCAAGAAAGATTTGAGGTGGTAAAGCTTAAAAATCTTTGCATTAAATGTTTAAATCCTTCACATTCGATGAAAAATTGTACGTTAGATTGGTCGTGTAGAAAATGTCATCAGTCGCACAATTCGTTGCTTCACTTCGATAAACAAGAAAAATCGGTGTCGCCACGCCGACAAACCCATCGTCAAAGGTCAGCGTCTCCTCGGAGAGCGGCGCCTAGACTTACTTCTACTAGTAGACCTAGTGAAGACAATCTGTCGTCGTCGGTTGTGCATCAACAACCTGCCACTAGTTCGTTGATTTCGACATCATTAGAACACACAACCACGCTGTTAGCTACGGCAATGGTGTCGGTGCTTGATTATACAGGAACATTGCAATCTGTTCGTGTAATATTAGATAACGGATCCATGGAAAGTTTTATGACTGAAAGGTGCCGTCAAAAATTAGGTTTAAGGAAACGGAGAGCCAATGTCACTGTTCAAGGACTTGGCTTGAATTCGTCGTTGGTGTCTGATGCACTATCGTGTGTAGTCAGTCCCTCGGGAGCACGGTCTCCAGCATATGGAATTGATTGTTATATTTTACCTAACATTTGTAATCAATTACCTTCGTCGTCGATAGGGGTCAAGGAATGGTCGCATACTCGAGGTTTGGCCTTAGCTGATCCTAATTTTAATGTTCCTGGTAAAATTGACATGCTACTCGGAGCGGAAATCTTTGCTCAGGTTTTGTTGAACGAGTCTCGTTGGGGTGTCGCTAACGAGCCAGTTGCTATTAAAACAACCTTTGGTTGGGTTTTAACGGGAAAGGTCGTTTCCCCGAATAGTTCTATTACGTCGTTGTGTGCTTTCGTTGAACCCTTAGACAGTGATATTCGTCGATTTTGGGAATTAGAAAATATTCCCTTCAAAAAAACACATTTCTCCTGAAGAAGAAAAGTGTGAAAATCAATTTGTGGAAAATTATAGACGTAACAAGGACGGTCGTTTTGTAGTGTCCTTGCCCTTTAAAATTTCGGAACCCTCATTTGTGGGTACGAGATCAATTTGTATTAAAAGATTTTTGTCGTTAGAACGTCGTTTGTTAAAAAATCCTGAATTGTATTCAGATTATAAAAAATTTATGGAGGATTATTTGACAAGCGGGCACATGGTTCAAGTGAAATCGCTTGAAAATTCGTCGGGTCATGAGAAAATGTACTACATTCCCCATCATGCTGTACATAAGCGTGACAGCACTACCACCAAATTGCGGGTGGTTTTCGATGCTTCGTGTCAGGATCAATCTGGAAAGTCGTTAAATGATAGCTTGGGTATTGGTCCTGCTTTGCAAAAGGACATTGCAGTTTTGTTATTGCACTTTCGTATACATCCTATCGTAATTACAGCTGACATTAAACAAATGTATCGGCAGATTTTGGTTAAAGATACTCATCGTGATTATCAACGTATTGTCTGGAGATTTTCTCCGTCAGATCCTATTATGGACTTTAAATTAAATACTGTAACTTATGGAGTTTCGTCGTCGCCTTTTTTGGCATTGCGTACTGTTCAAGAATTGGCAAGGTTAGAGTCGATTAATTTTCCTTTCGCGTCATCGGTATTGGCGAGCGATACCTATGTTGATGACTTAGTCACTGGATGCAATTCGATTAAAGCTGCTAATCAATTAATTGGTGAATTGAATAGTATTTGCACTAGTGGTGGGTTTCAATTAAGAAAATGGAGTAGTAATTGCCCGGAAGTGATGTCCAACTTGAGGGAGTCCCTGTCCAGTTCGGACGCAATTACATTTCAAGATAAAGATAGTGGTTCAATAAAATTTTGGGCCTTTCGTGGCGTGCTCTTACAGATGCATTTTTATACAACTTAGACGTTGAAGAGCGCACTTGCACTAAGCGTAATATTTTGTCGGCTATCGCAAAAATTTTTGATCCTCTCGGCTTGATAGCACCTATAGTACTGTTCGCTAAACGTTTAGTTCAAGATCTTTGGCTTTTAGGTCTCGGTGGGACCAAGAGCCTCCATTGAAGTCATACAAAATGGAAACATTTTTTGGGTGAATTGCCAGCGGTTTCGAATATTGAGATTTCGCGTCACATCGTATGCCATAATTTTAAAAAGGTGGAGTTGCATGGATTCTGTGATGCTTCTGAAGCCGGGTATGCAGCTGTCATCTATTTCCGTTCGTTCGATCTAGAAGGTAATATTACCATTTCATTAGTATGCGCAAAATCGAAGGTTGCTCCCACTAATCGCGTTTCATTACCCCGTCTCGAATTGTGTGCTGCCGTACTCTTGGCAGATTTAGTAGATTTCGTCAAAAATACTTATACAGATATTTTATCATTTAGTAATATTTTCGCGTGGTCAGATTCTACTGTTGTTTTGTCTTGGATTCGGTCTTCCTCGCATAAGTGGAAGACATTCGTTAGCAATCGCATTTCGCAGATTCAAGAACGTATTCCTCCATCTTCGTGGTTTCATGTTAAGTCCCAGGAAAATCCTGCGGATTGTGCCTCACGTGGACTTTTGGCTTCAGAGTTGGTTCATCATCCATTATGGTGGACAAGACCTTCCTGGTTAGTGCGTCGTAATGAAGAATGGCCAGTAACATCGCTGCCAAAACTTATCGACTCATCTCAGATGGACGTCGAATATCGTACTCTGTCGTTAACAGTCGTTATGTCTGACAATTTCTTAGATATGTTGTTGGATAAATTTTCAAACCTGCAGAAAATTTGTAGGATTATTACATGTATTCGTCATTTCATTCGTAATGTTCAATGTCCAGATTTGCGTTCAAAATATTCTGATAGTTTGTCTCTAGCTCAACAGCAAGAGGCTATACAGTTATTGATTAAAAGAGTTCAAACAAATGTTTTTTCCCAAGACATTGCTAATATTAAAACTGGAAAACTTGTTAGTAAACAACTTCGTAGCCTTAGTCCGTTTCTAGATAGTCGTGATTTGTTGAGGGTGGGCGGTCGCCTACGTAATTCTGACTTGTCGCATGATGCAAAATTTCCAATTTTGCTTCCTCGGTCGCATCGGTTGACTGAACTTATTATATTAGATTGTCATGAAAGACATTTACATCCTGGAAATCGAACAACTCACTTTTTACTAACTCAAAATTATTGGAGCTTGTGCGTCAAGAGGGCTATTCGGCAATGTATGAAATCCTGCATTCGTTGTTTTCGTGTAAACCCTGTGGCTTTATGCCCCCCTATGGGGGATTTACCAGCTTCTAGGTTAACTCCAGGTAAGGCGTTTTTACATACGGGAGTCGACTTTGGTGGACCTTTCTCTGTCACGATGAGTCGATGTCGTGGCGCAAAATCATTGAAAGCGTACATTTGCTTATTTATTTGTTTCAGCACTAAAGCCATCCATTTGGAACTAGTGTCTAACTTGTCGACAGACGCTTTCTTGGGTGCTTTACGTCGATTTATTGCTCGAAGAGGCAAATGTATTCAAATCCATTGTGATAATGGTACTAATTTCGTTGGGGCCTCTCGTGAAATCTCTCACTTGATGCGCCATTCGGCAGGCGTTGAGGGAATCGAATTTGTGTTTAATCCTCCTGCTGCTCCTCATTTTGGTGGGTTGTGGGAGGCCGGGATTAAATCGGTAAAATCCCATTTAAAGAGAATTATCGGTGAACAAATTTTGTCGTTTGAAGAATTCTCGACGGTATTGATTCAAATCGAAGCGATTCTCAACTCACGTCCACTATGCGCACTGAGTTGCGAACCGCATGACTTCTCGTATTTGACCCGGGTCATTTTCTTAATGTTGAACCAGTTTCGGTGTTACCAGATCCAGATTTGTTGTCCATAAACCCTCTCGTTTGAATCGCTGGCAATTGTTGCAGCAAATGCAACAAGGGTTTTGGAAGAAATGGAGTGCTGAATACCTGCACACGTTGCAGCAGAAAGGTAAGTGGTTGAAGAATTCCGCTACCCTACCTATTGATTCGCTTGTCCTCTTAAAGGAAGAAAATAACCCCCCTCTACAGTGGCGTTTAGGAAGAGTCGTAGATGTTCACCCTGGTAGAGACGGTATCGTTCGGGTAGCTACAGTCAAGACATCCCAAGGGTTAGTTAAACGCCCTCTAGTGAAACTATGTTTACTGCCAGTTACTTGATATTTAATGGTATGTACACATATATTCACTTATATAAGTTTGTCGGTTAGGTTTCTTAGTTAATAGCTCTAATTAATTTTTAAATATAAAATAAGTTAGTTCATACTTATTTTGGTGGGCGGGACAGAACAGGTCTCTTTGTCGCACGTTCGCGTGGTTAATTTTAAGTTATTTAAATTTGTAGTCGTAAATCTAGTAGTAAAACTGTCATTCCTTGTTCCCTTATATCCTGCCATAAAAATTCCTTGTGCATTTGTGAATAAGGTGGACAGAGTAGTGAACAAACACTTTCTTATGGATATTGAAGCAGAACGGTCGTCGGTTTCTTCGTTCAGTACCGTAAGTTAGTCAAGTGCCGCAGACTTTAGTTGTTAAACCCCCTAAAAACCACAGTGCAAGTGTAACGTAACATAGACTCAATTCGCATACAGTCCACTTGGTTGAAAGAATAGGAACTGCAGCTTAGAACAACAAAACACCGCGGAGGTAAGTCGATGTATAAATTTATAAGACCCCCCGCGCGTAAACACATAGGCTTCCAACAAAAAAAATTTTCCTTGCTTCTATGTTTGTTGTTTTCGAACATAGTCGCAGATCTTTCTTGTTAGATACAGTTTGGTTCTTTTTCTATTATTTTATAAATATTGCAGTGATCTGTACTAATTATTTAGTCAATTTTTATTGGTTGATAATTATTGCAAATATTATAGTGTACATTTCGATATTCGTGAGTATTTTTGAACAGCACATTCACCACTACTAGGTTTCTGAATGCACTCGGTGATGTCAGAATTTACCCGTTGTAGAGCGATGGATTTGTTTACAGGCTTTTAACGGGGACTTTTGCTTCAGATTTCAAAATGGAAGGTCAAAAAAGCTTCACTGCGATTTTATTCTAGGTATTGTTTTAATTATATGCTATTATTAAGTTATCTAATTGCATCGAAGCCTAATTAATTATTTAACGTTATTTCTTTATATTTTAAAATAGTAAAAGAATTAATGATCCAATTGTTATGCAGATTTTGTTTATAAACTTAATGCCACGATGTGTTTAATTTTTAGAAGCACGTTTTAGCCTGATGCAATCATAATGAATAATTTTTAACTTATGTTTACTAGATTGAATATATTTTGTTAACATGCATTTTATATAAAGATTTAGTGCCTTAATCTAAGCTTGTTTCTGTAAAATTTGGTATGTATTTGTTACAAGCATATTTTAGAATTTGTTTTCAATGTTTTAATGATTTGTTATGATTATGTAAATGTTTATTTCAGTTTTAGCTGCACGTTTATAACTGCATAAATATTTATCTCGTTTGTAATACCTAACCATATGTTAGTTTAAAGGGCCTGACTTATTATAACTTGCAATTCTATCGGTAACTAATATTGAGATTTATTATTTTTGTTATGATGTGATTATAGCAAACTTCTGCTATGACCCCGTATTAACGCGTTTGCATTATGACTATGTATGAGATGGTCGATTCAATTTGTACCCTTTATTTGGTACTATCACAGCATATGTTCATGTTTAACTTCATGTTTGTTTATAAATATTTGTTTAGAATGTAGGTTATCCATTGTGAACCATATTGCCAAACGGGCTGGAAACTGTTAATGGCATGTACGATTAACGTGTATGTTTGAGCCTTTGTTGAATTTACTAACATTTTATGGCCGTGCGGGGTGGAACATTGGTAGTCAAGGTCCTTATCTTTTCGGTGTTCTTCTTTTTCAACTTTAGGCAGGTAGTAATGGCACAGCCGTTCCTGTTACACTCTAGAAAAGATTAGCTAGACTACACTAACTTTTCTTCAGTCTCATATGCAGAATGTCTAAGTAACAGTTGACATCCTGTAATATTTAAAGCGCACAGGGTGCTTTTTCGCCGCCCCATCCTTGGAGAAGTGTATTTATGCAGCTAGAAGCGCAGGGTTGTTGAGGTTTTATCTGCCGATACTCTTTCTTCAGCGTAAACCCAGGGAGTCCGGCACTGTTTGCTCCTGTAATTCATGTTTAATCGATGATAACGTAATTTTAAGGTTATCGTATAATAATTAAAGTAGGGTCGTTAACTATTGTAGTTTTATTTCAAACCTTCCTGCCTTAACGCCATCTTAGTGTATATTTGGGTTAAGTTACGGTCACACAACGTAGGTGTCGCTAGCCACAGCCACTAGACGACTAGTTCACGAGGTCAGGTATTGTCAAGAGAGGGCGTTCGTTCGTCCGCATGTAGATTAGAGTACAGGTACGTTACATTACAATTTATACCTTATTTCATCAATATTCTGTTGTATGTGATGGGTGTTAAGCAGCCTGTGCCTACCAAGATCTCCAACACTTGAATATTTGCCAAATTAATAGTTTTCCAAAAAATCCTTTCGCACAATCAACATTAGCTGAAAATACTGTAAAATTAACACCTGTATTTGTTTATAGTAATCGTCGGGTTTAAGAGCAATTATTGTTTTTTCGTCATTAGGTTTTCTGTCTTGGAAGTGGTAGAACGCTTACCTCCACTGATATCTATTCTGAGCTTGATATTACTACAGCCTAGATGCAGCTCGGTTCCCCTTCTATTGTTTTCTAAATATATGCTCTATTTCACTGACATTCAATGGAGGTCCCGTTTGCGAATGTTGCCACGCACGTTAACGATCCCTACCTTGCTTGAAACAGTAACGTTCGGCAAAATTCCAAATTTTCTAGGTTAAAAAAACTCGCTTCCAAGCCAATATAGTACCTTCGGGTGTAGCTTTGGAATATCACATGTAAGGTATGTGAAGGGGCAGGGCGACTCCGTAGCGTAGTTGGTATGCGTGTGACGACAACGATCAAGGTCCCGGGTTCGAAAAAATGTTAGGCGAGCATTTTTCACAAAAATACGCCCTCGTTCGGATGAAAGGTAAAATGTAGGTCCCGCGTGTGGGTGTTGTCATGCACGTTAAAGATCTCTACCTTACTTAGAACAGCATGGGTTCGGCAAAATTCAAAATTTTCCAAACAAAAAAACTCGCTTTCTGGCCATTTTAGTACGTTCTGGTGGAGCATTGGAAAATCAAATGTATGGAATGTGAAGGGGCGCGGCTCTGTGACGTAGTTGGTATGCGTGTGACTACTACGCCCAAGGTCCCGGGTTCGAATCCCGACACGGTTCGTTTGATAATGTTGGGGGAGCATTTTCACAAAATACGCCCTCGTTCGAATGAGAGGTAAAATAGAGGTCCCGTGTGTAAGTGTTGTTACGCACGTTAACGATCCCTACCTTGCTTGAAACAGTAACGTTCGGCAAAATTCCAAATTTTCTAGGTTAAAAAAACTCGCTTCCAAGCCAATATAGTACCTTCGGGTGTAGCTTTGGAATATCACATGTAAGGTATGTGAAGGGGCAGGGCGACTCCGTAGCGTAGTTGGTATGCGTGTGACGACAACGATCAAGGTCCCGGGTTCGAAAAAATGTTAGGCGAGCATTTTTCACAAAAATACGCCCTCGTTCGGATGAAAGGTAAAATGTAGGTCCCGCGTGTGGGTGTTGTCATGCACGTTAAAGATCTCTACCTTACTTAGAACAGCATGGGTTCGGCAAAATTCAAAATTTTCCAAACAAAAAAACTCGCTTTCTGGCCATTTTAGTACGTTCTGGTGGAGCATTGGAAAATCAAATGTATGGAATGTGAAGGGGCGCGGCTCTGTGACGTAGTTGGTATGCGTGTGACTACTACGCCCAAGGTCCCGGGTTCGAATCCCGACACGGTTCGTTTGATAATGTTGGGGGAGCATTTTCACAAAATACGCCCTCGTTCGAATGAGAGGTAAAATAGAGGTCCCGTGTGTAAGTGTTGTTACGCACGTTAACGATCCCTACCTTGCTTTGAACAGCAAGGGTTCTGCAAAATTTAAAATTTTTCAGGTAAAAGAACTCACTTTCTGGCCAATGTAGTATCTTCGGGTGGAGCACTGGAAAATCACATGTAAGGGGGGTATGTGAAAAGGGCAGCTCCGTGGTGTAGTTGGTATGCGTGTGACTACTATGCCCAAGGATGGGAGTTAAAATGGAGATCCTGTGTGTGAGTGTTGTCACGCACGTTAAAGATTCCTACCTTGCTTAGAACAGCAAAGGTTTGGTAAAATTCAAAATTTTTCAGGGAAAAAAACTCGCTTTCTGACCAATATAGTACCTTCGGGTGGAGCATTGGAAAATCAAATATAAGGTATGTGAAAGGACGACCAAGGTCCCCGGTTCGAATCCCGACACGGTCCGCTTGAACAATGTTAGGTGAACATTTTTTACAAAAATACGCCCTCGTTCGGATGAGATGTAGAATAGAGGTCTCGTGTGTGAGTGCTGTCACACACGTTAAAAATCCCTACCTTGCTTGGAACAGCATGGGTTCAGCAAAATTCAAAATTTTTCAGGGAAAAAAACTCGCTTTCTGACCAATGTGGTACCTTCGGGTGGAGCATTAGAAAATCAAATGTAAGGTATGTGAAAGGATGCCTAATATCCCGAGTTCGAATCCCGACACGGTCCGCTTGAACAATGTTAGGTGAGCATTTTTCACAAAAATACGCCCTCGTTCTGATGAGAGGTAGAATAGAGGTCCCGTGTATGAGTGCTGTCACACACGTTAAAAATCCCTACCTTGCTTGGAACAGCATGGATCCAGCAAAATTCAAAATTTTTCAGGTAAAAAGCTCGCTTCCTGGCCAATGTAGTACCTTCGGGTGGAGCATTGGAAAAAAATCACATGTAGGGTATGTGAAAGGACGCCGAAGGTTCCGGGTTCGAATCCCGGTCCGCTTGAAAAATGCTAGGCGAGTATTTTTCACAACAATACGACCTCGTTCGGATGAGTGGTAAAATGGAGGTATTGTGTGTGGGTGTTGTTACGCACGTTAAAGATCCCTACCTTGCTTGGAACAGCAAGGGTTTGGCAAAATTCAAAATTTTCCAGACAAAAACTCGCCTTCTGGCCATTTTAGTAACTTTTGGTGGAGCATTGGAAAATCAAATGTACGGTATGTGATGGGGGCTCCGTGGCGTAGTTGGTATGCGTGTGTCTACTACGCCCAAGGTCCCGTGTTTGAATCCCGACACGGTCCGTTTGAAAAATGTTAGGCGAGCATTTTTCACAAAAATACGCCCTCGTTCGGATGAGAGGTAAAATGGAGGTCCCGTGTGTAAGTGTAGTCACGCACTTTAAATATCCCTACCTTGCTTACAACAGCAGGGGTTCGGCAAAATTCCAAATTTCCAGGTAAAAAAACTGGCTTGCTTGCCAATGTAGTACCTTCGGGTGGAGCAATGGAAATTCACATGTAGGGGTATGTGAAGAGAGGAACTTTTTAGTTAGCGGTTGAAGTGAGCGAACGTGTTTCACGGAGCTCCCGGATACAAGGCTACATGTAAATTTTTATATAGGGTTTTTATTATTTTTTATTATATTTGAAGCTTTGCTATTTATTGTATTTTATTTTTATTATTGTGCGGCATTATTTTTAAACACAGGCCAGTAAAACAAAATTAAAAAAAACCAATTTAATCGATTAAATAATAAATAAATCGTGTTTTCTTTGAATTTTAAAGTAAAATCCGGGTTTGAAAACAAACTAAATTAAATTTCTGGTTAATAAACCAAAAATTTAATAAATTCATATCCAAAACAATTTCAAAAATAATTTAAAAGGCGTTTTTAATAAATTTATAGAAAAAATCGAGTAACTCGAGTAAAAAAGCGCGTAAAATCATCAAATAAATTCGACAAAAATTTGTATTGTGCGGATAATAAAATAACAAACAAAACCTAAATATAGGTTCTTTTTGAATTAAATAAATAGCTCAAAAACTATAAATTTTGCGTTACTTTAAATAAAAATATTCCATATTTTAAGTGCATGCGTACTTAAAGATTCCTTGAGTCGACCTTTTAGTGTAATTAGTGGTGCAACACTTGAAGTTCGTACCAGGCACCGAGTAAATAAGTGATAAGTGCGATACCGGTACCGCTTTCTAATAGCTCTTGATTTAATTTGTTTGTTTATGTATTTAAATTTAAAATAGAGTATTTTATAAATTTGATTTTTAGAAGTATTAGCTTGTTTAAATTTAAAATTTAATTTGGAGTTTTAAAAATTTAAATAAATTAATAAATACAGTTTTGTTTACGGTAAATTTTAATCGAGCTAGTTTTGTTGGGCTAGCGATTTTATTTTGTCCCCGTTGTTACTTTGACGTATAGTGTTTCTTTCATAAATTTGAAATTTGATTTGGCGGTCTGAAATTTAAATAAGTAAATAATTTAAATAAATAAATGCACCTACGGCGGCCTCGACTTCAAGAGCCCAGCGTAGGATATCGACTAGCAGCAACGGTAGCGTTGCTGTTAGCGACCTCTATGAGCTAAAGTTTTTGAAATTCAGAGTAAGGAAGGCACGCGCGGCCATCTGTGGAAAGGTGCCAACGACCTCCGTCACGAGCGTAGTCGACGACAGGAAAGCGATTCGGCACGCAGCGGAGGATATCCGCGACGTGACGAATCAGCTCATAGAGTGCTTCGTCTTTGTGCTAGTGATTCTGGAAGAGCTAGTGTTGTCGGGGGGAATTGGGCAAAGAATTCTGTTATTTCAGGGGCGCTAAGGTTTGCAAAGTCAGGGAACGTCGGTGCAGCGCAAGATTTCGTATGCCGCAGCAGCCTCAGGTGCTACGCCTACTTTTGCCGTCAGAGTCGACGCCAGGCCAGGCCAGAAGGATGACGTGGTGACGACCCTGAAGCAGAAGGTCGATCGCGCTCGTGATGGGTTTGTTGTCAGATCTCGTCGGACGCGTACGGGCGGTGTTGTAGTTGAGTGTACAGGTCGTGAAGACGCGAAAAAATTGCTGTCGAAGGTCGGCAGGCACTGCAAAGAGCTCGTAGCGAAGACGTTCGAGAAGAAGCGGGCACGGGTTTTCTTCCGGGAGTCGAAGCGGAGATGAAGACGAAAGAGCTGGTGCGGTTGATCGCGAGTCAGAATCCCCGCTTCGGCGATTTGAAGATAGAAGACCACCCGAGAGAAAAGTACAGGTTTGGCGGAAAGGGCCCTAGGGAGCCCCTCGCCAACGTCGTCATTGAAGTGACCCCCACACTTGGAAGGCGCTTATTAGCTGAAGCTATTAACCTCAGGTGGCGAAGAGTATGGGCCTGGGACCACTTCTCGATGACACAGTGTTTCCGGTGCAACGAGTACGGCCATAGATCGATGGAGTGCCGGGAGAAGGTACAGTGGTGCGGTAACTGTGCCGATACCGGGCATAAGTTTGAGCATTGCCGGAAGACAGTTCCCTGCTGGGTGGTTTGCCCAAGGCAAAACTATAGAACTGGCAGTGGCGCAAAGGTCGATGCGCGCCACGACGCCAAGTCGAGCAGATGCCCCACGATGCAACGACTGAAGAACCCAATGACACGAAACATCGATTATGGACTGTGAAGAAAAAGAAAGAGTTAAAAGAAGCAAGAAAATTAAATTCGCGCAACTAAATTTCGGGAAAGGTAAAGGAGCTACAAATAACTTCGTAAAGTTATTATGCGAGAAAAATATCGACATTGGGCTTATACAGAAACCGCACCTGTATAGCCACAAAATAACAGGTTTTGGGAGGGGGTTTACCGTCGCAAACACGAATAGCGAACGAACTCGCTGCGGAATAATAATAAATAATACGACGTGCGCCGGGATAATATTAAAAAATTTGACAAACAAGTTCTTAACAACGGCCGAAATCAAAACAGGGCTATATACGTTCTGCGTAATAAGTGCGTACCTTCCGCTGGTCCATTACCGGCGGAAAAATCCCCAAACCAAGGATGTTAGGGAACATTTGTAATTGGGAATTAATGTCGAACGAGGTATCGCTCTCTGAGCATAAATTAATAACATGGGATGTTGAAACAAAAGCTAGCGCAAACGAGAAGCTAACTATATTTCCGCGGTTCTGTAATAGAAAAGCAAATTAGGAACGATTTAAACAAAAATTTGGAGATAGCATCCCGCGCTCAAGAATGAGCTATTAAACTGCCGAGAAGCAGGCAAAATAAAAACGCAGCTCTGGAGGCGTGTCTGTTAGTCCCGTGTGTCTTTGCCGGGTTGTTTAATCTTTGTTTAGAAAAGGGCGTTTTTCAGCGTTGCTGGAAAGTCCAGAACGTGAAATTTATCCATAAACCCAAAAACCCGAGTAGTTTTCGTTCAATTAGCTTGCTACCGGTGATGGGGAAAGCTTTGGATCGAGTTATGACCACGCGCGTTGAGCACTTAATGCGAGACAGCGGCTGATTTAGTAATCAACAGTTTGGTTTTATGGAGGGCAAGTCAACTATCGACGCGTTAGAGCTCGTTGCCGGGGAAATTCAGCAGGCGAGAGATGCTAAAGAGTACAGTGTTGTTGTTACTTTGGACATTTTCAGGAGCGTTTGATGCTGCCTGGTGGCAATTAAGCGTTTGAGAGTTAGATCGTAGGGGTTGTCCGCCAAACTTGATGTCTTTGGCCAAGAGTTATTTCTCGGGGCAATTGGCAGAGGTTGAAATTCCGGGTGAAGTTTTGTCGCGCGAGGTGGAAAGGGATGCCCGCAGGGCTCATGCTCTGGTCCCACATTCTGGAAGTTGTTGTATGAGAGCATCTTTAGGGTCGAGTTGCCCATAGGATGTTCAATTGTCGGATTTGCGGACGATACACTTTTAATTATCAGATCGCGATTGTTAATAGATATGCGTACAATGCCAAACGAGGCTCTGAATAAATTACACGAATGTTCGCAGGCGGTAAAATTAAAATTTAAGACGTCGAAGTCAGAGGCGCTTTATTTCGGTATAAAACCGGGACAGCAACCCCCTAGGTTAGAGCTGGGGGCTTAAATATTGACGATTAGTTAAATTAGAAATCTCACATACAGTACGATACAAGCAAAGGGAGCGAAATATCAAACAAAATGATGGCGGCGGCAAAAATAAATTGGGGTTTCAGGGGCGAATCGCTGAGGACGCTTTATGCCGGAGCGATAGAGCCGGCAATGCTGTACGCAGCATCTATATGGCCGGAAGGTTGTAAAGTCCGGGATATGCGTCAATTGACGAGAGTACAAAAAATAACCGCGGTAATGCGGCGAGGGCGTACAGGATCGCCTCCATGGAGGAGGTCCTGGTGATCAGTAGGACTATCCTTATCGAATACGTCGTTAGGGAGATTAGAGATAGGAGATTGATAAATATAGCGAAAGGGCGCGAAATTATCAAAGATATTCATCTTGGTAATAGGGAGATAGAGAGAAAGATCGTTCTATTGGAGTTGAGGCACCCGGCCGATATTAGAAGAATCGAGTTGTCGAAGGCAATGGGGACGCGACGGGTATCAGAATTTACACGGACGGTACACGCATGGATGACGAGCAAACAGGCGTGGCGTTTGTCGTGTTTATGCAGGAAAGGGAGGTGTTCCGGTTTCAAACCAAACTCGCAAACTGGAGCACTATGTTCCAGTGCGAATTGGTAGCCATACGAGAGGCTATCGATTACGTAATAAACCACGCGGGTAGAGATGAATATTATATAATCAGCAACAGTAAATCAGCGCTGGCGGCTTTAACAAACATGAACATCTCGACAGACCTCCAGGCGGACGTCTCGAGGATAGCGCACACGGCGCTCGAGTTTCGACGTTAAAAGTTCTGTTGGGTTAGGTCGTACGATGGTAACGTAGAGAATGATAGAGCTAATGAATTAGCTAAAGAGGCCGCGACGGGCGACTTTCGGATATCACATTTGTCGATACCGAGGTCTTTAATTAAAAGAAAGCTGCACGAAAAGTCAATTCGACAATGGGAAGAGAGGTGGAACAACGCTGCCACGGGCAGGTTGACCCACAAATTCATTCCGAGTATAGTAGCTAGTGATAGAATCGAGGTGAAGCTTGACCATAAAATAGTGCAGCTGGTTACAGGACACGGCGCCCTGAAAGCGTATTTACAAAGAGTGAAACCGCGCATCCCTCCATGACTTAAATGTGATAGTGATTGTGATCCCCCCAGGGCATGCACTCCCTTCAAGACTTTAACAGTGCATATTCATCTCCCTTTAGAAGTAAGCAACAATAGATGTAGACAGACGACCAGATCCTCGGATGCTGGAGATATTTATATACGAGGTAAGAATAAAATTGTGGCGGCTGTACTCGCATGAGCATTGATTTGTATTAAATATAAAAATTTTGAAATAATTTAATGAGCACTTTTTTTTGTGTGTAATGGCGCTAGCCAACATAATGCTCATGCGAGTGTACTTGATAATTTATTAGGTGCTTTTGCTAGTATACGCACTGTCACATGCTTATGCTTTAGATATTTATTAGATATTTATTTATATACATATTGATATTTCTTTATAGTTATATTTAAATTTACATTTTATATTATGTACATTATATATTTATTTTGCATGTAAGTTTATTATTTTGAGGCTTGATATGTATTGTCTGACGTTCTGCCGCCATTTTTGTTGCAGTATATTTTTAGGAAGGAAAATTATATTTGTGAAGATTGTAATTGTAATGTAAATCAGTTAGGGAATGATAGGGAAAGCTAGGGATGGATTTAGGCTAAAGATAAAATAAATTACTTAGACCAGGGAGAACGAATTTGTAAATTTATAGAGCAGGCAAAATAGCTGGATAGCTGGACTCACTATTAAAATATTTGGTGAATGCTTAAAAATTTGAATCCATTTTAAAATTAGTTAGCTAGCTTTGGATAGTTTTAACGACCCTTCAGGTCGCACCGGTAAGCAGAGCTGGGCAGCTGATATCCGATATTAAGGATCCCTCCTCCTTTCACTTTTGCTTGTGCTTTGTTGATCGGGCACGCCCCAAAATCAACGCTCGGGATACCATTATTTAAACCTTATTTTTAGTTTTTGTTTCAGTTTGTTAGATTTTTATTTAGGATAAATTAATTTTGAAGTTAGGTTTAATTTGAAGCACGTTTATATTTTTTGCGTTTAAACCCAATGTAATACCTTCAGGTGGAGCATTGGGGACGTGGCCGCAAGTATAGCGACCTTTATCTCTTTATCTCTTTTGGTTTAGTGATTATCGTGGTACATTTGAAATCTTTGGGTATTTCGCCTGTTTCATATATATAGCTTACAAGTTGGAATAGACGATCTGTTAATGCTTTTAGAGTTTTTTCTTGCACCTTATCTATACCTGGTGCCTTACCATTTTTCAGGCCTGTTAATGCTAATTTAAACTTATCTACAAGTATATGATATTCCAATTCCTCGTTTTCAATGTCTATTTTCTGCTGTAGTGCTGTTAGTTCCTCTTCTGCATATAAATTCTCTATATATTCTTGGCATCTAGCCACTTTCTCTACATTTTCTATAATGATGTCGTCTTCCGTGCCGCTTATATTTTTGCTATACGGCTTTATAAGCATAAAATTCATCCTAATTAGTTTGTACGCTTCATCTGTCTTTTCTATTTCCAACTTAGTTTGTACCTCTTTGCACTTTTCAGCAATTGTTTGCTTTTTAGTTTTCCTGCATTTGCGAATAATTTCCCATTTTATAGCTTTGTATCTCTGTTTTCCAGCTTCGTCTGGTCTGTTTTTTTGTTTTTTCGTCTTTCTTTTATTAAATTCAGGATATCGTTTATTTTCTATGGTTCATTATTTTCTTTTTGTGTATGCTTCAGAATATCTCTGGCCTCCATGTGTAAGCTGAATTTATTGTTATTCCATTCTGTTTCCACTTTCATAACCTTAGAAATTATCAGCAATTCATTTGACTTTTTTTTCAAATCTTTCGTGTATATCTTTACCTTTTAGTTTCTCAAAGTAAAAGTACCTTTTTCCGTTCCTTTTTCTCAAATTTTTAAATTTAAGAGCGGCCTTCATAATTACGATATTGTGGTCAATGTCTGTATGGCTCTGGGTAGCTTCTACAGTCTTTTATTTGATCTTTAAACCGTTGTCTAATAAAATGTAATCTATTTAATAACTTCCTATATCTCCTGGCATCTTCCACGTGGATCGTCTTCTAGCATGATGTTGAAATAATGTATATGTTATGGTTAAGTTATTTTTGTCGCAAAATTCTACCAGCCTATTTTCCCTGTCGTTTATCGTGCCTGAACCAAATAAATCTACCATCGCTCCTTCCCTATCCACATCTTCCACTCCCTGTAATTATTAGATTTTCATGTCCTTTTACGTATTTTAGTATGTCCTCGATATCTTTGTAGATCTCTTCTACCTCTTCCTTACTGAAGCTGGAGGTGGGCATGTATACTTGTATTGTTACTGTAATTACCGGTTTGGATTCTAATCAACCACGAGTATTCTTTCGTACTTTTGAAGGTAGTTTTTTAAACAGTGTCCTATCTTTTTTCTCATAACTATCCCCACTCCCGAATTTCCTTCCGCTGATCCTGTATGCATTACTTTAAAGTGTTCACTCCAAAAATCTCCCACCTCTGTCCACCGAACTTCGCTTATCCCTACTATGTCTAATGCTAACCTATCCATTTCAATTATCAAATTCCCGACTATTTTTCTAAATCTTCCGATAACATCCTCTGAAGTAGTCCCCTCCTGGAGATCCGAATGGGGGACTATTTTAACACCGGAATCTTTTACTCAGAGCATGCCACCAACTTAAATACAATTTACGTACGCTGTGTACTTGGGAGGTAATGTGGTGGTTTCCCGTTGCCTTTCACATCGCAGTACTATGTTTTGGAATGCCATACCAACCCCTATGGTCTCCGCCACTCTAAGTACCGCAAGAGCTGCTGCCCTCTTTCGTGGACCTGTCTTAGTTTGGTTGATCACTAAAGTCACTACTAATTTGGTTAAACCTATAGTTCGGCTCTTTAGATCACTGGAACACAGAAGTCATTTCACCCGTTCTAGTAATCTAGAACTTCTTCAAGGTGCAGGTACGTTAAGAACGGCAGTTACTGTAAAATTACTAAAAATTGCAGTAGAAGTGATTTTTCTAACCAATAAGTCTATTCCATTTGTCTCACACGTACCTTGCCATGACATATTATAATCAGGAACTACTTCGTTGAAATTTTCTCAGCTTCAGGCGACATGTGCCTGGTTTAACTAACCATACGAAAAGTAAAGTCTGTGCTGAAATGCAAAGCTACAAAAACAACTGTAGAAAGTAAAAACTATACAAAGTACATTATCATGCGTAACCAAATCACTAACAATTTGCGTTTTAATTAGATTTCACCAGAAATATTACCAGAGGCTCTTCTTCATTATTTATAATCATTGCTTTGAATTAGCATTAAGAAAGCCTAAATGCTTTGTTTGATGCGGCTTTATATGATTATTTTGAATGTTAAATTAAATACATTTGTAAAGGCAAAGAATTAGTGTTTGCGTCAAAGATATTTAGTTACACCTAACCGGCATTTTATTACCTTGTACGGTACACTTTTTGTTGGGGAACAGTACATAAGACGACCTTGTTTCCCTTTGGTATATAATTTCATACTATCGAATATAAAATGTTTTTAGCCAATGGCCCAGAATTTAAGAAAGTACCAACAACAAATATGCCTATTCGTTTTGCATGATTTAATACCCTAGAAAATATTCCGCAATGCAAAGATGATTAGTTAAAATAAAAAACATTGTAAAAGAAATTATTCATTTCTATTTTATTCGAACCAATAACAACAGCAATAAAATTAATTGCAAGTAACAATTATATTGCTTTAAATGCTTTGAATGGCTCTATTAATTTCACTAAAAAGAATATTCCATGTTTGATGTGAAGCGTAGCGCTGTATAGATGTGAATCTGGGACTTCTGGAAAGTTGGAAGAAACTAAACTGGAGGTTTTTGAAGTGAAGATTTTGGCGCTGGATGGAAAAGTTCATCATTAATTTGTTTTCGACCTTACTTAAGGTCGGTCTGACGCGGCTCTAACTTCTTTTCTATTCTGGTTAATCTAAAAGTTCTAAATACCCATCACAACCTAAATTTCTAATAATTTGACTAATATAGCTTTGTGTAGGTCCTCCTACTCTATTTTTATTTGGTAGTCTATAATCTAAGATCTTACTAAATGGTCCCACATGTCTTAATTGGTGCCTTATCATTCTATCTATCCTGACCTTTAATTGTTTCCACATACAGGGTTCCTCACCTATCCTTCTATAAACTTCCTCATTTGTTACTCTATCTGTCCAACTAATCTTTAACATTTTCCTATAACACCAAGTTTCAAAAGCTTCTATCTTTTTCTTATCTACCTCTTTAATTGTCCAAGTCTCACTACCGTATAATAGAACGCTCCATACGTACGACGTTAAGAAATTTTTTTTATTATCTAAACTAATATTATTAGCTATCAGTAAGTCTTTCTTTTTCTAAATACATTTTTCTAGCTTGAGTTATTCTAGCTACTATATCCTTTCTGCTACGTCCGTCCTTTGTAATTATATTGTTGCGATCCACTATTAGGCAACCCGTCAAACATACAAACGCCCGGGGCACAGCGTATTCTTCAGCATTCGAGAATCCTTCTACAAAGTTCTAGATAATGAGTCATATCTTAATGCAGGGTATATATAAGGCCGCTTATGAATGTAAGAGTTAGTCTATTCTTGAATGTCTAATATAAATTATATCGTTGTAAAGTAAACGTAGTTGAGTTTTTAGAATATATACATAAATGATATGCTGTGTCTAATGTGCATGCAGCTTGCAGTATACATAAATAAATAGAAGTGTATAAACAAATAGTTGTGTTAGTGTGGTTATTGGACCTAGGGTAAAGAAGTTAGTTTAAGAAGATATTAGTGCTTGTAAATTCATTAGTGTAATAGTGCTTCATTGTTAAGTGGACTGAAAACATCTATAAATAAGGCATATACTGTTAATTAGACTTGTGAACAGTGAGTAATAAAGACCATTATTATTACTTGTTTTAAATTAAAGAAACGCGGTAGTAGTAGCGCGTTACACTGGTGTCAGGCATTTGTGGGGTATATAGTGATTAATTAAAAGGAAAGCACACAAGTCTAAAGCCGTTTAAGTAGTTTATATATGCCAGTTACAAGAAGCCAAAATAAGATGGACGCAGAAGGTTTAATGAATTTCCTCAAGGATTTTAAATCCGGTATGGAGGAGAGGTCGGCTAAACTAGAAGTGACACTCAGTGAAAATGCTGAGAAAATAGAGGAAAAGTTGAGTGAAAATGCTGCGAAAATGGAAATAAAGTTTAGTGAGAATGCTGAGAAAATAGAAGAAAAGTTAAGCGAAAATGCTGCGAAGTTAGAAGAAAAGTTGAATGAAAAAACAGCCACGTTAGAACAAAGATTAATGGAAAGCTCCATTGCATTGAAAGAAGATGTCACTGAACAGGTAAAAACAGTTGAGCAAAAGTTGGACAGTAAATTGATAAAAATGGAAGAAGATGTGATGAGGCTGCAAGAACAAGTAATTTCACTAACAACGCGGCCACTTGAATTGCCAAGCCAAGTTGTTAATCAGAACATTCCAGAAATAAGAACCACGGAAAGAAGCGAGTCAATTCCGTCTAAATTTAAAGTAAAACCACCTACATTCGATGGTAAAACACCTTGGCCCACATATTTGAAACAATTTGAAGCTGCTGCAATAGCCAACGGTTGGTGCAACAAAGAGAAGGCTATCTCTCTAATAGTGGCCCTACGGGGGGAGGCTCTTAACATCTTACAAACGATTCCCGATCACCAGCAGAATGATTACGGCCTCTTAACATCAAAGCTTGAGATGAGATATGGAGATGCTCACCTTCAACAGGTTTACCACGCACAAGTTAAGAACCGCTCGCAAAGACAAGTGAAAGCCTGCAAGAATTCGAAGCTGACATTGCCAGGTTAGTTAGATTGGCATACCCAACGGCACCAGACAGCTTCCTCGAACAACTTGCTGTCCAAACATTTGTGGATGGCGTTAAGGATGGCGAAATACAGCAAGCGCTAAGACTAGCACGACCAAAATGTTAGATGATGC
Source organism: Platerodrilus igneus (assembly GCA_036346225.1). Taxonomy (NCBI): domain Eukaryota; kingdom Metazoa; phylum Arthropoda; class Insecta; order Coleoptera; family Lycidae; genus Platerodrilus; species Platerodrilus igneus. The sequence goes on from JARFIW010000565.1 coordinate 1,323,422, forward strand.
ACTGGCCCATGCGCTTGAATTTGAAGCAGCTAAGCAGACATCACATAGGGTGAGTCACAAAGTTCGGTCTGCCTTAGAGGAACCTGGTCAAGCTCAGAACAGCATAGATGAAATAATCAACCGTGTGTTTGAAAAGCGAAAGGCGGAAAGGCTGAAAAGACTACGACCGCGGAGATGGCGTCTACGATGCTGGAGCTGCGGTGAAGTTGGCCATATGCAGAGACGCTGTACTCAACCAAAGAAACAACCGGTTGTGCCAAAGCTGGTCCATGTAAGAGGGCGAACTTCGACAGCACAGCGTAGTGCCCCGGAGATTATCATCCGTGCTGCATCGTCGGTGGAAAGTCTGGACAGCATTTATATCGATGGTAGAATTAATGGTAGGGTTGTCCGATTACTTGTGGATACAGGAGCGACAAGAACTATTGTGAGACCAGATTTGGTTGGTCGTGGAAAAGTGCTACCTGTATCGGTGTGTCTCCGAACGGCAAGTGGTGAGAAGATTGGTACTCATGGAGAGACTGCCGTTATGTTGACAATTGGGGACAAATTAATTAATCATCGAGTGTTGGTGGCTGAAATTACAGAAGAAGTGATCTTGGGAATGGATCTCATGAGAGAATATGGGTTTCATGTAAACATGAAAGAAAATGTGCTTCGGATAGATGATGATGAGATTCCATTTCAAGGGACGAGTAACCAGACGATGCAAGTTCGAATGATTTGCGATATGAAAATACCCGAGAAGGCGGAGATGATAGTAATGGGACGCCCGGATGGTACGCTCCGGGAAGGATAAGTATGCATGATGGAAGCAACTGAATCGGGGATGGGTCAGGAGGGACTTCTGATTGGAAGAACGCTGGTAAAGTCTCGAAATATGGTACCAGTAAGGGTGCTGAACATTAACCCTCATACAGTGACCCTGAAGAAAGGCATGATTGTGGGAAGTTGCATTCCAGTATGTCATATTAAACGTTGTATTGACGACACGAAAAATAAACCAACCAACGGTTGCTCACAGAAATTGCTGGATATGTTGATACCCTCGTGTCAAGGATTAAATGGCGATCAACTGGGCAAGGTAAAAGAACTGGTCGGACGATATCGAGGTGTGTTTGCACTGGATGATAGTGAGAAGGAAGGACGAATGTTGTGCAACACAAGATCAATACTGGAGATGCGCAACCGATAAGACAACACCCCAGGCGGCTTCCTTTGGCAAAACGTAAGGAAGCTGAGCAAATTATCACCGATATGGAAGAACAGGGAGTGATTGAACGCCCGAATAGTCTATGGGCATCCCCGGTAGTGCTTGTCAAGAAAAAGACGGGTCGACAAGGTTTTGTGTAGACTACCGGCGGCTTAACAATGTGTCAAAGAAAGACAGCTACTCTTTGCCCAGAATTGATGACACCTAGGATACTCTATTGGGATTTAAATGGATTTCGACCTTGCACTTAAAAAGCGGATACTGACAGGTAGGCTTGGAGCCAAACGATAAAGAAAAAACTGCGTTTACAATTGGAACTGGATTATGGCAGTTCAAGGTCATGTCATTTAGATTATGCAATGCCCCTGCTACTTTTGAACGATTGATGGAGTCGATACTGCGTGGCCTGTCCTGGAAAACATGTCTGGTGTACCTAGACGACGTGATAGTGTTAGGCCGGTCTTTTGAAGAAAATCTTAAGAACTTAGAGGAGATATTCCAAAGATTACGCGGGGCAAACCTTACATTGAGCCCCAAGAAGTGTCACCTATTCGGAAAAGAGGTGAAATACCTAGAACATGTCGTTTCGGAGACCGGAATAAGAGCTGACCCTGACAAAATAAAAACGGTACAAGAGTGGCCTACACCAGCAGATATACACCAACTACGCAGTTTTCTAGGATTGCGCACATATTACCGACGTTTTATACTTGGGTTTGCGAACATTGCCAAACCGTTAACAAAATTAACCGAAGATGGACAAGAATATGATTGGAATGACGACTGCCACAGTGCATTCGAACAACTGAAACGGCTACTAGTTACAGCACCAATTTTGAGTTATCCACGGATGGAGGGAAAATTTGTGTTGGATACCGATGCCAGTAACACAGCTATAGGAGGCGTTCTTTCTCAAGTGCAGGACGGACAAGAAAAAGTTATTGGGTATTTCAGCAAGGTCTTGTCGCGGCCAGAAAGGAACTATTGTGTGACAAGAAGGGAGCTGTTGGCCGTCGTCAAATCCGTAGAGCACTTTTATAAGTACTTATACGGCCGTAAATTCCTGTTGAGAACAGACCATGCTGCACTGAAATGGTTATTGCAGTTTCGAAATCCTGAAGGGCAAGTGGCAAGGTGGATAGAGCGGCTGCAGGAATATGACTTTGATACAGAACATCGTGTAGGAACTAGCCATCGGAATGCAGACGCTCTATCAAGGAGACCTTGTCCGATGGACTGCAATCATTGCTCCAAGATGGAAGAGAAAATAAGTGTCATCCATAGAATGACGGTAACCGATGATACTTGGCAACTCGAAAGAATACGAGAAGACCAGGAGAATGACGCCGAATTGGGACGTATTATTGAGTGGAAAATAGAGGACAACGGCCAGCTTGGGAAGAAATTAGTATTTTAAGTAGGAGCCTGAAGGCATACTGGGCACAGTGGGACTCCTTGATGATAGAAAATAGAATCTTGAAACGACGCCTGGAATTTGAAGAGGGCACTGAGAGACTTCAAGTGATAGTGCCGAGAAGCAGAGTGCCGGAAGTGTTGCAGCACTTGCACGATGGTATTTCCGGAGGGCACTTTGGCGTGAAAAGAACTCTCGAGAGAGTGAGAGAAAGATTCTATTGGCTGAACTGCAAAGATGATGTGAAGGAGTGGTGCCGGAAATGTGAATTGTGTGCCTCTGCAAATGGCCCGGTCTCAAAACGGAAAGCCCCAATGAGACAGTATAACGTGGGAATCCTTTTGAGAGGGTAGCCATTGATATAGCTGGTCCATTTCCTGAATCAGAGAAAGGAAATAAATACATCTTGGTTGCAATGGATTATTTTACCAAATGGCCGGAGGCATATGCTATACCTAACCAAGAAGCCGAGACGGTTGCAGATGTACTAGTCAGGAGTTGTTTTGTCGTTTTGGAGTTCCGTTGGAATTACACTCCGATCAAGGTCGAAACTTCGAATCAGTATTGTTTCAAAATGTCTGCAAGCATCTTGGAATCAGGAAGACTAGAACCACGCCACTTCATCCCCAATCGGATGGAATGGTTGAAAGAATGAACAGGACGTTAGGGAAGTACCTGGCCAAAGTTGTCTCTGAACATCAACGAGACTGGGACCAATATCTGCATTTGTTCCTACTGGCGTACCGATCTTCGGTACATGACAGCACAGGGTACTCTCCCGCTTGCGTAATGCTAGGACGTGAATTGCGGCTACCATGTGATCTTCAGTTTGGATTTAAACCTGGAGAAGAGATCGCAGGTGAAGATTACGTTAGTAAGCTTCGTGAAAGATCAAATAGTATTCACGAAAACGTCCGAAAGAATATACAGGCAGCAAGCGATCGAATGAAATCACAATATGACACGAGAGCACAAGAAGGTGGTTATCAACCTGGAGATTTAGTGTGGTTGTACAATCCACAAAGAAAACGTGGATTGTCGCCAAAACTACAAAGACAATGGGAAGGGCCGTACGAAGTGTTAAAAGGATTAATGATGTAGTGTACCGGATCAGAAGATCCCTCGTGGTAAACCGAAAGTGGTACACTTTGACCGTTTAACATCCTACGCTGGCAACAACCAGGAAGACTCGAATAATGATAATGGTGTTCGGCAAGTTATTAATCATGAGCCAAATGTAGATTTTGAGAGCTTTATGGCGGCGTATGGTGGTTCCGCTAAAGCGAGATTTGGCGTTGTTGTTGAAAAACAGCAAGATCTGTTTAGAGCACCAGAAGAGTATTCCCTTGCACATTGCGTAGCTCAAGATTTGGCAATGTCAAGGGAATAGCTGTTGTTTTCAAGAAAAGTTTGGATGTGTGGATGAATTAGTACAACAGCAGCCAACTGTAGGAAAATCTTTGGTCCTTCAAGATAAAAATCGTTATGTTTACTATCTGGTCACCAAAAATTCTTCATGGCAGAGACCTAGTTATGGACATCTATGGGAGGCTTTGCTAAATCTTAAGGCGCAGATGATGGAAAATGGAGTAACGAGACTAGCGGTGCCCAAGCTGGGCTGAGGACTGGATCGCTTAGACTGGAGGATAGTCCGAAATATGCTAGAAGTAGTTTTCCAGGGAACCAACGTCCAGGTTCTTGTTTGTTGTTATCAACCGGTTGCCTACCAAGACCAGGAAAAGAGTGTTGACTGTTACTTCCAACGACGCGGTGGATGCACCAGAGGAGATAGCTGCCGATACCGTCACCAGTCATCGAATTGGCGTCAAGATGGATTTACAGTTACGAGACGTAACGGTTTTAAAGAGGGGGCAGTGTTGCGATCCACTATTAGGCAACCCGTCAAACATACAAACGCCCGGGGCACAGCGTATTCTTCAGCATTCGAGAATCCTTCTACAAAGTTCTAGATAATGAGTCATATCTTAATGCAGGGTATATATAAGGCCGCTTATGAATGTAAGAGTTAGTCTATTCTTGAATATCTAATATAAATTATATCGTTGTAAAGTAAACGTAGTTGAGTTTTTAGAATATATACATAAATGATATGCTGTGTCTAATGTGCATGCAGCTTGCAGTATACATAAATAAATAGAAGTGTATAAACAAATAGTTGTGTTAGTGTGGTTATTGGACCTAGGGTAAAGAAGTTAGTTTAAGAAGATATTAGTGCTTGTAAATTCATTAGTGTAATAGTGCTTCATTGTTAAGTGGACTGAAAACATCTATAAATAAGGCATATACTGTTAATTAGACTTGTGAACAGTGAGTAATAAAGACCATTATTATTACTTGTTTTAAATTAAAGAAACGCGGTAGTAGTAGCGCGTTACAATATTACCTAAATAGCAGAATTCATCTACCTCCTCTAACTCGGTATTACCTATTTTTAATTTTGGTTTATATGGAAAAGATTATTTCTTTTATGTTTCTTTGCTTTTATTTTTCTCTGTTTAATGGAAAAGTTAAACAGAGAAAAATAAAAGCAAAGAAACACAATGGAAATAATCTTAAAATAAATAAAACAAAATCCAAACTGTATGAATCGGCACATATTAAAAGGGTCTTGGCAGTCTAGTTTTGTGAAAAACAAGAAAAACTGTTTATGAGCAACCCAGTTAATAATTAAAATAGGGTAGTTCTTTGCAAGTTAATACCTCCCTTTGTGATGTGCTTAATGTATTTATGCAATATGTGGTGTAATAATTGGGATGTATTCCCCATGTGCAGCTGTTTATGTAGAAGAAATCACTCTATGAAGAACCCACTGTCATAATGCGAAAAAGCAAAAATTGTTTGGGAAAGTTCATTATATGTAATTGAGATTGGGGTATTTAAGTTTCAGTGGCATGGAATTTTGTATAATCAGCTAATCAGAAATTACCTTGAATCCACTTAGACTTGCGTTGTAGAACACATCCCAAGTGTCAAGGCTGTTTTGTTTTCTGTTGATTTGGTATTTTGCAATTTATTACAGCTGTTTTTTATCATTTGTATATTATTTCATTTCCTGGTATAAAACGGTTCTTTTAAAACTAAATTACGTCGTATTGTTATTGTATGCGAGTTACGTTTGTGGCTTTGGGAGCGGTGTTTTTAAAAACTACTTCCAAAAACTTCGTAACAATTTATTTGATTTATACAGATGTTAAAGTGGAATTTTGACAATCTTGTTTAAAATACTCTAAGTTGAAAAATAATTACTAATTGAACTATTATGAGTAGCCTAGGCAAATTGCAATGTTAAAGCTGAAATACTTTGACTGACTGACTGGTCTTGGGGCTCCCGGGGTATTTATGTTGTCCCTGCCCCTCACAATTCTGTGGGAACTTGCAGAGCTCATGCCTGCTTATTTCTTAATACTATTCATAATACATTGTACCAATCTTACTTTCAAGGTAATCGTGGAATCTTAACCCTCTATGACCTGCCACCTGCAGTATCACTATCGTCTGGTATACAATGTATTGCTTCCGTTCTCATAACTTTTTACATTTATACTTGAATTACATTGTTGTATTTGACTTAATAATTACATAATGATTTCTAATAATTTCCTATTAGATTCTATTTTATAATGCATATTAAGATTGGGGGATACATAACTCCTCCCAACGTAAGTGAAAAATTATGGTTTTGCTTAATTTTTAAAATTCATCAATTTCATGGTTTAAAATTCATTGTCCCTAAAGGTATATTTGTTTCTTTATTTACCTTTGTTTCCTTAAATCTAAAACTGTTTTCTTTATTCTTATACCTAAGATACATTTTGTAATATATATATATATATATATATATATATATATAATTAGAAAAATTAGTAAAATGATTAATACAATTGTGATAGTGTAACTTGTGCACTTTTAATTCACTTAAATGTATAGTTTTCCATTAGTTTCATGGCGTGGTTGAGGTTGTCTAAATCTAGATGTTCTAGTTGCATGGGTTTCTGGATTATTTCTTCATCTTCGGTTTGTGTTGTTTTGAATTGTAGTTTTGGTGAATTTGCGAGTTTCTTGGTTGTTACGGGATCTTGATAAACTCTGATTATTTTGTTTTTCAGTTTTAAATAACACTCTTCTTTAAGGGCGATTAATTTGCTTCCGGTTAGTGCTAGATGGTTTTCGTCTTGATTGCAGTGGACGGTTGCTATTACTTCTGTTGGGAAAATGGCAATCCATTTGTTTTCTGTAACTTTTTAAATCTTCATGTTGGTGATTTGTACGGGTTGGGCTCCACAGTTTTCGTAATGATTTGAAAATTTTAATAATTGTACTTTGCAAGGGCTGTCTTCTTGGATAGTTGTTGTTGTTAATAATCGGCACAAATATTGATTTGGCGTTACTTTATTACATTTTTCGTTCGTATAACCATATCTTAGTTCATTTAAGAATAGGAACTTGGTTTTGGGTATGATAACTTGATACATGCTAGTAATTTTCATTTGAAAAGCAAATAAATGATAATAATTATAATTGTTACTTTCTACTATTGGGATTTCTATTAAAAATGTTATGTCGTTATTCTTTATCTAGCCTTTAACTATAGCTATTTTTTCAAATATAAGAATGTTTGATTCTACTACATCAAAGGGTAATTTACTGTTAGTTATAAATGATCTAATTCTTAATAATTCCTTCAATAAATCACTTGGTTCAATGATAGTAGAGTGTAAGGTATTTAATCTTGCAAATGTTACGGCATTTTCTAAAGTGGCTAAAATTTGTTGAATTAAAGTAAGGGTTTATATTATTTGAGTGAATTGTATTGAATCTAATTAAATCCCGCATTCCTAAAATGGTAGTTTGCATGTTAGTTTCAAGGGTTTGTATTCTATCGACTATACTATCTTGGTTTCTTACTAGCTTTCTTAATGTTTCGTTGAATTTTATAATAGTTGATTGGGTTAGAGATATTTGGTTGCTAATAATAGTTTTATATAGTTTTAATTTTCGATTAATTGTAGTATTGCGTTGTTATAACGTTCTGCGTCTTGGTTATCTAAGTTGCCTGTGATAGTTTTTATTATGTTACCTAATCCGTTAATTAATCCTCTTTTTCGTCTTGCAGTTTGGTCTGTGGGTATTATTCTGTTAAATTTATCTTCTGTTTTTCGTAAAACGCTTTCTATTATGCTGTTATAATTCATCATTTCTATGGCGTATTCCTTTCCGAATTTTGCTGTGTCCATTGATTGTTTAAATCGATAATAATTGTCTTTGATTATTTGAAATTCTTGTTTTAGTTCTGTTAAATCGAATTTTTGTGCGAATGTCCAGTAATCTATTGTATTCTACATACTTTTATTGGTAGTATACCGGGGTTGTTTTTTATATCTTCAATTAATATTTTGTTGTCCGTTCTATCTGGGCGGTGGTTGACGGTAAGAGTGATGATTGTGTATTATGTTACTTTACCTTCATCCCCGCTTGTTTACAAGTCTTATCCCAACCAACCAGTCTACATTATTGTCTTTCGTGTTCTTATACATGCAGTCTAATCGTTCGACTCTGTAGCCTCTACAATATTTTCCATTACACTCTTTAACTAACATCTTATGCAAACACGTAACATCTCCATCGCACTTATTTACCTTAAAAATCTATTTGTCTTACAGACTTTTCAAAGTCAACGACAACTAATCAAATGATATCTTCCATTCTTTGTTATCTCATCAAAAACATAGTTTTTCCCTTTATATTATCGATCTATTTCTGCATGCATCACTCACGTCTTATCTACCCTATACCGGGTGTTTGTTCCCAAACTATTTTTTTACTACGAATCCTAACGTCTGTTAACAAGCTTTTAAACTCAACAGCAAGAACGTGTTTACAACGCTAAACTTTTACTGGAAATATTTTGTTTTTAAACGCTCGTTAATGGTTAACGTGTTTATCGACTACACTTTTATATTTACAATGCTAAAACCTTTGAAATTATCAATGTTCCAGCTTTATATTACCTTACCTTACGCTTTGAATATTTGTCACATAAAAATGCACCCTCTTTAATTATTGATTTTTATGTTACTACTAAAAAACTCTACTATAACTATCTTTACCTGCTAATTATACGTTTATACGCACGGACTTGTGCTTCTTATCTCATAATAACCATGATGAATCTCTACTATAATACTAATATGAAGTAAAATTAATCGCAAAGCTTATATTAACTATTAAATACCTACGTTCTAGCTTTAAAATGTTATAAATGATTTCTGGACTGCTATATGCATGGTGTATCCTATTAAAATGTCTTATTAAGCTATCTCCCATCATGTTGAGTAGATGGTTATTGGTTGAATCACAGCCACATTTCCTCCAGCATCCACATTTCCTCACACATCTGGACCAAAAAGTTTTCTTCGACTAACCATTTTTCATCTTTCGAGATAAATGAGCATCCTCATTTCCTCCCACATCTGGACCAAATAGTTTTCTTCGACTCACCATTTTTCATCTTTCGAGATAAACCTATCTGGTTTGGTATCAATTAATATTAGATTTTTCTCAGATACCTGAGTTTATAGGAATTTTTTAGATAGCATCATCCCCCAGAGAGCTTCCCCAATTTTAAGATTTTTTTACCGCTAACATTCTGAACCAAATAGTTTTCTTCGTCTAACCAATGCATCTTTTGAGATAAACCTATCTTGTTTGGTATCAATTAATATTAGAATTTTCTCAGCTATCTGAATTTTTAGGAATTTTTCAGATAGCATCATCCCCCAGAGAGCTACCCTGATTTTAAGATTTCTTACCTGTAGCGACTTTTGAGCGTTCTTATAAATTTTTTTATACATGCGATACATTAAATTAGTCTAAAATTTTACGCAAAATCCGAATCTGTAAATAGATTTGCAATAGGACCACGCCCTGCAAAATTACACACATACCCTCTGCGAGATAAATCTTTCTCCGCACTTCCACCCACGAGATAAATGTACATTGTTTGGTATCAATTAATATTAGAATTTTCTCAGCTATCCGAATTTCTAGGAATTTTTTAGATAGCTCCATTCCCCAGGGGAGCTACCCGAATTTTAAGATTTTTTTATCAATGTCAATTTCTAATCAGCTATCCTTTTTAATATCTACAATCCTTTAACCAAACACGTAGCAGTATTAACATAAATAAATTAAGCACGCACAAATTTAATAATTTATTTTATCCGATTTACAGTTTAATAAACTAATTACAATTTTTACAAAGTATAACATTTATCTTCTTCGTTTAACCAAATCCAAGCAGGTTAAAGTAACCTGTAACAAAAAATAGAAATTAATGTGTTGTTTAAAAAAGACCTATAACAAAAAGAGATTAATGTAAAAAAGAGGAGACGTGTTTTCGGTCAATAAGATATATTGTTGTTAATATAACAATATGAAAATAATGTCATTCCAATGTAATGTGTTTTTAATATATAAATGGGAAGGTCGACTTTGGCGTAATCATCGCTCCGAATTACATGTGAAAGCTGTATATAATTTCTTTTTAAAAGTGTTTATCTTCTCCAAACAAATACGGCTATTACAGTAGGAAAGTACGCTAAATGCGAGTTAATTAATAGCAATTTAATACTGCTTACTGACCTACCTTAATTAGGTTGCTGTACTATTAGGAATGATGTACTTTTTGTTGTCCTCGCCCGACAAACTGATTTTATTAATTAATTGGGTATAAAGTTGGTGTTTACATGGTTTTGTTTAAGACCTCGTACATATTTTCCGGATTACTAGAAGACGTTATAACCATACTTTTTGTGTTAAAGGATTTCATATCGGTAGTCTCTTCCCCCATTTTTGTGTAAACGCCGTAGAGTTCGAAATTAACTTTTATTGCTGTATGTTGTATTCTTTTTTTATTAAGTAATCGAATAAACCGCTCTTTCTGTTTCCAAAAAAACTCGGACACTCCATCGTCGACACTAGCGTTCTTTTTGCGATAGCTAGCCATACGGTTGTTAAACGCAGTGCTAACCATTTCTATACCATCGTCGCTAGTAGCGGAAACTGATGCATTTTTGTGTTTGTTGCTCCGTAGATGACCAGGGTATGCAGACTTTAACACCTCCAGGTAGCACACTTTACACAGAATCCGTGACTGCTTCGGGGAGGGCTCTCCAATTGCTGGCAGGGCTGAACGTGTACGGCTTAATGACATACCGCGCTGTTTTTTCTTGTGTCGCTGCAAGTTGTCCATTCTCGTAAAAGCGATACCGCAAGACCCACAGTTTAAGTACTTTGCAAAAAAAAGCGAAAGTTGGACTACATGGAAAACACTGCTACACAACGCGAACAATACAAAGATGTGTTGGACAAAGAACATCTTATTAGAGAAAATGAGGAAGAATTAAAAGATTATTTTATGTGCCGATGGACTGACTTAGATACATCTGGTTTCTACAAGTTGTATGCATTTGTGGTTAGTAGAAAAGACTCTTTTAGTTATGTAGGCGTCCTTGCGGAAAAGGATGGTACTAAATCCGTATATTTTTTAAAAGGTTATTCTAAAAACGTATTTATCGAAATGGCAGATAACAAAGACGAACTAAGGAATGCAGGTTTCGTAACCTTTGCGTACACCACACGCAAAGGGGGTCCGTTAAACATTGTATATTTGCCTAGTAAAGAACCTTTCGGATCATTTAAAACCGAGGGTCTTACAACCTATAACAACCATATATTTCCAAAAGTGGTGGACATGCAACTATGCAACAGTGTTTGGGAGAATAAGGATTTCCTCCAATACTGACAAGAAGAAGTCGATCAAGCTAACAAGATACGTATGCAGGATATAGCGGGAGAGCCGCGATTAAAAGATTGTCACAAGCTGCAAGAATTACGCGAAGGAATGGATCTGGTTGTCGGTGGAATCAAAGACTTTATATATAGAGGCAAACTTCGGCACATTTTGCAATTCGAAAACCTAGACGGTCTCTATGTATCAAACTATTGACTAGAAAAGGAGATAGAGGACTTGGGTGTCGATTTAAATTTTAAGCTGCGAATAAAATTAGATAAAATTAAAGCCACTCCAAACAAACATAAAGAAAGGACTGTCTTCTGTGTATAACTTTGTATTAAAATTAAGTTTAAATGACTCCATGCTTGGCATTACATTTTTTAAATTTTGTTATGTATAATGTCAGAATAAACATCTTAGAATAGTATTACATTGCTTTTTATTTACAAAAGGCTGTGACGTTACCACGAAATAGCGGTCGCACAGAGAGGGGTGCGCATAGGTAAGGACGCGCACGCGCAGGGGTGCGCATGGGCAGGGGTGCACACGGGCTGGGATGTGTTTGGGCGTACACGAGGGATGCAGAAGTTAACAGTCACCAAGCATCTAATTCTTTATTTGGTGTGGAGTACTTGCCGGCGTATGTATCCGGAGTAAAAACACGATTTGTACACGCAGATAATTAATAAAATTAGTTTATCGAGCGAAGATGACAAAAGGTATATCATTCCTAATAGTACAACAATCTACGCATGGGGGCGTAAAGATATAAGATAGTTGTTTATATTTGTAAATCTATTGTATATATTAGTTTTTAGATTCCCTAATTTTTAAGTTCTTCTCCCACCTTCCAAATCTTTCCTGCTTCTATCCTGGTTGACAGAGTATACGTGTTATCTCCACGTGGTGTTCGCGGAGCACATCGGTTTTAGATTTCTAGGGAAATGGTTGGTCAAAGCATATGTCTTGGGTAGCGAAAAAAGGGTTTTAAAGATGGAGTTAAATAAAGATGAGTAAAAATTAGTCTTTAAAAGGCGTGACTTTGTAAAGGGTGGTTCTATTTAAAATTTACGGGTTTGGGGTCCCTAGAAAAATCTAATATTAGTTGATACCAAAAAAAAGATATATTTATCTTAAAAGAGTGACTACCCCGCGGATAATAAACACAATATACCACTTGTCGACAAAAAAGTTGTAGGAAAATTCAAAGACGAATGGGGACCCAGTATTATAATTTGTTGGTAGTAGGGCTAAGTCCTACTGTACTGTAAGCGAGAAAGACGCGATTAAAAAGATTAAAGGAGTCTCACGAAGTGTAGTTAAGTAAAACTGCGGGTGCTACAACCTATAACGAGCATATATTCCCAAAAGGAGTGGGCATGCAACAATGCAACAGTGCGTGGGAGAATAAGGATTCTCTCCAATAAGAAATTAAAGTTTCCATGTACGTAGCACCAGTCATTGGGTAATAATGGTAGAAATGTTAAACCTATAAAGGCGATTATTAATTGTGGTTTAGAAAAATAATAGTTTTCGTGGACTAAATAAAATAGCTTAGACTGATTAATGTATATGGTTACATATTCTCGTACACATCGACAAACATCTGCTTACGTCCGTATATGAACATGGCGATGCCAGTAGTTTTTGTTTAACAAATAGTAGGAAAGATACGTTAGGTGTTAGTGTGTGGAAGCCCATAGGACCGTTGTATTCAAAAAGAACGGTGTGGCGGTTCCCGTTAGAATAATCGAAAGTGGTTAATTGATCGTATTAGATGTTTAAATATGCGAAAGTGTAAAAGCCTACATGAGCAAAATTTAATTATCAGACAAAAAAGTGCGCGATGTGCTATACTTATAAATAAAGTATATAATGGTGCTTTGCATCGGTCCTAACAGTAAAAAAGGAGAGTGACTTTTTCTAGCAACTACAAGAATAGCAGTAGCGCGGCGAAGGGGTATGCATGTATTATACAGCGCACTGTTACTATAAAATATGTTAGTTTACGGGTAGCTCAAATGTGAACAAATTAAATTTTAATCTATAATTAACCACGGTCGTAAAAAAGGGAAATTAATGGTTAATTTTAATACCGGTAAGCATATACTTTCGCTTGGTGATTCATTTAGAAAATATTCAAGCCTACCATTTCCTAAAGTATGACGTAGAAGTTATTTAAAATTAAATTGCTTTATTAGTAAGTATTCTGTAAACAACAAGTTTGGTATTCCCTTAGTAAAGGTTTAAAGTGTTTTTATTAAGTTTTTGGTTATAGTAGCACTTGCATCTTCTACAGCACGACTTGCACACAATTTGTGTGCGTGTGCTATCACCCTTTTGGATTTTTAATATGCACGCGATCCGTATAACATGGAAGACGTTTCCGATGTTTCTACTAACTGCATTCGCACCATCGACGATGTGAACCAGGTGCATGCATTGGCGCTAAATGTACTGGACGAGCAGCAAGGATTATGACGTCATTTAGTTCCCCGCTGAATCCTCAACATCGTTCGACCGTCTACGGAAACCTTCGGTATGCATTCTATAGGGAACATAAATCAGGTACGCTAGAGTAAGCTTTTTAGTTATAAGTTAGTTCGATTACAAGTTTAACCAAAGTATTATAGTGCGGATTTTGTTTTGTACTAAAATGGTATCTGCAAACGTTTTTAAATACAACTCTTGCGGTGCTTCTTATACCTGGAAAAATGCTCTCAAACGGCACCAGAACAAATGTCGTGGTGTAACATCGTCCACGGTTAAGCTTATACATCCGCCCGCAGCAAAGTACTTAAACTGTGGGTCTTGCGGTATCGCTTTTACGAGAATGGGCAACTTACAGCGACACAAGGAAAAACAGCGCGGTATGTCATTAAGCCGTAAACGTTCAGCCCTGCCAGCAGTTGGAGAGCCTTCCCAGAATCAGTCACGGATTCTGTGTAAAGTGTGCGACATGGAGGTGTTAAAGTCTGCATATCCTGGTCATCTACGGAGCAACAAACACAAAAATGCATCAGTTTCCGCTACTAGCGAAGATGGTGTAGAAATGGTTAGCACTGCGTTTAACAACCGTATGGCTAGCTATCGCAAAAAGAACGCTAGTGTCGACGATGGAGTGTCCGAGTTTCTTTGGAAACAGAAAAAGCGGTTTATTCGATTACTTAATAAAAAAAGAATACAACATACAGCAATAAAAGTTAATTTCGAACTCTACGGCGTTTACACAAAAATGGGGGAAGAGACTACCGATATGAAATCCTTTAACACAAAAAGTATGGTTATAACGTCTTCTAGTAATCCGGAAAATATGTACGAGGTCTTAAACGAAACCATGTAAACACCAACTTTATACCCAATTAATTAATAAAATCAGTTTGTCGGGCGAGGACAACAACAAGTACATCATTCCTAATAGTACAGCAACCTAATTAAAGTAGGTCAGTAAGCAGTATTAAATTGCTATTAATTGACTCGCATTTAGCGTACTTTCCTACTGTAATAACCATATTTGTTTGGAGAAGATATACACTTTTAAAAAGAAATTATATACAGCTTTCACATGTAATTCGGAGCGATGATTACGCCAAAGTCGACCTTCCCATTTATATATTAAAAACACATTACATTGGTATGTTTTTACATTATTCTCATATTGTTAGATTAACAACAATATGTCTTATTGACTGAAAACATGTCTCCTCTTTTTTACATTAATCTCTTTTTGTTATAGGTCTTTTTTAAACAACACATTAATTTCTATTTTTTGTTACAGGTTACTTCAACCTGCTTGGATTTAGTTAAACGAAAAGGATAAATGTTATACTTTGTAAAAATTGTAATTAGTTTATTAAACTGTAAATCGGATAAAATAAATTATTAAATTTGTGCGTGCTTAATTTATTTATGTTAATACTGCTACGTGTTTGGTTAAAGGATTGTAGATATTAAAAAGGATAGCTGATTAGAAATCGACATTGATAAAAAAAATCTTAAAATTCGGGTAGCTCGCTGGGGAATGGAGCTATCTAAAAAATGCCTAGAAATTCGGATAGCTGAGAAAATTCTAATATTAATTGATACCAAACAATGTACATTTATCTCGTGGGTGGAAGTGTGGAGAAAGATTTATCTCGCAGAGCGTATGTGTGTAATTTTGCAGGGCGTGGTCCTATTGCAAATCTATTTACAGATTCGGATTTTGCGTAAAATTTTAGACTAATTTAATGTATTGCATGTATAAAAAAATTTATAAGAACGCTCAAAAGTCGCTACAGGTAAGAAATCTTAAAATGAGAGTAGCTCCCTGGGGGATGATGCTATCTAAAAAATTCCTAAAAATTCCGGTAGCTGAGAAAATTCTAATATTAATTGATACCAAACAAGATAGGTTTATCTCAAAAGATGCATTGGTTAAACGAAGAAAACTATTTGGTTCAGAATGTTAGCGGTAAAAAAATCTTAAAATTGGGGAAGCTCTCTGGGGGATGATGCTATCTAAAAAATTCCTATAAATTCAGGTAGCTGAGAAAAATCTAATATTAATTGATACCAAACAAGATAGGTTTATCTCGAAAGATGAAAAATGGTTAGTCGAAGAAAACTATTTGGTCCAGATGTGGGAGGAAATGAGGATGCTCATTTATCTCGAAAGAGGACAATTTAAGATATATTTATCTCAAAAGATGAAAAATGGCTAGTCGAAGAAAACTTTTTGGTCCAGATGTGTGAGAAAATGTGGATGCTGGAGGAAATGTGGCTGTGATTCAACCAATAACCATCTACTATGTTGGCAGCAAATACATACCCAAAATTCTATAACATAAATTCAAGCCCAGATTCAAGTGCTAAATGTTTATATGAATGCATGTTAGTTAAATATATTACATCTAGTAAGCAAACGTTAAAAATTATTCATTATGATTGCATCGGTTAAAACGTACTTTTAAAAATTCAACACATCGTGGCATTACAAGTTACAACCCACAAAATATACACAACAACGTTTTGTTTAATTCAATTACTATCTTAAAACCAAAACAAATATAACGTAGAAATATAATACTGTTCATATTCAAACTTGCCCAATAATTTGATTTAAAATGATGTCAGTATTTTTCATTGTTTGTCGTAAAATTACAGTAATGGCACCTCTGCTATTGATTCTGCAATAAGTGCAACGCCATTGAGGTTTCAACTCTGGATTAAATACAAAATCAACATTATTTGAAATAAATAAATATTAGTTTTACTGTAATTTAGATATTACGTAAACAATTTAAATAAATAAATATTAGTTTTAGACTGTTAAACCACACAACACTCATTTATACATAAAACGTTGAAATAAAATCTTAAATTCCCATATTAAACATCACAAGTAAAACAACCGGCAAGGTAGCATTGTATACATCAATCTCAAAAGTAACAGGTAATCATAAAAATATTTCCTTCAATGGTTAAATAAGTCACGGTTTTACAATAAGTTCCAATATCACATGCAAAACAACGCTCTGATTACAAGATGTAATCAGATTTTAAATAACCACTATATTATCAACATAAAATATTACCTTTAATAAAAAAAACCCTCCAAGTGATATCTTTCAACCTGCTATCTTGAAAGCTAAAAACAAAGTCGTTTAACCCTGTCGACTCGATCGATCGTACCCTACACATGCGCCCCTTTATAATATAAATTCTAACGTTACGGAATGCGTTTAGAAACCTGCAGGTGGTTACAGAGCTATTCTAGCAAATACCTTCAAATATCCAAATGTACACTATAATATTTGGAATAATCATCAACCAATGAGAAATCGACTTAGAACCACTACGGATCACTACAACTTCTTCCTCGGTTACATCGTTTAACAACTCTTAGTATACATGATTGTCATATTAAAAATATACATTGCGGTAATCGTATAACTCATTCATTATTACATCGGCATTTTTGGATTTTGTCTGTTAGGAGAGCTATAAGACAGTGCCTGCAATCCTGTATTCATTGTTTTAAGACTAATCCTGCTTCGGTTGTGCATTCCATGAAAGATGTACCTACTCTGCGAGTAACTCCTGGAAAAGTATACTGGTGTAGATTTTGACGGCCCCTTTTTAATCACCATGGGGAAGGTCCGAGCAGTAAAAACATTAAAGGCATATCTTTGTCTCTTCGTTTATTCCAGCACTAAGGCGGTGCATCTAGAATCAGTTACTGCCAGAATACGAGAACTTCTACAAAAATCTACAGATGCGGAAAACATTGAGTGGTCGTTCAATCTCCCTTTCTGTTTCCCACTTCGGTGGACTCTGGGAAGCGGGAATCAAATCCTTCTAAACACATTTAGCTCGTCTTGTTGGGGAACAAAGAAAAATTGAACACCGCTATAGTGCTAATCGAAGCGCTTTTGAACTCTCGTCCATTAAGGCCTCATGGTACATCCTTTAGATTCCGTAAATGGGAAGGACAGAGAAGTTGAAGATCACGACGTGTAATATCACCAAGCAAGATTTGTTATTCCCATTTATTATGCAAATTTTACAGAATAATCGTATAAAAAAACTTGTTGAAGTGATATCGTCATTTTTGAACAAAAATTCCCATTTCGCGTGAATTCGAAATTTATCGTTTGAACCAAATATTTTGTGCTATTTAAGGCTTTTAAATTTTTTTAAAACAAATTTTAAGAAAATGAAATTTTTGTGAAATGGTACACACTCGTATAATACGGAAACAATACTTACATTACTATGTAATTTTAGCAGCTTTCTCTGCCAATTTTAGCCATTTCCTGATAGATGGCGATACAAGTGTTATATGTGAATACGCTTTTGTTCTTGCATAAAAACGATATTTTTGAAAATAATTCCGTATGTTAATTCTTGAAAAAAAATTTGTTACTTCTATATATGTATCAAATCTCCAAATCTTGCATAATTTTGTTATAAAAAGTATATTTATGAAATTGTAAATCAGCCACACTTTTGAGCCTTTTGGCCTATTATAAATTTATAATTGCTCAATTTGAAAAGAATGCAATGGAAATTGCCAGTCGGTTAAGATGTCATGTAATATGCCATAATTTATTTCGATTTATGTTTGTAATATTTCCAAATTACCCAATCAAACAAATTATGACGACAGTGCGAGCAACGACTTGCTACGAACCAACAGCTGTCATTAGTGTTTCGTAGTTTCCTTTTATTTATTTCAGAATTGTTCGTAATTTGACGATCAAAAATATTCTCTTTCATAAAAATTGCTTCGTACTTATCCCATTTGCCCTTTTAAAAAATTAAGAATCTATTGGAAGAGGTTGGTTAATTGTATTTTGTTACGTTTTTGGTAAACAAAACAATGCTTGAAATATCACGCAATTTTTGTTGGTTAGGTAAACATTCTGCTAGTGAAAATCGTTCTTAAATTTAGAATTGATACATATTTTCTTTGAAAATATACATTTGCCAATTAAATTTATTGTATACATAGGATGAAATTGTTTCATAGGGTGAAATCGCCTCAGGGTGAAATTGCCACCACCTAGGTCGGATTTATTCCGAATGTTGGACATATGTCAGACATATGGCGGACATGGCTGACATATGTTGGATACATGTTGGACATATGTTAGACATATGTTGAACATATGTCGGATATATGTAGGATGTATACTGAACATATGTCGGATGTATGTCGGATATAGTTTGGAGTATGTCGGATATATGTCATACGGATTTGAGAGAAGAGAGAAGGACAGAGTAGGGTGGAGGAGGGGTTTATGTTAGTTTACGTTTTTGAAATTAGGTTAGTCGGTGTTGTCTGGAGTTAGGTTAGGTTAGTTGAACTTGTGTGGACTTAGGTTAGATAGAAGGAAAAATTGATATCAATTTTTCCTTCTATCTAACCTAGGTCGGGGGCAATTTCACATTATAAGGCAATTTCACCCTATAAGGCAATTTCACTCTAACCTAACATCCTACATATATCCGACATATATCCGGATATATGTCAATGCGTACCCCTGTCCAGTCCGACCTATGTCGGATTAAATCCGATCTAGGACGGATAACAAAACTGTTCCTAAACAAGAGAATGTAAGCGATATGACGGAAAAGGATGTTTATCCTAAAAAGAAATTTGTGGTGCATTTAACAGCTATCTACGAAGAAAGTTCGACCGATTTGTTTCCGCTAGGCATGGTGTTAAAGCTAAGCTTCCGTTTTCTCTGGAAAGCACTAACAAGATGGGCCAGGGAGTAAAAGAAGTCATCGAAAAAGAAGACCTCGAAAGCATTCATAAAAAAATTTCAAAATCCTATGTGTTCCGTACAAAGTGCAACTAGAAGATGTTAAGTTGGAAACTTTATTGGAAGACGGACTCAAAGAAGTTATTACTATCTTTTTGACATGGATGTAAACCCAAGATTCTGCTGGCATATTTAGCAAGATGGAGATGTGTAATTATTTAACT
Organism: Platerodrilus igneus; assembly: GCA_036346225.1. NCBI lineage: Eukaryota > Metazoa > Arthropoda > Insecta > Coleoptera > Lycidae > Platerodrilus > Platerodrilus igneus. The sequence continues at coordinate 1,343,340 of JARFIW010000565.1, forward strand.
ACAAACCATAACTTTTGTTACAAGGGCGAATACGAAGAAAACTGTAATATTATAGTTGACAACGATAAAACTGTGGGAATCGATTGATTAACATGGCTAACAACCAATGCAAGAATTAAGAGATACAACGAATTTGTGTATCGGATAACAAGTCCTGGTGTTAATAAACAAATTGGAAATCATATACTAGATATTTTACGTTGTCCAGATGCACGTTTAAGGGAAACATTTGCGTCTACTTTGACCAAAGAACATGGTATTACGCGATTGGAAGCGATAATGTACAAGTGTACAACTGTACAATTGGAAACCATGTCAGTGCGGAACAGGTGTATAATCACTTAAAAGACTGTTTAGCCTTATTGGAAGATAGTAAGTTATACTTTCTAAAGGCGCCAATGTACTCGGTGCCACTTGCCAAAATGTGGAGTAAGTTATCGGACAAGCTGCAAAATAGCTACTGTTTAGTGTATAATAACCTACTACAGTACGTGTGTTGGGGAATAGCAATACAAAGAAATTGACTGGCATGCAAATTAATTTGTCCGAAAAATCAGAGGAAAGGGATAAATTGATAAAGTATGTGCTTTCGGCTTTTAGTTTTAACTATTTACCTATAAATTCTTGGAAATAGTAGAGAAGGAAGACAGCCAAAATAAAATAAAAATCTTACAAAAGTGCTACATTAAAGCAGGTAGTACATATTTTACACAATCTGCAACACCATATTCTACAATTCTAAAAGAAATAATCATTTCGGAATTGGGGTTGATAAATACGCCTAACATTCGCCCAGAGGTTGTACGACAACGCGTAAATATTGGTAGTAAACTCTATCCGTTTACGCTAAAGGAGATTACCCCATTATGTACGCCATACGCTGTAAGTGGAAGAAAAAGACAGCGGGAATTAGAGGAAATGGATGCAAAAAGACGAAAGTTGGACAACATGGAAAACCCTGCGACAATACAAAGATGTGTTAGACAAAGAACATCTTATTAGAGAAAATGAGGAAGAAATTAAAAGATTATTTTATGTGCCGGTGGACTGACTTAGATACATCCGAGTTCTAGAAGCTGTATGCATTTGTGGTTAGTAAGAAAGACTCTTTTAGTTATGTAGGCGTCTTTGCGGAAAGGATGGTACTAAATCCATATGCTTCTTAAAAGGTTATTCTAAAAACGTTTTTATCGAAATGGTAGATAAAATAGACGAACTAAGAAATGCGGGTTTCGTAACCTTGGCGTACACCACATGCAAAGGGTTCCGCTAAACATTGTATATTTGCCTAGTAAAGAACCTTTCAGATTATTTAAAACCGAGGGTCTTACAACCTATAACCGCCATATATTCCCAAAAGTAGTGGACATGCAACAACGCAACAGTGAGTGAGAGAATAACGATTCCTTCCAATACCGACAAGAAGAAGTCGATCAAGGTAACAAGATACGTATGCCGGATATAGTGGGAGAGCTGCAATTAAAAGATTGTCACAAGCTGCAAGAATCACACGAAGGAATGGATCTGGTTGTCGGTGGAATCTAAGATTTTAGTATAGAGACAGACTTCGGTACATTTTACAATTCGAAAACCAAGACGGTCTCTATATCAAACTATTGGCTAGAAAAGGAGATAGAGGAAATGGATGTCAATTTAAATTTTAAGCTGCGAATAAAATTAGATAAAATTAAAACCACTCCCAACAAACATAAAGAAAGGACTATTTTTTGTGTATAACTTTGGATTAAAATTAAGTTTAAATTGCTCTATGCTTGGCATTAAATATTTTTAAATTTTGTTATGTATAATGATAGAATAAAAATTTTAGAATAGTATTACATTGCTCTTTATTTATAAAAGGCTATGACGTCACCACCAAATAGCAGTCACACAGAGAGGGGTGCGCATGGGCAGGGGTGCGCATGGGTAAGGGCGCGCATAGGGTAGGGATGTGTCTGGGCGTACACGAGGGAAGCGGAAGTTAACAGGCACCAAGCATCTAATTCTTAATTGGGTGGTATCGAGTACTTGCCGGTGTATGTATCCGGAGTAAAAAACACGATTTGTACACGCAGCTTATTAATAAAATTGGTTCATCGAGCGAAGATGACAAGCGTTACGTCATCCCCGGAAGCATATCAACCTACGCATGGGGGCATATAAATATAAGATAGTTGTTTATATTTGCATAGATTTTGTAAATCTATTGTATATATTAGTTTTAAAATTCTATAATTTTTAAGTTCTTCTCCCACGTTCCCTTCTTCCAAATCCTTTCTGCTTCTATTCTGATGGACATAGTATACGCGTTATCACCACGTGGTGTTCGCTAGACACAGCGGTTTTAGAGTTCTCAAGAAATGGTTGGTTAAAGCATATGTCTTGGGTAGCGAAAAAAAGGTTTTAACGATGGAGTTAAATATAGATGGGCAAAAATTAGAGGTTTGGGTCTTTAAAAGGTGTAACTTTGTAAGGGGTGGTCCTATTTAAAATCTATTTACAGATTTGGGTTCCCTAGAAAAATCTAACATTAGTCGATACCGAAGAAGATATATTTATCTTAAAAGAGTGACTACCCCGCGGATAATAAATACAATATTCCGCTTGTCAACATAAAAGTTGTAGGGAAATTCAAAGACGAATTTAATGGGGATCTAGTATTAGAATTTGTTGGTAGAAGGGCTAAGTCCTACTGTATTGTAAGCGAGAAAGACATGATTAAAAAGATTAAAGGGGTCCCACGAAGTGTAGTTAAGAATATTAATGTAAATAGTTTTAAGGACATTGTACATAATAATTTTGGTGCCCTTATGCATGGCATGGTGTGTATTCGAAGTCATAAACACCAACTTTATACCCAATTAATTAATAAAATTAGTTTGTCGGGCAAGGATGACAAAAGGTACGTCATCCCTAATAGCACCGCAACCTATGCATGGGTCCATAAATATATAGGTTAGGTGTATATAGTAGTTGTAAGTTGTATAGATTAAATGTACATAGTTCACCATGAGCTTGGAAAAGTAACCGAAACTAGGTAGCCGATAGCAGAAATGGATATCATCTTTCTCAATCTATAACTATCTCTGCCCTGTATAATGCATTTGTGCGCAGTAAGATGGAATATGCCTCTGTTGTTTGGAGCCCAGGATATGAAGTACACAGTTGGGTGTTAGAGAAAATTCAGAGACGATACGCTAAGTTTCTGTGGTTTAAGTCTGATGGTACTTATCCTCAGCGTGGCCTTCCTCAGGATGTTCTTTTAAATAGGTTTGGTTTAAACGATCGACGTACACGTAGAAAATTCTACTCAGTCAGTATGTTGTATAAGTTACTTAATAATATGATTAACTGTCCCAATTTATTAGGTCAACTTTACTTTCATGTACCCAACGTTAAAACTCGCTTAGCGTCTTTATTTTATGTAAAAACTCCTAGAACAAATATATTGAAATTTTCTCTTGTCAATGTTATGGTTCTAAATTATTTTGATATTCGGGACAATTTTGATTTATTTTGTGACTCGTTGCCACAATTAAAAGCTGGTATGCTATAGATATAGGGACTTATTATAATTTGTGTTGCTGCATATGAAATGTACCTTATTTTGTTATTATTTTTTTTGGTATACATCCTGTAATTGGCTTGTCTGTCGGATGTATTTTTTTTTCTATAAATAAATAAATAAATATCGTTGTGGTGATTTTACCTATATGAAAAGTAACCTGAATTAACACTCAATTCCTCCTTACGGGGATTTTAATGCTTGGTACAAAAATTACCAGAACGGACCTTAAATCTTTCCATAAGAAAATCAGTGGCGGCGTTAGGCGTCGGCGACGCAAAAAAATGGCAGAAGTTGATTAGTTGACCAAAAAAATATTTATTATCGTAGAACGAACGCCAGCATTCTGCAATGTTTTAAATGCAGGATTAAACTCTTATTTAAAAGCAAGTATTTCTTATCGCAAAGGCAAACAATGTATCACACTAACAGACCCTGTCGATTACCTGTTCCAGCAGGGAGAAGAATTCAATGCACCCAGTGGTTACTATAAGTCTATTGTTAAAAGACCTTTCATTTCAAAGAGCATTTGAAAATACATGTTCAATTTACATTTATTATATGCCATAACTATTAGTAACTTTTGCGAAATATAATTGTAAATAAATTCTACTTCGTGGTTTTGCGATTGAAGCTTTTGTAGAAAAATGAATCTTCAAAAAATGATTTCTTGGCCAAAATGAATAAAGTTCAGGCTAAAAGCTACTTAGGTATTGTTTGATGTCTTCTCAGGTTGACAAGCTCAGTCATTGTAAGCCAAATGTTTCTCAGAAGTTCCTAATAGAATTCTACTTAGTTGAGTACGTACTTTGTAATACTAGTCTAAGGTTTAACATTTAAGAATGCAGTCAAGATGACTTAAACAAGTTTAATACAAATATAGTATAGTGTTTAAAGTACAGGTACGTATTAGGTCGATACCCCCTCTCTTTGTATACAATTACAGGCAAAACTAAACCACCCTCTTTTGTCCGTCTTAAACTGTATGCGTAAATTGTTACCGACGTTCAGTTGTTGTTTATACGTGAAGTGTGTAGTTAAATTACTCTTAATATGAAGTTATAACCAACGACTAAAGTAACGCGTAGTTAAAATAAAGATAAGGAATCTATAATTGTTGGTATTTTTGATTATAAATACTAAAAGCTTCTGTGCTAATATTGTTAGGATTACATGCATACATTTTACATTGGGTATGATGTGAATTACATGTGTTAGTTTAATTTTTTGTATAATTAATTATTAAGTTACTTCTCCTATTTTAAGTCAGTTATATATAATATTCAAAGCTTTTTGCATTTAATCTGCGCTGGTATAAGCGTGTTTGCTTTTTATATTTGATATCGTCATTATAATGTCAGGAGGGCCTTCTAGAGACAGAGATATAGGTAGGAAATGGGAATCTGGTGCGTCAAAAAGAAAAAGAAAAATTGAAAAGGCTCTGTCCAACCAAACCATGTATGATGAAATTACTTAAGAAACCTTCATCAGGACCGGTCGGTACTACAATAACATTAAAGTCTGATGACTCTATTGTACAAGTTTTTGAACCAACTTCAGATCCACAGTTGGCAGAATCTACAGTTATTTAAGTCTCTGAACCCAGTAACAGTAAAAAGTTAGACTGTGACGACAACATTCGTGACTCAATGATTCAAAAACAAGCAGCCCATTTCACATCGTTGTTTATGGATTCTGATCCGGGGAAGTGGATATTTCCAATAACGGACTCGCAGCGTCATGACTTAATTCAAAACGGTCCTCACCAAAACCTAGAGACGTCTGACAAAAGTTATCCCAGAGACGATAATAATAGACATTTTTCTAAATTCCACTTTAATCGAAAATTGTGTAATGGGGAAAACCAACATCGCAGGTGGTTAATTTACTCTATATCTGAAGATAAAGTTTATTGCTTTCCATGTAAACTTTTTTCCCATTTGCAAACACAAATGGTAAAAGAAGGATGTTGCGACTGGAAAGATTTGAGTCGAATATTGCAAAGACATGAACAAAGTCATGGACACATGGTGTGCATGATTAAATGGATTGAATTTTATAAAGGAATTAAACACGGAAAAACAACTGGTTAAAGAATCGCAAAAGTATTGGTACAACTTGTTTGAGAGGTTGATTGATATAATTAACTACTTAATTTCACATAATCTAGCATTTAGAGCTCATCGAGAATCTCCTAATTATAATTTAAATAATAGCGATAATAGTGGCAATTTTATAGACCTATTTAAATTGTTATCCAAATATGATCTGACACTACGGGAACACCTGCAACGCATTAATAAAAAACAGCTAATCAACATTATTTGAGTCACGATATTCAAAACGAATTAATCACATTAATGTCTAAATCAGTTGTTGATGAGATTATACAAAGAGTCAGACAAGCAAAATACTACACGTTTATGCTTGATTGCACCAGGGATGTCAACCGTGTCGAACAAATGTCGATAACATTAAGATTTTGTAATTCTTCAACTGGAGCGATAGAGGAGCACTTTGTTGGGTTTATTGCCGTCGCAGAGACAACAGGAGAATATTTAACAAATTCAATATTACAAGAACTAGAAAGAAATGGTTTAGATATCCAAAGTTGTCGAGGGCAGGGATACGATAATGGCGCTAATATGGTCGGCATTAACAAAGGAGTTAAAACTAGAATCCTTAATATTAATCCAAGAGCGTTTTTTACGCCTTGTGGATATCACAGTTGGAATTTACTGTTGATAGATGCAAGTAATTCTTCTATAATTGCCAAGATGTTTTTCGGCTTTATCAATAAAATATACCTTCTATTTACGAGATCAAGCAAGCGTTGGGGTCTCCTTAAAACCAAATTAAAATTAACATTAAAATCCGTATCTGAAACAAGATGGGAGAGTAGAATAGAAGCAGTTAAAGCGATATTGTTGCAATTTGATTATGTTGTCGATTGTGTAAATGACCTGAAAAACGAAACTGAAGATTCTGAAACTCTAAGTGACTGTGAAGCTGTACTCAACGAAATGTTAACTTTTGAGTTTATTGTTGCAATACACGTTTGGTACGAGATTTCACTGCGCGTGAACAATTTAAATAAATTATGGCAATCGGTTCAACTTAACTTGAAGATCGGTGTTGATACTTTACGTTTGCTATGTAACTGGATTCAAGAATATCGTGATACAGGATTTGAAAAAAGCGTTGCAGAAGCCAGATTGCTTGTGGAAAAAAGTAGTTATGAGATTTCGTCTCAATTTAAAGAAAAAAAAATTGACCAAAAAGAAAAGAATGTTTTCGCATGAAAATATTGATGAACCAATACAATCTGCTGAAATGCAGTACAAAGTTGACTTTTTTAATAAGATGTTATATTCTATCATAGTCGACACCGAATGCCGATTCAAATCGCTCTATAATTATTTTGAACAATTTGGCTTTATTTTTGACATAAATTATTTAAAATCTATACCAAAAAAAGACCTTCTTAAACATTGTTATGATTTAGCTGCAATACTTCGGGATGGCGAAAACAGCGACATTCAGCCTTTCGAACTATGTGAAGAACTTCTGCTTTTACAATCGAATTCACTAATAGACTCGATCAAAGATGTCAAACAATTTATACAGTACATTTTAGAAAATAATTTGCAAGAAGTATACCCAAATGTTTACATAACAATCAGAATTATGCTTACAGTTCCGGTCACTACAGCTTCTGCTGAGAGAAGCTTCTCAAAGTTAAAATTAATTAAGACCTACTTACCAAGTACCATGGGCCACGAGAGACTATCTGTGTTGTCAATTTCATCGATTGAAGCAAAAATAGCGGCTGGTCTAAATTATGATACAATATTGAAAAAATTCAGTGAATAAAAGCAGAAAAGTTCGTATATTGTAATTTGTGTTTGAGTGTGTAATTCGTCTATTTGTGTTCGAGCGTCTTTAAACTATTTAATGTTAAATTTGCGCTTAGAACAAGAGTCAGGTGCTTCATCACTTTGAGCTTTACGCCGCTTCAGAAGTGTTAGCTTCACTATCTATATACCAAATATACATGCTTCGATAATAATATGATTCACTAGACTAGAGCTCTGAACGTTACGAGTTAAAATGTTTCGTGTCAATTAATTTTAACGGATAAAAATGTCGCAGTGAAATTTGCATGTTAAATACCATGAGTGTAATTGGAATTTCATCATAGAGCATTTTTGTGCAACTAGCTGCCTATGGATAATGGATATTTACTCACCGCGTTATTTCCAAGTAAATCCTTAATCATAATTTATAATTTTTAAAAGAAATTGTTTGCTTGTACTTCTTTGACAAATAACATGTGAACCCAAGTGTTATATATTATAGACACTAAAATTGTCTATTCACTTTCATTCATGTATCTTACCTTCTACTACGTACATTTAATTTGCTCCTTGAGTTCTAATTAACCGCCACAGTTTGATTAGCTTAGCAACAAAATACTTATATATACCTAGTATGTATTGGTATAATTCAGGTCATTAAATGTTTTGTTTTGGGCTCTGAGAAATGTTAGAGGCCTCGAAAAACTGATGTCGCCGACACCCACGTTTGGTCTAGCGCCGCCACTGAAGAAAATTCATGAGGAAATTGCACTTTTTGCGCTAGAACGAAGGTATCTACCCTACTATCACCAATCAAGGTTTGTTATTCCCATTTATTATGTAAATTTTGCAGAATAATTGTATAAAAAAAAAAGTTGAAGTGATATCGTCATTTTTGAACAAAAATTCCCCTTTTGTCGTGAATTCCAAATTTATCGTTTCAGCCAAATATTTTGTGCTATTTAAGGCTTTTAAATTTTTTCAAAACAAATTTTAAGAAAATGAAATTCTTGTTAAATGGTACACACGCATATTTTACGGAAACAATACTTACATTACTATGTAATTTTAGCAGCTTTCTCTGCCAATTTTAGCCATTTCCTGATAGATGGCGATACAAGTGTTAAATTTGACTACGCTTTTGTGTTTGCATCACAACTAAATTTTTGAAAATAATTTCGTGTTAATTCTTGAAAAAAAATTTGTTACTTTTATATATGTATAAAATCTCCAAATAGAAATCTTGACTAATTTTGTTATAAAAAGTAGATTTACGAAATTGTAAATCAGACACACTTTTGATCCTTTTTGCTTATTATAAATTTATAATTGCTCAATTTGAAAAGAATGCAATGGAAATTGCCAGTCGGTTAAGATGTCATGTAATATGCCGTAATTTATTTCGATTTGTGTTTGTAATATTTCCAAATTACCCAATCAAACAAATTATGACGACAGTGCGAGCAACGACTTGCTACGAACCAACAGCTGTCATTAGTGTTTCGTAGTTTCCTTTTATTTATTTCAGAAATTGTCCGTAATTTGACAATCAACAACATTCCCTTTCATAAAAATTGCTTCGTACTTATCCCATTTGCCCTTTTAAAAATTAAGAATCTATTGGAAGAGGTTGGTAATTGTATTTTGTTACCTTTTTGGTAAACAAAACAATGCTTGAAGTATCACGCAATTTTTGTTGGTTAGGTAAACATTCTGCTAGTGAAAATCGTTCTTAAATTTAGAATTGATACATATTTTCTTTGAAAATATACATTTGCCAATTAAATTTAGTGTATACATCCACTTTTGTTAAAAAAATCACCTTGCAGTAAGTAGATAACGCTATTTTAACTATTTCTTTAGCACCAGGAAATGACATGCTTGATTGCTTTTCTAGATTTCCGTTTGTAAGTAGAAATTCATAATTTGTTTATATTTATTATACGATATTGTTAACGAGTCTAGATTATTAGTTATACAAGATTTCATTACGCGCTGAAAGCTCCCCCAAATAAGTAAAACATATCTCGACTTTCACCTATGCAAGTTGCAACAACACTTCTACCCGTAATTATTAATTTCTGCTCCTGCTATAAAGTTTTATAAAGCTTGAAACTAGTTCAACGCAATTCAGTTGCCATGAAATCAGTTAAGACCTTGATTTATATACTTCAACCTGTACGTCATAGTATTTAGCGCATTCTATTGTATGCTTTATATCTACGTAACAAATATCGATTTTAAAGCAATATTTTCACTTACGTTACATGTAATACACAATAGCGTTACGATGGACAAAGATAGAGAAGCCGCTTGGATATTCATAAAATGACCTTTTTCCCTACCAGTCATATTAGCCAATAGCTAGATATAGGTCAAACAAGCTATCCAATCGAAAACGCACATTCACTTCACGTGGTTTTGTTGTTATCATCAGCTGTGGCCGGGCCGCTATACACATTCCGACGGTTTCGTATAATACGTTGGGAACTTTATCCTCGTCTTGTGTTAAGCAATTGTGTGAAATAGAAAGCGCTAACAGGTGGTACACAATCAGCTGTTTTGTAAGCCGGCCGGCTGACTGCATTCGTGAGTTCGCTTGTATTCAGTCGACTTTCAACTGCTTGCGGTATAATATAGTATACCGTTACAAGCATAAAGGTGTTTACTCATATTATGAATAATAATAGTATGTGTTTTGATTGTTATGAAAAAGTTACAGATTCCGATTGTAATGTTTCTATAGAGTGTTTTAGTCCACAACAGGAATCACGACAAAAAATCCTCGTACGTAGACTATATTTTACAGATAACTTAAATCCAGTGTAAACAATTTAAAAAGTAGCGAACTAAAAGTGTTGTGGTTTATCATGTCTACCGGTAAACGTTTAGCTAAGAGGTCAATTATTGGTACCAGAGTGTGCGCGCCCGGTGAAGATGGTAAATATTATTCGGGAGTTATACATGCCGTAAAAACTCCTGCAAGCTATCCCGAAACCAATAATTGTATTAATTTAACACCTAATACACGCTATTCAGTGCGATTTGACCCACGTCAAGGTACCTTAGGACGCTCAACCTGCGAATTTCGAGAATCAGATCTTATAGGTCCTGGTTTCCGAACGTTAAACGAGATTGAACTTGCTCCTGGACAAAAAGCTTTCGTTACGTATAACGGTCGGGAAGTTTGTGGTGAAGTTGTAATTCACAACACGCAAATAGACGAAGTAGTTATTAGCATTTTTCCAGCTGGTGTTGAGGTAAGTAATTACAATAAAAAATAGCTTTTAAATTTATACTAGAACTAGTGCGTAAATTTTCCCGGAGTTACACGCGAAACTTTAGCAATAGATCTACGAACGTCATTTCTAGTAAGACTGTGTAAATATTCTCGCAAAAAATCGCCAAGATTTATTAATTAAATTTGCCTGGTCAACTTGTTTAGCATACAACACCCAAAACAAGTAACACGCGTGCACGGAAATCCCTTCTCTTCAATCGTGCATCCTTGTGACGTCATATTTATAAACAAGATTTTTATTAAACGCTCAGGGTCGAATTTTTTACGCCGGCCTTAAATCTCCTTCCGCGTCCTTAAAAATAAAAACAAAAACAAATACGTTCACACTTTTCTTTGTTTTGTTGAGGAAATTTCGCATTCCTTATCATTAAATAAGTTATCTACAACTATCTCTCTCATTTGTTTAATGTCTTCTATTTTAGTAAAGTGCTGATAACGTAATCCCTGCCCACAATCTATAACGATTATTATTCGATCTCTTTGTACCTACAAAGATCGTAGAAATTAAATGTAAATTGATGCAGTTTAATATAGGATGTTTCGAACAGGATGTTTGAGGTCCTAACCTTATTAACCCGTCCGTGAATAGTATTTGATTTTAAAACAAGGCACATATAATCGTTTTTGAGATTTTAAGTATAAATATCACTATAGAAAAATTACGCTTTGTACCCTTCAATTTAAAGAAAATTTTGCGCTTTTATTTACTATTAAAAGGATTGTGCAGGGTGTTAATTAAGTAACCTATTCAAACTTTAACGTGTGATTATTTGAACAATTCCAAGACAAGATATTCCTATAACCGTAAGTCCGAAACGGTTTTGTTAGAAAGAAACGGGGTGTTAAAAATTCTGAACTTTTTAATTTTTTTCAAACATCTCGAAAACTAGTAGTTTTCTAGTAAATTTCAAAAACGGTAACCCTACTTCTAAAAAAATAATAAAGTCATTAAGTTGCACAGTTTAAGCTTGTGTGAATATGGCACCTCTTTTTTTAGTACCAAGTTTTAACGATCGTTCTATTTGCACCCCACAATAATTCTACAGTTCCTGATAGGTTATATTAATTGTTACGTCAATTAGTTTAAAAATTTTAAATTGATAATATGGCTGCTCACTTCCCGTAGCACCGCAACATCTCAAAAAACCCTGTCAAGCTCTACGTCTTATAGTTCCAGAATATTCTACAGTTACTGATTTATTTTAGCAAACTTCTGGCTTCTAACAATTTTCAAACTATTATTGAAACTTCGCGACAGCTCCACCCCGCAAAGTGTAAAGTACCAGCTTGCGGGATGTTTAACCTACTTTTGGTATGTTTTGCCGAAATAGATGACTTAAATCGATAATGCCGGTCTATCTCCAATTTTTCAACAATTTCGAAATTTAACATCAACACCGCACCACAAGAGTAAAGTACTAGTCTACTGGATTTTTCAACCTGTTTGTTGGTATACGCCATTAGTTCTAATGACTCGGGTAGGTTTCATCAATAGTTTCGCCCTTTCTCAATATTTTAACACTTTTGCAACTTAATATCGGCATCACAAGGGTAAAGTATCAGCTTGCCGGATTTTTTAACCTACTTTTTGGTATATTCCATTAGCTCTGCAATAGCTCTGACAGGTTAGATTCTGACGATTGCTACGATCTTTCTCAATTTTTTTAACATTTTTGAAACTTAACTTCTGCACCGCACCACAAAAATAAAGTACCGATTTACCGAGTTTTTCAACCTACTTCTTGCCATATCCATTAGTTCTGCAATAGTTGTTACGATTCGGGTTGGTTTTATCGATAGTTCCTCCTTTTTCCTTTTTTTTTTAAATGTTTTTGAAATTTAACATTAGCACCGCGCCATTAGAATGAAGTACCGGTTTGCCAGACTTTTCAACCTACTTTTTGGCATAATCCGTTAGTTCCGCAATAGTTTTTACGACTTGGACGGGTTTCATTGATGGTTCCGCCCTTTCTCTATTTTTTTAACATTTTTTACTGCTCCACAAGAGTAAAGATCCAATTTGCAGTATTTTTTTAGCCTACTCTTTTATCATTAGATTGCAATTGTTCTGATGAGTTAAGTTCCGACGATTGCTCCGGCCTTTCTCTTTTTTGCTCTTTTTAAACTTAACTCAGCACTGCACTACAAGGGAACTTACTTTTTGGTATATTCCATTAGTTTTGCAAAAGTTCTGACGATTTAGCTGGGTTTATCAATAATGTCGACCTTTGTCCATTTTTAAAACATCTTTGTAACTTAAAATTAGCACCGCACCACAAGAGTAAAATACCAGTTTGCAGAATTTTTCAACCTACTTTTTGATATGGTCCTAGAGTTCTACTATAGTTCTGACGATAGTTCCGGTCTTTCCTTATTTTTTAACATTTTCGAAACTTAACATCAGCACCACGCCACAAGGGTAGAGCAGCACTTTGCCAAACTTTTCAACCTCCTTTTTGGATACATTCATTAGTTCTACAATAGTTCTCATGTTTTATATAGGTTTTATTGACAGTTTCAGCCTTTCTCTATTTTTTTAACATCTTTGTAACTGAAAATCAACAGCGCACTACAAGAGTAAAGTACCAGTTTGCAGGACTGCTTAACCTACTTTTTGGTATTTCCTATAGCTCTACAATATTTCTGACGACTCAAATGGTTTCAACGATAGTTCCGGTCTTTCTCTATTTTTTTTAACCATTTTTGAAAATCATCAACACCGCACCACAAAAGTAAAGTACTTGATTACCGGATTTTTCAACCTGCTTTTTGGTATACTCCATTAGTTCTGACGACTTTGGTAGGTTTTACCGATAGTTTCACCCTTTCTCAATTTTTTTAACATTTTTGAAACTTAACATCAGCATCGCATCACAAGAATAAAGTATCAATTTACCGAATTTTGCAACCTACTTCTTGGCATATTCCATTAGTTCTGCAATAGTTGTTACGGCCCTTTCTCTATTTTTTAAATATATTTTTTTAAATATTTTTGAAATTTAACATCAGCACTCCACCATTAGAATAAAGTGCCAGACATTTCAACCTACTTTTAGGCATATTCCGTTAGTTCTGAAATAGTTTTTACGATTCAGGTGGGTTTGATTGATGGTTCCGCCGTTTCTCTATTTTTTTTAAATTCAACATCAGCACTGCTTCACAGGAGTTAAGATCCAATTTGTAGTATTTTTAGGCTACTTTTTGATATTCCATTAGATCTGCAATTGTTCTGATGAGTTAGGTTCCGACGTGCTCCGGTCTTTCTCTATTTTTTTAACATTTTTAAACTTAACTCAGCACTGCACCATAAGGGTAAGGTACCAGTTTGCCGGATTTTCAACTTTTTTTTGTACATTCCTTTAGTTCTGCAGTAGCTTTGACGATTTAGCTGGGTTTTATCAATAGTGTCGACCCGAGGGAAAAACCGCTGACCCAAATTTTGTACAGTACTTCCCAAAAAGTATATACTTCCTGTACTTCCTAGGAAGTGTTGTGTACTTCCTTGATACTTCCCATACTTCCTCGATACTTCCCATACTTTCTTGATACTTCCCATACTTCCTATGTACTTCCCGTACTTCCTCTATACTTCCCATACTTCCTCGATACTTCCCGTACTTCCCGATACTTCCTATACTTCGTTGTTACTTCCCCTACTTCCCGTACTTTCTGCATATTTTGCTGATGTAGGATCCCAAAATCAAATATGATAGTTCTTTATGTATTAAACAAATAAACCTATAACGTCAAGCTCTTCAAAAGTAAAATAGGTTTTTTACCTCGGCGATGATATATTGCTTTAAAATGATGTTATTTTTGCCAAGATTTCATTAGAAATAATCTTAAGTTAAGTAACTTTAACTTAAATTTTGCAAACCTATAACATGTATGTATCATAGATAAGTGAATTTATCAGGTCTACAAGGCTATTCAAAGTTATGTCACTTTTGACAAAATTTAATCGATTATTAAGTTTTTTATCAAGTCCATTGACTACAAAAATCTTCATAGAATACTATTCTATTTACAATTTTTTAAATATTTATATTTACTACATCTGGGACGTTCCTTAGGTAATGTCCGAAAAAAAATCACAATTGATTTTAACTACAATCTCTTTGGAAGGCGGATAACAAGTCATATTACATAAATCACAAAATATAAATTGATTACAGCGAGGTAAAATTATTGTATCTACAGATTATCTATGATAAATTGGACACAATATTACGTCTGATCTATTGACCCAAAAACAGTATACTTAGTTTATAATAGTAATTAAAAAAAATACGGAAGTCCATTTTACATTACCTACGTCGTACATATGACGCTGCCCAAGAAAATGTGTTTCACTTTTCATGAGGACACCAAATAACTTTTTTATTTTTAAAGTAATCAATGCAAAATTTTTATTGCGCATCTTTATGAGTGAATTCAGTTTTGGTAAAGTCAAAATCTGGCCAACTATGATTAAAATGAAAAGTAGCGATTAAGATAGAACAAAAAAGTATTAAGAAAAGTTGTAACAAATCATTCAAACGTCTCAAATACCAAATTTTTCCGACAAATTTTCATTTTTAATCTTCAAAATTTTTATGTAGTCAAGAGATATTAATTTGTTAAAATTTCAGCTACTCCACACCGCTCCACACAAACAAATAAACTATGATTTCATACAGAGCACTGTCAGGTTGATTCCATTCGTCCATATAGTTATGTTATGTAAAATCTTGATGATTGTCACTTGCATTTGTTACGTTCATTTACGACCGATGAATTAAAAACCACATAGATTCCGTTTCTACTCTTCAATACGTCAATAGCATCCTATATATTTTACCTTTTTGTAATAAATACGCTCGCGAATAATTTTCAATTTCAATTTATCTACTCTAAAATGACGAGTATACGTTATAAATTCTATAGTTGGCACCTTGTTTTGAGTATTCGTTAACTGACCACACATTACTATAGCGTAAAATTAATCCTTATACTGCTACGATGAAAGACTCGTTGAAATAGTGTATTCTATTATTTGATAAAGCTTGAGTCGAGTTTTCAATTTTCCTTTTTGGTATGTTGATAACGCGAGGATCGAAGCTTGAATTCTTGTTATTTAAAACAACCTCAATTTGATTCTGCAGTTCATCCTCATATGTATTTTTCTAAACTACTCGTTCTATTACTCCAAGAGAGATCTACGTTTTTTCATTATAAGAAGTGCAGATTTTGGGTGTATCGGTAAGTGCTCCTGAGTTATTAATACTAGTAAGACTCTCGTTCTAGTTCTTAGCTGGAGATCAAATTGTTTTACGTAGGCCGATTATTCTTCTTATGCAGAGCCAACTGCGCTGGTATGTGTTTCGCTGTTGCAGGAAGTGTCACAGCGCTCAACATCTGTCGACCATCGTGGCGTTACATCTAGACCCCAGCACCCGGACGCTTCGCTGACTCACCTCCGTGGATGCAATAGGCACACGATAATAGCTGGCACTGGTATATTGCATTAGTCTTCCCATATATCGGGAGCACCTCTTTTCTTCCTACTGTGGTTTCTCGTGCGTCACTCGTGCTCCATAGTACTTCACTACATGATTATTAGAATTTGTTCTACCGTAAATAATTTTTTGTGTACTTTAACACTGGTGTTATGAGCAAGCATAAACAACAGCAAGTATAAATAGTAATTTTTCTTTTCTTTCTTATATTAATGAATACTAAATGTTAAACGAAATGCGCACTTGGTACGTAAATTTCTAAAATTTGTTCTTTATAATACAACTATTTATTTATTTTTTTGTTGAGTTAAATCGAATTTTTTTTCTATTAATGTTTACTGTAAATAGAAAATCGATGGCGATGTATTTTTTGTGTTGCTAGGAATCCCTCCCCCCCTTCACCGCAATGGTAGGTAGCCCGGTATTTCTACATTTCTTGCGTTCTGTTTCGTCATCGTGATTCCTGTGTCCACACTTTAAATATCCTTTCTATTTCTATCTGACCCGTACGCTGCACAACGTAGCATAAATTTCTTGACGCCCTGGCGTGGGGCCCCGATTTTGTCTGGGGTAATGTTTGCTTCGGTTTTGGTTTTCGTGTAGCTGTGGCACCGATTTTGTTTGAGTAACGTTTGCTCCCTTTTTTTTTGTTGTTACTGCCTAATTTCCGACATTACCCGCATTTCTCGGCCTGATACTACTGATTTCTTTTTCTTCCTTTACGTTCGTACTGTTATTTATTTTTACTTTCGGCTCTTTGGTGTCCCTCACATAGGGATCGATTCGCTTTATTTTTTTGTGTGGGTTCGATCTTCTTAAATTTTAGTTTGGTTTTATTCCTTGATCGCTAAATATCATTGGTTGGCTAATTCTAGATTATCGGAATTGTGTTTTCGTCGATAATTCTAGTTTATTGAAAACGCTGGCGCCCTGTTCTTGTTCCTAATTTCTATTTTGTTGTTTCCCTCCTATTGGTGTTCCCGAAGTTTATCCGTCGGATGTTTTAAATCGTCCTGTATTTGCAATAATTTATTTTCGTGGAGCTTCTATCGAGTTACGGTTAGACTTCATTTAGTTACTTTCTCCTAATTTTTTTTTTCATTCGTATTCAAGATGATTGATATGGCGACAAGACTGTATGATGGTATCTGCAATAGACAGCAGGAGTCATCAGAGAGTATTATTAACTATTTCGCGTGTATGACGGGTCTGTTTGAGAACTTTGGTGCTTTTAGTGAAGATGATAAATTGTCTGTTTTGCTTCGTAACCTTGATCCATTTTATAGAACCCATTTGCCTACCGTCCACTCCTTGCAAGAATTAAAGAACGAATGTCTGAAATTAGAACCGGCAAAGATTCTGGCCGATAATTCCGTATCACCTAGTCACGACCAACATACTGTTACTGCTGAACCGGAATTAGCCCCTGCTACAGTACTTAAGTCAGCCGCTACTCCTTTTTTGGCTTCCTACTAAGACCTTCCTGTGTGGGAGTGGAATTTGAAATTTTCTGGTAACCCAAACGCTCTTACTGTACATGATTTTTTGGGACGGCTCAAAAAACTCCGACGAACTCAACATGTGTCAAAATTGCAGTTATTTGAGTCTGTAGTGGACTTGTTCAAGGCTAAAGCGTTACTTTGGTATCGTGGTAATCGACATAAGTATTCTGACTGGAAATCGTTGTCTAATTTACTGATTTAACATTTTGAACCCTCGGATTTTGCTTATAAGTTTGCTACAGTTGAGAAAAATACTTTTACTTCACATGACCGAGTTGTTAAGATTTCTCCTACGCCTACGGGTAGATCCGATACTTCTTCCGTACGTTCTACTGTTCTTCTTTCTAGTTCTGCTTCTACTCGTCAGGTCATATGCTTTACTTGCGACAAACCTGGTCATGTTTCGACACATTGTACTCGTCCTAAAGTACCTCACTGCTATGGCTACGGGCATAAGGGAGTTATTCGCCACAACTGTCCCAACTGTCATCCTACTATTAATAGGTCTTCAAATAATACTTCAACTTCTGTTCTGAGCTCTATGAACCAATCTTCTTCTGCTTCTAATTCTACGTTCTCTTCTGTACCTCATCCAGGTTATCCTGCTACTACTATCAAAACCTACTCTTCTTCGGTAAATACAGTTTTGAAGAAAATTTCTTCCGTCTCTAGTTATACATCCTATTCTACTTCTTTTTCTGCTCGCCCTACTTATTCACTCTCACCGCAAACTGTACTTCCAACACCAGTACAACCCGTACTTCGAATTAGTGACCTGCAGCTAGCTTCTCAAGAGTTGGTTCTCGCTTTCTTAAACGATTCTACCCAAGAAATTCCTGTCGTGTCTGCAAGCACGCATGTCGCTGAAGTGACGATAATTTTTAATTTAGTCGGCGAAGGTCCTGTTAAAGTTCATGAACCTGTATATTTAATGTTTGTTGCTGTTGCTGTCAAAATTTTACATGTTCCTGCTTTCTTAAATGGTTCTACTCAAGAAATTTCTGTCGTGTCTGCAACTACAGCTGTAGCTGAGGTGACGATAAATACGGGTAGAGAAGGTCCTGTTGAAGCTAGGGAACCCGTCGCTATAATGCCTGTTGCTGTTATCGTCAAAGTTTTACCTGATCTTGTTTCTCCATCTACTATTGTCAAGGAATCAGTTCCTGTTGTGGCTGAAGTTTTGTCTGTTCCTACTCCGTTGTCTAACAGTGATGAAGTCGTACCTGATTCTACTCCTTTATCGGACGTTGATGAAACGTTACCTACTCTAACTCATTTTTCTCATGCTGATAAAATGCTACTTGCTTCTGTTCTTTTAACTAAGGTTGCTGAAATCTTAGCTGAGGTCCTGTTATCTAATCCCGTATTTCGTTGATACTTCCCTCACTTCCTTGTTACTTTCCTTACTTCCTTAATACTTTCCGTACTTCCTTGTTACTTCCTTAATACTCCCGTACTTCCTTGATACTTCCCATACTTCCTATACTTCTCATACTTTCTCGATACTTCCCATACTTCCTTGATACTTCCCGTACTTCCTTGATACTTCCCATACTTCCCGTACTTCCTTGATACTTCCTTGTACTTCCTAAGGTTTGTACACCAAAGTTTCTCAGCGGTTTGCCCCTCGTGTCGACCTTACTCTATTTTTTAACGTTGTTGTAACTTAAAATCAGCACCGCACCACAAGAGTAAAGTACCAGTTAGCAGAATTTTTCAACCTACTTTTTGGTTTGGTCCTAGAGTTCTACTATATAGTTCTGACGACATAGGTGGGTTTTATCAATAGTTCCGGTCTTTCCCTATTTTCAACATTTTCGAAACTTAACATCAGCACCACACCACAAGGCTAGAGCAGCAGTTTGCCAGACTTTTCAGCCTCCTTTGTGGCACATTCATTAGTTCTATAATAGTTCTGATGTTTTATATAGGTTTTATCGACAGTTTCAGCATTTCTCTATTTTTTAACATTTTTAAAATTCAACATCAGCACTGCTCTATAGGAGTAAAGATCCAATTTGCAGTATTTTTTAGCTTACTTTTTTATATTCCATTAAGTTTGTAATTGAACTAACGAGTTAGGTTCCGACGATTGCTCCGGCCTTTCTTTATTTTTTTAACGTTTTTAAACTTAACTCAGCACTGCACCATAAGGGTAAAATAGTAGTTTGCCGGATTTTCAACTTTTTTTTTTGGTATATTCCTTTAGTTTTGCAATAGGTCTGACGATTTAGCTAGGTTTTATCAATAATGTCGACCTTTGTCCATTTTTGTAACATCTTTGTAATTTAAAATTAGCACCGCACCACAAGAGTAAAGTACCAGTTTGCAGAATTTTTCAACCTACTTTTTGGTTTGGTCCTAGAATTCTACGATAGTTCTGATGACATAGGTGGGTTTTATCGATAGTTCCGGTCTTTCTCTATTTTTAAACATTTTTGAATCTTAACATCAGCACAAACCATAAGGGTAAAGCACCAGTTTACCAGACTTTTCAACCTCTTTTTTGGCATATCATTAGTTCTACAATAGTTCTGATGATTTATATAGATTTATCGATAGTTTCAGCCTTTCTGTATTTTTTAACATCTTTTTAAATTAAAATCAACAGCGCACTACAAGAGTAAAGTACCAGTTTGCAGGACTGCTTAACCTACTTTTTGGTATATTACTATAGTTGTACAATAGTTCTGACGACATAACTGAGTTTCATCGATAGTTCCGGCTTTTTTCTATCTTTTTAATATTTTCGAAGCTTATCATCAACATCACACCCCAAAAGTAAAGCACCAGTTTTCCGGATTTTTCAACCTACGTTTTGGTATATTTCATTAGTTCTGCAATAGTTATGACGACTCAAGTGATTTCTTCGGTAGTTGCGGTCTTTCGCTATTTTTTTTAAAACATTTTTGAAATTTAACATCAACACCGTACCACAAAAGTAAAGTACTAGTTTACCGGATGTTTCAACCTGTTTTTCGGTATACCCCATGAGTTCTGACGACTCAGGTAGGTTTCATCGATTGTTTCGCCCTTTCTCAATTTTTTTAACACATTTGAAACTTCATATCTGCACCGCACCACAAGAGTAAAGTAAAAATTTTCCGGATTTTTCAAACTTATTTTTTGGTATATTCTATTAACTCTGCAATAGTTTCGACGAGTTAGGTTCTGACGATTGCTACGATCTTTATTTTTTTAACATTTTTGAAACTTTAGCACTAGCATGGCACCACAAGAATAAAGTATCAATTTACCGAATTTTTCAACCTACTTCTTGGCGTATTCAATTCGTTCTGCAATACTTGACACGGCTCTGGCGGGTTTTATCGATAATTCCGCCCTTTCTCTATTTTTTAATATTATTGAAATTTAATATTAGCACCGCACCACAGGGACAAAGTACTAGTTTGCTGGATTTTTAACCTACTTTTTTTATATTCCATTAAACTGCAATTGTTCTGATGAGTTAGGTTCTGACGATTGCTACGATTTTTCTCTATTTTTTTAAACAATTTTGAAACTAACATCAGCACCGCACCATAAAAATAAAGTACCAGTTTGCCAGACTTTTCAACCTACTTTTTGGCATATTCCGTTAGTTCTGCAATAGTTTTTACCACTTGGGTGTATTTCATCGATGTTTCCGCCCTTTTTCTATTCTTTTAACACTTTTAAAATTCAGCATCAGCTCTACTCCAGAAGAGTATAAAGTACCAATTTGCCGAATTTTTGATCCTACTTTTTGGTATATTCCATTAGCTCTGCAATAGCTTTGACGAGTTAGGTTCTGACGGTTGCTAGGATCTTATTTTCTACTTTTTAAACATTTTTGAAACTTAACATCAGCACTGCACCACAAGAATAAAATACTAATTTACCGGATTTTTTAACCTACTTGGCATATTCCATTAGTTCTGCAATAGCTGTTACGATTTCGGTGGGTTTTATCAATAGTTAAAACCTCTCTCTATTTTTTTAAATATTTTTGAAATTTAATATCAGCACCGTACCACAAGAGTAAAGTACAAGTTTGCCTGATTTTTTAACCTACCTTTTTTATATTCCGTTAGATCTTCATTTGTTCTGATGGGTTAGGTTCCGACGATTTCTTCGGCCTTTCTTTATTTTTTTTTAACATTTTTAAACGTAACTCAGCACTGCATCACAAGAATAAAGTACCAGTTTGCCACATTTCTAGCTTCCATTAGTTCTGCTAGGTTCTGACGATTTAACTGGGTTTTATTATTAGTGTAGGTTTTTCTTAATTTTTTTAACATCTTTGTAACTTAAAATCAGCTTCGCACCACAAGAGTAAAGTACCGGTTTGCAGAATTTTTCAACTTACTTTTTGGTATGGTCCTAGAGTTCTACTATATTTCTGACAACATAGATGGATTTTATCGATAGTTTCGGTCTTTCCTTATTTTTTAATATTTCGAAACTTAACATCAGCACTACACCACAAGGGTAAAGCACCAGTTTGTCAGACTTCAACCTCCTTTTTGACATATTCATTAGTTCTACAATAGTTCTGATGATTGATATAGGTTTTATCGACAGTTTCAGTCTTTCTCTATTTTTGTAACATCTCTGTAACTTAAAATTAACAGCGCACTACAAGAGTAAAGTACCGTTTGTAGGACTATTTAACCTACTTTTTGGTATATTTTTGTAGTTCTACAATAGTTCTGACGACATAAGTAAGTTTCATCGATAGTTCCGGCTTTTCTCTATTTTTTTAATATTTTCGAAACTTAAGATCTGCATCACACCACAAGAGTAACGCACCAGTATGCCGATTTTGTCAACCCACTTTTTGGTATAGTACTTAGTTCTGTAATAGTTCTGACGATTTAGCTGAGTTTTATCGATAGTTTCAGCCTTTCTCTATTCTTTTTAACACCATTGTAACTTACAACAACAACGCACCACAAGAGTGAAATAGCAGTTTGCCGGATTTTTCAACCTACTTTTTGGTATGGTCCTAGAGTTTTACTGTAGTTTTGACGACATAGGTTGGTTTCATCGATAGTTTCGGCGTTTCACTATTTTTTTAACATTTTCGAAGATTACATCAACACCACACCACAAGAGTAAAGCACCAGTTTGCCAGATTTTTCAACGTCGTTATAGGTATATTCATTAGTTCTGCAATGGTTCTGACGATCTAGATGAGTTTTATCGACAGCTTCAGTCTTTTTTTATTTTGTAACATCTTTGTAACTTAAAATTACCAGCGTACCGCAAGAGCAAAGTAGCAGTTTGCAGGATCTATTAACCTATATTTTGGTATATTCCTATAGTTCTGACGACATAGGTGGATTCTATCGATAGTTTTGACCTTTCTATATTTTTTAATATTTTGAAAACTTAATATCAGCACCGCACCACATGGGTATAGCACCAGTTTGCCAGGTTTTTGAATTAATTTTTTTATTTATATCGACTTTTGGAATTATGAGGTAGCGAACATGATTCAAACCTGTATCTTCTCCTTTCGCGGCCGTTACGTTTGCCAATTACGCCACCTGGGCGGCTAATAACAATTGGAAAATTATACTAATCTAAAGTATGTATGCAATATCTGTAATTATTTGTAAATAAATTTGATGTATGGTTGCGTACATAATTTAGGCATAATTTTCCATTTGTCATCACCTGTCCAGGTGGTGTAATTGGCAAACGCATCCGTTGCGAAAGCCGAGGATATAGGTTCAAATCCTGTCCGGGAGCATTAGATTTTCCATCTTTCAACTACTAACTCGATCTAGAATGATCATTTAGGATTTGCATAAAAGTCTAAGTTATTATATCTTCCTATTAAATATATAATAGAAATATATAAATATATAAATATTTTAAGGTAGTTATTTACACAAGGTAAGTTGATATTTATATATTTAATACTTGGCTTATAGCCGTAATTTTGAGTGTTGTTTCCTGTCTATAAGTGACATAAGTCAAAAACTTGACAATGTCAGATATGGTTGACAAAGATGCCAAACGTAATTGAAAGTTAGGCTGATGTATGGTTGTGTACACGATTTAGATTTGTAAATTTTCCAATTCTCGTAATCGGTCTTGGTGGCGTAATTGGTAAACGCGTGGTCCTAGAAAGATTAAGATACAGGTTCAAGTCCTGTCTAAGACCTTATATTTTCCATCTTTCAATTACTAGCTCGATTTGAAATGATCATTTGGGCTTTGCGTAAAAGTCTAAGTTATTATTTCATCTTATTAATTGTAATACGTTGTATTTATCAACTTACCTTGTGTAAATAACTACCACTTTGGGCAATTAGAGCATAATTTCATATTGAATGTTTGAAATTTTATTAAAAACACTCGATATATAAAACTACGTTTTATATCATTTAAACGGAAGGATAATTTATTGGTGTTATTCATTTTGTTTATTTCACTGTCAATTAATCTTGCTATAAATCGCTTCATGTAAGAAGTCGCATATTTTTTCATTATTCTCTTCAATAAAAATTAACATTTGCAGTGACAAGCTAAGATATAAGAAATAACGTTTCTATTTATGAAGAAACATTTGGACAGATTAGTAATTTTAATGGTCGGATTTTACGTTTGGTCAATAAAGCCAATTTTGCATTATTAAGAGCGCAACTTACTTACTTTGTTGTGAGTTGAAACTATTATGATTGGTGTTGTGCTACGTGATTTTTAGCGTCAAATACGTTTATAGCATAACGGGTTTCTTGAACGATGTTGTTTACAATCTGGATATACGTCATAATTTACGAGAGTAGTTGTTTAACGGATTATTTCTGATGTTCTGTTGACAAATGAAGCTATTTTAGAATAAAACAGTGACTAATAAAATAAAAATAACGCAAGTTTAAGTATTTGCAATTGCTATAAAGTGCTTGCAGTTGATTGATCTTCGCCAATTTTGGAACAATTGTAAGTAGACCCGTATTTGTTGGATAAGTTTAAATAATAGCGGATTATTTTAGAGCTTCAACTCTAGTTCGATAAAATTTAATTCTATTTCAACTCAATTCTAATTCGCTTAAAATTAAGTCAATTTAATTCAGTTCGAACTTATTCGATTTTATTTTACTCCTTGGTTAGCTTTTTTTGGCTTAGTGTTATTGAAATTTTTGTATATTTGAATTCAAGTTATAACAATATCGACGGTAGGCAAATTTGATGTTAATTCATTTGTGGAGGAGACTCTTATTGATAGAGCTTTAATAGTTGGATTGTATGAAATATTGGGAGGGCTGATAAATTTGGAATTATTTCAAGGCACCTGTAGAAAAGGGTTAGAATAACTTTTAAGATGTGTGATATTTTTATGTAAATTAGTGTCGATATTTAAATCAACAATTTCTAGTGTTTTGTAATAAGATAATTTTATTGTGAGCGGTAGTAACGATTAAGTTTAATCAATTTAAAATCGCATGACTTTTACGCAAGATTAACATGTGCAATCTTCTTTAAAGTTGGGAACAATCTTTTTAAGTTTGGAATTATTCTGGGATGAAAATTCTGGTTAAGCGCCGTTACAAGAAAGTAAGGTGACATACCAATCACTCTAAGTGTTCTACTATTAATACAGTTCGTATATTGCGACATAATTTATTTTTAAGTCTGTAGCTGCGGTAGTAGAGAAACCTACCTTTAATTTCTACCCTATAATTCACTGAAAAAAATATTTGTAGGGTTGTGTAGACGGAACGTGAGCTTGTACCTGTTGTGATGCTATAGGATATGTAGTTTTCAAAGGGATAGGTCACCACGAATGAATATCTTTGGTATCGGTTTTACTTTTTGTTGCGCTGTTGTGCTTTTTTAAAATTTTTATTGCTAGCATCTTTTTGTCTTTTTCTACTTTTGTTCTAAATCGATTTATAAAATGGTTTTGTTAGATTTTAAGCATTTGCTTTTTCTTCGCTTAGTCACCCGAAGATTAACGTTTTCTGCTATCTGAAACAATTTTTTTCTACGTTTTTGGCGTTAGTGGTGGTAATAATTGATTTGAGTTTACATCATAAGTTACATATTTAGGGTTTAATAGAAGAAGTTTGAGTGTGGATATTGTTACGATGACATACGTCTGGATATTGCAAAATGAATAATTAGCTTGAATGTTTTTCACGTGTGAATCTCCATGGGATCACATATTCTTTTTTTCCCCTAATTTACCTTACGGCAAGGGTTTATTTGAAAGCTAAATATATATATATACCTCCATTAAGTGGTTAGATGTTCAGCCATTTTTACGTTCAAGGCTGTTTCTTTTTTATAAGAAGATTGGGAAAAGTACAGACATCGTTGAAAATTTTATAAAAATCATTTTGTTTAGTATGAAGTTAGTTTTAAAATTTTTTTATTGTTAAAATTTGACAAGTGTCTGGTTTCTTGCTACTGTAAGTGGACGTTCTCACAACAGAGTACAAAATTTATGTGCTAGAAGCATATTTTTGACTGGTGTGCTAGCTAATGGAATTTAGTAACGGTAATACATTTAACATTTATGTTTGGACAATTTTCGAGTACATTTCCAAACTTAGCAGTGATAACAAAGAATTTTTATTTGCGTTAGTGAATTTTGTGAAACTGGGTGTGTGACGCATAAAAAAAATTCGAGTAAGCTCAGCATACTCACCGAAGAGTTGTTAATGACGTCCATCAGTGAAAGGAACACGTGGTTTCAAAACGTTTAAAGCATTCTTCACTAGAAATTGAAGTTTCTTATGAAACAGTCGAACAATCGTAAATATAGATTTGGGCTTGCATCCAAATAGGAAGCAATAATATCATGACCTTTTGCCAACAGATCATTGTAGACGTCCTTCGTACTACCAGTAGTTTGCCAATAATTTAATGAATGATAACTTACAAACGCAAATTTTTTTTTATAACGAAACATGGATGTAACCTCCCCCCCCCCGACTCCCCAATCTTACAGTGTACTGATAATGCTAGCGTTGCTTTATTATGTCTAACGCAGCCTAGCGCATTCCTTAAAAAGCGCTAGCGCATCAAAATCATTGTATTTACGGGACTAAATTTGGGGGGGGGGACGCTAACTTAACTTGGGAGGAAGCTCTCATGTTGAAGCATCTCAACTATTCTATTGGCGCAGATTACTTAGGCCCATCGCAAGATAGCGCACCCCAAGAAATACCTAGCGCATCCCGAGAAATTGCTAGCGCAAGCAACAAAGTTATCTTATGGGAATTTATACCTTGTCGATCTGAATTAACGATAGACTGCTCCAAATGTTCAAGCAACTCTGCTATACTCCTGGCGCAGATTATTTAGAACTATTGTATAGTAACGCACCCCAAGATAGCAAACGCACCTCGAGAAATAGCTAACTTAAGCAACAAAACTATATTATGGGAACTTACTCTTTGTCGATCTGAATTAACGATATACTGTCCCCCATGTTGAAGCACCTCTGCTATATTACTGGCGCAGATTACTTCGGTCTATCGCAAGTTAGTGTACCTCAAGAAATAGCTCGCGCACCTCGAAAAATAGCTAGCGTAAGCAACAAAGCTATATAATGGGAACTTATTTCTTGTCGATTTGAATTAACGGTATACTGTGCTGAAGAAGTTTTCACCATAGGCATCATCTTATCGATTCGTTGGTTCCAGGTAAGTTTGGAGTCTAGAATGACTCCCAAATACAACACCTCGCCCAACAGACCGATTCTGTTACCGTTAAGGAGGAGGGGTGTAATGCCTTCAATCTTCTTTCTCTGTGTAAAGGGTACTAAGGTGGACTTTTGGGGACTGACCTTGAGACCTTTCTTTTCAGGACTCCGTGCATGTGGTCCTTGATAACTCAGTTTTGCTTACCCTCTACTAAGACCGCCAGATCATCAGCATACCCTATTGAAGCAAAACCTTGCCTACTCAGTTCCCATAGCAGTTTGTCTATTACGAGGTTCTGCGACAAGGAGACAGAACTTTCCCTGGGGGTAGCCCCTTTCTACCAGGATCGCTACGGTATCATATAACATTCCTGTTAGTGCCACCCTTCCTCTTAGCATGCAATCTATCCACCTGCAGCAAGTTTCTTCCATCTTAAGTGGCCTAGTAACCAATGATGGAGCTGAAAGACGTTATGTTAAAGACCCCCTCATTACCCAGAAAGGCACCTAGAAAGACCTCATTGTTAACTAGAAATACTACTCGAAACCAGGTGGTCGCTATTGTCTCTGTTGAAAATCTGCTCTAAAGGCATACTGGTTTGGGTATAGTGTGTTGGATGTCGGCCCCACTCTCACCTCTGATGTGTCAGTCATGCAGTATTTTCAACATCTTAAGAAAAAGAACATAAGACTGATGGACGTAAAAGTTTTTGTGCGTTTTGCGCGGGATATAATAGTAAAGCAAGTTAGCCCTCAGAACTCTGTAGATCAAGCATGGTAGACGGTCTGATCCATTTTGTAACACAATTGGGAAATTTCCGTCCGTACCGGGAGATTTGTATGGTTTAAAAGTATTTATCGCTTTTTGAAGAGTATTCACTTTATTCGCTACATGCTGTCCCTTAGGGGGCGTCAGATCTTTTAAGAGGCGACTGTTCTAACTCTGTCGAACTAGGAAACTGAGTGCGGAACAAAAGAGTCATCGTCTTTTTCCCATTCCAGGTAAAGGTGCCGTCTCCCATAGACAGTGAGCCAATTGAACGCGGGGAGTCCTTTAAGAGAATCCTTTGAAGTCAGGCACACTGGGGGTATCTTCCGACATCTTTACAGTATTTTCTCCAAGATTCTATCTTAGCCTTCCTCAGAGTTTTGTTGTACTCCGTAAAAATCCGTTTGCACACCTCCCAGTTACCTGATTCTCTTGCTTAATTAAAGTGAGTTGCATTCTGTTCCCTAAGTTATTTGAGTTTATAGTTCCACCACGGAAACTTCCTGGCGGTTCTTTTCTCCAATTCAGGAAATTTTTCTTCGATGCTGAAATAACTGCATCGGTAATGTTCTCCGCGACCGTTTCAATATTCATACAGGTTTTCACTTTTAAGGCTGCGCTGACAAGGTGTCGATCAAGGTTCATCTTATAATTACCCCAGTCGATTTTCCTTGAATTGTGATAGAGTACCTCCACCAGAAGAGCCCAGTGAAGGAAAAGCGAATGTATCTGTGGTATGAGCAACTCTATTCATCAGATTGCCTATGTACTGCCTATGTACTGCGAGCTTATATATCAATCACTTTCATTCTATGTCTATTTACTAAGCTTTGAGTATTACCTTTATTTAGATCGTCTAAATTATTTACCATTATGAATTTCATTACTGCTATACCTCTAGAATTGGTCACAGTACTGCTACAAAGTGTGTGGTGAGCATTAATGTCGCTACCGATGACGAGGTGGGATTCATCTTCTCTCCACCTAGTCACTAAAACCTCCACTTCTCTTGATGTTGGAAGGTAGGTCGATCCCAGAATAGTGTCATTCGGCCCACTGCCACCCAACCTCACCCTGACTGCCACAAAGTCTTGGTGACAAAATTCTGTAAGTCGCAACCATTTAAGATTGTTGGTAATTAATATGCGTCTCTTCCCTGTGCAACTAGTCACTAGAGCCTCCACTTCATATGCGGGTGGAAGATCAGGCGAATCGAACGGAAGATAGGCCGATCCGATAATAATCTTCTTCGATCCACCGTCGCCCAACCTTATCTTGACTGACGGAATTGTGTAAGTCGCAACCGCTTAAGATTGTTGTTAATTAATATGCATGCCCTGGGTCTGTCTGAGGATCAAACAGTATATAAGTTCTTTTTCAATTGAGCCCACTCCTAGCACCTTACTCTTGCAAACACAAGGTTGCTGAAGAAGGGCTGTTGGTGTTGCCCTACTATGCTGCAGGTTCACTTGAATCACCATATCATTATAAGAATTGCCCGTGCTCTCTATGTTAGGTGTATCTGACTCCGGCCTTCCTAGCAAGCTAACATCCCGGGTCTGCTCCACCTTCATGAGCTGATTGTGGTCACTTCAAGGGTCGTCTGTTACAGGTTCCACCACCTCAGGTAAAGGGTTTACTGTGGTTTCAAAATTCATGGTTGTTCTCATGAGTAGGAACTTTCTTGCCCGCGAGACTTGACTACGACAGCAAGGGAAGCACGGCTTGTCAGTATAACAATAAATGTTCAATACTCAATACTCAATAATAAATTCTTTTTTGGAAAGTTCTACCTAACTGCCTTATTGAGGCTCTGTAGTCGGTTTGTAAACCGAAAATGATTATACATTGTAACGTGCATTTTTAATCGTTTAACATTTTACGCTTTTTCTCAATTCGTAAATACATTTCTGCAACTACTAGTTCTATATTTTATATTTATTAGTATAAAGTAAATACTTCAGAATAATTCAGAAGTGTATGCAATTTAACTCGTGTGTATTAATTAAAGATAGTTTAATTGAGGTTTGATTTTCAATTGGTGAATAAATTGCAAGGAGCGAATTTTGAATGGGATTGTTTGTAAATTGCTTTCCAACTTATTGAAAAATGATAAACCGCTTGTAATTAATTATAAATTGCATCGTTCTTGTCTGGCCGTTCAAATAAATTTTGTTCCTTATGTGGATATACAAGTTTAGATAAGAGTCGATAAGCGGTTGTAGTAACAACGATGGTATAGAAACAGATGAACAGTTTGAGTTTGCTCTTCGTTCCTACAGATTAATTACGTTAAAAATAGTGTGTGCTGTTTGCTTTGAAAAGAGTCGGATTGTTTTAGTGATACGCGTAGCTTTACTAATTGTTCTTTTTGTTGCTTTTCTGTTGGAAAAAAAGTGATAGAACTTGTTGACTCGACCGCACGTGCTTGTTTTACGGAACATTATTTTAGTGATACGCGTTGCCTTACTAATTGTTTTTAGTTGTTTTTCTTGTGAGATAAATGTTTTAAGGAACATTTGACGGACTTGCTTTAGTGATACACGTGCTTTACCCGTTATGGTTCTTTTTAGTTGTTTTGTCTTTTGATATTTAAACTGTGTGTGTGTGCGATCTAGTTTCGCGGTCCTTTTCTTCTCAGAGTAGCGCATACTTTGGATTATTTAAATACAGTGATACTGTAGTTTCTGAATTTTCTAACAACAAAGAATCTAAAATAGATCATTGCTTGCGCAAATTTCGTTATTTGCGAAATATAACAGATTACCGGTTTACAAAGGTATTGGTTGAAGTTTCTCACTGCTTTTTGGGATGTTTATGAAAATAATATACAATTGGTCCCAGTTGAAATTAAACTAGTGCTACAGAATATTTCGAAATTATTGTCTTAGGAAATAGAATTACCAAGAAATTTATCAAGGCTACATAGTTCCGACGCGTGATATTGTCTGCTGCTAACCCCAGTGAAATACGTAGGTGTGATTAGTGTAACGTGTGAGAAGTTCCATCAACACCCTCACAGTCAAGGGTGAAGTGCTTCGTTAGTGCAGGACATCGTTGAATCCCACACTTCAGTTGCAAGGAAGCGTTGCTGAAGGACTTTTGTAAGTTGAACTATTTCCTACTGGTTATTACTTTAAATATCTATTCGTTGCTTTACCATATCTTTGTCGTTCTGATACCTTTTACAATAGACTTGCATGCTATTTTAAAACATAAAAAAGAAAGAAAGAAAAATCAATACTACTGAATTACTCATACCAATTGTGTCTTATCTATTTATCTTTTGTTAACATTTTGTCTGATTTATGTTTAATTGGTGTGTGAGGAAACGTTTCTGCTACTCCCCAATATTACCTCACTTTGTACTAAACATTTTTCTGTATTGCTTTTACCGTTGTTATATTATATAGATTATCCAAACAGTTTCTTTTTTTTACATTCTACAAAGTACTGAATAATTGAGACTTTTCATTGCTGCTATACTTATTCTTTTTTTTTTTAGGTTTGCTTAACTATTTTTTTGCAGGTATTGTCACTAACTCCTTACCGCCGCATACATTATCTGTCAGTCTGCTTTCTACAACCCCCCCTAATCTCCGATTGAGCCCGGTCATTCCGTGATATCTTTGTGTTACGTAACATAAATTTGGCGCCCAACGTAGCGCCGCTAATTAACGTAACAACATCAGTTGTGTTTGTTGACAATTTGTAAAGATAAAACAAGCGCCTGTATTAGGTGCTTTTGTAGCTCCTTAAACTGATCTTTTTTCTTTTTCACAAAACTCTCATAAAGTAGTGAAATTTTAACCATGACTCAAATTTAAATACAATGTAGAAAATCTCCAAAATGCCTTCTACACAATTTCAACAACGAATATTGGCGACTTTCTGAGAAAGCACTACCTACTAGCTGTGTCGAAGGCTCTGTGGTCGTTAAATTAGATATTAGTTGTTTTTACTAGCAATTTGTTGTTTTTGCAGCTCCGTAGATAGGTCTATTCAAATTTGGGTATTGCTTAAGATTTTATGACTTTGTTGGCGTTGTATGAAGAGAAAAATATACCAATCTGTGGAGTTGTTTTCAAAGTGCTAACAATCAAACATAACAGACATATAACTGTGTAAACCCAATTTTTAAGTTCGTTGAACGTAAGCACTACATACGTGATCATGCTAGCAAGAGTAATGGTTTAACCAACCAAAGATTACAGAATAGAGTACTAGGAATATCGCCAATGCACTTGTTATATCAAAAATAAGAATATCCCACGTTCTCTATAAATGTGCATTGTGGACCATACTTGTAAAGGTTCATGGAAAGGGTCTATCAACATATTTACTTTGAGGATACGCAGATCATTGCAAGCACCAATCTGGCAATACTCAAGAAAGCGAATCCTCGTGAAAAATATATACGTTAACATAGTCGGTTATTAAAATTCTTAATACCTAAGCAACGCTAATAAGTAGGTGTCAACTTGCAATTGGTAGCAATTCAAGTTGGAAAAAAAGAACTCGCTTTCTAATCTAATTAAATGTCTTGAAATTACTGATTTCATGACGAATGATAGGTTGTAAAAGAACTCTAAAGCTGGAGGATCGCCTTGAGTTGTCTATGTCCACGCCTCTACATTTATTTTCCGATGCTCTGCCCGAAGGTACTACATTGGCCAGGAAGCGAGTTTCTTTTTACCAGAAAATTTGAATTTTGCTATACCAAGCTAGGTAGGATTCGTTCTAAGGCATTTTTGAGGAATAGTGCTGGATATATTACAGGCAGAAATAGGAAAAAATAGGTACAGATAGACCTAGATAAGACTATTACACACATATAGTGAAAGATGCAGACTGGAAATTTCAGGGAAATGTGTAGTTTAGCTTAGAATAGGAAACAATGAGAGCACTCGTCTAACCAGTTCCAAGACTGAAGACCTAATGATGAAGCAAGACAGGGATCTTTAACGTGGGTGACAACACTCGCACACGGAACCTACATTTTATCTCTCATTTGAACGAGGGCGCATTTTTGTGTAAAATGCTCGCCTAGCATTTTTCAAACGGTCCGTGTCGGGAATCGAACTCGGGACTTTGGGATCAGCAGTCATACTTGAATATGTCTGATTCACTGAGTCGCCTTGTCTATATCCACATCCTACATTTGATTTTTCAATGCTCCACTTGAAGGTACTACATTGTCCAGGAGCGAGGTTCTTTTACCTGAAAATTTTGACTTTTGCCGAACCCTACTACTCCAGACAAGAAACCAGGTGTTCAAAAAAATCACTCCGCACTCCGCAGTGAATATACCGAAATGAAACTCCTTAACCGCGCGTGCCGTATGATTGTTCTCCTGCCTGCGTCACTCCCCTTTATGTGGACTCTCCAAAAATTCCTCTGTTTCGTTTATCTCAACCAGCGTTAGTAGTCGCTGGTGTATCGTTACATGTTGACGTGAACATTTTAGTTTAGTTCCTTTGTTCGTTTTGTTATTGCTAAAATACTAACCATTGAAAAACGTGCGTTTTTAGTCGAACAAGTGTTTAAAGCTGGTTGTAAATACACAGTTTCAGTTCGTCAAACATTTAGTTCAGTTTTCCCGGAGATAACAATCCCACATCGCGATACAGTGCGAGATTTGATTAACAAATTTCGAAGTACGGGTTCCGTGGCAGAGCACCGAGAAGCGTTTTGTCTGAGGATAAACTACTCGATATTTCCGATAAGATGTCCATGAGTCCGAACAAGTCAGTAAAAAACTCGCTCAGGAAATCGATGTTAGTGTCGGAACTGCCCACACCGCTGTAAGGAAAAGATTATAACGTTTCCCGTACAAAGTGACAGTCGTGCAAGAATTAAAAAATACTATCATGGCATTATTGTCAATGGTTCAAAAATTTCATTCAACAAAATGGAATCGATATTTTTAATGAAACGTTTTTCAATGAGGCGTGGTTTCATTTATCCGGGTACATGAACTCGCAAAATTCTTGTCTGTGGAGTACTACAAACACATTGTGTATTCATGAGGAACCCCTTCATTCTGTGAAAATTGGAGTTTGGATTGCAAATTCTAGACGTCGGATTGTGGGTCCCATATTTTTCAACGAAATAATAAACGCACAACGATACTGCAGTGATATTCTGTACCCATTCATACAAGATGGTACAACCGCGCATACAGCTCGCGCTTCGACGTTACTGCTTGCTGATGTTTTTGGTGATCGCATAATTTCACAGGGGTCTGGCCTCCACGATCGCCTGACCTAACACCACCTGACTTTTTCTTCAACTGTCTATAAAAACTGTCCAAAACCCCTTGAGGAATAGAAAACCGCAATATCCACTTTCACTGCTTCAGTTACAGAGGGAATGTTACAGCTTGTGTTTGGAAACATGATTAGACAAATTGAGTTGTGTATTCACAACAGGGAAGGCACTTTCAACATGTAATGTGAAAATTTGTAAGTAAAAATGAATATTTAATAAATTAATAACTTGTATTTCACTGAATTTCATTTAGGTATATTCACTGCGGAGTGACTTTTTGAACACCTGTAGTTATCTTTAACGTGCGTGGCAACACTCACACATGGGACCTACATTTTACCTCTCATCCGAACGAGGACGTATTTTTATGAAAAATGCTTGCCTAATATTTTTTAAGCGGTCCGTGTTGGGAATTGAATCCAGGACCTTGGAATTCACAGTCATATGCGAACCCACGTGATTCACGGAGCGGCCCTTATACCCACACCACTAGATATCTTTATAACCGCCCGTTTTGTAAGAAAAGGATTTCGTGTCTTGTAGTGATATGTTTGATCGGAGACATTCCATGACGGATGTCGACTTCCACATAAAGCAGAACCTTTCGGACGAAACCAGGAAGCTCCGATCCCCCTCCCACACCCAACACTACTTTGTGTAGAATTACCTAGAGCGTTCGCATATGCGTTTTTGCTGCGCTGTACCACCTGGGAGCCATTGGCTTTTAATATGTCGCTTGCAGAGATGGTAGATAGTGTTCGCCAGACAGCAGAACTTTACGAAGCGCCTGTGCTAATTCTACTCTTTATCGGCTGCTCTTTGTTGAACTGTGAACGAAAGCAACTATCGTGAAGATTATGATTTTGTCATCGAGACAAAGACTATCGACGCGCCGAGGAATATCGCACGAGTCGACTGCTGGCAGTTGAAGCGGTGGAATTTTAACTATTCATCTTGGATCTCATGTGACACTTTTTCATTTCTAGCTGCATTCGCTTCTTAGGAAAAGGACCTTCGTCCGCTATCTTTCCAACCATAGAGCGCAAACTAATTGACTTGTTGGAACGTCGCATACTTGCAGATTTTTCAGCACTATCCCAACGTTTGGTTTCCATGATGTGGAACAGTGAGAGGACCTCATCATGCTAGTGATGATTCCGGTACATCGCGATAACATTTTCTTGTAATGCTTTCAGAATTCAAGTAGATCTCTCATTGAGTTCCGGTGCCTTTCTAATTCTTTATGGTGGTAGGTTCGGCGGTTTTGTGCGCTCGTGTAACTCAATAATTGCGACAGTAATCGACAGATTATACAAAAGTAATAGCTATACTTATTACTCTGAACTTTAATGTAAGATCAAATAATTACGTCCTTGCACATTCGGTTTTAAAAGACGATAATGAAAGGTTACAGAATAGATTGCTATCATGACCTTAGCTAATGACTAATACTAATATAATTGCGTGTTAATGAAAAGTGTCATGAAAATGGGAACATCGTACAAGTTTTAGTCCTAGTTTCATATCTAAATTAAATATTTGTGTGATGCTCATTCTAATTGTGAAGAAAATAGGTTATTGGATCATGCATTTGTGAACGTCTTATACTTGTCGTTCTACTTTTACGATTAAGAAATATATTTCGCAAGTCTCACCTGTGAAGCCGTTGTACAATAACTATCCAATATCCATGTAGCCTTTCTCTGGTGAATATGTAATCATAATGTAACTCTCACAACTTTTACTTTAGTTTGGCTTTGATTTTAATATTGGTGTTGGTATTTCATTTTGGTAATTAAATCCTACTTACTTAATAATGAACCTGAAGAGTTTCTACTTAAAAATTTACATGTTTAGATAGTGAAATTATTTTTTAAATAAAGTAATGTTATACCTTTTAGTAAAATAGCGGAACTGATGGGAGTGTTCCCAATTAACAGTTTTTGGGTTATCGTTAAGCATGATGTGTGATTATACGAGTCTTCTTTGTATTTTTACGAAAATGCGCAGAATGATCGTTTGTAAATGCAAAAACTTTCTACACGAATATAAACGTGTCTTATAAATTAGTGTGAAGCCTCCAGCTATGGTGACTTTAAAAAAACAGTTTTTGAATTAAATCTTTAAAATAAATTCAAATTCTGTATTTAATTTATTACATTTTGCCCACTACAAATGTTTTTATCCATGTTTCAACTCTTTGAGGAGCATCTATCAAGCTATGAAATGTATATGAAATGTCGCGATTTTTTTAGATAAAAATAAAACTATAGATATTGATTCAAAAGCAATTATGCATTAAACTAGTTATCATCAATATCCATACCATGTTGCCAACGTTTCGGCAATGTATTAATTCTTTTATAGAAAAATTTGCTTTTTATAACCTAAAAATTGTTAAAATACCTCAATGGTTTCAGAGGCTTCAGAAAAATGGTAATCGGTAGGTGACAAGACAGGGGAATAGGGTGAATGATTAAGAACTTCGTATCCTAATAGTAGGAGAACTGTTGACCATTTTCACTGATTATTAAGTCAAGGCCTATTTTTTGTGATGTTGAAGGAAGTATGCTTATGTACCCGTATTAAGGATTTTGCCAGAT
Organism: Platerodrilus igneus; assembly: GCA_036346225.1. Lineage (NCBI taxonomy): Eukaryota > Metazoa > Arthropoda > Insecta > Coleoptera > Lycidae > Platerodrilus > Platerodrilus igneus. The sequence continues at coordinate 1,380,348 of JARFIW010000565.1, forward strand.
AGCGGTATGGAAGGGATGCTGAATGCCCTCAACATGTAAATAAAAGAGTGTTCCAAACATTATTTGGTCAAGGCTGAAAATGTGTACACAGCTTGTCTAGTGATCCAGGAATGCAGGATAGTATTTGCGGATTATACATCGGTATTTAGAGGGTTGCCGATCATCCCAAACATGTCAAGTACACGGTCTGATTAATATTATTAGGTCTAGCTTGAAACTTTGATATGTCGTTACAGCTACTATTTCAAGCATATGTTCTAAGTTGTAGACCAAAATGTCGGTATTTAACCCCCTGCGGAACAATTTAAACACCCCTATCTCATACGGCCGAACGAAGTTTTTTACCTGCTATTACTTTACTACTTTCTATAATAGCAAACATTATGACAAATTTCTTGAATTTTAACGATTTGTATAGTATTGTCCACTGACTTTGTGCAACTGTCATTCATTATGTAACAAGGTTTGAGCACTGCCCCGTCGGAAAAACGCATGAAGTTGATTAAAGATTAAATTGTATTTTTGTAAATCAATGGCGGGTAATAACACTAAACCGAAAGAGGCTATAATAATTTAAGTCAGGTCCATTGGAGCAGCGCATTTCTTGAACTTTCCCGTACCTATTCCTGATGATGGAAATGGAATTGGGAATATTTCTTATTTCTTCTTCAAAATCGAGAAAATTAAAGAGGTAACTTTTTAATTAACATGATTTTGAATTCATCTTCATTCTCATTATTGCAACATTACACTTTGCTTAAAACTGATAAATCTATGCCATGCTGTCAGCCTTTCCTGCCCACCTGTGCTAACACAAGTGCGAAAATACATAAACTATTACACTCATCAGTTTCAAGTATTTCAAAAAAGCTTTTTGCTGTGATCATAACTGTTGTGGAAATTTTACACGATGCATTAACAAAAAAATGTGAATTACACAATACTTTAATAAAAAAACAGTTTTTAAGTATAACAATTTATTTTAAGAAATATACTACGTCATCAAATTTTTGTGCCATCCTTGAGGTATCAGCCACGTGCTCTAATCTTCTGGTTCATCATCGAATGTTGTGTTTAAATCGCTAGAAGCACGGATATCCGTCTCTGTAAAATTTAAAAAAAGCAATTAGCAAAACCTTGTTCAACCGATGTAAGAGACTGCACCATATAATGGCTCTCGTACTACGAATTTTACACTTTGAATCTTTTCTGGAATATTCGAATCGTTCTCGGGGAAAACATATTTTACAATAAATTGAACAATTTTCGAGCAAATATATCGCGGAATCTATTTTTGAAATTAGTCATCTGCTTAAGAATTTGCTGGACAACTACAAAGACTACGAAAATCAAACAATTAGTGGCTCATTCGGAAAAACAGCACAATTCTATGCCACCTACATAAAACTAGTTGATTACTATTTGGTATTATCTTGCAGCATTCGAACGGGAGATTGGGATTTATTTAAATTTGTGCTACCAGAGATTACCAATTTGTATTTTGCATTCAATCAACAAAATGATGCACGTTGGTTAGTCTATTAACCACGATACCTTAATTCGCATCAAAGGAACTCACCCAGGGTTGGAAGAATCATTATAAAGATGAACTTTTGGTTGCAAACGAACCCACCCATTGATCTCACCTTGGAGCAGACGTTGAACGCTGGTGCAGCGCGACGATTGACCGGAGTTTTCCATTTTACAAACTCAATTTCAGCACGGCAACGTTGGTCAAAAAGTCATGACATTCGATCAACAATAATAACCCACGTATTTGATAAAGTTGGCCTACACAAAAAACAGGATGTGACAGTTGATCTGGAAAAAATAAAATTAAAGCCAACTTACTGCAAAGAGATAATTTTATGAAAGCTATAAAATTGAATTTAAATCCTTTTGATGCAGAAAATTTTAAAGATCGTTTATACAATATCGAAACAGGAAAAGCTGCATCGAATGTTATATCCGATTTTTTTCTGAACACATTAAAAACCGGAAAGGAATTGCGCCAGAAGTTTATAGCTGAATGTTTTGAAAACGTCGATCGTTTCGAGAAACCAATTAAAAAAGAGCAATTCTCAATTTCGCGTCCGGTACCAAACAGTAGATAGTGAAGATTGGCAGAAAGGGGCAGGAAATAAGAATGGACGCCTATTAGCTTTCTCATTTGAAAATCACGTTGATCTTGCAAAAGTTCTAACGTATCCACTGACACCCCTCCCAATGTCACTATGCCATTTCGATGGTTCTATATGTAAGACAAATAAATCGACGTTGATGAACTTGTTGGCTGTGGAAGTGGAAAGTGGAATTTTATCGTACATCGATGTTGTTGTATTAGACGGTTTTTTATTTTACATTTAATGAAAGATGTACCTAAATTGTTTGGGAACATTGCAACAAAAATACTACAAGTCATCACGAGATATAAGACTAACCGAATCCATGTTGTTTTTGATAGATATGCACACCCATCTATAAAAGATTATGAGCATGAACTGCGTGGTACGTGTTCAGCGAACTACGTAATTTCAGGACCAGAACAAGCACGGCCAACCGACTTCATGAAAGAGCTACAAAATGATTACTTCAAAAAAGCCTTGGTTCAGTTCCTAATCAACTATTGAAACCGCAATGAGTCTGTTCCTTTTATAAGAAACAAAAGTATTTATGTAAATTTTGAGCAGTGTTACTCCTTCAATATTAATAACAATCAAGTCCAACGCATCGCTAATGATCAACTGTCATGTCAATATCATGAAGAGGCAGATACAAAAATTATCTATCACATGTCACAACTTGATGAGCTTTGTAGTATTCTAATCCTATGCTCAAACACTGATGGTTTGGTAATACTGTTAGGAAATATAATCCATCTTCAACATTTACGTCAAATATAGATGGTGGTGGGGTTAGAAATTCACAACATTACATCGACGTGACAAAGTTGCATGCAAAGCTAGGAATATCATTATCGAGAGCTTTGCCTGGCTTACATGCTCTAACAGGATGTGACTACAATCCTTCCTTTTTTGGTAAAGGGAAAAACAAACCACTTAAACTCTTGACAACATCTGAGACATACCAAAAAGAATTTGAAACCCTAGGTATAAACGACGTTGATATTTTACGTTTTCCCGTTTTGGAAGAGTTTATTTGCCGAATGTACGGTGTTCGGAATGTAAATACCGTAAATGAAGCACGTTTAGAGTTATTCAACTACGCTTACAAAATGGAAAACACAAAATTGTTCACAAAACGCATCCGGAACTACGACGCATCAAGCTTACCACCATGTTCTAGTGAAGCACAACAGCAGCTACTATGAATCCAGTATATTGCCAACTTATGGCTTAACGCAAATTTGCAAGGACCAACATATAAATCTCCAGAAAATCATGGTTGGTGTGTCAATAATGGCAGGTACGACTTCGTTTGGCATAAAGGAAATCAGTTACCCGAATTCGTTGATGATGTAATTGTAACTGACTCCGTTAAACCAGGAGAAAAATAGTGATGGTGAACGAGAGCTAAGTATGAACACTAAATAATGAATACAATAATCTAAAAAATTTAAGAACAAGGTTTTGCTAATTGCTTTTTTTGAATTTTACATAGATGGACACGCGTGCTTCTAGCGATTTGAACACAACATTCGATGATGAACCAGAAGATTAGAGCACGTGGCTGATACCACGGGAATGGCATTAAAATTTGTTGAAGTAGTATATTTCGTATCAAAAAATTGTTATACTTAAAACTGGTTTTTATTAAAGTAGTGTGTGATTAACATTTTCTTTGTTAATGCATTGTGTAAAATTTCCACAACAGTTATGATCGCAGCAAAAAGCTTTTTTGAAATAACTGAAACTAAACTGATGAGTGTAATGGTTTATGTATTTTCGTACTTGTGATATCACAAGTGAGCAGGAAAGGCTGGCAGCATGGCATAGATTTATCAACTTTAAGCAAAGTGTAATTCTGCAATAATGAGCAATAAAAATGAATTCAAAATCATGTTAATTAAAAGTTACCTCTTTAATTTTCTCGATTTTGAAGAAGAAATAAGAAATATTTCAAATTCCATTACATCATCAGGAAAAGGTACGGGAACATTCAAGAAATGCGCTGCTCCAATGGATCTGACTTAAATTATTATAGCCTATTTCGGTTTCGCGTTACTACCTGCCATTGATTTACAAAAATACAATTTAATCTTTAATCAACTTCATGCGTTTGTATTGATTGGACGGTGCGTCCGACGGGACAGTGCTCAACCCCTTGTTAGATAATGAGTGACAGCTGCACAAAGTCAGTGGAGAAACTATACAAATCGTTAAAATTCAAAAAAATTGTCTTGATGTTTGCTATTACAGAAAGTAGCAAAGCAATAGTAGGTAAAAAACTTGGTTTGGCCGCATGACGATGGGATGTTTAAATTATTCCGGGGGGGAATACCGACATTTTCGTCTGCAACTTAGAATATATGCTTGAAATAGTATCTGTAACGACATATCAAAATATCAAGCTTGACCTAGTGATATAAATTGGACCGTTTACATGACATGTTTTGGGTGATCGGCAACCCTCTAAATACCGATGTATCGATCCGCAAATACTATCCTGCATTCCTGGATCACTAGACAAGCTGTGTAAATTTTTAGCCTTGACCAAATAATATTTGGGACACTCTTTTTTATATGTTGAGGGCGTTCGGCATCCTTCCCATACCGCTATCTGACAAGATCCTTAAGACGGGTACATAAGTATACACTTTACCCTTCTCTAGGTGTAATGAAAAGATTAGGCGCACGACAGGGTATGAATAAATTACTCTGGTTTAGCTTGACTGGACCGTTTTTGTTTGCGGAGGCTGCAAAAGAATTGAAATCTAAGAGGGAAGATAAAGAGAAGTTGGAAAGCTATAACCTTGCAAGAAAATTATTACGAAAAAAAAATTAAACAGATATGTGAAATAGAAATGCTTCAGTATTTTATTATCATAAACTGAAATTGTAAAAATTTGTTAACAAACAAAAAGATTGATTTAGTAAGACTTTGGACATAAATCAAACGTAGTATAAAATCATGAAGCTTTTGTTTGATCATACTATTTTTAAATAAACACCTTGTAGGCTTAAGGTCATGTATTCTTTAATTCGTAAAATTATATCTACATTTCGTAGTCAAATGCAAGTTAAACAGATAACGTTATTTAAAAAATATATACTGTCGTGAGGATAAACTAACAATCCTACTAATTTTATAATAATCATAAATCGACAAAACACTCGTCGTATAATATTATTTATACCAAACATTTTTAATAGCAACAATATAATCAACCATTTCATGAGACTTTTGGTTTTACAAACCAATTGCTAAATTATTTCTCCGGGTAATTAAGAAAGGTACGTAAAGACAAATACTGAATTACTTATTTGATGTAACAGTAAGCACATCTAAATTGGAGAAGCGTTAAACTTATTTTTCACCGTTTATATAATAATTTTTTTATATAAATTAACAAATTAAAACAGTTACTTTACGGTAAGATAACTAATAGTAAAAAGTGTTACCAATCTGTTTACTGACACATGGACGACATCCTGAATAAAGTTACATGAGGTACTTGAACGGATGAAGTAAAACTGGTCAAGTTCACCACTGTCTCAATCATAAAAATTAGGAACTTTTCAGACCAAGAAAATGTTGGAGCTAAATAGGGCTTTTGCATTATTCAATTGTAGACAAAACTCGAGTTCTTTAAAAGCTACATCTGGTGTAGACAAAATAGGTTAGGTAACCATTCCAGTAATTTTTATTCCACTAAAGAAAATTTTAATTATTATTCTACCATTTTAAATTATAATTAAAACATAGTTACTTGAATGTAAAACTGTAAAAGTAGGACCCTAAAAGGAATTTGTGTAAGAAAATGAAATATTTACACGTGCTAACAGACAACTATTTAATTTTATCTGAATATTCTTACCATTATTAACCTTAATTATGGGTCGTTAGGTATGGAACTCTTTAAACATCGTTACTATAGAAATATTTTTAAGAAACACAAAAGAATTAAATTGTATTATATACCATTTAGAAACCATTCTGAACGGACCTGCACCTTAACGACGTTCTAAAATAGTAGAACAGGTAGAATGGCTTGCCCGTTTCAATGAGCTAAAGAGCCGAACTATAGGTTTAACCAAATTAGTGGGGTCTTTAGTGAGGAACCAGACTAAGACAGGTCCCCGAAAGAGGGCAGCAGCTTTTTCGGTACATAGTGTGGCAAAGATCATAGGGGTCGGTATGACATTCTAAGACACTACTGCGATGTGGAAGGCAACGGCAAACCACCACATTACCTCCCAAGTACACTGCGTACAGAAATTGTTAGTAAACATGATGGCATCCTCTGAAGTTAAATAGTCCCCCATTCGGATCCCCGGGAGGGGACTACTTCGGGGGATGTGATCCAAAAGTATAGAAAAAGATCCGTGAACATTCTGCGAGTCGAAGCGTGGAATGTCAGAAGTATGAAACAAGTAGGTAAGCTAGAGAACCTGAAACTCGCAATGGATAGGTTAGCACTAGACATAGTAGGAATCAGCGAAGTCCGCTGGCCAGAGACGGGGGATTTTTGGAGTTGTGACTTCAGGGCAATTCATACAGGATCGGAGGAAGGAAGTTCGGGTGTAGGGATAATTATGCGAAAAAAGATAGGATGACGTGTAGAAAACTACTTAAAAAAGAACGAAAGAGTACTCATGGTTAGATTTGAATCTAAACCAGTAAATACAGTAATAATACAAGTATACATGCCCACCTCTAGAGTGAGGAAGAGGTAGAGGCGATCTACAAAGATATCGAAGACATTACTAAGATACGTATAAGGACATGAAAATTTAATAATTACCGGGGATTTTAATGCAGTGGTAGGTGAGGGTAGGGAAGGAGCGATAGTAGATTTATTTGGTTTAGGCACGAGAAATGACGGGGGAAATAGGCTGGTAGAATTTTGCGACAAGAACAACTTAACCATCACAAATACATTACTTCAACATCATGCTAGAAGACGATATACGTGGAAGATGCCAGGAGATATAGGAAGATATCACATAGATTACATTATTGTTAGAGAACGGTATAGAAACCACGTAAAAGACTGTAAAAGCTACCTGGAAGCAGATATAGACACTGACCACTACATCGTAATTATAAAGGCCGCACTTAAATTAAAAATTCTGAAAAAGAGGAACGGAAAAAGGTACTTTGACTTTGAGAAGCTAGAAGATAAAGATATCCATGATAGATTTGAAAAAAAGTCAAATGAATCGCTGAAAGATATCGGAAAATTTTCTGATACTAAGGAAATAGAAACAGAATGGAATAACATTAAATACAGCTTAGAGATGGCGGCCAGATATATTCTGGGGTATACACAAAAAGAAAATAAGAAAGACGAAAATACAAAAATAGATCAGACGAAACAGGAAAACAGAGATAAAAGCTATAAAATGGGACATTATTCGCAAATACAGGAAAGCTAAAGAAAAATGGATTGATGAAAAGTGCAAAGAGGTACAAACTAAGATGAAAATAGGAAAAACAGACGAAGCATACAAATTAATTAGAATGAATTTTAGAGATATAAAACCATATAGCAAAAATATAAGGGACACGGGAGAAAACGTCGTTATAGAAAATGTGGGAAAGTAGCTGGGATATCCTATATTTAAAAATGAGTTTGAATTAGCATTAAAGGGTATGAAAAATGGTAAGGCGCCGGGTACAGATAAGGTGCAAGCAGAAATTCTAAAAGCCGCTGGACAAGCAGTAACAGAACGTCTCTTCCGCCCTGTAATCTATATGTATGAGACAGGCGAGATTTCAAACGTAACATCAGAGTAACTGTACCAAAAAAAAAAGAGGCGCGGATAGATGTGAAAATTTTCGAACAATAAGTTTGACAGCACACGTTTCAAAAATATTAACTAGAATTTTATAAAGACGAATGAAAAAACGAGCTGAAGAAATACTGGGAGAAGATCAATTTGGGTTTATGCGAAACAGGGGAACACGGGAGGCTATTTTACCATTCATTCATACCAGTTCGAGTGAGATTTAATCGCTTATGAATTGAAAGAAAATATTTTTTAAAATAACATGACCAAACTTATTAAATGAACTAAAATATGAAGAATATACGTAGAATACTTTATTTAAATAAAGTGTAAACTGTAAGAGAGAGAGACCCGCGTGTAGGCAACTGTACGAGCAATAGAACAGAGAATTTTATTTTGTGATATGAAACTAATTTGTAAAAGAAAACTCGGATAATAATAGAAATTTGGAGAGTAAATCCAAGAGATTTATGAAGCTATAACTTGGCATTGCCACATGAAAAATGTCACGTCACAAAGTAAAGCATTGAGAACTGGAGAATCAGGAATTTTTCCAAGGCATTTGAAATCCGAGATAACAGGGTTGTGTTTTCTTTTTTCTTTGTGTTTAAGTCTTTATAAGAATATTTTATCGGCTTGTAGTATTTAATAGTTTTATTATGAGAAGTTGTTGCTATAAGGTTTAATTAATTCAAAATTTCGCTAACGAAATTATTTATATAACAAAGGGCAATCTACACCTAAAAAAATACTTCAAAAGAGTAAGTGCTGTGAGAGTACTCGGACGCTGAAAGTTCAACGTAAGTTTACTCTGGGTGTAAGTTGAAACCGTGGTAATTTTATATTTTTTATGGTGTTTATACTGCACAAACTTCCTTTTTCTTGGATCACTATTTGTAAATATTGTACCTTAAAATTCGTAGTTAAGATTAATATACTAATCCATTCGAGCGGGAGAGTTTTTTAATGCTCTACAAACTGAAATAGTCGAGGAAGTGCATTCTTAAATTTAGTTTCGAGATCTCCGCGTTTGTTGTCTAAGGAAGCTTATTTTAATATCACAGCAGTATAGTGCTAAAAAGCATGTCATACAAGTAGATTTATTTAATCAAATTCGCTATTAAACCAAAAACTTAATATTGCTTCTGAAAAGTGTTTGTGTGAACTCTGCGCTTCCTTTTATCTCACGGAAGAGGAAGAGAACAGTTATTTCTATCGACTCAAATCTCACAACCTTAAAAAAAGCATTTAAACATATTTGAAAAGTAGAAGGTAAAGGATTTCGTAATCTTTAACTGCATTTGAAATAAATATTCAAACAAACACTTACTTAACCTAATTTTTTTGTATACTTTTTCGAGGATGTTGTGATTATTGAAATTATGTATGCAGAAATGTAGGTGCTGAGTATATTATGATTGTTAAGTGCTATATTTATTCGCAAGTGGAACAATTCCTAAATACGTTTAGTTACGTAAATTACATCATAATTATTTATCATGCGTTCGCCTGCCAAAATTTAGCATCTTCTGCAGCTGCAAACTTCTAAAATAGGACGCATACAGCATATTGGCCCAGAAACCCTGGGCCAGGCTGCGCGTGCGACCTAATTTTACATCGACCTGTGACCTACTTTTTGATTAGATTTAAACTTCCCCGCGTATTGTATCCATGGTTGATCTTCGGTTCGATGCAAGCTTTTGTTTACATGTTACACAACATGCAAGCACAGCTACGTTGCTATAATTTTCAGTATTCCGTTAGTATGGCATACTTTTGCGTTAAATATACGTGTACAACGGTTATTTTAAAACAAGTCCGCATTGATGATTTTTAAAGTTTAAATACCTTTAGGAATTTTTATTAAAGTCTGTCTAGTATCAATATTTTTGTAATAAATTAATTTGAACAATTTAGGCTTCCATGGGAACGCAGTAATTTTTTGAAGCTATTCTAGTAAGAAGTTTTACCCAAACATTGAATGACCTACTCTTATCGAACAGCCAGACACTAAAAACGGCCTACTTTTGGAAACTAGGGCATTTAAGATAATATAAACTTGATATGTTGCCCGCCTTTTTATATCAAGTTCTTTTTGCTCACAAGAGTTAAGACATTAGTATTAAGAAATAGTTTTAGAGCACTTTGAATTAGCAATTGCACGATTAGACAGTAATATGCAGGTTGAATATTTGCTCTTTTTCCCTTTTCCGACTATGCTTAAACTCTTCCGTTTTCTGGGTAGATGCAATCTGCACTTTTGTGGTTATGAATTTCGCTGTCGACATTAAATGTTTCAATAAAAAACTGATACCTGAAATATTGTTCACTCGTCCCTGAATGGAAAATCCGATCTTAAATAATGCTTGTATTCTCTGTATTGTCAAAAAGAACTTTATTGGGATATTCTTCCAGTTACTCGGGGCCAATTTGTAGGGTGTCGACCATTTATACAAAAGATAGTAAAATACAACGTGCTTCAGTTTACTATCGAACTATCCCAGTAGAACTTAATATTTTGAAAATCATCTTCATCATTAGATCTACAGTCCTCGAACTGGTTGAACTCGTACCTCCATTGTTTCCTATTCTGAACAAACCCATACATTTTCCTGAAATTCTCACACACTACATCTTTCACTATCTGTGTGCAACAGTCTAAGCTAGATCTACATCAACCTCTCTTTTTCTTTTCTCTGGTTCCACTATGTCCTGCACTATTCCCCCATGTCTTAAAACGTGTCCTATCATCCTATCTCTTATTTTTTTTACTGTTCTCTACATATTTCTTTCTTCCCCTAACTATTTCTAGAACCTCTTCCTTCTTAACTTCTTCATCATACACCTGTACCACTACATTGCTAATGCTTCTATCTTTTTTCTGTCCTTATATGTGATTTTCCAATGCTCCACCCGAAGGTACTACATTGGCCAGGAAGCGAGTTTTTTTTACTTGGAAAATTTGGAATTTTGCCGAACCCTTGCTGTTCCAAGCAAGGTAGGAATCTTTAACGTGCGTGACAACAATCACACACGGGACCTCCATTTTATCTCTCATCCCAACGAGGGTGTATTTTTGTAAAATGCTCGCCTTACATTTTTCAAGCGAACCGTGTCAGGATTCGAACCCGGAACCTTGGGCGTAATAGTCACACACATACTACGCCACGGAGCCGCCTCTCTTTTTTCTGCCCGGTTGTCTTTACTGTACACGTTTCACAGCCGTACAGTGCTGTGCTTCACATATGTTTTCAACAATATTTTCCTTATTTCAATGTTGACTTCGAACATAGCAGCTGCTTTTTCTTGTTAAATGCAGCACGGCCTTGTGCTAATCTTCGTTTTATACCTTTTGCACTTTTCCAATCTTGCGTTATTTAGCTTTCCAGGTAGCAGAAATTCCTTAACCTCTTGTAATTTCTGGTTTCCTAATTGAATTCTGGTTTTTCACTTATTTCCCCCTCCTTTACATACTAGTACTTTAGTTTTATTTTTGTTAATATTCATACCGTACGTCTCTGTTAGAACTGTTTTCATGTCATTTCACGAGCTGCTTCGAGCTTTTTCGTGCTAGATGCAAGTACCGCTATGTCAAATCTAAACATCTAAACATATCAATCTTTTGTCCCTGTCTAGTAATGCCAACTGTCTTCCTGCATTTGACTGTATTCATTCCTTTCCGCTGTACAAGTTAAAAATTAATGGAGATACAGCACAGCCCGTTTCTCACCCCGTTCCTAATATTTACTGCTCTACCTCCCTGCTCTAATTCTATTACCACTGTTTGCTCTTAGTATAAGCTACGATCTATCTGTCTATCTCTAAAACTAATTTCAACCTTTTTGAATATTTCGAACATTTTTTTCATTTTACATTGTCGAATGCTTTTTCCAGATCTACAAACTCTATATACTCACTTTCTCCTTTTTTTACTGTCTTCTCCATTATCACCTTCAGAGTCAAAATAGCCTTCTGTGTTTCCATGTTTCGCCTAAATTCAAATTGATCTTCTCCTAGTATTTCTTCAGCTCGTTTTTCCATTCGTCCTTGTACAATTATAGTTGATATTTTTTATACGTGTGCTGTCAAACTTATTGTTCGAAAATTTTCACATCTATCAGTGCCTCTCTTTTTTGGTATAGTGACTATGATGTTACGTTTGAATTCTTTGGGTATCTCGCCTGTCTCATACATATTGCTGCATGTCCAGCGACTTTTAGAGTTTCTACTTGCACTTTATCTGTACCTGGTACCTTATTATTTTTCAGGCTCTATAATGGCTAGTTCAAACTCATCTCTAAATATTAAATATTCCAAGTCATCATTTTAAAGTCTGTTTCCTCTTTTTGTCGCATAAATATCCCCACCCCCGCATTTCCTTCCTTCGATTGTGTATGAATTATCCTAAAGTCTCCACTTCAAAAATTCTCCTCCTCTGGCAACCGAACTTTGCTAACCTTTTCAATGTCTAATGCTAACCTATCTATTTTAATTTTCAAATTCTCTAGCTTACATATTTGCTCCATGTTTTTAACATTCCAAGTTCGAACTCGTAAAATGCTCTATGTTCTTCTTTTAAGCTTACCGATCACATCCTTCGAAGTAGTCCTGTCCTGGAGATTTGAATGGGGACTATTTTAACACCTGAATTATTCACCCCAAGGGATGCAATTATTTAAAAAACGTTTTTGATACGCTGTGTACTTGGGGGTAATGTGGTGGTTTTCCGTTGTCTTCCACGTCACAGTAGTCCTATGGTCTATGCCACTCTAAGTACCGAAAGAGCTGCTGCCCTCTTTCTGAGACCTGTCTTAGTCTGGTTCCTCAATAAAGATCCCACTAATTTGGTTCAACCTATAGTTCGACTCTTTAGCTCACTGAAACACACAAGCCATTTTGCCCGCTCTAGTATTCTAGAACTTCTTCAAGGTGCAATCCGTTTAGAATATAACAATTTAATTTTGTAATCTCTCAAAATAGTTACCTTCTTCAAGACACACAGTTACATTTGCGCCTGTCACATCTGGAAGTATTGCTGTATGTAGTAAGTTGTTGGCTGTCTAAGTAACACTGCTATTTTGATTTTTACTTCTTTCATTGATTCAAAAGTCATATCAACCGACTTTTAATTTGAGGGTGCTACATCTTAGTAACATTTTTCAGGCGGTCCGTGTCGGGAATCGAACGTGGGACTTTGGGATCGATACTTATATACGAATCTGTCTGATCCCTAGAGCCACCCATCCGCTTAATCCTACATTTGATTTTCCAATGCTCCACCCAAAGGTATTATATTCACCAACAAGCGAGTTTTTTTTTCTGGAAATTTTTTATTTTACCGGACTCTTTCTCCAAGCAAGGTAGAAATCTTTAACGTGTGTGACAACACTCACACACGGGACCTACATTTTATCTTTCATCCGAACGAAAGCGTATTTTTATTAAAAATGTTCGCCTAACATTTTTCAAGCGGTCCGGTTTGTATCGGAAATCGAATCCGGGATTTTAGGCTTAATAGTCACACTCGAACCAGCTAATCCACAGAGCCGTTCCCATCCGCTTAACCTCTGTATCTAAGTTTTGGCTGTTCTTTTCTTTTGTTTTGCAGCTTCATATTTTAGGGCGCTAGCCATCACACCTTCCAGAGTCTCTGAACGAGCCAATACAACGACTCTTGGGTTTCACATTCTTAATTCCATGGCAAATGTTTTATGGTTATCTCTTTTATGAAACTATTGAGCCCGACTGGATGCGTCAATCTTACTAGCCGTGCCGTGTTCATTTGAAAGTCCTGAAGACATCCATTCCACCTTTGATAGCGATATCTTATTTGTGCTTGGTAAACATATTGAAAGAATGTTCCAATACTTTATTTCTAATTTTGAATTTAACTAAGTCTTTCTCATGGTAGCCGGGGATGTTTAGTGTGGATACTACGTATGTTTATTATAAACAATGTATTTTTTTGCCAGTTCATCCAGTTCATCCATAATCACTCCCAGTAATTTCAAACCGTTTAAAATAGGTTAAACGTGATGTCGAAATGTAGAATTTTGTTTTCAATGTTGACAAAAATTACTCATCTGTCACACACGTCACATACTTCAGTTTCGATATCTTTTTCTTAATGTTCTCGTTGTTTCGATTATCTGTTTCAAGTGTTTCAATATCTCTAGAAAGTTCTTTTTGTTTTCCAAAAGTATCATTTATAGGCTTTTAACTTTGTATTATTTTTCTTGAATGAATTTCAAATATTCTAGTAACTTTTGTTCTTCAAATTTTAAATTTTGCTTTAACTTTTCTTTCACTGGTTTTCTAAAATTCGAAATTTCTTATAGCTTCATTTTCAAAATTTTGGAATTTTAGTTTTTCATTTTTCATTATTTTTTTCACAGATTTTTAGTATATTATTATCTTATATCCTATCAATTTTGAATCTCTAGAAGATTTCTCAATAGATATCTAATAAATTATCATACAGTGACCACAGTATCCAGAACTTACGAAACAAATTAATTTTAGTGCAGTACAGGGACGTTTCAACTAATTGACGACACTGACAGCAAGTGAAGCGGATATAAAGGTATTAAAAAATTCAAATTCTATGAAGCTAATAAAAAAAAGCGGAAACAAAATTGAAAATGTACTGAACAAAAGTTGCTGGAAAATTTGAAATTCATAAAAGGCTGGTTAATAAAAAATTATTGATGTATGAAGAAGAATTGTAGAAAACTAAAAAAAACTGCAGGAATGTTAGAAGAAAAAATGTTAACAGTTGCAGCGTTTTCGAATGATTTTTAATAGTATCATTTATAAGCGTTGTGCGTTATTGTGAATATTTAAAAGCTATATAATTATTTTTTAAGATTGCAAACTTTTTTTTCGGGAAAAGCTGTGACATTCCTTTGAAATGTTTATATTCATATCTCATTTTAATAGTTTCTGTATTGATAAATTCCACCAATAGGATTAGGTTATTTCCTTTAAGAAATATAATTTTTAGGTTACATGCATTTTTGATCTAAGGATTAATTTTGTATCTTATATTGTTCATACTAAAACGTCAAATTCATTATGGCGGTTGTAAGGTTAGATTTGTACTCTAAATTATTCCATATTTATGATTCATTTATGCTATCTAGAAACCTACATACACATATATACACACAAATTTTCAAGTTATTTCATATTTTTAGGCTGATGTCCTAGTAATTAAAAATTTTGAAATATTTCCGTGTAAAATTTATTAAAAAATTAATGAATTTGCAAAGTGCTTTCGGCAAAAGCCATCATCAGTGCCTCTCTACAAGTAATTAAAATAGACTAGATGTATCACAGTATAGGTCAATGTTTAAAACTTACATACCCATACTTACACACAATTTTTCAGGTTATTTCATATTTTTAGGCTGATGTCCTGGTAAGTAAAAATCTTGAAGTATTTACGTGTAAAATTTATTAAAAAATTAATGAATTTGCAAAGTGCTTTCGGCAAAGGCTATCATCAGTGCCTCTCTACAAGTAATTAAAATAGACTAGATGTATCACAGTATAGGCCAAAATAACTTACTTGTACTAATTCATAAAAATTTTCATTATCAATACAACTACAATTTATATTCAAATCATATTTAAAATATGCTTACTATTGTTAGCTTCTAGTTGTTTTGATAATGACAATTTTTATTAATTAGGACAAGTAAGTTATTCTAACCTATATTTTGATACATCAAGTCTATTTTAATTACTTGTTAAGAGGCACTGATGATGGCTCTTGCCGAAAGCGCTTTGTGAATTCATAAATTTTTTAATAAATGTTACACGTAAATATTTCAAAATTTTTACTTTGGAAAAACGTGTACACAACTGGCTGGGGATAATATGATGTCTTGGTGTCTGTTTTTCTCTATGCCGATTTGTTTTAATTCACTCAAGATTTTTTTGGAAAAAAATGTGATTAATTAGAGAGGATGTGACATTCTTATGAAATTCTTATAATCATATTCCGCCTCCATAGTCTCTGTATTGGTAAATTCCACCAAGAGGGTTATGATTATTTCCTTTAAGGTAAATAATTTTTAGGTTAACGTTAGGGTAAGGATTAATTTTGTATTAATGATATCATGGTTACTGTATACTCTAAATTATTATAGTTTTCTGATTTATTTGTTTTGATTAATAATGTCTAACGCTGGCGCTTATGATCACATTGTTTTGGCATGAAGAAGTTCACGCGATAAATTTATACTGATTATAAAAAACTGAAAAAATCGCTTTCTCTGGGTCTAGTTAAAGGATTCAAGTAAGATAATGTTACATATGCTAGATAGAGAAAAACGACTCAAGTAATTTCAATTTGCAGTGTTAATTCATTTCCCCAAACTTTGCCGAAGATAATCTCGAATAGTTTTATGGCGGGAAAGCTTTTTGGTTGAGGACTTTGTCATTACCATTCAAAAAAGTGACATACAACTTGAGTAGGTTAGTTAACCGTGAGAAAAAGGTATTGAACTAATTTGTGATTTGTCAATGAAGTTCAGATAATGCCCGATCAGGGCAGCTACTTTTAATTTTAGGAACACCTTCATTCTTGTTGAATCTTGTTAATTAAGAACGTCTAGTTTTCTTTTCGAAGTTTTTTAGAATCTGGTTAAAAACAAATTGAGTCCGGTAGATAATAGCTTTCAGTTGTTTCCGAGTAATTTGTAGTTGAAAATCACTCCGAGTATTTACGTTCAAATTTCTGAAACTATAACCTACAGCAACTGTAGATGTATAAACATTTCTTTTTCTATGTAACTGTATAAATTTATCAACGTACCCACAGTACCTTCTTGTTATTAGGTTAATAATGTAGAAAGTAATTTTGTTCGCCGAGAACGTTTTCCATTAGGCTAAGTAAGTTTTAATTTTTGCCGAAAAATATTTATCTTGTACTTGTGGTGAAAGTATAATTGTATAATAGAGTTGAAGATTTTTTTTTGTTATATTGTTGTTTTTCACAACGAATGCTTTGTATTAGTTCCAGCTTTGCTGTAATTAAATATATTGCAATTACCTAAAAGCATGATTGATATTCATGTAATTTAACATTGTATTTTTGAAATCTTCTTTTCAACTAGCAGTTTTTAAGTAGGTATATCGGTGTTCTTAAGTTTGTTTTAGGTTTGCTTTAGCGCTAGTATACCCGATTATTTTTATGTGAATTAAAGGTCATAATAATTTTCTTGATCTCGGGTTTTGGCACCCTCTTGTTATTTCTTCTGAGGACCTTCCCAAGAAATCCCCGTATTTTGAGATTAGGTGGCGCCCAAGCTACTTCCTAATTAAGACATATTTCACTAGCGATAGCATTACGGGACACTCTTCAAACTTACACCACCCGTCCCACTGAGTTAATCGGTAACCATTCCTGTTAGTACAAACGTGGTTTTTGGTACATTTGCGGAACACCTAATTTTTAGCGAGGTACTTTACAGGTTTTCTCTGTGGATTGTCGACTAGATTTTTTGGGCCCAAAAAGGTACATAATAAAGCATTCTCTAGAAAGGAAGCAATAAGAACTCATAATTGGATTACTGAGCAGTTTAAAAAGCAACAGACTTATCGTTATTATTTTGAATAGTTCGAACTGTAAGTAAGCCATACTTAAAAGAAAAACCATTGTTGACTATGCCATTTACGTAGGTTGCAGTTGGAGTGGGTAACTTACAGCAGAGTATCATAAAATATGTGAAATACAATTTTACCATCTTTGGTTGCAGTGACATTTGGTTCATGGTAAAAAGATATTAGAATACATCGTTATAAAGTTATAAAATTAAATTGAGCACAAAACTCTTCAATATCAATGCAGATGTATGGCAACTTGAGTTATTAATAATACCGATACTTCACAGTTTTTAAAGATGGTTGAAAGGGGAGACTACATGTAATACACTTGATATGAAGGTTTCTCTTATATCTGCTGAATCTTCTAATCGTGACAGTCGGTTGAATGTCAAAATGATTGCTGTAAGGGATTAATAAAATATTATGAAACCTTGAACATGTCCTTTATTTTTCGTCAGTATTCAACTCTCTAATTCATCGTGCGATTAAAATTTCAGTCAGAAGACTTAATCATGTAAAAAGTAGTCTCACGAACAGTGGCTGTCGCAAGGTAAACATTCATAGTGTATAATCAATTGGTATCTTTACCCAATCCAGAGATGTCAAATCCGACCGCAATACAATGCACAGTGAGCAGCACTCTTTCAATATGTACATAATGTCAAAACATATGACACTCGCTTCCCTTCATTAAAATCTTTCAAATACTACAAACCCATCAAGGTCCAAGGTGTACATTTCATACCTTGCAGTTGTGATACTGGGGAAGTACGGTAATCAGTACACACTAGAGTAAACCAACGTAAATGGAGCCTCAGGCTAGTCAGAACAGTTTTTTAGCGTAGTTGAACATCAGCACTAAACAGGCTATATCATCAGTTTCGATCAAACAAAATTAATGATGGCAAAATCAGAAAAATGAAGAATTTGGAAGAAAATGAAACGTCAACGACGATTATGAGAATTGCTAATGTTCCTGAATATGGAAAGTTGTACCGAATGCACCGAGGTGTTTTTTTTTTAAAGAGGTTTAGAGATATCTTCTTTAGCCCTACTAAATATCCAGACCCGAAGATAAGCATTTGCAGCGGGAAGACACTTCAACTAGTTGTTCATGATAGTGTAGCGTTGGGTTCTTCTGCGCTTCCGGGAGAAAAATACCGCAGTCGTTTACAACTGCGGACTCTCCACCCGCTAACACAACTGCACCAACTAAAACTCTTTTATCCCGTACCTATTTGTAATATAGATAATCTGGAATCGCCTTCCAGTGTTACTTTGGGTTATCTTGGGTACTAGGGTTCCTCCTGCGGCGTTCTTAATTGATTTCCTCTCTTAGTTATTAGGATTGCTATGACCTGCTTGTTTGCCGCGTTCCAGTTTTTTTTCGTTTACAATTTTTTATTAGGTTATTTGGGGATACTTTGCCCACTATCTCCTCTGTTTCCTTCCTTTTCTTATTCCATCTGCAGCAATCGAAAACTGTCCGCTCTGCAGTGTCTTCTGCATGGCAGTATATACATTAGTTGGTTGAACTGATTTTAAACCGATGTAGGTAAGCCTAGAAGCAGACCTGACTAGTCAGTATTTGGGTTATGTAAAAGTTCGTCTCGCCCTACTTTCTGCCGACCCGTGGTCTAATATCTTTTATGAACCTTTTTGTCCAGCTCGCTGTTTTCTCGTCCTTTTTGTATTGATCTTTCAATTTTGTGTGGATATATTTATGAACCATGCTTTTTTTAACTTTTTGTTGTTTCCTTTCATCAACGAGGAGTTCTAATGGTGGCGTTTTTGCGAGTATCAGCAGTACCTTGGTTGACGTGCTCATGTAGGCGCTTGTTGTTCGTAACGCCGCCTTCCGTTGAACGCTGAGTAGGGTATTTCAATATACCTGTTTTTCATGATCCATTGCCAGATGGTTGCGCCATACAGTATTATGAACTGGGCCTTCGTACATAGTCGATTTGTCTCACGTGGTCCTCCAAGGTCGGGCATTATCCGACTAATATCACTTAGGGTTTGAATAGCTTTTTCTGCTGTGGTCCTCACGTGATTTTCCATCCCCATGTTCCTGTCCATGTGAACGCCAAGAAATCTTCTACCCTGTGATTTTTTAATTTTTTTATTGACTGTCAATAAATAGCACTGCCTACGTCTTTTGTACATCGAAGTGGTACTGAATAAACCGAAGCACAATCCGCAACGTTAATTCAACTCTAACAAGAACAATCCAATCAGCTTGCATTGTTTACTCATACTGTTAGTAAAATAAACTACATAACCCTGTACTTTCCCTTTTGTTACGCTGCCATAATACACTTTTTTGACTTAATTGGTCGTGTGCTTTGGCCGTTAAGAACGTGTTTACTACTTTGCTGCGAGCGTATGGAATTCTGTACTTTTGTATGTAGCTATCATCGCGTATTGTTCTGATGATGTCCTTCAAAAGTGGACAAAACATCGAGTTACTACTATACTATTATATATGGTCAAAATTAGAAAGGTGGCTTTGATCGTGAAATCTCCCGATGACATTAATTTATACCATCTTCCGTAATAAAACGATATGTAGAAATAGTTCCTTCTCTTTTACAGATACGTGTGCTACCTATGGCTTACAATTTTAATGTCGAAAGTACAATTTAAACAGGTTGAAAATTTCCATGGTTGCAAATATCATGTAAACGGCATAGTTAAACGGTTTAAAATTTTATAAAGATAATGGAACGGAAGTTTGAAAATTAAAGCTAATGATAATGGTTGGAAATCCTTACATCTCGTATGTACTAATTTGATCTAAGAAAAAGCCTTCTAGTCTGCATGAGAAATATAACACCTGGCTCTGATAAATTAACTTAAAATGATGGCGTGACTAACTAACTTCCCTTCTATGACAAGTGCTGTATAATCATATTAATATCGAAAGAACTTGTTGAATTCTACAATTAATGAGTTACTATAATTAAAAACAAACAAGAATTTTATATGATTATTTTATCGATCATTGTCAGGATGTACATTCTTGTAACATCGTTAAAAGTTTTTAAAAATTAAAACAAGATAATAGCCCTAAAACTAGTCCTTAGGTTTGAGTTATTAAAAATTATTTACATCAGGAAAATGAGCTCTGGAAAAGGAAAGGTTGCATACAGATCTTTTTATATGCAGCGTTCTTCTTAATTGATATGAGAATAATTAAATAAACAGCGATTAGACAAATTGTTATTTTTTCACTTTCTTCGAAAAGCAGCAGTAGAAGTATTTATTTATTCAAAGTACTCCGGAGCTCTCCATCGGTTTCTGTTCCCGGATGCTATGGACTATTTGTTTTTGGTACATAGTGGCATGGAACTATGGTGTTGATTCAGCATGTTCCGAAGTATCGTATCCTCGTCAGTGTCGTCACTTACCCAAAACATACTTGTGCTTCTAGCAAGCTGACGGTAGCGACGAGGCGTTCGTTTTTGGCTCCTTGGGATGATGAATTTTAGAGCTTTACAGAAGTTTGCTGATAGATACGATCGACTATCTGTTTTTGCCCTAGTCGGGCATAGAAGTATGATGCTGTTTTAGCATATTCCTAGGCAGCGTATCATCGTCAGTACTGCCAGTGACCTGAGACATACTCATACTTCTAGTGAGCGGATGGTATGGGTGCGTTTACCTTTCGATTCAAGCACTGGTGAGACGCACTTCAGTTCTTTGCATCAGTTTGCTGCTAGTAACGATGAACTTGTTTTTACCCTAGTCGGACACAGGAGTTCTTGCGGTTTTAGGGTATTTAGAAGCAGAGTATCTTCGTTAGTGCTGTCATTTACCTTAGATACTCTCATTCTTCTGGCAATCTGATGGTACCGGCAGTTTCGCTTTTGACTCATAAACATAAACACTTATGTGAAGCATTTTCAAGTTCTAAAGCAGTTTGATGTTAAATTTTTACCACAACCGGACATTGAAGCCTTCGGTTCATCAGGCAAAAACACTTATGCAACGTACTTCAAAGTTTTGCCGCAACTTGTTGGTAGATACTATAAACCATTTGTTGCTTCAGCGTATCCAAAAGCAGAGGATCCTCGGGAGTGGTGTCAGTGACACCACACACACTATTCCTATAAGCAAGCTGATGGTACCAGCGGGTTTTATTTTTGACTCTTTAGTTTTAAAGCAGTTTGCTGTTAGATATGATGCACTATCTGAAATTGACTCAGCCGGGTATAAACGCTGCCTCAGCTATTTGGAAGAAGCGTGTCATCGACAATAGTGCTACTGAGCTCAGACGCACTCATAGTTATAGCAAGCGGATGGTACCGGTTCATTTGCCTACGACTTATTTGATAAAAAAATTATGCAACGCACTTGAAAGCGTTACATTAGTTTGATGTGTTTACCGAGCACAGAAGTATGCTACTGCTTCAGCATGTTAAGAAGACACGAATCATCGTCAGTAGTGTCACTGACTTGGATACACTCACATTTATAGCAAGCGGATCGTGTCTATAAGTTTCACCTGTGGTTCATTTGGCATAAACTTACACAACGCACTTTGGAGCTGCAAAGCTTATACCTGATATTATATATTAGCTTGTTTCAAAACCTTATTCTTGTCATGATTATTTTGTAATCTTGTCTGTACAATTATGGGATTTCAGTAAGCCATTTTTGTGTGAATTCTTTTAAAAATCTAACACGAAGAAGTTTTGATCCAACAGTAATTAGTTTCGAAGTAAGAAAGTTTGCATTATTTCCGTATCCGCAAGAGGCTTCCCTAGTAACATTTTATCGACTACCGACTACGGTTTTACTTACTTTGAAGATGTTAATGCTACAAATTGTAATCAAATAACGTCTACTAGGTGTTGGTGGACCGACCGTAATTGTTAAGTTTTTGAACGACGTCAGATTAACGTTGGTAGTAATATAATCTTAATTACCAAATTCTTAACCTCCAAATCAATTTGGCTTGGTTATGTGTTTTATACATACCTATACAAATAGATTTGAAAAGTTACGTATCTATCAGTAGGCGCCCGATGGTATGTCTTAATTAATAAATATTGTGTGATTTATATGTAATATAAACCATTAAAATATTCGCTTTATGTTGGCACTTGTAAGATGATTGAACTTACCGTAATTGTTAAGATTTTGAACGACGTCAGATCAACATTGGTAGTAGTACAATTTTAATTACCAAATGCTTAACCTCCAAAGCAGTTTTGTTTTGGTTATATGTTTTATACATATATAAATAGATTGGGAAAAGTTGCGTATCTCTGTTGGCAGGGGTTCGATCTTAAGCCTGAATTACTAAATGTTACTGTAATGTATAATGCAGTATAAACCATTGAAATGTGTATGATATTTCGGCACTCATAAGGTGATTGAACTTACTACAAGTCGGTTTTGGTGTAAAAGTTCGTACTAAAAGTCTTATACAGTGCAGTTTGCGGTGCGTATTTAGACTACATACCGGAATTGGTATAAATTTTGTTACTAATAGTGGGAATTAGTATACCTATTTCCTCTTTGTTTATGTTCGTTTAAAAGGGAATGTCGACATGTTTTCTTAAGATAAATATGCATGCCGACGTCAGAGGAAATTACTGTTCAAAATAATATTATTTTGTACTGATATGGGTTGCAAGAGTTTTACAATAGTTAATTTATACAAAAGAGTAAATATTAAAATTCATACACGTACTATTATTATAATAGTCTTAGAGAAATATTTGGTAATTTGAAGGCATTTTAATTTTTCAACATATCTTACCTAGTTATATCGGCAAAGTGCCTTTAGTTTACATTTCATGTTTGTTCGAACACAAATTTCATTTTAAATAATACGCATATTCACCTTCTAACTAGAAGTATCACAAAGTATATGTGTTAGTAATGTAAACCGACTTATTGGAATACGTACAGATTTATATACTATTATTATAAAACTAGTACATTTTCATGTTGGTTCACAAATTTTATTTTAAATAACACGCATATTCACCTCATAAATAAAAGCATAAAAAAGTATATGCCTTGGTAATGTAAACCGACTTGTTGTTGGAATATGTATATATTTATTTACTGTTATACACTCTTACTATAAAACTAGTTCTGAAATTTGTACCCATGCCGACCTAAATGTTATATTGTGGAAAGTTTGAGGCTACACGATTATGTTAATAAAGATCTACATTTGTATACCTTTATTGACGCCGAACCGACTCAAAACTGATTAATCAAATAGGTATAGAAGTGAATCGTTTGAAAGTTGTTCCACCGTTGCAATCCGACGTCATCGCAACGTTAAAATACTACTTGGGTGTTTATATATGTGCACTAGCCTTGTGACAGGTAATAAATCTGAAAACATTTGGTTTACGATGCATTTATTGTAACACCAAAATACGCTACTTATTGAAAATACGGTGAGTTATGAGCACGCTCATTGGACAAACTAAATTTGGAGATTATTTTATATTTGAAAATCGAAATACACAATTCCATTGGTTAAAGACATCATTAACGTTTTTCAATACAGGAAATGGAAGTGTATAAATATAATTTCAAATTCTCCAAAAGACATTCGTTAGTGCTCACCATAGCTTAAGGAATCACCTTGCAGTGCTCCCCATAGCCTGCAAAACTTCAGCGAGCCGCACTCTCCATAGCCTACTATACTTCGACGCGCAGTGCTCTCCATAGCCTGCGTATTCTCCGACGGTGACGCTGTCCGCCGCCGTACCTAGGGCACGTCACTATAATTCATCAATCAATAGTTAACAAAGTACGTACGGACGTTAAGCTCCGTTCCATACTTCACCGACAAATCGTTATTGTGATTGCGTCTGTCAACTTTACCACCGGGACGACACCCCGTAGAATTCCACGGTGACGCACGCGACGAAGCCTAAGCCACCACTACCACGACGCCTTCCGAAGAGTACCGAAGATCACCAAAAACGTCTGGGCCTCTTAATACTGTAAATAATTTCTAGCCATCACTGTTCAAGTTGTTACTGGGCCGCACAAATATATTCCGAAGCCTTCCGAAGAGTTCCGAAGACGACCGAAGACTTCTGAAGCTTTTATAAATGTATATATTGTCAATTAGTAGTTTTTAATTTATTATCATAATTCTTTGTAACTTAACGTTGTCCCACAAGTAAAATACGAAGCCTTCCGAAGAGTTCCGAAGACCGCCGAAGACGTCTGGACCTCTTCAAACTGTAAATATTTTCTAACTACCGTTATTGAAGTTCCCACTCGGCCTCACAAGCAAATTTCGAAGCCTTCCGAGGAGATCCGAAAACTACCGAAGCCTTTTTCACCGCCTTCAAGCTGTATATACATTCATTTAATAAGTGTTCAAGTTCATTTTGATTCCACAAGCAAGCACAAAGCCTTCCGAAGAGTTGCGAAGATTACCGAAGACTTCCGAACTACTTCAACTGTTAAAATCAGTCAATTTTAACTATTTCATTTTTATTTTCATGTATTTATGAAACTTATAATTATTTTTGCTTATACTTATTAAACAAATAATCAAGCCAAGCTTAATTGCTTTCAGACGCCGCCCACCAGAACGATAACAACCTAAATCTATAATGTACAAATTATTCAAAAATTACGTAACCAAGATAACACAAGGAACTACAATTGAAAAAATGACAAATAAGAAGAAGCCTAAGTGAATAGGAACTCGTCATTATTCTGATCTTTCTGATCTGTAGTTTACAAGTTTACTTATGTGGGAAATTTTCTATGAAATTTTTAAAAATCATCTAAATCTACGGAAACAAACAAGATATCCTCTTCTTTTCTTTAGGTATGTTTTTTTTATTATGGTGTTGATCTGTTACTACTTTTAAATGACTGTGTCCTAGAGTTAGAGTTTTACAAAACAATTGCACATTGGTTTATCAAGCATATTCAAATTACCACTTTAATATCTTATGATTTATCTTTCTAAAGATCTATCATCATTTTAACGTTGCTAACACACTCGTATATACGTATTATTTATTTATTTATTGAAATAACTGTATTTCTCAATGCATTTTAGATTTATAAGAACTAACCAATGCAAGCACAATTTGATACCGTCCCCTCGACTCTTACTTCAGTAATTTTCATAATTCAATCAAGTACATTTTTATATACAACATTATAAAGCCACTAACACTAAAAAAAAGAATAATTTATCATCTTTGAAGAAACGTGGTGTAGTTATGTAAGTTCTCAATTTGGTTGATAAAATAATGGTAAAAAAAAATCATACTTCAGTTTAGTCGATCTTGGACCTCTTAAGTCCAACTTCCTTTTACTGCGTTAATCTAATTGATTCTGGCTGTTTCGTTGATCTGTGTTGTTTCAGATTTTGTTGTGTTTTTACGGTTGGTAGATGGGGCGAGTAACTTGTGGGATCTTCCTCTTGCTTGCTCTCCAACTATGCGATATCCAAATCCTGGGTCCACCGGCCTGTGGTTTTCGACCAACAGGATGGCTATTCGCCATAAGCCGCTCCACGTCAGGTAGCTTGTCGAACAGGACTGACGGATATGCATCCCCAACGATTTCGCTTGTGTGTCCATTCTTTGGCGCCCCGTATAGCTGGAAAACTTCCTCGAGTTGTCACTGTTCCGCTGCTCATCTTTATTTCACCCGGAGGCGAAGGTACGTAGATGTTGGTTCCGCGAGGCCTGCTGTTGGAATAATTCATGCTTACAAGAGTTTATTAGAATGGTAGTTGGCTGTCATTTATGCTATGTTCAGTGCATAGTTTGAATGGATTTTAATGGAACACACCATCAAACCATATTTCGATAAAATTTGACTATGTGCTCTGTCTACAGAATTAATCGGCATATTATTAGTTTTACCAAAATGGCTTGGTTTTCAATAAATCGGGGAACAATGATATTTTTATAATTTTTTTTGCGACTCGCGATAAATCTAACAAAATTTAGCCGATTTTAATGACGTCATGATGAGTGATAACCTTTTAGTTTTTGGGCATAATAAGTAAATAAGTTTCGCAAATACCTGGAATCAATTTTTTACACTAGTAACAGATAATCAAGATGAAGTACTTTTAGACTACATAGAATTCAAAAATGCCAATTTTGGCAGTATTTTCAGTTTTCCCGAATGTTTTAGAGGCTACTAGATATGGCTTCTGATTTCGAATTGAATAGTTGTAAACACTTTTTCCAAAAAATTGAAAGTTCCCATGAAACCGAAAACGATAAAAAAAAAGTTCTGTATTTTTTTGTGAAACAAATTGTGCTTTAAAGATTTCAGGTGAGGTCTAGTTAACTTCGAAGAATCAATGGATTATTGAATTTTTTTGTTGTAACTAATCGATCTTGTAGAAAAACCGTTCGTATAGTAGTTTTTTACTAAACCCGATCTAACTGTACTTTTAGAATCTGAAAACTAAAAAACTTGACTTAAATTCTGTTCTGTGCTTTGCACTGAGGCGCCGATTTAAACCCACGTACGCAGCGTCTCACAGACAATCCTCTAAACTGTGAAATAATACATAAATCAATTAATTAAGTTGCAAGATATTTTTAAAATGTGAATGTTATTCTGCTTCTGCTCTTAAATATATAAGGCAAGATGTTAACCTATTTAAAACTATGTTAGCTATTTGCAAATAATTTTCATGTAATAGCTGCTATTTTAACCTCTAACACATGTTTGCATGTAAATAAATATTAGAAGTTGTAGGCAAAGAGTGTAGTGGATTGGGATTACACAACCACAACTGCATTGAAGGCTGTCAGCAATAATTATTTGCGGCGTAGGTGGGGTCGAATGAAGTGAGAGTTCTTTGCAGATTTTAAAACTGTTCTACTAACCTCATTGAATAATTATCATATTTTATTAAATTGTTTCCAAAATTTACAATTTTTAATGTTAATTTAAATCTGTGTTTTTATTGAACTAGCGTCAATAATTTTCATTCAAGACTTTAAAAAATTAAATTTATAGTGAATAAAAATTGATGATGGCGAAAAAAGGTATTTGTATCTGTTTTGTACAAAGAATCATATGGCGACCTCATTATGAAAATACTTTTTCATAGAATCACTTCCGGATTATAAAAAGCCTTTCAAATTTTGGATAAAACACAGATGGCGTTGCGAATTTGCGTGAATTGTGTAAATTTGAGACGTAATTTATGGTATTTATAAAAAATGGAGTCGATTAAAATATTACAACGCAATCAAATTGTTGAACTAATTTGTGAAAATAGGTATTCAGTGAAAAAGGTTCTTAAAAAATTACGTAATATTTACGGCTTGTACATCGTCGTCCATAGAATTGTTGAAAAATTTCGAAAAATCAGTTCGGCGAAAGATAAAAGCAGAGGAAGATGAAATCGTAGTCGTTCGTTAACAATAGCGTATTGATTTGGTTTGTGTGTTGTTGTTGAAGACCCAGAAGTGTCCATTAGCAGACTTCTTATATACTCAAATTGCGCTTCCGGACTTACGTTTATGAGAACTTTTTTTCATAAAATGATCTGAGAAATAACCCCCTTAAATATTGTCCCGTCTTTTTTGAACATCCTGTATATATCTTTACAGGAAATATGGATCTGCTGAGGTGCGTAGGACTTGTGTTCATATAAGGTTAGCCGGTCATATAACAATATAGTGAGGGAACAAGTGGTAAAGCGTAATTCTATCGTTGGATGTAATTATTATACTTTTGATTTGTAAGCAAAAGTTGGTAATATTAGTAAGTGTTATTTTGTTTCTTATTATATAATTTTGGCAGTTTCAACATTTACAATTGTTTGAAACCCTCGATAATCTATTTCTATGCACCGAGATACACAGATATACACGTACTCTTGTTTTTTGCCGAATATTCCTCAAATAAAACAGTTCATCTTCAAAATCACTGGTTTATTCGAAAGATAATTATTCAGCACTACTGCCACTTCTAAACGTTTATCTTCCTTAATATAAACAGCTTGTTTTATATTGGAAATAACTGAAACCCCATGTTTCCATATATAAACAGTAATGGAATAGAATAGTCTGATTGTACAATTTTTCTGGTATCCACGCCACTCTGTTCTTACGAAGGCTAGAACCTCATTTCTATCGAAAAACGTCAACAGAGTGAAGTTTCCAGGAAATTTAACGCGAAGATGTAAGTTTTATAACGTGCAGGCGTTAGAAGTTTAGTGAGTCTCCACTGCCGAAAGTAGACAAGCTGAAACTCCGAGAAAATCGTCAAACACGTTTCATGAATATGGATGCCAGTGCAAAATATTAAAGTCCAAGACTTTTGAGTTTGCTTTTGAAAACAAGTACAATTGTATGTACTAACAAAAATTTTAAAGGACGTAAGGGCACTGCCCAAAAGTAAGCACTGTTCTACTAAAATGAGTTACATGTAGTGTCAGAGTGGATATAAATTAATACAAATACGATCCTTTTATTTCTACCTAGCTTAATATTAAGCTTGCAGCGCCACGATTTTTTAGAACGACGCAAACTACAAAATTTTAATTGATAATACAAAATAGTACAAAAAAGTACTAAATAATGCAATAAGTTTGAATTAATTCTGCCGTTTGTCCTGCGAGCTTAAGAGAGGTATTTATAGCCTGCAATGTGACGCAAACTTAAGCACCCTCAGAAACCTCTGGTTGAGCAAGGACCGTGAAATTGATTGTGTGGCATTTTCATACTCTACAATTTAATTCAGAAGCCACTTGAGTACATCGTAATACGAGTCGCATTTTTAACTTGCTGGTAAATTTTGAGAACTGCTGTAAACATATTTACATTTTTAGAAATGTAAGCATATAGCTATTTGAGAAAAAAATAATTTCTGGATTATTTTCACGAATCCGAAGTCGATAAAAGGGGTGTGAGCAAAAGTTAGCAGTCGTTCTGGATTTACATAGATAAACTACAATTCAGAGGTTACAGTTCACCTAACAGTTATCAG
Source organism: Platerodrilus igneus (assembly GCA_036346225.1). Taxonomy (NCBI): domain Eukaryota; kingdom Metazoa; phylum Arthropoda; class Insecta; order Coleoptera; family Lycidae; genus Platerodrilus; species Platerodrilus igneus. Next base: position 1,409,849 of record JARFIW010000565.1, read on the forward strand.
CAGACAGCGGTTTTGTCCTATGGATACTTTTCGTGTCAACTAACTCCCACGTACATGATGTAAATTTGCAATCCTATCACGAGACGACGTAGTGTGTATAATAAATGAACATTCAATCTAACAGAAAATATTTACGCGCACCAAAAAGGACGTTTCATATTTGTTAAACATATGCACACTACATTGAAAAAGTGTATCACAATCTGTATTCAGTAGTTCATAAAGGTTGGAATTTGACCATGGAGTTCGCATACGGTTTATTGTTGATGTAGTCATCGAATTAATGCAGCTGTGTCTTGCTCATCGCTCAACTTCCTACACTTTGACCCAATTCTGTTGTACTGCCGGCGCTACGCGTTCCACCTACGAAACAGAAGACAAGCGTAATTCGTGGAGATGACACGCGAAATTGCATTACGTAACTATCTAACGAAATTTGACGACCCTGATAGTTACCTAACCTAACATTGAACACAAATCACAATCCGCTCATTATAATTTCAAGGATCTTAAAGACTTTCCAATCCAAACCAACCACCGTTACCTAGTACATGTTAATGTGTTGGGTAACAAACAAGTAGAACTGCAAAATATGTAGGTATATGCACGAGTATTTCCTTTAAAATGTAGGACAATTACTTGCTCTTAGCGTACTTAAATTGTTGAAATTATTAAATTCCTTACTGGTTGGTTACACTTTACGCTATATAAATTGGTTTCACAATAATTTGCTGTATTAGTTTTAATAATAAACAAAAAACTGTTATACTATGTTTTAATAATAGAAGAGAACTGGTATTCACCTTACGATAACTAGAGAAGTGACTTTCACGACTTTCACTCTTACTTTCATTTTACCAAGACGGTCAAGTGAAATATGCATGCATTGGTTTTACGAGATTTTGCAGTAGTAAATATTGCTGTTTTTTACACTAACAACGTTTTTAACACTATTTATAACTCGTTTACTAGATTTATATGAAATAAAATTGGTTTAGGGAAAAGCAAGAATATCAAGCACCCAAGAAAAGAATTTAAATCCGTGAAAATAAAGTGTGAAAACAATTTTATTGATTTAACACACATTTAGTAAAGATAACACATAATAAAACTTAAATTTTGTAAACTAATGTAAAAATAAAGAAAATTATTTGCACCAGATTAGGATGAGCTTACAAAAAGTCAATTAACTTTGTTTTGCTGCCTAACACTGAGTTATTTTATGATGAGTTTGCGTTAATTTTTACTATTGGCATCTTGGAAACTTATAGACAGAGAGACGCTCAAATGGGGGAAAGTAATGAGATATTTGTCTGTTTATCTAGCATGTGATTTTCTTTTGTAAAAAAATCCACAGCTATCTAGATATTTTGAAAAAACTACATATTGCCATTTTTTCAAATTTATCTGCAGGCTTTGTTAATGACAATAGAGAAATAACGTAAACAGAAATTTTGTAGATATTTTATAGTGAATAAGACTAGTAGTTCGAATAATTTTGTCTTTTAGTTTCATAGATATGTCATCTTCATTAGGTTTTCAGTCCTGAAACTGGTTAGACGCGTTTCCTATTCTGTGTTAACCTACACATTTCCCTGAAATTCCCAAAACTTTCATATTTTACTCTCTGCGTGCCATCTGCATGCTATCATCATCACACATCTGGAGCACCACATTCCAAAAGACTTCTACCTTTTTTCCTGTCCCTATGTCATAGCCGTACAGTGCTGTGCTCCACACATGGTCTCAACAATTTTCCTTGTTTCTATGTTTGTTGTCTTCGAACATAGCGGCTGCTCATTTCGTTAGATACAGCTCGGTTCCCCTTCTATCGTTTTCTAAAAATATACCCTATTTTACAGATATTCATTGGTATGTCAAGGGGGTTAACCAACCTACGGCTACCGAGATGCCCGACACTTATACATTTGCCGAATTAAGGGTTTTCCAATAAATCCTTTCGCACAAGTTAAGAATATTGCAAAACCAACACCTGTAGTTATTTATTATAAGCATCAGATTTAATTTTCGTCATTAGGTTTTCAGTCTTAGAACTGGTTGGACGCGTACTTCCATTGATTTCTTGTCTGAGCTAACTTACACATTTCCTTGAAATTCTCATAGCCTCGATACAGCTCGGTTCCTCTTCTATTGTTTTGTAGATATATACTCTATTCACCGATATTCAGTGGTATGTCAAGAGGGTTAAGCAACCTGTGGCTACCAAGATCTCCAAACACTTACATTTGCCGAATGAATAATTTTTCAATAAATCTTTTCGCACAAACAACATTAGTTGAGAATATTGGTAAACCAACACCTGTAGCTGTTTACAATAATCATCAGATTTAAGTACATTTTTTTTCGGCTTTGAACTGGTTGGACGCGTACATGCATTGATTTCTATTCTGAGCTACCTAACCTAGTCTAAACTAAGTCTTCCTCTACCTCTCCTTTTTTCTATCTCTGCTTCTAATATATTCCGCACTATTCCCTCATGCCTTAGTATGTGACCTATCATCCTCATCACACACACACACACACACACACACACACACACACACACACACACACACACACACACACACACACACACACACACACACACACACATCATTTTGTTTTCGACCTTACTTAAGGTCGGTTTGACGCAGCTCTAACTTCTTTTCTGTTCTGTGCTAATCTAAAAAGTTCAACATACCCTTCACAACCTAAATTTCTAATAATTTCACTAATATAGCTTGCTCTACTCTTCCTATACTTTTCTATTTTTCTAATCTACCTAGCTCTACATAGATATTAGCAATCTGATGGTTGTTAAAGAACTCAAATATGTTTACATGATTCCCATTTATAAGGAAATGAAATATTACCTGGTTATCCCCTCCAAAAAAAGTGTTAAATTATATGTTGTGGTAAGGCTTAAGCAACGAATCGCTACCAACATGCCAGACCGCTAACTAATTGTGAATTATGTCATGGTGACATTTAGTTAACTGATTTATTATTTTTTTGTTTTATTTTCGAACTTACTTAAGGTCGGTTTGACGCAGCACTAAATTCTTTTCTATTCTGAGCTAGTCTAAAAATGTCTACATACCCTTCATAACCTAAATCTCTAGTAATTTGACTAATCTAGCTTTGTCTAGGGTCTTCCTACTCTATTTTTATTTGGTAGTCTATAATCTAAGACCTTACTAAATAGTCCCTCATGTCTTGACTGGTGCCCTATCATTCTATCTCTGCTGACCTTTAATTGTTTCCACATACAGGGTCCTCACCTATCCTTCTATAAACTTCCTTATTTGTTACTCTATCTGTCCAAGTAATCTTTAACATTCTCCTATTACACCAAGTTTCAAAAGCTTCTATCTTTTTCTTATCTATCTCTTTAATGTCCAAGTCTCACTACCGTATAATAGAACGCTCCATACGTACGACTTTAAAAAACCTTTTCAATTATCTAACCTAACACTATTAGCTATTAGTAAATTTTTCTTTTTTAAAAACATTTTTCTAGCTTGAGTTAATCTAGCTACTATATCCCTTCTGCCACGTCCGTCCTTTGTAATTATACTACCTAAATATCTAAATTCATCTACCTCCTCTAACTCGGTATTACCTATTTTTAATTTTGGTTTAGAACTATGCTGTAACTTACTTATCATAATCTTTGTCTTTCCTGAGTTAATTCTCATACTATAGTTACTCTGTAGTATCACATCTAAAATATGTAGAACCCTCCTAACTCTTTTCTAGACTCTGCTGTAATGGCTTTATCATCTGCAAAACGTAACATGTCTACTTTCTGTCCCTGTACAATAATACCTATCTCTTTTGTCTCTAGCTAAGTCTAAAGCTTCCTCAATATAAACATTAAAATTAAGGGAGATAGTATACAGCCCTGTCTAACACCATTTCTAATCTTAACTTTTTTTTCTATTTCATCAAATCTAATTATTACGCTTTGGTTTTTATATAGATTGTAAATAATTTTTCTATCCCTATGAGAGATTCCCATTTTTCGCAAAACCCTGAACATAACAATCCAATTAACCCTATCAAATGCTTTTTCTAAATCCACAAACGCGAAATGAGTTTTTATTTTTTTGTAACCTTTTGCGATAATTACCCTAATCATAAGTATCAGTTCTCTAGTCCCTCTGTCTTTACGAAAACCATTGGTCTTCGTCTAAATAATTCTCAGTCAAAGCTTCTAGTCTATTTTTAATTATTATCGTTAGTATTTTGGAAGCGTGGGAAGTTGAACTAACCGTTCTTAAATTCTCACACTTATCAGCTCCTGACCTTTTTCGGATTGGAAAAATAATATTTTTTTCGAAATCTTTTGGGACCTCACCTATATCTTATATTACTTTTACTAGTTCATATAATCTGTCTAAAGTTTTCTGACTTGCATATTTTATTAATTCTGTGGGTATATCGTCTATCCCCGGCGCTTTATTTAGTTTCAGATCCCTAACAACTCTATCAAATTCTTCTCTTAATATTGAGAATCCTATTTCTACATCCTCTTCTTGGTCGTTCTCTAACTCTTCCATATCGTCTCCCTTATATAAATCTTCTAAATATCTTTTCCAACTATCTGCTACCTCAACTTTATTTATTAGAAGCTCATTATTCTCATCTTTAATACCATTATATTTTTTCCCATCTTCCCCGAAAAACTTTTTAACTGCCCTGTAAGCCCTGTCTGTCTTACCTGCTCTCAAATCATCTTGTATTCCCTTACAATTCTCCTCCGTCCATTTACTTCTAGTTTTTCTACACTAATGTACTATCTTATTTCTAACTCTATTATATTTTTGCTTACTTTCACTATCCAATTCAATGAAAGGTTTAAGCTTTCTTCTATTCGCTATTAAATCTAATATCTCCTTTGTTACCCAGGGTTTTCTCGTTTCTACTTTTTTCTTACCTATAGTCTGTGTTGCTGTGTCATGTACAGCGCTTTTTATTCCTTTCCATTTGTTTTCTACGTTCCCTCCTATAGCTATCTCTTTGATCTTATTATCTAATACTTGTTTATATTCCTCTTTTACCTCACTATCATTAAGCTTACCTATATCCCTGCTCCCTCTTTTGGCCCTTCTATCATCCTACCTCTCCTATTTTTTACTGTATTCCACATATTTCTTTCTTCCCCTACAATTTCTTGAACCCCTTTGTTTTTATCTTTGCCTGTCCATGATATCTTCATCTTACGTCTTTAGCACCACATTTCAAAGGCTTCTATTTTTTGCTGTCCGCTACTCCTACTGTCCAATTTTCATATCCGCACAGTGCTGTGCTTCACACATGTGCTTTTCCTTGTTTCTGTGTTTCTTGTCTTTGAACATGTAGACGCTTTTTCTTGTTAAATGCAGCACGGTCCTGTGCTAATTTATATTTTATATCTTTCTTTCCCATCTTGCGTTATTTGACTTCCTAGGTAGTACAAATTCTTAACCTCTTATAAGTTCTTGTTTCCTATTTGTATTCTAGATTTTGATATATTTTCTCTTCTTTTACACTAGTAACTTTGTATTATCTTTGTTAATTTTCATACCGTATCCTGTTAGAACTGTTTCCATTTCATTAAGAGCTGCTTCGAGCTCTTCCCTGCTAGATGTTAATACCGCTACATCATCTGCAAATCAAAGTATATCAATTTTTTGTCCCTTCATAATAATTCCAAATGTCTTCCTGCATTTGATACTATTCATTGCCTCTTCTATGTACGAGTTAAAAATTAAGGTTGTAGGACACATCCCTATCGCACTCCTTTCCTAATATCTATTTCATAACGTTCATACTTTAATTCTATTGCCCCGTTTGCTCTTTGTATAAGCTATGTAATATACATCTATCTCTAAAACCCGTTCCAATCTTTTTGAGTATTTTGGACATTTTTTCCAATTTATATTGTCGATTGCTTTTTTCAGATCTACAAACCCTATACACACACTTTTTCCTTTTCCTATTGTATTCTCCATTATCACTTTCAGACCTAAAATAGCCTTCATGTTCCCCTGTTTTGTCGAAACCCAAATTGATCTACTCCTAGTATTTCTTCAGACCGTTTTCCATCTCTCTTTATACAATTCTAGTTAATATTTTTGAAACGTGTGCTGTCCGACTTATTGTTCGAAAATTTTCACATGTATCTGCACCTCTCTTTTATGTTATAGTGATTATGATGTTACGTTTGAAATCTTTGGACATCTTGTCTGTCTCATACATATAGCTTACTAGTTGTAAAAGACTCTGTTACTGCTTGTGCAGTGGCTTTTAGAGTTTCTGCTTGCACCTTATCTATACCCGGTGCCTTACAATTTTATAGATCCTTTAATGCTAATTTAAACTCATCTCTATGTGTAGGATATCCTAAGTCATCCGTTTCAATGTTCGATTCCTGTTCTAGTCCTGTTAGTTCGTGTCCTGCATTTAATTCCTTATATATTCTCGCCATCTAACCACTTTCTCTACATTTTCTTTAATGATATCTTCCTCCGCGCCCCTTATATTTATGCTATACGGTTTTATATCTTTAAAATTCATTCTAATTGGTTAGTATGCTCGTCCGTCTCCTATTTCCATCTTAGTTTGTATTTCTTTACACTTTTTATGAATTCATTGTTCTTTAGCTTTCCTGCATTTGCGAATAATTTCCCATTTTATGGCTTTGTATATCTGTTCTCCTGTTTCGTCTGGTCTGTTTTGTATTTTTGTCTTTCTTCTATTAAATTCGGGACATCCTTTGTTATCCATGGTATCTTATTTTCTTTTTGTGTATACCCCAGAATATCTCTGGCCGCCATGTCTAAGTTGGATTTAATGTTATTCCATTCTGTTTGTACTTTCTTAGTATTTGAAAATTTCCCAATATCTTTCAGCAATTCATTTGACTTTTTTTCAAATCTTTCGTGGATATCTTTATCTCTTACATTCTTAAAGTCAAAGTGTCTCTTCCGTTCCTTTTTTAAAGTTTTTATTTTAAGAGCGGCCTTCATAATTACGTGGTCAGTGTCATATCTGCTTCTGGGTAGCTTCTAGAGTCTTTTATGATTCCTAAACCGTTGCCTAACAAGAATGTCATCAATTTGATTTCTTCCTATATCTCTTGGCATCTTCCACGTGTATCGTCTTCTAGCATGATGTTGAAACGATGTGTTTGTGATGGTTAAATTGTTTTAGTCGCAAAATTCTATCGGCCTATTTTCCCTGTCGGTTCTCGTGCCAAAACCCAATAAACCTACTACCGCCCCTTCCCTACTCTCATCTACTACTGCATTAAAATCTCCCCTAACTATCAAATTTGCATGTCCTTTTACGCATTTTAGTATGCTTTCGATATTTTTGAAGATTGCTTCTACCTCTTCCTCACTGAAGCTACAGGCTATTTGTATTATTACTGTACATATTTACCAGTTTATATTCTAATCTAACCATGAGTACTCTTTCGTCATAGACATGTGCATAACTTTACCTTTTTAAATGGAAAACATATTGGCTATGAGCTTGTTTAGTTGCTTTTACTGATATAGCTCATGATGATAGAGTTATTTTTGCAAATGACAGAAATACTAAAGTTTTTTTGTTTTTCTTAATGAAATAGGGTATACCTCAATGTACAATCACAAAAGCATAAATAACGGGTTGTAGTTCTTTATCATAATAATAGTAGATAGCTAATTTTAACATCAAGCTTGTAACTGGAAAAATTAACCGATGCACTAAACAGCGTTCAATTAACAACAACAATACATAATTTAAAATTATACGGATTGAAAATCGCAAAAATTCTTAAGTATAATAAATGGACCCAAAACTAAAATACGCAGGAACATAAACCGAATAAATACAGTATTTACAAACTACAAATGTTCAAAAGTTCACCATTTTATACAATACATTGCCTACACTTTTTAACAATGAAAATATATTGCTCTTCCTAACGAACGGTTAGCAATGCTTCTGTGAGCGTTTAGTACAGCTTCGCGTAGTTGTGCTTCTAAATTATATTTCTTAACTTGCTACAGAAACCGGCTCCGCCGACAATTTTTTTGTGTTTTGTTCTTGTTCTAATTCTGTTTGTATCGTGTTCCTAGGCTTTGCGGATCAGAATCGCTTCTCCATTCTCATCTACACACGGACATGAACACGATACAAAAAGAATTAGAACAATAGGCAATACACCAGAAAAGTTACAGCATCCTCTCGGAAAGCATTCTAAACTATATTATAAAACTAATATACACTTTATTTTTAACATGCCCTTGTATGAAGATGTTTAATATTGAAAATTCTGGATTTCGTGATGACTACTGCACTGGACCATTTCTACTTATGTATATAACCTATATAAAAAATCGCCGTTAGCAAATTATTTGTCTATAACAAAATAGTGTTTAGATGTATAAATAAACACCCTTTCACGAAAAATCGAAAGTGAGAGTTTAACAATACAAATCAAGCTAATATTTGAATAGCCACTAATAAAACAATAATTTGAAGACAACGAACATACATTGACTAGTTTCAGTTTGTTGGACTTCATCAGAATGGAGTTGTTTTTAATCCTTATTAGTGGGAGGGTTGAAAACACTCGGTATATGGCACTACGTTTTATATTATTGGTATTATTCGTTTCGTGTATTTCACTGAAAATTGCATTAATTATTATTACTCTAAATTGCTACATGTATGAAGTCAAGTAATTGTTCACTATTCCATTTGCAGTGATAACCCGGGAAATTGAAATGTTTTCTATTTAGGAAGATACATTTGGACAGGTAGTAGTTTCAAATGGTTACTCTACGTATGGAAAATAAGGTCGATTTTCGCCTTGTTTAAGCGCGTTAAAGAAATCAGACACTTTGTTGTAAGTTGAAACCACTATTATTGGTGCGGGGCTGTATGATTAGTAGCAAGTCTAATATTCTTTAAGAATAGAAAATTTTCTGAACCATCTTATTATTTTAAATCTAAATGATAGGTTATAGATACGACGAGTAGTTTTAAAACTGACAGACGAAGTTATTAAAAAATAATACTGTGATTAATAAAAATTAATGCAAGTTTTCGTAGTTACTATAAAATGTCTGCAGTTAATTGATTTTGCCAATTTTGAAAAATTAGTATCAATTTAATTCTAGTCAATTCTAATTCGATTAAATTTAATTCAATTTGATTCAATTCGAACTTTTTTGATTTTATTTAGCTTTCTCGGCTTAGTGCCGGTGAAGGTCTTGTATATTTGAATTCAAGTTAAAACAATTACAATGCTAAGCAAGTTTGATACTTTGTTTTATGAGGAGGAGATTCTTATTAATGCAGCATTACTGTTTAGATTGTTTGGAATTCAAAGTATTGAACGGCTGGCGAATCTGGAGCTTTTTCAAGGCAGAAGTGAACAAAGGTTGGAGTAGCTTTTGAGATTTGTGATTTTTATAAGAGGCGTTATAACGATACTTAAATCTGCAATTTGTATAGTGTTTTGTAGTTTGATAATTTTATTGTAAGAGGTAGTAACTTTTAGGGTTATTCAATTAGAAATCTCTCGATTTTCAATTTGGAAATTCATTATTGTTACAACAAAGGTAATTTACGCGTATTGGAGGAGAAAAGGTATGTTCAAAGGAGTAAAAAACCGTGATGTGAGTATGCTCTAACGCTCTAAATGCAGGGCAATATTATTTTTGATGTATGGTGACACTTTGACCTTTTTATAATTTTTTTTATGTGATCTAATAAATAAAAATATTCATTTTTCTATATCTGTATTATATTATCTGCCAATATTTGTACTATAGAAAATTGATGAAGAGTTAATACATAAATCTATTAGAGCTAGAGTTTTTAATGCTCTACTAACAGATACAGTCGAGGAAGTGCATTCTTGAATCCAGGTTTGAGATTTTACGTCTGTTGTGATGAGAAGTGAGCTATAAAACTTCACAGTTTTTTGTCAAACAACGAATGGGGTTACAAGAACATGGCAGATAAATTTGTCACTAAACATGTGGGGCTTCAACTATACAGCAATATATATATATATATATATATATATATATATATTTCAAAATTTTCTTATCAATTTCTGTAGTTTGCAAATTGGGATCTTGGCGTCCAAAGAATGATACGATATTATTTTTGCATCAATTTATTAATATTCTTACGTTTCGGCAAAGGTTGTTGCCTTTATCAAAGATACTACAAAACAATAATTTTTAAATGTCAATAAGGTATAAAATCATTTTAAAATATCACAGTAGTTACTTAAAATACAATGCCTAATAATCAAAATTGATGCAAAAATAATATCGTATCATTCTTTAGACGACAAGATCCCAATTTGCAAACTACAGAAATTGATAATACAGTTAGCCTGGAGATTGAGGCTGCGGAGTGCATTTAAAGAGGTGTGTTCTAATTTCTTGGAAAATACACCTGCTAAAAATTACGAACAAATTTTGAATCGTTTAATTTCCACATACAGTTGCAATAGGTATTTGAAGATTTATTTGCTCTACTCTCATTTGGACTTTCCCCCCGCAAATCTATGATCTATTTATTTCATCACAAATTGTTTTTCAAAATTTTACGCCCATACATTCTGCATCCGAAATAAGAAGTTTGTGAAATTCGATCCACTGTGAGCATCTTTCAGGGACGTCTTACATGTTTTTAAGTGTATATTCGAAATCTATCAAGGAACATTGTAATTCTTTCATAGATTAACATGATATGAAAAAATTAGTGTAGGCAAATTAAGCGCTCGTGTAAGACACCACTTGAGAAAAAATACAAAATATGAGTGTTGTAGAATTTTTCAAATCTACGCACAATAACAAAATCAAGTTGAGCAGTACCATGAAACAGGAAAATATATTGCTCATACTAGTTCGATGACACCCAATTTTCTGTTTACACTGTTGCTTCCTTTGGCATAAAAAGGTTGATTGGTCGCTTGATTATCTTTTCATCCATAAATTTATTTAGCTGAATATATTAATTTATCCGTATAATAAATTATACAAAAGCTCCCATTAAGAATAATAACAGCAAGTTTCAGCTGCGCAATAAATAGCCACTCTTGACTAAATTAATTAAATATGTAGGTTAAATGGTACGTGTTGGCCATTTGCTACCGCGTTCTGCGATTGTTACTACAAAGCTTAGCTAGGATTTCACTTGGTGCCGGTAGCCGCTATTGAAGATGTTCCGTTAGATTCAATTAGCGTGTTGATGTAGTACGCTACCAAAGCGAGAACGAGCAGAAACCACGTACAAAACGGTACATTAGCTGAAAAGGAGATATGAATTTAAAATTTAATTTGTTACATTATAAGTCTATTGTTATACATATTTTGTAAATTAAATAATTATAGTGTTTAATTTCTCATGCAACCTGAAATGTACACTGCTCGTTGATTTATATGATTTACAGTAACTGTATTTTTTCAGTGAACAGTAATTTGCACATTGGGTTTGCTTCTTTTGTACAATAACGGTTTTGTTTGAATCACAAGCTTCAAAAAAGGAGCTTTTTAGAAGTATTTTAACTGGTAGACAAGGTATTCTTCATCCCACTCCAAAGGCCAATGAAACATGATATTGATGGCTTTCATTGATTACTGTCGTACCATCTACTGCAGAAATCCCATTGACGAATTCTTTCTTCGAGTAAACAAACATCTATAATTCACGCTCTTCTAAAATTTGATAAATACCCTTGTTTTTCGCGCCACGTTTCATAAATAAAGTGTTTATATAATTTTCAAAAGTTGAATAAATTTTCTATGGTTATAACTTTAATACTTTGCATTTGAAGAAATTGAAGTTGATTTCCAACATTTCAAAAATGTACAACCATAGGCTTCGAAAAACTCCAAGCAGAACCGATTTTGCTGGTCTGAGGTGGACAAATTCTTTTTTGCTTATAAATTTTTAAAATAAAATTAATTTGTGATAAGTTATAACGTTGAAAACAATCACATTCCCAAGTAAACGTATTTGGCGATGGCTTACGTAAAAAAGCATCAAACTATCGTCATACATTTTTTTATCTCACCTACGTTGTGCACCGACTAGGTTAACGTTATGATGACGCTTCAATTTGATAATTACTATCGCGAAGTTCGTTTTTACTGAAAAAGTTTCTAAATATTTAGGAAAAAATGACACCGTTGGGGGGGCTTTACTAACGTCTTTAGCAAATTCCACCCATGTTCTAACATTTTGTCTTTAATTTAGCATGTGGTCTTTAGTTATGTAACCGTTTTGATTTACGGATATTAGTGATGCCATTCAGCACAATCGTAATCAATGCATGTTGTTTTCCGCTCCTCTAACGTATTGTATTGAATTGGGAAAGGTAGCTGTCTCACGCGTACCTATACCATAAAGTGAACCCGTAGTGCTGCTTTGCTTGCACTAGCTTGGTCTTTCTTCACTCAGCCACTCGACATTGCAGATGACCTTGAGGTTGTCAAAAGGAAGTGTCGCTGTTTCTGGTCGAATCAGGCCAGAAATCCCTTAGCATGGATCCCCCTAGTCTGGCGAATGCCGGACAGGCGCACAGGTTGTGCGCCGTCACCTCATCCTCTTGTTGACATCCGTGACAGATAAGTCATCCTACCGACCCACCCTGTGCAGGTGCTTTTTTAGTTTGCCGTGCTCAGACAGAATACCTACTAATAGCAGTAGTTTCTATTTCGTCGGGCAGACACAGAATCTGTCGATTTTTGTCAAGGCAGACTTGATCAAGATTTTTCCCTTTCGGCTGTCTGTTATACAATCTCACCTACCTTATGGCGACGGTGGGTAGTTTGCTTTATGGTGATGAACATTGCCAACGGCAATATGTACCTACAAAACTTTGAGCCGATTCTTGGTTTGCCAATGCATCGGCCTGCTCGTTACCATGTACCTCTGAATGTCCTTTAATCCTGAGCAGCTCAAGAATATTAGTACTAGAAGCAAGCTCAAGAGCCTAATGGCACTGGAGTACCACCCCTGAGAAGAGCTTCTGCTTGCTTAGAACCGCAATAAATAGTAAAGTACATTCTTTTACAATCAGCATTTAAAAACCGGGACTTCACAATAGCTATAGCCAATTCGATAAACGCCAACATATTTTCCATGACAAATCATCCTATGAACTTGAATGTGACAACATCCTTGCGTATTGAAAAGAACCGAAACTGTTATAGGTTACTCACACAGACACGAAGCTCGTAAAATAATATAATTTAAGACGTACTGGGCCTACTCGATGACACAGATATCAGTAGTAAATGGCAACCGTGGTAGTACTAAAGTTCTCATGTACCGAGAAACCGTTGACCTCCCAAACACAAGTCCAGTTCAAATCGGACGAACCGTGTGAATAATTAAAATTACGGAATTTTCTCAAACAATAGACCTTATAAATACCGCCATTGGATAATGGAAAGTGTAATTTAGTTAATTCCCTCTAATTCATTCATGTCGTCGAATACAAGCTTGCAGCTTCTTCTATCAAGCAGATGAACCGGTTTACAGTAATTCGTGTAACGGTATTGCTATAAATTTGGATCTGGTAACGTATAAAGGCTCCAGAACGCGCATGTGATTGCGGAGTTAAATAATTTGACGTTATGTGGTGAAAGTGTTTCGGTAGTGATAACTTTCAGTCAACACCCATTGAATTATGGATTACTGGCACCCAAGTTTGTCTTGCTTTGAATAGGTGGGTTGAACCTTTTACTTGGAGGAAAGCTGTAAGTAATAAACTTTTTTTAGCTTTCTACCCGCTGCATGTTTTGTTGATGTGTATGCCATTGTTTGCATTAAAATTTATTAGTATGCAGACTTCTAAGTTGGTGCACGCTTAATAAAAGCGTAATGTAACAAAAGCCAGCACCATAATTGTATTCGTAGCAATTTACATATACGTCCAAGTTGTTGGATACTTAAACTGGAATAAATTTAAGATATTCTTTTCTTTTAGATATATGCAATTTGGTCAATTAGGCTAGAGCTTAGTTCATTTGCCTTGTACGATATTCATGTTTTAATATAGGTTAAGTAACTAGCGCGAACTATTATTATTGTTTGTGCTTAGGTTAAAGTAGTAGGAGAAAGTCAGTGTACACAGGGTTCCATCAGCCTGTCAGGATCAGAAATAACCTTTTAGTCATTTTGTATAGCACTCACCATCTATCGACGCTATAACTCCAGTTTCAGGTGAATTGGCGCACAGAATTTGTAATTAGACAGTTAGTTCAGAGACCTTTCCAGGTAAGTAAAAGGGAAAATGTTAAAGTTTGTCTAACTTTTAAAAGATATTGCATTCGTTTTCATAGATTCCGCCCCTCGCCACTGTAAGCTAGCTGGTGCATTTTTTTCTGATACATTTCTCTGGTTACGCAAATTTCAAAACATCTTTATCGTCAATTTCACACGTAACAAACCCAAGAGTGGCGTGGTACGCGCCGCTTCTCGTAGGATCTTGTGGTGTGTTTCGCCGCAACTCTTATCAATCCACAAACATTTGAACCGTAACCGCAGTTCCGCCCTTACTGCATCCCCTTCCCGGATCCAGTGCAGTGAGGTCGAGAATGGCTTCTAAAGCTGCAGGCTGCACTAGCCAATCTTTGAATACGCGTGAGTTTTTTCTTCATTCGCCAATTTGGTCCTGGGCCACCAGATCACTGCGCCGTAGCAAAGCTTTGGTCTAACTACCGCAGTGTATAGACATAGGACAGTCTTTCGTGGTAGACCCCATAGCCTATAACACGTCTACATTTCCAGAATAGTGTGCTGGCTTTTATAGTTTTTACTTGAAGGTGCTTGTCCTAATTCTGTTTCTTGTCAAATATGATTCGCAGATACTTGACTTCTTCCAAAATGGCGTGTAAACAAAACCAACCCCGTTTTGTTTAGGTTGATTGTTAGGGAATTTTTTTCGTACTAGCGTTCGGTTAACTTTAGTGCTGTTTCCATTAGGTTGCACAACACATACTTGAATTTGCGGCCGACCAGTGTGGTTATGTCATCTGCTCATCCTATCGTGTTGAAACCTACCTCATTGAGACGATGGAGAAAGCTGTCGACTACAAGATTCTATAATATTGCAGACAAAACTCGGCCCTAAGGAAAGCTTCGCAGTCCTAATTATCGAGGTGTATCCAACACTAGCATGTACTCGACAGCATCGCAAGAACCGCATGATTAACTACTTAAGAGTGTTCTCCGCCTCATGTTTTTGCAGGGCTTTGTCAAAGCTTGCCAAGGTGCTTTCGCTAAACGCACATTCTTTGTCAATAAATATACTTGAGGCTGACATGTTGTTGCTAAAAGATTTCTCAATCCGTCCTGCCACGGCGTGGAGGATTCAGACTTCGTGGATCTCCCTGGTATATAAGTATGTTGGTTTAAGTGAAGTGAATAATCTGTATTATTCCCTCCCTCATATCGTTATTGCACAATCCTTCCATGGAACAATTCGACAAATCTGAATCAGCTTGGACCAGCGTGGATTATACGTTAATTCAAAAATATATGACGAACAAAGAATACACGTGAACGAGGGGGCACATTCGAATTAATCCCTATTATGTAATGGCGAGGTAATGTGTATCAAGTAATAGCAGATATATTTTGCAAACTGAGAACTTGAGCATTAATTTTTCAGGATGGGTTCAGCAGTTTCACTATGTTGGCGAAAAAATTTAGCACTAATACCGAAAAAATCAAAATGGTACAATTTAATAGTAGATGGCAATTTTGAATTTCATGACCAAATGTTAATATTGATTATCTAATTTTTTATCTTTAACGGTTTTTTTCTTGGTGACATTATATTAAAAGTAAGCACCGAAACAACTATTCGTGAAGACAGGTTCGATGAATTGTTAGGCATGCAAGTTAACCTAGATGTATTAAATCAAATCCTTATTGTGATTGATATACAAGATTTTGATTACAAACGTCAATAAATGTATCAAACTGAAGTATAATTGAAGATCTTGGTTCAAAAACCAGTCGAGTTTTATAAACATCATTTGTGTGATTTAAATGTTTCGATACTGCCGCGACATTGCGTAAAAATCGCTGAATAACCTAGAATAGAAAGGAGCAAAGCCATTAAGTCATTGATAGCTACAAGGTTGCATTTATACATGCCAATATACAGCAAACAAAAGAAAAGAATTGAGAATCGCATCGTAACTTTTAGAAGTCTTTGGAAGTTGTGTCAGTTACGTGTATAATCCGCACGATTCAGTTTCAGTTAAAGTATGAATCTGCAAGCACTATGAAATAAGTTATTAGATAGCATTAAAATAAATACGTTTAATGTCTATAAAAAAGTGCGGGTGTAGATAAATGACATAGTCGAATTTAGTAAAATATATTGTAGTAATTATCAGTGATATCTTTAGCGGCATCTCAGTAGGTTATTGTATTTGTGAATAATCACGCTTATATTAAACCGAATAAAAACAGTAAATTCAAGTTCGTTACGATTTGTTTCGTTAAAACGCTGCAAACGATCTTTCCTGCATAAATATTAATTCAAACTACTGTTATTTAAAACGCCCTAAAAAAGTTCTAAACGATCTTACGCTTTCTATGTTATTTCAAATCATCTGTCAACAAGCTCGATTTCCTTCCAATTGAAATCAGTGCTATCTTATAAAAATTCATCAAGTATTTACTACATAGTATTTTGCCTTGTTAGTCACATTATAAAATAAAACATCTGCTTATTAACCTCACTTTACAAAGTTGCTGCAATATGTTCTAGCACCTGCAGCAAATAGTGTCAACCAAAGTTGCACATACATTTATAGCTTTCTATAAAAGATTAGGCAGTTTTAACCACATGCCTATTAAATGAACACTTGTACTTGGTTTATACCAAGAAATTCTATCAAGCAATATTCTGTTATGTTGCAGATCGTTTAAGAACAATAAAACTGTCCCCCTTTGTTAGCAATTCTGGATAGCCGTTATTTTATCTCCCTGTTTGCAAACAGTGCTTTGTAGCTGGCATACTTTGGCAGGTGCCGTCTGAGAATTCTTTATATTTGATCCTTCAGAGATATTTTTGAAAGCCAAACACCTTGCTTTTACGTAGTTCTTTCCTTGGAAATACAGACAGCGCTTTGAAAGCTGTATTTAAAAAATTTAAAAAAAGGATTACCATTTAGTGCTTCGAGCAAATATTAACCATGTTGTGACCGGTACAAGCACGAAGTGCACTTTACAGAGCAGGTAATAATAATGACCATTTTCTCTTGTATGTATATTCTGTGTAATTTCTTCTTGTACATATTTAGGGATGGATCATGGTGTAGGTATACCCATATATTTATGTACCTATTATTTAAATTTTTGATTTTGTAATCGACGCTCAAAAGTTTATATTTTTATATTATATTGACGTTTTGTTTACATCACGTTATATCAAGACGATCACGTAAACGTGCATTTTTGGCTTTTATAAATATTCCATTGTGGGACTATATGTTTAACTAAAAGTTTTTAATATAACTATGTACGGAGGTTTCTAATTTTTTTCCGTATGACCCACCCCATTCTACGACATTTTGAGCTAGCTCGAAATATAATTCCTTTGGATTTCTATTCTAACCTTCTTCCTGTTTTGTTGCGGTATTCGGTGTAGGCGATTTTTTATACTGACTTTACTGCTTTCTTTTGTGTCTGTGCGGAATACTGTAACACATTGTAATTATTTGAAGATATTTGCATTTTTTGCGTTCACCGGTATGCCAAAAACTTCCAAAACAGGGAGCTTTCTATAAAAATTTGTTAGTGCACATAGGAATTAAACCTGCAATTCTATAGATAAGTCAGATTTTAATGCACGGTGGGTGTTTTATCTGAAAGGTAAAGTTTTTAATTTTTGAAAACATTATATCTAATTTTCCAACTTTTAAAATACATTAATGAAGAACCTGACTCATAATTGTGGTTTATAGTAACACACCAACCTACCTGTTAGTAGACTTTGCATTGCGTGTTCCGTTCCTGCTCTTTTTTTGTGTCATCTTCTCTACTGGATTAAGCCATCCAAACATGTGTTTTACTTCTTTTCTGTAGCCAAACGGTTGGATTCTCACAGATCTTGGCTAATTTTTTTCAGTGTTTATTTTTGAAGAGCGTTTGCGACAACGTTCATAAGTTTTCAGTAATACTTTCATACTCTTACGTAATTGCGTTTTGCCGTACTTACTTTCCTGACCATTCAATCTATGCCTTGCCATAATGCCTTATTTTTGTGTTCTGCTTTACCATATTTTCTTAGAAATAGTGTAGTTTGCAGTTGTACTGAAGAATTGTTTATAGCCGGTAGCAAAACAGAATTATCTAAGGTAGGCAAGTTTTTGTTCTCTAGCACTTTTTTGCGACTTTTGACCCTGTTAATTTTTAAATAAGCGACTAGACTTGAATGATTATTAGTTTATTGCAAATGTTCACCGTGTGATGACTAGAACTGGTTTTCTTCTTCGGAAGATAGTTTCTAGGCATCATATAACACATGTACAAGTCAAAAAATAAAATAATGAGACTGATGTCTTAGCGCCAAGCGTGGCAACCCTGCAGCTTCTATATAGACACGTCATCTGTGACTTGATTATTACACCAATAATGGTGTTAGTGAACACATGTTTCTGTCGCTCGCCCCGGAAATAGATTCGCGAAATATTACACAACGATACGTAATTTATTTTTGCGATAAACTCTGCAAGAATGCGATGACAACTTACAGTAAGTTTCAACAGGTTTTTGTAAATAAGATTGTCAAAAGCTCAAGTTTTTCATTGGTATAAAATCTTTAGCGAATGGAAAACGAACGTTGAAAGCCAAGAGCGCAGTGGACGATTTGCAACCTCGCGTACAGTTGTCAATGCCGCCAAGGTGAGGGAAATCGTACCATCGGATAGACAATTATCTGTGAAAATGATTGCAAAAAAGAGAAATTAAATCAGGAAACTATTGGCCTAATAATAATAATGCAAGATCTGAGTATGCGAAGATTTGTGCGAAAATGTTCCCGAGATACGTCTCATCCGAACGAGGGCGAATTTTTGTGAAAAATGCTCATCTAACAATTTTTAACGGGTCCGTGTCGGAATGCGAACCCGGGACTTAGTAGTCACACGCAAACCAACTAAGCCACGAAGCCGCCTATCAGAATAACAGCGAAATGCACGGGGAAGTGTTTGGTTCTTTCAATATGATCCAGAGAAAAAATGTCGTAGTTCGTAATAGTGTTCAAAAACAAAAAATTCTCGCATATCGAAGTCAAAAGTAAATTGAATGCTGGTATGCTTTTTCGATTGTAAAAGCATTTGTTCATAATGAGTGGGCACCTCTTGGAGAAACAACGAATCAATATTTCTGCAAACTAGTCTTCCGTGGGCGCGCAAACATTGACGGTAGTTGAATTATTTATCATGATAATGTGTCACCTCTTTCTACATTGTCTGTGCAGCAATTTTTACCTCAAAAAGTATTTTAGTACTACCACAGCTACCTTATTCAGCAGATGTCGCACGATGTGCTGTTTTTTATTCCCAAAAAATCAAAGGACGCAATTTTCAAACAATAAAAGAAGTTCACAATTCCGCGACGAGGGTTTTAGACATCATTCCAGATGAATAGTTCCAGTAATATTACCAACAGTGGTAAAAACGTTGGACTAAATGCAATTCAGACATATGTGAACTACTTTGAAGAAGGTTATACTGCAGCTGACTAAAAACGTAACTGAAGATTGTTTTAACATCAGTTTTATTACTTTACTGCCAGGTCTCGTGTACGTAAACACATAATAAACAACATGTGACGCTAGTGTGATACTTTAACAAACATTATCTAATAGAGAAGAATTTATTAACTTCAGTTAGTGAAATGAGCTTTTGGTACGAAAGCCGTCGGAAAAGTTTATAGAAACTTAGGTAGTTAAATTTTATAACATGACTATTGCAATGTAATATTAAATTAGGATAGAAAATAAACAGGAAAACACTTAAAATGTTTTATACGGGTAATAAAAATCGGGACTTTATACTAGTAAATTAGAAAAATACAGATACATCTGGGTAAATAACCAACAGAGGAAAGCTTATTTGTATACATTCATACGGATCGATGAAAGCGCAACAATCATGGAATCATAATACAACCACAAAATGAATGTGTTGACTTGGACAGATCCTTATTGACCCTGAAAATCGAGCTGTTTAGACGCACAAAGTGTGATAACAAAATTTTTAAGGGAGGAAGATTGGAATATAGGACTAAGTTTGAAAACGTTGGGAAGTAGAGTTAAGAAAAAAAACGATGGTGAAGTAACAACAGAAGGGAGGTCGCAGGCCGGCTCCTCGACGAATTGTTTTAAACTTTGCTTGATGCGTAGGCTAGAAAGCTCATGCACTTAGTATCGTGGAATTTATACTCGCGTTATTCGAGTATCGGTAAATGGCGTTAGTCCATAAAAGGAGTGATGGACGGTTTTCACTCTTTCAGTAAAAGCTGGAATTTAAATGAATGAAACGGGGTGACCCAACATGTCGATTGATAGAAACTAATGTTTTATTGGTCCTGGATGTGCTTAATTATTTAAAAAAATAAGAAGTGGTATTTAACTGTCAGCACCGTTTGAGTCTTTCTTTTTGTTTTATGCTTGAAAAACATGTACATGCGAAATTGTAAATGTGAATTCTACTAAGTTATATTCACACATCAGTTGGAATTTGTAGCGACGCTAAGAAAAGCCAGAAACGGTTACCTACTACAGCCATACTAAATATGGAGTCAATGTGGTGAACCAGATGGCACGAAAATATTCTGTGAAGGCAGGATCTCGAATGTTGCCAGAACAGGTATTTTATAACGTTTTAGATCTTGCCGCTATCAATGCTTACCAGATATACACAGAAATAACGAGGGTGAAAATAAAACGCATAGATTTTCTATTGCAGTTAGCAACCGAATTGCGTGAAGGCTACTGCAGTTCAAGAAACAAAACAGTTGTCTTAAGAGTAACCTCTAAAAGTAATACGGCCAAGTCAAAACGAAGAAGCACATGCCAGTGAGGAAATTGTGAAAATAAAACAACGCAGGCATGTAACCAATACAGAAAGTTCGTTTGCGGAAAGTGTACTTCAACAATGGAAAAATTATTTACTGCGAGAAATGTTTAACGTAATAGCATTTGTTCATATTATTTTACTATATTATAAAGTATTTTACATTAAGTAGTTTTATGTATTCCATTCTGAACGGACCTGCACCTTGACGAAGTTCTAAAATACTAGAACAGGTAAAATGGCTTGCTTGTTTCAATGAGCTAAAGAGCCGAACTATAGGTTTAGCCAAATTAGTGGGGTCTTTAGTGAGGAACCAGACTAAAACAGGTCCCCAAAAGAGGGCAGCAGCTTTTTCGCTACTTAGAGTGGCATAGAACATAAGAGTCGGTATGACATTCTAAAACACGCTACTGCGACGTGGTAGGCAACGGGAAACCACCACATTATCTACCAAGTACACTGCGTACAGAAATTGTTAGTAAAGATGATGGCATCCTCTGAAGTAAAAAATTATGTAGGTAAAATAGCTCCCATTCGAATCTCCGGGAGGGGACTACTTCGTGGGATGTGATCCGAAAGTATAAAAAAAGATGGTGAACATTCTGCGAGCTAGAGAACCTGAAAATCGAAAGGTTAGCACTAGACATAGTAGGGGTTAGCGAAGTCCGCTGGCCAGAGGCGAGGGATTTTTGGAGTGGAGACTTCAGGGTAATTCATACAGGATCAGAGGAAGGGAATTCAGGTGTGGGGATAGTTATGCGAAAAAAATATAGGACGACGTGTAGCAAACTACTTACAAAAGAACGAAAGAGTACTCATGGTTGGATTAGAATCTAAACCGGTAAACACAGTAATAATACAAGTATACATGCCCACATCTAGCTACAGTGACGAAGAGGTAGAAGCGATCTACATTGATATCGAAGTCATACTAAGTTATGTAAAAGGACATGAAAATTTAATAATTACGGGGGATTTTAATGCAGTGGTAGGTGAGGGTAGGGTAGGAGCGGTTGTAGGCTTATTTGGTTTAGGCACGAGAAATGACAAGGGAAGTAGGCTGGTAGAATTTTGCGACAAGAACAGTTTAACCTTCACAAATACATTATTACAACGTCATGCTAGAAGACGATACACGTGGAAGATGCCAGGAGATATAGGAAGATATCAAATAAATTACTTATTGTTAGAAAACGATTTAGGAATCAAGTAAAAGACTGTATAAGCTACCCAGAAGTAGATATAGACACACCACAAAATAGTAATTATGGAGGCCGCACTTAAATTTAAAAATTTGAAAAAAAAAGAAACGGAAAAAGGCACTTTGATTTTGAGAAGCTAAAAGATAAAGATATCCACGAAAGATTTGAAAAAAGTCAAATGAATTGCTGAAAGATATCGGGAAAATTTCTGATACGTAGGAACAGAATGGAATAACATTAAATCCAGCTTAGACATGGCGGTCAGATATATTCTGGGGTATACACAAAAAGAAAATAAGAAACCATGGATAACAAAGAATATGCTAAATTTAATAGAAAAAAGACGAAAATACAAAAATAGGTCAGACGAAACAGGAAAACAGATACAAAGCCATAAAATGGGAAATTATTCGCAAATGCAGAAATGCTAAAGAACAATGGATTGATGAAAAGTGCAAAGAGGTACGAACTAAGATGGAAATAGTAAAGACAGACGACGCATACAAATTACTTAGCATATCAGAATCTGGAATTTTCTTTAATTTAGCTTCCTATATAGAAACCTTCAACTATACCAAAAAAAAGAAGCGCGGATAGATGTGAAAATTTTCGAACAATAAGTTTGACCGCACAAGTTTCAAAAATATTAACCAGAATTGTACAAAGACGAATGGAAAAACGAGCTGAAGAAATACTAGGAGAAGATCAATTTGGGTTTAGGTGAAACAGGGGAACACGGGAGGCTATTTTAGCTCTAAGGGTGATGATGGAGATAACAATAGAAAAGGGTGAAAGCGTGTATATAGGGTTAGTAGATCTAGAAAAGCATTCGACAATGTAAAATGTTCGAAATACTCAAAAAGATTTGATTGAGTTTTAGGGATACAAAGAGCAAACAGCGGTAATAGAATTAGAGCAGGAAAGTAGAGAGGTACATATTAGGAAATGATTGAGACAGGGATGTGCCTTATCCCCATTAATTTTTAACTTGTACGTTGAAGAGGCAATGAATACTGTCAAATGCAGGAAGACATTTGGAATTACTATGCATGGACAAAAGATTGATATGCTTAGATTTGCAGATGATATAGCGGTATTAGCATCTAGCAAAGAAGAGTTAGAAATTGCTGTTAATGAAATGGAAACAGTTCTAACAGAGAGTTACGGTATGAAAATTAACAAAAATAAAACTAAAGTTCTAGTATGCAAAAGAGGGGAAAATAAATCAAAAACAAGAATAGAAATAGGTAACGAGAACTTACAACAGGTTAAGGATTTCTGCTATCTAGGAAACCAAATAACGCAAGATGGGAAAAGCACAAAAGATTTAAAACAAAGATTAGCACAAGGTTGTGCAACATATAACAAGAAAAAGCATCAAACATAGAAACAAGGAAAAGATTGCTTAAAACATATGTGTGGAGCACGGCACTGTATGGCTGTGAAGCCTGGACAGTAGGAGAAGCGAACAAAAAAAAAGGTAGCATCTTTTGAAATGTAGTGCTACAGGCGTATGATGGAGATATCATGGACAGTTAAAGTTAAGAACAAAGAGGTATTAGAAATGGCAGGGGAAGAAAGAAATATGTGGAAAATAGTAAAAAATAGGAGAGATAGGATGATAGGCCACATACTAAGACATGACGGAATAGTGCGGAATATATTAGAAGCAGGGATAGGAAAAAAGAGAAGTAGAGGTAGACCTAGGTTCGACTTTTGCACACAGATAGTGAAAGATGTAGGATATGGGAATTTCAGGGAAATGTGTAGGTATGTATGTGGAGGTATGTGGAGGTATTTATGCAACCAGCCCCAAGATGGAAAAATTAATGACGAAGAAATAACTGTACTTAAACATGATGATTATTATAAACAACTACGCGTATTGGTCTTGCAATATTCTTAACTAATGTTAATTGTGCGAAAGGATTTACTGTAAAACTATTCATACGGCAAATGTCTAAGTGTTGGGGATCCTTGGCAGCCACAGGCTGCTTAAGTTGTCTAACCGTTTTCACATACCTTACATGTGATTTTCCAATGCTCCACCCGAAGGTACTACATTGGCCTGGAAGCGAATTTTTTTTTACCTGGAATATTTGGAATTTTGCTGAACCTTTGCTGTTCCAAGCAAGGTAGGGATCTTTAACGTGCGTGACAACACTCACACACGGGTCCTCCATTTAATCTCTCATCCGAACGAGGGTGTATTTTTGTGCAAAATGTTCGCCTAACATTTTTCAAGCGGGCCGTGTCGGGATTCGAACCCCTGACCTTGTAGTAGTCACACACATACCACTACACCACGGAGCCGCCCCTTTTCACATACCACTGAATCTCGGTGAAATAGGGCATATAATTAGAAAACAATAGAAGGGGAATCGAGTTGTATATCGGCTGTTGTGAGAATTTCAGGCAACTGTGTAGACTAGCTCAGAACATAAATAAGCTGAGGTACACGTCTAACCACTTTCAAGACGAAAAATAAGTGCACTTAAATCTGATGATTATTATAAACAACTACAGATGGTGGTTGTGAAATATTTTCAACTAATGTTGATTGTGTGAAAGGGTATATTGGAAAAACTATTAATTCGACAAAGTTTCAAGTGCTGTGGGAACTTTGCAGCCAAAGGCTGCTTACCCCCCTTCACATACCATTGAGTATCGGGGAAATGGGATATATAACTGTAAAACAATAGAAGGTGACCGAACTGCAACAAACAAGAAAGAACAGCAGCAGCTATGTTCAAAGACAACGAACATAGAAACAAGAAGAAATTTGTTCAAAGCATATGCGTGGAGCACAGCACAGTACGTCTATGAAATAGGGCAGTATGAAAAGCACACAGAAAGAGATAGAAACCTTCTGGATTGTTGTGCTGCAGATGTATGAGGGTGGTGGCATGGACAGACAAAGTTAATGACAAATGGGTTATAAAAATAGTAGAGGAATAAACATATCTGTGGAAAACAAAAAAAAACGAGAAATAGAACAACAGGATACGTTCTAAGCCATTTCTGGGGAATAGTACGAGATATATTACAAGCAGAGATAGGAAAAAAGAGGTAGAGGTAGACCGAGATCAGACTTTCGCATGCAGATAGTGATAGATGCAGACTGTGCAAATTTCATGGAAATGTGATGGTTAGTTCAGAATAGGAAATAATGAGGGTACGCGTCTAACCAGTTCCAGGACTAAAGACCTAATGATGATGAGTTTTATGTATTAACAAATACAAGTTTTTCTTTGCAAAAAGCTACTTTTTTTAACACCGGTCCAATGACCGGAATTGGTAGTTTAGGAAGATACGAAACTCAGCGGTTTAAGAATGCAGACCTGATCACTATACAAGTAACATTTCAACTTATGGATAATTCTTGATATATTGTGTTACGTAAAAATGAGATTGGACAACCGAATTAATCTTACTGTTTATTAGTAAATATTAATATTAATGCAGCACGGTCACATCAGTTTTTATTGTTTATTGCTATATGTGTATTTTGAAAAATAGTTTCAAGGTTAGCAGGTTAGCTTGGTAAAGGGAACGTTAAGTTGTGGTAGGTGTGGGACTATCATAATTGTGAATAAAACGGGCCAGAACCGGTATCACCAGTAACATTACAAAATTTTGCAAGATGACCTACTTAAAAATAGTGCTACGACGATGATTCAAAACGTTGGCAAATTGATTTAGCATTTTTAGACGTCAGATGTTGTACAACGTTCCAACCTTGCCAGCTAATTATTGGTAATGTGCCAATGCAATGCTATTTACATTTCACCGGCCGGCTTTTATGTTTAATTATCTAATAACCTTATAGATAAGTTTGCAATTTGCCAAGCTTTAAACAAGGTCGAGTCCTAGCAAATAAAAACGTCCTTGTTAGAAAACATAGGCACGTGTGAAAAACTTATGCACGTGTGAGTTACAAAAACAAGTATTTGTATACGCATTTCTTTTATTTCGCTTATTGGTGTTTTGAGGTTATGTGACCATACCGCCATACAATACTAGTATCCAAACGTCACGGATTTCCCGCTAGGAATTTTAGCTCAACTCGTCACACCTTGTTATGATAGCTTCTCGATATTTTTATTCAAGAAATACAAATAACAAACGTATATATACACGCATAATAAACAACCTCATTTCTACTGGCTTGGCATCATGGAGTTCTTCCATTTGTTTATCATTCTAATATAGCTCAAAATAAAACATAAAATCATCACGCCAGAAATTGATTACACTTATAATATAAATTATTCTTTAAATTGAAGTCAATGAAATTACGTAAATGCATGGCCTAGTTGTTTAGACCTTAGACAATGCCCTGAATACCCATCTCCACTAACTACTACGAAATGTCGATATTTACCGCATAGATTTTGCTTAATTACACGAAAGCTAAAATTACTAGAAACCTAGAAATTAATTTATTGATGAAGAAAGTAATGTTTATTCGGCATTCTTGTAATCGAATGGCGTAACTGTTTCAAGCCCAAATAATAATATGCATCAACTGATCACAAAAGTATTTGCAAATTAAAGGTGAGGATTTCATATACTGCTTTATAAGGTAACATATATTAATTCTTGTTTATTTATAGTCGAATGTAAAACCAGTTTGTTATATTTGTTGAAATACTGTTAGCGTCGATGAAAATGTTACTCATGCAGTTTCTGAATTCGTGCGCATTCATATTAATCTGTTATAAGTTATCAGTGTTGTTGTTTTACAGTGTTACCAGACAACAACCCTCAGAACTTAATTCCTTGTGTTCAGTGAGTAGCACATGTATAAACAACACCCCTCAAAACTTAATGTCTTTTATCTTTTTTACCATAATCATGCTTGAAAACGTATTTAAGCAGAGCTACGCCAACCAGAAACGCAGTCCTTGTCGATTGTTATTCAAGAACCAGTACTACTATGAGTCCTTATCGATTGTCATTCAAGGACCAGTACTACTGAGTCCTTATCGATTGTCATCCAAGGACCAGTAACTACTAAAACTTTTGTGATTGTAATCCATGAGTCGTCTAGTCGACGCTCTGTACAAACTACGCTATAGTTCAGTAAAATGACAAAATTTGGAGGAAATAATACTGACTGGGCTGAAACATTGTAAACAGAATTAAAACTTTTTTTATGTTGATAGTGGATGTTTTACATGTTAAAATCAGCATTAATTCTTAAAGTATAGGTGGTACATATATCGGCCTAGTACCAAACGATTCAGAAAGATCCCAAGAATAACTTCTGACACTTCAATAAGTACAGAAAAATGGTTAAGGACACGTTTTTTCATCATTTCAGGCGACTCTTACTGATGATCTGCTATACATACGTAAACTTACCTGTCTTTTGAAACGCCAGTTTCTCATCACGATGCATTCAAAATTACATGCCACAAGTTCTATTTTATAGAAAATTTTATCAGCTTTAATTTCGGTCTCTTGAAGTTTTTTCGTAAAGTTAATAGAAACGAAGATATTTACAAAAAAAACGAATGCTAATGCAATTTTTCCATAATTTTTCAAAAATACAACAATATTCATAAACTTTTTTTTAAGTAAAATATACTTTGCGAAGGGCTTATACTACTCCAGCACGTTCATGTATAGGTATATGAAGTAATGAAAACAAGATCAAATAAATTTTTGAAAAATTATTATCCACATATTTTTGGACTAAAATGTTAACTTAACAAAAATTGATTTTTTTCTTAAATATTTAAACGTCTATAACTAAACGTTTCAATGGAAAAAGCTCTACGTCTCATTTTAAAGATAATTAAAATATCTTCAAGAAAAATACATAACATTACTGCCTTCAACCAATCAGAAAAAGTTATTTTCCAAAATGCACTCAAAAATGACATTTTTCCATGTTTTTTGCTTTTAACTTTAAGCTATCCGTACCAAAATGGAATCATGCATACTTCAACATGTTCAAAATTTTATTTTCTTTTACTTTCATTATACATACTATACGTGTACGACCTATACTTTCAGAGTTAATACCGATTTTTACATGCAAAACATCCACTATCAACATAAAAAAAATTGTCTTTTAATTAATAACTCGGCGAATTTGGGCAGTACAGAAATGAATAAAAAACGAAATTGTTCGTAATTAAGATTCTCTACAACTACCGATGTTTAAAGAAATTATATCTCTGCTTGTACAGACTCGTACAGTCGTACACACTTGAATAAAAAACGAAGTTGTGCGGAATTTTGTAAGCTACAATTTTGATATTAACATAAGTTTCTCTAAAGTTGATATTTTCCGAGTTATTTGCGAAAAACTGATTTTTGGACCTTTTGGACCCTCTCCTGCCCGCAACGTAGTCTAGACATGGGGACTTCTAATATGTTAAATAGTACCCTAAAACAAACCTGTTTAATTAATAACTCGGCGAATTAAGGCCGTACAGAAATGAATAAAAAAAGGAAATTGCTCGTAATTAGATTTCCCTACAACTTTTATTTAAAACATTTCTCGATTCGAGAGTCCATTTTCGAGATATTAACGAAAAATGTGCGACGCGCGTACGCGATTTTGTTGCGTCGCAAACATACCGGTGCTCCATTTGGTCGTACAGACTTGAATAAAAAATGAAATTGTGCGGGATTTTGTAAGCTACAATTTTGATATCTACATAAATTTCCGTAAAGTTGATATTTTCCGAGTTATTTGCGAAAAACTAATATTTTGGACCTTTTGGACCCTCCCCTGTCCGCAACGTAGCGTCTACACGTGATTGTTATTCTGACGAGCACTCATTTACTCTAACGCCGTCAACCCCAGTCAGATCTTGCCAGCGGATTCACATCGTTCATCAGTGTGGAAGGCGTACGTACGTACCATCATGAAGTCAATGAGCTATGGAAGTCCTAGCTCCGACACTGTCATCCACAGCCCCTTCCAAAGTGCCTATGTAAAAGTGTTTTAAATACTCGTTATAATCTCGTAACAATGTCAAATTATGAATTCTGAAATGACTCAGATGCATTTCAACTATGGCCTTAACAATGGAAATGCAATAGAAGTCAGATATCTGTACATGGTGCACTATCCCAATAGAATGGCACCTGATCAACAAATATTTTCGAATATTCATAGACGTCTTGTAGAAACTTGAACTCTTAATAAGAATACTAATGATGCAGGTAGACCACGTACTCTTGGACCACCACACACCACAAATTGAATAAACTGTTCTAAATCAAATAGATGAACATACAGACACTAGCACCTGAAAAATCGGTGAACATTTAAATATTAGGCATCAAGTTGCTTGAGAGATTTCTCTTTCAAGATTAATTTCTGCATGTAATAGGCTAGCAGTAAACCCTCATTTTGATTGTAAAATCCTTTTACTAACCAAGCCTTTTTTTCAAGGAATTCGATTATAAATTTACACAACAACCACATATGGGCTGAAGAAAATCCACATGAAATTGTAGACACGCATTTTCAAGAGCAGTTCTCAGTAAGTGTATCTATGGGGTGGTATTATTGGGGATCATTTATTGGTCCTTCCTTTTTGCTTGGTCATCTTATTGGTCACTCATACAGGCGATTTTGGCAACAAAATTGTCTTTAATACGCGAAGAATTACGTCGTTTGCTGAGAAATAAAATGTGGTATATACTTGACGGCGCACTGGCTCATTTTTCTATTTTGGCTTGAGAGTATTTAAATGAAATGTATGAGAACAAGTAGATAGGGCGAGGTGGACCTCAGGCATGCCCGCCTAGGCCTCATGACTTAAATAGTCTAGATTTTTTCCTATGAGGACATCTCAAATATGTAAATACCAGCGAATGCCGTTGACGCTTACGAATTCGAATAATAAATGCATATGAGACCGTAAGAAATACTCCGGGGATGTTCTAAAGAGTACGAATATCAATGACAAGAAGAGTGTGCGCATTGTATAAGGGTTAGAGGAGATCACCCTCAGCAGTTGAGTAACGTTTTTTTTCAACACTCTGTTGTGAGTATTTAAAACACTTTTACATTTTACAATTTACAACTTAAACTTTTAATTTTATATATACATGCAGATACAAGTTACGATTTCAAATGCAAACTGCCAAAATTAATAAAAACAAGAGATTACCTACAATAAAGTCAAAGCCTACTATACCATTTTAACAATTTTAATTTTATCTAGCGAGTTAGAGAAAATGTTTTTTCCCTCGATAGCGATCGCAGATACGATAAAACTGCAAGATAGCAAAAAGTTTCTAAATAAATCACCTGAAAAAATATCACGCTGTAGAGTCACACAACTATTTGACATACTCAATGATGTAAGTCCTACAGCGTAAACTATATTCGAAACTTGATCTAAATATCTCAAAAGCTGCAGGAGCTATAAAGAAAAAACTAAAAATCTTGAAATTTCAACACCTTGTAGATCGGGAACGAGGTATACCTATGTTTATATAAATTTTTAGTCATGAAATAAGTTAAAGAATTACACTCTTCCGTATGTACATGATATTTAGCAACACTGTATATATGTTATAAAATAGAATCACTATTCTATTTCCTATCAGCTTTAAAACATTATTCCTACTGAATTTGGCATTAACTGACTTAAAACGTTTATGATATATATTGCTGTGAACTGTAGAGAGCAACACGTTGGGCGCCAATAAAAGTTGCTGTGGACTGAAAAGATTTTAAATGAGGCCCAGGTTGGGCGTCGCTAAAACTGTTGTGAACTGAAGTGATTTTAAATGAACCCCAAGTTGGACGTCGTTGAAAGTTGCTAGGAATTGAAGATGCCCGTTAGTTAGTTATTTTTAGCTAACTCTTTTCAAAACAAAAACACTAGAATTAGACATCAGATTTATAATGTAATTATTTTACAAACAATCTTTCAAATACTAATTGCTACATTCATAACACCTATTGTCTTACCGATAATATTCTACATCTACATTTAGGAAAAAATAACTTTCTCTCAACACTAACACTTTAATTATAAAAAAATCGATTCAAAAATTGTCACAACGACCCAGCCTTACAAACAATATCTTTAACAATATATATATATATATATATATATATATATATATATATATATATATAGTTAGGTAGTTAATTACAAAAGATAATTTGATAAATACTATCGTATTACAGTGAATAAGATGAAATAATAACTTAGATTTTTATGCAAAGCCCAAATGATCATTTCAAATCGAGCTCGTAATTGAAAGATGGAATATATAAGGTCCCGGACAGGACTAGAACCTGTATCTTAGGCTTTCACTTATACTAAAAATAGAGTTAAAAATCTTTTTTATAATTAGGATGAGCACACTCCTATCTTAATTTCATTTTTCAATAACTCCTTATTTAAATCTTATTATGTACAAAATTTTTCAAGATAAGTCAGAGAACTCAGTATGTACCCTTTTAAGATTTTATTTAAACGCATCTATTCGGTTAGGTTTAATAAGTATTTTTTATATACTGACAAAACCTTACCGAAGGTTGCCACCCTTCCAACCAAGTATCGATTTGCGCACACAATTTACTCTGAATTCAAATCCTAAAATACTCTTATAATATAATTTAACTAGTCAATAGATATGTTCCTTTAAAACTTTAAACAACATAATTTTAGTTTATCTTTGTTGGTCATTGCCTTTGTTCAAAGTTCAATTCATGTTTCAAAATCACTTTAAATCGTTTTAAAATACCATTGAATATCAAAATTTCCATTTCAATCCCATCTATACTTTTATTCAAATTAAAAACTTTATCTTGCTGTAGCCAATGATTATTTACTTATTTATTCTCTATTTTACGTACTTCAAATAATCTTACGTACTTTTGAACATTTAAAACACTTTTCCGTCGCTGTTTCACTAAATAATATAACAATACATGTTAGATCAACTTCTAACTACTAACGATCATATAATTATATAATTTAGCATTATGAGGTTGGAACGAGGACTGGCCGACTGACCGCCGTATTTGACTTTCATTGGGTTATATTGTCATCTAGATCCTTCTAGCGAAGTCTAACTGTTGCTTCTATGTTGGAATTTGTCCTAAAAGTGGGTTTGTGTTTTTACGTAAACATCTGCAATAATCGCGTTAACTCTAGTTGTTGTTCTTGGCTTTTCCTCGAAGGTATGATGCAACATTCATAGATTTGTCGTTCCCTAACAGCCTCGATCTATGCTAATTAATTGGCGTTATTTTTTTTCTTATTAGTATTTAAGATCTATACCTATAATTAATCTTATTTTATCTTATAATTTGGACGATGTCATTAATCTTTATTTTCCATTTTAGTACGTAGTTTTTTTAGAAGACCAATTGAAGCACGTTTGTTCCTTATTAAATTTAAATTCCTTGCGAACTTAATCAATGTGTTTTCGCCAAAGTTTGTTATTAAATGAAAATATGATGCGCGCGACTTCCCACACAATGGAAATTCAATGCGCTTTTCAACTATAACGTCATTTGTTCATGGAATATACACACGATCCCCATTATTAATTGCAAACATGAAAATGTTTTATGATAATTATGCATTTACTCGCAATCGATACACAATTAAGTACTGTGTGGCTGAGGCTTTTTAAAAAACGTACTCTTACGCGCAGAAAATAATAAATATCGTTATTTTTATCTTAGAACATTATATCTTCATCAATAAGTTTATGTAATGAGAATGAAAACGCCTTTAGTCACGATCTTTATGCATTATACTCAATATACTGAGCGTTTTCCCAAATACGCTTCTCTATAAAAAGAACTATTTACATAATTTGAGTATTTTCCTAAATTATTTCTAATTTGATCGGGTTTGCAGCGTTGTATGTTTACGAGATGATGCTAACGATATTTTTATGACCTCAAATTATATTAATAAATATATATATATATATATATATATATATATATATATATATATATATAAAGGAATTCAGTTTTCATCGGCGAGTAAAATTAGTGCAGTATAAATCATATAAAAGTAAAAAAAAAATTATCAAAGTTTCAACTATACTCAGAATCGGTTTACGTTGAACTTTCAATGTCAGACTACTATCACTATCGTTCCTACTTCTTTAAAAATATACCTTTTGTTAAAGATACGTGTAAATTGCCCTTTGTTATAAAGAATTTCCTATATGAATCTTTGAGTTAATTAAACCTTAAAGTTACAACTTTTCACAGCAAAATTATTAAATACAAAATGCTCTTTAAATATTTTCATAAAGTACATTACAGAAAAACACAAATCTTAAAAACTAATCTGACCTTTGAACTCTTATATATGTATATATATACATATATATATATATACATATATACATATATACATATATACATATATACATATATACATATATACATATATACATATATACATATATACATATATACATATATACATATATACATATATACATATATACATATATACATATATACATATATACATATATACTATATACATATATACATATATACATATATACATATATACATATATACATATATACATATATACATATATACATATATACATATATACATATATACATATATATATATATATACATATATACATATATACATATACATATATATATATATACATATATAAGAGTTTAAAGGTCAGATTAGTTATATATATTAGATATATATATATATATATATATACATATATAAGAGTTCAAAGGTCAGATTAGTTTTTAAGATTTGTGTTTTTCTGTAAAGTACTTTATGATAATATTTAAAGAGCATTTTGTATTTAATCATTTTGTTGTGAAAAGTTGTAACTTTAAGGTTTAATTAACTCAAAGATTCGTTTAGGAAATTCTTTATATATATATATATATATATATATATATATATACATATATAAGAGTTCAAAGGTCAAATTAGTTTTTAAGATTTGTGTTTTTCTGTAATGTACTTTATGAAAATATTTAAAGAGCATTTTGTATTTAATAATTTTGCTGTGAAAAGTTGTAACTTTAAGGTTTAATTAACTCAAAGATTCATTTAGGAAATTCTTTATAACAAAGGGCAAGTTACACGTATCTTTAACAAAAGGATTATTTTTAAAGAAGTAGGCACGATAGAGAGAAAGTAGTCTGACATTGAAAGTTCAACGTAAACCGATTCTGAGTATAGTTGAAACTTTGATAATTTTTTTTGTACTTTTATATGATTTATACTGCACTAATTTTACTCGCCTATGAAAACTTAATTCCTTTGCCGTTATTGCCTCCTAGTTCGTCAAGAACTATTGAATGGACTTGGGTGTTAGATGCGTTTAACAATTATTTCAGCTTTTCTTCTGTCAAACTAGTTTCTTTTTACAATTGTGAAATCAAAATATAGCAATGAAGTTTTCATTCCACGGTCAATGCTGCAAGCGATAACTGTGATTATGTTTTAAGCAGTGGTAATTTCCTGCAATTCTATTATTGAAATTTTTATATCATCAGGTAAAGTTATTTTGGAAAACACAACGGTATTTATTTATTTTCCTCTTAGTGGATTTTACTGCAGTTGGATGTTTGGTTATTACAACGAATTCCTTTCACTTTTTTAGATTGTGCATTTAATATTGCATAAGTAAGACATTTCAATAATTTTATTAATCGTTTTCAGCTCTTTTACGATGATATCTCCTTGTACATCCATAGCCCATGTATATCTTTTTAAGGAGTTTCTAAGCGGCCGTTGTTTATCTTGTTTATGTGTCTACGAATTTTTTCTATATTTTATTGAAGCAAATTATTTTAAAGCTATGAGTAAATTTGTATATCAATTTATAACACATTTTTACAATTAATTTCAAATTATTATTTTGCATGGTTTTTTATTCTATTCTATTTTAATTAATGGTAAGGGGTTTTTCGGGCTGCGAAGGGATTTTGTTAGTTAAAACAGGAAGGTAACGCCCATATCACTTGTAATCGTTAAGGATATCTTAAACAATTTTAAGTTGCCATCGAAACGAAGACTTTAAGGTTTTGCAGAGAAATTATATACCTGCATTGCAATTG
Organism: Platerodrilus igneus; assembly: GCA_036346225.1. NCBI lineage: Eukaryota > Metazoa > Arthropoda > Insecta > Coleoptera > Lycidae > Platerodrilus > Platerodrilus igneus. The sequence continues at coordinate 1,445,235 of JARFIW010000565.1, forward strand.
TAGGGTGCATAACGCTCAAAACGTTGGATAAGTTATAGAGGAATGCGATTACCAAAAGTTGAGACATCCGTTTTCTTTGAAATTAGCTCCCATCGGTCTCTATCATTTCTCTAAATTGAACATTGATTATGAGGTTGTGGATTTTCTTTCGAAAACTGCTGTCAATGATTGTTTTGCGAAGTTATTGAAAGAAGTTTTTGAGAGACATCGTTATCAGAGAGACGTTGGAGTAATTTCTTTTCTTTTATATTTAGTTAGGGTTAACAAAAATCTTTATTTGTGTTAAAGCAGCTTACGTGACTAAAATTTGCTAGACATCTACTTCTGCCTTGATGTGTGAACTTTTCCCTACGAAAAAATTATTTACCACATAATTACTTCTTTCCCCGATAATATACAATTAATTCCTATGTTATTATCACTTTTGGCGTTGTTGTTTGGCAAGTTTTTTATATTGTATAATAGCCTAGCATAAAATTAGCTTTATCGTGGGATCATATTTGTGATATGATTGAAACTCAACAAGGAACCTCAATTAGGTAACAAGACCTTTATGTACGATAATTTGTCATTGCATATTTTTCGTGGAAGGTCTTCATTTTATTTTGTCAATGTTTTTTGTTAATGTGATTATACGAGTTTTGTATACCCATATATGTTTAATTTGTTTATTGTGCATTCGCCTGTATTTGTTACCATTATGTCTTCTGTCAGATGACGAGTGCCACCACATCTGGAAATTAGGAAATTCTCAAATTACTTGCTCATTTCAAACACTGAATGATGCCTATAACGTGAATTATGTTTCTTATACATTGAGTTATGGCGTAACCTTGCAGCCAAATGGCTGTATACTGTTTACATATGTACTAGAATGGCTTTTTTCTGAGGTTTCATTTCTGGAAATCGAACCCAAGAGTAATATGAGAGTTATAAGCATAATTGGTTGCTTTACGTAGCAACCTTGTTATATTTTAAAATGTTGACGATTTGGAAGAACTGCCAGTAGTAGACGCATAGCATATTGTATTTTCCATCATATTTCCACAATTGATTCCATAACCAGGAGAAAGTCAATTGAATCTAAGATATGTAAATACATTCTGTCAAGGTTTGTTGTGTTTTCAGGGCGACTAAGTGACAACCAAAGAATTTCTTGATGTTTTCAATCATCAAATAAATTACCAAGCAAAATTGGGCTACTTAAGAAATTACCAGACAAGCATGTTAAGAGAAGGGAGAGGGTTTTAGAGAGGTCTAAATATCTTGCTATTCAAGAATTTCACGTCGAAAATCGAACGCTTTTGAATTATACAATTTAGATTCCTAAGAATAATCTACATATCACTTTCATTTTTTAATCTGTACATAATCTAGCCTTCTTCAATAACCTGTACAAGAACATTTTTCAATGCCAAATATTTTTAGCAAGGTAACAAGGCTGCTGAGATCTATTCTACCGGTCTATTAATTTCCGGAAATTTCCCAACGGCACGCTGCGGCAATTATAATTGCTTGCATATAGATATGTAGGTTACTACTACAAATAACTTTCTTGATTGTTTACCGTACAACGTATCCCTGTTTTTACTTTCTAATGTCTATTTCAAAAATGGCCTTCAACAAACAAAAGAACGAACCGGCAACGTTAATTAAGTTTGCAGTAGTTAGCACTGACATTCAAAGGTGACTGCATATTGATACAGTCTTTGGATAAAAAAACAACTGTGTGACCTTTCTACCTTCATGTTATGAAGTGTTGTACATACCTGTTTAAACATTATGTAACAATCTGAGATTTAATAGAAGAAACTATTTTAGTGTAGTAGTTCTTACGCTTTATACTTAATATTCTGTTTATTATTCATAAGATCTTAATCGTTACATCGGAAGACATATTAGCATCAAATTTAATTTACACTGTATAAAATTACAATTCATATTTCCGATGACTATCCGGAGATTGTCAATTGTTTCTCAAATTATATCATGAAGAAGTAAAAACTTCGTAACAGAGTGAGAAAATTAAAGAATTTTGTAGGCCATGTACGAAGGTGATATTTATCTTTTTGATCTCTCCGCGTCAGCATTGATTGGTATAAATATGACCAACAACAATCACATCTACTAGAAAGGTTGGTTTCTTGTTTGAAGTTTTTCTTTTTAAATGTATACTCGTTGTGGAAGAAAGAATAAAGAATGATTTGGTGTTTTTAAAAATCTTAGTCAATAGGGCGTCCCAAAGTTTTAATTAAAAATTGTGAATGTCTTATTGATTTATGAAATATACGGTATAGGATTTTGTATGGAATAGCATATCGGGTAAATGTCCTCTACGGCTTTACTGGCACATGTTCACACTTCTGTCAAAGTTTTCCATGACCGTTGTGCATAACGTGGCTGAATTTCCTTGATACAGCATTCAATTTCCTTTTTCTAGGCATATTAGTCGTGGGTTTGTTGACATACACCTTAACCTTCAAAAAATCCCAAAGAAAAGTCGAACGGTCTTAAGTCACATGATCGGGGCGGGGCGTTCAATTCTGATCAAAACGGGAAATTAATTACACGAACAGGAAATGACTGATGCAGTAATTGAATTGTTTATCAGCCTGTATGGCATGTGACACCGTCTTATTGAAATCACATGTCATCCACAACCATAGCTTGTAATTTAGGTACAAAACCTGGAACATCATATCGCGATAGCGAGCACCATTACCGTACCAACCGCATTTTTGAAGAAGTATGTGTTGAAGGTTTCTTCATCATCATTAAGTCTTCAGTCTTAGAACTGATAGGATGCATACCCTCATTGTTTCCTAGTCTGAACCAACCTACACATTTCCCTGAAATTTGCACAGTCTGCATCTATCACTATTTGTGTAAGAAATTCTGATCTCGGTCTACCTCTACCTATCTTTTCCTATCTCTGCTTGTAATATATCCCGTACTATTCCCCAGAAATGGCTTAAAACGTTTCCTGGCCTTCTATTTCACCTAATTTTTTTTGTTTTCCACAGATATCTTTATTCCTCTACTATTTCAACAACCTATTTGTTATTAACTTTGTCTGTCCATGCTACCATCCCCATATATCAGAAGCAGAACATTCCAGAAGGCTTCTATCTCTTTCTGTCTACTTTTCCTACTGCCTTTATTTCATAGATGTACTGTGCCGTGCTCCATACTATGCTTTGAACAGTTTTCTTCTTGTATCTATGTTCGTTGTCTTTGAACATAGCTGCTGTTATTTCTTGTTTGATGCAGTTCGGTCACCTTCTATTGTTTTACAGTTACATACCTTACTTCCCCGATATTCAGTTGTATGTGAAGGGGGGTAAGCAGCCTTTGGCTGTCAAGTTCTCCAGCACTTGAACCTTTGTTGAATTAATAGTTTTTCCAATTTATCCTTTCGCACAATCAACATTAGTTGAAAATATTTCACAACCAACTACTGTAGTTGTTTATAATAATCATCATGTTTAAGTGCAGTTATTTCTTCGTCATTTGGTTTTACGTCTTGAAACTGGTTGGACTTATACCTCAGCTTTTTATGTTTTGAGCTAGCCTGCACAGTTCCCTGCAATTCTCCCAACAGTCTATATACAACTCGATTCCCTTCTATTGTTTTCTAATAATATGCCGTATTCCACCGAGATTCAGTGGTATGTGAAGGGGGTTAAGCAGCCTGTGGCTGCCAAAAATCCCCCCAACACTTAGACATTTGCCGTATTAATAGTTTTCCAGTAAATCCTTTCGCACAATTAACATTAGTTGAGAGTATTACAAAACCAATATATGTAGTTGTTTATAATAATCATCATGTTTAAGTACAGTAATTATTATTGTCATTAGTTTTTCCATCTTGCGAGTGGCTGGAAACGTACCTCCATTGTTTTCTATTCTGAGCTAGCCTAGACATTTTCCTGAAATTCTTACAGCCTACATCTTTCACTGTCTGTATGCAGTAGTCTAACCTAGGTTTACCTCTACTTCTCTTTTTTCCTATCTCTGCTTCTAATATACTCCGCACTATTCCTTCATGTCTTAGTATGTGGCCTATCATCCTATCTCTCCTATTTTTTACTGTTTTCCACATATTTCTTTCTTCCCATACCATTTCTAGTACCTCTTTGTTCTTAACTTTGTCTGTCCACGATATCTTCATCATACGTCTGTAGCACCACATTTCAAAGGCTTGTACCTGTTTCTTGTCTGCTTCTCTTACTGTCCAGGCTTCATAGCCATACAGTGCTGTGCTCCACACATATGTTTTAAGCAATCTTTTCCTTGTTTCTATGTTTGTGGTCTTTGAGCACAGTAGTTGCTTTTTCTTATTAAATGTAGCCCGACCTTGTGCTAATCTTTGTTTTATATCTTTTGTGCCTTTCCCATCTTGCGTTATTTGACTCCCTAGGTAGAAGAAATCCTTAACCTTTTGTAAGTTCTCGTTACGTATTTGTATTCTCGTTTTTGATTTATTTTCTCCTCTTTTGGATACTAGAACTTTAGTTTTATTTTTGTTAATTTTCATACCATATCTCTCCGTTAGAACTGTTTTCATTTCAATAATAGCAGCTTCTAATTCTTCTTTGCTAGATGCTAATATCGCTATATCATCTGCAAATCTAAGCATATCAATCTTTTGTCCTTGCATATTAATTCCAAATGTCTTCCTGCATTTGACAGTATTCATTGCCTCTTCTATGTACAAGTTAAAAATTAATGGGGATAAGGCACATCCCTGTCCCACCCCTTTCCCAATATTTACTTCTCTGCTTTCTTGCTTTAATTCTATTACCGGTGTTTGCTCTTTGTACAAGCAATGTGCTATCCGTCTATCCCTAAAACTCATTCCAATCTTTTTGAGTATGTCGAACATTTTTTCCATTTCACATTGTCGAATTCTTTTTCCAAATCTACAAACCCTATATATACGTTTTCCCCCTTCTTTATTGTTTTCTCCATTATCATTCTCAGAGCTAAAATAGCCTCCCGTGTTCCCCTGTTTCGCCTAAACCGAAATTGATCTTTTCCCAGTATTTCTTCAGCTCGTTTTTCCATTCGTCTTTGGCAACTGTACCACTATGTTTAATTATCAACAAATTGTAAGATGTATGAACATAGGTTACAACATCTTCCCTCATTGAGCAATTTGTAGTTTTTACAGTATAGGTCCATACTTTCGCAAAGAATTTGAAGTCTTGGCCTAAAAAACGGTTCGTCATGGTTTCTGCTATCTAGAATTCAAATGCTGTCTACAGGACTTCAAAAAAACTTTTGCGACAAGTTTCCTAACTAAAAAATTCCAGATTTTGATATGTTTCGTGCTACGATGGTGTTCAGAGTTTTCTATCAACCTGAATGCAACCTCGTTATCAATCAATAGTTAAGTTATTCCCTTTATCTCGATGATATCAGAGTAAAAACGATTCAACCACACTAATTCTCTAGCAGCGTCGCTTGCTGCAACAATTTCAACTTAATTCGTTGATATAGCAACTAATGACCGTCTTTAGCTGAACCATGACATCGCCACATCATCATACAAACATACTATACTTGTTCAGGGGTCTCGTCACAACCGTGATCTGCATCACTAAAACTTTATATGTACCCACGTTTATAATGTGGTTTATTAATGATTCCGTACTTGATTGTGCCTTGTAGATAACGAAATATTCTTTTAATTCGGATCCAACCTGAAAAGTTGGATTTTTGAGAGTTCTTGATACAAAACCAACCACGTAAATAATATCAGGCTTGGTGCCAGTCATGAGGTACATTAAAGCTCCCATTGCTTACCTATGTAGAAAAGTTAGTTCTGATCTACCTTCCTTTTCCTTCTCCATTTGACTGCATTCATTTATTACAGGAGTAGAAACTGGTCTACAGTCTCCCATTACAAAACGTTCTTTCTTGCGTAGGTCGCTTAACTCACTCGAACTGATCCATTTTCACTTCTCTCTATTTTCAATCCAAGGAAGTAAGAAGCTGGTTTTAGTGTAATCTTGAATTTACTTAAATGTCTTATGTAATCTTCCTATAGTGATTCATTATTCGAAGCTAGAGACCATCATCCACATAAAGTGAAAGAATTATCATTTCTTATCATTGCCTTTTTATGAAAAGACTGGGAATCACCATCACTCCTGTTGAAATTCAATTTGGTTAAAGAATTTCCGAGTCTTTTGTTCCAATACCTAGGCGTTTGATAGAGACCATAAAGGCTACGCTTGAGATGGCATACACGATCTGAAGCATATCCATATCCCTCTGGTTATTTCATGAAGGTGTCGTCTTCTAATTTTCTATAGAGGAAAGCAGTTGAAATATCAAATTGAGTTGGGAAGATAATCTCACTTGTTGCAATATTCAATAGTGCTTTGAAAATACCAGATTTTGTGACGGGACTAAATGGCTAATCATAGTCGTCATCCTTTCTCTGAGAGAAGCCTTTTATTGCAAGTCGAGGCTTGTATTATCCACTGAATCATCCAGATTCAACTTAATTTTAAAAATTCACTTAGAAGGAATCGCTTTCTTACCCTTTGGTAATTCTTTAAGAACTCAAGTCGCGTTTTTTCTAGTGATTTGATTTCACTTTGCATAGTTTCTATCTACTGTACTGGTTGATTACTTCTTATCGCGTCTTCGTAACTCAACGATTCTTTGATTCCCAAAATATTTGTAGACACATTCATAACAAACTCATTGAACCTAGCTGGCTTCTCATTTCGGATCTCTCAGTTATCTACTTCTTTTACATTTTCTGAATCACCCTACCTGTTTTCTTGGACATTTTCTTCATTTAGTATCGACTTGATGTTACGTTTTGCGTTTTCTTTTATTGAGTTTGTCGTTTCTGGTCTTCCTTCTTGTGGAGACGAAACAATATAAATTTCATACAACGTAGCAATGTCAAGAAGTTTTTCATTAAACACAACATCCCGAAATCTCGTAAGTTTTTTACTTTCCTTACACCAAATGCGATAGCCATCATTAATGTTGTATTCAACCAATATACTGTTAACTGACTTTCTGTCCATATTCTTTCGAGAAGCTTTTGGAATATGAGCATAGCAAGTAGTTCCTATTATTCTCATGTGTTTTAAACTATGCTTATTGCCGAACCATACTTCATAAGGAGATTGTTCATCTATACTAGAAATGTCTGATCTCTTTAAGATATACCTTGCAGTAGTGATCATTTCACCCCATAAATATTGTGGTATATCCTCCTGAATGTGCATTATTGATCTCACAGTCTCAACAAAAGTTCGATTATCCCTTTCACAGCATCAATTTTGTTGTGGTGTCTAAGGTGTTGTCAAATTCCGCCAAACTCCATTCTCGCCGCTGTTGTCACTAAATAGCTCCTTAACTACATACCCTACAGCTTTGTTGACTTCTGCTAACATGATTTGCAGCATATCAGGTACTTTGGATTTCTCTTTCATGAAAAAAACATAGCGAAAACGACTATAGTAATCTTTGAACAAGACAAAATAACAATATCCCGACAATGGGTTTGCAAAAGGTACATATACGTCCGATGAATGAGTTTACCTGGCATTGTAGCCCCCTGTCTGGTCCCGGATTATCGTCTGTGAGCTTTACCATAAATACACCCTTTACAGAATTCACTGTTCAGTTTCACGTTGATACCTAGTTTGCATGATGTAACAGATTTTGTGTTTTTGTTTTGATGAATTAGTCTTTCATGATATAATTGCAAGAAATTATCTGCACTTCTGTAACTGGCTTGACGTTTTCAAATACAGTTTAAATAACCCATCATATCGGCGTCGAGTGCCAACACGTTTTACTTGTTCATTAATTATAAGACTTTATGTTTCCGATTATGAAATAAACTCACTTTTTTATTCTGGAAGCATACCAAACATCGGTTACTGTGAATTTCTCTGATTTGCCTTTAACAGATGCTTATACAATGATCTTCTTTTTTTCGATAGCTTCAATGAATCCTGTAAACTCTGCAAAAAGATCATTTTGATAAGTGATATGATTAGTTGTTCCATTATCAACAAATCAACCATCTTGATCACAATCAACAAAAATTAAGTTACTGGTGATTGCAAGTAGAGAGATATTCGCACTGCTGCTTTGCCTTGTATCTACACTCGATTTTGATTTTGGAGGTGTGCCATCAGATTTCCATTTAAAACAATGACGAATTGTATGACCAGGTGCTTTGCAATAATTGCGACTGATATCTTTTTTAGCCTTGATTTTGGCCTTTTTTAAACTACTCTTTTCAACTATTGAAACTTCTTGATTGAATTCAATTCACTTTTACTCAACAATGCTTTTTTTGTGAGCACAAAATTGATTCGTGAGATATCGATTTTTTTATCAGCTTTTGCCATCACCATCTAGGTTCACCTGAATGAAAAATACTCACCTACTAAAGTACCCAAAATCTTGCATATGAGTAAAATTTCTAGCAAATTACATTTACATGAACTATTAGCTGCTTTTTACTCCTTGGTAATCTCAACTTGTAGTTCATTCCATAAGTTTTCAGTTTTGACGTACGAGTGGCTGTGTCATCTCCAGAAGTGTCTTTTATAATTGAAAATCCTTATAGATAAACCTATGTTTTATCTTCATCATTTGTATCATATAGTCTATGCAATTCCAGTCACGTGATGTTGAGAATCTTATAACTTTCTGAATAGTTTGCTCAGTCATATTTGGGGATTTGATCAAAAGATCACCACTATCCGCTTCGTAACAAAATGCAAACTCGTATTCGTACTTCAATTTAGCTTCTGCACTTGCACTTGCTGCCGTTGGTAGTGGATCCCCAATTCTACTTTCAATGGCATCAATTGCAGCAGAAATTCTTTGTCGAAGAATACACAATCTATATTTCCAAATGTACCAGTTGCACTTTCCTTCGAGTAAACCAATATTGCGTTTCTGATTTGCAGCCAGGCAATTTACTTAGACGATTTCCGGCTTTATTCAGCCATCGAGGAAAGTGGTCGCTGCTATAAAATCTGATAGCTGCTGGTAAATATGTCTTCCCGCACAGTCGTTTAGAGGAGGGATATTGTCGTATATTCGTAGATCGGGGTCTTCCAACGGACCGCTTGTTCGGTTCATCTGAACTCTACAAAGTGTGGCACCTACTTCTGTTGGAAATACTGGGAGTTGTATTTTGCATTCTTTCGATTGCTTGTAACAAGTAGGCATTTATCAAGGCTAAGTCTAAAATGTGATAGAAGAAGCGACAAGTCCACTTCAACGTTTTCATGCCGATATTATATCGACCTAAAAGATCGCCCAATAGGTCGACACCACCCAGGCGTGCATTGTATTCGTGGATGATGTTTGGGCTTGTGGATCAGACAGGTTCGAGTACGACTGCTGAGCCCAAAGCTCCGGGTTCGATTCCGGAGACGGATCGTTCGGATGAAAGGTAAAATGTATGTCCTGTGTGTGAATGTTGGCACGCACGTTAAAGGTCCCTACCTTGCTTGGAATAATAAAGGTTCTGCAAAATTCAAAATTTCCAGGTAAAGAAAAACTCGCTTCCTGTCCAATGTAGTACATTCAGGTGGAGCATTGGAAAGTCAAATGTAAGGATATGCCAGGTATTTCTGTTTTTTTGTGTATGTAGGACATCAGAGCTCATGAGAAGCACTGAATGTAGTTAAATAGTTTGCCAAGATCTGACCTGAAACCTGGCGATCCAAACATTCTACATCATTCAAAAGTCAATAAAAAGAACATTATATTTCGACCGCTGCATTTAAAACTGGATATCATGAAGTAATTTGTTATAGCTTAGCCAATTGAAGGTAAATTCTGCAAACCCTCTACATGGGTCACAAGGTCAGCATAATATTTGGCGAGAAAAATCAGGACCTGCAGATATATTTTCCGAGAAGTTAATAATATACCTTCTGCCTTTTAAATTTATTTCTGAAGACAGTTTTAGAAATTATTATCAAGTGGACCAATGTAGAAGGATATAATGTTTTGGAAATAAGTGGAAACCACTTGACCAAAATGAATTTTTAAAATTTATTAGACTACTAATACTTGTTGGTTGTAGTATGAATGCAGATGAATAATTGGTAACGTCTAGCGGAAGATTTCCATTTCAGTAATATATACCTTCAAAACCAGGAATATATGGTATCAAGTTTTTTGCAATTTGTGACAGCCTTACTTCATATGCCTGGAAGTTCGAAACTGACGGTCCCGTGGATCAGACATGTTCACGCATGACTGCTGATCTCAAGGTTCGAGGTTTGATTCCCGACACGAATCATCTGAAAAATGTTGGCGCACATTTTTTTTACAAAAATACACTCTCATTCGGTTGAGAGGTAAAATGTAGATCCCGTGTGTGCGTATTGTCAAGTATGTTAAGAATCCCTACCTTGCTTAGAACAGCAAGGGTTCGGCAAAATTCAAAAATTCCAGGTAAAAAATTCGCTCCCTAATACTATCCCTAATACTATCTTCGGGTGGAGCACTGTAACATCACATGTACGGAAGTTAGAAATTTGCGTAGGAAAACTGGAGAAGAAAGAGAAAAAATCAAGGCGAAAATGTGGTGAAGAGATTGGTAAAAGAGGTCGAAATTTCTGGATGACCTATAGCCCGCAACAATTTTTACTTCATATTCACTTGCAAATTATTTACTATAAAAAAAACTGAATGTTACAGGAACAATTCGAAAAAATAAGCCGGACCTGCCCAGTTGTTTTACGAATCCTAAGAACCGTGAAAATCTTTCTACGTTATTTGGTTTTCAAAGTGGTAAAATGATAACTTCATACTGCCCCAAAAAGAGGAAAAATGGTGACAATACTTAGTACATTATATAATGACAAGGAAATCGATAGCGGACCCAAAAATAAACCTGAAATAATTCTGGACTATAACAAAACTAAAGCTGATGTCTACATTAATTACCAACTGATTAGGACATACAGCGTAAAAGGGAGAACTAGAAGATGACCAATGACCATTTTTTTACAATATGATCGATATTAATGCGTTATGAATGCATACATAGTGTGGTCATCTATCAATGGAAATTGTGACAAGAAGTTACGTAAGAGAAGATTTTTTATTATAGAATTGGGAAAACCGCTGGCACAATATAATGAAAATTTTGAAGAACCGATATTAAGCACCAGCTCAGCATACGCACCTCCGAAAAAGAAGAGACGATGCGTATATGTGTAGCTAAAAAAATCGAAAAACTAAAACAAACATGCTATAAATGCAGTAACATTCTGTTACATTATATAAAACCTGTTTTGAATAAATTCTTCATGTTTTTCTGCCGGAATTTGCAAATGTGTGGATTTTTTGCTTTACTGCACTTAGTGCGTTAGTTGTTTGATTCCGTGATTGGTTCTTTAATATTAATGACTGTACAAGCGTTAGCAGTATTATCCAATTAGAAGTTAAGTATTATTTAAAATAAATAACAAAGCGCATGCTGTATTGTATGGTTGTTTGAACACTTTTCAATTGACAACAGCTCAACGTCTTTTTCGTTAGTATGTGAAACCGGACGGCATTCGCTTTCGGTTCTTCAACAAGAAAGGATGGGTTGGAATAGAAACATAGTGTGTTATATGCGAATCGCCATTTTAGATTTGCATCTTTAGATGAGAAGGTTCCATGTAAGCTCTGCTCTCTCTCTCTCTCTCTCTCTCTCTCTCTCTCTCTCTATCTGTCTATTAACGGTAGTCAGGTAAAATGATTAGATTTATTGCTAATTTGGTTTCATTTGCCGCGTTAATTTTCTACGGATAGTTTTGAGAAGACTACCGTGCCACAAGATCAGCTCTTCCTAGGTATATATTGCGTCCTGATTTACGTCGCTTCAATTTATTGGTTTGTGGATGACGAGAAATAAAACCAATTAGTAAGTTATCTTCGAAGAGTAAAGAAAAGCTGCATGAGAATTCAATTTTTTGGCATTTTGCAGTTCCGAAAAACTCCCCTAAGAGGCTTGCTTCTTTCTATTGGAAACATATGGTTCCCCTATGCTATCTTGTGAACTTTCTACAGTTGTTTAGCAATGCAGGGTAAGTGATTAGCTCTATACTTGTTGTCGTGCTATTGTGCGTTTTAAAGTGAAAAAGGAAGTCAGTGTCGCATTTACACCTGAATGTTAACCTAGCAAATATTTGTTTATATTAAGATGCGATCAGAATTTCCACGAAAAGTATCGATGTTATATTCGAGTAATATTGGTAATATAAACTGGTTTGAGTTGCTCAGGCTAAGCGAATTATTACCTGTAAATTAAATAGCTAATTGTAACCTTAGATTTAAACTACTAGTAATTGTGTCAATAATTTTGTGAGTCTGAATTATACAGATCTGCATACTAAATGACCTCCCAAGTTATGTTATATAAATAGTTATTTTCTTTATGAATCTACTCCACGAAAATTATAATTGCTGTCGCTTTCTGAAAACCTTTTGTTTTGACTGAATGTTTGTTGTATATCTTGTAAATAACATTATTAATAATATAAAAGAGAATGCATAATATTAAATGAATAATTTAAACTAAAATTCCAGTTTTATTTTTTGACAAACGCATCCAAATGTAGGTAAACATAATCGATATTGCTAAGTAGATGAGATATAAATGGTGGCTTATTGTTAATCATTTCCCCAGTGTATCTTATTAAATTTGGTTAGTAATGCTACTTGGTTTTTATACTAGTAAAGGTCTAAAACGACAATCTCTTTTTGTAGTGATGTTTTAGCAATCTGGAAATAGCTTCAATACTGTGGTTTGACAACATATATTTCATTACAGGAAGTAATATACATATGTAATTTTTTTGCAACAGCAATAAAGAATATTTCATTAGCTTTTTACTGTTATTTTTTTTGCAATAGCAAGGTAGTAAGAGCACGCCTATTATATCCTTTCTTTGCTTAACTATATTGATTTATTCAGGTGTTACGCACTCACTTGATAACTATGTTTGCACAGGGGAGGCGATATTTTTCTCCGAGGGATTTCAAGTTCTCCATTAGAGTACATCTTGTTTTTTATGAACCTGGGACTTGGTGTCCCCTCTTTGGTGTTGATCTAATTGTTGTTTTTATTGTATCGTATGAAGTATAACTTTTCAACGTCGGAAGACTACCTTTTCTTTAACAACTTATTTTAGGAAATGATTTTGTAGTTAGTCACCTACCCACTTCAGGGTGAAATTACAATATTCGTTTCAAAATATTTCTAAAATATACAAAATAAAATTGTTAAACTAAAGAAAAACAGCTTAGATTATACATGGGTCCAATGAACCCGAGCGGTAGGTATTGAAAGTTTTTGTGCAAGTTGACAAAGGGTTAAGAACGACAATTTGTAAAAAAAATGGAAGTTGTATATGTGATATTTGTTTTCCTTAATTTGCAATTTCTTCATGAATTCTCGTATACACACACGTGTGAATTGAATGCATTATTTGAAATTTACATAAACTTACGATAATGAAAGGTTCGCCCACTATTCTAATTTTATTCTCAATTCTATTATCACCAAGGTTATTTTTGCAAAACATGCTTAATTCCCTTAGACCAACGTAAGTATTCTCTGCGATTTACGTTATTAGATTATTGAGCAACGTCAGAAGTTCCGTGGGTATTATTAAGCTTTTCGTCAATGAACATGTTTGTAGTAAATTAGGCGGGCAAGTATTATACAAGTCAAAAAGTAATTTACGAAATGAAAGTTTGATGTAGTGAATAACATTAAAGCCTGATGCATGTCGGTAAATAGAATTCTTATGTAGGTATACAATTCTGTTCTGTATGTAGAGAATACGTAGTTGTTTTAATTACGAAATTGCGATAAAAGTTCGTTATTAAATAATAAAGTGTGACATCAGTCGCGGATTGATGCTGTAATTATTCGCTTGATTTACATACGTAGAATTGTTTAGCAACAACTAGCTACGATACGCGGATGAATTAACAGGAAGTATTTAGATTTCTCGATTAGAAATAATTAATGCTATTTTTCATAGTATGTTTTGAATACATTTTGCCGTATAATTTATTAATGTGAAATACCTATTTCTCTTCGGTCAGATTATTCCACGAACAATTTCAATGATGATAAACAAGGACTAGGACAACAACCCAAAAACAAAACCGTTGACGATATCCATATCGAAGTCCAAGGTTGTTTAATGTTTACTGCTTATTTCGGAATAAACTACCAGTGTTTTGAACTAAGTAAACTAAACCGTAAAAATTATCAAGTTTGAACAATATTTACAGTTAGTGATAATAATTATCCGTAAAATATACACTTTATGCTGCAACCAAGAATTACTTAACACTGACTTTTCGTAGTTTATCAGGGCAAAACCAGGATAAAACCAAAAAGCTAAATTGAGGAAAAGGTGAGCCTAATCAGTTAGGTGTGCGCCAAACACCCTAAGAAATTTTGTAAATGTTAATGAAAACTCACAGATTTGTAGAGCTGACATCTATCTAATTGTCAAAGGTATGGTCGAAATCATGAAAGAATGCAATCACGTCAGAGGTTGCTGAATGAAAAACGCTATACTTTCAAATCCTATGCATTAAGTACACTTATATATCCTTTAAGAGTATGTCGTTTTGTAATTCAGAAACCGATAACGTGAATGCATTCTCTCACGATATCGACTATATAAAATTAATAAGATACATATAAAATTTTACCATTCCTCGATCATTATGATAGTATAAATAGAATAGATATCTTATTAGCACTTCATATCTACACAAATAATAAGTTATCATAGTCAACACATTTAAATTGTCAACAGATTATCACAGATGAGCGCTTTAGACTATTAAGTCATCGTCAGGTTCAAAAGAAAATTAATAATTGAGTTATTATATTGAATGTCATCAAACGTAGTGCAAGAGCAGAAACAGGTTACAATTGTAAGCGAATTCATTCAATTATTGGAAACGCGTTTATAAATGCAATATCGTTTACAATATTCCGATTAAGTGCTAACACTTTCTTAATATCTATATTTTCCAAACTGTCCAACTTCTTACCTTTGTTTAAAATGTGAAAGGATTCAAAATTTGATTTAAAATTACAAGTATGACCATGGTCATTTAAGTATCTAGCAAATGCACTAGTAGTATATCTTGGTAAAGTTTCCGGGAACCTATACCAGTTCCAGCTTTTCGACATAAATTGTCCGGATGCTCGATTAGGTAAGGCTTTTAAATGTAGTTTGGCTAAAGGCTATGATACTACAAGATTAAAGACATCAATATATCCACTTTGTTGGAAATTTTTATATGATGGATAATGTATATAATCAACGGAAGAAGATGACAAATAGGTTTTCGAAATATGTGTACGTATCCAATACGTTTATTGCGCTTCTTTAAGTTTTATCTTCTATTGTATTAGTTAGGTTCAGGCGACTTTTAATTTCCAGTATTGTAATGTTTTAATGAAACGTTACGTGAAAACCACACAAGGATTTGGTTCTCACGAAAGACTAGTCATTGACTTATTATTTGTGGCCTGGGATAATGCAAAGATTGCACTTCTCATGCCTAATACACAGTTGTATCCACCAATGTGCGTCAGAGCACTTTAACCTTTCTTGAAGTGGAGTGACGTTTTGTGGGAGCGAATGTGTCTAAACAAAGGACTTAAATACCGACCTTCTTCGAGTGTAGACGTGCTCCGACACATCAGCGAAGTTAGTCCTTTCGCTCCCGTTCCCAACATACCGGTGCTTCTTCGAAGACAGCTACAGCCAAACAAACACTTGGACATTAGGACTTTACCCACGACATCCCTGAGAAATTGAATATGCCGCATCGGAATCAAGATACAACGAATAAATGATAAGTTATAATCTAAAAGGCATTTGTCGTCCCGGGGAATTTATCTCTGTGTAAATATGACTTTGTTGTAGTAAAAATTAACGTTTTAGAGCGCTTTTTTAAATTATTTCAATAGCTTACATTTGCTATACAAATTTTTATGTTTGTTTGTTTAATGTCTGTCTGAAAAACATAAAAAAGTTGTATGTTCAAACCTAAAGAGTTTCTAAGATTCGATAAAATCGTTCAATTATCGATTTTAAAATATCATCTCTGGCAATATTTTTAGAAACTAACGACTTTCGGGTTGGTAAACTGTGAACACTAAACATTAAATGTGGCTGATGCGTCATCTTTTGTGTGAACCTAACAATAGTTTAATTTATGGGAGTTGAGATATGTGCTTGTTTTAATGTGCTAAATGAAATACATTTTTTAAAAAAGTATTTAATAATTTGTGTTGAGTTGATTTTTTCGCGATATGAACAAGTGTCAAATCACCTGAAAATTTTATTTCACACTAACTGACTAATATCTAATGTACGCGTAATTATTATTGATTATTGTTTATCACGGTTAGAATGTTGTTTGCCTTAGATGTCTATTTATCTTCATTGAAAAAACCTGCGATACAAAAAAACAACAACCCAAATTTATGTAAACCCGAGTTTCTTGTAAATAAAATTTTTTGTTCTTTAAAAATCACGTGAAGAAATTTGTTCACCCTCTTGTTTTAACACCTTGCTCTAATCTTTCTGTTTAAAATATCTTTCAGTTATTGTTCGAAAATTTTCACATCTATCCGTGTCTCTCTTTTTTGGTATAGTTGATGTTACCTTTGTAATCTTTGGATATCTCGCATGTCTCAAGCATATAGCTTACAAGTTGGAAGAGACGTTCTGTTACTACTTGCTCAGCGACTTTTACAGTTTCTGCTGCACCTTATCTGTACCCGGCGCCTTACCATTTTTCAGACCTTTTAATGCCAATTCAAACTCATCTTTAAGTATAGGATATCCCGAGTCATCATTTACAATCTCTGATTCCTGTTCTAATTAGTTTGCACACTTTGTCTGTCTTTCCTATTTCCATCTTAGTTTGTATCTTTTTGCATTTTTCATCAATTCATTTCTCTTTAGTTTTCTGCATTTGCGAATAATTTCCCATTTTATGGTTTTGTATTTCTATTTTCCAGCTTTTTCTGGTTTGTTTTTCTATTTTGGTCTTTTTTCTATTAAATTCGGGATATCCTTTGTTATTCATCGTTTCTTATTTTCTTTTTGTGTATACCCCAGAATATCTCTAGCCGCTATGCCTAAGTTGAATTTAATGTTACTCCGTTCTCTTTCTACTTCCTTAGTATAAGAAATTTTTTCGATATCTTTCAGCAATTCATTTGACTTTTTCAAATCTTTCTTGGATATCTTTATCTTTTAGTTTCTCAAAGTCAAAGTGCTTTTTTCCGTTCCTTTTTTTTCAAATTTTTAAATTTAAGAGTGGCTTTCATAATTACGATGTTGTGGTCAGTGTCTATATCTGCTTCTGGGTAGCTTCTACAATCTTTTACTTGTTTCCTAAACCGTTGTCTAACAAGAATGTAATCTATTTGATATTTTCTTATATCTCCTGGTATCTTTCACGTTATCGTATGTTGAAATAATGTGTTGGTGATGGTTAAATTGTTTTGGTCACAAAATTCTACCAGCCTATTTGTCCTGTCGTTTCTCGTGCCTAAACCAAATAAACTTACTACCGCTCCTTCTCTACCCTCACCTACCACTGCATTTTCATGTCCTTTTACGTATCTTAGTATCTCTTCGATATCTTTGTGGATCGCTTCCACCTCTTCCTCACCGTGTATTATTACTGTATTTACCAGTTTAGATTAAAATCTAACCATGAGTACTCTTTCGTTTTTTTGTAGGTAATTTTCTATACAGTGTCCCATATTTGTTTTCTTAACTATCCCCACACCCGACTTTCCGTCCTCTGATTCTGTGTGGATTACTCTAAAGTCTCCGCTCTAAAAATCCCCCGCCTCTGGCCACCGAATTTCGCTACTATGTCTAATGTTAACATATCCTTTTCAGTTTTCAAGTTTTCTAGCTTACCTACTTGCTTCATACTTCTGACATTCCACGCTTCGACTCGCAAAATGTTCACAAGTATTTTTTTTTATATTTTCCGATCACATCGTCCGAAACAGTCCCCTCCCAGAGATCCGAATGAAGGATTATTTTAACTCCTGAATCTTTTACCTCAGAGAATGCCATCGTCATAAATATCAATGTAAGTACGCTGTGCTTTCGAACAGTAAGTTTGACAGCACACGTGTCAAAAATATTAACTAGAATTGTACAAAGACGGATGGAAAAACGGGCTGAAGAAGTACTAGGAGAAGATAACTTTGGGTTTAGGCGAAACATAGGTGCACGGGAGGCTATTTTAGCTCTGAGGGTGATAATAGAGGAGATAATAGAAAAAGGAGAAAGCGTGTACATAGGGTTTGTAGATCTGGAAAAAGCATTCGATAATGTAAAATGAAAAAAAATGTTCGAAATACTCAAAAGATTGGAATGAGTTTTTGGGATAAACGGATAGTACATAGCTTATACAAAGAGCTAACAGCTCTAATAGAATTAGAGCAGGAACGTAGATAAGCAGATATTAGGAAAGGGGTAAGGCAGAGATGTGCCCTATCTCCGTTAATGTTTAACTTGTACATCGAAGATGCAATGAATACTTCAAATGCAGGAAGTTGGAATTATTATGCAGAGACAAAGATTGATATACTTAGATTTGCAGACGATATAGCGGTATTAGCATCTAGCAAGGAAGAGTTAGAAGTAGCTCTTAATGAAATGGAAACAGTTCTAAAAGAGAGATACGGTTGAAAATAAACAAAAATAAAGCTAAAGTACTAGTATGCAAAAGTGAGGAAAATAAATCAAAAACTAGAATACAAATATCATACGAAAGCTTACTGGAGGTTAAGGATTTCTCCTACCTAGGAAACGCATGATGGGAAAAGCGCAAAAGATATAAAACAAAGATTAGCACGAGGTCGTGCTACATTTAACAAGAAAAAGCAAAGACAACATAAAAACAAGGAATAGATTGCTGAAAGCATATGTGTGGAGCACAGCACTGTACGGCTGTGAAACTTGGACAGTCGGAGAAGCGGACAGGAAAGATATAGAAGCCTTTGAAATGTTGTGCTACAGATGTATGATGAAGATATCATGAACATACAAAGTTAAGAACAAAGAAAAATACAAAAACAAAGTATTCTCGTGTAAAAATGAATATAATATTTACAAATATAAAAAAATTACAGCAGAGCGCTTCGGCGTTAGCCATCTTCGGTGCCATGTCCAATGTTTTAGAAACTTATATTCCTTCATACTAATTCAAGAGAGTTCGTTTAAATTATTAACTAATATCACATAATAAAAGTAATTTAAATGAACTTTATTTATTGAATTAGTTTGATCGAATAAGTTTTTAAAACAATTGGACATGGCACCGAAGATGGCTAACGCCGAAAGCGCTCTGCTGTTATTTTTTATATTTCTAAATATTATATCAATTTTTACACGAGAATACTTTGTTTTTGGATTTTATTGAAAAAATTTCGTGTACACAGCGCGAAAGTTTTCACAAAAGAACAAAGAAGTTCTGGAAATGGTAGGGGAAAAAATAAAAATGTGGAATCAGCAAAAAATAGGAGAGATAGGATGATAGGCCACATACTAAGGCATGAGGGAATAATGCGTAATATATTAGAATTATATAGGAAAAAGGAGAGCTATAGAGGTAGACCTAGGTTAGACTATTGCCACAAATAGTTATAGATGTAGACTGCGGAAATTTCAGGTAAATTTGTAAGCTAGCTCAGAATAGAAACCAATGGAGGTACGCGTTCAACCAGTTTCAAGACAGAAAATGGTGTTGGTTTTACAATATTCTCAACTAATATTAATTGTATGAAAGAATTTACTGAAAAACTATTAATTCGGCAAATGTTCAAGTGTTGGGGGTTCTTGGTAGTCACAGGCTGTTTAACCCCCTTCACATCCACTGAATATCGGTGAAATAGGGTATATATTTACAAAACAACAGAAAGGAAACCGAACTGTATCTAACAAGATAGAGCAGCGGCTATGTTCGAAGACAAAAAACATAGAAACAAGGACAAAAGTGTTGGAAGCATATGTGTGGAGCACAGCACTGAACGCCTATGAAAAAGGGATAGTAGGAGAAGCAGAAGGAAAAGGAAGAAGCCTTTTGAAATGTTATGCTTCAACATGGACAGATAAAGTTAATAACAAAGAGGTTATAGAAATAGTAGGGGAATGTAGATATTTGTCTGAAAAATGGAGAAATAGAAGGGCAGGATATGTTTTAAGGCATTTTTGGGGCTATATTACAAGCAGATATAGGAATAGAGAGGTAAATGTAGACCTAGATCAGAATATTGCACGCAGATAGTGAAAGATGCAGACTGAGAGTTTTAGGAAAATGTGTAGGTTAACTCAGAATAAGACACAATGGAGGTACGCACGCGTCTAACCAGTTCCAGGACTGAAGACTTAATGATGATTTCAGTTTTTATAATTAAAAATAAATCTTTTAAATATGGTAAGTCAGTGACCCCAATTTCACCTATGTAGTCTAGTAAATAAATTGCAAGGACATCTATTTTTTGAATTTCAAAAGAGTATTTACAAAGAAAAGTTTAAAATGCATTAAGTATCATTTCAAGGTTATTGTATATTCACCCGGAATGCGTAAATGTAGACTTTATCGCCCCTGTTGTCTAATAACAATGAAGGTAAACGTACTTACTTAACTAGATCTCTTGCTACACGTCCAGGCTTTCAGGTGTTATTGAAGAGATACATGGTAGATCGAAATCTATCCGGGGAAGAACACGGAAGTTCTCGTTTTCAAGTGCCATGTCCGACTCGTGCGTACGAACCGATTCCCAAGTGGTGAGAATTTAACTATGTAAAATTGAGACTCTTATACTAGCTCAACTGAAGATACTATATTGAAAATGTGGCAAACAAGGAGAAGAAGGTGATGCCCATGTAGCTTCCTTGAGAAACCAACATAATAAGCTGACTGTTTCGAACAATCTAGAATTATAGGGCAATAGTTAGACGCATGTTTACATTCGTAGTACAGCGCTGAAGACTAATGCAGTACAAATAAACTTCGGATAATTCAAAACAAGCACAGATGCCCCATCGGTTCATAGGTGATCTGAAATCCTCAAATTAGTGAAAAGTTTACCTCTCGTACGTCCAGAAATGGTTCCAATCGAATGCTGAGAGTTTTTACGTATTCCTAAACGATAACAAAAACTCTCCTGACTTCTTTAGATGTTTATGTGGATACCTTGTGACATGGAATGGTATAGATACCTGACGATATTCTTCCGGCATCGATTTTCTCCATTAATCAAAAGCAGATCTAAAAGGTAAACTTAGCGCGTAGTACCGTTTACTTCTTAGCAATGATGGTGAACGACTGAATTTTGGTACTTAGTTTAGGGGAGTAACACATATCCTACTAACTGGAATCTCACAAATATCTTTTGTCAGGATTTTTATGTTCAGCAGCAAGGAGCGGATATTTCTGTCGATGCAGTAGGTATACAATCTTCTAGCTTCTTACTAACAAAGGTTTTCAACATCGACAGTACAGTTTTGATCG
The DNA here is from genome assembly GCA_036346225.1 of Platerodrilus igneus. Lineage (NCBI taxonomy): Eukaryota > Metazoa > Arthropoda > Insecta > Coleoptera > Lycidae > Platerodrilus > Platerodrilus igneus. The sequence continues at coordinate 1,466,835 of JARFIW010000565.1, forward strand.
GAGAATATCTGTTATCAATAGAACAAACCACTCAACTACTCATATTTAATAATTACACACATTAAGTCTCACGAGACAACTTTTACAAAAATTTTCATATAGACTTTTGCCTTGTTACACAAGTAGAGTTTGGATTATTATCTAGAACCTTGAATATTTGAATATATCAAACAATTGTAATGTTTGTTGTGGCTGCAAACCGTAGTTCCGTACAATAAAAGTACTTTGATACATTAAGAACGTTGTTGTTTATAAAAAGATTCATTACGAACATGTAATTTTTCTTACACATGCGTGATATTTTGTTACTAATTGTACAAATTGCGTGTATATATATATATATATATATATATATATATATATATATATATATATCTTTCCAACATTGACTTTAAAACGTATCTAGTTCTCTAAACTAAATACTACGAACAATAATTTTATAGGTTCTTACTCTATTATTGCACAAAAATTTTTCTTTCGCAATATAAATTCGAGACACTTTATTTGACTGTTGACTCTCACGAGATAAATAAATTATCCTCGATTGATATTGTGAACTGAAGAAATAAACCTATAAAAATGCACGACACCCAGAAATGCACTTAAAATATTAATATTCTTCAACCTCGTTATCTCAAAACCTTGGATACTTTTCCTTTACCAATGGAAATCTTTTCTAAGCTAATTCTATATTCCAAGAATGTGGCATAATCTTAGAAAAATTTACACGTTCTTCAGTTTCATTTAAATCAGTTTTACTCAGCTCTAGCAATATTTTGTTTAAATAGGCAAGATGTTGCTTAAGATCCCCTCTAAAAATTAAAATATCTACACGCTGGGTAACATTCCTTTGAAATGGTTATAGTCATATTTCATTTTAATAATTTCTGCATTGGTATCCTATTAATACGGTTAGGATTACTTCTTTTACGAAATACAATTTTTAGTTTACATGTATTTTTGATCTAAGGAAGTATTATTTTAGTTTACCATTATTATTTATATTGTCCATTCTTAAAAGTTGTCAAATTCATTATGGTGGTTTTATGTTTAGGAACGGTATCATTGTTACTTTGTATATTAAATTATACATTATTAATCAATTTGATTAATAATGTATACCGTATGGCGCCTATGACATCATCGTCATGGGACGAAATATGTTCATACGTTAAATTATGCCGATTCAGGAATAAACCATCTTCTTTTGTTGAGGTTAATGTTTTATAAAGATAATTTTATATATGCTAGATAGAGAAAAACAACAAAGGTAATTTGATTTTGCAGCCGTAATTCATTTTTCTAAAATCTGGCGAATATAATTTTGAGTTCGTTTTAGGAAAAAAAGATACGTCTACTGGTAGCTTAACGAGGAACATTGAAAGAGATAATATGCAAACTTGAGTAGGTACAGTTAACCTCTGAATAATTAGTTATCGAACTTGATTAATATGATTAGTCAAATAAAGTTCGGCATTATATCTTACAGGATGGTGAATTTTTCTTTTAGGAAGAATTGGGTCTTGAAGTAGTAATAACTTCGTGTTGGAAAGGCATGTTGATTGAGAAATGTTAAAGTTGTAACGAAGTCGCAGAATTTCCAGCAGGATCTGGTTAAACGACTGGCTTGAGTTTGAGATAGTTGATTTTGATTGTTTCCAAGTATCTATATTCAAAATTACTCCAAGTATTTACAATACAAATTTTGAAACAACAACCTACAGTCACATTAATTAATGATCGTCCTATATTAATAACTTATAAACGTGCCCACAGTACGTTCTTGTTATTAGTTCTAAGAAATTAGAAAGTAACTTTGTTCGCGGAAAACGTTTCCAGTTTAGCTAAGTATTTTGATATATCTGGCATTTGCTTAATAATGTTTTTGTGCTAAAATTATTAATTGTGCTATAGAATAAAGAATTTTATGCATTTGTTTTCACAATTAATATAAAGGTAATACTTTCCAGATCTGGTGTACTAAAAGATATTGCAATTACCTATAGGCGTGATTGATATACAGATAATTTAGTATTTGATTTTGGAAAATTTTTTCGTAAGGCTAGCAGTTTTTAATATTTCCGTTAACTTTAGCTTTGTTTTAAATTAGTGTACTTAATTATTTCTTGTGTGAATTTTAGGCCAGAATCACTTTCCTGATCTTGGGTTTTGGTATTCTCTTGTTTCTTATTGGGTTTTCTTTAGGAACCTCCGTTTTTCGAGATAGGTGGCGTCGAGGATATTTCCCGATTGAGACTATTATTTCACACACGCTGGTATTCCAGGACCCTCTTCGAACACTTACACCACCTTTCCCATTGAGTTAGTTGGCAACCATTCTTGTTGGTACTCAAATCGATCATTTTAAGATAAATACAAAGTAATTTATTTTCACTTAAAAATTATTCATACATTTTGATAAAAATGTTTTTCATTTGCTGTAAATAGCATAGCATAGTACTAGCTTTACGCATTTGGATAAAAATAAGTAATTTCGTGTATTTGAAAACGCAATTCTAACCTTAATAGGTATATTAAAAACACGCTGTGATGTTAAAAGCAAATATTTTCTATAAAATGCAACTCCTTTTGCATTAAAAAGCAATTAAAGTTTAGATTAATTACCCTGTGGATTACATAAATTTATTTTAAATAGAAAAACTTTTGGAATAGACAAGATTAAGAAAAAAGTTTCGAGAGGAATTGGCAGAATACGTTAATTCGTATGAAGTCGTTAATAAATAATCATTTATTTCAAGAAGCGGTCCGATCATTGAAAAACCCATAAAAACTGATAGATTAATTATTACCTTTCGCATTCACTGTTGGAGAGAAGCGATGCGACGCGTTAACCTTGGTGTTAAATAAAGGTAAACAACGCGCTTCACGAATAACAGGAACCAGATAACGTGGTAATAAAGCTTGACAATTTTGAGTGCTAATGAGAAAATTACGTAAGATAGGTGTTTATTATTTAGAATGGAATCGCGCGCACTATACTATCTTCTAGAAAATAGATAAATTTGAATATATGAGGAAGCGTTTATTAAAAACGGGATTCACTTCGATTCATTCGATTCTTAAATTCGATCGTGAAATGTTATTTTGATTTAAGTCGCAAGCTGTTGCTTTGCGAAGATAATATTTGAAGTATGAAGTAATCATACTGTAATTTAATAATTACATTATTATAATGAATATAGAAGTGATGTTTTAGAGACAAATTACAAAAACAAATTGAAATTATTAATTAGAAGAGGGAAAATTCTTCAATATAACGCTATTCTATAAATTTTATAAACAATCGAAAGGAAGATTTAACCAAAAAAATGTATTTTGGTAACTGCTGCTTGAAACAAGGATTTTAAATATGGAAAATTTTGTAAGCTGATTTGGACATCAATTTAAAATAAGAAGATATTTAATTACTACGAGCGTTTTTGTGGATTTTGCAAGTATTACTTTTAGATTCATTTTTAACTGATATTGGAGTATTTGTATTTAATTTAAGGTAGAATAATAAGTGTGGATCATATAATAATTTTTTTATAAAGGATTTTTTTACCAGGAAAGTTTGTGTTCAGAGTTCGAAACATTCTGACCTTTTAATAGATTATGTCAAGAATTTTTTCGCACATCAAATCAACTGTCATCTGTCAGTTGTCATGCTACTAACTTGTATAGTTCCCAGTGGAATCTGCAAATAATATTGGTAAGCACATCACAAACGCTAGAAATGGTTCATCGTCCGGAATTACTACTTCTGGAAACCAAAATTATTCCTTTATTTTCAACTTGACAGATAAGAAAAATCAACTGTCATCTGTCAGTCATCATGCTGCTAACTTGTAATGTTCCCTCTAGAATCTGCAAATAGTCTTGGAAAGCATACCACAAAGCCTAGAAAAGCTTCATCGTCCGGAATTACTACTTCTGGAAACCAAAATTATTCCTTTATTTTCAACTTGACAGATAAGAAAAATCAACTGTCATCTGTCAGTCATCATGCTACTAACTTGTAATGTTCCCTCTAGAATCTGCAAATAGTCTTGGAAAGCATACCACAAAGCCTAGAAATGCTTCATCGTCCGGAATTACTACTTCTGGAAACCAAAATTATTCCTTTATTTTCAACTTGACGGATAACAAAAATCAACTGTCATTTGTCAGTCATGTTACTAATTTGTAAAGTTCCCGTTGGAATCTGCAAATAATCTGGGAGAGCAAATCGCAAACCCTAGAAAAACTTTATCATCCAGAATTACTACTTCTGGAACCAAAACAGTTTTCCATTTGACAGATAACAAAAACCAGCAGTCACCTGTCGATCATGTTATTATGTTGTAAAAGTAACGTTTTACCAGTTACCTACTTGTAAAGAAGAACATTCATTGTTTGTTCTGGGATTAAATGTAGACTGCTGACAAATGCGTAACAATTAAAATTACAAGTTTATATATCATTATTTTAAAAAAATGCGTGCTTAAGAATTTATAAAATAACTGTAAAATCAATACGGTTAATTTTTTGATGTTCATCGCACAAATCGTTTTGTACGCACGCGTTTGAAAGTGTTTGTTACTGGACTTGTACGTTATTGAGGACTTATCTTCGGCTCATCCTTAGAACTTCACTCATCCAGAAAAAGACCACCTTTTGAACTAGTTACGTAAATAATTAATACTACGTTAAAATGAACCGTCAATTATAAAATTGCTAGAAAATGTCAAACAATTATTGTTTGTATCTAATGTTTTGCATTTTTATATCATATTGTGTAAAATGAAGGGTAAAGTAGGGATATGACGACATTTCCTTCGTGTTGTTTGTTTATGGTATAATTGTATTCACCCTGTTTCTATTCCGAATAATGTTCATTGTCTGTTAATAGAACGTAGACTATATTGTATTAGTAAACGGCATTCTATGAATTTTTAAATTAATATTTTTACTGTGAGAATTTACACATTTACAGAGCACGCACTTGCGATCGAACTATTTATATACTATTACACTAAACAACAAATTGTAATTTTTTTGTTTCTTAATATGGGATGGGCGCTTATTATAGAGTTTTTCTCGTTGATTACGAATCTGTTAACCCTCCTATCAAAAGTTATTCATATTTCTATAGTGGAACGATTTATTATGTGATGTTTACATTTGTTATAATACAAATTATGCATACCACGTCACTACCGAATCTCAAAATCTTTTTGCATGCAATTTTCGTATGTGGGGTAGCTCTGGAACAACCTTGATTAATTTACAACAATAATCTGTGAGGCTTCACTTCCCTTGGTATCTGTATTCACAGTACATAATGTCTTGGTGAAACCTTTCGCCGTGTTCGTCACTCCCAGACCCTAGATTTGGTAGAAACAGTCCAAATGCGAGTGGAGATCATGAATCTTCAAAGACATGTTGCAACCCAGATCTCAGAATGTGAAAATTAAAAGATTCACAATTTGTTCGTAATTTTTTGAATTTGTATTTCTCAAGAAATTGGAACACTCCTGTTTGAATGATTCCTATGCAGCAGTCTCAATCTCGGTCAGTTTTGAATCGAATACTCTGTCCATAATTATGTGATGAATTTGCGGCCCACTAAAAATTCCTTCTTGTATTTTTGCCTCGCTTAGTCTGAGAAACTTCTCCCTCAGATATTGCTATCGTTCAGTATCTTTATTTAAAGCTTTGACCAAGTGTTCCATCAGTCCCAGTTCTATGTGCAGAGGTGGTAGCAAAACGATTTATGTATCAACGAGAGCAGGAGTTGTAATTTTTTTCTACAGCAACAAGGTTTTCTCACGTTTACCAGTGTTTTAAAAAGTAGTATTTATTGTTTGCTTTGCTGTCCCATTTGCTAAGAATACAGCAGTGCTAGGTGTAACCCAGTTGCATTCTTAACAAAAGTGCTATGATTTTTAAATCCACCCATGTTCTGTATACTTATTTTTTTTAAGTAACGTTTTCATATTGTCGTAGTTCCGTCATATGTACTGCTTGGGTAATAGGAATAGAGGGGTACGAATTTTCATTGTGGATGAGAATTCCCTTTAAGCTTATACTACATGAATCAATAAATAGTCTGCACTCATTAGTTTTACATTTACAACCTAACGCATCCATTAGTTCAGGAGCATCTACACAATACACCAACTGATCACATGATGTAAAAAAATGAAGAAAATCCTGTTCACGTTTCCGATATGTGGTAATCTGCCTACCACCCTATAATAAATTCTAAACCTTGCAACCTGGATCCTAACAATTCGGTTTGAGCTTTGACAATTTAAATCCCGTGCAAAGTCGTTAAGCTCATCTTGTGAAAGTAAATGTTACCTATATCAAATGATTAAAAATCAGAATCGGTATTTTCTTCGATAGGCTCAACAATATTATTTTCAGTTGCATTCATACCATAGTCAGGTGTATATGATTCTGGCCGTTTGGGAACAATAAATGCTGGCTGTGAAGAACTGGTCTGTAAGCTGATTACAGGTTTTGGGTACTGTACAGCATGCCTTGACTTGAGTGAAATTTCAGGTAAATTCGTGAACCAAAAATAGCAATCTGTAACATGATCTTTAGGTTCTCTTCATAACTCAGGCATTGCAAAAGTCATTAACTTGCGGGTACCGTTGAGTCGTTCTATTAATTTCACAGCACACGTTACATAAATGCTATGCGCGCCCAAGGTTTATCCTGATCTCGTAGTTTGCATCCAAAATGAAGCTTAAAAGCTTTTTTGATTAGCTAGTTATTGTCATTTTGTGAAATTTAATCGTTAACTCGCTACGTACGTAACAAGACGTATTCGTTTGATTTACATACTTTCACGACATTCTATAAGGTTTATCAACAACGTATTCTGTGAAATATAAATTGCAGTCACACCCTGCTGTGGGCGGGTGACTACAAAATCTCTTTCCCAAATTAAAGAAAAGAGTCTTTCGACATAGCTAGGAGTCTATTTTTGGGCAGGGCAATAAGAGATGGTTGTGGATTTTCAAAAGCTATACTTCATCAAACACTATAGAAACTAAAATTAAAACAACATTAAAGTGCTAGGCTCATAAAAAACAAGATGTACTCGAAGGGGGAACTTGGAAACCTTCGGAGAAAATATCTTCTTTGCTGTGAAGACACAGTTATCAAAAAGAAGCACGCGGCACCTTTAATAAAACAATATAGTTAAAGCAAAGAAAGAACATCACAGACGTGCTATTACTACCTTGCTATTGAAAAAAGCAAAATATAAAAGCTGCTGAAATATTATTTTGTTGCTATTGCAAAAGAAACAACATACATAAATTACTTCCTATAATAAAATACATCTATTATCAAATCACACTGTTGGAGCTATCTGAGGATTACTACAAGACAAGACTACCAAAAGAGTTTGTAGTTTTAAATACTTACTAATATAAATCTAGTATTACCGACCAAACTTGACAGAAAGCACTGCGGAAATGATTAGGAATAGGTCACCATTAATATCTCACCTAATTAACAATATTGATCTAAGAATTGTATTAAGTTTCCTTATTTTTGAACACACTTGCCCAAAATAAAACAGTAAATTTTACTTAACTTGTTCGTTTAATACATTTATATTCTTTTTTTTATGATTAATAATTTTATTTACAAAATCTACAACAAATATTCAGTCAAAAGAAAAAGTTTTCAGAAAGCGGCAGCAAATTTAATTAAAGTCGAGTAGATTCGTAAAGGTAACTACAACAACTTACGAGGTCCTTTAATATGCAGATCTGTATAGTTCAGGTTCACAAGATTATCGACATAACTACTAGTAGTTTAAATTTTAAGTTAAAAATATTCACTTAATTTTTAGACAATAATTCATAATAATAATTCGCTTAGCCTGGTTAACGCAAACCAGTTTAGTTTACTAATATTACTGGAAATATAACATTGATACTTTTCGTGCAAATTCGGATTGCGCTTTTTTCAAACTTAACAAGTAGGTGCCAAAATAACAGTTATATAGCTAATAGCTTACCTTTAATCGCCAAACAAATGTTAGAAGTTTACTAGATAACCAAAGGAGCCATATGTTTCAAATCGAAAAAAACAAACGTCTTATAGAAACTTTCCGCAACTGAAAAATGCCAAAGATTGAATTCTATGTAGCTTTCCTTTATTCTTTGAAGATGACTAGCTAATGGGATATATTTCTCGTCATCCACAAATCAATAAATCAAAACGACATAAATCAGGACGCCATACATCTAGAAGTAGCTGATTTTGTGGCACGGCAGCCTTCTTAAAACTAACACAACACACCAGTCACAGTATTCCCTTTCGGGGCAACCTAACCTAACACCTCTTTTTGGGGGATATGCAAAATATAGAACTAGACTACTACACTACTTTTACTCCCAGCACCATTCATAATCTTTCTCCACATCCCTAGATCCCTACACATTTTCTTTGGCTTTGCAACATTCATACATTGCTTTTGTCATGTTCTTTTATTTCTCAGACTCCTCACCTGTCGTTCTCTCAGAACCTCCTCTACTACACTCTACCATCTTTTACGCAATCTGCCCCTTGCAGTTTTACCAGTCATCTTACTTGCATATATACGCTTGGTAAGTCTATCCTCATTCATTCTTTCCACATGTCCAAACCATCTAGGCGTGCTTCGCACGTTCAACTCCTTAAAGGTCACTTGCACCCATACTCTGCTCTGACTCATTCGTTTTGCACTTTATCTCTCAAAGTGTTTGCGCGTACACTTCTTAGTAATCTCATTCTCGCAGCATTCATATGACTAACATGCTTCTTCTGCCAGGCCCAAGTTTCGCTTCCATACGAAACAGTTGGCACAAACACACTGTTGTAAATGGCCAGCTTTGCATTTATACTCAATGTGTCATTCCTGTTCACCGTTCATATACTTCCAGACACCTTTCTTCCATCACTTGCCCTCCTTTCTATTTCACCATCCAGCATTCCATTACTCAAAAACTTTCTACCGAGGTACACGAGTCATTCACTTTCTTTATCGTGGCATTGTCCATTCTAAATACAAAGTCATCAATTCCACCATCTCTGTCAAAAATCATTACTTTCATTTTATTTACATTCACTTTCAATTGCATATTTTTACACGCTTCCGGCAGCCTGTCAAGCATTCGTTGCAAATATTGTGACGATTCAGTCAACAATACCGCGTCATCCGCATACAACAGTACACTGACATTTGTTTCACTAATTTCACTTCTTCCATTCCTTCGCATGCCTACCTGCCTACTTCTTAAAACTATCCGTAGAAAATTAACGCTTAATTGAAATTAAATTAGATAATGAATTTAATGCTTGTACCTGACTACCGTTAACGGGGAAAGCAGAGCTTGGTTGGGAGATTCTTATCTAAGGATGCAAACTTAAAAATATCGCGATTCGCAAATCGCACGCTTTGCTACTGCTTAAACCCATGCTACTTGTTCAGGAACCCGAGAGCGAATTTCGTTCTATTCGACGTACTAACGAAAACGATCTTGCGGTCTGTCAATTGAACAGAGTTCAAACCATTCGATAAACCATTCGCTTATATTATAAATTTAATAATACTAGACTCCTAATTGAATAATACTTCAAACGCTAGTAATTAATATTAAGGAATCGATCACTTTATCAAACAATTAACACACTAAGTGTAGTAAACCAGGAATCTACCTATTTATAAGTCTCAGCAAAAAGGTGTGTTACAACTGTACAATAAAGTATTATTTCTTGATTTATATTTTATATCTATGTATAAGACGCGTTTAGGATATCAACTACTGCTGATCCTGTCTGCGGCGCTTATATATCTTAATCCTGCCCTTCAGGCGATTTCTAGAACCTGCGCCAGATATTATGACGCTGTTTACATTCCAATGATGAATCACCGACCGGACTACGTCTTTAACGAATATCTTAATACCTGCGGGTGATACGAAAATTCTGAGTGTAGATTCGGTTTTAGTGACCAAAAATACATAAAAAGCGATCCATCAGACACCAAGAAACAAAAATCGCGTTGATCTGTTTTATTTATTCTATATTCATTAATAATAAAAACAATAAGAAGTTAAAAACAATAGTTTCTACTGCGTTTATCTCATTATCTAATTTCTTTTTGTTTATGATAAATTGACTAAGTAAAACATTGTTGATGCTTCGTACAGTAGAAAAAGCATAGATTTTTCTATAAACAGAATGTGGACGCATGTTTCGCGGCCCTCGCGTATCAAACTGGGTTTCTCAAGCGTGTATGTACGTATTGCGGTATTTCATTTTGTATTTTTATTACTATGACAAAAACAAAAATGTCCCTTATTTAACAGCGGTTGCAAGTTCTACTTATTATAACTTTAAAAATAATCCGCCCTAAAATATGTTAAGCTACTCTGTATAGTGAAATTTAAATATAATTAGGACATTTTTTTGCAACTCTTTAATCTATTTAATTACATTTTGTGGCTTAATTTCGTTCATGATGACATCACTCAAAACGAGATCAAATTTTTTTACGTTTATGAAGCAAGCATAGCTATGTGGCAGAAAACTACTTAATATAAAAATGTAGTTTTTGAGCAAGTTTAACCTGGTTCGTTTCCTTCCAATGAAAAAGACAAATTGTTTCATTAAAACTTATCTCTTTTGTTTATATAATCAATAGCTAATCAGTCTTGTCTGATAGATTGCACAAACAATTCACATTAGAGAGACCTGCAATAATATTCGACCATGCTTCACTTTTCTCTGTCAATATATTATTTGATACGCATCTTCCATTAGAGAATGTCAAAGAGTATTCATCCGTCAGTCTAAAGATGATAAGATGACGACGCAAAGTTTTCTTGAAGCCTTTGAATCGTTACTGTTTTAGTAAAATCAAGGAATGCTTGTAGATAAGAATTGATGATAACATGCTTGCGGGGGTCCAAATTTTTTTGCAGTGTATTTCTATGGTTCTTATCATTGCCAAGTTTAACCAGAAGTTATATTCAGAAGGTAAATTCGGTTTTAGGAGGCACGAATTGACACCGCAATTTATAGAGCATTTCTTAAATCAGTTTTACTTTGTTGACGCTTAAAATGTTTTTATCACACTTAAAATAGAAAATCGAATGATAAGAATAAAAAGTTATGAAGAAATGTAATCGTTAATGCCCACGTCACATTTCGCATCAAGCTTATTTTTGCAAAATTTGGTGTTGCAACTAAAATGTGACCCAAAATTCTAACCAAAACAATTATAAACAATTTAATTTTCTTGCTACCAATTTTTGTTCAGCACCAAACTCATTAAATATCAGTTTATTCACAATTACCTTTAGTAATTGCTCTTATAATGTACATTCAAACTTGCAACATTAAAAGCAAAAAGTTGTAACGCTAGTGCGTTACTTCAATCAAACATTAAATAATAGGAAAGAAATTTAATTTCATGTAGTTAAATGAGCTTTCAGCACGAAAGCAGCCTGGAACATTTAGTAACGTGCTTATTCCAATATGGTATTAAATTAGGACAAAGAATTTAAAAAAGTAAAGTACCAGTACATTTTTTATACAACCAGAAATAAGAATCGGGACATTATACTCTTCGTATTAAATTAGAAAAATACAGATAGATCTGAGTAAATAACCATCATTGGAAAATCTTATTTGTACACATTCACACGGATCCAAAGGAATAACCATAGAATCATAATACAACCATAAAATTAATGCGTTGAGACGGATAGACCTTTACTGACTACACGCACAAAGTGTGAAAACAAAATATTTAAAGACAAGGAGATTGAAATATAACGACTAAGTTCGAAAAAGTTGGGAAGGAAATTACGAACGAAATGATGGTTTAGTAACAGCGGAAGTATACAGACTAGTCTCTCGACGAGATGGCCGACAACTAACTGGTTTGAACTTTTCTGGATCAGTGGAATTTATACTCGTGTCGGTCGAGCATCGGTAAAATGGGATTAGTCCATAAAAGGGTGATGGACGAACTTTACTTTTTCATCAAGCGCTGAAATTTAAATAGATGAAACGAGGTGACCTAATGCGTCAGTAGTTAATAAACAGGTGGATCAATGATGTTCCTGGATGTGCTTAATTAATTTAAAAAACCAAGACATGGAATTTAACTGTGAGTACCGTTTGAGCTTTTCTTTTTGTAGACGCTTGATAAATATGTACAAATATAAGTTGTAATTATTTGAGAGGAAGTTAATATTCCGTTAAACAATTATTCTTTTGGAATATGAAATAGCGATGGAATTTGCTTTGTTTAAATTTAAGCACCATATTATTGGGGAATGAAGTTTGACTATTTTGAAGCAGAAAAAATATGTAAATGTAAGCTTATTTATGAAGTTACTGTTTAACAAATGTGAAAAGGGTTAAGCAACCTATGGCTACCAAGATCTCCCGATACTTAGGCATTTGTTGTATTAATAATTTTCTAATAAATTCTTTTGCACAATCAACATTAGTTGAGGATACTGCAAAACCAACAACCATAGTTGTTTATAATAATCATCAGGTTTAAGTACCTTTTTTTTTGCGCCGTTAGACTTTCCGTCTTGAAACTGTTTGGACGCGTACCTGCATTGATTTCTATTCTGACCTAGCCTACACATTTCCCTGAAACTCCCACAGCCTTCATCTTTGACCATCGGTGTGCAATAGTCTAACCTAGGTCTATCTCTACCTCTCTTTTTTCATATCTCTGCTTCTAATGTATACCGCATTATTCCCTCATGCCTTAGTATGTGATCTATCATCATATCTCTCCTATTTTTTTATCGTCTTCCACACATTTCTCTCTTCCCCTACTATTTACAGAATCTTTGTTCTTAACTTTGTCTGCCCACGATATCTTTACCATACGTCTGTATCACCGTATTTCAAAGGCTTCTATCTTTTTTCTGTCCGCCTCTCCTACTTCCGAGTTTCACTGCCGTACAGTGTTGTGCTTCACATATATGCTGTTCTCAATCTTCTCCTTGTTTCTATGTTTGTTTTCTTTGAACATAGTAGTTGCTTTTTCTTGTTAAATGCTTCACGGCCTTGTGCTAAACTTTGTTTTATATCTTTTGCACTTTTCACCTCTTGCGTTATTTGGCTTCCTAGGTATCAGAAATCCTTAACCTCCTGTGTATGTTCTCGTTTCCTATTTGTGTTCTAGTTCTTGACCTATTTTCCTCTCCTCTACATACTAGTACTTTAGTGTATTTTTGTTAATTTTCATCCCAAATCTCTCTGTTAAAACCGTTTCAATTTCATTAAGAGCTGCTTCTAACGCTTCTTTATTAGATGCTAATACCGCTATATCATCTGTAAATCTAAGCATATCAATCTTCCTATATTTGACAGTATTCGTTGCCTCTTCGTGTACAAGTTAAAAATTAACTGGCATAGGGCACATTTCTGTTTCGACCTTTTCCTAATTTTTACTTCTCTACGTTCCTGCTCTAGTTCTATTACCCCTGTTTGCTCTTTGTATAAGCTATGTACTATCTGTCTATCTCAAAAACTCATTCCAATCTTTCGTATTTCGAACATTTTTTTCCATTTCATATTCTCGAATGCTTTTTGCAGATCTACAAACTCTATATACTCCATTATCACCCTCAGAGCTAAAATAGTCTCCCGTGTTCTTCTGTTTCGCCTAAACCCGAATTGATCTTCTGCTAGTATTTCTTTAGCTCGTTTTTCCATTCGTTTTTGTACAATTCTAGTTAATATTTTTGACACGACTGCTGTCTAGATTATTGTTAAAAAAATTTCACATCTATCCGCGCCTCTTTTTTTTGTTATAGTTACTATGATTTTTTGTGGTATTGAACACAGTTTACTGATGTAATGATGGTGTAATAATAGAGAGTTATGCTGTTATGTAGAGATTATGAATCCTTTTACCAAATGTTCTTAGCAGTATGAAATTAAAGGTTCGATTCCTGCCAGTAGCACCTTTTTTATGGCAGCCTCAAATTGTTTGAAATCCGTCGCCCAAGGCGACTTTCCATCAAAGGTAGATTATTTGTGCTCAAGTAATGCTCGTATAGACAAAAAAATCAAGTAGAGAAACGTTTCATGAACAGTTATTTAATTCCAAGAGCGTAATACGTCAATGGCAACAGTTCGTTTTTCTCGACATCCTTAAATTCTGAGGCGTACTGTTGTATCGCCGGAGTTGGTGCTTGTACTGTTGGGGAGTTAGTCTTTTTTTTCATCTTCAGCAACTTTTCTTCCATTATCTCGCTTCTAGCTCACGCGAGCTTTCAAATAAATCCTCAGAAAATTTTGCTTCCATTTTCTACAGGCTTTTGGAAATTTAGGTTCCAGTTCCAGAATTGTTCAATAGCTTTCGCATTTTGATTTAATTTTTGTGTAATGTTTGGGTTACTTTCTTCTAATTGTGCTGCGGCTTGGTTCAGTTTTTCTGTATTTTTATCTAATTTTGCTGCCAGACTCGTAATCTTATGGTCCTTTTTATCTGCGTGTTCTTATACACCTGACTTGAAGTCCTTCATTAAGGAAATGATTTTGCCATCCATTTTCTGTTGTTGACTACGAGTAATAGTGTGCAAAACCAAATGGTTTAATTGTCTTTCTCACTATTAACACACACTTGACACCAGTGTAGCGAATTCTTTAATTGTCTTTTAGTCATTAATTCCAATAAATACTAGTCCAATATTATTCTTCACAATCAGAAGTATTTACGGAGCCTTGTTTACATTAATATTGGCTTAATCAGTATTTGTAGGCACATTTAGTCTTCTATATGCAACAAATTAAACTCTATTATAGCATTAATATTACTGGTAGTTTATTAATCTAACGTAAGCGAATTTATCTTTGCCTTAATTTATGTACATCAAACGTTTATTAGGACCGAGTTCAAACTAATACTTATTTATCGCAACGGGGCTTCCGCTTATATACAATAATCCTTTATTCAAGAAAAATTGAGAGAAATCTAGAATGTGAGTCATCAAACTATTCGAGAACAGCCCTGTTGTATTACGATATTTATTAATCATTCATCGAATCGCTAGACAGGTATGATTGTACTATGATATCTATGAATCATCCCTTTTATCACTAGATAAATATGATGCCGCTTTAGTAAAAACCGAATAAACATTTTTTCCAGAATGTTCCACACATTTTTTAATTACTGTTACAGCATTTTTCAACCTTGTTTTTGATTTTTTCATCATCATCTAAGTATATTTCTATCATTTCGTTTGCTATATCTTAAGAAGTTTCTTGAGCTAGTTGCCATTTAAGAAAATCGTTAGGTTTTTTCCAAACTGTATTGTACGTCAGTTTATATGTATGGCATTTTTATTAAAAACCCGACACGAAATCTAAGAAATTGATCATGCTGATGTTAGAAACGATATATCTTCAGATATAACTTGGGATAAGAAGTGTGTAGATTTTGTAGTTTATGTTTTAGTTTTCATTCTGATAGAGCTTGTTTTCACCGTATAGTTCCACAGTAAATTTCCTTTCTTGTACAGTAAGGAAGCAAATTGATCGAGAACTTGGTTAAAAAGTATCTTTGTGTTTTGTTGGTGAGACATATAGAAATAAATACCTTATCTGCTAATAAAAATTTTCAACGAACTTCGTTTATGAAATCGATTTGTCGTCCGTCTGTCTGTCCGTCCGAGGCCTTTCTAATGGTCGGACATCAATGTGTGATACATCAATCGATTCAGCTCGGTGTCCTGAGCTTAAGTTTTGATGTCAGTTGAAATCGGGCCACGGGGACGCCGTGCCCCCGCGATATTCCGTCGGGAAAATTAAAATTTCAAATAGGTCCAAAATTAATGTGCGCTACATATTTGGACTCCCCTAACATAGCTGAGTCGAAATATGGTACCCCCCACAAAATCTGACCACGGATACCCGACCCCCCCCCGGGGAATTAATTTTTATTTTATCTGAATACTTATAATTATTACAACATAATAATTTTAATTTCTTTAAATTGTTTTAAAGTAAGTCTACATTTGGAAGTTCGTTGCGGCAATGCCTTGCATTTTCAACTTGTTTATGTTTAAAACGCAACTTTTCGGGTTAAATATTTTTCACTCATATACAAAATCAAATAACATAAGGCGCTACACCAATGACAGTTCTGACAGTTTTTAAGACTTCTAATGACCATAGTTTTAATGTGGCCAGAAAGCTGGATTACCTATAATGTTTCCATGTTGTCGGTGTTTTATTAATTTGCTTTCAGCTTCTTAATATCCAGTGCCATTGAAAATTGTCTGTTAATCTAAAATAAAATCTATATAAATCGATTCTCAAAATCTGTTTTAAATTATACAAAGATCCTGTGTTTACATGCAATATTCAGTTAAACCAGCAGCGTGTGATAATTTAGTAAACGCTTTTTCCCTACCTTAGCCGTAAGTGACACTTACGTCACTGAGACGACCTTCCGTAAGTTGTATTTACTAGGATGGCTGTGAAGCGGTACGTAAATTTTTGCTTACTTCCCTTGGGACGTAAGTGATTGTCATCCAATGAAAGAATCCATGGTTACAAATCCATGGTTACGGATCTAAGTCTGCATTAAATAATTCTCTATTCTTATTTGAATTTTAAACTTAATTTAAGGGCATTTTTAATAATTTTGAATTTAGAGGTATGGAAAAAAAGAATATGCATTCTGCGGGATGTAAGGGATTTACGGTGCCTCGACATTTTGCAGCCCTTGCTTCGCTCGGACTGCAAACCGTCTCATAATCGTAAATCCTACTTCGTCCCTTAGCATGTAATATACTATTATTTTGTTCGAAAAACTATCTTAATATTACGAGCAAAATCTAAATAGGACGATACTAGAATTTTGTTGCTATTTATATTTGAGAGTCACATACAGACGTTTCTTGTTTTTACTTTACTCACAATAGTTAATTACTATCGGTCACCTGCGTTTTCAAAATCCTATAATTTCAATAAACAAGTGACTTGGTTTTGAACACGTACATTTATGCTATAGAGTTTCCTTTAAATATACGAGCAACTGTTGTTATCTTTTGTAATTAAAACTTTACTGATAATTTTTCTGTGTGGGCTTTGTTAATTCTCACAACTTATAAATTCCAGCATGTGAAACATTCCAATTAAATTATTTTAATAAAGCTTGTATATTGTTTTTAAGTCATCGACTTGATAAAAATTAGGGTAGTTGTTTTCGTTACGGCCCACATTCGGCGTATGTAATAGTGCTTGTCACCTGTTATTTTTGACGATATTTGTATAAGGGAAAATTGAGTTTAATATCGAATTATCAAATCGCCCTTTTCAAGTGTTTTTATTATTACCTATGATATTTCTATATCTTGTGGCTATACGGGGATCCTTGCAAAGTATTTTTCTGCATTTTATACTAAATCAATATTAGAATTTCTGAAAAACTGTTGGCCTCGATTACTAAAAATATAATAAAAAAATCCCGATGTTCAGAATACATGCGAAATCGAGGCATCTCTAATATTCAGGAGCTCAAGACCTAACATTACATTCTACAATTATAACTTTCTATTTTACTAGAATCGATGTTAACCAATTGTCTTACTTTATTTTCTTCTGTTAACAATTATTGGGAATCGTGAGAAAACTACCAGCAGCCATAGCGGTGTTTAATTACAGCCTATAAAATAATACCTTTCCTTCCTTTCATAAATGGTATTATTATACAAATTGGAATGGTCTTAAGGAAACGTAATTAACTCTTTTAATTACTAGTGTAGTAGATATTGTAATAAAATTTCTGGATAGATTTTTACTGCACCCTTGACACGTGCAAAGGACGTTTATTACAGCATAAGTAACAATACCGCTATTATCGTAAATTACGTAACATTGCATGCTGCGCGTGAAGGTGGGCTATAACGCATTTTGTTGCATATTGCGCACTTGACTTTCAACGCATAATTGCCATGCAACTTGATTCCACGTGTTTGAATCGGCCAAGGTTTAATTATAATTTACATAAGTAGTTGATGCCAAAAATTAGCACGTATTAGGAAGCCCTTTTAAAATTTGCTCCACGTCTTCATATAGTCTGAAAATAGAGAGTGGGGTTAGAAAATTACATTGCAATTAGAAGGTATATCCAACATATTTATTCACCATATGCATTTTTCAAGGTTTCTGCTTTAATTTTATGAATAATCCGCACTCGAATTGGAATGCATGTAAGGAACGGTGCAATGAATTGCGACAATCCATTATAAGTTTGTTTATTTTATACGTTGCGATAATGCAATTTTATACATGTCTATAATCTTTTATCGAAACAAAATGGTTACTTCCGATTTCATTACTCTAAACTTATACGAAAACGTTTCCGTTGTTATATAGTTAAGCGCCAGTAGTTGTATTTTAATTTTAACGGGTGCATTGCACAAAATATACATCGTACCTAATTTCCATCGAATGTAATTACAACTGCGGCGGTCTTGATTTTGTGGGGCACCACGCGCAATTTGATCTGGACCTCTTGACCTTATAAGAACGAGATGGTACACTAAAATGAACAATGCTGAAAATCATAACGCTTTTTATTTTTGGTTTCAACAAAAACTTAAAACACAAAATAAGATATGGAAATAGAAAATATGCTCAGATACCAGAAAAAATAATTACATTTCCATTCAAAAGAAAGATTACATTTTCAGAGAAAAAAATTACAGTAAAATTCTGCATCAGATTTAGTAATTTAGTATTAAGCTGGCCGCTCAAATACATTTTTCTGACAGACAGTGATCTGTCGATCGATCGTATCTGAATGCAATGATTTCTAATGTACACATACTAAACAGTTCAATAACTGACGACAAAAATTTGTCAGACTGAGATCTGTAAGTATTTTAGATTATAATCGAAAATACATATATGTACAAGCTGTTCGACCTATGTCTGTTTGGCTGTCAAATCTTGAATCTTGTGTTCGTTACGAGTCTCTCTCTCGAAAACAAACTGCTCTAGTGACAGTGACAGAAAAAATCAACAAAGAAAGCATTTTGGGTTAAAGAGTGGTTAAAAAAGAAACTCATTATCACATATCACGTTCATAAACGAGTTAAAAATTTCAAGTAATACAGATTTTCAGAATTATATAATTTTAATCTCGACTAGAATAGCTTATATCTTTATTTCTTCCTAGAGAACAATGCCACCGATACATTTCAATAAATGTTTTGAAAAATTCCGGTTTGTCATTTTTTTAAAGTTGATCACGCACATACGGTTTTCTAGGAGATCATTATCTGACAGCTATGGACTGAACGTTGATTTCAGCACTCACGCACAGTTTCTCGACAAACTACAAACTGCAGATATTTATCGAATATAAATATTATGTATGTGTGGTGCTTTGAGGCGAATATCTGCAGTTCGTTATCGAAAATACTGACGTATGTGAATTTGCCACACACTCAACTTTATGTCAGACTATTATCTGTTTAGTACTCGTAACGTCCGACATTGATAAAAATTTAAACTCTTGGCTGAACAGATTTCAACGCAATGTCTAATCAAAATCACAACTCGCAATTTTAAAAACATTCGTTGTAATCTATCAGTTAGTTGCATCCTTCCCTATGGAGGATTAAAGGTAAATGCTATTCCAATAGGGAATTAAAACAAATAGGCTATGGAAGTTTAATAGAACATTACAAAAGTACTGATCAGTTTGTAACACGAGAAACTGTAAAAAAGCAAAATTAATAATTTGAAAACGGCCTTTCGAAAAAAGGTAAAAAAGGTGTTAAAATCGACGATAAGCTAAATTGAAGAGCACACGTACAATACGTAAGAAATAAGTTAAGTGAGATTTTCAATACAATCATGGCGGCGGCTAAAATAACATGGGGCTTCCTGGGCGAAACCCTCAAGACAGTATACACCGGCAATACTCTAGTCACTACATTTGATTTTCTAATGCTGCACCCGAAGGTACTACATTGGCCAGGAAGCGAGTTTTTTTTACCTGGAGATTTTGAATTTTGCCGAACCCTTGCTCTTTCAAGCAAGGTAGGGATCTTTAACGTACGTGACAACACTCACGCATGGGACCTACATTTTACTTCTCGTCCGAACGAGGGCGTATTTTTGCGAAAAATGCTCACCCGACATTTTTCAAGCGGACTGTGTCAGGATTCAAACCCGGGACCTTAGGTTTAGTAGTCACACGCACACCAACCAAGCCACGGGGCCGTCTTAGTTTTTTTTACAGTGTATATCCCGGGTATTTATTTTAGCATCGAACTTATCCTTTTGTTATTGGGTGGTTATTGCTGGAAGCAAACCCGACACCCAAAAGGTCACTTTTTACTTTTTCTACATTGTAAGGAAGAAGGAATTTTTATTTTGTATAACAATCTTAAACAGTATTGTTATATTTAATTTAAAACTGGCAAGACTGAAAAAATTTTAATCGAATCATTGTAGTCAGAAATGTTCTATTAAAAAATGAATACAAGAAATTTTTGTATTCAAAACTGTGCATTTTTAGAAATTGCAAGTTTTCAATCGATTCCCACTAACAGTCATGCAATGTAATTACAACTAAATTTATTTTTCTATTATTATCGATAACACCGAACAACAAATTATATTTATTTTTTCTTCCTAATGTGCGATGGGTATTTCTTATAGGTTTTCTCTCGTTGACTACGAATCTGTTAAAAGAATTTTCTATCACCTTCCAGTCAAAAGTTATTCACATTTTTAAGTGGAACGTATTAAGTAATTAATGTTTACCTTTGTTATAATACAAATTCTGCATACACGTCACTACCGAATCTCAAGATTTTTTTGCTTGTGATTTTCGTTTGTAGGGCATTTCTAGAGCTTTCGTGATTAGGTTCCAGCAATAATCTGCTAGCTTTGTGGATTTAACTTCTTCCCTCGGTATCGGTTTTTCAATACATAATGTCTTAGTGAAACCTTTCACTAGTTTATCACTCACAGACCCTAGTTTTGCAGGGAAAAAGACCAAATGCGAGTGCAGGAAATTAATCTACTGAGGCATGAAACAACCCATATCGATGCATATAGAGATTAAAGAATTTAGACTTTGTTCGTAATTTTTTCCCTTTGTGTTTCCCAATAAACAATGCCATTGCCGCAGCCTAAATCTTGGTCAGCTTTGAATCGACTAGACTGTCCTTTATGATGTGACGAATTTGCGGCCTAATAAAAATTCCTTTTTTATTTTGCCTCACCTAGTCTGGGAAGTTTCTCTGTCAGATATTGGAATCCTTCACCATCTTTATTAAAACTTTGACAAAGTTTTTCATCAGTCCCATTTTTATGTGCAGAGATGGTAACAAAACTTTTTTGTATCAACGAGAGGGTGGTTTGTAATGTTTTTCTCCAGCAACAAGGTTTTCTCTCATTTTCATCTGTTTCACAAAGTAGTGTTTATCTTTTGCTCTGCTGTGCCAACTGCAGAAGAGAACAACAGTACTTAGTGTTACCCAATTGCTTCCCTAATAAAAGTATTACGACTTTTAAATCACCACATATGTTCCAGTCATGTACTGTACACCTAATTTTTCAAGTAACGTTTTTATATTGTCATAGTTTTTGTTCACATGTGCTGCAGGGCAATAAGGACAGAAGGTACGAATGTCCATTGTGAAGGAGAACTCCTTTCAAGCTTAGAGTAGATGATTCAATAAATAGTCTCCACTCATTACTGTTGTATTTACATCCTAATGTATTCATTAGTCCAGGAGCATCTACACAGTACACTAACTGATGACACGACGTAAGAAAATGAAGAAAACCTTGTTCACGTCTCCCATATGTGGAAGTACGTGTACTACTCTGTAATAGATTCCAACCTTGCAACCTGGATCCTAACAGTTAGGCTTGAGCTTTTGACAAATTTAAATCCCGTACTAAGTCGTTAAGCTCATCTTGTGAAAGTGTATGTGGCGTACCGATACCAAAAAGTTGGAAATCAGTATCCGTGTCTTTTTCGATAGGTTCAATAAGATTATTTGAGCAATAATCATCGTTAAGTGTATATGATTTTGGACGTTTGAGGGCAGGTAAATTCAGACTGTGAGGACTAGTCTGAGAGCTAACTGCAGGTTTGGTACTGCGCAGTATGCTTTGATTTCAGTGAAATTTCAGATAAACTCGTCTAGCAAAATAGCAATCTGTAACATGAACTTCAGGTTCGGTCCATACCATAGGCACTGAAAAAAGTATCGACTAACAGATACCGTTTAGCCATTTCCATAAATTTATAGAAACCGTTGCGTAAATGATATACAGCGCTTGAAGTTTATCCTAATCTCCTAGTTTACATCCAAAATAAAGCTTATAAGCTTTCTAGTTAACATAGTTATTGTATTTCTGTGAGATTTAATCGTAAACTCTCCACATACGAAATAAAACGTTTGAATTTGTATTTCATATTTTTGCGACATTCTATGAAATCCATCAGCAATATACACCGCATAGTAAAATATTATATATTATATCCATTTATAGACGCGTTTAGGATACCAACTGCTGGCCATTCTGTCCGCGGCGCTTATATATCTTAAGCCGGCCTTTCCAGCGATTTCTAGCACCCTTATCAGACATTATGACGCTATTTACATTCCAATATTGAGTCACCCGTCGAATTACGTTCGTCACAATATATTATACAATATAAACCGAACTCTTCACTAATACAGACATTTTGAAGTTCTACAAAAATAATTTTTAAATTATAATAACTCCTAAACAAATTTTTTGCGACAAACCTGTGTATATTATCTAGAGTCTAGTTTCTAGACTATCAACTCTCGTCTCCTGTGAATACCTTAGAAGGGTTCCTGAATAACTTCTCTAATCGTATTTTAAGGTTGTGCTACTGATGTGGTCGAAATACATATATAGCTTAAACTACTTTTAAGTAAGGGTTTTCATTATATTTGATTTGAACCGTGTCACCGAGCTTTTAATTATTATTTAACTTGCTGTAAAAGTCGACTTTGCCGACAACTTTTTTTGTGTTGTGTTTTTTGTTTCAATTCATTTGTATCGTATTCCTAGGTGTGTGCGGCTGAGAATGGCGAGGCTGAGTTTTTGAAAACGCTCTCTTGGCATTTAAAATACTGTTCCACACAGAAGAAACCCTTCTTAAAAAAAATAAAAGAACAGTATTTTGGCTGCCAAGAGCATTTTTAAACGCTAAACCTGTCTATTCTCATCTACATAAGCACAGGAAAGCAGTACAAAGAGAATTAGAACTATAAGCAATACAAAAAAGTTACAACGTTCGCACGAGAGAAATTGCTCCTCAAAAATCTGTCCAACATGTAAAAATACACACAGACAACGCCAAAATAAAACATTTTTCAATAATTTACTTTGTCCATTTTCATCTACATACCCCCAAAAACACAATACTGTAACGAAAACTTTATTTGTACTAACAACAGTTCTCTATTTTTAAACCGATTATACAAGTCTTTTCAACAGCTTGCACCTACGATGTAAAGAATTACATCGTTTACATCGTTTTAGAAAAAACCTCTCACAACAATTTACTTTCAGTTAATCGCGTGCAGTACAATTACTAGCTTCTTAAACTACGATGCTATCTTATTAATTAACTTAATATCGAAGCACTACAATTAACTATCCAAGCATTAATTATTAATTTATATACAAAGCACTATAATTAATTTATATCGAATAGGGCGATTTATGTCAACGGAAATTTATATCACATCTTTCAGTACTTTAAACTAGAATATATTGTAATCACAGCTTCAATCAGAACCGACTTTCAACATTCAGGACGGCAGTTTATATACACATTGAAAACCTCTAGACCATTCTAAAACGTGCCAGAATTTATGCAAATAACATCTCGAATATACTTATTGTAATCTAAATAACTATATATGCAAAACTCTTGTACCTTGCAATCAAAGCCATCTGAAAGATGAGGTGCCACCGGAACCTACCAATCATCCTTTCTGTACGGCACTATAATACAAAAAGTACTAGAACAAAGAACATTATACAAAAAGTTTCAGTGTCTGTACGGAAGAAATCAGTCATATGAAGAATGTTTTCTCCTTTGCAGGCGCTGTAACTTTTTGTGTGCTATTTTGTTTTAATTCTTTTTGTAATGTATTCCTGGGCGTATGTGGTTGGAATTAGACCGGCTAAATTTTTGAAAGTGCCCCATTGGCAAGCCACAATGCCGTTTCTCACAGAAGAAAGCATTCTTAACAATAATAGAAGGACAATATTTAGGCTACCAAAGACATTTTCAGAAATTCCGGCTGTGCATTCTCATTTACACACGCACAGGAACACTGTACAAAAATAATGATAACAATAAACAATAAACAAAGATACGTTACAACGCCCGCTCAGAAAGCATTCTAAATTTGTGAAGGATCTTTTTCTTAAACCTAAAATACCCTTTTACAAATAAATTTACTTTATACAAAGTTGATGTATTTTAGTTTTTCCGCCACTTCGTTCATTTGATGCTTGTTCTAGAACATTTTCTGATTTTGTTTGTCTGCAAACAATTTCCTGTTTTTAACTGCAAGATTGCATCGCGTTGATAGACTTATACGTACGAGGGTCATTTTAAACTAATAACCGTTCTTCTTTATAAGTAAACAGAACTAGAGTTTTTCAAAAATTTTATCTCTATAGCAACCAACACTCTTTTGCTATTTTTCGACGTAATCCTCATTCCTCTCGAGGCATTTTTCAGAGCGGGCGATGAGTTTGACGATTCCCTCGTCACAGAAGTCCATCGCCAGTCCTTTTAGCCAACCGTCACAGAGAACAGAGAGGGAAACATATTAAAAATTCTTATGCAGTTCGTCGACAGTGAAGTGCCTGTTCTTGTTGAATATGTGCATCAACGGTTGCCTTCAGTTCATCCGTGATTATGGTTGGGCGGCCAGAACGTTCCTCATCATAGATGTTTGTTTTCCACCAATAAATAAACGACACCACTTTCTAACATTCCCTTCATTCATTACACCTTCTCCATACACTTTAACAAGTTCCCGATCGATTTCGGCATTTAAAAACCGAATCACAGCGCGAACTTTGCAATCGGCGGGATTAGTAATGGACATAGCTGATTTACTGCACATTAATGTCTACATCCGCTAACAACTTCAGACTAACTGACAGCGGTGACAAATGACCAGAGAAGACATTCGTTGGTGAAACAACCGCGAGAAACGATATGCGCTGATAGGGGGCGCAAAGGGTTCTTACTTTAAAAATGACCCTCGTATATCAAAATATTAAGTGGATGTTAAAAAACTGAATTTCCACCCTAGTTATCCACACCAGCAAAACGTGACTAATTGTATTTATACCTCTGCCGTTGGGTGAAGTTTTCAATGTAGGTTTAGATTTTATTTTCGTGCGAGACTTTTAACCTAGCAGCAGCTATTATGCCTAAGAGCCATGTTTAACTTTTTCCAGCTGATATAGCGAACGTGGATTTTTATTTTAGCACTACCGCTTATCTCTGCCGTTGGATGAACTTTTAAATTAAAATCTACTCGTGAAGTTGTGGAAAGAGTTGGGAGATCCTTTTAGTCTTTGCAAAGCTTTATATATTGTTGCTAATGTATGGATTTATGTGAATATAGTTATAGCCAGGTTCTGTGGCAATATTGAGTCAAATTTAGTCTACATTTGATTTTCCAATGCCCCACCCGAAGGTACTACATTCGCCAAGAAATGGATTTTTCTTACCTGGAAATTTTTTTATTTTGCCGAACCCTTGCTGTTGCAAGCAGGGTAGGGATCTTTACCGTGCGTGACAACACTCACACACGGGACCTACATTTTACCTCTCATCCGACGAGGGCGTATTTTCGTGAAAAATGTTCGCTTAACATTTTTGTGGGGAGATTTTAACGCGGGACATTGGACTTAGTAGTCACACGCAAACCAACTAAGTTACATAGCCGCCGAAGTCAAATTTACCAGTATACCTGATTTATTTTTGAATCATGTCCACGGCTTAGACAGAAAAATGTTACAAACCTCGCATGTTCATTCACCACGGCCCTTGACCATGGGTTTCGACCCATGTATAGGGCTTGCCACTATACCATCTAATGGAATAGGTCAGTTACGCGACGCCATCTCGAATAGACGATGAAACTATAATCGCATATATGTATTTCTTATGTTTCGACTCAATTTTTAAAACCTTTATGTGCAAGGTTTAAAACTTTGTAAATGAATTTTACACTTTGAGTTATAATTTTATTTTTATTTTTTTTTGTTAATTTGATTAAATATCACTTTATATCAAGTGATTTAATGATGCCTTGATGCTCAAATTACATTGATTGTATTTTAAAGATTGCCATGTAGTTAAACTTATACTTAAGGTAGTTTTTCATTTCAGGCTCCATTCGAAGTATACAAAAAACTTGAAGAAGTGCGTCTTTTAGAATCGAGAAAATCAGCGCGGTTGGCTGATCAAGATACAGATTTTGCCAGACTAGCGGATATGGCTGGAGATAGAAAAAGAGCACCTTCCCACTGTATCGATGTACCAGCGCCTTATCATTTCGGGTAAGCTTAAAATTAAAAAAATCTTTTCACATTCTGCAAAAAAACAAAAAAAAAACTTATTTTTAGTGTAAGTGGCTTATACTCGTCTAATAATAATAATAATAATAGGGGTGTATCAATTGTATACAGACAACCCACAATACATATTGTTCGCCGTTTCGTTTCACTATTCCACTAGTTCTGTTTTTTGTTAGTTATTCAACTCAGCAGTAGATGTCACTTACATCAACCATATTTCGGGTGTTTTTCCATAACGTGTTTAAATTTGTTTAACTTCCGAAGTTCCTAGAAACGTTTTGTATAGTTTAGATGTTGTTGGAATTGAGCAAATGATTTTTCTACTGTATAGGTTTTCAGTTAGTGACAGTTTAGCCTCGAACCTGAAATATAAGTGCGCAATTATATAACACTCTTTAAATGAAAAGGAAAATACATTTTTATTGGTTGTTTACCATTTTTGGAAAATATCTCAATACAAGAAGAAAAGTAACAAAACTTTTTGTTTATATAACCCGTTGAGGTTAAGAAAAAAGATTTCAACTGATCCCGTGGTGTTCCCAGATTATGACTGTGTTTTCGGTTCGAAAAGGTAAATAGCTAGAGGATATTTAGTTTAATTCAATCTTAATCTGCCGATTACTCAATAACCAGATTGATCGATTCGGGATCCAACATCTGTTATACTGCAAGTTATAAAATTCGTCACTAATACGATTTTAGCTTGACTTCGCGCGGAGCTCGGTGATGAGACTCTGGCAAAAGTAAGATTCTCGATTAGATAAATAATTCTGGTGCAGGTAAGCAGTTAAAAATGATCTTCAGGTACTGCGCTTTCGGACAAGTCTTGGAAAAGGAAATGTTTAATGGCCGTGTTATTTTATGTAGCTCAGCCAACAAAATAGTTATGAAAGTGCTTCTTTATCATAATGAGTGAAATGGAATACTGTAGGGCGAAAGCAAGATGGGCAATCCTATTCAAGCTGCCAAGTGCCTACTGGTTCACTAAGAATACGTGCAAGATACTTTGAGATGTGGAACTGTACTTCTAGTGTGTATGTTTACCTTTACAGCTCTTTCTTAATGGTAAATGAGCTCATAATGAATGAAGGAAGACAGTGATTAGATAGATTTTTTTAGATAAAATTAATTTATTGTGGGTTATACTTAGGCCAGAGCCCATACTAGCCTTCTATTATAGGTATTTACATATATTTAATAACTTAGAATCAATAATTCAGGGACAACTGGGGTTCTTGAAGTTTTGGTGAGGGGGATTTGTGCCCCTACCTTAGTCGTCGACTGTGCACGTGGAGTGGGACTGATTGTGTGCATGGTGCAAATGTAAGTGTGATGTGGTAGTGAATTACAAGAGTGTATTAAGTGTATTTGTGCCGCTGGTTATGGGTGGTTTTTTTGGTTAAAAGGATTTCATTTAGGAAATGATTGAATTCGTGAGGGTAATTATTGACTAGGAAGTTTATGTTAGGAAGTGGGGATAACGGAAAGTTTGTAGATTGCTCGAGGTTGGTTTGTAGTAGAGAGGCTAGGGGACAGGAGTATATCAGGTGTTGTGGGGTTTCTAGAGATTGATTGTTGCAAGGACAGTGAGGGGAAGGAGTTAAATGGAATTGATGAAGTTTATTACAGAAGTTACCATGGCCGGACAAAAATTGCATTGTAGGGGGAGAAAGAAATGTGTGGAGGGATGTTTGTGATATCAGGGAAGATATCAAATGTATATCTACCGGTGGTGGAGTGGGACCAATGATCTTGCCAGGAATGGAGTAGGGAGTTATGTATTCGGGATTTTATGTCAGTTTTAGGGAGAGTACGGTATTCGTCATAGTGAAGTGTTCTGTCGTGTAGGATGATTGGTAGGTTATGTTTGAGGTTTCGGATTTGGAGTGAGGAGTTTAGTTGGATTTCGATCGGAGGGATTTGAAGCAGGGTATACAAGGACGGTGTGGAGGTGGTTCTGTACGCTCTTGAGGTGTAGAGTAGGAAAGGTCTTATGATCGTGTTGAGCGTACGTCTGGAGGAGGGGTGGCGTAAGCGTGAGCCAAGAATCTACTGCGTATCTGATGATCGGGATTATGATGTGGTTAATGATTAGTCTTCGTGTTGGATTGGCGAGGTGGACTGACTTTGGGAGTGCGTGAAGTAGATTATGGAGTTTGATTTGTGTTTTGGTTCGAAGTTTGGAGAGATGATTGTCCTTGTCAGTAGGAAAGGTGTTTGTAATAGATTTTTGAATCGTGTGGAGCATTGTATTCATTTTTCTTCGTAAACATTTCACAGCCAATTTCCCTACTATGGTTACGTATTGGTTGACTTTAAAGGAACTTTACAAAGCAAAAACATCACTAACGTTTATAGAGTATTCTGCTCCTTCTGACAACGTTTGACAACATATTCCTGCTTTAACACTAGATAAACAGCGTCAAATACATTGGGTAATTGTTGACTTCTGCAACCATCATGTGTTTGATCTTGTTAAAGAAACACCGAGTAAGCTTTATCGTTGATAACGAGGCAGGGCAATATGCGTGCAATCGGTTTATGAATCATTCTGATTTTTTGCGCTAAGCAACGAATACAACAAACCCAAAATAGTAAGAAAAATATATTGTATTTTAGGGGATTTTGTAAGAAATTAGTTTATGCGTATGCATTATATTGGGCAACGTATAACGTATAGTAAAGAATCCAGTTATTATTTACTTCAACATTATGTCAAACGAGGAGCGCTTTAATGATCTGGGTCTAATGTTCAGGGTTATTAAAAATGATGTATGCTATGTTAAGGTACTTTAATAAATATTTTTAGTTATTAAAATGTTATTGACTTTCTCGTGTCGCGTAGTGTACTGAAAGAAAATTGATTTTCCTAGATGTAAAATATTGTTTGTTAGAAACAAAAGCTGTTGTGGATGTAGTAATGTGAAAGATTGTTAAAGAATATTTCGTGTCAGCAACGTTTATTGACATCCAACTTAGTGCATCTACAATCCGCACCGACATATATATATATATATACATATATATATATATATATATATATATATATGTGTGTGTGTGTGTGCGTGTGCGTGTGGGTGCGTGTGCGTATGCGCGTGAGCGTGTGGGCGTGTGTATGTCCGTGTATGTGTGGTGTGTTGAACGTGTGGGCGTGTGTGTGCGTGTGTGTGTATGTGTGGGTTGCTATGAAATTTCTGCTGTTCGGCTGAAACCTCATTACACGCAGTGCCCACAATGAATCCTGAAATAAATTAAAACAAAATTCATCTAGACCACCACTCCCCGCTAGCTCAGCCCAAGTTCAGTAGATGCTGCTCCATCCTGTATGCAATAATATCACAAAATGAAGTCTACTACATGGAAACGCGAGACTGTTAAAAAGCGCCAATTGATTTATTATGTACAACTTTTTCATTATAGTACTAATAAAAAAAACTATACCTCACTCAGTTCATAAATTAACGTGCTCAAAATATTTACAAATTGATTAGCTTTTCATTATTTAATAAGTCACCACGCCTATTTTCATAAAATCTTTCATTAATAAGCCAATGGTACAATTAAATTATTTAACGTAATCCAAGTCTAAAATGTGTTGACTTTCGCAGTAAATTTATTTTCTTATTTATACTACTATTTTATGGATATCAAATTTACACCTACAATGACTAAAAAAATATATTTTCAACAAGGACGCTCGTTGTCTATTAAGAGCTTCAAACATTTACATTGTCCATGACCTCATCTCATTTACTTTAACACATGCACAACAGTAAACAAACAGTAAACAAACAGTTTAAATGGGTACCTGCCTTTTCTTCTGCAACACGTGTTCAGTGTTGTACAACATCCAAACTTTAAATTGCTCTGGTATTAAATTCTATTAGGACAGATATTTGTGGTATTTAATAGGAGTTTATTCCTCCCGTACTCGAAACTTTATTCTATTAAACGCCAGGATTACAACTCCATGCCAGAATCATCCCAGTCCACGCCGAAATTATCTCTGTCCACGACAAAATTACACTCCACACCGGAAGTCCTATTTAAAATTAGCATTTTTTAACACCTAACGATTAAATCAGATTTGTTACTTACGTGAAAATTGTACACGACTATAAATTCACTTAATTTTTATTTACACATTATTAGGTACTTGAACAATTTTCAAATTGTATAGTTGGCCGTGTAAATCGGGAAAACAAAATTTAATTTAGGCCTATTTAATTCAAACCACATTCAACTATCTAGACTATACTAGACTTCAACGAACTACCATCAACTTAAATTCAGGGAAAGATAATCCCATGTATTTCAAAATCACTCTAACGTACCATTAAATTTTGCTCGGAGAAATCGATGTTTGCACATTATTGATAAATACAACCATATTTAATCCTCGCATAAGATCCAAAGTCGTCAAACGTCTGTTTATAGCCGTATAGTTCGAATGCTTATGTGTTTCTCACCAAAGCTTTAATTATATCTAGTCTCTTTGACCTGTACTAAAATATCTTTATGCATGCTTTAATGTTAATATGTACACATGCGTATCTACACCTGTAGTATCTTTTGATAAGAATTTTTATATCGTCTATAGCCATTGTTTGTTATTGCTTTAAATATGTTTCATTCTCACAAATGAATTTCTGGAATTTCAAACGAAGAATATTTTGAACGTCTCTAGTTTTCTAAGTAAAGATAAAATTGAAACGAATGTTTAACACGAACTCGGCTTTCATGTAACTTTTTAATATTTAATTTAAAATACCGTTACTAGGAAATGTTATTTTAAGCTAAAATGAAAAGTGTTTTATACCCTTAAAAATTTTCATTTAAATATACGTTATTTTTAAAAATTTGCATGTACACAATGATACAAAATACGGCATTTGTTTATTTTTATTTCCAGATTGAATTATATAATTGAGATTTTGCTCTTGTATGTTGAAATTAAGGTTTTCTTGATAAAAAATTAAATGAAGTTACTTTGTACTGCAAGCGTAAAAAGTAACTTCATTAAATTTTTTTATCAAGAAAACCTTAATTTCAACATCCAAGAGCAAAATCCCAATTACATCATTTCAAAATGACCTAAAGAACTTAAAAAACAAGTGAATAAACATTAGAGTTAAAGTGAGATCCAAAATTTATTGTTTCTACGCTCATTTTCTTTCCTAGTTTTTACAGTGACTATTTATGGAAAACTTGTTTTTCCCTGAAAGATCTGTGACTACTTCAATGACATGATTAATTCATTTACAGCATATGACAATCTCAATACCGCAAGTTAATGATACAGTATTATGTGGTTACTGAAGAACTTGCAAAATTTACATCAAATCTTCTACTTACTTCATTTATACAAATGAGCTTATCATCGTTGCGTAGGTATTCGGAAGTATACATGGAACATTGTTTAGTTCAAAACGGAAACATTGATAGTGAAATTTGTATATTTTAATAATTCCCTGACCTAATTTGTACATAATAAAATTAATCACTTTCATTTCTTTCTGTGAACTTTTTACCTTTCATTTTTAACTTTTACCATTTATAAATCTTTATTGATTATAATACATAAGCACAATCGAATTACCAGTTTAACATTTGTCCATTTCACAATGCACTGCCAAGTGAAAGGTACACATAATGCGAATCGGTTCATTAGAATTGCATATAGTCTCATTGAATGTTAGTTAAAGTATACATTCCTATTCTTGTAAGTAATTGCTTCAGTGAACTGAAAAGTAAACCACTATTCGTTATAAATTGCACATATCATTGTAAGCTTAATATGTTTAAGATTCTCTGCTTCGCCAGGATTTATTTTGAATCACTATGATTAATGCAAAAAGATTGAACAATGCGGTTTAATTACAATATTGCATATCCTGTAGTATTACAACCTTTGGAATTAGTATAATTACAAAGTGAAAAGTACTGAAAGCTGCGAGACACGAAAAGTGAGATAATGTTAAGGAATTTTTATTGAAGCATTAATTATTAATTTACATCAATCACTACAATAATTTATATCGCATAAGGTAATTTAACAGTATATTACCACTAATATATTTCATATTAGGACTTTATAGCTCTAATAAAAAGATACTATTATAATCAAAGCTTGAACTAGAAATCCACTTCAAAACCCCTTAACGGGAAATCATATCTTATCTAATTGTTCTAGATGATTTCGAGAATGTACCAAAATTATGCAAATAACATCTAGAGGGTTCCTATTGTATTGTTAATAAAGTTCTTAAATTTAAATTCCTGTAGCCTGTCAATCAAGCCCATCTAAAAATGCCACGTCACATTTTTTGTGTAAAGATATGTACACATTAATAAACGTTATTTGTTACTGTAGAAAAAATTTTTAAAATTTTCATGTGGCGGTTTTGGCTTGCCAATATGATAATTCTCGTCCACCTCATTTGACGGTTACGATAATACCACATAGCTATGTTCCGAGCCCCTTTGCAAATTGTATCTATTACCCAATTGGCACGCGAATGGTTGGATTGAATTGGGAAGGGTGATAAATGCCACACGCACTTAAGCCTCTTAGTGGTCCATTATGCTACCCTCCTTGCCTTAAATTGGTCCATTATCACTCATCCATCCGACCTCGTAGATGAATTTAAGGATCCCGAACCATGTGGTGACTCTGATTGTGTCCTTATCAGGCCAAAAATCCCCCAGCATGGATTCTTGAAATCGGGCAAGAGCAGAACATGTGCACAAAATATCTACCGACCTCTCGTCCTCCTGCTGGCAGCCGCGAGAGGTGGAGTCGCCTGACAGGCCCATTCTGTGCCAATGCTTCTTTAGTTTGCAGTGTCCAGTCAGAATACCGACCAACAGACAAATTTAAATCCCGTACTAAGTCGCTAAGCTCATCTTGAGAAAATAAATGAGTACCTATATCAAATGGTTGCCAATCAAGATCCGTATTTTCTTTCATGAGTTTAACAATATTATCTTCAGCAGCATTCACATCATTGTCAAGTGTACATGATTGTGGACCTTTGGGAATAATAAATTCTGGCTATGGAGATGTGGTCTGAGAGCCGATTATAGGTTTTGATACTGTATAGTATGCTTTGACTTCGGTGAAATTTCAAATACATTCGTTAAACAAAAATAGCAATCTGGAACGTAATCTTTAAGGTCTCTTCACATCGTAGGCACTGCAAAATGTATTACCTTACAGGTACCGTTGAGTCATCCTCTTAAACTCACAGCACACGTTGCTCAAATGCTATGCGGCGTCCAAGATTTCTCCTGATCTCAAATTTTGCATCCAAAATTAAGCTCATAAACATAATTGATTACCGCAGTTATCGTCTGTTTGAGAGATTTAATCATAAACTCGCCACATACGTAGCAAAACGTATCCGTTTGAACTAAACACTTTCGCGACATTCTGTAAAATCTATCAGCAGCATATTCTGTACAATAAAATATTATGTCTTTGTTTCTATTTTATATTTGTAGACGCGTTTAGGACATCAACTGCTAGTCATTTTGTCCGCAACGTTTACATATCTTAAGCGGGTCTTCCAGCGATTTTTAGAATCTTTGAGAGACATTGTGATGCTGTTTACATTCCAAGGATGAATCGCCCGCTGGATTTCGTTCATTACAATATGTTATACAATGTAAACCGTCTTTAAAGAAAATCTTAATACCTGAGGGTATTTATAGGCTGACGTCAATAATTTGTTTAATGCGTAAATGCCGATTTTGCAGTACACCTTGTTAATTGTTGAAAATTTTTATATGTGAATACCTTTGACAGACGGTTCTCCTGTATGTGGCATTTTACAATACTGCTCTCTTCAGTTAAATTCATAATATCATCGATTAACTACATTGTAACTTGCTACAGACTTTCCCAAAGTCGATACAATATTTCGGTGAACTTCACTTGATGTCATTTCTTTCTCTCGTGTATATTTTATTACAGCTTTTTCTTCAACAGACTGCATTTCTAGCAAATATCATGAGTGTCAATTACAATTTAAGTACGAATTCAAATACTCATTAGATACACCGCTGATATTTTGTCCTTAAGATTCACACTAGTAGGTGAAATATTTCACCTACTCACACTTAACCTAGCAAAGTTGTAACGCTGGCGCGTTACGTCAGGAAACATTCAGTAGTAGAAAAGAGTATATTGATTTCAATTAGTTAAATTTAAATAAAAGTTTGAGTAGTTTTACATTTAATAGCGTTGCTATTGTAATATAGTATTAAATTAGGATGAAAAATTAAAGTAGTAAAGTATTCAGTACATTAAATACAAACATAATAAATATCGAGACTTTACCCGCAACTTTGCCATTATTACATGTAATTGACATTCTTTAAGAGTATTTTATGCATTTCAACGTAAATTTATATCAAACACAATGCTTTAATTATTTAATATAAATGAAATTCCTCTTATAACCCCGGTTTATGCATCAAACGTAATTAATACCTTTATACAGTGCATTTCACAAATATACAATAAATGTCTGACAAATTGAATCTTTAGCATACGCTATAGTAGTATGACCTTGCTATGACTTATATATATATATATATATATATATATAATGCTATCATAATAGGGTTATTTTGGGGTATATAGGGTCATGAG
Source organism: Platerodrilus igneus (assembly GCA_036346225.1). Lineage (NCBI taxonomy): Eukaryota > Metazoa > Arthropoda > Insecta > Coleoptera > Lycidae > Platerodrilus > Platerodrilus igneus. The sequence continues at coordinate 1,502,161 of JARFIW010000565.1, forward strand.
GGTAGTATACTTCATGTAAACAACACCAAAGTCAAAGAAACTAAACATTTGAATCATAAAAAGTACACCATTCGTTAATTATGCAAGAAGCAAATATCAAATACACTGTATAAAATCTACAACTAACTTTAGTCAATGAAGGGAAGCTCATACTTTAATAATTTAAACACATTTAGTAGAATAAATAACTCTAGACGCAATCCGATTCATTTAGGAACAAGAATACATTCAGAAACTTTAAATAAATACAAATTAGAAGTATCTAAAGTCAAACAAACATGAATCGATTTTTTTAAACTCGACGCAATAATATAATAAATAATCATGCGTGCTCATAACAAACGGGTCTTGCAAAACAAGCATGTTTCAGAACGTAAAAAGTCAATAAAAACGCATCTAATTTATGTCATCTGTGAAAGAATCCCATTATAAGATTTGCATACATGATCTTTTAAAAATAAACTTGACAAATTCTAATAAAATCCAGCGTATGAGGAAAACATACGTTTTGGCGTACATGCAAGATTAAATGTAATGGCTAATGATTTCCTATACAAAATACGAAAACATAATATTGAACGGTACAAAGTATCATAGCCAACGCACTCCATAATGTAAAGCTTTGATGTCTACGTGATTTGCAAATAAATTTAGGATAGGTAACTCCGTGTAAAATCCGAAGGCTTTCATGATAAGTCAAGTGTAACGCCTCTTCCATGCCCAAACAACTAAGATAAGCGTTGTCAGCCAATGATAGCACGTGTAGGGGTTTGCCTTTATATAGTACATCAAGTTGTTAATGGTCAGTCTCCACATAAGCACAAACTGTACTAGTTTGAACAAAAATACTACGCAAAGTTCAAGTGATTAAAATCACGATTTTTAAGTGAAAGTTAATAATTAAAAATTTCAAGTGCAAGTGCGTGTTCAAATATACAAGTTCGCCGTCGACATAAGACGTAAGTCCAAATTTTAATCAAGGTAAACATGATCTTTAACATTTATTAAATTAGGGTTCTAAGGAATTTAAGGAATCTAAGGAATTTAAAGAATCTAAGGAAACTGAGAAATTCACTGAGAAATTCTCTGAGAAATTTACTGAAAGATCTATAAAGCGATTGAATAAACAATTCACGAAACAAATCTAACGTAAAAATCCAATACTACAAAGAACATATAATAAAGGGAAAAACTCTGAATCAGGACGTTAAGCTGAAAGCAACCTAAGGTCACTGGTTAACAGCACGTAGCGACACGTCAAAAGATAGGGGTGTACGCAGAACTACACATTCGAACCAGGAAATCAATAGAAAAAAATACCAGGTTAGAGATCATAGCAAATTAGTAGCATAAAACTTATTTTTTTTTAACATTTAATACTTGCATGTACTTAGATATTTATGTGAAGGGTCATCAAAAATTTTGATTGATACATAGAAATTACGTTAAAATTACGAAGGGCCATTGAACGTTCAACCAGGTTCCCAATATAATACAGAGTTATTTTTGCTGGGTTTATATATTTTCAATAGGGTTATAATTTGGTGATGGACAGATTTATATTTTTACTTTGATTCAAGGGTTCTAAATAGCAAATAATATTACGAAGGTTGTAGAAGTGCAAATTGTACATATTTTGGTTTACTATAAAAAATTTTGGTTATTTAGTTTATTTTCTTTAGGTATGAAGTTTTAGAGAAAAAGGAGAGTAAAAATTTCTCTGTTGTCGTATCGTTGTGCACTCTGTGTGGGGTTGAACTGAGCTAGTCGAGGCATAAATCTAATTGAGTGAAATTTAAAATTTATTTTAGATTATTTAGGAACACAGAGCGGTGGCGAACAGCAGGCAACATCATAAATCGAAGTACGGCGATATCATAGCAATACATATATATATATATATATATATATATATATATATATAAGGAAATAAATAAATGACCTGTTACCTACTTAACACTGGCGGACCTTCTTTTTGCAAAATAACCAACAATTTATATTGATTTTCGTTTTCGATGCTCGAATTACTTTCTCCATGCCAGGAAATATATATTGGTACATGTAAAAATGACGTTACGTTATTAATTTCTAATTGCTCAGAAGGGGCGGAATCTCTGTAACAATTTTAAAGGTACACCGGTTAACTTTCAGTGGTGCGGGCGTGGCTTCTATGGAAAAATGATTAAAATAAAATAGTGTAAACATGTAAAATATGTTGAAATATAGAACTTCTTTACATATATTACTTACCTTCAAAGGCTTTACTATTTGTCTAACTTAAGGGCTCCGAATCATCAATCCTAGCAATTCCTTTAACATTTTCACCACCTGGAAGATGGTTATTTCGGATAGACCTCCTTGCTGTAGGTTTTCTTAAATCTTGTTTCCTCGTATTTTACTTTTCATAATCACACCTTATAAACAACTCCTCGACTTTCTATCGAATTAGAAAAATTCTCCAAATAACAGTATCTCCCAAATATGACCTCATCACTGGTGTAATTGGATATTCTCTCACAATGATCATCTTACCGATCTTATAACTAACTCAAAATAAAATTCCGTCCAAGTTCAAGCTCTATTAAGAGTAATTCTCAATAATATAATTGCACCTACATTAACCCTAAAAGAAACAAATTTAATATAACCTTCGCTGGTCAGGGATTATTAACAGAACTCCGAAAAAAACATTAATCTGTAAGTGATATTACTATTCTATTGTATTAGATTCCTAAATTACCTTATAAAATTTTGTAAATCCTAATTACTTAGAAATGTTCGTAACAACATTACTTTGAAATACCTAGCACAACATCAACTTCTGCTTTCGCCAATCCAAGGTCCATTAGAAATAAGAAATTTATACAAAGAAATTTAGTAGCAATACATCTTACAATTAAAGCTTGCGTTTCTCTTAATACACTCGTCCTTCTTAGAATTTTAAAAGTTTTAAACTTCTTTTCTAATAATCTTAGATTTAAATGTAGATAACTAATTCTGTCGCTCTACGAACCAAGTTCCACTTATACATACAAGTTTGCATGTACATATTTTTCAAATGTAAACCAAAATACAATAAAAAGCTCAAAACAGTACTCACAATGTTGTAACTAAGGACTTCCAGATTACTCCACTGATTGATTTATTATTTCCTTGCCGCGTTAGGATATGCCGTTCCAGTGATGTATTCAACTTATAGTTGATGAGTGAAACTTCACTTATCTTCTTTTTAATTCACCATCGACGCAAATACGCATGTTTGAACATACGGGCCAATTTAAAACAATTTGCGACAGGCCACTTGTCCTAAGGCCTACACGCATCCGGTACCTTTTACCCATATTTCCTTCTTTTTCCTCGTCGGCTACCTCGTCGAAGGGCTAGCGGCCTTCGTACGCGTCCATTATCACTGACGCATAATTTCGTTCTTCTTTGATCACCTCTCTGTCCTAATTTTGTTCAAACTCTGTCCTTTTAATCTCCCATTTTTGGTTAAAATTTCGTATTTCGTTCACACACATTATACGTCTAATGCTTTCGTAGGGAATAGTAAACACAGAAAAACGTACATAAACGATATAATAATTAAACAAGGATCACTGACAAAAATTAAACCGTCTTTGAGAGTTTGGAATGTCGCGTGAGGTTACCATGTTGGTTTTATTTTTTTTTAAAGCTATATACACAAACGTTAACAAAGCCAAAAATATACAACCTTACCTAAGGGATAACAAATAGACGACTTCTAGTAATTTATATAGAAAATATTTCAGAAGCTAGCCAATTTCACGGACATGTATACTTAAGTCCATATTGACTTGAATGTAAATAATTCAAAATTCCCATCATCTGAAGTTGAAGAGGTTGAATGTATGTATCTATGCAAATTTTATATTCATAAGCAAACAGAGTATTATTAAATTAACGTGTCTCTTCTTTACTAACTTGCCTTTTCTTCGGTTTGTGGGAATTTTTATTTTTTCTTTCTTAGTTGGCCGTGTTAGTAAATACACCATGCGTTTTACAATATTACCCCGAAGTCGACAATCTCTTGTGGTCTTTAGTATAAACGAATTACCTTTGGCGGCCATTGTTTATTGTTATCGTTAACAAAACGAGTTGCTTGCTTATTTAATTAGTTTTGTATTTAGTGTTTAACATTTAGGTAGTCATTATTACCATTTGAAAATTACGTAAACCGGTAGTAATCATCAAATAGTGCTACAGCACTACCTTTCTCCGATCCATACAACACAATCCGAATTCTGCCTAGGTTGCTTAAAATTATTTAGGAATTAATTTAAGGTGATTGACATCGATCCTCTACATTGTTCAGTGGTATTGTAATCATGTACTGGCGTTCTAAACCAAAACGAATTAAATCTTGAAGGAGCTAACGGAATTATGTTTTGTATAAGGAAGATTGTATCGTTAAGTGATTTTAATTTACCTATAATACGGTGCTGCAGGCTATACAAGAATAATTTGATTTAAAAGCGCAAAGATTATATCAACAAATAGCAAGTCATTGATTTCTAATAGATACAGATTGGAGGAAGTGATAATATTGTCACTTAATTTTTTTATTAATATGATCTATCAGCACTGACACACCGTAACCTCATATTTTGGTGGTTAATGTATATTATTTATTAACCGAATTGGAAGGATGGCCAACTCACGTGCACAACTGTTATTCGTACCACAGGCAGTATTATGAGTTTCACTGAAAATTGTTAATTTGAACCGCAACAGTGGGTGGTCATTGAGATCGACCACTGTCGGGTCACAGGTAAAACTTTTGTGTTTTTATTAACGTCGATCCCCAATAACCGAAATAATTTCTTCACAACGTAGGTGATAAAAAACCTTAAATAACATTTATTTATAAGACATTTGTAATTGATAGCCCGCGTTAACAAATATATGCTAAAGAAACGCTATTGCAGTTTGGAATATATTTGAAAAATCAGTTTGGCCGCGACTGTGTTAAAGAATTCTTCGTATGATGACAATTTCAGCAAACCGGTTGGCCAAAATTTATAATCTAGAAGATTAAGCTGCAACTTCAGAGAGTCATTTATTTATATTATTATTAAGTATAGGTACATTCTTCGAGTCAAAACAACGGCGTGGTCTTGTTTGAACAATGTTTGACACAAGTTTTGACATTCGTCATTATTAGGTCTTTAGTCCTGGAACTGGTTAAATGCGTACCTTCATTGTTTCCTATTCTAAACTAACCTATACATTTCTCTGAAATTTGCAGTCTGCATCTGTCACTATCTGATCTAGGTCTGCATCTACCTTCTTTTTCCTATCTCTCCTTGTAATATATCCCATACTATCCCCAAAAATGCTTTAGCACGTATTCTGCTATTCTATTTCTCCTATTTTTTCCCACAGATATCCGTGTTCCCCTAATATTTCTATAACCTATTTGTTATTAACTTTGTCTGTCCATGCTATCATCCTCATTCATCTGAAGCACAACATTCCAAAAGTCTGCTATCGTTTTTCTGTCTGCTTTTTCTACTGCCTGTATTTCATAGACATACTGTGCTGTACTCCACACATATGTTTTCAACAATTTTCTTCTTGTTTCTATGTTTGTTGTCTTTCATCATAGGCGCTGTTCTTTCTTGTTAGATGCAGTTAGGTCCCCTTCTATTGTTTTACAATTATATACCCTATTTCTCCGACATTCAGTGGTTGTGAAGGGGGGTAAGTAGCCTGTGACTGCCAAATTACCCCAGCACTTCAACATTTGCCGATTTAATATTTTTTCCAATATATCTTTTCGCACAGTCAACATTAGTTGCAGATATTTCACAACCAACACCTGCAGTTGTTTATAATAATCATCAGATATATCTGCGCTTATTTTTTTGTCATTAGGTTCTCTGTCTCAAAACTGGTTGGACACGTACCGGCACTTATTTATATTCTGAGCTGGCCTACACAGTTCTCTGAAATTCTTACACAGCCTATATACAACTCGGTTCTCCTTCTATTGTTTTATAATTTTATGCCCTATTTCACCGAAATTCAGTGAAGGGGGTTAAGCAGCCTATGGCTGCCAAGATCCTCCAACACTTAGACATTTGCCGAATTAATAGTTTTTCAGTAAATCCTTTCATACAATTAACATTATTCGAGAATATTCCCCAACCAATACTTGTAGTTGCTTATAATAATCATCATGTTTAAGTACAATTTTTTTTTTCGTCATTAGTTTATCCATCTTGGAACTGGTTGGATGCGTACCTCCATTGATTTCTATTCTGAGCTAGCCTACACATTTCCTTGAAATTCCTACAGTCTACATCTTTCACTATCTATGTGCTCAAATTTGTTCAGCTCGTTTTTTCATTCGTCTTTGTACAATTCTAGTTAGTATTTTTGACACGTGTGCTGTCAAACTTATTGTTCGAAAATTTTCACATCTATCCGCGCCTGTCTTTTTGGTATAGTTACTATGATGTTACGTTTGAAATCTTTGAGTATCTCGTCTCTCTCATACATGTAGCTTATAAGTTGGAAGAGATACTCTGTTACTGCTTGTCCAGCGGCTTTTAGAATTTGTACTTGTACCTTATCTATACTCGGCGCCTTACAATTTTTCAGACCCTTTAATGCTAATTCAAACTCATCTCTAAGTATAGGATATCCCAAGTCATCATTTTCAGTGTCTGATTCCTGTTCTAATGCTGTTAGTTACTCTCCTGCGTATAAATTCCATATATATTCTTGCTATATATCCACTTTCTCTACATTTTCTATAATGACGTTTCCTCCCGCGTCCTTTATATTTTTCTATATGGCTTTATATCCCTAAATTGATTCTAATTAGTGTGTATGCTTCATCTGTCTTTCCTACTTCCATCTGAGTTTGTACCTCTCTGCACTTTTCATCAATCCATTGTTCTTTAGCTTTGCTGCATTTGCGAATAATTTCCTATTTTATGGCATTGTATCTCTGTTTTCCTGTTTAGTCTGATTTATTTTTGTATTTTCGTCGTTCTTCTATTAGATTCAGGATATCCTTTGTTATCCATGGTTTCTTTTTTTTGTGTATACCCCAGAATATCTCTGGCTGCCATGTCTAGGCTGGATTTAATGTTATTCCATTTTGTTTCTACTTCCTTAGTATCAGATATTTTCCCGATATCTTTCAGCAATTCATTTGACTTTTTTTCGAATCTTTCTTGAATATCTTTATCTTTTAGTTTCTCAAAGTCAAAGTGCCTTTTTCAGTTTCTTTTTTCAAATTTTTAAATTTAAATGTGGCCTTCATAATTTCGATGTTGTAGTCAGTGTCTATATCTGCTTCTGGGTAGCTTCTACAGTCTTTTACTTGATTCCTAAACCGTTGTCTAACAAGTATGTAATCTATTTGATATCTTCCTATATCTCCTGGCATCTTCCACGTATATTGTCTTCTAGCATAATGTTGAAATAATGTGTTTGTGATGATTAAATTGTTTTTGTCGCAAAATTCTACCAGCCTATTTCCCCTGTCGTTTCTCGTGCCTAAACCAAATAAACCTACTACCGCTCCTTCCCTACCCTCACCTACCACGGCATTAAAATCCCCCGTAATTATTAAATTTTCATGTCCTTTTACGTATCTTAATATGTCTTCGATATCTTTGTAGATGGCTTCTACCTCTTCGTCACTGTAGCTAGAGGTGGGCATGTATACTTGTATTATTACTGTGTTTACCGGTTTAGATTCTAATCTAACCATGAGTACTCTTTCGTTCTTTTGTAAGTAATTTTCTACACAGTGTCCTATCCTTTTTTCGCATAACTATTCCTACACCCAAATTTCATCCCTCTGCTCTTGTATGAAATATCCTGAAGTTTCCACTTCAAAAATTCTCCGCTTCTGGCCATCGAACTTCGCTGATCCCTACTATGTCTAGTGCTAACCTATTCATTTCCATTTTTAAGTTCTCTAGCTTACCTACTTGCTTCATGCTTCTAACATTTCACGCTCCCACTCGCAAAATGTTTCCGACTCTTATTCTGGTCTTTCCGATCGCATCATCTGAAGTAGTCCCCTCCAGGAGAGAATGAGGGACTATTTTAACTTCAGAATCTTTTACCCCAGAGAATATCATCATGCTTATTTTAAATTAAGTACGCTGTGTACTTGGGAGGTAATGTTGTGGTTTTCCATTGCCTTCCACATCACGGTAGTGTGTCTTAGACTGCCATACCCGACCCCTATAGTCTCTCCCAATCTAAGTATCGAAAGAGCCGCTGCTCCCCTTCGGGGATGTCTTAGTCTTGTTCCTCCGTTGCCTTCCACATCGCGGTAGTGTGTCTTAGACTGCCATACCGACCCCTATAGTCTCTGCCAATCTAAGTACCGAAAGAGCAGCTACCCTCTTTCGTGGATCTGTCTTAGTCTTGTTCCTTACTAATGACCCTACTACTTTGGTTGGACCAGTAGTTTGGCTCTTTATCTCATTAGAACACGCAAGCCATTTCACCTGTTCTAGTAATCTAGAACTTCGGCAAAGTGCAGGTCCATTCGAAATGGGTTTCGACATTACGGTTGCAAAAATTAAATAATTTTATACCGGGCCAATTCGCTTTTCACCAATTCCCGCCATCCAATCCAATGTGCTAGATACTGATCATGTTAAACTGTGCAATCTGCAAAAGCTGCTCCTTAAAAGGTTCTATCAGAGCTGCTTCATAATTTTTTGTCCATAAAAAAGCGGGAAAGAAAAGTTCATACTTTAATTATTTGTAACTTCTTAAGTTGCATTCAATAACAAGTAAGTCATCAAACAACGATCTTTGCAGGTTTTATGCGCATTGACACTGGTTTAGTGCGAAAACCAGTTGATTCTGCGTTATAACCAAATTTTGCTTCAATTATATGTGGAGTCCGATTAATAATTAAATGAAATTCAAAATTAAAGAAAACAAATATTATAATTCTGAAATTGGAATGGGAGGCTTGTTGGACACTCGGGTCAGAATATATTCTCGTATACGTTAGGTTAAACCAAGTATGGTAAATTCTTTATTTGATTGATTTGGGATTAGGATAGTTTAAAAAACAAATTTCTTAAAGTTCAGCAAACCTTAAACTTATATTAAAAATTAAAAGCAGTCAAAATTTTGTTGTGGTCCTTCTTATGCTTGGTCGTTATTCACTTAGCCGCCTGATGTTTGCAAATGAACTTGAGGATGTCGGATCAAGGCATATCCCTAATTCTGGAGGTTTAGGGCAAGAATTCCTCCAGCATAGATTTTCCCAGTTTGGTAAGCACAGGTCAAGCACACAGAATATGCACCGTCGTCTTCTTCTTCCATTGATAAACGCGATATGCTGGGTGGTCTAATAAGCCCAATATGTGCAGGTGCGTTTTATTTTGCAGTGCCCAATGACTATGCCTATGAGTAGACGTAGTTTTTTGCCTTGACAAACCCATGCATAATTTTTTCGTTTTCGTCACAGGAAATAAGTATTTTTGCCTTTCGGCAGTTTATTTTTCTTGCATACTTGCAATTGCGACGGTGGGTTTCTTGTTTTATATGATACATATGTTACCCGCAATACGAGCGGACTAGCGAGAAATAAACGAAATCAATAACAGAACATTCGCCCGCATTACGAGGTAACAAAGAAAGGGGAGAAAAAGAGCAAAAAAAACGAATACTGAGCTAAACACAGTCGGAGAAGGGGGGAGGGGGATCAGATGTAAAGAACAAAAAGGCAGTACACACGATCCATTTCAGTCGAACATCTGTACCTGTAAAAATAATTAAACGCAGAACGCACATAAAATATAATTCTAAATAATTTCTAGGAATTTGGATAGTAATACACAATTAAATTGTAAGAACAAACATCTGTATCCTCCACTCTTTCTTTAATAGTCATTATATCTAGTAACAATCGAATCGACGGATGTTTTGGAAACAAAAGAACTATGCAAGTATACGCCCCCTTAAATATTGCGCCTAATTTAGGATAACAAACTAAGTGGATTTAACCACTGTAAATAATAATAATCGGTATTGGCACAGCAGACAATTAATACTAATCATATATACACAGCGGCAGAAATATACATAATCTACATACTTATTTACTATATTGAATTCGTTCTGACTAGAGCTACTGAAATATATAAGTTCACAAAAAATACACATATTTACACTAGTACATTTAAAGATAAAACCACAAATTATTAGATATATCTTATCTACTAACGTGTGACTCTTAACGTTGCTAGAATGTAGGCAAACTACATACCATTCAGGAGTAAAACAAACAGCTGTCGGTCATCATCATATAGTATTACTTCACGCAGGCTGTGAAGGGTATGGATAGCCAGACAAATATGCTGTATCGATAAAGTAAATTTCCGTGGTACAACCAAGCACACCGTAATTCTAATAATCGCAGAATATTGAGTACAAATTCGGGCTGAAAATACTAGCAGTGCTATTAATGAAATCTTACCCTTAGATTATTTACCAGTTACGTAAAAAGAGAAAGCCCGTTTTTTCATCATAAGAATTTGCAACTGCCCGATTTAGCTGAGAAGAACCAACGCGATCAAGTGCTAAGTTCAGTGAAATCATTTAACCAATGTCGTTGTAAAATTGTTTTTCGACAAAATAATAACGGAAATCCCATATATAATAGAAATAAATTTAAGCAGGTGTTTGTCTTGCTATGATAACACAGCTGCGTTATCTAACTGCCATTAAACTAGAAACATTCAGGAAATTTCTTATTAGTAAAAATTACATGTCTAAGTAAGAGACCAGAAACAATATAGACAATCAAACTCGTGAATGTAATAAAGAATGAACAGAGTTGATTGCTTAACTGAGCGGATTTGAATCCATAGAAGTGTAGTAACGCGTAAAATCACATGAGTGAAAACTGAAATTGTTTTTAAAGTAAGGAGGTAATAAATTTTCTAATACGAAATGGAACGTAACAAATAACACGGATGGCAAAGAAGAAACTGCGGGTTCCGATGTCACGAATCCCTTTGATCTAGACCAGATCAACGAGATTAATGTAAGAAGCACGTTTAATAGTGTTTTGGCATTCCTGCACTACTCTTGATAAAATCCTCTGCTTATTTAGGACCTTAAAGCTACCCTACTCTCAGTTGATATACGTATAGTTTTATTTTTGATACTACGTTCCCAATAGCGTTTACACCCTGCATAATCGCAATAACTTCTGCTTGAAAAATAGTTAACGGAAAGCACAGAGTTTGACTCTCGTGAAGGTCTAAATCATCCGAGAAGAGCCTGCCCTTGTGCCTTCATTCGTTTTGGACCCATATGTGAAGGTGGCTATCTGCTGGGATTGTCTAACCAGGATCAATACAGATTCTGAATCGTTTTCCAAATATTATCTTTGGTGCAATTGAGTCAACCAAACACACTAACAACGGCATGCCGTAATGCTTCCCTTAAGATGTTTTATGGTGTCTCCCGCCGTCTCGCGCCGTCTTCCTTGCCATTCTACAGCTTTTTAAACCGCAGTTTTAGTGTCGCTCTTACAGAAAATTTCCTCCATGTGCCGATTCAGCGGGAGGAGGCGCATGATGGCTTCCAAGGTGCAGTAGGTGCGGATTTCATTGTGCCTGTAATGCTAAAACAGGTCATTCTTTGGAAGTGTATAAGTTCTGTTGTTGTCTGGTTCTGGGCCAAGAGACGGGATCAGTGTTTATCACTTTAATCAATACTTTCTAACGGAGCCGAAGCTCTTTAAAGATGACGTCATCCCATACATTTTTTATGTGACCGAAAGTTACTATTTAAAAATCATTACTGATAGAATGATTAGATTTCTAGCGATAAATCGACCACTGAAAATAAGATTCTTCAATGTTGATCATACGTTTGAAAGGGGGGCAGAGGTTGTAGGAGCTCTGAATTATAATTTATTCATTGATCACTTTTTGATAAAAAAAATAAAAAAATTTTGTTTAATCTGCCACAACACACTATTGGGTTGATTTGTTTGTTAGCTTTTGCTTGTTTCCGTTGACTAACAAATTTATAAAAAAAACAGGAATTTTCAAATTTGGTATCAGAAATGTCAAAAGTTTTTGCAGGAACAGATTTTTTAGTGGATTTATAGACATTGTTCCAAATTTAAGGAACGCAGGAGAACAAATTGACATGAAGGTGCAGTTTTCAAAGATTTTCAGCTTCGTTAGTAACCATTTTTAGATTAAACTGATTTAATTTAATCAGTATAAAATAACCTACATAATCTGAGGTTTCAGTTTATCAGATTATTTTCCGGGCATCGTGTATAAACTAATGCAAAATTTTCAACATATAAAGTCCAGTATTTAGATACATAATCAACGGGTCATATTTAATTTTACTGTCTAAGGTATTTTTACTTCGCTCACAACAGGTATTGGGATCATATTCTCTACGAATCAGTAGGCAACTGATTTTTTATTTAATATTCAACTGTGAATATACAGGGTATTTCATTACCAATGGGACAACGGTTAACTGGAGATACTATGCATCAAATAATGTCCATCGAGCCAAACTTTTCTAATCTGAATGTTGATGGTTTAAGAAGTACACGGTTTTGAAGGTTATAATTTCATTTCAATTTTTTGGCATTATTCTGAAAATTTTTGAGTTATCGACTTGAAAATTGGCATCTTTATGTTTTTGGGTACAGAGTAACATAATACGATACTAATTTTGACTTTGGTCCCTGAAGGCGCCACTTACAACCTTTTGTATGATTAATTAGTCACAAGTTTTTACCCTTTACATCTCGCGTACGACTGACTTTGAAATCTGAAAGGGCAACCTTTTTTACATAAACAACCTATTCTTGTCTCTTTTTGATATTCCAATCCGTTTTCGAAGAAAAACCGTTTAATTCAAATTATGTTTTAATCTTTATTAGTGTGATGTCACGCTGAAAATAATAATAATATTTTAGTAGGTTTATTTTACTGTCTGGTAGTTGTCATTATGAACTGTCATAGTTTATATGTAGTGAGTCAAAGAAGATATTTATAGTATATTATTCAACATACGGTAATGTAGGCAATAACTCACGCAGATGAAGTTTGCGGCACGAGCCGAAGGCGAGTGCCGTAGTTCATCAAGTGAGTTATTGCCATTACCGTATGTTGAATACTATACTTTATCTACGACTATAAGCACAGTAACAAGTTTTAATAAACACATGTAATCAAGATTATTTTAAAAAAATTATAGTACAAATTTGTTTGACATTACGTAAATGTCAATGAGCATGGCTACTTTGATATTTTTGGTAGGTAATTAAATAGAAATATAAGCTGGAAGCGTGAGTTATTATAACTCACGCCCATAACTCACGGTGTTTAATTATGAACACTATTACTTGTTCAAAAGTATATGAATAATGGTATTATTACTAAATAGGAGTAGATAAAAGTATAAACCCAGTAAGTATATCCTTCAATCTTCTGCTTAAAATTTCTTCCACTAAAATATTTAAAAATGCCGCGTCATTGTGACTAGAATTATTAAGATGATATGGTGTGTTTTTACGCAAACAAATTTCAAAGGCCGCGCTACGACCCGAAGGTTTACCCAGTTATATCCCCAAAAGGGGACAACCTAATCATAAACTGTTTCGAAACCTGTACAATCGTTTAGGCAAGAGGGTGTATTTCGTCCCAAAAGTGAAAATAATGTTCCAAAAACTATCTCTGTTAAGCAATAAGTGGAGGTTTTGGTTAGAGTGTACGAAAATCCAAGTGTATGTACCCGTCGTTTAAGTGTGGCAATAGCCATAAGTTATTGGGGAATTTTAAACAAAGAAAAGTTTTTTTTATACCAGTGTACTTCAGTTCAGAATTTGTTGCCCCAAAAAACCTCCAACTCGCTTCCGTTTTACTCAGTTTTTACAGGAGCAGCAAAACGTGAATCTTAATTTTCTTATCTTATATACATTTATGTATCGTTTTAAATACAGTTGAAGGCGTCCAAAATTAACATTCTCATGAAACGAAAATTAATGAACATTGTGCGTGCTTTTTAAATTCCGAAAAGATGTTCAACTTCTTATAAAGAATGTGAGTTACATATCCCCCAAATTGATATATATTGAATATTTAAATGAAACTATTAAGTCTTAAGAAATAAATTGTTACATTGTGTAATTGACACATTAGGAAAGGTTAATGGAAGTTCATTAATCAGACGTAAGAAAGGAAGCAACTACTTTGTATTCCAGACGTAGCATGATACTGCAGGTGCAGGTTACAAAAGACTATATGAAACCAATTGTTAGAATTAAGATTATTAAAAGGTAATACATTGTATTGTATCAAGAAATAGCAGGCATGAGATCTGCATTTCCTACAAGTGATGTAAGAGCAGGGATTGCATAAATACTCTTAGGAGCCCATGATGGCCAGTCAGTCTCGAGCTTCACAACTTTAACATTGTTGGTTGTTCAAGCTACTCACCGTAATTATTAATTAGTAACATTTAACTTTGATTATTTTGAAACTAAGACGTTAATGAATATAACGTACAATTTGTCAAACCATTGTAATCACTGTTTAAATAAATTTGATAGAAGTGTTTTTTGGAAGAAATCCTTTTTAAAAAGAGCTCCAAGAGACCCAAAACCTATCTCGTGTAATTTAAGAATTACACTAAGAAAGTGGCGAAATGAATGAATTAGTTATGAAATCAATCTATTTGTTAGTGATTGGCAAGAAGTTTGCCTTTAATTTTAGTAAGACGGTTTATTTGCAACACTAAGTTTGGAAGATAATAAATTGATATTGAAGCAACTGTCGCTGGCAGTAGCGTTGTTGCATTCACGGGGAATTTCAAGTATACGTTTGATAATTAAATGAAAGCCGGGATATGTTGGTTGTGAACGTTATCCATCACTAAGGATTTGGGTTTGACTTTTCATCGGTACTATTTGGTAAAGTAATTACAACGCTTTTCGCTTATTTCGATTAATAAAATAAGCGAGTCTTTTATGACTACTAATATTTAGTCTGTTATCTGAATTGTTTTAAATATGTTTGTGCTAATTTAATATCTCATCATGTTGAATAGTAAATAAAATTTTAGTACAAAAATTTAATTTTCAATGTTTTGAAATTTCATACAGAATTGATTATTAGTTATTTAATGAATTCTATTGTTAACCGGTGACAAATATTATACAATGTTGAAGCAGCTGTTATCGTGAAAAAATTGTTTTTAGATAACTAAATTGTTCCGCAAATATAAAATTGAGTTAAAAATAAGTTGGAAATGAAGACTCTTGTTACCAGGTTTATACCAAATTAAAGGTCAATACAAATAATTTATTAATGTTCTAATGACGACTTTAAGAATTTAAAAATTTTAATAACCATTAGTAAAGTATTTAGATTTGAAAGATAATAGGGCCCATACAAACGACATGTGTTTCATATATGTTAATAATTAAATTAAATGTATGAACTCTACCCTTATTTCAAATCTAGACTGACCCTATTTGGATTATTCTTGTATATATTTTATTGAGAACTGTAATTGAAAATCAAAACTTTATTTTATTTGAGAAATAGAAATACTTAATTGGGTAATACTCTTATTATTTTTTGCTCGCCTTACATATTAAAAGTTAGTAGGTTTTAATTCTTCTAATACAATTAATTATTACTTATCTTGGATCATAATTAGAGATCCCATCATATTTACTAATTGTAGTTTTCCTTTTCAGGTGCAGTCCCTGTTAGTGGAACCGCTATTGAGTGTCCTTAGGGTGTTTGTTTTGTTTTTCTAAGCATAAGGGTGTTTCTACCTCTCTCGTTGTGCATTGTTCCATCTAATATGTAGGAATATTAGAGGTAGTGGCGCCCTCCTTTTCCTCGTACACTTGTTGTCTAATAATGTAAACAATAAACCTACGACCACTCACGTGCCTACTGCAGGGGTCGTGCCCGATCTATGCCGTGATTACGCTTTGACCTTCTATAAACTTGTTTACTTCTGTTACTTAGGCTCTCTTTCATAGTGGGTAATGCGCTTTTGACCTACAAGTGTAGCGAATAGATAAAGGGGTTTCATGTCCATATTTCATTTCTCCCAGGTAAAAATTATTTTTATTACAATATCAAAGTGTGTATTTGAGAAATAAAATCTGTAATGTCGACGAAGTGCAACAAGTGTCTCGATACTGAAAGTTGCAAATTAGCCTCTAGAGATTAAAGTGATAATCGAAGAACATGTAATAAAAAATAAGCTTCCAAGATTTCATTTCTGATTTGTTCGCTCTTATTTTGTTTATTCGCGAAGTTCAAAGAATAAGTAACGCTTTGGGCAAAATAGCTTTAAGGTCAGTTCTACCTGTCCGCAATGCTGTATATTGCCAGCCATAAAGATATAGTCAACAAATAGTTAACTGTTTACAGTATGCCTTCCAGATGAAAGTGGATCTTAGTTACGATCGCGAACACAAAACTTTATTTCAAAACTGGTTTATACATTTTAATAGCTCTGATAGTACTAATATAAAATCGCCTATAAAAACAGTTGTTGAAATTAATTACAGTTACATGTTTCTACAAAAGAAAAACAAAGAAGCCCGGGAAGTGTGCCATTACTTTCAAACATGGCAATCTGCTGAAACCTGTCAAGTGCTTCTGCGGGTAGTCAAATATAAAAGCAATTATGAGTGAATGTGAGTAGCCTTTTGCTGAATTGGTATGAGCTATTATTTAGGATGATCAAGAATGAAATGTAATTGACCCTGAATTGCAGTTAATATGATCAAATATAAACTGGTTTTGTAATCTCTTACAAATTTCTTCATTAAACAGTAGTGCTTGTAAATACTCCCTGTATGTTTGTTGTGGTTTGTTTTGTATTTTTTGATTTTCTTTGGGAATTAAACCATTCATAGTTTTTAAAATCGTCTTTATTTACGATTCGATCCATGACCTAGGCTCGTTGTCAAAATAATAAAATTTCAAGTTTGACATTTATGACATAAATTGAAAGTGACTTTGATTTATTAATGTTTGATATATTTCGTTTGAATACATTAAATGAAAACTTTAAAGTTTAGAAGAATGAGTGCCTTCAATTTGCGTTGCGCCCTGGGAACGACTTTGAGATAGTCAATTCGCTTAACGTGAAATCAGCTGATTAATTTTTATATAGTTAAATTTCATTTAAATTCAATAACTTGTGGCTTGGAAAACATTTTTTAACAGACGTTTTTTATATTTATTTTGAGGAGGAAAATCCATTATGATTTAGGCTACTTCTTTAGTAGATTTTAACATGGTTCTGAGGCGACCCGATGGCGGGTTTTTACTTGTCAGATACCAATGCTGTTCAACGAAGATTGGATTGGTTCTGAGGTAACCCTAAAGCGGGTTTAGACTTTTCACATATCAATGCTGTTTTACGGGGGCTGTTAATATGCTTATTGTTATGTAATTAGTTATTGTCTGTATAAATAGAAATCATGTGTGTAGGCTGTATTTCATATTAATATCGCAAACAAAACCCAGGAATAACTTGCAATGCTACCTAGATATTGGAGGCATTTGATTTTCATTTGTTATTACTTTTAATAATGGAATCCATTGTTTACTGAAAGTTACGGATTCGTTTGCTACGCAGTTATTTTTATGTAGGATTATATAAGCAGCTTCTTTGTCAATAATTTTTGCGTCTTCCCATTTTATTTTATGACTGAAGTCCCATGCATGTTGGTAGATCATGGATTTTTCCAATTTTATATTTTTTATATATGATGTATGTTCCTCTAATCGAACTTTAAATGGTCTGGAACTTTCCCCTATATAAAACTTGTTACATTTGCAGGGTATTTTGCAGTTTTTTGAACTTTGTATTGCGTTTTTGGATTTTGTTTTTGTTAATTGTGTCCTTAGTGTATTGTTGGTTCTAAATACTGTTTTGATTTTGAATTTGTTTCCTATTCTTTGGATTTTTTCGGAGAATCCTTTTATGTATGGTATTGAGAACATTTTTTGATGCGTATCGTTCTTTCTGTTTTCTTCTTTTTTTATTTTTTGAGATTGTATTCATTTCCTTCTCGCTCGGAGGACGCAACACAAATTGAATGCACTCATTCTTCTAAACTTTAAAATTTTTATCTAATGTATTCAAACTAAATATATCAAACATTAATAAATCAAAGTCACCCTCAATTTATGTCATAAATGTCAAACTTAAAATTTTTATTATTTTGACAACGATCCTAGGTCATGGATCGAAACGTAAACAAAGACGATTTTAACAACTATAACTTGTTTAATTCCCAGAGAAGATCAAGAAAAAAAAAGTAGTGCTTGCGACTTATTTGACAAATGGATTTACCTAAGTTGTTATCTCATGAAGGCCTGTATGAAAGGGAATATAATCTTGTTTAGTTTTAAAGTCTGTTACATTTAAAGTAAATTGTACTCTTTTAATGGAGATATTTTAACGCTAATTTGGCCATTATACATTTTTCGGCATTTACACCATATTTGAAATACAGTCAAGCGAAAATAAAATGAATAACTGTTTATTTATAGTTTTTAACCTAGCGTCTTCGCGGCAACCTTTTGGAGGGGGTTTGAGAGTATCCAAATCTATTGCGCCATCTCCTGCAGAAAAGACCCTGGACCAATATAGATGGATATAAACAAGGGATAGTGACAGAAATCCACTTCTACCTTCCTCACACTTTAAGGTATCGGCGAAAATGTGTCTAGTTTGCTGCCGGGAACGGAACTACATCCCCACTTCCGTTAAAGAGCCAATCTCATTGGCTGAAGATAATCGGGCGACCGTTGACAGCCATCCGCAAAATTCCCAACAGAAAATCACATAAATGGTCTGAAAAGGCGTTCAGTATAAACTTAAAGTTATATTGAAATTACATTAACGCTAAATACTAAAAGGAATTTGATACATGTTAAAATGATACGTAAAAAGTCTAAACCTGAAATCCAGTTTTATAGCTTTCGATATTACTTACACTTTTTCCGATTTGTTAGTGTTTTTAATTTTCAATTTTTTACAGCGAAGTTGGTTTTTATCGTTTTTATCAAGAATTTGCATATGAAATTCTGATTTTTTTTTGGATAAAAATAACACTAGAGATTTTGATTCAAAAGCAATTACTCATTAAAATTGTTACCCATAAGACGAGCGGACCAGTAAGCAACGCATGAAATTAGTGACGGAATGCTCGCCTAAATTACGTGTAACAAAGAAAGGGGAAAGAAAGAGAAAAAAGCGAATACCGTGATTAACACAGTCGGTGATCGTAGGGGGAGGAGGCAAAAACGAAACGACAGTGCACACGAAGGAATTCGCCTTTTTCTTAGAACAGCTGTACCTGAAATAATAATTAAACGCAAAACATATGTAAATTATAATCCTAATAAATAACTTTTATCTTAACTACTTACTCTATATTGACGCAAACCTAATTACTTACTATCTTGACACAGGCCGAGCACGCACTGAATAGAAGCTACTGAAACATAAAAGCATAAAAATACACATATACAATGATATATTTAAATACAAATCATCAAATTATTGGTCAAATCTTACACCATTAAAAGTATTCCACTTAACGTTTTGAGAATGTAGGCAATCTCTATATCGTCAAGTAGTTAAGTAAACAGCCGTTGGTCACCATGGTATAATACACCTCCATGCAGGCTGTGATGGGTTTCGTAACTCCTAAAACATGCCTTTGAAATCGGTTTACAACTGTATTTTGATTCTATGAGGGCATGGATTTATACTTAATGAATAGTATAGTAGTGAAGAACAGGTCACAATTTTCTTTTAAACTACGAATTCCATATATGACAACGCGAAATACAATCAATATAGAAACTTTTAACAACGTTTTAGGAAGTAAGCTTTATTGCAAAAAACCCTGAAATTGTTCTTACAACAGAACAGAACCAACAACGATTTTCAATCGTGTTTTTAAACTACCAACATTCGGGAAATTCTTATCAACCACATGCCTAGACACGAAACCGGAAAATGTAATATAAACATGTGGACCTATGAATTAGATAAAAGACGAGCAACATTGGTTGCCTAACTAACTTAATTTGAAATAATAACTATGTAGCAAGCCAGTATATTCAGAAATTAATATGGTTTTAAATTAAGAAGGCCGTAAATTTACAAATATTAAGTTGAACGTAACAAGATTATCACCATTTGCATTTTTTGTATGTTGCCAATGATCAGTTAATGCGTTAATTTTTTTATAGAAAAAAATTTTTATTTTTATAATCCAATAGTTCTTCAAATGCCTCAATTACAGAATCTAGACTGATAAACCAACGATTCTGCAAATGGTTTTTGAAACTTCGGAAAAAATGGTAATGGGTAGGCGACAAGTTCGGAGAATATTGTGGATGTTCTACCACTTCGTATCCTAATTTATACAAATTCCTTACGGTCGATTGTGATACGCGCAGTCTAGCGTTGTTGTGCAAGAGTATTGATTCACTTCTATTAACTATTAGTTTTTCATGTAATTGATTCTGTTATTGTTTCACCGAGTTGGAAGAAAGGATAGTGAACTGCGTCTTGGCAAGTCCACCATGCCGTCATTATAACCTTTTTCTCTGTTGATGTCCAGAACGTTTTCGGTTGTCGTAGAACATCCAAATTTCATCGGAGAAATGGTACAGATTTGTTCCCATTAAACAAAGAAGATAATACTTGGTAATCATTAGATTAAAATAACAACTTAAAATACTTATATCATGGCAAAGTTCTCTTATGAATTCGACGAATTTTGTTCAACTTCTTTCCGTAACTCCTTATTGCTTAAGGTTGAACTTGTCCACCCACATGGTTCATCGTCCAAGGCAATTTTTCCGTTATGAAAATTTGCGAATAAACGCGTTGCAAGCGTTTTATCCAAATTCCTGGTTAATTTCATTAGCCGCTGTTGTGGCATTTACACCTTTTCTTAGGTTGAAAAAAAGTATCCGTATATCATGTATTGATAACATTTTTGGTATTTTTTATGGAGATTATTAGATCAAATAACAAGAAAGTGGTCGTTCAATGTTTGTCAACATCAAAAATAACAGCGTATATAAAATAAGGACAAGATTATCAAAACCATTGATGCTTTTGAAGTTTAATAAAACGGACATTCCATATCCAAAGACCCAATACAACAATCAGTAGAGTACAGTAGTTCAAAAATATTGTTATTGCTTATACAGAGATGCGCAATTAAGTTCCCTGGTTTTACACATGGATGGCGCTAACGACACATATTGTTGACATACATGTCTGAAATTATGTTTTTTTAAATAGATTGTATATCTGTTAACAATAACCAGTCGTAATACCAACACATTGTAACGCAAAAATATTTTTAATAACAACAAAGATGTCGAGTTTTGTGCCGAATAAACAGCATTTACGAGAAGTTGTGCTTTTCTGATTTAACTTGGAACAAAATGCTGAAGCCTGTCGCTTGCTTAAGGCCTATGACAAGCATGCACCGTCGAAAACTACTTGTGAAGAGTGGTTTAAACACTTCAGAAGTAGCGACTTCGACACTAAGAACAAGGAACGCTCCGGAAGACCAAAAACAATTGAGGACGCCAATCTGCAAGCGTTATCGAATGAAGATGATACGCAAACACAAGATCAGTTTGCGGAGGTATTACACATTATTCGCCAAGGTATTTTCAAATGTTTACGTGCCATGGGAAAAATTCAAAAGGAAGGGAAATGGGTGCTGCCGCATGAGTTGATTGAGAGACGGTTGGAAAATCGTAGAGCCACTTCCAAAATTTTGCATTTGCGGCATGAAAGAAAAAGTTTCCTGCTTTCAATAGTTATGGGCGATAAGTGCAGATGCTTCGAGAATTTCAAACGCAAAAAATCGTAGCTTTCGCTTGGCTAACCATAAACATAGACGGAACGACCAAATTACTTCGGAAAGAAATTAATGCTCTCCGTTTGATGGGAGTAGAAGGGAATTGTGTACTATGAGCTGCTGTAACCGGGTGAAACTGACAATGGGGATCACTACTGACAACAACTGATCAATTTGAACCATGCATTGTCCTAGAAACTGACAAAGTGATATTGTAGCACGAAAATGCTCCGTGTTATCGCACTTTCATCGTCCAGGACACCATCAAAACGCTAAAATGGTATTTGCTACCGCACCCGCTGTATATGCCAGACCTGGTCCCTTTCAATTATCCCTTGTTCTGGTCGATGGCGCATGGTTTGTCTGGGCTACATTTGGCCAATTTCGAAGAAGTGCAAATTGTTGGGATGAATGGTTTCAGTCCAAAAACGCATCGCTTTATCGTCACGGTATTCATGCAGTGTCAGGGAGATAGCAAAAAATTTGTAGCTTGCGAGGGACGGCACTTTGAATACCATTTTCAACGAACTTCGTTCGTTTATGAAATCGATTTGTCGTCCGTCTGTCTGTCCGTCTGTCCGTCCGAGGCCTTTCTAATGGTCGGACATCAATGTGTGATACATCAATCGATTCAGCTCGGTGTCCTGAGCTTAAGTTTTGATGTCAGTTGAAATCGGGCCACGGGGACGCCGTGCCCCCGCGATATTCCGTCGGGAAAATTAAAATTTCAAATAGGTCCAAAATTAATGTGCGATACATATTTGGACTCCCCTAACATAGCTGAGTCGAAATATGGTACCCCCCACAAAATCTGACCACGGATATCCGACCCCCGGGGAATTAATTTTATTTTATCTGAATACTTATAATTATTACAACATAATAATTTTAATTTCTTTAAATTGTTTTAAAGTAAGTCTACATTTGGAAGTTCGTTGCGACAATGCCTTGCATTTTCAACTTGTTTGTATTTATTTTGAAATTTTCAATTTTTTATTGATCAAAAAACCCGAAATCTTAGTTGTCCACCTCGTAGATGAAAAAGTTTTAAACTTCAAATCGTTATTATCTATTCGAAAAGTTCACGAAGTAATGGGTATTAAGAAAGCAAGTTTGAATACAAAACGGTCATTAACTGGTTACAATATCTTTTTAATCTGAATTGTGCGTTTGGGAAATTGAGAAACAATGACCTCTGTTTATATTAGTCCACTCGATCAAGATACCTATTGCAAGTCTAATTAAACAAATTTGTATTTATATACGCTAAACATTGTTTGTTAAAACAATACAGTGCGGTTAATGAATATTCATTGCACATTGCTAAAATTTTGTTAATTTGCAATTTCCCACGCGATTTATGTATCTCTTACTACAAAGTTTAGGTGATGTGTTGGTTTCAGTGACGAGTATTTATAACATAGGTCATTCACTCATCCAATGAATAATACGTAGTTGTATTTTATTCTACTGGTAAAACTCGAAGACGTTTTCAAACATCTGAGTTACCCAGGATAAGTGCATTTAATTGAAACTGTGAAATTCATCCTTCGCATAAAAATTAAATTTAATCCACCTCCGACAATATTGACGCTTCGCAAAACTACAAACATAATAAATAAAAACGATTGCTAATTACGGTTTTGATTAATAGAGGTTGTGAGACTTGTCCATCGACACTAAATCGCGTGATCAATGCTTTCTACGATACAGGATTCAACGCGTAAATGTACATACGTGTGTAAGTATAAGCACATTGTACACGAAGACAGAGTATAACCTGAATACTGCTTTCCTCTCCGCTGTCTTCTCGTAGAGGGGTGGTTTGCCAAGGCGTTTCGCCACTCCTTGTGGTAGGAGTACCAGAAACTAGATTAGCAGTCATTTCTTTTCGGCAGTCGTCGTTGGTACAAAGTGCTGCGCGGCGGGTTGCTGCAAATGGCGATGTCCTCCGTTAAGACTCCGAAACCGGATCGTATTGTCAGCTGCGGGCATCGAAGACGTTCGATCGCACACCTTCATTGCAGTGATCGTTTGTGGAATACGTTGTTGCCCCTCCCATTTTAAGTCCTGAACTGGTTAGACGCATACCTCCATTGTTTCCTATTCTGAACTAACCTACACATTTCCTGAAATTCCCACCGCCTATATCTTTCACTATCTGCCTGTAATAGTCTAATCTAGGTTTACCTCTACCTCTCTTTTCCTTCTATGCTTGTAATATATCCCGTACTATTACCCAATGCCTTAGAACATGTCCTATCCTTCTATTTCTCCTATTTTTCTTTTTTGTTCTTTACAGATATCTAGGATTTCTAGAGCCTTTTTGTTCTTAACTTTGTCTGTCCATGCTATCATCCTCATACATCTGAAGCACAACATCCAAAGTACCACATTCCAAAGACTTCCATCTTTTTCCTGCCAGCTTCTTCTACCATCTCCATTTCATATCCCTACAGTTCTGTGCTCCACATATATGATTTCAACAATTTTTTCCTTCTTTCTATGTTTGTTGTCTTCCAGCATAGCAGCTGCTTTTTCTTGTTAGATACAGCACGGCTCCGCTTCGATTGTTTTCTGAATATCGGTGAAATAGGATATATATATATATATATATATATATATATATATATATATATATATATATATATATATATATATACCCTATTTCACCCATATTCAGTGGTACGCGAAAGGGGTTAAGCAATTTGACTATAAAGCCTATACGGCGTTACCTTTGGCTACGGGCGGTTCCTCGTGTTTATTATCACATATAACATTCTCGATGCTATTGGTTGCGGCTCAAAAACCGGTTGTTGGTATGACTGGTGCGGACGTTCTTTGTCGTTCCATCTGGCATAAGATTGTTGTGTGTCGGGGCATCGTGTGTAAAACGATGCTGCAATCTTCTCTGTCGAACAGCAGCAATTCCAATTCAAGTTTCTTTATTAATTGCAATTCCTTGGCCACTGGGCCCATACTGGCAGTACATTCTAAGTTATTTGATACCTACATTATTACATACAAAATTAACAATAACAAATAAACAAATGAAAACTCAAATTTAATCAAAATAAGTAAACGAATTAATAAGAAATAAGTAAGTCAATATTCCAGTTAAATAAATAAGTATAAATCAAATTAATAATCAAACAATAAAGCAACGACATCCTTCAAAATAAATAAATAAACTGTACTATAATTATGATGGTGGAAGATTTGATGTAATGGTATTCGTGTAATGTTTGTGCGAGTGACTTGAGCTGTTGTAGGCTCGGTCTGGCCGTAAGGACTACCGGGGGAATTACCGGTAGACCGGCCTTACATAGGGCTGGTTTCATAATTAACACTTTATTCTCAATACTTTAAAATAATACCTAAATCTAAGACAACTTATGACTATAAAGATAACGAAAGAGACATGCAGAGAAAATCTTCAGATGGAGATTAGGAAAGATTCGGCATTACTACAATGATTTGACGAAAGGATATGTAACCCTAGCGCGTTACATAAATTAAGATTAAGTAGTGAAATGAGTTTCATTATTTTCAGTTAAGTAAATTAGCTTTTAGCATGAAAGCAGCCTGTAATATTTAGAAGCTTGGTAGCGTACATTTAATAACGTGGCTATTCCAAAATTTTTATACAAGCAGCAATAGCTATCGGGACTTAAACTCTTTGTGGTAAACTTAGAAAAATGCAGATAGACCCCTCGGGAAAAGCACCAGGTATACGAAGGTTTATTTGTACACATTTACACGAGTTCAAAAACAAACCAGTCTATCATGGAATTGAACCAACACACCTTTCAACCTCAATAATCATAAAACCAGTCATAAAAGTTAATGCGGTACATGTAAACCGTTGGATGAATTGAAGCTCACGCGGATTCAAAGAAACCCCAATCTTGGTAGATTACCCCAATATACACATACTCATAAATTACAAAGTGTGTTGCAAACAAACAAAAGACGCCGCTTTCGGTACCCAACGTAAAAGTATGAGAACAAATAACCGGTCACATAAATAAAACTACACTGACTTCGAAAATCGATTAGTTAGGCTCAATACTCCGTGAGAACTAAAAAATCATGCAGTGATTCCGCGACTAGAAACTTATAAAACCCACTGATAATAAAGGAGGGGGAGCTATCGATCTTTTATCTTCAGTTATTTGAGAACAGATCAGAGCAGAGCTTTGATTTCGATTGCCACCCAACCATCGACGTGCGGGATTAAGTTGATTATCGGATAATTCAAGTGACTGCATTAAACCCCGGGGTTGTTAACCATTTGTTACAGGCAAAATGAACGTTGCCTTATAAATTTAGATTTGCCCTGAAGGGATGCAGAACCCGTAGCAATTTTAAGGGTGCACCGGTTAACTACAGTGGTGCAGGTATGGATTTCTATGAAAATACTAAAAATAATTAAAGAAACAAGTTTTTGAAAAGGCTGAAATAAAAAACTACATTACTATGTCCACTTATCCTAAAACGCTTTTTTTATAGTCAAAATTAAGGGGCGCCCAACTGTCTTGTCTTAGCAATCTCTTTCAATATTTTTCCTACACGCAAGACGGTTATTTAGGATAGGTCTTTTTTGCTTTTGATTTCCTAAATTTATCACATTAAACGGTACCTTTCTCCACAATTTCTTAAAAGCGCTTGTTAAATTTTGTTATATCAAAGAAATTTAAAAAATAAAATGCTTCTTCTAAATACGACCCTATCACTAGGACGACTGGATATCCTTTCACAATTGGTCTGTGTTTACCTAGTTCGTCAATAAATGCAAACCAAAATTCAACCTAAACTTAGTTTCTATTGAGATTACATAATTGCTTTAAAAAAGCTGATTTGTTAATATCTAACTGGCCAGGTATTACTAATAGACATCTTAAAGAAGAAAAAACATTAAATAAATAATACTATCATACCATTACTCCCGTTTCTAATATTCATATACGGGACATTCTAAATTCCATGTCTTGAAATTCCCTTCATAATAATGCATAGAAAACTGTTAAATACCAACTTTTCTTTTTGAATAAGGACATTTGAAGGAAGTGATAAGACTAAAGGAGTGGAATTTTGATCTAAAGCTTCCATGTCCGGTATAAAATTGAAAAGTTCTGCTACAGAAGTGTATGTGAGATGGGATGTTAGTATGGGAAAGGAATAGTTCGTGGATGTATCTCCCGGATGTAGAGAAAGACCATTGTTGTTGCGAGGAATGTATAGGAGGGGGTTGTGGATTAGGAATTTTATTTCTTTTGAGGAAAGTGTACGGTAGGCGTCGTATTGGTATTATGTCATGGATGGTTATTGGTCTTTTTTATTTCAGGCTGCTGATTTGTAATACGGCGTGGAGGGAATCTTCTATTGGTGGGATCTTAGGGCTTATAGTGCAGCTGTAGATGTCGTTCAAGAACCGGTTGAAAAATGTTAGGCGATCATTTTTTACTAAAATACGTCTTTGTTCGAATGAGGGGTAAAATGTAGGTTCATTTGTGAGTATTGTCACGCACGTTAAATATCCCTACCTTGCTTGGAATAGCAAGGGTTCGGCAAAACTCAAAATTTTCAGGTTAAAAAACGCGCCTCCTGACCAATGTAGTACCTTCGGGTGCAGCATTAGAAAGTCAAATGTAAGGAGGATGTCGTTCTGTATGCTCTGGAGGAGTAAGTTGCGAATAGTCGGATAATTAGATTAAGTAGGCGTCGTAATGATAGGAGTGTTAGTAGGAGCCAGGATTCTATCGTATGACGGATGTTGGGAATGATGATTTGGTTTAGGAATAGTTGACGGGTAGGTTCAGTGAATTGTACAGATTGGTCAATGTTGTTTAGGATAGCGGTGTTTTACTTCAGATTTTAGCTAAGTGGATGGTCGTGTTTTGGTGTGTTTCCAAGTAAAGGCCCAGGTAAAGGGTTGATGATGAAAAAAATAATGGGGTGCTAGAATATTGAATTTTGGGCTTCTTTGCAGATCTAGATGTCGTTTGAGCATCAATTTGGATATATGTAGAGATAAGGGTTGCTTGTTTAGGACGGAACCTGTTTTTGTTCGATTTATTAGGGTCGCAAAGGTGTTTTCTAAGGATAGTCGTGAATTTCCATGGACAAGGAAGGTTAAGTCGTCAGCATATGCAAAAATGGAGACGTTAGGGTTGTCTTGTTCTAAAAGTGAGTTTATGGCTAGGTTCCACCGGATAGGAGAGAGCTTGGTACCTTATGGACAACCTTTATATAAGATGTAGTGATTGCATGGTAGTTTGTTGTGAGGGTGAGTATGCGGGATGTTAAGTAGGATTTTGATTTGGAATAAGTTCGAAGGAAAGTCTAGTGTTTTTAAATTGTTGATAAGGTTGTGTCACCACAGGAGGTCAAAGGCTGAACAGAAGTCTATGAGGAGTGCTGTAACGTATTTGTAGGACGACGATTGGACTGTTTTGATGCTGGACTGTTCGGAGCTATGTACTTGTTAAAAACTGTGTTGATGTGGGGATAGGAGAGAGTATTGGTCAATGTGGGAATCTAGTATTCCCAGTTTGCCTTCTTGGTAGGAAGAGGTTATATGATGGGTTCTAGATGGAAGGTTGGATAGGATTTCAAATGTAATAGGATTGTGATTGCTGGATTGTACAATACGGAATACTATCCATGAGGTAATTAGATGTTGTATTTACGAGGTTGCCAGTGTTATGTCAATGTTGATTTCCATGTGGGTGTGCGTGTGTGTATGGGGTGGTGCGGTATGAAGTCCTGAAGTATGTGGCCATTATAATCTGCTGTGTCATTGTGTCATAATGTCGATTTTGCTTCGCGTCTGCGCAAATTAACAGTGATTTGTCTGATAGTACTATAATTGTGGTTTCCAATGTCTGTTGGTATGCGTTAATGTCATTTCTGAGTTGGGCGTAGGATTATATAAAGAAAGGGATGCCAGTTGTCCAGTGAATTTCTACGGAGGTAGTTTGAGGAGTAGAAAGAGAAGTTAAGTAGGATCCATCAATATCTGGGTGTGTGATTACTATATTAAATATACTATAACTGATGTGTATTTTGAATGCGCGTATGAGGTGGAGGATTCGGGATTTTGTTTCGAACATCAGTGGTCACGCTCGCTGCTACACCTCCGAAAGACACGTGAACGCCGTCGCAAAGCATCTACCTCGAGTTCTAATTTATTTTAAGGCTACCCCGTCGGAAACTATACCAACTTCGCTTGTCAAATAAGATCGAGCTAAAGGATGAAACGCCTCCCTCCGTCTTGGGCAGCTGACGGGAGCACCGCTGTGCTATGATTTCCGCATGGCACCTAGTTTAATTCTTGTCGATTGGTGAATCGAAACATTCTTAGACTTGACATTTAGAACTGCAGTTTGGATACGTGATATTTTAGAAGTGAAGGAAGCTGCTTTTGTTTAGAGAAGAACAGTTTGCCACTCCATGAAAGCATTAAACTTGTCAAATTAAATCATATCTGTTACATTTATTGTAACAAGTTACTGTCTAATTATTGTTTAAGATCACTACAAGAATATAATGTTAGTTAGGTTATTTTAAGCGTTTTGAATTAATTTTAACATCGTGGCGAAGCAGAGTTAGAACTCGGATAAAATGTCGCTAAGCAGACGCAGGAGTAAATGTAAATAGTGATCACGACTTAATTGTGATGAAATCCCAACTATGTTTTAAAAACTTGACAAAAAGATTATCAAAGAAAGATTTTAAGTAACTAGACGAAAAGAAACTAAGGAAAATTTTCCAGAACCATCTTGCTAAGGAATTATAGAAAATACGGATAATGTAGGAGTGCATAATTATTAGACAAGAAATTTACACACACTGAAACTAAACTTTGGCAGATTCAAACTAGTTGGTAGAAAATCTTTGGGTAAAAGAGAAAATATTAAAGTTGGTGGATGACAGAAGCATAAGTATATTAATAACTTTTCCATTTTTGAGTTTTTGTCGCAGTAGGATGTATTTCGAGCGCAACAAAACAGTCGAAAAGGATTTTGAATTAACTCTGTATAATATGTTCATAATGTTGGCAGATTATGAAGTTGGCACTTACCAAATTAAATTTCTTGTTTTTGATAGTAGTTTTAAATTTCTTGGCGTATTAGGGCCCGTTTTGGACGTACCAAAGTCAAAAAAGAAGGGCAGTGTTTTAATTAATTTGGTTGAATTGGTATCAATTAACCTTGTTCACAACTGGTATTAAAATTTACAATGTCTACATTACACACCTTGTTACTTTTCAATTAGACAGGTAAAAGGTACAATTGTTTATTGCGTACTTGTACAGCGGGCGTAATAATTTTGCACAGATTTTACAATACAAAATAAATAATTAACACTTTTATCAATATAGATAGTTAAGTTAAGGTAGGCCAATTATTGAATTTTGTAATACGACCATTATGCGCGCAAATGCTGTGTATTGTTCCTCTAACTAGGTACGCTTGGACGTAGTGGTTTCAGCGACCTCTGTTTATCGGATTGCAGTGAAGTTCGTTTATAATGTACAACATACTGGTACAAAGGATATTAAGAGATAAGGAAAGGTAACTCCGCTTCATTACAAGGCACTGACTAATCAGTTTGTCTTTTAGGTAAAGTAGGGAACTGCAGTCTGACCATCATGGCGCGCGTTTCCTCTAACTTGTATAGCTTCGCCTATCGTCGCACGTTTTCATTGGTCGAACCAATGACGTAGATCACTTCGAAGCGTAAGGTAATATGCCGCAAAATACAATGATAAGTTATAATTTATTCCCAGTGCAGTGCTGGGAACTTAGAACCACATTGATAGTGCGCCATAACCTACTTAATTTTACAACATAAATTCCCCCTTGGATAATTATTAAGATACATTCGTTGCGTCGCCAAATAAGGGGTAACTAACAAGCCACTGTAGAAGTGCCTGTACTACGAAAGCGAGTTTCATTCGTAATTTTAGTTGCCCAAAAATAACAAAATCTTTTGGGACATTCTTATTTATTGCTGTTCGTTTCTTTTATTTAGCCATTATAAGTACCTGCCTAATTTAATTTGGGCAAGCCAAGTTTTCAATTTGAAATATTTCTATATTTATTCACTCCTACTGAATACAAAAAATGCCGTCGAAGTTAAGTAATATTTAAATGCACACAGGTAGATGTAAGCGTTAAGTTATTGGGATAAGAAAACACTGAAAGTTATTTCACCATCAAATTACTCAATTTATCTAAATGAAATAAAACTAATTTTCCTTTTAGATTCGAGGAATCCTTAAAATGCCGCCATTGATTTTCCTTAGTACGTAACTGTTTTCTTAACGACAGCTAGTTAAAACAGGATAAATTTTTCACCTTTATACTGATTTCACAAAATATTGTTAATTAGGAGATTACTTTGCTCAGAAATGCAAAATGTGACATACATTCTAACTGCACGGTGTTTATTCAAACCATGCCAGAGTTTGATTTTAGAGGAGAAAATATCACCCACATGTAATACTCATATTTAAATTATTAACACAGTTTACGGGAGGAGTTGTCATGTAAAAGCAGACATGCTCATATTTTGTTTGCAACCGAAGTAAAATAATATGTATTGAAAAACAAAAAATTTAAAACTAACTTCTTCATGTTAATTTAAATATATCATTCATTTGATTTTTCAATCACTTTTACGTTATATGTGAACGTATCGCATGCATTATCATGGTTTTTAATTTTCAGATCTCGTAAACGAAGACCCAGTAGCTGCCAAGACGATAGTTCGAGAGATCCACAGATGGATGAATGTAGTGCAGCACTAGTCCTTATGAGTCTCTCTTGTTCTCCACATTCGCCGAATTATTTTACTGGTAAGTAGTTTTATTTATATCTGGATAAATTTATATGTTCCATTTTTTTAATATTTTACTATTGAAGTTGACTAAGGCGTCATCTGTATCTTATAATACAGCTTCATCGTAAACCGTATATTTGATATCCATTGTAAATCGTTAGAGCGATAAGACCAGCAGTTTTACATTTGATTTAATTTCTGGCCTTTTGACTTTGACAAAATCCTTATTAGAGTTTCAATTTATAATTTTTCTTTATCTAAATGATTAGTGATATAAGCGTTTAAGGTATTTGATACTAAATCTAGCTGCAAAACAAAAAACTTGTTGTGGTTCTGTCCTAACGAGAGCTTACGTAAACATTGAGTATAAGATAAACTTAACTTAATCCTGAAACATGGTCTTCAGTCTTTGGTACTTCATGGAAATGTTATTTTTTGTAGTCAACTGCTGTCCTAATGAGGAGTTGTCGTGTAGAGCCATTCCAGCGAAGGTCTTCCTTGCAGCTGTTTTGAGATATTCCCCGATAGTTGGGATATTGGCATCAGTGTGGATCTGGTCGTACGTCATGTACCGTGGTACGAAGAGTGCCATTTGTAGGTTCTTCGATCGATCGACTTTGTTTCGTATTAAGTGAATTAACGCGTAGCATGCCTCTTATTTATTAGATGGCCTGTTTCCATTTTCTTATATTTAACAAATATATTACTTTCTTTTATAAGTAAGGGTAATTTTCATGGTTTCTTGGATCTAGCCTTGAGTAGGTTATAAATTATTAGTTACATTGTGGTTTAGAATGATATAATAAGTATGAATATGCTGTTTGTCTCCCGAATTTTTTTATCGCGCTCAGGAAAATTTGTGGAACTTTATTGCACCCCGTGGAACTATTTCTACCAGGAATTATAAACTTTACTTTAGTACCGGGGCTCAATTTAAGCGGTTGTGTTTTGAAGTGTAACGTAGATCGCGTACTTCAAAAGTTTGGGCACTTCTGATGAATGTTTCAAAAACCCAAAAACGAGAAACACTAACATAAAAAAATGTCTGTAGGTATTTGAATCTCTAACGTTTTGAACATCTAACGAAAGTTGGGAAAAATTTAAGAGCTAGCTATAGAAAACTGTGATTAAACAATAGTGGTTCTGCAATATTTCAATTCTTATGGGCTCAAACATTGTAAAAAACTAAAGATTTTAAACAATAAGATTTACATTCTAACAAATTTAATATTTTAGAATGTAATCAAATAGATATGTTGGGAGTTATTTAAAAGCTTATAAATAAATTTGCATACACAAAAGGATCGGTATTTTACATGTCCAAATTAATTAATACTTTCCGGTATTTTTATTTAAAATTTTAAATATTATTTAAATAATTTTCACCTTGTTTTGAATTTGAATCGTACAGTTCAAATTAAAGGTTTTTTATTTCATTCCGTTGAAAAAACAGATTGAATATTCAAAGTACAGAAATTTATCGAGACCTTTTAATACCCCTTTGTCCCTTCAAGACAGCGTACTAATTAAAAGAAATGGCGGTACTAATGAAACATACAATTGTATAGAGTGATACGCTGACTTCCGTTTGCTTTAGAAACTACATACTTAAAGTAAAACTATAGAGACCTGCGTTTCTGCAAGATAAACCATATACATTAACTTCTACTACCACAACGAATAACCGAAAATTCTAGAGTAATTTAAATAATTTACGCAAATGCATACTATAATGTAAGAATCTTGCTATTTTTAATGAAAAAAAAAATACTTCTAAATAAAATCATATCTCAATTATTCTACATGTAAACGTCTCCTAAATCAGTGCACTTGATCTACCGCTGTTAAAGCTGCTAAATACCTTCTCTCACATAATATTCTTCCATTCGCTCATAATCCATATTTATAGTAGTTGTTACTTCCTCATCATCATTAGGTCTTTGCAACTGGTTACACGCATACCTTCGTTGTTTCCTATTTTGAATTTCCCTGAAATTCCCACAGCCTATATCTTTCATTATATGTGTGCAATAGTCTAATCTAGGTCTACCTCTCTTTTTCTTCTTTGTCTGCTTCTAATATATCCTGCGCTATTTCCTCGTGCCTAAGAACGTGTCCTATCATCCTGTCTCCTGTATTTTTACTGTTTTCCACATATATCTTTTTCCCCTACCATTTCGAGAACCTCTTTATTCTTTTGTCTGTCCATGATATCTTCATCATACGTCTGTAGTAACACATTTCAAAGGCTTCTATCTTTTTCTTATCCGCTTCTCCTACTGTCTACGTTTCACAGTCGTACAATGCTGTGCTCCACATATTTGCTTTCCACAATTTTTCCTTGTTTCTATGTTTGTTGTCTTCGAACATAGCAGCTGCCTTTTCTTGTGAAACACAGTACCACCTTGTGCTAATCTTTTTTTATATCTTTTGCACTTTTCCCTCTTCTATTGGTTTCTATAAATATATTCTATTTCTACGATATTCAGTGGTACGCGAAAGGTGTTAAGCAACCGGACGGCTACCAAGACCCCCCTGCACTTAGACACTGGCCGAATCAATAGTCTTCCATACTTCTGTCGCAATCACATTTGTTAAAAATTTTGCAAAACCCACACCTGTAATTTTTTACTTTTTTCTTCATTAGGTTTTTCTTCCTGCAACTAGTTGAACGCACACCTTCATTGATTTATATTCTGAGCAAATCTACACATTTTCCAGAAATTCTCACAGCCTACATCTTTCACTGTGTGTGTGCAATAGTCTAATCTAGGGTTACCTCTACCTCTCTTTTTCTCCTTTCTCTGCTTCTAATATATCCCGCACTATTACCTCATGCGTTAAAAACGTGTTCTATTATCCTATCTCTCCAATGTTTTTACTGTTCCTTCTCCTGTTTCTTCCCCTACTATTTCCAGAACCTCTTCGTTCTTATTTTGGCTGTTTATATCTGCATTATATGACTGTTTAACCACATTTCAAAGGTTCATATCTTTTTGCTGCCCGCTTTTTCTACTGTATGAGTTTCATACCCATACAGTGCTTTGCTCCACACATATACTTTTAGCAAGCTTTTTCTTTTTTCTATGCGTGTTGTTTTTGACCATAGTAGTTGGTTTTTCTTGTCAAATTCAGCACCACCTTGTGCTAATCTTTATTGTATATCTTTTGCACGTGTCCCCTCCTATTGGTTTCTAAAAATATATTCTATTTCAACGATATTCAGTGGTACGCGTTATTTGGCTTCCTAGGTAACAGAAATCCTTAACCTCTTGTAAGTTCTCGTTTTCTGTTTGTATTCTGGTTTTTGACTTATTTTTCCCTCCTTCCTTCCTAGTACATTAGTTTTATTTTTGTTAATTTTCATACCCTATCTCTCTGTTAGTATTGTTTCCATTTAACGAGGAGCTACTCTAACTCTTCCTTCCTAAATGCTAACTATGTACTATCCCCTTTTCCCCCTTTTCCCCCTTTTCCCCCTTTTCTATCGTTTTCTCCACTATCACCCTTAGAGCTAAAATGACATCCCATGTTCCCCTGTTTCGCCTAACTCCAATTGATCTTCGCCTAGTATGCCCGTTTTTCTATCCGCCTTTGTACAATTCTAGGAAATACTGTTGACACCTATACTGTTAAACTTATTGTTCGAAAATTTTCACATCTATTTGCACCGCTGTTTTTTTATAGTGACTATGGTGTTATATTTGAAATCTTTGGGTATCTCGCCCGTCTCATACATATAGCTTAAAAGTTGAAAGAGATGTTCTGTTACTGCGTGTCTAGGGGCTTTTGGAGTTTCACTTGCACCGTATCTATACCTATCCCAAGCCATCCTTTTCAGTGTTTGATTCCTGTTCTGGTGTTTCTAGTTTGTGTTCTGCATATAAATGCGCTATATATTCTTGCCATCTAACCACTTTCTCTACATTTTCTATAATGATGCCCCCTCCCCTGCTCCTTATATTTTTGCTATACGGTTTTATATTCCTAAAATTAATTCTAATTAGTTTGAATGCTTCGTCTGATTTTCCTATTTTCATCTTAGTTTGTACTTTTTTGCACTTTTCATCGATGTTTCCTGCATTTGCGAATAATTTCTCATTTTACGGCTTTGTATCTCTGCTTTTCTGCTTCGTCTGGTCTGTTTTTGTGTTTATGTTAAATTTAGGATATCCTTTGTTACCTATGGTTTCTTATTTTCTTTTGGTTTATACTCCAGAATATCCTCTGGTCGATATGTTTAAGCTGGATTTAATCTTAGGGCATTCTGTTTCTACTTTCTTAGTATTAGATATCTTCCTAATTTCTTTCAGCAATTTGTTTGACTTTTTCTCAATATTTCGTGGATATCTTTATCTTTTAGTTTCTCGAAGTTAAAGTGTTTTTTCCATTTCTTTTTTTCCCAATTTTTAACATTAAGCGTAGCTTTTATAATTACAACATTGTGATCAGTATTTATATCTGCTGCTGGGTTGTTGATGCAGTCTTTTACTTGATTCCCAAACCGTTGTTGAACAAGAATGTATTTATTTGATATCTCGCTATGACTCGTAGCATCTTCCACGCGTATCGTTTTCTAGCATGATGTTGAAAGTATGTGTTTGTGAGGGTTGAATTGTTTTTGTCGTAAAATTCGACCAACCTATTTCCTGTCGTTTCTCGATTTCTCAGAATCGGCTAAATTCAAACTAACTGCAAAATACTTTGACTTACAATATTTTACACGCATTAAATTTTACTAAACACTGTAGTTTTAAATTACTACACCGATTCGCATAATAAGAGCAATAATTATTTTAAAGTCTCTCTAGTCCTATATATAGCGACTAATTCAAATTATAAAACCACATCTTCAGAAAAATCCACTGTATTACCCAAATATGAGACTTTTTACTAATCATGTAATTTAGACTAATACCACGATTTATTTCATATCAAAACATTTTATTCGTCGAGCGCTATCATCAATGCAAAATCGACTTCCTTTACGATACATAAATTCCAATCCTTTTAGTTATTATTGTCCAAATGTTTCTTTCATAAATAGCAAATTTGTTTTACTATCGCAGTTTATCATGCAATTTTATTGAAGGAAACTATTGGCGAATACGTGACTATTTCCTTGTAGTAGTATTAAAATTAACGCGTTTTTTCAGTGAAGTGAAAGTCTTTTTTGTTAAAAATTTGGCCTTGAATAGGCATGCATGATACAAGTAAAATGCTCCTCCATTTAGCTAATATACCACGGATTTTTATACACCGAGCGTATTTAATGAAAGTTTACGCTTTTGTAATTAATTATTGCGAATTAGGATTAACCAAGATGCCGTTGCCGTCTTTTTCTCATGTCAGTTATTAATTGTATATACTAATTTATGTGTTACAGTAGTTTGTCTGCAAAGATACAGGTAGTAAGTACCCTGGTAACACAATCTTACTCCCTTCAACTTTATCAAAAAATATTTTAACCTTCTTATTTTTCTTCAATTTCTCTTCAATTAAAATATATATTTTCAATAAATATAACATCAAAATATTTTAATTCACAATAAACATAAAATCCCTCTCTTAAAAAATCTTGTTTTTAATGCTAAAATGCTCCCTTTGCCCTTGTTCAGCCTTATACATTTGTTAGACAGGTCGAGCTTTCAAAATTCGTTTTGATGCAGATTGAAAACTCAAAAAAGAGCAATGTTGATTTAGAAAACCGATCAGAATCTGCTTTTGCTAATGATATCAATAATTCCAATTATTCTTTTGATCCAGACAACTTCGAAATCTTGCATATTAACAAAAAAGCAATCTCCTAAATTTTTTAGGACTTTACCAAATTATTTCAAGGAACAATTTAGGCGATTTAATGAGATTAAAACATAACTAGCGAACTGCTTTTCTATACAACTTATTTCTTGAATGGATTATATACTCTTATGTTACGTGCCAAAACCGTTTTACAAAAGATTCATTATATTAGGGAATTTTTTTGTATTAATTTAGGTATATCACACAAAGTTGTGTAATTTAGTTTTAAAAAGTTGGCTTCTATGAATTACCTTTTGTAAGTTGCGTAGTAATCATTTAATACCGTGAGAAGGAATGTGAAATATAACTTCTCACGGTTTGTGATAGATATACGTTGCCTTCTCGATCAATCAGGACGACGTACGAAGGAAAGTTGTGGTTGACAAGTTGAATAGCAATGCGCCACGAGGTTATTCTTGTCTTGACTCTCGTATCGTTAACTGATTGTGCGGCAGTAGTGCTTTGTCAATAATGTAGTGGAGTGTTTACCCGACGAATTTCTATACCTATCCTGATTTATTATCGTACCTTGCCTTGTTCCTGCGAATATTGTAGGTAACTTCAGCGACTCCACGGTAAATATGGAATATTACAGGTGTCGAGCAAACTCACACTACGTATAGTCGAAATCAGGAAAGAATGAATGCACGTCATTAATTTTTGATTCAATCCAAGATATACTTCCGCATATACAATGGGCGTATTAAACATGTAAGAGAAACAAAGAATACAAGTAGCACGTGTTTTGAGCAAAGTAGCTTAGTAACGACTTACGCTGTGGAGTTTATGATACGTAAAGAATGGGAACAATAAACTGTCGCATGTCCTATCTATATTACACTTATATTAATGAAGTCTTTAAGTTGATTTGTGCGGTTTTTTAACACATGTCATTTTTAATACAACATAACCTAACATAACCATAACTTATAACTGCGCCTTTATATTTGGGTTTGCTTTTATATTTTGTTGTTTTCATTATATTATGTTCGATTTCCAATGGGATTATTTCTTGAAATCTTTATTAAACAGTCAATTGATTAATCTTGATGCATACGAATACGGTTGATGACGTGCATTCATTCTTTCCTGATTTCGACCATATAACCCTGAAATAAAGCGACAATTATTGATTAAGCAGCTTGCTACTATGCTTTAATTTACAGATAAACGAATTATTAGTTAATTTACATTGTGAATTTGGAAAGTGAATTATTTTCTTTTGCTTGTAAATTCTGTGAACTTGGTACGCCCTCTACGCGAGTACGCGATTAACTATTATAATTTGTTTGTAGTAAAACACTTTATCGGCTGTCATCTTTAATTTGTAATTTAATTTTAATTTTAATTTTGACTTGGAAATGTTACCAGTATATAGCTAACGAAAGATATGTCGTTTAAAATATAAAGATTTTAAAATAAAATTTTTGGGAAAGCATAGAATTTTTATTAATAAATTTAAATATTGCATCACCCCACTTCGAAAGAAGACCGTATACCATTTCGATTTATCACTGAATTTGGATTTCGTAAATGGTATCCTTTGATAATTTGTAGACAGGAAGAAACAATTTCCAAAAATTATAACTTTTCTAGTAGAAACGTAGTCAAACGAACTTTATACAATCAGCATATAATTGAAGTTATCAGAATTCTAAAAATTTCTCGTGCTTAATTTGGAAAAGAATGGTTTTTTCAGCAGGCAACTCATAGTTTTTGTGTTTGTTAAGAAATTTGAGTTAAAAGCTCCTCTTTTTAAACATGTCAACAAAACAACATTTATGTGGTTGCTGGACTACATAATCTCCTCAATATATTTGCACTGAAAGGTCAACATGTCTCCAATGTAAACAAATTTGATTTTGATTTTTTTCAGCTTCAATGATGTATCGCGCATCACCGTTACAGATTAAAATTTTTGATTGGTTTTAGCTGATGTTAGAGTGGATGTTTTTCTTCTTTGGGCTCACATAGTACACGCGCAGCCTATGCCATTGTAAGAAATAGTTCATATTCGCAGTTGCAAAAAACTAGGATTGCCTATTCCATGTGTTTTTCCTCTGAATTATAGCAGTCGCCCACATTATACTATATCATTATTTGTTTCTTTTCCTTTTTACCACCTTTAGCCTTCCCACTCATCGTTTTGTTCTCTTTTGATGTACCAGAAAAATCGTTGCTTTCTGATCTTGCAAATTTATTTTCTTTAATATTAGGTTTAACTTCAGTTTTCACTTCCTCTTTCTGAATTTCCTCTTGAAGTATTTCATCTTCTGAAGGACTTTTTTCAACCCATTCTTTGGTTGTCACCATATAACAATCCTCATGCATACAAGTACGGTCAACAAGCTTTCTTTTTTTGTTTTTAGGTGCAAGCGGAATATTAACTTTTGATATGGGAATTTCTGTTTCCTCTTCTGAATCACCATTGACAGTTTCATTGATGTCTTCCTTTGTATCGCTTCCAAACATATATGAATAGGTCCCGCTTCCTTCCTGGTTGCTAGGACCCCCTTCCGGGTTATTTAAAGATGGTGACAGCTCTGGCTATCTGCTAGCGGGGCATGGACTCCAGCTCGTTCTAGGGTCGTGGACTACGGTTCGGGCAGGATGCTTGTAAATTACCTCTACCTATGTAGGGAACGAATAAGGAACAGGTAATAGGGACGACAATCAGATTAGGCAAGGAAATCTACATAAATAAAGATAACGATACGATACGATACCTAAAACCAAACCACTCTTCTGGAAGTCAGAGGCAAAAGGCCACGTTACCGCGTCTCCCGAAAAAACTTCCCCACTTTTTCTCCGCCACTCGCGTCGGCGCGAAATTCGTCCAACCCACTTCTGACGTAACGGAAATACGCGCACCGAGTCTTTGAAATTTATGGCGCGAAAACTCCCGCATTTTAAAATTAAACAAAAAGTCTAGTGCCAAATTGGCACGTAACATGATAAGACTACTAAAATAACCTCACCTCCTTTATGCAGTACATTCATATAAATTTTAGAAAAAATGAATAAAACTCTGTTTGAGATTTTTAAAATTATTTCTTGCTTTGATTGCATTCTAATAATTTTTCTACGCCGACCAACAGAGGTTTTTTAAACACCTTCTTGCGATAATTCCATTAAAGAACTAACTAATTGATGTGTAATATTACATCTACATTTGACTTTTCAATGCTCCAATCCAAGGTACTACACTGACCAGGAAGCGAGTTTTTTTACCTGGACATTTTGAATTTTGCCGAACTCTTGCTATTTCAGACAAGGTAGGGATCTTTAACGTGCGTAACAACATTCACACACGTGACCTCCATTCTACCTCTCATCCCAACGAAGACGTATTTTGTGAAAAATGCTCGCCTAACATTTTTTAAGGGGTCGGTGTCAGGAATTGAACCAGGGACCTTGGAATTAGTAGTCACACTCGAACTAAGCAAACCACGGGACCATCTGTGTAATATCACCGCACATACAATGGTTTAGAGACGGTCAAATAAGAAAACTTAAACAATAATTGTGGGAAGTTATGAAACTGGAAAATATTTTGAATGGCATCAGTTTATCAAAAATCGAGTGAACAATTCTTTGATGTCCTAACCGAAGATGAGAAGAAAGGTAATATTTCTATAGTACCCTATTGCTCATAAATTCTATTCAATATTTTGTGAATATTCGAATATCGACGAATTTGCAAAGTGAAGCCTATCATTATTCTATTCTATTTTTGACGCGAATTTTAACCCAGTTATTTTATGTTACTTGGATTTAGGATTTGTTTTAGAATTGATTTAACTTCGAATAATTTGCAAAAGCTTTTACTTCATAAATGTCGATAAAACCTTGAATAACTAATCTTTTTGAGTGCACTTGAGAATTTCCTCTGATCTTGGTTAATTCACGGTTTAGTTTTTATTAGCATTGATAATTGCCTAATTGCGTATGTATATATTATTGAATTTCATCTATATCTAGAGGTTCTAAGCAGGGCAAAAAATTGTGTTTAAAATAAGTTAGTTTTAGATTTGAGAGATGGGGATTAATTTTTAAAAATGCGCTCGAGTCTGATTGTTTCGTGGGGTATTAAGCATCTAACATATTTTATTTGAGAGACAGCTGTTCAAACCCATGTGGTCCTGCTTTTTTTGTTATTTATCTTGGCATCGTTGGGTAAAAATAAAGTTCGGTGATTTAGTACCAGAATAATACAAAAAGAGAGCTTTCATACTGTTTTGTAGTCTGCGGAAGCTACAGTGCTCCTGCTTGAACTATTTATATATAAAAGGATAAAGCACAAATTATACTTTTTTATAAATTCACATTTTTTATCTTTTAGATATTTAATTACCTCAGGTTTTTGTACATAAATTTGTCACACCCCGCGGATTCTGGTATTCATGTAGCGTCAACCTTGTGTGAAACGTGTCAAAATTTGCTGTTTTTGGCGTTTTTTTCGGTTTTGTTATAAAAACATACATCCAAAAAATACATGTTAAAGATTGAATTTCGAGCATTTATAACTGTCAACACTGTCAAAATAACCACATTAATTTTTTGTATATATTTTTTATAGGTGGATCGGTTTCGCCCCGAATTTAAGGGTGAAACCGATCACCCCTTCTATTTTTGACGTTAAGAACTTCGAGAATGAAATCATCAATCATTTAACCTCGTTTTAAAAATCTTTTGTGTTTAAATGAAAAAGGTTAAAACACTAATAAAAAAACGTGTATTTATTATCAAAAGCTACATATTTATCTTAAACTTAAAAATTATTTCTTAAATGGTTTCTGCCGACTAATATTTTAACGACCAACAAAAATCATATTCTTATAAAAATTTAAAAAATGGTTGGGTGAACAAACAAAATTAACAGAAATTAAAAAATATTCTGTTCAAGATCAAATCAAAACGATTTTGACAAATATATTGCTCTCTTGAGAACCTTCCAAAAAATTTTCTCATTATTTGGTCCGGTTTAACTTCGGATATTTCTTGCACCTTGGGGTACACAAAAAATGTTTCTTTTCTTATAATTGTTTTTCGTAAGCAGTTGACACTAAAATTATTGTCCACCTCATTAATTTTCTCAACAAAAAATCTGTCTCGCTAATTAGTGGAAAACTTTACTATCACAAAGTCTCCAAGGCCGAAAATTTGATTTTCATTGTGTTTTTCACTGCTTAAATCGAAATTATTCTGGGCTGCCTGTACATCACAATGATTTGATAAATCTTGGTACATTCTTCAACATCATTCTTTCTTTTGCTCTGGAAGTTTTTCCACCACAAGATTATTAATAAAATCTCCAACAGAAACACTCTTGCCAGCTACCACGCTTACTCCTTTGCCTCGTTTCGGAGCGCTTTCCCCTGCTGATCTTAATTGTATTGAACGGGAAACAAGTGTTTCACTCTATGTTTGTTGTACCCCATTTTCATTTTCTGCATTTTCTGTTTTTTTTTTAAATGACTGAGTCTTTTTAGCGTTTGGTTTGAATTAAAAGGAACTATCTCACGTGCCTTGAAGCCTGTTTTTGTGTTTTTCCCAATTCTTAAACCGATTTTATCAACAGTTGCGTTTAAACGTCTCGTCTAATCGGTTTTCGGCAGAACTCCCCTATTTTAAAGTTTCCAATTTTTTAAAGTCTCTTTTAGTGCATATTTGAGAGGGTGGAAGTAGGCACCATCCAGAAGTTGCAGTAAGTCGGTTGAATTGGGCGGAAACAGAACAAACTTCTACAACGCTGAATGTTAAATGACTGCGAAATTATCATCTAACAACTTTGGTCCCTCCAGCGAGTTAAAATTTGGCAGCGCAATGGACTTGATCCAGCCCTCAAAACGTTTGGGCGTCAAACCAGCCGCTTAGGATTCTATTATCAAGGCATTTGGGAAGCCGTCTTTCACCCAGCCTTCATACACGTGTTTTACTGTATATACAATACAGGGCGGTAATAATTTTCCATCTCCTGCCATCCTACATTTGATTTTCCAATACTTCAATCAAGGGTGGTACATTGGCGGGGAAGCGAGATTTTTACCTGGAAATTTTGACTTTTGCCAAACCCTTGCTATTCAAACTAAGGTAGAGATCTTTAACGTGGGTGACAACACTCACACACGGGACCTACATTTACCTGCCATTCGAACAAGCGCATATTTTTGTGAAAAATGCTCACTTAACATTTTACAAGCTATTCTTCTCGGGAATTGAACTCGTGACCTTGGGATCAGCAGTCATATATCTCCTGTCACGACGAACATTACGCTCGTGCTTAATTTAGAGGTATCAATCACTCTATGGTTATGTTTTCTGCTTTCTCTGACGACCACCAAAGCTTGGCCCGTATTATCAGAAAAGTTTGTCTCGACGTATAATATTAGCGGAAGGTAGTGACTAATTCGGTAAAATGCTTTTGTACTACCTCATCTGTTACAGCTTATCTGACTCTTTGTATTTTCAACAAATTTTAGGATCAGTCTTGTATCTGTCCGTAAATGATTTGTACTAATCGACTCCTGAAAATTGTTCTCAAGGCGTTTCTATGTTCTTCCAACATTAGTTAAGTATTATTGTACCATGTACCGTACCCCGTAGCTTTTGAAGGGAACTCTCAATCGGCAGACAGA
Organism: Platerodrilus igneus; assembly: GCA_036346225.1. Taxonomy (NCBI): domain Eukaryota; kingdom Metazoa; phylum Arthropoda; class Insecta; order Coleoptera; family Lycidae; genus Platerodrilus; species Platerodrilus igneus. The sequence goes on from JARFIW010000565.1 coordinate 1,546,393, forward strand.
GGAAGAGCATAAGCTAGCTTGCGTTCTTCAACAGCAAGTAAAGCCGGATGATCTCCAATTTTTCGTTCTGCAGGCGCACGGATATTATCAAACACTACGATGTATGGTATTTCAAAGTTTTCCGCCGTCCTTCTTATAGCCATCTTTCATTTGACCGCCTCAACCGCCTCTTTTTAAGTTGACTGGGTTATATACTTGTTTTCTTGTAGGGGCCATTTTTGTTGTATACTTTCGCAGCATTTTAAATCTAAAGCAAAAATTAAAAATATATAACACATTGGTTATACCCTCGGTGATATCACAAAGGGCAAAACTGGGAGAGGGTGAGGATGGATTAGTGAAAGGACTTAAAAGTACTTTGATTTCTAAAGAAACAAATTCACATAAGATAATGAGAGCTATATTTAAACCAGTTGTTAGTGATCGTCTTCACCCCCACCATTTCCATACTTTTATAAAAACGTTGATAAAAAATTTTAAACTTTTTACTAATAGGGCCAGATAATAGTTAAACTCAAATTTACTTACCACGTCCCTCAGTTCTCTTCTGTGAGTCTGCACAACCAAACGTCTCCACTTTTTTTACATCACTCACATTACTACGTATATCGACAGGGCGACAAACAAAAACCTTCTTGGTGCATGCTCTCGTAAAAACTTATAACTACTGCAATAACTTGTCGGCTTTCGCCGCGCGCTGACTGCTGTATACTATCCAGTACTAAAAACATTAGTCAAAATATAATGTGATGTTTGGTTTCTGCTGATCGGTTTCACCCCCGTTTGCCAGTACTTGACGGTACAGTTTCAATAAGTAGCCCATTTTTAAGTTAAATTTTCATGCCGCTTAAATGACACTAAACAAGAAATTGAAATTTTTGTTTCGTAGGATTTTCCTCGCTGATTACGAATCCCTTAAAAATTTTCTATCACCCTCCAGTCAAAAGTTATTCATATTTTTATAGTGGAACGTTTTATAATGTAATGTTTACATTTATTATAATACAAATGATGCATACTACGTCACTACCGAATCTCAAAAAAAAAAATTTTCTGCATGTGATTTTCTGTTCGTAAGATACCTCTGGAGCATTTGTGATTAGGTTCCAACAATAATCTGCACGCATTGTTGGGTTCCACCTCCCTGGCATCGATTTCTACAAAACATAATGCCTTGGTGAAACCTTTCACGATGTTTGTCACTCATAGACCCTAGATTTGCGGGGAAAAGGTCAGATCCCGACACGGCCGACTGCTTGAAAAAGGACAGGTGAGCATTTTTCACAAAAATTACGTCCTCGTTCGGATGAGAGGTTAAATGGAGGTTCCTTGTGTGAGTGTTGTCACGCACGTTAAAGATCCCTACCTTGCCTGGAACGGCAAGGGTTCGGCAAAATTCTAAATTTCCAGGCAACAAAAAACTCGCCTCCTGGCCAATGTAGTACCTTCTGGTGGAGCATTGGAAATATAAATGCACGGGGAAAGGGTCAAGCGGCTCCGTGGTGTAGTGGTATGTGTGGGACTACTACGCCCAAGGTCCCGGGTTCGAATCCCGACACGGTCCGTTTGAAAAATTTTAGGCGAGCATTTTTTCACAAAAATACACCCTCGTTCGGATGAGAGGTAAAATGGAGGCCCCGTGTGTGAGTGTTGTCACGGACGTTAAAGATCCCTCCCTACCTTGCTTGGAACAGCAAGGGTTCGGCAAAATTCCAAATTTTTCAGGTAAAAAAAATCTCGCTTCCTGGCCAGTGTAGTACCTTTGGGTGGAGCATTGGAAAATCACATGTAAGAGGAAAAGGCTCAAATGCGAGTGCAGAAAATTAATCTTCAAAAACATGTTCCAATTAAAAGATTCACAATTTATTTGTAATTTTTTGCTTTTTGATTTCACAAGAAATTAGAACACACTTTTTTAGATGATACCCAGTCTTGAATCTTGGTAATTTTGAATGGATTACACTGCCCTTTATAATGTGGCGAATTTGCGGCCCAATAAAAATTCCTTGTTTTATTTTTGCCTCACTTATTCTGGGAAATTTCGCTCTCAGGTATTGGAATCCTTTCACCCTCTTGATTTTAAGCTTTGACAAAGTTGTTCGTCAGTTCCAGTTTTATGTGCAGAGGTGGTAGCAAAACTTTCTTTATATCAGCGAGAGTAGGATTTGTAACTTTTTTCTCCAGCAACAAAGTTTTCTAGCATTTTCCAGAATTTTATAAGCGTTTATAAGTGTTTATCATTAACTTTGCTGTCCCATTCGCAGATAAAACAGCAGTATTTTCCGTATCCCAATTGTACTCCTTAAAAAAATGTGCTATGATATTTTAAACAACGTATATGCTCCACTCATGTTTTATATACTTAATTTTTTCTACTAATGTTTTCATACTGTCAAAGTTTTCCTTTATATGTATAGGGAATGTGCAACAGGAACATAGGGGTACGAAATTCCATTGTGGAGGAGAACTCCCTTCAGCTTAGAGTAGATGATTCAATAAATAGTCTTCATTCATTAGTTTTGTATCTACATATCAATGCAGTCATTAAGTCCATTAAGTACATAGTACACCAACACACGATGTAAAAAAATTAAGAAAATTATGTTCACGTCTCCGATATGTGGAAATATCCGTACCATTCTATAATAGATTTCTACCTTGCAGCCTGAATTTCAACAGTTTATTGATCTTTTGACTAATTGAAATCCCATCTAAGTCGTTAAGCACATCTTGGGAAACTAATTGTGGTGTACCTATCTCAAATGGCTGGAAATCATGATCCGTGTCTTTTTCATAGGTTCAACAATATTATCTTCAGCAGCATTTGTATCATCGTCAAGTGTATATGATTCTGGACTTTTGGAGACCGGTAAATTTTGGCTGTGAAGAACTTGTCTGAGAGCTGATTGCAGGTTTGTGTACTGTGCAGTATCCTTCGACTTCCCTGAACTTCCAGATAGATATCTCAAGCAAAAATAGCAATATGTAACATGATCTTTAGGTTCTCTCCGTATCATCGGCTCCGCATTAGGCACTGACTTACGGGTACCGTTAAGCTATCCTCTTAAATTCACTACACACGTTGCGCAAAGGATATAGTGCGCCCAAGTTTTATCCTGGTTTTTTGGTTTGCATTTAAAATAAAGCTCATAAGCTTTTTTGATTAACGTAGTTATTGTCTTCTTGCGAGATGTAATCGTAAACTTGCCACATACGTAACAAAACGTATTTGTTTGATTTACACGCTTTCGCGGCATTCTAAGTCTATCAACAATATATACTGTAGAGTAAAGTATTGTCTTTTCATTTCTATTTCTATTTATGGACGCGTTTAGGATATCAACTGCTAGTTACGCGGCGCTTATATATCTTAAGCCAGCCTTTCCAGCAATTTCTAGAACTATCGCCAGACATTATGACACTATTTAGATTTCAGTGATGAGTCATCCGTCAGATTACGTTCTTTACAATATGTTATACAATGTAACCCGTTTTTAATGACTATTTTAATACATGATGGTCATACGAATATTCCGAGTGCAGATTCGGTTTCAACGACCAAAAAATACATAATAGACACTTCAGACATGAGGAAATAAGAATCATGTTGGATTGTGTAATGGATTATTTTGACGAAATAAAGCTGTAATTGTACACACGAAATTTAGCAATGTTGTCTTTGGAAGATTTATGCAATAATTTATATCATAATACGTGCGAGTTCATACTTTGACTGAAACTGCAACTTGCTGCACATTTATATACATTTAATTATAATTCTTTTGTAACCCTTTGTATTATTCGCTTTTGTATGCTTTATATTAATTGTTGAAGTACACCTTTATAGTTGTCAATCAATCCATCGTTGGTTTAATGGTTTTGTGTCTTTCGATTCTAGACTCTTCGTCGTCTTTGCTAGAAATAATGACGTCGTATTATTTGATTTCAAACTTTCCATACTAAACTACAGAATACAAATATTTCGATATAAGTCATATCTTTTGAGAAAATCAATCTCAATCGGTAGCTTTTTGACATTCATATTTGAACACATACCTGATAAGAATTCTTTCCTCCCTATATGTATGAAGATATCCTGATGTAGAAAGCGAATTTAGTAAATTTCCATTGATAGTACTCGCGTTCTTTATTTTTCGGTTCTAATCTTTCTTAAAAATCAACATTCTTTTGTAAGTGTCCAATAGACATATTCTATACTGTTACCCAAATTTGTTACAAAGAATTTGGATAGTCTTTAGTATATTTAAGCAAAATTGGAGTTAATTAAAACATACAACATCGAAACTCGTCATCAACTTGGCCTTCATATCTGTTGCAGTTATTAGAAATTAGCAGCTGAACATAATCTAAAAATAAGAACACTAACATATTTCAATAAAAAATACAGAACTTAAAACATTCAAAATGACCCAGGGACTGACATTTTGATGTCTGGATATAATTTATTTTCGAGTAATTCTCAGTGGTGTGTATTGAATCAAACGTCATCACGCAAATTTAACTTTAAAAAATCAAAAACTACTACGATAGTACCCCCCTACCACACATATTCAATCTCCCATTTCTCGAATTTTACAATTTATATACAATAGATTTATTACTTGCTATAGTCGAAATCGTTCATTATTCGTTTTAACCGCTGTGCTTTGTGAGTGTACTTAAATGTCAAGAATGTGTTCTAGATAATTATTTTGGCAACTGGGCATCTGTAAACACCCACAACACACTGTGAGTAGTTAAGTTGACACAAGAGACCAGGAGATGCTAATTTGTCTCTTTGTGAGCAATTGGAAATGCTCACAACGCGTTGCGAACTTGCTTGTTTTACTCATTACGAGTTCCTAGTATTTTACGTGTGTTCACAACACATGAAATCATTTAATATTCAGTTTATTTCATTATTTTGTAAAAATTATTTTTTTTAATATATTTAAATTATTAAATTACTAAGGATATTAAAAAATTTATAAATATTTTCTTAATACTTTAGTTACAAACGTTACTGTTATGACAGCGAGAACTATATTTCAACCTACAGTGCCACATTTCAAGGTTTTTCAAAAAAGGACGAACGAAAAACATCTTATTGCTTCTTAGAACATTTGCCTTTAAGATTTATACTCCTTTCCATACGTTGTTATTCGTCAAATGACATGTAAAAGTAATATAATTTATTGCGTTGCCGTACAGAGGGCGTAATAATATTACACCGATTTTCAATACAAAATAAACAAACAACTCGATGAGTAAATCAAGCTTACATCGATTAATCTAGATAATCAAGATAGATAGAACTAATGACTGCATCCTAGTATTACGGCCAATTGTGAACGGCAAATACTATGTATTACACTTTTAACACGTGCGCTAGAGTCTGCTGATTTATTAGCTTTTATTAAGTCTATACAGCGAAGATTGTAGATACCCTACAGCATAATGGAACAAAAAGATAATTAACCGATAAGGATTTCCAAAGGCAACTTCACTGCATCACTCGCATGACTGATCACTACGGCTGTTCGGTAAAAATCCCAAGATAATTTGCCATGTCATGACGTTCGTTCATATTAACTTGTAAAAACCTCTCTTCAGTATCGCATGTTCTCATTGGTTGAAGCATTCACGCACATTCTTCGAAACGTAGGAAACATCTTAGTGTAATATTCCATTCACATGAAATACATAATAAACATAATAAAACTATTTTAAGTCCCGACCAGTGTATGGGAATTCAAAACCGCATTCTTATGCGCCGTAACCTACTTATACTAGCTAATTTACGATGGGAAATCTGCTTTCACTTTAGGATACGAAATCCCATATGACTAATTATTAAAATAAGGTGTGTGACACCAAAAGGCGTGACAATTGCGTCATAGCTTTTAAAAAGAAAAAATAAAAAAGGAAAAAGTTTCGTAGTACGAGAGCTCATATATACGGAAACGTATTTTGTAAATAATGTATTTAGGTACTATGTGGTCTTTAAATCGCAGCAATCCTTGCGATACCAGGAAACTGAAATAAGTAGCCACCCCATCATCAGGCTACATCATCTGAACGCGCAATTAGTCGGGTATGAAACAATACTACACCTTGATCATAAATATCAAAGGTTTGAAACATCAAATAGATAAAATAAATTCTCAAAGATATTTTCAAAGAGAGAGAGAGAGGGGGGGTATAGATATATTTTCATGTTGTTTATGCTTTGCAGCAACCGTAAGATAAGGTAGCACCTCAAGGATAATTTCAAAAAGGATAGACATATAATCATTTATGGTTTAAACTATCAACTAGATAAGGTAGTATCTAAAAATAATTTTAAAGATAAAGATAAATACCTAACCATTTATGGTTTAAAATTATTAATTAGATACGATAGCATCTCAAAAATAATTTCAGAGAACGATATGTAACTAATCGTTTATGGTTTAAAATATTATTTAGTTGTTTATCTTTCTAAAGCATCTTGGAGATTTTGTCTTATATAAATAATATTTTAAACCATAAATCATTAGTTACGTATCGTTTTCTTTGAATAGAGTGATCAAGGATTTTTTCTTATGTCTTTCAAAGGAAGTTTTGTGAAACAGTGTTCAAGGATTTTTCTTATGTCTTCCAAAGGAAGTTTTGTGAAACACCACGAGCGACCAGGTAGAAATGTGGATGCAGACTCCGCACCCCTACGTCGGTGAAGAGAATCACTACGTTTGATTTACAATGCTCCATACGAAGGTACTACATTGACCAGGAAGCGAGTTTGTTTTTACCTGGATATTTTGAATTTTGCCGAACCCTTTTGTTACAAGCAAGATACGGATCTTTAACGTGCGTGACAACATTCACACTTCTCATCAGAACGAGGGCGTATTTTTGTGAAAAACACTTGGCTAACATTTTTCAAGCGGATTGTGTCGAGATTCGAACCCGGGACCTTGCGCTCGGTAGTCGCGCACACTTACCAACTGAAGCACGGAGTCGCCTGGTGAAGAGAACAGCAGCCCGCAAGCCAAAATTTACTGTCGACAGCTTTAAACGTAGATCCAGCGCTCGCATTGAAATTGTGGATAGCAAATACTCCCTGTATGTTTGTTGTGGTTTGTTTAACATTCTTCTTAATCTTCTTTGGGAATTAAACCACTGATAGTTTTTAAAATCATCTTTATTTACGTTTCGATCCATGACCTAGAGACATGTCAAAATAATAGAAACTTCAAATTTGACATTTATGACATAAATTGAAGGTGACTTTGATTTATTGATGTTCAAAATATTTGGTTTGAGTACACTAAGCAAAAATTTTTAAAGTTTAAAAGAATGATTGCCTTCAATTTGTGTTGCGGCCTGGAACCGACTTTTTTTAGGTAGCCAATACGTTTAACGTGAATTTTATATAAATTCAATAATTTGGGGATTGGAAAACATTTTTTATATAAAATTCACTAATAAAAATTAATCAGCTGATTTCACGCTAAGCGTATTGGTATTTGAGGTATACTGGATTCATTGTACTACTATGTTTTAGAAAGTAGATATACTAAGATACGATTAATGCAAATAACGATAATAGCTTTTTTAAGAAAATAAATTGTTTCTAATAGAAATCCACAAAAGTAGTTAATTATATAAGTTATAAGCAAAAGGTTTAATTCGTGGCAACCAAAGGTAATATGGTAGTTATCTAAAATTTAAAACTAAAACAATCTTTTAATAATCTAGAGGAATTTCAGTTTCAAAATAATTATTTAACCAGATTTAATGTGATTTTAAGGAATTTTTTAATCATAATGAATGGTAAATAAAGCTTTTATAGTGATAATTTATCTATGACTAAGAATACTTACAAGAGGAATTATTTAAATCCAAAGAAAACACATTTCAATTCACCCACTAATTAAGTTAGGTTAGATAGCCATTATGACACATTTCAAAGGTGCATAACAGTTTTTTTATAAGGAAAATTTAAACAACACTGCTTTTATAAAGGGAAATAAATTACACTAACTTGACTGCATTTTTAAGGTAATTAAAAAATGTAAATAAATGCTTAATTAAAGTGACAAGTTAAAATGACATCATCCTTCTTCAAAGGTTGCCACCACATAAGAAAAAAACTAAAGGTAACTAGATTTGGTGTTGCCAAATTGCACTTTTTCCAAAAGCCACTAAAAATTTTAAAAAAATTATTTTTTATTACATTACTTGAGTGAAAGAAAACCCTTTGCCTAAAAAACATAATTTTCAAAGCTATTTCTTACAAGTTACATTAGAGGTTAGTTATGAACGGAGTTAATATCAACAAAACACATGTAAGGGCGCCATTGTTGTGTTTTCCCGCGTTGCTATACTATTGCGCAATTGTTTAATATAACGCGCCATTTTGTGTCAAATACCAAACGCTTTCAAAGGTGATGCAATGGTCAAATTTGCATGCACAATGTAAATAAGAACAATTTACTTACTTAAATCGCACCTTGCTGCCAAATCCCAGGGTTCATGTTTGTGGGTCACATCACGCCATTGTTGACTCCAAATTTTATCCGTCCATCCTAAACTCTCGTAGGGGAACGATAAGGAACAACCAGGTAGAGGTACACTAAGGTATGGTAGAAAGGAACGTACTCATCTGAAAAGAAAAGGCACACCAGGCAGATAGATGTTCTTGGCTCAAGCTCGTGGCTTAATGCCGCTTCCGACACTACCCGCACTTGCGCATTGCTTTTGCGCAAACGCAACTGCCCAGAATGACGGAAATTGACAAGTTCATTTAAAAATATTCGCGGGAATTTATTTACAAATTAAAAGAAGGTACATTGCCAAATTTGGCATGTAACATGTTTCCAGGTGTAAACGAGTAAGGATGTGATCAAAATGTAATTATTAACCGTGTACAAGAATAGAGTGATTGGGTGCCATCAGATAACAATCACTGGCTTTGTAATGATGGAGTAAGGGCATGCTGCCAGGATTGCAATCACTGGCGGTGTGCTAAGAGAATAAGCCTGTGCTTAACCAGGATATACATAGTGTATACTAGATGACTCTTGGATCCGTAAGTGAGCTACTGGCACTGGTCCTTGGATATTGATCACAAGGATTCACTTCCTGGTCGATTCGGAGCTTATATATATATATATATATATATATATATTATTATATACACCACCCCTCTACTTTTTGTGTGTTTCACCTATATTATACCCTTTATTTTATACTTTTGTAAAATGTGCACACCTAATGCACGCCCGTACTTGCACTGTTTGGTTGGTTCTTTTATTACTTATTTATTTGCAATGCCTCGACTCTATAAAACTCTTAATCTCAGGGTATTCAAACTACTTATAGTGGATTCCGTTATAAGTAGATGTGCTACGTCCAACCAAAGTGCACTCTTTTGTTTTTCTACTAAATTTGCTACTCTACTTTTGTATATGCCAAAATTTATAAAATGATCAAAGTTGCTATGTGCCAAATGAAATTACAACCAAAATTTGTATGACTAATTTTTGACGTATTACAGAAATATGATGTTAAAAACTCACCTGGTCTATACTCCGTTGATGCCTCGGTGAATCCTGGCACAAAATCCTAATCCCCGTATGCGTCCTTACAATGATGTTCTCAACTTTTCGTGCTGTTTCCAGGTGTCTTCGACTATTTACTGTTCCCCAATATCTGAAATGATTAACCCAAATTTAGAATTTAGAAAAAATTAGTGCTATAACTTCCCTTGTACTGATCTCCACTTCAAGTTCTTGTTTCTTCTATAATTCCGTCCGCTTCTCCGTATCTAAATCCCAATCCACTCGTTCTTGTATATTTTTGTTCGCTGCTCCTTCTAACCTTAAACCACACTCCAATATCCAACTTCTAATCTGTATAACCACTCTCGATGACCTTCTAACTTTAAACCACACTCCAATATCAAACTTCTTTCTGTATAACCACTCTCGATAACCTGCTACCTTTAAACCACCCTCCAAATCCACTAATTTTCCGTCGCACAATCACTACTATTCCCTTTATAATTCCTATGCTTGTATCTTTTACCACTTTTCAATTAAACTCACTTTAAAACAATTACTTTTATTATCTGAATACAAAATTAGCACAGTTCTGAAAACACGTCTTTTACAAAATTGGTTCGAAAAATAATCACTTTGTTTACTCTCTAAGGCGACCATGTTAACTCTCTACTAGCCTACTACATCTTAAAGTCCATAACAAATAGTCAAGTCCGTGTCGCACATACCAAAGTTCATGTCTTTTATACAGTTTCATAATCACATTAAATTCTAATATATGTCCTAAATCTTTACATTCAACCAATCACATTTTACGTTGTTATAACTAATAATTTTGAGTTTACAAATATTGTCCAAAAGTTGATGCTATAGAAAATGAAACCAAAATAAATTATACTTGACCCTGGATGCATGTTGATAGTGAACATTCATAGACGCATCCGGCTTTTGGACGGCAAATGTACTTTCAAAGGCTTTTAAAAATTCAACTCGGTATAAACCCTTGAGCATTTCACATCTTACTACGCCACTTAGTCATTTTAAAATTGCCTTTTGGCACTTAATTTCAACTACTATGTTTGAATGGTATTTTAGTATACATAAAATACGGCAAACATATATTTTTAGGTTTATGTGATCAAATATGTGGATTATTTTTGTTTGGCATATGCTACCTTGTACTAACCAACCCTTATAACTCTTAGTAGCTCCCTTAGACATTTTAATATATATATATATATATATATATATATATATATATATATATATATATATCCTTTAAATAGTGGGCGTGGCTGTCGTGATCGCGGAAAACGGAGTAAGTTTTGATTGACATTCACAGGACAAAATGAATTTAAGTTTGTCTGACTTTTTACGTCTGATAACAAGCTGTAAACCTAAATCCCTTACCAAAACCCCCAAAATAAAGCTCACGTTGCTTTCGAAAATAATTAAGCAATGTGGAAAAATATTTCAAGAAATATGAACCGCGAAAGCATTATACCACATTAATGATTTAAAAATATTCAAAACATGCTCTGTAAATTAAATTCAAGTTATGCCGCTTAAAAGGAACAATCTGTGTACAATATTTCACAGGATACTAGAAATAAGAAATACCAAATACTATAAATCTTACGTAAAATATTTTCACCATTGTGTGACAAAGGTTAATTGAAGTTTCTCGCATTATTGGTAGACTTCATATGTTTCTAATTATTTTATTGTCTACTGAATGACAAGTTACTCAGAATATTAAGAATTTATAGTCCAAATACGAATACATGAATCAACCTGTTATGTATGTGCATTAGCTGACATTTATTTACACGGTGCATTGCAGGGTCATTCTTTGTTTTAGCAGTAGTTCTATTATATATCATGTCCTTTGTTTAGTTCTAATTCTTTGTTCTCATTGTGAGAAATTTTATGGATTTCTGTGCAATATCTATTTTAAAGCTCAGACGGATTAAATATATGATATATTCAATAAACAGGGATCATTTGCGCAATTTTTATTCCATAGAGCACTTAGCGATAGCAGCACACAAATTGTTATATTAGAACTTATCTGCGTATTTTTATGCAGAGCACAACTAATCTCAAAAATGGCCACGAGCGTACGTATTATGTAGAAATAACTTAGTCAAGCTTAATGTAGTAGATTAAGCAGCTGTTCTGATAAGATAATGCGGTGGTAATAAACTTGTATCTTGAACTAACTAGCTTTGTTTATTGTTATCTAATTATTGGCCTCGGACTTCACCTGATACCTGTTAATAGTCACTGATTTGTATCAAACATGAAAAAACGTGTAAAACACAAATGAGTTTACATTAGAAAAATGATGTTGATTTATTTTTTTATACAATAATATCGTGGTTGAATTAGTAAGGTATGTAAGTTTTACAAGGACATTACTATAAAACTATCAGAAAATAAAACAATGACTATCTTAGGTTTTAAGTAACAATCATTTTATTGTCTTAAATTTCTTAGGTTGTAAGAACTGCCTACTAGGAAAAGGGGATCAATTGTCTTTTTGCTTACTTGTTTTAACTTGAAATTACTTCAAAAGCTAAAGAGTTACTTCCATTAGTTTCTTGAGCATTCTGTATGAGAACAGAATGTGGAACATCTATGGCTTCCTTTTCATTTTTATCGTCTTATCCACTTTCCTTTTCCTTGTCCAAACTTTTCGTATCTTATTTTATTTAATAATATGGATTATCTACATGATCTCTAGATGTTCATTCCACTCTTTCTTTCCGCCATGTTTTTTCTATGCGCCACACTTCTTCTTCTTCTTCGGGTATCAGTATACTATCTTTAAATGCGTTTGTTTTTATTTCTATTCTCTTAATTCATTCTTAACACTTTCAAACGTGTCATTCCTTATGTCGTCCATTTTCGCGTTTACTGTATTATTATTCCTGCTACGTACTTGTTTTTATCTAGAATTCTGATTTATAAATTATCAGTATTCTAGATAAATTTTATTTTTACTGCATTTGTTATTAATCAATTTGGATTTGTTTATTTTATCTTTTTCACATCTTGTAGTTCTTGCAAATTGCTACACATTCTAGGGACAGTCGCATTTTGGAACATTTTGATAGTTTTTATTTATGTGTCTATTACAGAATTTTTATAAGAACCTAAAATGTTCTGTCCTTGAACAAGTTCTGCCACGAATTTAATGTTTAGGTTTTGCAGTGTTTGTATCTACTTTAATCGGTTGTTAGTGATTTTGCTAAACCTTTTTATTTGCACATCATGTGCTGTTGCTATTTGACTATCGATTTTAATATGGAGCTTTATTTCTATTTTCTACTTCTATGCTTTGTGTAATTTTAATTAATATTTTGTCAAACATTAAACACTGCAAGTTGGAACATAAAGAAAAAAGCACTACAGGGCAATTTTAATCTGGCAGTATTTCCTTTAATGTGGTATTTTCTATTTCTATTTTCTACTTATCTGTATTCTGTTATTTTTAAAGTTTTTCTCAATCATAGAGCGCTACAAGTTGGAAGTTAAAGAAGAAACACTATGTAAAACGTCTTACCACCTTTCTTTTGATCTGCAATTTTTTTACAGTTTTTGTTTTTGACCCATAAGAGAAAAGATCTTTTGTCTGGAAGTAATTAGTTTCTTCTCCTTAAGTGTTATTTGTTTAGCGCTCAAAATTCAGTTAAAGAACTAATATCACTTGGAACTTGTTACGGATTTTATTTCTATGCATTTTATATATGGTTTTCTTTAGTATTTTGTCATTTAACTTGTCATGAATTTTTGATAGTAAGGTTCCTTCGTTCGACCATTTGTCAGCTGTGATCGGGTTGTGTTGCTCCATTTAGAATGTTTTCTTTTTCTACCAGTATTTCCTGTTCCTTCCACTATGTCTTCTATCGAATCTTTAATTATGTCACTGCTGGTTAAGTAGTTTCTTTTCTTTTTTTATGCATTTTAAGATGATTGTCTCGTCGTTATTTTTTATAAAATTTCGTCGTTTTTAACCAACTTATATTTTTCATTGGTGACCAATTTCACATTTCGAATACCTTTAGCTTTTATAAGAGTCCAATGAAATACGTGTAATATTTTCTCATGTATTTGTTGTAAGTTGTATAATGCCGTTTATTTTTTATTCAGTCTGGAACAACAAGACAACATTATTTACGAATCTGTAACATTTACTCCTCTTTTTTTGCGCTTTATTCTTCTATCCTTCTGCTCTTCTTAAAGTATTTTTAGAGTAGAGTGGAAGAGAAACGAAACATTTGAGTTACGTTTAGCAGGCTGCAGTATCATGTACAATATTTATAAATCACTCAGCATGCTTCATGGATGCGGTTTGCCGCTCTATCTCAAATTTCATGGCAAAGACTGCTAGTTTCTTTCTTTATCATAACTTTTAACAGGGAACACAAATAAAAGGTATGATATAAGAATCAGTAAGGAATTGACGGGTTCAAATCCGCCACATTCTATTATGCACTCCCGCACAAATTCAAAATAGGTGGTCATATCCGTTACACGGCCCGTGAGAACCATTGTCACCACAAAATCACACAACACTAAAAAGTTATTTTCCCTAGACATTGCCGGGAAACACCTGGACCATAATTACTATGCGTAATACCCTAAATAGTCTTAATACAATAATCCCCTAAAATTAATTATTTACTAAAATAATTTGTGGAGCACTTTTTAACGCACTACAATGTAATATTTAATGACTTATTTTTTTACCATTTTTCTTTTGCTTTAATGCCAAAGTTAGCTCGACTTCTCGATAATAATTAAACAATTTTGAATTCCAACCTAAAGTTTATTTACTGTGTATTTTAATTTTAGGTATGTCGTGGGGTGGCACATCACCAGGAAGTAGTAGCTCCGCATCGTGGAGATCTTCCCCGTCGCCGCCACCTCGAGATTTATCATCCCCTACAGGCGCACTATCTACAAGTGCAGCTTCGGATGAAGGCATTGTGGTGGATTACTTCGAAGAATTACCAAGAAAAAAAAAGGTATGAATATTATTATTCTTGATTTTGAATTTGTACATTATGTAGTATGTTACTGAAATGTTAGCAGACATGCTGAAGTGCATATTTATTTTGTTTTGGACAAAAATAATTTGTTTTTGTGTTTTGGCAGCGGCAGGGGGAGGGGGAGAATTTTAACTGAATAATTTTTCGTAGTTGTCAGTGTTTCAAGTCTTTTTCCAAAATTAAATGAAGTGTGGCATACAAGTAACGAATGTAGAATGCCACACATGTAATAAAGAAACTAATTCTTTTTAAGTGTCGTATTATAACTGTTATTTGTACACAATATTTCTATTATAAATCTTATCTTTGTGGTAGGTGTTCATCGCATTCTTTACCAAAAGTATTTCTTAGTTTTCTTTTCTTTATTTATTTAAGTCGTTCTTCTGTGCTTGCCGTTTTTAGAATTTTCTTGTTTGCAGTTTTCGTTGGCAACTTCACTTTATCTTTCTTTTTCAAATTTATTTTCTTTCGACTTTGTAGAATCCAAATCCCACGCCTATGTGGGGTTAAGCTCTACATGAAACATTTAACCATAATATTTTTTATCTTTTGTTTATTATCCCCAAAGTTGGTCTTTCATATTCGAAACCTATTTGATCATTGCTGTACTGTCATATTTTATTTTCATATTTCGTGTTCTTGCATTTGACGAATCTGATATAGTTGAAACTATCTACTAGTTCCAAGTATTTCCCTGCCACATTTTATATTCTTTACGTTGATATTCATACCATCTTTTACTAGCCTACCTTACACCATCTACATTATTTTCTCTACAATTTGGACCGAACCTGTCACGCTCTGTTCTGCTTTTTACTGTATCTTCTTTGTATTGCAGCATTTGTATTTTCAGGACATTTAGAGAGGTGGAGTTTGTGGGGAACAACATTTTCGCATCACCTTTTTATCTTTTTTCGCTTTTCTTCAGCCCAAGCTATATTCATTTGGTTAGTTTCTATTTCGAACCCCTTTGTTTGCACATCATTGTTTATGGTGTACCTTTTGTAGATCTACGAATGCGATAAATATTATTGCTGCTATGTATGCTTGGCGGTGACATGCATTTGTTTGCCCTTTTGAAACCCAAGGTCTTTATCTTGTATATGTTCATCTAGCTTTAAGTATATTCTTCTATTATTATTCTTCGTAATATTGTAGAAGTCTTGTTACGTGCTAAATTGACGCCAGTTACCTGAATTAAATTTACTCTACCAAGGAGATGTAACAGTCATTACTGTACCAGCTAGTTTGCAGTGGCGACTATGGGTGAGTTCTATAAAGACAAATGCAAGCCTTTAAGGATATACAAACTTCAACACTTTCACTTACACCTACCTGGATAGGTCTTGGAATTTTCTGTCCAATAAATAGTCGTTGAATGCCAATGCACATGGATTCCAGTTTCGATTAGACGATGGGTGGTATAAGAGACGACTAAATGCTTATTTCTTGCCACACAGGTTGATGGAGCCTTGTGAACACTCTATTTCTCACCAACTAGTTTAAACTAAGCACTAACAATAATAAAACTGCAAGACGAACGTCTATTTTATCCAAAACATGAATAGAACAGTATTTAGCAAACACAACCAAACAAATACATTAAACTCTGTCTATAATTATCAAAGTATGCGTGTATCTAAAAGAAAAGGAACATCTTAAATTAGGAATTTATAGTTATCCATCCAATTTGACTGGTACATATAAGTTTATACTAATACAATAGTGGTGTGTATTTATATTAAAATTACCTGTTACATTGCGCTTTTAACTAAGCATGCACTAACGTAAATATCTCAATACCAATAAATGTTATGTAAATAATGAAATATACCTCAGTAGAATATGTAGCAGGTAGAAAGCAAAATTTTGTCACTTACAGGTTGTTGATCGAATGCAAGTCTTAAGAGACCTTGTTGTGCAGGACAAACTTCGGTGTTAATAATCCATTTATCCAACTATCGTTAACGGAAAGTATTCACTCCAGAAACACTTTCACTATTTAACGGCATTTTTGTCGAATTCGTTACTTCTTTCGCGTGAGGGAGTTGGTTCACTACAAATCCGAATTCAAAGCTACCGTTACGAATTACTTAATCGGCTAAACCTTCCGACGATGGTGCTTGTTAATCGAGTAACTAAGGATAACCGCTTGTATTTAAATTTGAATGAATCTTGATGATACTTTCCATTATGCTATGTAGGTTATATTATTTCAGAGGATTGTCTGATTTTATATCGTTTACACGGTTTGTACGTAAGTTCGAGGTTAATGGTTTTTTGGTGTATGAAGTGGTTATATGTTTTCCTACAGCTACATCATTAGTTGGTCAGTACGCCTTAAGTTCTATACTGTTTTATGGTCGTTGTTTGTTTGAGTAGTTTTCAGTGATTTCGGTTTATATCAGTTCGTGAGAATGTTTACAAATACAGTTTCCTAAGGTTGGTAATTTACGGAAATGTGTCGGTTCTTTATCTAGTTTACTATGTCTATTGTGAAGTCCCAGTTTTAATTGCTGGTTGTAAAAGAATGTACTAGGTACTTTACTATCTAGTTCCTATTTTATTATTATGACGAAATAGCCATGTTAGTAAATTGCAAACCAACCAAGCGCCTACAAAAATTTAAGGTATTTTTGCGCTAAAGCTCATTTAACCAACTTACATTAATAAATGCTTTTATATTTACAAATGTATACTTAATTAACGCATTAGCGTTATAACCTGTGAAATTAATTCGTTTGGTATTCTTCGCGCTTTTGCTCATTCGTCTTTTTAGCGGCTTAATGATTGTTTTGAGAAAGTTTTTACATAGTCTATATTTCTCGTTGCTGAGCTTTTAAATTGCACCTTCTACTTCCCTTTCCATTCTTAAACAACTAAATTTTAACTCTTTGGCTATATTGAGTACTTTCCATTTTTTCTAGAACTATCTCAACTTCTTCAACGAGTATTGTATATCCTCGTACATCATTATCTGTTCTCATCTTTACGTCTACATTTACAACTAATAAACGATCCGATGTTTTTGAATTACTTTCTCCATCTCATTGTCATTAATGTCTGCTCAGTTAAACGTTGCCGTTTGTTTTTATTACTGGTATGTTGTCTTCCTTTTTTAGTGTGCATGGACTGCACTTTTTTATACACAGGACCTTGCCAGCATAGTTTTTCAATTTTTGGACTTCATGATATCTTTTTGTCTATTTTCTTGTGATATTTATTTTTCATGCTACCCTATTATTAAACTCTTTATACATTTTTCTAAACCACAATTCCATTTTTCTTTTTTAACTTTGTCTATCATTTTTGCTATTTTTACATTTCCATGTTTGTGCATTTTACATTGTTTTCCGTATGTTGTTCATTCTTATTGTCCATTTGGTTTTCTGCCTTCCAGTTTCTTGTCAAATATTTTTGTCAAACTGTTGTATTCTTTGTTACTCTGTCACTCTTTATATTGTGGGAGGGTTTCTTTTTTATTTTTGGTGATTTCCTTTTGTTCTTTTATAATATGGCTTAATTTTTCTCACCCAAACGACCTATTAGAATGGAGACTTGAATAATTTTTTTAAATCGCTGGTTTAGAATGTGTCGTACTCACGTACCTTACTCCTCCCAACTTCTTTCAATTATATCATTTTCAGCTACTATTACCCTTCATTTATTCTTTCAGAAATGTATCTGTTTGAATGGTCTAAAAACATTTTATGTAGCAATGTTAAATTACTTTCTCTTTACTTACTCTCTTCCGTCGGTAGGTAGTCGTAACATTTTCGGTTGCCGTCCACATTGCGATTTTACAGCGACTGGGCGAGGCTTCTATTGTTTATCAGTGATTTCGATGTTCACAATCACCAGTTGCATATACTTCTGAAAGAGCTTTCTTCCGCAAGTGCTTATTTGATGTACAGAACCTTGAAAGTCGTTTTACTATTTGCAATGTCTAAAAGTTATTAGGCATTCAAAACCCATATCCTAAGGAATAAAAAATAATCAGAATTAAAAAAAGTTTTTTCATTGCGCTTAAGTGTTCGTTGCATTACATAAAACACAAAAAAATTTTAAGAGCCGCTTAGTTGAATCAAAATATTGCACTTTTGAAATCTGGCTGGAGCGAAATTGCTGGTTCGATTCCTGTTGGATGCCAAATTTTTTGAAAAAGTTTTTGTTCTTACTCAGGTGTTTGTGACGTGTTGCATGCTGAATAGTGAAGTATATGACTTTTGTAGTGAGGCCCTTATTGTTTTATCAATAAAAAAATAATCAGAAGTAAATTTTGCACAAAAGGACCTTAAAAAAGATTCGTTTAATAACCAATTTTTAACACCGTGGATTCGTTTTAACTATTTGCATTCTGTGGATGTAGTGAACATTGACTTTGAAATGGTTTTTGAATGTCGTTAAAGTTATGAAATCAATAAAGCCTTTGTTATATTAGCACACAATGGATTTAATGCACAGTAGTTAGTTGCATGTTAAATGCAATTACCAAGGCGTGGTTTAGTGGCACTGTTCTTACTAATTAACAGAGAAATATTTAAAACTGCATTATGTAAATTATGACACAAATTAGATTAATGTGTAAAGTTGGTCATGGGATAAGAGGTACTTTCAATCATGGTATGATATTCTGCAATAGAAGTTTACAATATTTTTTTCCTAAGAATGGTATTGTACATTCAAACATGCGTTTTATTATACAACTTTAGATTTCTACATATTTGTTCCACTTGATGCATACATGTGCGTATTTTTCACAATAAAAATATTCAAATCACAACCGGTGAAAGTATAGAACTCAGATGATACGGAATATTTGTATATTTTCTACTTTTCTAAGCTATATAATTATTTTGGGATCAGTTGTTACATCATATGTATGCTGATTATAATTCAAGTACGAGGTGCAGCTAAATGCCGTCCGGCTTAACCAATGATAATTGGGTTTGGTTTGCAAGGCTAAAGCTATTTATGTTTATTAGTTAGATGCGCCAAGGTTGCATTATGGGCGTAATTTATGATTAGCAAATCAGTCCTACTTATGAAATGTAAAGTCTTGTTATAAAAATATATTATGAAAATATTCCAAATCATTTAGAAAGTAAAAGTGTTAAATTTATGAAATGTATTTTCTATATGACGTGCTTGAAAAAGTGAGAAGTTTTCTTCGCGGATGTGTCGAAATAATTCAACTTATTTTTTACTCTTCTTTCATCGGCAGGTTTTCAGTCCTAGAACTGGTTGGTCGCATATTACCATTGTTTCCTATTCTGAGGTAACTTACACTTTCTTGAAATTCCCACAGCCTACATCCTTTCACTGTCTGTATGCAATAATTTAATCTAGGTCTACCTCACTTATTCCCTTTATCTGTTACTAATATATCCCGCACTACTTCATCATGCCTTAGAACCTGCCCCATCATCCTATCTATCCTATTTTTGCACTATTTTCCACACATTTCTTCCTTCCCATACCATTACTTTGTTTGTCCATGATAACTTCATCATACGTCTGTAGTACTATATTTCAAACGCTTCAATTTTTCCTGTCCGCTTTTTCTACTGTTCACGTTTCACAGCAGTACAGTGTAGTGCTCCACTCCTATGGTTTCAGCCGCCTTTTCCTTGTTTCCATGTGCGTTGTCTTCGAACATAATAGTTATTTTCCCTTGTTAAATGCAGCATCGCCTTGTATTAATTTTTGTTTTATATCTTTTGCACTTTCTCCATTTTGCAT
Source organism: Platerodrilus igneus (assembly GCA_036346225.1). Taxonomy (NCBI): domain Eukaryota; kingdom Metazoa; phylum Arthropoda; class Insecta; order Coleoptera; family Lycidae; genus Platerodrilus; species Platerodrilus igneus. The sequence continues at coordinate 1,566,737 of JARFIW010000565.1, forward strand.
TTTGAGGTTTCCTAAGTAGCAGAAATTCCTAGCCTCTTGTAAATTCTGGTTTGCTATTTGTATTCTGGCTTTTGACTTATTTTTTTCTTCTTTACATATTAGTGCTATAGTTTTATTTTTGTTAATTTTCAGAACGCACCTCTCTCGTTTGGTGTTATATTTGAAATATCTGGGTATTTCGCATGTTTCAGACATATAGCCTACAAGTTGAAGAGACGTTCTGTTACTGTTAGTTCAGCGGCTTTTATAGTTTTTGATTGCATTTTATCTGTACGCGGAGCCTTATTATTTTCAGACTGTTTAATTCTACTTTAAACTCGTACTTAAGGATAGGATATCCTAAGTCATCCTTTTCAATGTCTGTTTCCTGTTCAAGGAGATTCTTTTACATTCAAAAAAATGAAACACACAATTTCATTGGTTAAAGACATCATTAACGTTTTTCAACACAAGAAGCGTAGGAAATGGAAGTGTAGAAATATAATTACAAATTCTCCGAAAGACATTCCTTAGTGCTCTCCATTGCCTAAAGAATCAACTGGCAGTGCTCACCATAGCCTGCTAACACTTCAGCGCGCAGTGCTCTCCATAGCCTGCGTATTCTCCGACAGTGACGCTGTCCGCCGCCGTACCTAGTGCACGTCACTATAAATCATCAATCAATAGTTAATAAACTACGTATGGGCGCTAAGCTATGTTCCATCCATCACCGACAAGTCGTTATTGCGATTGCGTCTGTCAACTCTACCTCTGGGACAACACGCCCGTAGAGTTCAACGGCGACGCACTCGACAAGGCCTAAGGCACCACTACAACGACGCCTTTCGAAGGGTTTTGAAAATCACCGAAGACCTCCGAACTCCTCCAAGCTGTACATACGTCCACACGATTCTTCATACCCTCACGTTGTCCCACAAGAAAAACCCGAAGCCTTCCGAAGAGTTCCAAAAACTATCGAAGACTTCTGGACCTCTTAAAACTGTAAATATTTTCTAACTATCGATGTTTAAGTTCTTACTGGGCCTCACAAATAAATTCCGAAGCCTTCCGAAGACTTCTGAGGGGTCTCTATGCCTTGTATATATATTCAATTAATAGTTTTAAATTTCATATCATAATTTGTTGTAACGTAACGTTGTCCCACCAGTAAAATACGAAGCCTTCCGAAGAGTTCCGAAGACGTCTGGACCTCTTCTAACTGCCGTTATTCAAGTTCCTACTCGGCCTCAGAAGCAACTTCTGAATCCTTCCGAAGAGTTTCGAAGACTACCGAAGACTTTTACACTCCCTCTACACTGTATATATATTCATTCAATAAGTGTTTAAGTTTATTTTAGTTCCACAAGCAACCACGAAGCCTTCTGAAGAGTTCCGAAAATTACCGAAAACTTCCGAACTGCTTCAAACTGTTAAAATCATTCAATTTTACTTTTTTGTATTTATGAAACTTATAATTATTTTTGCATATACTTATTAAACAAATGATCAAGCCAAGCCTACATACGTTCAGGCGCCGCCCACCCGAACGATTACAACCGGTCGTGCACATATATTCCTATATATTCCTGCCATCTATCCACTTTCTATACTTTTTCTATAATGATGTCTTCTCCTACGCCTTTTATATTTTTGCTATACGACTTTATATCCATAAAATTCATTCTAATTACTTTGTATGCTCCCTCTGTCTTTCCAATTTCCATCTTAGTTTGTACCTCTTCGCACTCTTTCTCAATCTATTGTTTTTTAGCTTTTTTACATTTGTGAATAATTTCCTATTTTATGGCTTTGTATCTCTGTTTCCTTTGCTTTGTCTGATCTGTTTTTGTATTTTTGTCTTTCTTTTATTAAATTTAGAATAACTTTTGTCACCCGTGCTTTCTTTTTTCTTTTTGTTTATACGCTAGAATATCTCTGGCCTCGATGAAGCTGGATTAATGCTGTTTCATTCTGCTTCTACTTCCTTAGTATCAGAAAATTTCCGGATGTCTTTCAACAATTCGTTTGACTTTTTTCATACCTTTTGTAAGTATCTTTATCTTTTAGTTTTGCAAGGTTCAATTGCCTTTTTTTTTGTTCCTGTTTTCTCAAAATTTTTAATTTAGGTTTTTTCATAAATACTATATGGTTAGTGACTATATCTGCTTTCGGGTAGCTTCTGCAGTCTTTTACTTGATTCCTAAACCGTTGTCTAAGAAGAACGTAATCTATTTGAGATCTCCGTATGTCTCCTGGCATCTTATACTTGTATCGTCTTCTAGCATGATGTTGAAATAATGTATTTGTGCTGGTTAAATTGTTTTTGTCGCAAAATTCTAGCAGCCCATTTTCCCTGTCGTTTCTCGTGCCTAAATCAAATAAGCCTACTACTGCCCCTTCCCTACCCTCACCTCCCACTGCATTAAAATCTCCCATATTTATTAAATGTGCATACCCTTTTACGAATCTTAGCATCTCTTCGATATCTTTGTAGATTGCTTCTACCTCTTTCTCGCTGCAGCTAGAAGTGAAGGCGACTCCTAGGTTCGAATCCCGACACGGTTCGTTTGAAAAATGTAAGGCGAGCATTTTTCACAAAAATATGCCCTCGTTCGGATGAGAGGTAAAATGTAGGTCCCGTGTGCGAGTGTTGTGACGCATATTAAAGATTCCTACCTTGCTTGGAACGGCAATGGTTCGGCAAAATTCAAAATTTCCAGATGCAAAAATTCGCTTCCTGGCCAATGTAGTACCTTAGGGTGGGGCATTGAAAAAATCAAATGAAGTGTAACTAGAGGTGGACATGTAAACTTGTATTATTACTGTATTTATCTGTTTATATTTTAATCTAATTATGAGTATTCTTTCGTTCTTTTGTAAGTAGTTTTCTACACAATCTCGTATCGTTTTCCGAATAACTATTCCCACACCCGCATTTCCTTCCTCCGATCCTCCATAGATTGCTCTAAAGCTCCCGTTTTCAGTAACATTCCACATCCCATTAGTGTTTCTTAGAATGCCATATCAACTCCTATATGGTCTTTGCCACTCTAAGTACCAAAAAACTTCTGCCCTCATTCGAGGATCGGTCTTAAGCTGGAACCTGGTTAAAACCCCACTAATTTGGTTAAACGTATAGTCAACGCTTTAGTTCACTGAAATAAGGAAGCCATTCCACCCTTTCTAGTATTCTAGTTCTTCTTTAAGGTGCATGTCCATTTAGAACAGTACTCTTTCTTATAATGAAATTAGTTCACGATTTCAATAAATCTAGATCATTCAATTGTATACACGGGTTTTTATCTTCAAACTAGCCATCCTTAATAACTCATTAAGTTGATAATTTTTGTTTTGAGCAAAATCACGTTGATTTAAAGGTTCAAAATAATATTGCATTAATTTTATATTCTACCCCCTCAACCTCAATCAGCTACTTCCACTTTGAAATATCAACACACCCTGTTCCCTTGTGATACATCATTTTAGAGAGAAAAATTGATTATATTCAAAGAGCATAAACTAGTTTAATTATGCCTATCCGTTAACGAGTTAGAAAATAATAATGAAGTATTAAAATTCTGCGGTTAAGACGAAAACGATTCAATTCAGGAAACTTTAAAATTATTTATTAAACCAGATGTTCAAAATGCTCTTCATTGTTATAAAATGCGGTCTATATTTATAATTTATTATACATTTTGGTAAACAGTCAATTCTTACCATGGGAATTTCAATAATCTTAAAAACAGGTTTATTTTTGATCTGTTGTAATAAACTCATTGTTATAGATAATCAAAATGTCATGAACCTTCAAAATATTGATTTATTGTTAAAAAGCTATTAAACGTTATCATTAGATAAAACATTTAAACATTTCGACTCGCAAAGGAAAACTTGTTTCATCAAGGATTATCTACGTAATCATTTATTTCTGATTATAATCCATTTATAATTAAAAACTCCAAAACGAGTTTTGCTATTCATTACAGGAAAGGAGAGAAATCATCTTTTTTATTTGATTGAAAATCGTAGAAGAACGGCGCACGTTTTCAATGAAAAGCATCCTTGTAAACATATTGGTCATCAATTTGTCTTGAATTTAGCACGAAAATTTGAAGAAACTGCCTCGATGTGTGCAACATAATTGATAAAAACGATAAAACTTATAATTACAAATGAAGCTGCACAAATTGAAGCTCTGGGCCGTTTTGGCATTGGCCCAACCAGCCCTATTTTAAAAGGGTTCACATCAACACGCCTTTTAGTTAGTTGTAAATGTACAACCCTTTAGGTAAACAAGTTATTGCAAAAATAACACAGATTCACCAACTCACCCAATGATAGTGATAGAAGAATTGAATTTTGCGAAATATTGTCACGAAGAATTCAAGATGACGTAAATATTATAAACCGTATTTGTTTTAACGCTGAATCAACGTTTTTCTTAAACAGACTTGTCAACAGACATAATTGTAAATACGGGACAATAACAATCCAGACATTTTCCTGGCAATAAAATAGTTGTCAATCTTTATTGATCACAATCTGACTGGAAAATTGTTTCTGGATTTATTGCAAAGTAAAAGTGAGCCACTTATTACTCTGTCGTTAGAAAATCAGGTTAACTAGGAAGTTACATGGTACTGGGCGAATCAAATTTACATTTTTAGCAGGACGGGGGCCCCTCATTACATATTAGATATCCATAATTGGCTAAACTAACGATGTTCTGATAAATAGCTTGGTAGAACAGGTTTTATTAAAATGATCGGTGTTACGCTTTTTTTTTGGCTTCACACGCCTTATTTTAGTAATTTACCGTAGGGGATTTCTATTCCTAAATTGAAAGAGTATTTGCCATCGTAATTTAGCAAGTACAAGTAGGTCATAAAGCATTATGAATGTGGTTTTGATGTCCTAGCACTGTTGTGGGAATTACTTAAAATATATTATATGTATTTTGCCGTATAGACGTTTTCTCACACCTCGAAGTAATATGAGTCATTGCTGCAACCAATGAGAACGAGCGATATAAAAGAGGAATTTTTATAAATTGGTATGAAACGAACTCCATAATTGGCAGCTTACCTTGGGTTACCTTACCGAACAGACGAGTGACGAGTCAGTGCGTTTAATGCAGTGAAATCTCCTACCTGTCCTCTTTTACTACCGTACATGTGTTTCCTGTTTTAAATGTAGTAGATTAGCAACTAACTTCGCTACAATCTGCTAAATAAAGGCCAATGAACCATCCTACCAGGATGTACGTACGTTTTAATGAAAATAGCCGTAATACAAGGATGGAGTATTTGGCTGTACCTTAGCCTAGCTGTCTAAATTAAATATAGGTAAACTATTTTATTATTCTAATTATTATTGTTTTTGTACTGAAAATCTGTGTTATATTGTTACGCCCTTTGTTTAACCGCACTAGGAACTAAAGAACGTTTACCTATATTACCATTTATACCTGTCTAGTTCACAAATAATAATTTGGCATCAAAAGCGTCGTTCTATTTATGACGCAGATTGTTATTGTTATTTTTCATCAAAGTTTGTTCTTTTCAAATTTTAAATATTAAAAACTGTTTACGCGCGGGGGGTCTTATAAATTTATACATCGACTTACCTCCGCGGTGTTTTGTTGTTCTAAACTGCAGTTCCTCTTCCTTCAACCAAGTGAACTGTATGCGAATTGAGTCTGTGTTACGTTACACTTGCACTGTGTTTTTTAGGGATTTCACAAATAAAGTCTGCGGCACTTGACTAACTTACGGTACCGAACGAAAAAACCGACGACTGTTCTGCTTTGATATCCATAAGAAAGTGTTTGTTCATTGCTACCCTTAGTCCCACTTATTCACACATGCACCAGGAATTTTTACGGCAGGATATAAGGGAACAAGGATGACAGTTTTACTATTAGATTTACGACTACAAATTTAAATAACTTAAAATTAACCACGCGAACGTGCGACAAAGAGACCGAACAAAAACGATATTTTTAAAGAAAAAGAATTATTTTCTTCTTGTATATATAAATTATATACATTATGGTTTACGTTTATGTGAACTTAAAACGACGACCTCCATGTTTAATTAAATATTTTTTAATTTATAAGAGTTTTAGGTACTTTATTTGGGCATTAAAATTATTAACGTATGTACAAAAAATTACTAATTTTTTATTAATTATTTATAGTTTTTACCTTTTTTGTAAAAAATACCTATCTATTAAATGCTAATTTAGTGTTTTAAAAGACTTGTCCATGAATATTTTCTTATATACAACATTGGTAAGTTTTTTCCTTAATGTTACTAAGGTGCATATCTTGAGCTCTTTATATTAAATCATATTACCTGCCTTAAAACATTTTTAATTTTCAATAAAACTTATTATCAAGTATTAATGACATAACCTAAATTAAATTTTTATGTTGTTAATGAAAACCTTTTATTTAACAAGCTCTTGGGTTTCTTTTCTCTTTATAAAATTTGTATATTTATTTACCTATAAATAAAAGTTTGATATTGTTTCTGATGAAAAACAGCAATTACCTTTATGTCGAAACATATTTTCTTATTGACAAGTGAGGTTATTGGACCTTCTGTTTATATGAAATGAGTAAATAAATATAGCTAAGTGTCTCTAGCAATTACAATCCGTATATTGTGGGGACTTTACATTAAATTAACTAATGTGCATTATGTACATGTAACCTTAGATAAAATTATCTTTGATATTTTTAAATTAGAAACGCAACTAAATCATTCCTTATCTAGTACAATTAAGAATTTCTTTCTAAAATCAACTTCTGATTATGCCTTATGCAAAGTATATCGTATAGTTTCTGAATTAATTTATAAATTCCAAAATTTTATTGGTAAATTTTAAGAACCATGGTATATTAAAGATCTAAAATTTTTTCTTTTTTATCTCTAACGGTAAACAAGTTTAATTAAGTGTATGCCTTCTCATCTCTATCATTATTTAAATTGAATTCTTTTAACATTATCTTATCGTATTAAAAAGTATCCTTCCCTTGAACCTTGAATCTTTGCAAACTTGTTCGTTTCATAAATGCCATATTTATGTCAAAATGACAGTTCTATCGTTCCTAGTTTTTAAAAAATTAATTTGTCATTATACTTCAATATTTCCATTTTTCTTAAATTCTCATCTTTTATTCCGCTATTATTAATATTATTACATTAACCCACCCCATTCTTTTGTAGTCATTGATATATCTTTAGGAATTGTACTAACTGATGTCGGATTAGTGCTCTCTTTTGACACACGTTGCAAGCGCAAACTATGCCTCTGTACTGAAAAATCTATTTTTACAGTTGCGACTGCTAAGAATTTCTATTCGATGTGTTTCATTTCGCAAAATTTTTTTTTACAATTTTCATTATCAAATGTTTTTTATATCATAGGGACGTTTGCACATTTTTTTGTTTTCCTGAACTTGTTGGTAAGGAGCTGTCACTTTTGTCGTCTTCAGCGTTTATCTTTTATTTTTTTCAGAATATTAAAAAATTTTGACTTATATCTTTGAATCACTGTGCATCGGATAATTATTACTGCATATCTTGGGTATATAATTTTCAAACGATCGTTTTTTGTTTGAGTTTTTAGAGAGGCAGATTTTAGAATAAATTGAGGAAAAGCGTAATAAGGCCGTTGTCATGAATCAACACTTTAATTTCTTTCTAAACATCCAACTCTCGTTGAAGGTGGTTTATGTTGACAACGCCTTGCTTTGTCTATCTATACAAATATAAACAGCTTTTGAAGTAGTAAGCTGTAATTTTTAAGTATAGGGCGATAACGATAAGACTTTCTATAATATAAGCTTTTACAACCTTCCACCTTTTCCAATTAAGTCAGATTAAGGCAGATAGATAACTGTGGTCGCCATATCTTTGATCTTGTTAAACATGTCAATTTCAACTAGTGGCATAAAGAAATATTACTATCTGATCTTGATCTGATCACAACTGTTGTCACTTCAGACAATCAACGCCCATTGGTTCGCCCAACTTATTGATTCGCTTTCTACTTCCCAATCTTTGACCTCCATACCATATAGACGTGATTCTTTCAGTGTTGTCAAATACATGAGTGCCAACATTATTTGGGCTATTACGAATTGATTTAAACAAAAGTAGGCAAAGGGAGTATGTGAACTAAAGAATTAAAAGGTTGATACCAGAACTAAGTTGCGTAGGCCGTAGGTTCTTTACTTGTGGAAATGCAACAAAAGAAATAAGTAAAATTTAAATAAAAAAAGATTAGAATTATAAAAATTAATATACCAACCTTTTGAAGTTTTTACTTTAGCCTTGTTATTCTTGCTTGTGTCAGAAATAGTAGGCACCAGATATAGTCATCTCATTTCTCCTGTCGTTTTGGGAGACTGCCATCGCAAAATGATTTTTGTAATGTAACACTACTAAAAATATAACTATATATAAATCTCTGAATATTATTTTTCGCGACAAATTTCTTCTAAAATATTCGATAGAATTTTTTGTTCACTTTTCTATCGACTATTTACTTTTGTTTACTGGAATGAAGAGCAAAAAAAAGATTGATTTGAAATTAACAGAAAAGGATTTACGCCGCAGCTAATATTTATTGACAACTTTAAATCTTGTTTTAAATGTCAGATAGTGAAAGCTTTTGCCAAAGTATCAAAGTTGAATCTCACTTATAAATTTAGAAGGTGTAATAAGATTTCCATCCATTTATTTACTCACCCCGAATTGTCGTAACTTGTAATTATCTAATTAAATAACCCTAATTATCTAACTGATTGTTGATTAAAATCCTTTGTATTGATATTATTGTTTTCGGTTAATAAAAATCAAATTTTTATTTTAATCAATTAGCTCTTAATATCTCAGAAATATATTCTGAGCAATCTTGTAGCATTCGACCATTACCAAAAACACGTAGTGCTTAATTAATCAACTGCAGCCTTTAGAGTATTGTAGAAGGTTCTCGTCTTTTTCATATTAGAAGCTTTCACATACCGGAACGTCGTTAATCCTTCTAAAAATTTGTGGGAACAACTACACTCACGTTTTGGATATTTAGTATTGTTCACATACTTATTCACAAATCCGCGACTCACATCTATTAAGCTGCTTCATGGCTTAGTTGGTTCACGTGTGACTACTAAGTCCAAGGTCCTAGATTCGAATCCTAACAGGTACCGCTTGAAAAATGTTAGGCGAGTATTCACAAAAATGTGCCCTCCTTCAGATGAAAGGTGAAATGTAGATCCCGTGTGTGTGTTGTCACCGTTAAAGATCCCTACCATGCTTGGAATTGCGAGGATTTGAGAAAATTCAAAATTTCTAAGTAAAAAAAAGTCGCTTCCTTGCCAGTGTAGTGCCTTCGGGTGAAGCGTTGGAAAATCAACTGTAGGAGTCACATCTATCGGCGGTTCCGTGGGTAATATAAGTTTGCGTATGACAGCTGATTCCAAGGTCCCGGATACGATTCCCGACATGGACCGCTTGAAAAATGTTAGGCAAGCATTTTTCACAAAAATACGCCCTCATTCAGACGAGAGGTAAAATGTAGGTCCCGTGTGTGAGTGTTGTCAGCACGTTAAAGATTCTTACTTTGCTTGGATTACCAAGGGTTCGGAAAAATTCAAAATTTTGAAATAAAAAGGAAACTAGCTTCCTTGCCAATGGGGATCACATCTATTCACTCCATATATGACTCTCGATGTTATGGGGGGAGTTCCCCAAAAAAATGGGTGAAATAAAATCCTGACCATTTTAGCTAAAACTGATGCTTACCATCAATAAAATAAATTAAATTAATAAATGACCATTTAAAGCTATCTACCACTTGTATAATTCAATGCATTTTCCTGGTAACACCTCACTCGAGAAACTACTTTTTAACCCTCGAAGAGAAGGATATCTTTTTTGTATATTCGGTTAGTTTCAGTACAGTGTTTTAACAATACTAAATTACAGACACAAAATGATTTTAAAACTCGCTTTTAGTGCTGATCAAAACCAAAGTTGTTGTCCAACTTCAGCCATGTTAAGACGAGCTCCCCCCCCCCCTCCCCCTCTCCATCCTCGTATATTTTTTACAAGCCGGCACTTATGCTTGCCTGGATAACGTTGATTTCCGATATTCAGTTTGATAATTAAAAATTATGATAGCTCCTTTCCAAACTAATTTGGTTAATAATTTTCTTGTTACATTATTTTTTTTATGTCTCGTATGCTCATCTAATTATAACTAACTAAACCCGTGAAGCACGATATTTTTAGAAAGTCACACCACTGGAAGACGATTTATTGAACGATTTTGTTCGCTGTTTTTCCCATTTCGTTTATTCTCGGATTCCAGTTTGATTGACAAATTGTTTGTATGTACAGAATTATTTGATTCACTTCACGTCTCTAATGATTTTCCCACTCGCTTGGTATATAAAAAAGAAAAAATGCGTATCGGTCATCTTCTAGCGCCACTATACAAATTTTTAAAATCTAGCCTAAACTTGTGAAAAAATATCAATCTTTAGCAAATTTCACGTTAAGATAACCTAACCTTAACTACAACGTACACTTAAACGTAGAAAAATGGATAACGTACACTAATATTTTAAACAAATGTTACAAAATGTCCGACTTAGTTTTGACAAGACGAACATTTTCTTAAGATCAGTAACATTTGTAAACGTACCACTTATAAATGAAGGAATCAAATTGTTATCATTATTTAAGGCGAAAAAGCTGCTTCTACCTTTCTATACTAGTTTCATTAAACTAAAAACCTGTTCGACTTTGGTTTTATGATTTTTTTATTATAATTCCAAATTTTTCATAGATACTCATAAATATATAAGGAGAGGGTCATTTAACAGTTTCTTTTTAAAAATTCAATAATAAACACGAATCGATTTTCATTCATGTGGCTACCCGGCTAGCTTGACAGTAGCCCAATTTTTCAGTACCTTTTCGATGGTTTCGGACTCTATTTCGTGAATAGCTACAGCGATGTTGTGCGTAAGGGCATGTATCATTTGTGAATTGTCCGCATAATTTCGATCCATCACAGTATCCTACAAGAAGAAGTCTCGCGGCGTCAAATTGCAGCTGCGCGGAGGCCAATTGACATCATCAAAACAGCTGATTACACGATTACCGAATTTAATGGAAAAAATGATCGATTGTTTGACAGCTAGTGTGGCTTGTTACGTCATTCTGCTGAAACCAAAGGTTGTGCAAATCTGTCTTCAATTTCTGGTTACAAAAATCAATTATTATCGCTCTGCGGAGTTACCTTATTTGACTGTAACGGTGATGCCAGCATCATTCTCGAAGAAAAATGGCTCAATAATGCCGTCACTTCACAAATCGCACCAAACTGTTACTCGTTGAGGATGAATTGACTTCTCTGCGATTATGTGTGGATTTTCCGAACCTTAAATTTGGCAATTTTGCTGGTTTAAATAACCGCCGATAGTCCAAAAAGATGATTTTTCGAACAAATTCGTCATCAATTTGGAATTGCCGTATGGTCCAAACGGAAAAGCGATATCGAAGCGGGTGGTCGTTAGTCCAATTCCTAAGTCAATTGGACCCTGTTAGCGAAGAATCCGAGGTCTTTGTGCATAATTTTCCTCGTACTGATACGGCTAATGCTCTTGAGCTCCTGCGGTCTGTGGCGAGTTGATGTTCCTGGATTGAGTCGCACACTTTCGGCTACAACTGCAGTTTTCTAAGTTGTACCCACTGTACGAGCACGGTGACCGTTTCTGTTGTGCTGGAGCATAACTTTCTCACGAACTTTCTTCGCAAATTTGTGTACAGCAGACGCGGCCGAAATTTCTTTTCAAAATTCGCACTATTTCGGCACCACCATTTACTTAGAAAATAACTTTTTCAATATTTTCTAACGTTGATCAAGCGCGAATGTGCTCATTTCTAACCGTGAAGATATTATTCCGTGTTTTTGTCATTATTTTGAACGGAAAACAGCTGTCGGTGTCAAAATAGAATGATATAAAAAGAAACTGCTAGATGGCCCACCCTATTGATGTTCATAAATGTTGTTTTACAGACGCAAATATGTTTGTTGTCCATTGCCATTTGGTACAAAAAGCTAAACTATTTGTCGACAGTTTTTTACTGCCGTGACATCGTTTTTATACCGACGGAATGTCAATATGCTTTGGAAGCGACCGTACAACATCCTTTTAATTTAGTTTAATAGAATTAATCAATGCTATTAATCATGTGAGAAAGAAATGCCTGTAAATCAAAATAGTGGCCAATTGAACATTTGGTGTAATTTTTGTTGTTTTTACTTATTTTGTTCAACCGTAAGAATCTGTATCGTTAATTTAATGTTTTTGTTAAAATGATGTAGTAACTACGAGAGTAGGCTGAAAAGTGATGCACACATGCTTGTACAACACGAACAACATAACCTACAGAAGTACGCATGGTGTCATTTGGGAGTCACAATCCCCATCTATACGCATGCCCATTTTGAAGGCGTTGCGTTCACCAGTTCGTTTTAAGTAACGAAAGTATGGAGACGCATTATAGTGTTATGTTAACGAGTTAAGCAGCGCACGGTTATGAAATTTTTAACTGTTGAAAATGTGACTCCTACTGTGATTTATCGCCGTTTAAAGGCTGTTATTGTGACGATACTGTAGATAGATCTACTGCAAATCGAAGAGTATTAAATTTTCGTGGTTTCCCTGAAAAAGCCATAATTGTTGATGAAACGCGCAGTGGACGTCAGGTCACTGCCACAGACGATAAACATCGCCAACTTGTCGAGGATTTGATTCAAAATGACCAGTTAATCGCTCAAAAGCTCATAGTAATATCCAAGGAACTCGTCGGCTTCAATATTGAACAATTGAGATACCGTAAAATCTGTGCTTGTTGGTACCACGAAGAGACACTGCCAATCCTGAAGTTTGAACCGATTCTACACCTTCCTTACACCCCAATCTTGCACTTTGCGATTTAAATTTTTTTCTCTACTTAAAAGAGGTGTCACGGGTAATCATTACACCCTGGACGATGAGGTGAAGGCAGCTATCGCATCTTGGATTCGACAGAAGTCTAAAGAATTCTTTAGTAACGGGATTAAAAAACTTTTTACTCGTCGGGAGGAATGTATTAGGCCTAACGGTGACTAACTGAAAAATAAATATATGATTTTGAACATTTAGAATTGTACTTTGATTTAATTTTTGCCCGATTTTGTTATTTGTTTCTGTTCTACAAGCATGTGTGCATTACTTTTCAGCATACCATCGTATATGTTTTTATAAATTTTCCAATGAACTTTGAAATTACTATTTTTTAAATATCAAAAGCGTCTTGACTAATTAACAAAATAACAGTATTTCTTCTGTAAATGTCAAATGTTAGGCAGACGACTTGTCACATAGGTAATAGAAATCACGTTTTCCTCCAATTTTCTCAATTTGATGAGTCTAAGATATAAAGTATAATATATCGGTTTTAAAAAAATGGGCAATTTAATGAGTTAATAAAATACAGAGTTCCAAGTTTAGCCTATATTTTCAAAATTTTGTAAAAACAATTAGGTACATCACTGAATTCTACTCAAAAAGCTTGAATAATATTTTTACAGAAATAAAAAAATATTACAAATAACAAGGTTATGGGCATGTTTATAAATGACACAGTCGAAGATTGGGGGGGGGGGTCTAAAGAACGAAACGATACTACACACGAACCAGTTAGTCATTTTCTGAAAATCTGTGTACCTGAAGTAATAATTAAACACAAAACACATGTAAAATAAAACTTTAATAAATAATTTCTATGAATTTAGATAGCAAGCAATATTAAATTGCTGGTGTAAGGACAAATATTTGTATCCTCAGGTACTAAAATTAAATATTAATTACATCTAGTAACAGTCAAATTGAAGGTTGTTTTGCTAAGTAGCATTTAACCACTCTAATTAACAACAATCTGTATTAGCAGAGCATACAAATAATTAATCATATTTACACAACGGCATAAACCTACATATACTGAATACTTACTTACTATATTGATGTAAAACGAATTTGTTCTGAATAGAAGCTACTAAAACATAGAAGTACATAAAAAAATGCATATTTACAATAGTACATTTAAATACAAATCCCCAAGTTATTGGACAAATTTTATAGCCTAAAGTATTCCTATTATCATTTCTAGAATGTAGGCATCTACCTACCGTCAATGAGTAAAACAAACAGCTGTCGGTCATCATAATATACTATTCCTTCACGCATGCTATGACGGGTACGGGTAACTGCAATGGATACCCATCTCACCGTAACTTGATCTACGTACAAAACGGCAGCCACGCAAAATTTACTATAATGGTAAAGTAAGACTGTGTCACGGACAAACAATCATGAGTTCAAGGTACCTAAGAAATGGAGTGTAAAATTCGTTGAATACTGATTACTAAACGGACTAAAATATTAAAATTCATATTAGAGGAACATCACCCTTCAATTGTCTACCAGTCACATAAAAAGAGAAAACACGTTTTTCATCATACACCTGTATGTAACTGTCACATTTAGTTTATATTATTTAGCTTAGAAGAAACAACGCGAATTAGCACTAGCAATATGGTGAACTCTTTCCACCAATGTATTTACAAAATTTTTTTCTGAAAAGTAGGCGCGGAAATTTCATATCAAATAAAAATAAGTTTGGACATACGTCTATCTTTCAAAGATAACACAGTCGCTTTACCAAATTACAATTTAACTAGCAACATTCGGGAAATTCCCAATTATTAAAAACACATGCTTAGATAAGGAACTGCAAGAAATATATACATGTAGACTGTGAATTAAAGAAAGGACGAGTAACGTTGATTGCTTAACTGAGCTGGCTTGAACTGATAAACGTAAATAAAGGACATGCACAGTTGGCTACCTAACAAAGCTGTCTTGAAATAGTAAAAAGTGTAGGGAATTTTATATTCGAATAAGGAATTGAAATGATTTTTACATTAAGGAGGTAGTAACATACAAATACGAAACGGAACGCAACATGATGATATTTAGAAATGGGCGTTTCCTATCGAACGAGTCTAATTTGGACCACCCTGTACAGCCATAATTTAAAATTTTGTCAAGAGTTTCGAATTAGTAAAAAAAATTTTGAAAATTGCAGTACCTTGACATGCAATTGGCATTCAAATTTTTTGTCCATATTATAGTGCATCTAGCAAAAGAATAGCGCCTATGATCAAAGACAACAAACATAGAAACAAGAGGAAAAATGTTGAAAGCGTGTGCGTGGAGCACAGCACAGTATGTCTATGAAATACGGGTAGTAGGAAAAGCAGGCAGAGAAACGGTAGCAACCTTTTGGAATGTTGTACTTCAGGTGTATGAGGATGACAGCATGGACAAAGTTAATAACAAATAGGTTATGGAAATAGTAGGGGAATAAAGATATATGTGGAAAAAAATAGGTGAAATAAAAGGGCAGAATAAGTTCTAAGGCATTTTTGAGGAATAGTATGGGATATATTACAAGCAGAGATAGGAAAGAGGAGGTAGATGTAGACCTAGATCAGATAGTGGTAGATGTAGACTGTGCAAATTTCAGGTAAATGTTTAGGTTAGTTCAGAATAGGAAACAATGAGGATACGCGTCTAACCAGTTCCAGAACTGAAGATCTAATGATGTGATGATGATGATTATAGTGCCACTTCAAGTGCCAGTGACCACAATAAGGTATTTTTTGAAACGAAGCGCAACTTTAGAAATCCATCCCAATTTTTAGAGACCTATACACAAATCGCAGCGAGAGATGCATAAAAGCGGCTTTATTTGATACGATAAAAGCCTAATGAGTTTCGGAGAACGTAGTGTTCAGAATTGTTCAAATTAAAGTTTTCGAGACAAATTACAATTTCCTTATTGCATTGACACTAAATTAACTCGTTTATTCTCATAAACTAGATCGTGGCTTATCGCAAAATAGAATTATTTGTAAGCAACGCGAATGACCAGGAACTTGAAAGGCGTAGGGCGCATGTGGGTAGATGCGTATGTGTAATAATTACAATATGACCACAGTATTTGTTTTCAAACCTATCGTATCTGATTCACTAAATTTGTATGTTTCTCCTTAAAGTGTAAGAAATACACAATACGTCAATTGTACTATTTCTGCGCTGCATTACACGTGCCGGAATTCAAGGACGCTATTTATCTTTGCAATACGCGTTGTTGAAACCCCGTTTGCCCTGTTCAGCTGCATAAAAATAATCATAGTTCCTCTATTGGCAGTTGTTATGCATGCATAATGTAATGCGTCCTGCAATGTTGCAAATTATACTGTACAATTTTAACCTACAGCTCCACGAGTATTGTTTATAATTAATTGCTTTGGCATTGATCTAAAATTATTTTTCCTGCCTATTTAAATGATTATTACTAACTATTCCGTGCAAGGTCGATATCTAGAGTAACCTTTTAGCAATATTAATTTAGAGTTTTTTGAAAAGGGAAAGTACGTCTAAGGAATTTTCGGTGCCACCCATTCCATTTAGGAATTTTCAGTTTCCCTTTTCTCACTATCAGCGGCAATTAAAACGTAAGTGTATACTTAAAAAGATTTGTATAGAATCTGTTTTCTCTGTGCTGAATTTACGAAGGTCGCTGACACTAGTAGTAGTAACGTATATAGAAAACGATCATGCTCATCTCAACAGTGCGTAGTAGCGGGTTGTTGACCTTATATACTACATCGCAACTTTAGTACAGCGGCAAGGGTAACTTTGTTTTGTTCGCGTGATTCGCAGGTTCGTTTTATTTACAGTTACAAACTGACATTTGCGGCACAATCATACTAATACCGGCTTGATTGCAGGTTAAGATGACGATATCCCTTCAATATAACATGGGACATTTTTTTAAAAATTATAAATTCGTATACAGTAATAATTTCAAAACGTTTCTATACATTACATTTCCTACCTAAATGGCTACAAATTATTCAATACTAGGTATACCTAAATTTAATATACCGATATACAGTACCCCGCGAGGTCAAAGGCCGCCCGCGTGCTCTTCCATAATTTGGCACCCTCTGATAAATGAGTTGAAGTACACAAAAAAATATGATCTATAAACAGATCACCAATTAAAATAAATTAAATTAAAAGCTTTTTTATTTAAACATATATTGTTAATATTAGAAAAAAAACAGCTACAGAAGCAAAAAGACTTAAAAATTCCAATAACTTAAAAATAAACTTGCTTTACTAAATTAAAAATTAAGTAGTACTATAAATGTATAATTTTAATTTTTTACAAGACATTTAACAGCTTACATATTTTATTTTTTACGTATTGAAAATTATTACACTAAATTTTTGTATTAAATGTTTAGCGCAATTAGCGTGTATTGAAAATTACAAAAACTGAACTATTCTGCTCTTTATATGTTTGTTGTGATTGGTTATGTATTCTTCCTTCTCTTTTTGGGAATGAAACCACATAGTTTTGAACTGTATAGTTATTGACGTTTAAATACATGACCTAGGATCTTTGCCAAAATAATAACACCTTTATATTTATCATCTGTTACATAAATTGAAGTCAACTTTGATTTATCATCACCATCATTAGGTCTTCAGTCCTGGAACTGGTTAGACGCGTACCCTCCTTGTTTCCTATTTCAAACTAATCTACACATTTCCCTGAAATTTGCACAGTCTGCATCTATCGTGATCTTCGTGCAAAAGTCTAATCTCGGTTTACCTCTACTTCTTTTTTCCTATATTTGCTTGTAGTATATCCCGTACTATTTACCAAAAATGCCTTATAACGTTTCCTGTCCTTCTATTTCTCCATATTTTTTTGTCTTCCACAGATATCTTTCTTCCTCTACTATTTCTATAACCTATTTGTTATTAACATTGTCTGCCCATGCTACCATCCTTATACGTCTGAGGCACAACATTCCAGAAGGCTTCTGTCTGCTTTTCCTACTGCCCTATTTCATAGACGTACTGTGCTGTGCTCCACACATATGCTTTGAAAAATTTTCTTATTGTTTCCATGTTTGTTTCTTTGAGCATACCCGCTGTTCTTTCTTGTTAGATGTAGTCCGGTCGCCTTCTATTGTTTTATAGTTATATACCCTATATCCCCGATATTCAGTGGTATGTGAAGGAGGGTAAGCAGCATGTGGCTGCCAAGTTCCCCCAGCACTTGAACATTTGTCGAATTAATAGTTTCTCCAATATATCATTTCGCACAATCAACATTAGTTGAAAATATTTCACAACCCACACCTGTAGTTGTTTATAATAATCATCAGATTTAAGTGAACTTATTTTTTCGTCATTAGATTTTCCGTCTTGAAACTAGTTGGACGCGTACCTCCACTTATTTATGTTCTGAGCTAGCCTAGATAGTTCCATGAAATTCCCACAACAGCCTATATACAGCTCGGGTTCCCTTCTATTGTTTTCTAATAATCGACCCTATTTCAACGAGATTCAGTGGTATGTGAAGGGGTATTAAGCAGCCTGTAGCTGCCAACGATCCCCCAACACTTAGACATTTGCTGAATTAATAGTATTCCAGTAAATACTTTCGTCCAATTAACATTAGTTGAGAATATTGCGAGACCAATACCTGAAGTTGTTTATAATAATCATCTTGTTTAAGTACATTAATTTTTTCGTCATTAGTTTTTCTGTCTTGGGACTAGTTGGATGTGTACCTCCATCGATATCTATTCTGAGCTATTCTACACATTTTCCTGAAATTCCCACATCCCACATCTATCTGTGTGCAATAGTCTAACCTAGGTCTACCTCTACTTCTCTTTTTTCCAATCTCTTCTTCTAATATATTGCGCACTATTTCCTCATGTCTTAGTATGTGACCTATCATCCTATTTCCTATTTTTTTACTGTTTGCCACATATTTCTTTCTTCCTCTACCATTTCTAGTACCTCTTTGTCCTTAACTTTGTCTTGTTCTTGTCCGCTTCTCCTACTGTCCAGGCTTCACAGCCGTACGTACAGTGCTGTGCTCCATATGTTTTAATAAATATTTTCATTGTTTCTATGTTTGTTGTCTTTGAACACAGTGTTGCTTTTTCTTGTTAAATGTAGTACGACCTTGTGCTAATCCATGTTTTATATCTTTTGTGCTTTTCCCATCTTGCGTTATTTTGCTTCCTAGGTAGCAGAAGTCCTTAACCTCTTGTGAGTTGTCGTTACCTAGTTGTATTCTTGTTTTTGGTTTATTTTCTCCTCCTTTGCATACTAGAACTTGAGTTATATGTTTGTTAATTTTCATACCGTATTTCTCTGTCAGAACTGTTTCCATTTCATTAAGAGCAGTTTCTAACTCTTCTTTGTTAGATGCTAATATCGCTATATTATCTAAGCATATCAATCTTTTGTTCCTGCATAGTAATTCCAAATGTCTTCCTGCATTTGACAGTATTCATTGCCTCTGCTATGTACAAGTTAAAAATTAATGGGGATAAGGCACCCCTGTCCTAATATCTAATTCTCTACGTTCCTGCTCTAATTCTATTATCGCTGTTTGCTCTTTGTATAAGCTATGTACTATCCGTCTATCCCTAAAACTCATTCCAATCTTTTTGAGTATTTCGATCATTTTTCTCATTTGTCATTGTCGAGTGCGTTTTCCATATCTACAAACTCTTTTACTATTGTTTTCTCCATTATTACCCTCAGAGCGAAAATAGCCTTCCGTGTTCCCCTGTTTTGCCTAAATCCAAATTGATCTTCTCCTAGTATTTCTTCAGCTCGTTTTTCCATTCGTCTTTGTACAATTCTAGATAATATTTTTGACCCGTGTGCTGTCAGACTTATTGTTCGAAAATTTTCACATCTATCCGAGCCTTTCTTTTTTAGTATAGTTACTATGATGTTACGTTTGAAATCTTTGGGTATCTCGCCTGTCTCATACATATAGCTTACAAGTTGGAAGAGACGTTCTGTTACTCCTTGTCCAGCGGCTTTTATAGTTTCTGCTTGCACCTTATCTGTACCCGGCACCTTACTATTTTTCATACCCTTTAATGCTAATTCAAACTCATCTCTATGTATAGGATATCCTAAGTATCATTTTCAATGTTTGATTTCTGTTTTAATGTGTTAGTTCGTCTTCTGAATGTAAATTCTCTATATATTCGTGCCATCTAACCACTTTCTCTACATTTTCTATAATGACGTTTCCTTTCGCGTCCCTTATATTTTTGCAATACGGTTTTATATCTCTAAAATTCATTCTAATTAGTTTACATGCTTCGTCTGTCTTTCCTATTTCCATCTTAGTTTGTACCTCTTTGCACTTTTCATCAATTCATTGTTCTTTAGCTTCCTGCATTTGCGAATAATTTCCCATTTTATGGCTTTGTATCTCTGTTTTCCTGTTTCGTCTGATTTATATTTGTACTTTCGTCTTTCTTCTATTAAATTTAGGATATCCTTTGTTATCGATGGTTTCTTAATTTCCTTTTGTGTATACCCCAGAATATCCCTGGTCGCCATGTCTAAGCTGGATTTAATGTTATTCCATTCTGTTTCTAGTTACTTAGTATCAGAAATTTTCCCGATATCTTTCAGCAATTCAGTGTCTGTATCTGCTTCTGGATAGGAATCTTCCTATATCCACTGGCATCTTCCACGTGTATCGTCTTCTAGCATGATGTTGAAATAATGTGTTTGTGATGGTTAAATTGTTTTTGTCGCAAAATTCTACCAACCAATTTCCCCTGTCGTTTCTCGTGTCTAAACCAAATAAACCTACTACCACTCCTTTCTTACCCATTGCATTAAAATCCTCCGTAATTATCAAATTTTCATGTCCTTTTATGTATCTTAGTATGTCTTTTTAGATCGCTTCTACCTCTTCCTCACTGTGGCTGGAGGTGGACATGTATACTTGTATTATTAATGTATTTACCGGTTTAGATTCTAATCTAACCATGAGTTCACTATTGTTCTTTTGTAAGTAGTTTTCTACACCGTGCCCTATCTTTTTCGCATAACTATCCCCACACCAGAATTTCCTTCTTCTGATTCTGTATGAATTACCCTAAAGTCTCCACTCCAAAAATCCTCCGCCTCTGGCTACCGAACTTCACTAACCCCTACTATGTCTAGTGCTAACCTATCCATTTCAGTTTTCAAGTTCTCTAACTACCTACTTGCTTCATCTGACATTCCACGTTTCGACTCGCAGAATGATCCCGATTCTTTTTCTAAGTTTTCCGATCACATTCTCCGAAGTAGTCTCCTTCTGGAGATCCAAATCGGGGACTATTTTACCAGGCGGCTCCGTGCCGTAGTTGGTATGCGTGTGACTACTACGCCTAAGGGTCCGGATTCGAATCCTGACACAGTCCGCTTAAAAAATATTATGCTAGCATTTTTCAAAAAAATACGCTCTCGTCCGGATTAGAGGTAAAATGGAGGTCCCGTGTGTAAGTGTTTTCACGCACGTTAGATATTCCTACCTTTTCAGGTAAAAAAACTGACCAATGTAGTACCTTCGGGTGGAGCATTGGAAAATCACATGTAGGACTATTTTGCCTACGGAATCTTTTACCTCAGAGGATGCCATCATTTTAAATACTATTTAAGTACGCTTTGTACTTGGGAGGTAATGTGGTGGTTTACCACATCGCGGTAATGTGTGTGTGTTAGAATGCCATACCGACCCCTATGGTCTCTGCCAATCTAAGTAGCGAAACAGCCGCTGCCCTCTTTCGAGGAAATGTCTTAGTCTGATTCCTCACTAAAGACCCTACTAATTTGGTTGGACCTGTAGTTTGGCTCTTTAGATCACTGGAACGCGAAAGCCATTTCACCTATTCTAGTAATCTAGAACTTCGTCAAGGTGCAGGTCCATTCAGAATGGTTGATTTATCAATGTTGAAAAATTTGATATGGGTAATTTTATGCTAGAAAGAAGTTTTACAAATTGAAATGCAGTAATTGCTTTCAATTTATGTTGCGCGCCTGGGAACGACTTTTAGATTGTCACCCCGCTTACCATGAAATTAGCTGGCTAATCTTTTGTATCTAAATTAATTAAATTGGATATAACTTTCACAACCTTTTAGGTTGGTAAAGAATTTTGATATGTATACGTGACATGGTAGTTGAACCTATAAGTTTCGTTCCCTGAGATTCATATTTGAAAATTTTTACACCTATGCATATGCTGAGTTCGGTAGACCCTTATATATAATAATACAAAAACATATACATACTTTCAGTAAAGATGTATTTCTTTTTAACACTTAAATTAGTAAACAGTTATTACAAATTGCTTGACTGTGTTCGTTACAAACATTTTTTTACATTGTTTACGTGCCTGCATAATTTTTCTTGATAATTTGCAAGGACAAATATAGCATGGCATTTTTATCACTAGTTCGTCATTTTCGTCGTCCTGAGGAAGATTTTCTTTTTCAATGAAGGGATCAATACATCTTTTTATATCATGACTAAGTCTAGGATTTTTAGACCGTTGATTCATGAAAAGTAGTCTCTGCAAAGGTCTTTGATGAAAATCCTACGTTTGTGCGTTCGTCCAGCTTGGTAGTCTCACATGTATATAGCAAAAAGGCATTCAATGCTGCTTTTGTATAATTTTAATAATCTATTATGTACCACTTCTTTTTGGAGTGATCTTCATTTATTGATGCATAATGATGCTTTGAACTAACTCATAATACATGTATTTTTTTTTAAGGAGATAGTTAACAATTTAAGATTTTGATTGAAGCCAAAAATCGATTATAATACCTGTCTCTTTTTATTGGACTTAAATTGTGTAGGAATTTCTCGCTTGCTCTTGCGTAACGTACCGACTGTAGTTTTTCCAACGTCTAGCAATTCCTCAACTAAGGGGTACTTGTAAAAAACTATCTATTGTAAAATTTCTCCACGATTGTTTAAATGGCACAATCAGTGTGTCTACAATATGCATTCCCAAATTCTTTTGCGCATCATCGTCTGGTTGCTTTCCACATAAATCGTCCCATTCACAACATACCCATTCTTACTTTTACAAAATCAAAAGAATTTTATACTATATTTGGCCGGTTTACTTGGCATATACTGTATAAAACTACAAAGGCCTCTATAAACAAATAACTGCTCATCCATTAAATGTAACTTCACTCTCAGGAATCATTTTTACATTGTTTCATAAATAGGGAGCTAGCTTGTCAGTTCGAAGTCTAATTTGCCTTGTTCTTTTATCACCGAACCTCAAAAATCGTCTATATATTCAAAACGATTAACAAACATAGTATTTGAACATTTATCTAGAAAGAGCTCCCTTATAGAAACATCCTAAATTTTTTTTAACTCCTGCTAATAGAAGTAATCCAATGAACGGATTAGTTTCATTTAGTTCAATATCCTGCCATATCTTTTCCGTTTTATGAAACTCTTTTCTTGCTTTCGAATTTATACATAAAAAATTTCTTCCAATATTGCTTTAGTGGTAAAACTGCTCCAGGCATCTTCTAAAGAAGATAATTGATTTTTCCTCGGTGGCCGAACAAAACTGATGATATTGTGGCACCTACTTTTTACTTGAGGAGTTCTACGCCACTAACCGTTAGCGCCTATAATAGTAAAATCTGCATTGAATTCTATTATTTCTTGATCTTTTTCATTTTATGATGAAGAATCTATAGGTATCTGGCAATTATCATCGGTTATTGCGTTATCAGTTACCACTATAAAACGGTTTCTTCGAAATTTTTATCATTTGGACAAACGCTGCGCTTCTTACTATTGGACGCCATTATCCTAACAATTAATATTTTGTATAAATTGTAAACGCATGATCTATAAATAGATTCATTGTACTTGCAGTGGAGTTATGCGAAGTGTTATTATTAGCAAAGCAATTACTATCACAAACACACAGTAAAAATTATTACGTAATACATAATTTAAAATTGAAAGACTTACCAATATTATTTCAATCAATGACACCATATAATATGCTTAATTTTAGAATTTACATAAACAAAGAGTCACTTACGTTCACTATGAACTAAAACACACGCGCGACATCGGATCGCCATCAGCCCTTTGGTAGAACAACCGAAAACAACATGTACAAATACATAAGGGTTTCGGAGAGTCTACGCATATAATGTAGTAGTAATGAGGAATTAAGATCTTCTGCAAGGTAAAACGTTTCTATTAAATATTTGTATCGTAATGATGTTGATAAATATGTAATAAAAGCATTCGTAAAAGGAATTAACATTAACACTGCCACAAGAATGACAAGAAAAATACAAAACATTTTATATCAAAGCCGATCTTTTGGAGCCTACGTATGCATCTTAGGTTAAAAAAGAAAGAAAAGAAATATGTCACGTTAAGGAAGCAACTTGTCGGTGACCAAAATGCCTCAATCGAGGTCATAATTGATTGTTGTATATTTTCTTTGAATTGCAAATAGAAATATTTGTCAGGTGGTGTTTCATGTTAATATCACAAGAAAATCCCAGGAAAATCTTGCTATGCTATTTGGATATTGAAGTTTTCAATTCACTTTTGTTATTTCGTGTAGTAAAGGGATCCATTGCTTATTGAAAGTTACGCATTCGTTTGTTATGCAGTTATTTTTATGTAATTTTCTTCTTTAATTTTGCACTTTTGGTTTTTTCTTGTTCTTTATTAACGATTTTAGCATTTTCGTATTTTATTTTATGGTTAAAGTTCCACGCATGTTGGCAAATCATGGATTTTTAAAATTATTCTTTTGTATATTATATATGTTCTTTTAATTCAAATGGTCTAGAACTTTCTCTTTTATAAATGTTATTACATTCGTATGGTATTTTTCAGATTCAATTTTTGAGTTTTGTATTTTATTTTTAAGTTTTGTGTTTGTTGGTTGCGTTCTTAACGTATTATTGGTTCTAAATACTGTTTTTACTTTGAATTTGTTTTCTGTTCTTTGGATTTTTTCGGAGAATGCTTTTATTTATTTGTTTATTTATTTATTCTATTTATTGATTTATTTAAGCTTTATTGCCCAACAGGAACACCCATTTACATGACAAATAATAGGTAGTTATACTATATATACTATATACATATATACTATATATCTGTTGATTGTTTTTGTTTTGTGTGAATTCTTGTTGTGGTGAGTGCTCCCATGTAGATAGTTGTTGTAGTTCTTTCATAGCTGTGCCGTTTTGTATTTTGTTTCCTATGATTGCGTTAATGTGTGTAATTGTTGTATTTATCTTTGTGCTATCTGATATTTTATGAACGGTTTTATATCATTGTTTGTTTCTTTGAATTCTGTGTATTTTATTTCAAAATTTTTCTTCCATTTCTGTGATTTCTTTGTTTGTATTTTGTGTTATTTCGTGTGATGGTTGTGTGTTTATTTGTATTTCTTTCTTGTTATTATGCGTTTCTGTGTCTTCATGTGTTTCGTTACCTTTGTCTGTTTACTTTTTGGCGTATGTTTCCGCTTGGTTGTTGTTTTGTAGTGTTTGTTGTACTTGTTCTTTTATGTGATCTAGTTCTGGTTTTGGTATTCTGTTATTTCTGATTATTACTCGTACCTGGTCGAGAGTCTTTGTTTTGTTTTGAATTGTAGTTCTAGGTATTTGTTTGTGAATGTTTTGTGTAGTAGAGGCATATAATTTGTTACGCTTGTTTCGCAGTTAGTTGTTTGGTAATAACATAGAATGAGGTTTGGGTTGATTTTGTCTGACCATCTCATTCGATGTCTTTATATTCCTCTTAATGTGGTTGGGGGCAACATGTCCCGCAAAACACCTCTATTCGGATTATCATTTATTTTTGTGGTTGCTGTGTTTTATCCTTTTTAGTCACGCGTGTTTCTTGTACGACATCCGTGACCCTGGCGTCGTATGGTTTTTGTTTTTTTATTATTTAATTCCATGGTATTCCCACGAATACCGCGGTGGTGATAGTCCGCCTCAGGAAAAGACATCGACACGATGTGTACCAATACGATAAGATGCAAAGCGGTTCTTTCTTGCTTTGAATCAGAAGGAAATAAAATTGTTTAAAAATTTTAAGATAATATAATATTTTTTTAAGCCTAACCCTAGAATAATTATACTTTGATCCAAATTATGCTTGAGTAAAACAACTCAACTTTAAGACTGGTTTAGCATCATAGACCTATTGCATTTAATTCGATTTTTTAGAGCAACGTAGGGTAGATATATTGCTTCCTATTTTTGAAAATAAGAGTGTGCATTTTTAACAATGACAAAAGGGTATAATACTCTAAAATAGAGTGTATTTGGACACACTAACTTTACTTGCACCATTTAGGATAATTTATGGGGCGCATATTAGATGTTAGCTTTGACGTTTGCTCGGAACATAAACATTAAGATATAAGAATATGCTGTGGTTCGAATACTTGTGAGGATTAAGTTTTTCTCATTAAAGAGCACTGTGTTTTATGTTGGTCAAATAATGCTTGTATGTATAGGATTTTATTCGGCTTTTTGATAGTTATCGTTTGTAAAGAAAACAGTTTAGTTCTTTGCTTGTTGTTTTCGGAAATACTACGACAGACATGGGATCGTAAATCGTAGCATAATATTAAACTGCTTGGGTTTTTTTTCAATAATTAGTGTTCCATATATCGTGTGTGATGTCATGGCGATAATTAGTGGGATTTCTCTTTTAAAGTTTAGAATGTTTAGAAAATGATTGATGCAATATGTATGAAAAAAATTAAGTGGTAGGTACATAGTTTAGAGAAAGGAAAATGCAAATTGAAGAAAAGCAAAATAAATTGCCAAAATTGAACAGTTTAGCAATCAACTTCTACCGGAGAAGTGGAGAAAAATAAAACAGTATAAAAGTATACTCTGCGGTGGAAACAAATCCTCGCTTTAAAAATTCGTTGACTATAGAAAAAAATCAGAGATTGACCAACCACGCAAGAAGATTAAAGACCACAAAATTAGCATGTTCAACCTACAGTCAGTGGAAGAGGGAAACAGATTAAAAATCTGTAACAGAAAAGGAACGTTTGATGTGGCATCAAGTACTGAAATGAATCTTGAATGTTGTCAGCAACCTGAAAGGTCCCGGGTTCGAATCCTGACACGGTCCACTTGAAAAATGTTAGGCGATCATTTTTCACAAAAATACACCTTCGTTCGGATGAGAGGTAAATTGGAGGTCCCGTGTGTGAGTATTGTCACGCACGTTAAAGATTCCTACCTTGCTTGGAACAGCAAGGGTTCGGCAAAATTCCAAATTTTCCAGGTAAAAAAAAACTCGCTTCCTGGCCAATGTAGTACCTTCGGGTGGAGCATTGGAAAATCACATGTAATGTCAGCAACCTGAATTATTCAGTTTAGAGGTTATTATGAATCCGTTAGTAATATATGGTTAATCATACAATTTATCATACGTTTATTGTGTAAACACGGTCCCTTTCTGAAAAATTATATCGAAAACTCTGCTATGCGAACAAAGTATTTAAGTCTATTGATTCAAAATGAACTTATAAATTTAGCTGCAAATGATCGTTAAGGTGCCTGAACGAAATAAGCAGCTCACGCGTTTTTCTTTAATTTTGTTAACGTGCAAGTCATTTTTGTAAATATCCAATATGTTTTTAATAGTCGAGAATGAAAAATTGTAATGCGTGAATCATTTCTTGGGTTTTTGCAACTGCCGACTAATCATCGAAATCGCTAGAATAACATCTTTTAAATCTTTTAATAAAATATACAATTTGAATAGGTAAGTATCGTGGATATGCATACGACGCCTCAACTCTCATGAGAGGTTAATTTAATGGACTGCAATCATTAATTAAACAAAAAGCACGAAATACAAATTACTGAAATTTCAAAGGCACTAATGCAGTTAAGGGTAAGAACAGACACAGAATTCATCAATTACAAGTAGAATTAATGAGATAAGTGGATGAGACAGTATAAAACGCATTACATTGACTGATATACAGAGATACAAAGATAAAGAATCTTCCATCAGATTTTGTAATGAGTAATGTTTTCAAAGAAAACAGAATCAAAGTAATACAAAAACTTTAGAATAATTGATATTTTAAGCCACTGTTTAAAAGCAAAATATAAAATTTCTGGAATGCCCCCGAAAAGTTGTGATACAACTTTGAAAGTTTTTGCGCATACTATTTTTTTCGTAGTTTTTTAGGTTTGCTTAAATTTTTTTTTGCTGTTTTATTTCTCCATTATTCGTACAAAAGAGTGTCATCGTGTTCATGAAAATCTTATTAATTTTATAAGTAGTATATTTTATCCCCAAATCTTTTTATTCAATTTTTGTGTTTCCACAATGAGGCAACTAAAGCTCTCCGTATGTTTTCTCTTTTATATCATGAATTTTAAGTTTATAAATGACTTTCCATATATTTTTATACAATATACACCCACGCGTATCTTTCTTGTTTACATTTTTGTGCAGAAACCAAAATGATTTAAGTTTACAAAAATTTAAACTACTAAATTTTATAAATTTCATACGCAACCGTTTGAGGTCTTCATTCAAGTACCTTTTTATTTTTTTATAGTTACTGTATCTCCCGCAACAAGACGAAAAGTTTTATTTTTCTGGTCTTTTACAAAGTGTTCTTTATTGCACATCAAATAGAAAAATAAAAATGTGAAAGTACTTACTAATAAGTACTTATGTGAAATATTTACCAACCTATGAAAAATACACATACGATTTGGAGAAAGTTAACTGGATAAACATGAAGTGAATGCTTGAACATTGCAAAACAAGCTTATAAGATAACTTTTTTATGTCACTTACGAAAAATGTCGAAAAGTACGAAAAGTGAATTACAAAGTAGGTGATAGAAACCCAAAATGTAAACAATTTATAAATATGAAACAAGGCTATTTAAGAAAATATGGTACCTACACCTTTCCACGCACAGACTATGATTGACGTTGATCCACTTGAACCTGAAAAAATATTCCGGTATATCTCTCATTGTCGCTACATAGAACGTACTATAAAAAGATTTATTAGCTTTTGGCTAACGTATAAAATATCTATTTGTTTGAAGACTAATTAGCAGTATGTATTTGCCTACGGGCACACGATGTTAAAGCAATACTAACCTCGGAGAATCTATTTCTCATCAATCTTCACCGCACCGTATTCATACATTTCCACTTCAAAATTATAGGTTGAATACACAATCCTTCTGAAGCAATTGCTATACATTATTATGGAGGATATCGCGGTTATGTTAATGAATGTAAATATGAATTTGAAATCATACATTTACATCAGGAAGTACATACCAATGGTCGTTACTTAATAGGTAATATGGAAACGGCATAATATACTTAATGGTGCCCTAACGGTTTTGAAAGTGAGAATACAGCTTATATTATAATTTGTACATATCCAATAGTTTTTATCTTATCGTATTAAAGGTATATTAATTTTCTTTTGCACTTGTATATATATATATATATATATATATATATATATATTGACGTGAAAAGGGGTCACGAGAGGTCATTGAAACACAAATTCTGCAAATAAATCCCACCAAGATATGAAAGAATCCGGAGAAATAGAAATTTCCGAAAATTCATGGTTACACCTTGTATAATACAGGCGTACTTTTTAGCCGTTAAAGTGTCAAGCGAAAATGCATTTCCGTGCGTATAAATAATCACCCTGTATAATAAAAGCGTATTTTTAAGACATAGCATTATAAGTACATATCCATTCGTTTTTTATATAAATGTGTATTAAAACATATGTTTTAGTTAACGTGAAAGCAAATATTTTTTTTAAAAATCGTTAAGAATGCAAATCGTTTGCATGGTAAAACAATTAAAGCTTAAATTAATTAGTCAAATTGAGTTCTGTTTAATTTTAAATAAAGAATTCTCTAGAAGTTTTGAGATTAAGAGAGAAAATGCATCATCTGTACTTAGAACTACCTAAATACCTAATTAATGCATCAACATTTATTTTAAGAAGTCGCAGGAACACTAAAAACTTATAACATAGATAAGAATTATTTATTATCTTTGGCATTCCTACAGGATATATGCGATGCGACAGTTAACCTTATATGTTTGAGAAAGACGAGAAAGCGCATGTCACTAAGAAATAAATCACGCTAATGAGGTAATAAAACGGGGAATTCCCTGAAGCTTGCGTCAGAAGGTGTGTAGTCTTTTGGAATGGAATCCCGTAAAAATCCGAAAACTCTAGAAAACATAATTTTTAAGTATAAGCAGAAGCAATCGACATTAGATTCATTCGGTAATTTGATTTCATTCAGTAAATCGATACATGTTGCTTTACGCGATCGGCAATCTAATTTTACATCAATCAAGTAAAAGTATGCAGTGTGCATACAGTATTTAATATTTAATGTAACGTTGATTATAAAGCCAAAATTACATGCAGAGATTACATATGAATATGGAAGTTGTTAAATGTAATTATTGTAATATTAGTAATATACCATGAAGAGGGAAAATTCTACGACACAACGCTACCTTAAATGAATTAATTAGAAGGAAGATTTAAGATAATATGCATGATTTGATAAACTGGGATTTGAACGTCAATTTAAAAATAGAAGCAGAAGATATTCAATACTGTTCATTACGAATAGGATATAATGTTTTTTGGACTTTTGCAAGTATTACTTTTAGATTATTTTGTTAGTAACTGATCTTTGAGGATTTATCATTTAATTTAAGGTAGAATAAGTCTTAATCATATAGTTTTTTTTGTAAGGATATTTACCAGGAAAGTTTGTGATCAGAGTTCGAAACACTCTGACGTTTTAAATATACTATCTATCAAGAATTTTTTGACCAAAACAAACCTTACAAGCGTGGAAATCAAAGCCAGGTAAACTATTAACACGAGAAGAAATTTGAGTTCTGTAAATTTTAACCTAGATAAGGTGAGCAACATTATGATAATTATAAATAAGCATTTTTTAGGAATAATATTGTTTGAAAGAAACTATGCTGTAAATGTTCTATATTCTTTTGTATGAGAGAATATATTTTAGACTGTATAGATGCTTTCAGTAATATCGCGCATTACGTTTTCAATAAATAACGTACATATTTTAAAATGAAACCCGTTTTACTAAGTATGGAATGATTATTTTCACAAGGTATCTCTCAAGAATTATTTACACACACGTTTAAACTTGGGCTTTTTAACTTTTTCTACACTCTGCAATAAATGCAATACACGGGATTTAATTACATAATTAACACGCTTAGTTTATACAGAATAGATTTTTGGTTCTTGATAGAATTTTTCATAAGAATTAAACTTGGGCTTTTAACTTTTCACATTCAATAATGATACAGATTTAATTATAATTACAGTTATTTATACAGATAGAAATTAATTTTTTAGATGTATTAAATTTGGCTTAATACTCTCGATTTACATAAAAATATATAAATAGGTAATTCATATAACAGGTAATATATGTTTAACTTATTATTGCTTGATAAAATTATTTTATGTATTTACCATAATAAAAGTAACAAAGGATTGTATTAATTAATAATTTTAAATTTTGAATGAAATGTCAGTTCACTTATTTGACAAAATGTAGAATAAGGATGAATCAATCAACAAATTATGACACATTTGCTTAATGTTTATGGTTGCATAAAATAGTTAGATTTTAAAATCATATATTTTACAGTGTAGTAAACAGGTTGACTTGACTTAAATTAAATAGAATTCTGTTAGAATTTTTAGTTAGTATATTTGATTAGAGTTGACTGAATTATTATGTCTTCTTTATGATTGATGGAATTTTGTTCTTGGTTTATATGAAATGATTCTAAACCAAGAACAAAATTCCATCAATCATAAAGAAGACATCAATAATTTACATACAGTTTACTCATACCTATACACTTTAATCCAAAAAATATACTAACTATAATGATATTGCTTACACACAGAATTCTATTTAATTTAAGTCAAAAGTCAACCTGTTTACTACACCTGTAAAATATATGATTTTAAAATCTAACTATTTTATGCAACCCACCATACAAAAATTTTTTTTACAAATAAACCACATACTTCTATTTAAATAAAAATATAAGCAAATAGTGTCATAATTTGTTGATTGATGTCATCCTTGATCCTACATTTTTGTCAAATAAGTGAACTGACATTTCATTCAAAATTTAAAATTAATTTTAATTCTTAATCAGTAATATTACAAGCTTCCTTCTGTTACTTTTATTATGGGTGAATACATAAAATAATTTTATCAAGTAATAAGTAAGTTAAACATATATTACCTGTTATATGAATTACCTATTTATATACTTTTTCATGTAGATCGATGATTAAGGTGTAAATTATCACCGAAACGTACGATTTAATACAAATGATACACATTTAATGTTTTGTGTTTAATTTTATGAGCGACTTTATCCCAAGAACCGAAAAACAAAATCTTTTCTAATATATAGGTAGCTTTTTTACACAAGGTAAGTTGATAAATACTAACGTATTGTAATTAATAAGATGAAATAATAGCTTAGACTTTTATGCAAAGCCTAAATGATCATTTCAAATCGAGCTAGTAATTGAAAGAAGGAAAATATAAGGTCTTGGACAGGATTTGAACCTGCGTATCAGTTTTGCCGGAACTGTGTAAAAAAGCTACCTAAAATATTTAGATATTAATACTTGGCTTATAGCCGTAATTTTGAGAGTTGCTTCCTGTCTATATCTGACATAAGTCAAAAACTTGACAATGTCACATATGATTGACAAAAATGCTAAACGTAATTGAAAGTTAGGTTTATGTATAGTTCTGTACACGATTTAGATTTGTAAATTTCCCAATTATAGTCATCGGTCTCGGTGGCGTAATTGGTAAACGCACAGTTCCGGCAAAACTGAGATGCAGGTTCAAATCCTGTCCAAGACCTTCTTTCAATTACGAGCTCGATTTGAAATGATCATTTGGGCTTTGCATAAAAGTCTAAGTTATTATTTCATCTTATTAATTATATATACATATATATATATATATATATATATATATATATATATATATAGACACACATGTGTTAATAATATGAAATAATAACTTTGACTTCTATGGTTGTGTACATGGGCTGCGAAAGCTTAAAATGCATGTTCAATTACTAGCTCGATTTGAAATGATCATTTGGGCTTTGCATAAAAGCCTCAGTTATTATTTCATCTTATTAACTAATAGTTCAGTATTAATCAACTTGTCTTGTGCAATTATCCAATATGTATATATAAGTATTAGTATTAAAAAGCTCTCCTGCTCGAAATAGATTAGTTCACTAACCTTTACTAAAAATTTCAAAGTACAAATATTTAAAAATAAGATTAAAAAAATGAAAATTTGTGCAGTATAAATCATAGAAAATAACACTCCCAGAATAAGCTTACGTTGAAATAAGAATATACTCTCGCAACCGTACTTATTCTTTTAAAAATATATCTTTTACCAAAGATGCCTGTAAATTGTCCTTTGTTATATAGATCTTGAAACTTTTAATTAATTAAACCTTAAAGTTACTACTTTTCACAATATAACTATTAAATATTGAAAGCGGATTTGAATCTCTTTATTAAGTCTTTTATACAAAAAAAATCACAAATCTTAAAAACTGATTTTACCTTTGACCTCAGGTGTCTTAAAAAAATTCCTGACTCGCCAGTTCTCAATACTTTAAATTTTTGTATCGCTACCAACTTTCCTCACGACAAGATTATTCTTAAATAAAATTACACAAAACATTCCCAGCACAAAGCCAAAAAATAATTTGCAACGAATTTAATTGAAGTAGAATTATCTTAAATAAAATTTAAGTAAAGATACATAAAACTTGAACAGAATTTGAGGGTCGAAATTGCCCCTATTACTTAAATTAATTTAAAATATACAGATCAACTTATAATTCTTCAGAATTGCCAAAAACCAAATAACTGCATACATTTTTATAACATTTGTAATACTTTACTTGCATTAATTTTTATAGAACACAATTATTTTTAAATTACTTCTTTTGTTCTCAGAATAAGGAATTAAATGCCTTTAATGTTACTTTAGTTGTATATATAACCTCTCATTCAGATTATAAACAACATCTTCTGGAAATCCGCTATATTATCCGAGTATTGTACTTGTTGCAAGTCACGTAATTCAAACCCAATAATAAACGTTTTAGTTCATAATAAAGTATTTCATTTGTCTAGCGAAATCTACATGCTTTAGCATCATAAATTCCAATCTTCAAATGTTTCATTATCTCTGCTTATATGCAAATGTTAGCGCATATTAATTGAAGTAACCAACAAGTGACTTTTTCTTGTAGCACTTTATAATAAAATGAATGCAATTCTTAAGTGAAATAAATGACTTTCCCTTATTGAAAATTTTGCCTTGATACAGAATGAATGATATGAGTAAAATACCCATATATTTAACTAATATAAATGTAGTTTTATACACCGAGTGTGAAACTCTTTTATACCGCGCACTTCATAAATAGGTTTTTTATATAAATAAATATCTTTTTTTAGATTTCTCGAATTTTTGACGTTGGATGTTTATCAGATGATGCAATATGACCTCTCCGTGGTCTTTAATCACATCAATATATATATATATATATATATATATATATATAATAAGAAATTGTATAGAACAATATATAAAATAAGATGTATCTGTAACAAACTCATGAATAATAGAGCATGACGAATACAAATGGCTGAGTTATATAGCCATTAACAAAACATTAGCTTATTACTCACAGGGGAAAAATTTCTCCCTGAAGCAATAAGCTAATGTTTTGTTAATGGCTATATAACTACCAGCCCGATTTGTATTCGTCAATAGACTCTATTATTTTCATAGAGTTTGTTTACAGATACATCTTATTTTATATATATATATATATATATATATATATATATATATATATATATATATGATTTCAAATGGAACTTTTAAAAGGAAACAGTAGATTATTATTTAATTAGGCTATATTTATGATTTATAAGGTAGGCATGTTGAGATTAATTATGGAATGATTATTTGATTGATTATGTCGACCGGATGAACGCGGCGCATTCTGCTTGCACAATAAAACCTCTG
The DNA here is from genome assembly GCA_036346225.1 of Platerodrilus igneus. Taxonomy (NCBI): domain Eukaryota; kingdom Metazoa; phylum Arthropoda; class Insecta; order Coleoptera; family Lycidae; genus Platerodrilus; species Platerodrilus igneus. The sequence goes on from JARFIW010000565.1 coordinate 1,601,993, forward strand.
AGAAAAAATTCTTATGACATTATATTGCAAGATATGAGGGGGGTGGGGAAGACGACAATTAACATCAGCATTTCTGGTAATGATACGATTAAGAAAACTTCTTAATCTGCGATTTCTATTGAAACCACTTTCGTCTTGGTCAGTATCATCTCCTTCATCTAACAATAGGTTGAGCTTGTGTCAAAAGTAAAAGCCTAAATAACTTTTCTCAAAAAAGAACGATCCTGTTACATCTCTAACCCATAATCCGCACCAAGCAGTAGCTCATTGAGGGTGCTTAAGTTTTGCATGGATAGCTCAAGAAAATTATTGTCTCAAATTCAACAATTCTGATTATTAACAAAACTGTCTAAACGAAAGTGTGATTTTAAACTTAACTTTGGCAGAATACTTATTGGAGTACCGATTTTACAATTTTTTCTCTTAATCGCTATAGGTGTTTATCATTATTCTTTAAAGATATTATATTTTTCTATACTGATTTACGTCTAACTGAAGAAACGAGTCCGTACTGTTGACAGCTTACTTAATCATATGTTTTACAGTTTGGATATTTTAACCTAGAAATCATCGTCTTCTGTCTATTGTGCTTCATGGAACTGTTGTCATTGTAGTTGCAGGCGGTCTAACGAACGGGTTCTAGTTTTCAGCTATACCATAAAAAATCTTTTTGGGTCTGTTTTGATGTGCTCTTTAATCGGTTGAATGTTGACGTCGGTATGGATTTGTTCATTTTTCGTATACGATTATGCGGGGTGCCATTTGGAGGTTTCTGTTCTGGATGATTTGCATCTTCTTGATTTTGCGACGTAGCCCCATGTTGCCGATGAGTCGGATCTTGTTGATGATATCGTCCGGGTACAAACCTGATGTTGCTGCTCTGACTTTTGCGCGATTCTGTTTTTTGTGTGGGCTCTCCAGGTAAGTCCTATAGTTATTCTCAGATACTTGAGCTCGTTTTTGATTGGATGGTCTCGTTGAAGATCATGACGTCCTTGTTTGGCTGTTGAAACTTCTTCGGTTGTACTCTTCTCTGGATTGACGCTGATCAATCATTTTTAGAACCATTCTTCCAAGTTGGTGGTGACTTCCTGAAATCTTTTAGTCGCTGGTGGGAGATCTAGTGACTTGGTATTACAGCACGTCGCGAGTGGAGTAGCGGCGAAAGGAGCGATCCCTGTGACGCACCGGCTTCTAACTGTTGGGATAAAGAATGGTCGCTGCATAAAAGATGTTTTTAAAGAAATTATGATTCACTCTTAGATTATCTATCATTCAATGAGCAAATTGCCTCCATTGTAAATGATCTTGTCGCTTGAATCCTAATTGAATTGAGTTTTGAAAGAGTGGAGATGAAGGTGGTTCTATGCTAATGTTCTATTATTGAGAACGATAATGTGTAGTTTCATCTGTACTTTCATGACAACTGCAATGTTTTCATCAACTACACATGCCGAGAACACTGTTGAGTTCATTGGACGATAATCGAACAAGCTTCTTAAATTTTTTAATTAATCTGTGTACAACGAACTCTCTAAGCGAAATACCGGCTCCAAAAATTTCACGAACTTTGCGAACAGTCACCACACAACAATTACAGTGCTTGTTCTTTAGTAAATCAATCAATTATCAATAATCTCTATGGCTTCAGATTACGAATGTCAAATATTAGGGTTGACGATTAAACAGTATGAAAATTGTGGAAATTATACTTGGGCTTCCATGTAGGCCAAACTTTATGTTTACGAGGTTATCGAACCAGATTTACAGTAAACATCAAATTGACGAGCAAAAGGTGATGAAATATTTCAGCTAGACAAATCGATTAACTAATATACATTTTAATCAATTAATCTACATCAATAGATTTGCTTGTAAATCACTTGATCGGTTATTTGAGTATGTGGATTCGATATATTAGTTAAAGGATTATAGTTAGTGAATTGCTTTATTTATCGATTGTCGATTGTTTGATAGTATAGGAGAAGGGCTCTTTAAAGGTATGTCGTGCATATCGTGTATACTGTGGACATTCTTTTCATATTCAATCTTAGAAATAATTTAATTCTAGATTAAAAAAGTGTTTGTGTATTAAGCAATCATGGCAAAGAATCCTGGTTAATTAATCGATAATTCAGAATAATCGATTATTTTCAGTGATGTATGAGAGATTCCAGTGCTTTTTCTAAAAATTGTACCATTTTCACTTGGTTTTCCATTTCAAAACATATGATCTTTTGTAGATCGTTCTTCCCCAATTTCAAGCACTTCTTAGATAATGGAAACCTAAATCTGACTATTTTCAAAATTCATTCTTTAATATTGTTTTCGATCTTTTGTCCTCGTATAGATTAGCGCCATTTTCCGCCTACTTTTCATATGTTGTCCTCTCTTCTTATCAATAAAAGTGGTTTCTGGAACATTAAAGTCTTGCCCTAGCATTACTGACCCTTATTTCAAACAGGGTTCTTTGTAGAGTTTCTTCAGGTTTTGAAAAATTGTCTTTTTGTTTGGTTTTATCGGCATTTTTTATGTTAATATTTTTGTTGTAATTGCTAATTTGCAGTTGAATCAAATATTTTAACTGCGTTTTGAATTTTAAACTTTGTCCGGAGTAAGACTAAAACATTAGACAGTATCCACATTTGTGCAAATAAAAATACCAATAAGTTCAAAAATATGCATTTAGTCTATTTTCGATCTTGTTTTATCTCTACTAAAAAACAATACAGCAAAGGAGAGAGCACTTTAAAAACGGATAGCCGAAATTTTAACGTGATAAAATAAATATAATTCCAATCATCGTAGTAAAGTGAAATAGAAATATTGAAGTCAAGTTAAATCATTGAAGAAATTTATTTATTTTAGATGACGATATAAAGAAAAACGTATTATTTTAATAGTAATTTCATTTTAATCTGCTATTTTCGGCGGCATACTAAAATATTAACTCATCGACGCACATTTTTATCAAGCAATTAAAACAGACTGACGAAGCAAGTAATTGTAACATGGAAAACATTAGGTCTTCGAGTGAATTCGAACCTTTAACCTTTGTCTTTATGTGTCAACGCGTTAATCAATTGAGCCACCGTAATCTCTGAATTCAATTGGAAAGATGGACAAATCTTAACCATGTACGCTACCATACATCGACTTATTTTCGATCACGTTTGAAATTTTTGTCAATCACATCTGAAGTTCAGATTTGTGTCAGATACAGACATAAAGCAACACTGATTTTCACTGTTATAGACTAATATTGGATACAAATATTAATTGACTGGAATAAAATTTGTACTACTGTTGATAGAATATTTGTCAAATGGATATCGGAGACATAGTTAGTATGGGCAAAAATATTTAAAATAAAACTCTTCGTAATCAGTTTGAGCTTTCGAGATATTTATTTTCTTCAGCAAGAAAGTATATTTACTACAGTGAGCATAGTAACTATTTTATATGATGTCCGGTTTCATTTCACACTGCTAACACACAATAAATAAATATATAAAATGAACAATTATTACAGAACTATAATTTACATACAATTAAAAACAATATCTTTTACAGTCAAAGGTTAAGCAGTCTAAGGATGCATGGGAAACTTGCTTATTTGAATAGATAGGAAGTAGCTTAAATAAGAGCTAATTTTTCAAATATACCGACTAATAAGAACCTTTACATTATCTTGTCTATTTTCGAAGTTATTTTGGATCTTTGTTTTTGTACTGTAAATTTTTTGTTTTTAAAATATCATAAAACTAAAACGACTTTGTCTTATGTTCAATTTCACGTGACTGCTTTTGATTTTGGCATTGAACAATAGAAGAAAAAATTTCAATTTAAACGGTGTAACATATTTAAATATTCAAGCGTAGATTATCATCATCATCACCATTAGGTTTTCAGTCCTGGAACTGGTTGGACACATACCTCCATTATTTCCTATTTTGAGTTAACCTGCACATTTCCCTGAAATTCCCACAGCTTACTTCTTTCACTATCTGTGTGCAATAGACTAATCTAGCTGTAACTTCTACTACCTCTTTTTTCCTTTCTCTGCTCCTAATATATCCCACACTATTCCCTACCTTAGAATGTGCCCTTTCTTCCTGTCCTTCCTATGTTTTACTTGTTTCCACATATTTCTTTCTTCCCATACCATTTATAGTACCTCTTTGTTCTTAACTTTGTTTGCTCATGATAACGTCATCATAAGTTTATTTAGCTAAGTAACTTTATGTCAAATTATGTATATCAAAACACCGAACGCTAGGTTAAGTGAAAGAACAGGGCTCTCACCTATGTGAAAGCATCTGAACTTCGCCTTTTGCAATTCCTTTTTCCTTTTCCTTAAATGCTATGGAAAATTTGTTTGTAAATTGTTGAATTTGCAATAAAGGCTATTATTATTATTACGTCTATAGTACCGTTTCAAAAACTTCAATCTTTTTCCTGTTTGCTTCCTCTACTGTCCACTTTTCACAGCCGTACAGTGCAGTCATATGTTTTCAGCAGTCTTCTACTTGCTTCCCTGTTTGTTCTCTTCGAACATAGTGGTTGCTTTTTCTTGTTAAATACAGCAAAGCCTTGCGCTAATCTTTGTTTTATATCTTGGTACACTTTTCCCATATTGCGTTATTTGGCTTCTCAGGTAGCAAAAATTTTTAATCTTTTGTAAATTCTGGTTTCCTATTTGTATCCTGGTTTTTGACTTTTTTCTTCTTCTTTGCATACTAGTATTTTAGTTTTATTTTTTTACTTTTCATACCGTTTTCCTCTGTTAGTACTGTTTCCGTTTCTTTAACAGCTGCTTCTAACTCCTCCTTTCTAGATGCTAATATCGCTATATTTTCTGCAAATCTATGCATATTAATCGTTTGTCCCTATATAATAATTTCAAATGACTTTCTGCGTTTAACAGTATTCATTGCCTCTTCGATATATGAATGGGGATAGCGCACATCTCTGTCTCACCCCTTTCTAATATTTACTTTTCCACGATCCTGCTCTAATTCTATCACCGCTGTTTGCTCTTTGTAAAAGCTATGTACTATCCGTCTACCCCTGTAACTCATTCCTATCCTTTTTGGTATTTTGAAAATATTTTCCAATTTTACATGGTCAAATGCTTTTTCCAAATCTACAAATTCTACATATGCGCTTTTTTCTTTTTTTATTGTTGTATTCATTATCACCCTAAAGCTAAAATGACTTCCCGCGTTCCCTTGTTTCTCCTAAACCCAACACTTAGTATTTTTTCAGCTTGCTTTTCCGTCCGTCTTTGTACAATTCTAGTTAATACTTTTGACATGTGTGCTGTTAAACTTAGATTTCGAAATTTTCACATATATCCATTCGCACTTCTCTTTTGTGGTATAGTGACAATGGTGTTACGTTTGAAATCTTGGAGTATCCTACATGTTTCATACATACAGCTGACAAGTTGAAGGTGGTGTTCTGTTACTGCTTGTCCAACAGCTTTTAGAGTTTCTGCTTGCACTTTATCTGTCCGGCGACTTATTATTTTTCAGGCTCTTTAATGATACTTCAAACTTATTTCTAAGTATAAGATATCCCCAGTCATCCTTTTCTATGTCTGTTTCCTGTTCTAATGCTTCTAGTTCCGGTCCTGCATATAAATTTCCTATATATTCTTGCCATCTCTTTACTTTCTCTATATTTCTATAATGATGTCTCCTCCTGCGCCTCATACTTCTGCTGTGCGGTTTTATAACCTTAAAATCGATTCTAATTAGAATGTTTGCTTTGTCTGTCTTTCCTATTTCCATCTTAGTTTGTACCTCTTTGCATTTTACCTCAATCCATTGTTCTTTAGCTTTCCTGCTTTTCCGAATAATTCAATTTTATTTTTTATGGCTTTATATGGTGTAGATTATATTTAACTAATATTAAAACGAAAGTGAGAGAAACAATTTATTGATACGCATACATAATAACTACAGCAGATCTTTGGACACATCTCCATCTGCTTGAAAGCGCAAATGTATGGGTTTTGCAATGGAATTTATTGTACGTTGAACATCTTGACGTAAATTTTGAAATGCCGCTAATGCAGCATTTCAAAACTCAACTGCATTCTCCGTAGCCAAATGTTATAATTACAAAGCAGCAGTAAGTTTAATGGGTCATCAATTGATATAAAACAAGTGAATTTATTAAGAAGTGACTCAAAATAAACCACAAGGACATCCTGTTTAACGTTTCACTTTTATTGGAGCTCGTCAGGACAAGAGTAACAAAGTTGTAATATGTAGCGCCGCTCGGTCTACCTCTGACAAGATATATTACATTAGAACATAAAAGAAGCGTTTGTACACGAAAGATGATTGATAGGCCCGGCGGCGCAACTTTTTTTAGATGGATTTGGTTGCAGTTACTAGTGTTTTGCATTAAAGAGTTATTTAGATTACAATTCTAGATGTTATTTGCATAATTTCTGGTATGTTCTTGAAATAACTAGTGCAGTTTAATAGATATAACTAGCGGTTAAGGAGTTTCGAAGTTTAATTTTGATCGCAGCTTTGATTACGATAGGTGTTTTGATTGAAGCTTTCATTACGATACCAGTTCTAATTGAAGTTTTGATATGAGTTCTTTGATTATAATACTCGTTCTAATTTAAAGCTTTGATACCTATACATATGAAATATAAATTACTGTTGATATAAATTAGTCTGTGTGATAGAAATTACTACAATGGTTATATAAATTATAGTGCTTCCATAGCAAGTAACTAAGAAGATAGCATCGTAGTTTTATGAAGATAATACTTGTACTGTGAGCCATTAGCTGGAAGTAAATTGACAGGAGAGCATTTATCAAATTTCATTGCAACTTCAAGTTGCTAAAGAGGCTTGTATATTCAGTTTGAAATAAAGAATTGTTGTTATTGCAAATAGAGTTTTCGTTACAATATTAAACACTGACACATTATGAGTACAGCTTCATCTATCTCATTGTTTGTGCTTTGGTGCTGTTTCTAATGTCAGAAGGTTTGAATATCAATTATTTGCAAGATCATGGGGCAAATATGCGTGGTTTACAAAAGTCAAATTTAGAATTGAATCCAAGACTTTCCTTTGCTCGGTGTTGCTATCATAACGTAAATCCAATTGAAACAATACAGCAAAATAAAATATTTTGTTTATAGGGTTCTTCTACTTAAGAGGAGATTGTTCTCGTGTTTTTCATCGTCTACTAAATGTTGGTCAGTTTTAAAGATATCATGTAACAGCTTTAACTTGAAAAGAATTGTCAGGTACAAGATGGTCACGTAGAATCGATACTACAACATCTTTAATTTACAAAATGAAGAAGTTTATACTCTATATGAAATAACTGAAGAAAATATTGCTAAAAATTAAAGAATTTTGAGTTCATTTTGTATTCTTACTCAACTAATGTCAATTTTATAAGCAACATATGAGTATTCCATATTTTAACGTTTTAGAGTGGTCCAAATTGGGCACTTTTGATAGGAAACACCCATTTCTAAAGGAGATAAAAACTAACTAACATGTCATGGACTCGATTTTCGTGAAATTTTGAATGCCTAAAACTGAAGTTCGATATCTTTAACCGTTTATGATCTACAGGGTGTTTCTCATATTTGTGCCATTTATAAACATGCCTATAATTTTGTTATTTGTAATATTTTTTTATTTCTTTAAAAATATTTTTACGCATTTTCCCAAGTAGCATTTTTACGGGATACCGTTTTGAAAATATAAAATAAACTTTGAACTTTTCTTATGGACACCGTGCAGTTTTTTAATTTCTTAAATTAAACATTTTTTCTCAACGAAACAATTTATTACACTTTATATCTTGAACTTCTCGAAATGGCAAGATTGAAGAAAAACGTAATTTTTTTTACTTATTTGATGTTTGATATTTACAGGCAAAAATGCTGTTATTATTGTATCAATTAGCCAAGTCGCTTTTGATATTTAAAGAAAATAGTCATTTTAAAGTTCATTGAAAGATTTATAAAAACATATAGAAGATAGTATATCATTTTATTAAAAACATTAAATTAACAACACAGATTCTTATAGTTAAACAAAACAGTTCAACAAAAAAGACAATAACATAACAAAAACTACACCAAATGTTCAAACTGGTCACCACATTGATCTACACACATGATAAACCTCATTGATTAATTCTTCGGGTGATATTAAATTAAAGGCTTGTCGTACGTCGCATCCAAATTTTGCCGAGAATCGGTCTCCTGTTTAAAAGTCTTTGACTCTGTCTCAAAGGTAAAAATCAGGTAATCTTGATGGCCCGTACATTTGATTTTTCAGTGGTCCACCCGAGGTACTACGTTGACCAGGAAGCAAGTATTTTTACTGGAAATTTTCAATTTTGACGAACACTTGCTGTTTCAAGCAAGGTAAGGATGTTTAACGTGCGTGACAACACTCACACACGGGACCTACATTTTACCTCTCATCCGAACGAGGGTGTATTTTTGTGAAACTTAGGGCATTGGGCTTAGTAGTCACATACAAACCACCTAAGCTATGAAGCCGCCTACACTGATCTTGATGGCCACTGAACTGCAACAGCACATGCAGGTTTTGCCGGTCCCAATTATATACATTATATTTATTAACCTGCGCTACCAATAAAAACCTCATTAGTCCAGATGAAATTTTGTGCCAGATCTGGTTGTTCTTCGAATTCTCATAGGTACCACTGATAAAACTGTAATCCACACTAAAAGTCGTTAGAGAGAAGGTGATGAATCTTTCTGGTTCTATAGGCTTTAAACTTGGTTTTTTGCAAGACTCGCAAAACCGAAGTTTTTGAAATTCTCGTTCCTTTTTCCGTATTTGTTAAAGAGCGACTTGACTGGTTGTGGGTTTCTCCCAAAACAGTAATTTTTTAGTTCTCTAGTTTTAGGTCTGGGTTGTTTAAAGGATCCATACTGTCTTAGATTATCTTGCAACCTTGCAAAAGTACTTAGAAATGGCTGTAGTTTTTCAGGGAATTTAAGAAAATAAAGGTTGTTCGCCATCTTCATTGCATTCCCGAAAATACTTTAGCATATCACACTTTTCAAAATATTTAAACATGATTCTTTTTACATTATAATTTGAATTAGGGCCGCTATACTTGCGGCCACGTCCCCAATGCTTCACCCGGAGGTACTACATTGGGTTTAAACGCGAAAAAAAGTCGTGCTCCTAATTTATTCTAACAAACCTAAAAATCTAACAAACCTAACAAACTCTAACAATCTAACAAACCTAAAATCTGACAAAAACTGGAACAAAAACAAAACAAAAACTAAAAACAGGGTTGTAAATAATGGTATCCCTAGCGCTGACTTTTGAGTGTACCCGATCAACAAGCAAAAATGAGAGGGGGAGGGATCCGTAATACCGGATAGCAGACGCCGGTTCTGCTTACCAGTGCGACCTGAAGGGTCGTCTTAAAACTATCCAAATATAGCTAACTAATTTAAATCCATCCCTAACTTTCCCTATCATTCCCTAACTGATTTATATTATGATTACAATCTTCGCAATTCTGCTCGTCCTTCCCAAATATATACTGCAACCAAAATGGCGACAGAACGTCAAACAAAACAAATAAGCCACATAATACATGCTATATATAAATAAATATAAAGTGTAAATATAAAATATAAATAAATATAATTATGTAAATATATAAATAAATGTTTAATAAGCGTTAAGCATATAGCAGTGCACAAAATAGCAAAAGCATCACCCTGTTTATCAGGTGCACTCCCACAAGCATATGTTGGCTAGCGCCTTTACACACCAAACGTGCTTGTTAAATTATTTCGAAAACTATTAATTAATGTAAATCAATGCTTGTGCGAGTACAGCCGCCACAATTTAAGTCTTACCTCGATAATAAAATTCTCCAGCATCCGAAGATCTGGTCGTCTGTAACTTACTTCTAAAGGTGGGACGGGGTGCACTGCTAAAGTCCTGGTGGGTATGCACTAAATGTTCTTGGGGGGATCACAATCACTATCACTTCACTTTCAAGTCCTGGGGGGATGCGCGGTTGCGCTCTGTTTTATTATCCTTGTTTACTTTATTGATTTAATTTAATGAGGGTTTATGATTTATTTGTTATTGTTTATTTGGTATTATTTATTCCCGATTTTCCGCACATAATTATGAAGATAGGCAGTGATTGTATTAATGGAGTGGGGGTTTCTCGTGCATATTGGACATTTTGGTATAATTATCTTTTTTTTTTTTTTTTTATTTAATATCAGGTTTTGGTTATGCTCGTATCCTTACTCACGCCAAGTCAATCTAAAATTTTTCAATCCTCCCACCAACCCCACCGAATTTTTACACGCGGTCGTCATTGATTGTCTAATCTCGCGACCCTTTCCGCGAATTCTTTTAAGGCTGTCCAGAACGCCTTCTGGTTAACCACTTCCCGACTTCCTCTAGGCTCTTTGGCCATGCCAGACCTAGGATAGCTAGTTTGCTATCAGCCAACCTCGATTTCCCGCCTCAAGCGGGCAGTCGAAGAGCACGTGCTCTGCGCTTTCCGCGCCCTCACCGCATTTGCAGCGGTCGCTGTTGGTTAGACCGAACCTTTGTAAATACGCCTTCAGGGCGCCGTGCCCTGTTATCAACTGCACCATTTTGTGATCGAGCTTAACCTCGATCTTACCTCTGGCTTCTATGCTCGGTATGAATTTGTGGGTCAACCTGCCCGTGGCAGCGTTGTTCCACCTCTCTTCCCATTGTCGAATTGATTTTTCGCGCAGCTTTCTTTTGATTAAAGACCTCGGTATCGACGAATGTGATATTCGAAAGTCGCCCGTCGCGGCCTCTTTAGCTAATTCGTCAGCCCTATCGTTTCCTACGTTACCATTGTGCGACCTGACCCAACAGAACTTTAAACGTCGAAACTCTAGCGCCGTACGCGCTATCCTCCAGACGTCCGCTTGGAGATCTGTCGAGGTGTTCATGTTTGTTAATGATTCTTTTACAGCGAAAATCAATTATTAAACATTTTGACAGCAGCCTACTATTTTTAGTTTGTTTGATTCAGAGAATTTTGATAAAACAGTAAAGTGAGTTTTATTCATGGTATTTTAAATTAGATTTTAAAAATTGGTATTTTCGTCAAATAGGTAATAAATATCACGGTTTTTTTTCGACATTGTCACTTTTAAAAATATCAAGATAATGTAGTATATTGTTTCTTTGAGAAAAAGGGTTCATTTAATAAGTTAATAAAATACAGGGTGTCTCATAAGAAAAGTTTCAAGTTTAGTCTATATTTTCGAAACGGATCCTGTAAAAAAAATTAGGTACGCCACTGAGGTCTACTCCAAAATCTGCCTGAAGAGTATTTTTATAGAAATATTACAAATTATAGTCTATTCAACATAACTTTAGGATGACGTCAAATATAGTGATAAAGTGTTGGCAACTGTATACAAATAAATACCTAGAATTGCGCGTGAAGGATACTGTCATTTAACATAATAAAGGTTGGCAGTTCTGTACGGTGTTGCCACCAATTCTTCTTGCCAATGGGAATATTCCTATATCTTTCATTAAATATATTATAATATAAATTGACATTGGTAATGTAGCAATTCATCCAGTGACGTCATCCTAAAGTTATAGCGAATGGACTATACAAGGTTATGGGCTGTTTATAAATGGTATAAATATAAGAAACACCTTGTAACTCATAAACGGTGATAGATATCGAGGTGCTGGTTTTTGGCATTCGACATTTCACTAAAATCGAGCTTATGACGTGTTGGTTAGTTTTTGTCTATCTCCTCCAGAAATGTTGGTATCTGTTGTTACGGGGGAACGTTTATTTTCTAAAGCGAAAATGATTTTAAAAAATTATAAGATCAATGATGGAACAAAATGCTTGAAACGTTTTTTCTTTTATTTGCAGTTAAATCACATACTGCACCCGAGATTAGAGTCAATGAGCTTTTTCTTACATCGAACGCTGCCACAAGAAGAAATATAAAACAAAATATTATACAAAATAAATTATAATAATGCCATATTACTAAAAGAAAAAATGCATCATCACAATTATTTAGTACGGCAATTTATACACCCATAGATAATACGTATTAGATAAACTGGTTTTACGGACCTGATCTTCCCGAGTCACTGGAAGAAATAGTTTATCTACGAGTAACATTCTGGACGTGACTGACGTTGAGTGCGATTTCTCCGATGATGAATAAATGTTTACCTTTACCATTTATGAATTTTCATTTTCAATTTATTATAGCAAATAGTAATAAAGAATTGCAATTGAATGTATAAATTGGTTCCTTTATTTTACATTTGTTTTTTTTCCGTTTTCATTACACATCAATAAAATATAGTGAAAGGAAACAACTTCTAATTTTAAAATTTTTTTCATTTCTTTAGATTTCTGAGATCATTAGATGTAAAGCTTCTACGTCTGCTAATGTACTGGGGCCTAATTCTAGCAGAAGACTTGTGTCTCAACGTCGGTAGGTGATAATAGAAAAGGAGACTGAAAAATCCCATGTCAACTAATAATTTTATTTTAGAGTTAAATTTTGTGTTTTTTTGGTAATGCGTGCTACATAAACACGGAAATTTTACAGTGGCAGTCTTAGGCATGTAGAATTGGTGTATTAAGGAGTACCCCCGAAGTAAATTTAAACTTTTAACTCGGTAGCTCAAAATGTGATCTAAAATTTTGCAGTACGTCTTCGGGTCTGCTAGGTACAAACTGAGAGTACAGTGTGACAAACTACGATTTTGTTAAATCAGTGTGTGTTGAAAAGTTTATCTATGAAAATTTTAAGAATCAACTAAGAGTTCTTGTTTGGACCCAAAGTTTGCAACTTTTTGATGAAGTCTGTTGAGTCAGCGCAGAAAGCCTAAAACGACAAACATGCGTTTTTGCAATGTATTGGTCATTGTATATTTGTAATCAATAAATAGATTACCTTTTATATCCAAAATTTAACAAATTCTATATCATCTGCCAATTGAAGACGGAGGAATTGTAGTGGCAAAGTACCGTAGTTCGTGCCTGCGCCAGGTGAGCAGACTAACGATAAAAATGTAATCATCAACTAATGAGTCAAAATTGTTAAAAAAATTGTCAAGTAAAACAAGCACAAAATTAGGAGTGGCAGACTTATTTTGGGTTCGTATCGGACTATTATTAATTTCAAACAACTCCTCCAAGAGCTACATTTAATGTTTTAACAGAATGTGTTCTATAATACAGGTAAATGATATGCTATGTTCATTTTCTTAATTTTCAAATACTTCCTGTTTTTGTATATTTCAGTACTATTCTTCAATAAATAGATTTTACTTACCACTATCCGAATTGGTTGTGTTCATTTTCTACTTCAAAATACTTCTGTATCCTTTTAAATAAATACCTCTCACGGCACCACTAATTTTCGATTATTTTAAATCTGGTTTAGTCAGTTCAACCCATTTCTTAACGTTGTATGGATTGAAAATTCTTGTTTCCTTATCACGCACATCTGTGAATAAACGACAAATAGGTTGCGAGGTAGAATGAGTTTGAACGTGGATGATGGAACTCATAATTTAGCGCAGTAGTTTTCAGTATTGACAGTATGCAATTAACAAAACTAAGCGAAGACTAGATGAGTATTAGAGCTAAGTTGTTCAAAACCACGTTGCGTCTGTATTTTGTTTGATGCCTGTATATAATGTCAAAAGTACTCATTACCTTGTAGTTTTGAGTGTTTACAGTAGGCAGGTGCGGATTCAGAACTGATTTTAGGAAGGGAATGAATATTTCGTTAGAGATTCCAAAATCATCAGTGCTAAGACGTATTGCAGAATTGGTTCAGAAGTTGTGAACTATATACTTTTATATTTTCAATAAGGAATAAACCTGAATCCGCCACTGACAGTAGGTAGCAGCAAGGTTTGCACGTTGTTCATCACGCCTTAATACTGCACCTCCGATTTCTATGAATTAATATACATGTTCTTGAAAAATTTGGTCAATTTGGAATTTTACAATATACCCAGGAATTCTTAGGTGATATATTTGGGCAGCTACCAAATGTCGAAATAATATTAAATTAAAAAGACAATTTGTGTTTTGAAAAATGTTAAGGCAGCTGGTGAATCATCTTTTTCTGTATTAGTGCGCGTATTTTAAACAATATACAGAATTTGAAAATGCTCCGTCATTAATATACGCATACTACTATGCGCAGGATCGACTCTAGAAAAATTGAACTTGCAACTGAAGACGAAATTAACAGTATCAAGAGTTTAGAAATTATTGAAACATTGATGTTTTAATCATTTCAGACACTTCTGTACAAGGAAATTTTGATCTTTTAATATTTAATACTTCAACAAATAAAATAAACAAAATTTAAAAGTACAATTACAATCTTAAAAAATGTACCATCATTGTTTCGTATTCTAAACTAACCTGCAGATTCCCCTGAAATTTGCACAGTCTGCATCTATCACTATCTGATCTAGGTCTACAACTACCTCTTTTTTCTATCTCTGCTTGTAATATATCCCATAGTATTCCCCAAAAATGTCTTAGAACGTATTCTGCTTTTCTATTTCTTCTATATTTTTTTTTTACAGATATCCTTGTTCCCCTTCTATTTCTATAACCTATTTGTAATTAACTTTGTCTGTCCATGTTATCATCCTCATAAATATGAAGCACATCATTTCAAAAGGCTGCTACCGTTTTTCTGTCTGCATTTCAGACAGCCCGTATTTCATAGGCTTACTGTGCTGTGCTCCACACATATGCTTTCAACAATTTTCTTCTTGTTTTGTTTGTTGTCTTTCATCATAGGCGCTGTTCTTTCTTGTTAGATGCAGTTGGGTCCCTTTCTATTGTTTTACAATTATATACCATATTTCGCCGACATTCAGTGGTTTTGAAGGGGGATAAGCAGCTTTTGGCTGCCAAGTTCCGCCAGCTCTTAAAATTTACCGATTTAATATTTTTTCCAATATATCTTTCGCACATTTAACATTAGTTGCAGATATTTCACAACCAACTGCTGTAGTTGTTTATAATAATCATCAGATTAATCTGCGCTTATTTTTTCGTCATTAAGTTTTCTGTCTCAAAACTAATTGGACACGTACCTGCACTTATTTATATTCAGCTAGCCTACACAGTTGCCTGAAATTCTCACACAGCCTGTATACAGCTCGGTTACCCTTCTATTGTTTTCTAATTTTATGCCTTATTTCACCGAGATTCAGTGAAGGGGGTTAAGCAGCCTGTGGCTGCCAAGATTCACCAACATTTAGACATTTGCCGAATTAATAGTTTTCCAGTAAATCGTTTCACACAATTAACATTGTTCGAGAATATTGCCCAACTAATACTTGCAGTTGCTTATTATAATGATCATGTTTAAGTACAGTTACTTGTTTGTCATTAATTTATCCATCTTGGGACTGGTTGGATGCGTACCTCCATTGATTTCTATTCTGGACTAGCCTACACATTTCTTTGAAATTCCTACAGCCTACATCTTTTACTATCTGTGTGCAGTAGTCTAACCTAGGTCTACCTCTACTTCTCTTTTTTCCTATCTCTGCTTCTAATATATTGCGCACTATGTCGTACTATGTGGCCTATCATCCTATCTCTTCTATTTTTTACCGTTTTCCACATATTTCTTTCTTCCCATACCATTTTTAGTACCTCTTCGTTCTTAACTTTGTCTGTCCATGATATCTTCATCATACGTTTGTAGCAGCACATTTCAAAGGCTTTTACCGCTTATCCCGCTGACCAGGTTTCACAGCCGTACAGTGCTATGCTCCACACATATGTTTTAAGCAATCTTTTCCTTGTTTCTATGTTTGTTGTCTTTGAACACAGTAGTTGCTTTTTCTTGTTAAATGTAGCACGACCTTGTGCTAATCTTTGTTTTATATCTTTTGCGCTTTTCCCAACTTACGTTATTTGGCTTCCTTAACCTTTTGTAAGTCCGTTTCCATTTCATTAAGAGCAGCTTCCAACTCTTCCTTGCTAGATGCTAATATTGCTATATCATCTGCAAATCTAAGCATATCAATTTTTGTCCCTGCGTAGTAATTCCAAATGTCTTCCTGCATTTGACAGTATTCATTGCCTCTTCAATGTACAAGTTAAAAATTAATGGGGATAGGGCACATCCCTGTCTCACCCACTTCCTAATGTTTACTTTTCTACGTTCCTGCTCTAATTCTATTACTGCTGTTTGCTCTTTGTATAAGCTATGTACTATTCGCCTATCCCTATAACTGATCCAATCTTTTTGAGTATTTCGAACATTTTTTTCCATTTTACATACTCGAATGCTTTTTCCAGATCTACACACCCTATATACACGCTTTCCCCTTTTTCTATTGTTTTGTCCATTATCACTCTCGGAGCTAAAATAGCCTTCCGTGTTCACCTCTTTCGTCTAAACCCAAATTCGTCTTTTCCTAGTATTTCTTCAGGTCGTTTTTCCATTCGTCTTTGTACAATTCTCGTTAATATTTTTGATACGTGTACTGTTAAACTTATTGTTCGAAAATTTTCACATCAATCCGCGCCTTTCTTTTCTGGTATAGTTACAATGATGTTACGTTTGAAATCTTTGGGTATCTCGCCTGTCTCATACATATAGCTTACAAGTTGGAAGAGACGTACTGTTACTGCTTGTACAGCGGCTTTTAGAGTTTCTGCTTGCACCTTATCTGTACCCGACGCCTTACCATTTTTCAGACCCTTTAATGCTAATCTCTAAGTATATGATATCCCAAGCCATCATTTCAATGTCTGATTCCTGTTCTAATGCTGTTAGTTCCTCTCCTGCATATTTATTCCTTATATATTCGTGCCATCTACCCATTTTCTCTACATTTTCTATAATGACGTTATCTCCCGCGTCTCTTATATTTTTTCTATACGGTTTTATATTCCTAAATTGATTCTAATTAGTTTGTATGCTTCATCCGTCTTTCCTACTTCCATCTTAGTTTGTACCTCTTTCCACTTTTCATCAATCCATTGTTCTTTAGCTTTCCTACACTTGCGAATAATTTCCCATTTTATGGCTTTGTATCTCTGTTTTCCTGTTTCGTTTGATTTATTTTTGTATCTTCGTCTTTCTTCTATTAAATTCAGGATATCCTTTGTTATCCATGGTTTCTTATTTTCTTTTTGTGTATACCCCAGAATATTTCTGGCTGCCATGTCTAGTCTGGATTTAATGCAATTCCATTCCGTTTCTACTTCCTTAGTATCAGATATTTTCCCGATATCTTTCAGCAATTCATTTGACTTTTTTCGAATCTTTCTTGAATATCTTTATCTTTTAGTTTCTTTAACCCAAAGTGCCTCTTTCCGTTCCTTTTTTTCAAATTTTTAAATTTAAGTGCGGTCTTCATAATTACGATGTTGTGGACAGTGTCTATATCTGCTTCTGGGTAGCTTCTACAGTCTTTTACTTGATTCCTAAACCGTTGTCTAACAAGAAAGTAATCTATTTGATATCTTCCTATATCACCTGGCATCTTCCACGTATATGGTCTTCTAGCATGACGTTGAAATAATGTGTTTGTGATGATTAAATTGTTCTTGTCGCAAAATTCTACCAGCCTATTTCCCCCGTCGTTTCTCGTGCCTAAACCAAATAAACCTACTACCGCTCCTTCTCTACCCTCACCTACCACTGCATTAAAATCCCCCGTAATTATTAAATTTTCATGTTCTTTTACTTTCTTAATATGTCTTCGATATCTTTGCAGATCGTTTCTACCTCGTCGGCACGGTAGCTAGAGGCGGGCACGTATACTTGTATTATTACTGTGTTTACCGGTTTAGATTCTAATCTAACCATGAGCACTCTTTCGTTCTTTTGTAAGTAATTTTCTACACAGTATCCTATTTTTTTTCGCATAACTATTCCCACACTCAAATTTCCTTCCTCTGCTCCTGTATGAATTACCCTGAAGTCTCCACTCCAAAAATCCTCCGCTTCTGGCCACCGAACTTTGCTGATCTTTAGTATATCTAGTGCTAACCTATTCATGTCGATTTTTAGGTTCTCTAGCTTACCTACTTGCTTCATGCTTCTAACATTCCACGTTTCGATTGGCAAAATGTTCCTGACTTGGACTTTCCGATCGCATCCTTTGAAGCAGTCCCATCCTGGAGATCCGAATGAGGGAATATTTTAACTCCGGAATCTTTTACCCCAGATAATGCCATTATTTTATTATAATTTAGGTACGCTGTGTACTTGAGAGGTATGTGGTGGTTTCCCATTGCTTTCCACATCGCGGTAGTGTGTCTTAGACTGCCATATTAACCACTATAGTATCTGCCAATCTAAGTACCGAAAGAGCCGCAGCCCTCTTTCGGGGACCTGTCTTATTCTGGTTCTTCACTAACTATTTTGATTGGACTTGTAGTTTGGCTCTTTAACTCATTAGAACCGCAAGCCATTTCACCTGTTCTAGTAATCTAGAACTTCGGCAATGTGCAGGTTCATTCGAAATGGACTTATTCACTACCAAATTCTTTTTTTTTTGTGTTTTTTTGTATTACTTTTGGTTGTGCAGACTGCGTTCTGCCATTGTTTTATAGTTTTGTCTATTCATAATTTTATTTTCAGCTGGGTGAATTGTTGTTTTTGAGTATACTTATTTTCCCCACCTCAATCTAAGACTGCTGCTAACCATTGGTCGCGTTCAGCAGAAAAAGCATCTTTTGCGCTTCCGCTAGCCAGCTCTAGCGCCTTCTGCTGAACACTTTGCTTAATATGGCTTATGAAAAACTGACTATCTGCAAATATAAACAAAATTGAGTTTCTTTTATACAAGTTCATATATATATTGAATTTTTTTAATTTTATGAATTTCAGGCATTGTTAAAAGTAGAAAATTTCTTTTTATATTCGTGTATAACAGAATACTCCTGGACATTATGCTTATAACAGGTTTGGTAAGTGAACGTAAAATTTTCCCGCTACAAAAAATGGCTACCGCTCCTAAACATGTTTGTAGTAGCATAGGTTTCCAGCAGAAATATCGACAACCGTTTGCAAACTGTTGGCTCTGCTGAACGCATCCGTTGTATCTTTTTTACTCTTTCTTTTCTGCAGCAGTAATTTGCGCAGACGTCTAGTTTTCGGTTCTGCGAGGATTACAGTGACAGATAGTCAGTGATAATTTTAGACAGATAAAAGTTATTATTCTCAATAAAGCTTATATTTTTCATGTATATTGATAACTCGATAACTAAGGTCAATTAAGATTCTTTCCATTCCTTTTTTATTCTCTTGAATCAAGTCCCCAACTCTCACACTCGTCGATTTTGAACATTCTGTACATGTACGGGTTAGTTCAAAATAGCCCGTTGAGAATAGGACGATTCGTAATTAAACAATTTGACGACTACGTGAGAGAGTATCTTTAAAGTATGACCGACCTCTAACATTAGCTACATCTTACTTTGGTGATGTCGACTTTGAAATGCCCCTTTTCTAATAAGCCTGTCTTTTACTGCAATAAAGAACGCCATATTTATGTTTGTTTCATATGTTAAATAAAGATCCTCTGTTTAGTGCATGTACCTATACTTGAAAGGAATTAAAAATAAATCCCGACCTTCCTACAAATTACAGTTCAGCAATTTTTAAACGGAAATGCTCTCTAGGGTGAGACAGGTATTACAAATTCCTTCAGTTAGGTCGACGCCTTTGTTCGGGGTCCAACCGGTTTTGTCATAATAATCAACCTTAAACACAATTGAAATTTTGCTTTCTTTATGAATACAATCCACGCATCAAGACAAATAGGTAATACAAAAGTATATTCAAACATAATTTAAATAAGAAGTTGTCTTTGTTTATTAATCGGTTATTCGTCCACGTCACAGATTCTCTTCGCACTGCAACACAATATTTACACGAACGACTGCGTTTCTCCGTACGGGGGAAGTCGCGTCATCGTCAGGGCATTGCCCTTCAATGTTTACATCGCATCGTATTATGGGGCTGCACCCCACGTGCAGTGTGCTGCTTGCAAACCGGTCAAGCACCTGATCAGCCCCAACAAAAACAAGAAATGTTCTAGTGGCTGCACGAGCACGAAAAATTTCATGTTCAAAGCTATCTTGATTGGAGTAATTTATTGATATGCAACGTAGCTGTTTAGTTATTTAGTGCTAATGCACTTTTGTTTCAAACGTAAATAATATAAATAATGATGCTTATGTTTTGTAGGTATTATCTACAAAAATTCTTTCTGTTGCGTCTAGGGGTAATACACTCAGGTTTCGATGTCACAAATAAAAAGTTCAACGAACGTACGAACGCCTTCATTAATTGTAATTTAAAGTTTATTTTTTCACGCCTTTTAGGGTCCGTACAGTAAAATTTCTTGAAATAAACAGTTATAAGGAGGAAGTAACTATATAAAAGATTATCTTAATTTACGCTACAGTAAAGTGAGACAACTTAGAATTAGTAAATCAAGCCCAAAAGTATTGATATTACAAAATAATTTGTGATATTCCAAAGCACTGCTTGCTTATTCAAAAGCCTCGTTTTGGGAAAAATGTGACAATTATTAAGTCTTAGCACTCCTGGGATTTTTCCGAAATATTTTTTGAAGTCGATTACACCTACGCATTAAGGAAACGTAACGTCTACGTTTCGTGTTTAATATAATTGTCAAATAAGGTGTTCAGCACTGCATTTATATTTCACAATTAATCTTAATTGTCAACTACTTGGCGCGACTCAGAAAACTTTCTGATGATTATTTAAGGTCGTTAGAAATCTTAAGGTTAATGTACCTTGCTGTTAATGATTATAATAGTCAGACGTCCATAGTTGGTCAGTATCAGTATACTCGATCCGTGGAATCAGGGTAATGGCGTCATATGGTCAGCTGTCGGCTACGTTGCCAAATGTTGAAGATAGGTTCAGTCTTCATATCAAGGTATGTTAACTTCAAATCGAACAAAATAGGCTTGGCAATAGTGCCTTGTAATACCAATAGCAAAAACCAGAGTGCCATAAAATGTAATTTCAACACCACTACATCTTTTTGCATTAAGAATTCGGCTGTTTGAATTACTATACGTATGACGTCTGGTCTTGATACGGCGGATCGAGAATATCTATACTTCCTTTTCTTTGTTTATTGATATTGGTTAGCCGGTTGTGCGGTTTTTGCTCATAGAAGTGGTTTATTGAAGCGCATGAAACTGTTTCACCGTTAACTTACTCAGTATTGTCTTCCGAACCAGCAAGTGTTACTGTTTTATCAACGTGAGTCAGTGGTGTGGATGGCCATTATAATTCAGGGTAGGTAAATAATTAGAAAAAAACAAAACTTACCCACTATGGTTCTGCAAGTATCTAAATGAGAGTTTGATTTTTATATACGCCTCACACCACTCAGTTAGGTACATTGTGACCTAACTCACGATTTAGGGGTTAGGGGCAAAAAGGATGCTGTTTTTATTTTACTGTGGACCAACGGTAAACAGTTGTATTTCAAGTTTCTCCAAGCTAGTCAAGAGCAGATAGTCGTGGGTCTCACGGTATTGAGAGTTCATTGATTGTCTATTTTTGGGCTATCTAATAATTGGACGAACATGCTACTTTAAAATCTAGCACTTTTACATGTATTTTTCTATAAGAAAATGTAAGATTCATTTTGCAGATTTTTGTACCAACTATAGAAATCCCCAAAAGTGGCGTTAGATGCATTCTCGTCTAGAATTGTATTGTTTTAATTTAATTTTTGCTTACCTCTGACCGCATTTCCTTATGCATTAGAACGTAATGACCTTGTTCTTCTAATTTATCGATTTCATCACACTTTTCCTATACCAATATTTTTTTATTTTGAAAATGTCTCTCTGCAAAGTTGACTATTAAACATTTTGCACATTTTTCGACTTATTCCTCCTATTACCATTTCTTTTCGGTGCTCTATTAATTTCTCTGTTGCAACTTGTAACATTTCTCTTGTTCTTATTTTATATTCGAGTTTTCAACTTTTTATTTTGATCTAATTCCTATAAAAATGCTTGTCTATACACTACGCAGTTGTCCTTCTGCAGTTTCTGTATTTTCAACAATCTTTTATGAGCTAGTTTTTATTTGATTTTTAGATTTATGTTAATTTAAGCATTTAACAAATTGTGGGCAGTGTGTATGTCTACCTTTGAGAAAACATTGCATTCTTTAAGAAGTGTTTAAAATTACTTTGTGCATGTATTTAATCAAGCAGACATCTTTCCCCATTTGTTCTTAATGTCTTCTTGTATGATTTGGAAAAAACGTGTTTTGTATTATAAAGGAATTATCCTTGTTAATGCTAATAAGTCTGTTTCGTCTTCTATTTTTTATTTACTAGGATACTTTCCCTTTTCTGACCAGTTTATTCCAGTTACTCATTCGCAACTTTTCTTAATGTTTTTGTACCTCATCTTCGAAGTAATTAATTTATATATACATATATATATATATATATATATATATATATATATATTGATTCGATAATAGGATTATTTAAGATCATATAAGGTCACAAGGGAGGAATACTTCATGTAAATATCATAAAAACCACGAAAACCAAACCTTTAAATCATAAAGTGTACATAATTCCTTTATTATGCAAAAAGCAAATACAAATCACCTTTTATAAAATCAATAACAAACTACAATTAATCAAAGTAAGCTCGTCAGTAATAATTTCACCACATTCTGTAAAATAAATAATTGCGGAAGCAATCAAATCATTTTAAGAACATCTAAACGTCTTTAGACTTAAACTTAAATCAAAATTTCACATCTTTGAAGAAAAATAACGGTGAAATGAAATTTCTAAACACAGTCGCGTAAACAAGTCAATAAACGCATGTAATTGATACCAGTTTGTATAGGCAAACATTTATAACAAGCATATTAGCAGCGATGGTGTACGTGCATTTTGAAACGTATATAAAGTGCCAGACTTGGTAAAACAAGCATATGTAAAGGAAGTATGGAAATACAAAGTTCCGATGTACGTGCAAATTTGAACGTATGTAAAATGCAATATTTAATAAGTGCCTTTACAAAGTTGCGATATACGTGACATTTAGAGCGTATATAGAATGCAATATTTAATAAAACCCAACAGGTTGCAGATACAACACCTAATTGAAACGCATTTTCCCGGACTAACGACAGATAGCGGGCTGTCAGCCAATGAGGACGCGTGCAACATCGGGAAGGAATTTGTCTATAAAACTAACCGGAGCAGATAAATGACATTCATTCCATAATCAACGTTCCGACTGTAATAGTTGGAGGAAGATCATTACGCAAATAGAATTTAGCGAACGTTAAATTGAAAGTAACATAAATCAATAATTTCAAGTGAAACAGTAAAGTGTGTATAAAATTCTGCCGTTGACATAAACGTAAGTCTAGAATTAATTAATATAAATGAAATCTTTACAATTTATTTATTTAGGGCTCCGAATACTAAACTAAATCACGACGTTAATATTCCAAGTTATATATCCAAATTAATATTCTAAGTTATTGGTATAAAAGACCAAGCTACTGGGTTAAAACTCTAAGGTTAATACTTCAAATCATTGGGCAAACGACTCCGAGTTGCTGCTGAATATTTCAAAGTACTGGGTCAACACGCTAAGATGCTGAACAAACGACCGATTTGGCCAGGAAGCTCCAGCGAGAAAAACAGGAGGAATATAAGATCAGGGCTATTTTTCAATTTATAGTATGTTACATTTATAATTCTACATAATTGGTGTATTCAGAAGTAAGTTTAAAATTTGCATTTAATTTAAATATTTTGTGTAAAAGGTCAACAAAAATTTAGTTAGTACGTAAAGGTATGTTTGAAAAGAAAGGGGATATTTCTTGGAACGTTCAAAAAAACTAGTCGTGGTAAAATACATTTTGTTTGCTGGCTTTAATTGCTATAAAAGGTGTAAAAGCTATAATCTTCGTAAAGAGCTAATTTTATAAGAATATTTATTTAAAATTTGATTTAAAAGTTTTATAAAAAGTAAATGATATTAAAAAGGGCGCAGATTTGTAAATATTAATTTCATTTAATTCATTATACAATTTTTGGTGAATTTAGTTTGTCTTATGCGGAGATATTGAATATTGGAGAGGAGTGAGTGAAAATTCTCTGTTATCATATTGTCATTCACTTTGTGTATGGTACCACTGAGCTAGTCGAGGCATAAAACTTATTGTGTTAATTTTAAATTAATTTAAAGGGCCAGGGAGATGGCGATCAGCAGGCAAGTGATGGTTGCACATCTAGCAAAGGGCGATATTGTAGCAATATATTATATTATATATATATATATATATATATATATATATGTATATATATCTCAAAAATATATATATGTATATATATCTCAAAAATATATATATATGTATATATATATATATATATATATATATATACTGGGTGCTTCAAAAAAATGTATACACACTTTAAACTATTGTAGTTTTCCCGCACTACAAGGCTAATGTTATATTTCTTCGCCAGGTGCCAGCATAATCGTCCCTCTATGTTATATTATCAGTTGGAATTTGTAATATCAACATGGCGGACGTACGTTTGAGTTTTGAAGAACGTAAGCAGGTTATTAAGTGGTACTGGAAGTTTGAGAATGTAAATGAAGTTCAAAGACAGTGGAGAAGGGAGTATGATACAGAACCACCTTCAAGATTAACAATTACACGCATACGTGACAAATTCGAAGTTCATGGAACAGTGTGTGATGTGCATAAAGGTCATTCAGGTCGGCCTCGAACAGCTACAAGTGATGAGTCATCAACGACAGTCTTGGAACTGTTTCAACGCTCTCCTAACAAATCTTCAAGGCAAGTGGCACGTGAAAGTAATGTAAGTGCTAGCAGCGTGCTACGCATTCTGAAGAGAGGCAAGTATCGTGTTTACATTCCAAGGCTGTTGCAACAGCTAAATGACGACGATCCAGATCGAAGGTTGCAATTTTGTGAATGGATTCAGGAGATGGTGATACGTGAACCGGAATTTATGGGTAGCATCATTTGGTCGGATGAAGCCCAATTCAAACTTAATGGAACTGTCAATAGGCACAATTGTGTGTACTGGTGTGAAGAAAATCCTCACATTACAATTGAAAAAGCTGTAAATTTGCCTGGTGTAAATGTGTGGTGCGGTTTGTCTTCAAGGGGACTCATTGGACCTTTTCGATTTGAAGGCACTGTAACTGGTATTAATTACCTAACAATGCTTGCTGATTCCATATTTCCTGCCATTCGTGCATTATACGGTAATGATGATTTTTATTTTCAACAAGATGGTGCTCCGCCGCACTATCACAGGGACGTACGAGCTTACCTGGATCAAAATTTGTCGGGCCAGTGGATAGGACGCAGGAGGCCAATCGAGTTTCCAGCACGCTCTCCAGACCTTACACCACTGGATTTCTTCTTGTGGGGCACAGTAAAAGATGAGGTGTACAAACGTAAACCACGTAACCTAGACATTCTTTGGAATGAGATTCAAGCAGTGTGTAGAAAAATCTCATTGGACGTTTTGATACGATGTACAGAATCTGTGGTGACTCGTACTCAGAATTGTATTGATGCTGCAGGTCACCAATTTGAACAGTATTAACATTTGTTATTTATGTTTCATTTACATTGGACTTTCAGCTTTCTATTTTCCTGAAATTTAACTTTGTAGAACGGTAAATAAATTTTCTATGGAAGTTCAAAGTGTGTATACATTTTTGAAGCACCCAGTATATATATATATATATATATATATATATATATATATATATATATATATAGGCATAAATAATAGTAATGATGTCAAGGATTTTTAAAATTCAAAGAAGAACTTGAGAATTTTAAAAGACGTGAAAATTAGTAAAGTCCCAAGAGGAGACATACAAACAGAATTGATTAACAATTTGGACGACGGCAGAAAATAGTCTCAGCGTTTAGAAATCGTACTTATAAAAGGTAAAGGTCCTTTCAAATACGCTGATTATCGAACCATAAGGTTCACAGCACATGCTGCTTAAGTAAGCCCTGATACTGAATAAAAGGCCACATAGAACAGGATGAACAAGTTGAGGAAGGACAATTCGGGTTTCAAAGACGATTAGGAAATCGTGATCGTTATTAGCCGTTAAAAATACTGGGTGAAAGATACATGGAAGAAGGAAAATGCATTCATTTTTTATCTAAAGAAACCCGTTAGGAGCTCTCTGGGAGCCCCTTAGTGGAGCTCTCTGGGACTTTCCAACTGACGTGCTAAATAAAAAATGTGGAATAGGAAAGAGCATAGAGTAATAAGGAACACATATCTTAACCAGATATTGAAGCTAAAGTAAGAAACATCTAACGAAAAAGTTGAAATATGAACATATGTAAGTCATGGACGCTATATATCACCAATCCTTACTAAAAATATCGAGAATAAGGATTAAAATTGCTCAGCTTCATAGTTGACTTAACATATGCCTTCGTAAAATGTGACTAAAAGATACACTACGATTATTATTTCTAGGGAAAAAAATGATTTAGTCATGAAACTAGACCGAGACAGTAAACTGTACAACAAAATGCATAGGAAATAAAAAATACATCTGAAGCATTGACGAATGATGATATTTTGTGAATCACTTTATAACGAATTACGAAAAAAAATTATCAAGTGCTTTGCGCGGAGGAGGTGAATGTGAATATTTTATATCATTTTTCAGGCTAAAGTATTTAATTGTCGACGGCTGTAAATTTTGAACGTACCTTGTTTTGCAAGTATTTCACATATGATAAAAGTTAATACAAACATTTTTATTTAGGGCAAGTCTATGGTCATCTTAATGATTCAACGCACACGTTTACAGAAAAATAGCGGATAAATCATAAATCAAAAAGCATTAAAGGAAAAATTATTTGCGCAATAACCAATATACTGTAGTACTGATTGGTCTGCCTCTGACCAGAATAATTACATTAGGACGTAAACGAAGCATCTCTACACAAAATATAATTGTTGGGCACTCTGATGCGCGATATCTTCAAATAGAGATGATTGATAGTCACTGCGGCGCGACTTCCTTCAGATAAACTTGATTGACAGGTACAAGGTTTTTACATTTAAGGGTTATTTAGATTACAGTGGGGAATTTGAAGAATGTCATTTGCATAGTTTCTGGAATGTTCTCGAGGTAACTAGTACAATTGAAATGTATATAAATTGCCGTCATAAATATTGGGAGTCAGTTTTAATTGCGACTTTGATTATAAAACTAGTTCCGATTAAAGTTTTGATTACGATATGTTCTAGTTTAAAGCTTGCCTCATCTAATATAAATTACTTAGTGATCATATAAATTAATAATTAGTGCTTTGATATAAATTAATTATAGTGCTTCGATAGTAATTTAGAAGATAGTATTGTAGTTTAAGTGTTTAGAAGATAATTCTTGTACTGCTAGCGATTAGTTCTGAAAACATTGTTGGGAGAGGTTTTAGCAAATTCCATTGTAGCTACGAGTTGCTGAAAGGGCTTACATAATCAGTTTGAAAATAAAGAACTGTTGTTTTGGAAATAGAGTTTTTATTACAATGCTCTACTTTTTGCGGAATATTTTTAAAAGCAGAAATCAGAATAAAGCTTCGCCTTTTAAAAATTTTATTTATCTAGGAACGCCATCTCAGTTTGATTGTAATGATTAGGATCGAATATATAAAAGATATTCTTTTAATGCAGTTTTCTTGACTTTGCCAGATAATTTTCCTAAAACATAATAAAAAAAAATATATATTACCAATAATAGATATTATTGTTACTCATGAGGTTCCTTGTGGTCTAGCGGATACGTATTGTTATCTAAAGTCCTTATCTTTTAGCAAGCCTGATAAAGATTTCACAAAACAATCAAGTACTTTCAAGGACATTTATGAGTTATACTAGCTAAAAAAGAACTAAACCTTTGTATTTCATCGGCCATGAAGTAATTTAATTAAATAACAGACACGTGGAATAATGTTAAACTTGGTTGTAATTTTACCATTGTTTAAATAGTTTACACGCGTTATTAATCGCACGAAAAATAACTACAAAACCTGCTATAAACTTTGTAGTATTGTGTATGTGCAGTTTTCTACTGCATGATAGTGGACATAATTTATGATAAATAAATTGTTTTTTCATATTTATGTAGAAAATATCATTGTTTTCTTAGCATTGCAGTTTCCTTGCAATTTAGCATTTTACAAGATAACAAAATAAACAATACTTATCCCTATGTGTATTTATGCAATACTACCTTGTAATATTTAAAACACTGACACAGCTTTATTCGTTTACAAAGGATAATCCCCCACGGTTCAAGTTTCGATTTACTTACAAATGAGGGAGGAACATTTAGAACTCCTCCATGTGAAAGTTAGACTGCCATATCAAGAATAAAGAACATAATAGTTTCTCGGATTATATTTTAAATATTTTGAAAGCAATTTACTTCTGAAGCGATACACTGTCATAGATTATTTATTTGGGCATTACATACTCAACCAGTTGTCCATGTTTAAAACAATTTGATTGTCGAGTAGTTGTCATTTAATTATTATAGTTCAAATGCTCTCATTCTTGTGAATTATAGCTTAGCAAATGTTACTTGTATTACTAAGTTTTTCAATTTAATACACAAAGTTTTTAATAATCAATACAACGCATTTTACGATCTGAAAGATTTCTCAATCCCGACGAAGTGAATGCTTCTCAGGAATGGAATCGAGACTTCAAAACTTCATTTCTTCAGTAGAAGTATTAGAATCATACAGACTAGGGGTACTCACTAACTTCTTATCTCCATCTGTCTATGAGTAGATAAGTGAATGTAGCACTTACAACGACGCTATAAATGTTCTGAAACACATCTATATTAAACTCGTCAACTAAGTTTTTGCCCAACATAAACTCAAGATCCGGCGTAAGGAAACTGGAGAGCCAGTTGACAGGTACATTGAAGTTCTAAAATGCTTGGCAAAATGTCAGCAGAAATTAATAGGGATCAATATATTCCAGAGGCATTTGTAGATCGTTTGCAGTCATTTCATATTCGACAAAGGTTGTTTGAAAGTAATATCCTAAATGTAGAATAAGCACTCGGGCAAGCAAGGTCCTTGGAACTTACTGAACATCGATCACCACAGTATTCAACTCCATCATCAATCAACGCAGTTGTTAATTATAGTGCATTTGGAGGAAAAATTATAATAATTCAGTGTTTTGGTAGCGAAATAGCAATTGCCTCCATCAGCACAATGCGTTACTTCTGTGGACTTCAAAAGCATTGTAGAATTAAATGTCCTACTAAGTATTCAGTCTGCAAAGCTTGTGGTATCAACTGTCACTGGCAAAAGGTTTGTAGAAATGGGAATAGGATTACAGACTGACTCACATACTTTTCCAATTATATTGCCTCTGTACCATCTTGTTTAAAAAAAGGTTGTGGCTTCTATAACCATAGATGGAGCTATTCCTAAATGATTGGTTGATACAAAGAGCTCAGCTAGTTTTGTCAACGAACGTATTCCAGTATTCCAATTATACAAAAAGAAAGAAAAAATGTCTGTGGCCTCAACTTTGCTTTATTTTACCATTGAGGACGGTGCAATATCAACCTCCACTTCAGGGTTTTGATTATAACAACTTAACAGTCAGTATTCTTTCAAATCTATTATGATTTAATTATTGGTCTTGATATTTAAAAAAAACATTCCTGCATACACTTACAATTTGGTGATAAATAGGAATCTCTTAAAATATGTACTGTACCAATAGCTACTTTGGAATCAGTTAAACTTTTTATTAATTTGTCTAAGTACTGCCGCCCAATTTCTACAAAATTTCGCAGACATACGGCTTCTAATCTGAAATTTATTGAAGTTAAGGCCCAGAAACTACTAAACGATGGTATAATAGAGGAAAGCAATTCACCATGGAAAGCAAAGGTGTAAGTAGTAGCGTATGGAAATCAACGCCGTAGAATGGTAGTTGTTTATTCTCAGACTATAAATTGCTACACATAACTAGACACTTTTCCGTTACTAAGTGTCGACGATATTGTAAATAAAGTTGCTTCTAATCAGGTCGGCAGTTCTGTAGATCTTCGAAGCGCTTATCACCAGATACCTATCTTTGAAGAGGAGAAACTCTAAACAGCATTTAGAGCATGTGGGAAGCTCTACCAATTCACAAGTGTTTCGTTTGGGGTAAGAAATTGTATTCCAACATTCTAACGAGCGATTACTGCTATCATTTCTGCAAAAGTTCTTGAAAGATTAGCGATATATTTGGACGATAATAACTATTTATGGCCGTAATCAAGATAAGCATGACAAAAGTATAGAAAAATTAATCAGGGTGTCGCAAAATACCACTTGACCTTTCCATGAGAAAAATTTACCTTCTGGGATATATAATTAGTCGTAAATCTATTAAAACTTACCATGAATGCCTTCAACTTATCCGTGAATTGTTTATCCCTCATGACACTCGCTCCCTTAGAAGGGTAGTTGGAACTTTTTCACATTATACCCAATTCATTCCGAAATTTGCGACAAAAATATAGCAACTTACCAGATGCTCTTTCCCTTTAAATCCTCACGTAATAAAGGCTTTTGAGAATATGAATCTAGATATTCAAAATACTGTTGTTTCATCGATTGTTGAAACCTATGTTTCCGATTACGCAATTGCAGCTATACTATCTAAAAGCAATCGACCAGTCGCTTTCTTTTCAAGGCCTTTATCCAACACAGAGCAGCCTCATTTTTCAGTTGAAAAAGAAGCATTCGCTATCGTGGAGACTTTGAAGAATGTAGGCATCTAATTGGCAAAAGTTTTTGACTCATAACCGATTAGAAATCATCTTCTTTTATATTCGATAAAAATCACTCGGGAAAAATTAAGAATGAAAAGATTGGAACTCTCTAGTTATAATTACGAAATAATGTATAGACCCGAACAAGAACATGTTGCAGCAGACGCCTTATCGCGAATATGTTCATCAGTTGTGAAAAGCATATCTCAGTTACGTTTGCTACATAAAGATTTATGCCATCCAGGAGAAACAAGGATGTACCATTGCGTGAGTAGTAAACATTTTTTACGTTAAGGAAATACGAAAAATAACGTCTACTAGTCATATCTGTGCTATAGTTAAGCCAAAATTTTACAAACATGCTGATCATATTGTTAAAGCTACTCAACCATTTGAAAGACTCAACATCGATTTCAAAGAACCATTTCCTTCCTCATTTAGAAATCGATATCTTTTAATTCTGGTTGATGAATTTTCACCTTTTCATTTGCTTGTCCATGCCAAGAAATGTCTGCCAACATTGTCAGTTTAAAATTCAAAGAACTGTTTTTATTTTTTGGCACATCTGCATATCTAGATTTAGATTAAGGTTCAAGTTTATGTCACTCGAGCTTGTTCTTTCTCGGTAATATAGGAGTTGTAACTAGTCGGATCACAGCTTACAATTCACAATGTAATAGTCAAAGTGAACGTTATGTTGGAATAGGCTGGAAAACTATTGAATTAGCTTTGAAGGATCAACTTGATATTATTAAATGGGAAGAAGTATATCAACAATCTCTATATTTTATACGTTCTTTATTATGCACTTCGACTAATGCAACACCGCATGAGAAAATGTTTAGTCTTTCCAGAAGAACCTGTGCCAGTCTTAATGAGACAACCTGTTCGACATTCAAAATATGAGCCTTTAGTTTAAGAAGTGCTACTATTGGTAGGAAATCCTGAATATACTCTTGTAAAGTTGTCGAATGGAAAGGGGACAACTGTTTCTGATATACATCTTGCACCATTTGAAAAGTCATCAGTGTCAACTTCAGAAAATTCTGCAACCTCTACATGTGATTCATTAGGACCAAATTTTTTCTTCCAGTGTTCATAATCCATCTGCCGAAGAATTAAAAGCAACAAATATTTCTATTTCACTACCAGAAAATTCTCTAATTCATGAATCTACCAGCAGAGTACATGATCGTCGTTTTCGTTTTATTTGAAAGATTACATCACCTAGTAGGGGTGAATGTTATAAATTATTTATTTGGACATTTTATACCTACTCTAGATATCAATGCTTAAAACAATTTGATTGTCAAGTAGTTGTCGTTTAATTATTTTAGTATAAAATTCTTTAATTTTTGTGTATAAAAGCTTAGCAAAGGTTGCTTGTATTAATAAGTATTTCAACTTTACCATGCTTTTTTCCATTGCTCAAAATAACCAAACCAGTTCTCGAAATGCATTTGGGGCACTTATAACCAGCTCCATCAATCTCGGTTACAAACAAAAACTTCCTTCTTCTCAAATATTTTCTTAATTCAAAGAATGACCAAAAATTACAAAATTTCAAATTGATGAGTTTAGATTTTAGTGTTTTCTGTACAAAAATAAATGCTGCATGGGCTGTAACACTCTAACACTATTAAAGAGATTAGTCAAACATTTTTCGACGTATCATTTTGCTATAACCATCTTTTTTCAACCATCTAACCCAATTAAGCCAATCAAATCGGTATTCATACATATTTCTATGTTTCAGTCGTTCTTCGAGTTAATTTATCTTCATGAATTTGCACACGACTTCCTTGTAGGCTAGTTTACCTAAAATGGCAATGCAAGGTTTTCACACTTATTAATAAGTTCAGAATCTCTTTACAAATCCTTTTGGAGAACTCATGAGCTGAATGAAAAATCCGTTTTAAGTGAATGTAGTTAATCGTCTATGTCTAATCTAAGCAGTAGAGTAAGTTGATGCCGTATGTTTCGAATTGCCTTAAGGTACTGGGATCCCGTATCAATTCAAGGGTGCATGGGCTAACTACAGTGGTGCGGTGTGAGTTTCTATGGTAAAAATAACACAAGATAATATAAAAATTCGAAACAAAAATAATAGGATGGCTGAAATACAAACAAATTACGTTACAATATTCACTTACCCCGAAACGCTTTTTTTCTTGTCATAGTCAAGGGGCGCCAAACCGTCTCGTCTCTGCAATCCCTCCGATATTATTTCTACGCGGAAGACGGTTATTCTGCATAGGTCCCCTTTGCTTCCTGTTTCTTAAATATCACGTTACACACTTTATCTTCGTTTAACATACCGTAAAAACACTCGTTGAATTTTTGTCAAATTAAATAAAACTATAATAAAATGGCCCTTTCAAATATAACTCCATCACTGGGATTACTGGATATACTTTTACAATACCCCAATTACTATCTAGTTTATAAATAAATGGAAATAAAGTTCAACAATCTATACTTAACATTTATTGGTATTAAGTAATTGCAAGAAAAAACTTAATTACTAAGCTTACTCTGGCCAGGTATTACTAAAAGAAATCCTAAAAACACATTAATTTAAATCCATTAATAATACCATCGCTCCAATTTTCCCGTTTCCCATATTAAATTACTTGATATTATAAATCCCAATTTCTGGAAATACTTTTTATAACAGCATAGAATGCAGTTATATACCTACTTTTCTTTTTATCATTTTATTGTCCATTCAGAATACTAAAGGTTTAAGCTTTAACTAACACTTAATTTAACTCTAAATAGCTCCACTTTTTTTCTTAAATTAATAATGTTTTATAGCCCGGTGTTAACGCTGTGAAACCACATTTACATATTTGTACGTAAATAAAAGGTTTTTGAAATAAACCAATAAAGGATTTATTGTTCAACTTCACTTTATGATTTGTTTTAAGAAAACACACTTAACCACTATTTCAATACTGTATTTGTTTCAATATTACACGTTATTGCACTTAGTAACGGTTATGATTCGTCAACTGACAGTTTTCCGAATATTACTATGAAAATCTTTACCGATGAAGACTTAAGGTAATTTATAGTTAGGAGTCAGCTAATACTGGATCTCTAGAGATAAATTATTAAAAAGGTGTTTTCTTTGTGAAAGCACTAGGAATGAATGGTTTAAATAACGCACTAGCGTTTAAAAGGTGGGAAGTCACACAACTAACTATTTTCTTAAGATTTTTGTCGAATGACGAGGAGAAGGAGGAAGGCTGATGCTAAAAGTTAAAACGGCGCAGCTGAAATTAGTTAAGTTCTAGAACTCGATTAGAACAAGCTAGAATTACTATCAAAAGTGCGGCAATCGTCAGTATGACACATTTTTACCGAGTGTCGTGCTGGCGCCAGAAGATAATATTTATTTAAAAATAGATACATTAAGGAACCATTGCTAAAATTGGTTGAATTGTATGGAATTCTAATAGAACTGACTAGAACTACTACCAGAAGGTCGAATAGACGCTGACTCAACACATTTTCGCCGAGTGTCGTGTTGGTGCCAGAAGATAAAATTTATTTAAAAATAAGTATACGACGGAACAATTGCTAAAGCTGGTTGAATTATATGGAAGTCGAGTGGAGCAAACTAAAACGTTTTCTTAATACAATTTTTTTTTGGATAAATGAAACTCCATTGCATCCGTGTTATAAGAAGTTTAATTACAAATTCAAAATCACAAGACATGTGGATTTTAATATTTAAATTAAATGTATTTTAATTGTTGATCATATTGTTCCTGGCACTGCTCCAATCTGGACCTCAAACTAGCAAAAGCTTGTTGATATATACCCACAGGGGTGTTCCTAATAGCGTCTCGAATACGTTGCTTTAATCGTTCTATGGATGCTGGAGAGTCGGTGTACACCACGTTCTTTAGGTACCCCCACTAAAGAAAAATCCAAAGAAATCAGATCGAGAGATCGTGGTGGAAAGAGGATATCACCGTCTAGTGCGATGACTTTACCTGGAAACTATTCTCTAACCGCGTTCATTGATGGTGCAGCTGTATGTTGCGTTGATTCATCATGTTGGAACCAGGTGCTGTCTACATTGTAACCAGGAAAATGTTGTAATTCGGGACGCAAAAATTTCTTATCATGTCGACATACCCCGCTTGTTACAGTTACATTGCGTCTGTCTGTGTCTTCAGCGAAGTATGACCCAATTATGCTTGATGCAGACATGCCATATCGCACTGTCACTTTTTTAGAGTGAAGTTAATTCTGGTGTAATTACCGTGGATTTTGAGGAGCCCAGTATGGCGGATCCTGTTTGTTCACGTACCCATTTAAACGTAACTGTGCTTCGTCGCTGAAAATAGTGTTCTCCACGTTTCTATCGAACCAAAACTGGTTCATCATGTTTTGGCAAAGACTCGTCTGTTTCTATAGTCTGTCGGCTTCACATAGTCAGTGATCTGAATCATAGATATGAAGATGAAGATCTTGGTGTAAAATGCGCTGTCAACTGGCGCGAGACAAATTTAGCTCCTGTGCATATTTATGATGTGATTTTCTAGGATTTCAATTTACAGCGCGTTCTATTCTGCCAATGTTATCCGGTGTTCTAAAGTTTTCGTCAGTTCAGAGGACTTCTTATTTGTAGAAGAACCAGTTTCACGGAATTTATTCGCCCACAATCATCATGCGGCGAATGCTGTAGTGTTCACAAAACCGACGCAGAGCTATTATGTATGAATCATCGAATTTAAAGTATGCCTCCAGCATAAACTAACCACTGTGCCATAGTAACTGAAAGTGAGATCACCACAAATCCTCACGCATCTGCTTAGCGACGGTAGTGGTACGCATTTCTACACTTGCACATGGGTATAATAAGGCCCATTTAAAAGCTAAATTACATTAAGGGACATCCCTTAGAAGTACCATCAGAAGTTGCGGATGGTCATTAACGCGAGTCGCCCAGTGTTTGTGCTGGTTCAAATATTTTAATTGGTATAAAATCGTTAATTAGTGGATTTTTGTTCTGAACGAAAACCCTCATCGAAAAGTACACTATGCATGGCTTCTTGTACTTTAGAGGAGGTTATGTCGTGCTTGAACGTTATCGATTTTATGAGATAGTAAATGCCGAACTTTTTTTTATCAAGAGCAATAGATCTACGAAGAGTGCTATTGAAACCAGTATTGCCTTTTTAATCGAAACGTTGTGCCACCTTCATCGACATGTAATGTAATGTAATAGTGACATTTTGCTACTGAATAAACTCCATTTAGCATTGGGTATTAGAAACATCGTGTTAATAACCCCGAAAATCTCGTTAGTTAGTTTTACATGGAAGTGGTCTCAGGTAACCCACTATCGCATTTTTGAAATAGATTATACAAAACGATATAATAAAAATAGCTAATTTTATCTTGCTGCGTGTTTCATAACAATGTCTATTTCTAACGTCTAATTATAAATCTGAACAATACGCACGGTCTGTAAATTGAATCGCAGATTGCGCTGAATGAAAACTGCAACACTACATAACGGAAGCAATATACAACGTTACAAATGGAATATTGTCCAGGCATTATTTAAAATAAACAGAGTTGCTTCAGACTAAAATTTAAAAAAAAAACTGTCATTAATTTGTTTATTAAATAAAGTTATCTAAAACGCTTCCCGCTTTGTAGGAATATGTAATTGGGTTTAGATAAATTAAGTTTCTTTCACCTTTCAAAACCATTTTTATTGGGTCAGATTATTTTTAGGTTGTATAAATAGATCTGCTACTAAAACAAAACGAATCCATGTAGTTATATTTAAAGCAGTCAGCTACTGCCGAAATAATTGATTTCCGAAAAGGTTTCTCCAAAGAAGGTAGTACAAGAATGGCTTAGGCGAAAGTTGTTGACAACATGAAAAGAAAATAAATTCCACACAGATGGTTCATGTGCTCTTATAGTACACGAACAACGTTGGCTATTATTTGTGTAATTGTAAAAACCGTTAACCGAACTGGATTTTAAATGTACCACTTAAAGAACATTACTTAAAAAAAGCATTTCATTGTTTAGAATTGTTTATGTTTCATCGTCACGCGCCACTTACGAGATAGAGAATAAAAGTGGTCATTTTGCTTCTAATATGAATATTATTTAATTGTACGAAGATAACTTCCGTTGCACATGTTTGCCATTATGCATATTAATATTACTCAACACATCTCTGGACGTTGTCAGTTGTGTACAATTATGGGGTGTCTGTCTTCAATTGGTAACAATTATCTTAAGAAGTAAAATCCACCGAAAAGTTAGTTTCTAATGATATTGGTATTGTATGTACAATTTGGTTGCAAGAAAGCTGGAGGCCAAGGTTCCGCGTTCGATTCTTCGACACGGAGCGCTTGAAAAATAATGTTAGGCGAACGTTTCTCACAAAAATACGCCCTCGTTCGAATGAGTGGTAAACTGTAGGTCCGTATGTGAGTGTTGTCACAGATTATCCACCTCTTACAGATGCGAAGGCTAACGTTTCCCGCTTAATGTTTTCTTTGCGCATGCTCCAAATAAGTGGTTTTCTAATCAACCTTAAAGTTTCTTCTGGATAACTTTACATTTTATTTCAATTCGTATTGTTGTAAGTAATGTTATTTACCGTTTAACAATGAATATGGACTGATCAAATAAAAAGGTGGCACATTTTGTACTTTCAGGGGGTGTTCCGCAAAATCTTCAAACAGTACATAGAGAAAAATTATTGATATATTTCAAAGCATTTGATCCCAATGGAAGTATTTTCGTATTAAAATTATTTTTAATTAATTTTTTTGTAACTGTTTGTATTAATTAAAAAGAAGTTTAAACATTTTTATTATTATGAAAATCCACATTTTATATGAGGAGGTATAACTGTTAGAAACATTATAGTAGATTTTATTATTCAAATTCAAACTCTCCGCGAAAACCTCTTATGTAATGGCGGATTGCGTTCAAGGTTATAGAATTTTGCCCTACAAACTTCAAACGATCCTACAAAGCCTTCACATCTGTAAGAGGTGGATAATCTGTGGTGTAGTCATGCATGTTAAAGAAACCAACCTACCTACCTTGGTTGGAATAACAAGGATTCGACAAAATTCAAAATTTCCAGGTAAACTAAAAAACTCTCTTCTCCCTCAATGTAGTACCTTCGGGTGAAGCATTGAAAAATGTAGTGCAAGAAATCTCGAATGATTTTAGTTACACGATATACTATGGTAGTCGTGCTGAGATAAACTCATAAATATGAACATATAGATAACAAATAGAGATAGTCGAACTTTAATCCTGCATTACATAGGTGGATATTTTTCACACCAGTACATAGATGGGGCCTGAAAAACCCTGTTACTAAAAAAATTAACTTTGTAATTATTTTTATTTTAATTTTTTATCACTTCATACTCTTATCTAATAATCTGATAATCATATAAACACAAAAATTTCCATCAGAACAATTCGATCAAAACAACAACAAATAAACCAATTATATTCCTTTTTTATAAATCATAAATATATTATGACTCCAAAATCTATAATAAAAAAACATCATATTCTAGAAAGTACAGTGAAAAATAAAAATTAAATTGTAAACGAACACAAAGAAAAAAATTTGAAGGATGTAGTTCATATATGAAAAACTATTCATTACCTGAATTTACACAACTTTTACATCAAATTACTGCATGGTCTAGGCACAATGATTCCTTGCAATTATTGAAGGACTATTTTGTCTTGCGATTGCGGCTTCTTGAACATATGGGGAACATCTTCCTGTAGTTTTTTAATCTTTGCGGTATAATTGGAAATATTTTCGCGAACTTTCTTATTCGCCCAAGGATTATTTTTTCTGATGTTTATACATTTCTGGTTAAGGCCCAGTGTTTTCATTTATATTATTCTGCGTGTTGTATAATCTTGATTGTTTGCTCTATAAGTAACTAAAACATTTATGACAGCAGCATTCATAAGAGAAAACGCGATCGTGAAAGGCCATCTTCTTGAATTTCTAGACACGTTGTATGATGCCAAAAGTTCGTCTATGACGTCTAGTCCACCTTTAGTGAAGTTGTAGAAATTAATAATTTCGGACAAATTCTTCTCACTAGTTGCTTCATTAATTGATCCATCGTGGTGCATTGTAGACATCAGTTTTTGGAACGTAGGGCACAAGTGTTATGTCTTTTGAAAGTCAAATGAGCTTGTCTTTGGTTGCCTCTTCTTTACTGACACGAATTGGTGTAGAAGACAACGTTTGTTTTTTCTAAGCATGCATATCGATGTCAATTTATGCAGTTTTAGAAGTTTTATCGTTAATTCGTAGCTTGTGTATCAATTATCGAAAGGTACCTTCCGATTGGAACCAGAAATTGGTAATACGAGTCTCTCAACAATATCTGTTGAAGAGTTACTGATTTTGTAGGGACTTTCTGGTTACCTTCCCGCATAAACTTCAAAGTTCAAAACGTAATAGGACCGTGCATCGAGTAAGGTTTGCACTTTAATACCGTACTTTGCAGGTTTATTGGGCATATATTGTTTGAAAGAACACTTTCTACGAAAAAACTCCAATTTTTTATCTATTGTCATATACTGTAAAGAAGTGTATGATTTCTTGCAGTTATCAATAAACCTTTCCAGTATTTCTGGTATAGGAGCTAATTTATCTGTGCCTAATCTCTCTTTACGATTTTATACATTACCAAAGCGAAGGCAAATCATCAAAAATTGATATCGATTCAAAGGCATTGTACTGCGAAAAATATCCACTTCAGTTCCATCCGATTTTGACAAGTGTCTCAAATTCTGACGATTTGAATGAAACAGTCCAGCTAAATAAAGTAATACCATGTGCGCTTTTATTTCAGGAACATTGGTTGGTTTTACAATAAATTTAAAAATTGGTCCACCGCACTGAGTTCTCTATTATTTGACAACAACCCATAGCACTTCGCGTATTTTTGTGTTTTTTACACCTGACAGATGTAAAACAATATTCGACGAAGTTTCCTTGTACTTTGTACTATCTTTTCCGAGATAAACTTTAGTTCGACTGTACTCGAAATAGTTGGACGATATTCCACGAAATATGATGTTCTGTTAAAACAGATTTTATAAAATTTTTACAACATCAGATATATTATTATTGAACAACAATGAACACAATTAAAAAGATATGAAAATTCTTTAGCTTTAGCTTACGAATTCAAAATATAATTGATTGTTAAAAGTACTATAGTATGTCAACGCGATAATATTTCACACAATTTATTGTAGATAGTAGTGACTTTATTATCGTATTTATCCAAATCTAACCCGTATTTTTATTCTCTTATTAGAAAAAATTAGATGCGGCCCGGGTTTGAAAGATGACCTTTCAGATAACACAAAGGTCTAAAATTCTGCCAGACAAAACAAAAAAGAATGACTTTATTTCCGATAATGATAATTATTGGGGTTATGTTCGTTTAACTACCTATGATTGGTAGTTGCAACCTACAAATTTCAATTTGTGGTTTCTTAGTGACTTTATTACGCATAGACAAAATGCAAAATGACATTTAAAGGGATGCACAAATACCATAGGAATTTCATACGTTAAACGAATAACTTGAAACCAGGTACACGCACGCACGCGTACGCACGCACGCACCCACCCAAGCACTCACGCACGCATCCATGCATACACACGCACTTGTCTTTAATTTTCTTTACTTTACTATAATAATGCATTTTGTCCAATTTTTTAAGTCTAAGCTTCAACATTACTGCTATTAAATTCTTTTTTATTAATATCTTCGTTTAATTTTATTTCAAACGTTGTGCAATGCAGGTCTTTCACAACGGTTTATCTAAATACATACATGCTTCAATATTTTAATATGTTTGATACTGCTTAAGTTGAGCGATTCATTTTCTTTTTATAGTACAAGATATATTCAATACATCAAATTTAAAATTCTTAAACCCTATTAAAGTATATATTTACGTACGAGTATATCACCATTCCCAAAATTTTAAAAAATACTTAATTAAAATATCCAACGTTGCTGTATATTCTTTGACTGCAAACGTTGGTTGTTAATCTTTAGATGTTATATTTTAAAATTGTTATTATTAACTGCTGACCTATGTTATTTATTGCCACTGTTTTATATTATTTGTATCATTTGTTGTTTATTGGTTTTTGATTAAATCATAATAAATTTTAGTCAAGATTTTTATGTCTGATTTGCCGTTAATTGCAGTGGGATTTTTTGTTATACGTTTTTTGTATTTGTTTTAGTTTTCAAAATTGTTGTGCAAGGTGCAAACTCATTCTTCATCTGTTTTGTGTTTTGTTATTTAAATGTTATTGCTCTTATCTTGACATGGGATTCTGGTGAGTTGTTCAAGGATAGGAATGTGTTTTTTTGTTATCTCTTGTTAAATTACACCTTTTGAATGCAATATTTACATTATATTGTTTTAATAATTCGTGTAAGTTTCGGTTAAGCCTTTTAGATATGGCACGGTTATGTATTTTTCTTTTTTATATATTTGTTTCTTGCGCGGGGTGTCTTATAAATTTGTATATCGACTTGCCTCCGCGCTTGTTTTATCGTTCTAAGATGTATTTCCTTACTCTTCAACTAAGTGGACTGTATTCGAGATTATAGTCCGTGTTACTTTGCACTTTCGCTGAGTTTTTTAGGGGTTTATCAAATAAATTCGGCGGCAGTATTGACTAACTCACTTTACCGAACGAAAAAACCGACCGTTCCGTTTCGATATCGATGAGAGAGTGTTTTTGCAACTACCCTTAGTCCAACTTAATTTCCACAAGCACAAAGGAGGTTTTATGACAGGATATAACGGGACAAGGATGACAGCTTAACTATTAGATTTACAACTACAAATTAACGACTTAAAATTAAACACGACAACGTGCGACAAAGAGACCGAACAATATTCATTATTTTTTTATTGTTTTGCTATTATAATAAATATTTGCTTTGCATTGGAATTTGCTATTGATAAATTGTTTCTTAAGTGCCTGTTTAGCTCAGTTAATAGTATTTGCTCTAAATTCAGGGCTTGATAATTTTATTGTTCTATCAACTAAATTTGTTATGACTTTTTGGTTATTAAGTTTTGGGATAGGTGATTAAAATATCTGCATGACAATCTATTTTTGGGTATTCTGGTTCAATCTATGTATTGCAATGTAAAGAAAGTTTATTTTATTGTTTCTACCTTCAATGTAAATTGTAAATTTAAGTGGAAAATGTCAAAGAATTTGAGTAGTTGGTTTTATCTTAAATTTTCAGTACAGGACATATGCACTACTTATCCAAAGCCTAAATGATGATTTGAAATTGAGCTAGTAATTGAAAGATGTAAAATATAAGGTCCCCGAACAGGATTCGGACCTGTATCCTTCGGCTTTGATGACCAATGCGCTAACCAATTATGTCAGTGGGAGGGGTAATTGCAATTGTAAAAATATGCAAATCTAAATCGTACGCAACCATACGTTAACCTAATTTTCAAACTTGAAGGTACAGGTTCGAATCCTGTCCGGGACCTTATATTTTCCATCTTTCATTTACTAGCTCGATTTGAAATGATCATTTAGACTCTACATACAATTCTAAATTATTATTTCATCTTACTAACTAATATAACATTGAAAATCAATTTGTCTTATGTAATTATTATTCTAATTCCTAAATATCATGTTCATATGGAAGGGCGTAATTTTTTGGTTTATTTCATGACTAAAAATTCATATACACACAGGTTTGTCAAAGCTTTATAGCTCTCGCAATTTTTGAGATACTTGGATTGAATTTGGAATATAGGTTACGCTGTAGGGTTTATACATGTTAAATGGTTATGAGTATATACAGGGTGATATTTTTTCAGGGATTATAACCACTTTCCTCCCTTTGAAAGCTTCTGCAATGCACTGCTGATAGATTTTAAAATGCAACATAAGTTTTCTATTTCGTTTAGACAGTTTTTGGTTTCGTGCAGTTTTTCGGTACCTGCAATCGTTATTGAGGAAAAATAAAAACTGTTTTCTTTAAATCGCTAGATAAAATTAAAATTTTTATAATGGTCTAGTAGGCTCTGGCTTTATTGTGGATAATCTCTTATTTTAATTAATTTTGACAGTTCGCATGTGAAATCGTGATTGTGTCTGCGTATCTTTTTAAAGTTAAAAGTTTAAGTTGTAAACTGTAAGGTATAAAGGCGTTTTAAATATTTGTTATTATCTCATAACAACGCCAAATTTTACGAATTCTGAAATGGTTGAGATGCATTTCATCCATGGTCTTGCGATTGGAAATACGAAAGAAACAAGTCGTCTGAACATGGAGCGTTGTCTCTATAGAATTTCGGATATTCACAGACGTTTTGTAGAAACTGGAACGTTTAATAAGAATATCAGTAAGGCAGGTAGACCTTACATGTGATTCTTCCAATGTTCCACCTGAAGGTACTACATTGGCCAGGAAGCGAGTTTTTCTACCTGAAAAATTTTGAATTTTGCCGAACCCTTGCTGTTTCAAGCAAGGGATCTTTAACGTGCGTGACAACACTCACACACGGGACCTCCATTTTACCTCATCCGAACGAGGGCGTATTTTTGTGAAAAATTCTCGCCTAACATTTTTCAAGCGGACCGTGTCGGAATTTAAACCCGGGACCTTGGGCATAGTAGTCACTCGCATACCAACTACACCACGGAGACGGCCCTGATATAAGGCACATACATACACCACATATGGGTCGAATGAAATCCACATGGAATTGTAGACTCGTATTTTCAAGAGAAGTTCTCATTAAATATATGGGGTGCTATAATTGGGGATCATTTGATTAGTGCTTTCCTTTGTCAGTTTACTGGTAGCTCATACATGCATTTTTGCAACCAAATTGCCATTATCGTAAACTTACCTCTTTTGCTGGGAAATCAAATGTGATATATGTACGATAGCGCCCCGACACAGTTTTCTGTTTTGGTTCTGAAGTATTTAAATGAACAAAATGAACAAAAGTACAAGTGGATAGGACGGGGCGAACCTAAGTCATTTAATGCATTTAACCGAACCATTCGTTCAAGGAATTTCATTATAACAAAGTGCAGAATATTTGGT
This sequence comes from Platerodrilus igneus, assembly GCA_036346225.1. Classification (NCBI taxonomy): domain Eukaryota; kingdom Metazoa; phylum Arthropoda; class Insecta; order Coleoptera; family Lycidae; genus Platerodrilus; species Platerodrilus igneus. The sequence continues at coordinate 1,646,143 of JARFIW010000565.1, forward strand.
AAATATTACTTACTCTATGTACAACCAGAAAGCTTTATTTTGAAAACAATTAATTCCATTCGTCCAACGCATTGGTTATTGTTATTTCAACGTCATACGCGATAAGTAAAATCCTGCAATTTAGTTTCGAATGTTTCTCTAAGTAAATAATCATTTGTTTGAATATCTTCCTTTATCATTAGCAAATGTAGATTTTATACAAAGAATTAACCGTGGCCTACGTGACAAATTACTCATCGCCAAAAATTGATACTTATAATATAAAGATCTGCATGATGATGCAGTTTTTTAGTTTTGGATTTAATAAAAGTAACTAAGTACTTCTTACTAATAATTTTCTTTGATGAATAAATGCGTAAAATTCATTTAATTAATACAAAGCGCACTTTCCTTATACAAGTAGATTTATTCACGTGTTTTTCCAAGATTTATCCAATTTTCTTGTGTTTGATTTAATGAAAATAAAATAGGCTTTCTTATTGATGATTTTCTTTATATAAGCGTAAAATTCCATTTATTAAATTAAGAAAGAGTGCACTTATGTACATACCAGCATTATGAAAGTTAACGCTTCCATAAATTGTTGTTGAAAGTTTGTGTTGGGGTCCTCGCCGACTAAGATGGCGTATTTTTCTCAGCAATAAAAGTCTAAGTTATTATTTCATCTTATTAATTGCAATACGTTAGTATTTATCAACTTACTTTGTGTAAAAAAAACTACCTAAAATATTTATATATGTATATATATATATATATATATATATATATATATATATTGCTGTGCTTCCACCAAAATCCGGGAACTACGGTTTTCGAATCGTGGCCCACAGATTGGGCGTCAAGAATGCTGTGCTTCCACCAAAAAGCTATTAACTTAACTGGTCCGTTGACTTTCTTCTGTTAATCGCCTCTTTACTCTTTTCCGCCTCGGCTGCTCACCTAGTTAAACCTTCATCCTCATTCATAAAAAAAAAAACACATTCCTACCACAAACATCAACGTTAACTCTATTTACATCAATATTCACAATACATTAAAATTTCAAAATTAAAATTCAGCATAAATTTCAGTATCAGAAAATTTCAAGATTAAATTTTGTTATCATTTTAATGTGCATCCAGAATTAAAGTCCTTGTAGGATGCCTACTAATTAATATAACAATATATGCAGACCTGAGTCTGAGTACAAAGGAGCATCTACCACCCTTTACGTTAATTAACCAGGTTCGTCTAATTGAGCTCAAAGACATACCCAAATTTTCATCATAATCCAGAACATAAATACTAAATACCCCTTTCTACTTAAACAAGAAAATCTCACCTTAAAATTAAAAATTTGCTGTTAGTACAATTTCACTACTGTCCATTTTAAGTAAATCAATTATAAAGTTATTCAACACACACCAACACATCAAAATCGAACAACAAAGCATAAGTTACCTGAAGGTTACTGCACTAGTGGCTTCAATGTACATCGTCCTTGCTAATTTCACCATTCCAACTGGGTTATGTTCACGTCCTCGGATTACTGGTCGCTTTTAAACATTTTCTCTACACCACCATTCATCTAAAGTTGTTTCAGTGCTTTTCCGGAACCCATCTGTGTATATCAGAAGCTTGTTTTGTGGATCCAGACACGTTTACGAATCATTTAATTATTAACACCCCCGAAAAATAGCAAAGAAATTCATACTTCTTTCACAAATATACGCCAAAACTGCCTACTTTTGTGTATTCATTTGTCGTTGCAAATTTGACTAATTGGTACAGTGATACTAAACTTTATTACCTTGTATCTTCTTTTCTAAGTGCACTAAATTACATTCATTGTAGCACGTAAAGAACAAACTGTTTTAAATCACCAAAATATACGAGCAAACTGTTTAAATTATTCTATCCAAAATCGGAAAACTAAAAAGCACTGTTTAACGCATTGAATCAATTCGAAAATCTAAGAGAGCGAAACTCATATTAACCGGGGTTAGGTTAGCCCGTCTGTCGGTCTTGTCCCCAAAACGGCCAGTTTCTATAATTTCGTATACTATGTTCCCATCTCGCCCGCCTGTGCGTCGGTTCTTATTAAATTTTGCACTCGCACCAGTTAAATCTCAGAAATTTCGACACGGCTCGCAACGTCTGGAAATAACTAATTAATTTTTATACAGAAATGTTATTTTTCCTTCTCAAGTTTGCCTTTTATTTTCAACCAATTGCAACCCAGTGACGTTGCTCCACTCACGCCTTTTACTATATATGTCTCTGTCTTGCGCATATTATCTGTCTCTATCTACCCTGTTCTTATTGGTGCAAATTGATATTCTTTATTATCGATTATTTCAGTCCATGTGGACTGTGAAATAACCCACCTTATTAGCATTTCCCGTAACTATTATGCGACGGTTTCTCCAACATTCTCTGTAACCATTCGTTATCTGCAAAATTTACGCAGAACGAGCCTTTTAAATAAACCCTGTTTTGTATTTCGTGCTAAAGCATCCGACCGTTTCCAATATCCGTAGAATCGACATGTTTATCTAAACAAATTAAACTGAAATTGCCTTTTAAAATACGCAGGTGTGTTCAAACGTAACATTTTAAACAACCCTTCTACGATTTGACTATTATTGGGTTTTCACAAGCTTTTATGCTTATTATATTATTAATAATGGTTCCATTAACTCCAATTAAAATAATACCCTTTAATTTTTAGTGAATCCTAATTAAATATTCAATTATTATTTGTACATTTCGTTTAATACTCGTTACTTAAACTTGAATTAATTAATATAAATTTTTCACGTAATTTCCATTTGTTTCTTTACTCAGAATAATTAAATTACACGTTGAGCATTTTAATACTGCTTCTTTTTATATAAAGCGTCTTGTAAATAATTTAAATCTCTTATTTTTAATGAAACGAATGAATTTTTATTCTCCACGGTTTTTTAATAAAGCGTATTATCTAATAAAATTCCTTATACACGGTGATTAAAATTATTTGATGTAATTCATTAATTTTCTACCCTGGTCTAAATATGAGTATTTTCCCCCTATTTGAATACAAATAATCCCACTTATTTGAATTCAAATATAAAATATTTAAACCGCAAACAAAGTTTACAAAAAAAAGTGCCTATCTCTCTCTACCCTTATCTATCTAACTTACCTACCTTATCCAATCAAAAAAATTATTTACACCTGTCCTATATCCCTATCCTATTTCTAACTTTTAACTATACTCACTTCCCCTTACCTAATCCTATATACCTATCCTACTCTTACTCTATTCCTAACTCTCCACTAATCTTATATGAAATATCTATACTTAACCTATCTTCTTTTCTTCCTACATTTACTCTTTATTCTCATCCTAAACCTATTTCTAATTATCTCCCATATTTATCCTATACCTAGCTTTATTTTCTATAACTATACTAAAATTCACCTATCTCTATTCTTTGTTCATCAAGTTATTTAAATCTATATCTCTTCTTGACCCTCCACGTCTTTCTTCTTACCATCCTAATACTCTTCATCCCTATTTCTCCCCTTCGATATCTATACTTATCATCCCTGTTATCTCACATACAATAAACTCATCCCTATTATCCTGACTCTTAAATACTGCTTCTTCTTCATGCCCTATACTTGTCTGTTTCTCATTTACTATTTTTTTCCTTTCTGCCGACAAACCAAACGATACTACTTTAAAATTCTCGATTTTTCTCTCTACGGAAAATCCTATGTACCTTCTAGAATTCTTGTGTAATGGAATCAGCCAGAATGAATTCCTTAAATCTACTTTATTAAAAACAAACTTGCCATTTAACCTCGTCAAAAATGTGTCCATGGATGGTGGACAATGGAATTGCGGTTTGGTCCATTGGTTAATTTTTCGTGCATTTTTTTTTAATTCTGCCTTCACCTGCTCCCGATATGCTGCTGTTGCTTCTACCCCCACTAATTCTGCATGTTTTTGTACTAAAGCTTGAACCTCTACTGTCCTATCCTCTGGACATCTTATTGTGTTGATCTGTTTACCTTCATCATCTTCTACCTCTACTACATTAATACTAAACCCCGTGTCATCCTCTGTGACTTCATAACTGCCCTTCCATGGCACTACCCTATCCTTAATCCTTACTACTTTCCTTTCCATATCTATCAAAACCCCTAACTGCATCATACAGTCAACACCTAAAATGCTCTGAAACTTCAGTCCAGGTACAATTACAAACTCCTGTTCACAGCTTAAATCTCCTATATCTATCCTAAGCACCACAACACTATTTACTACAGCAAATTTCTTTTTATTTGGAGCTACTAAATGGCTACGCTTTATAGGCATAATTCTATCACAAACCTTATCCCTAATTTTGCTGACGAATTCCTCCGATATTAAACTCGCCTCTGCCCCTGTATCAAGTAATACTTCTACATTATTCTCAAAAATTCCTACATTAATAATTGGCAAACATAATTTTTCCTCAGTTTCTGGCTCTACTTCCTCCTCAATTTTGAAAAATTCACGTGGATGTTCATATACATTTACACTGAAATCTAGTGGTCTGTCGCGTTCTAAAAATCCTGTCCAGGTCCGTTTTCCCTACTTGGTCCTGGTCTAGCCGTCACCTCAGCGTATGTCCTAGGCGTTTCCACTCGTTCCGTGTCTGTATTAGCTGTCCCCCTCATGTCCGGTGAACTATTCCTTCTGGTAGGTTCCGGTCTCGGTGCAGGTCCCCTTCCTAAACTATTACTTCTAAAGTATGGTCGTCGCTGTTCCCAATTCTGTCGCTGGTATCCGTAACTATTCCCCCTTCTAGCATAGTTGTCCCGTCTATTGTCAAACCTAACTGTGTTGATCTGTCTTTCCCTATTATTCCGAGGTCGTCCACTACTTACGTCGTCGTATCTCTGCAGGTATTCTAAAAACATTTCTCTGTCCACTATGTTCTGTAGTGCTACGTGTTGTCTTACTTCTACCTCGAAGTGTCGTGATAAATACTTGATAATTTGTCGGTCCGTCAGTGGTGGGTTCAGTTGCTTTGCTATGCTATACTTGCGTATAGCATATTGCTCCTACTTCCTGAAAATTCTCCTTAAATTTCCTGTGATTAAGTCGTCTCGTACCTGGTCTTGTCTGTGGTCACTCCAGTAGTGCTTTAAAAATCTGTCTTCAAACTCCGTGTAGGTGTCAATTTCCTGTCCTACTAAATTGTACCATGCTTCCGCGTTGTCTTTCAATAAAGCCTTTATCGTATTCAGTTTAGTCTGTTCGTCAAATAAATTTCCCACTAGATTTCTTACACTATTAATAAAAATTTGTGGATTTACCCTGTTATTGCCATAAAACTTCATGTGTTGGTCCAATGATACTCCACCTGTAGAAAATCTGGGACCATCCCCCGTTAAACTTGACATGTTGTATTTGATACTACTAACTTCGCGTTCTACCCTGCCTAACTGATCCCTACATGAGTCCGTTACTTCAGTCATTTTTATATTAATCTCTTCTTCACAAAACTGCGTACTTCGGACCTTAAATGTCCCATTTCCTGTCGAAGACCTGTAATATCACGCTCATTTTTTTCAACCCTATTTTCTACTTCCCCCATTTTCATGGTAAGACTATTTTTAAATTCTGTAAATTCTTTCGTCGATTGCTCTATTTTATCCCCTAATTCCTGATTTAATTGGTCAAATTTCTTATTCGATTCTTCCTTGCTCTATTCGATTCATCGCTCATCCTCTCTAGCATTCTCATTATCATCTCGTTTCCTTAATCCCTGATTCCGTCCTCGACTGATCTCTACTGCCTCCAGCTTCTTCCATTTTAGAATTTTTCTCACACAATGCACTATCGTCATTTCCAATTTCCACTCCTTGACTCCTTAACCACTCTTTTCTCTGCATACGTTCTAATCACTCTCACACACTCTAAAATATTCTTAAATTTATACACACACAGAAACTCTCTCTCTCAGATCGCCAGTTTCCTGGAATAAAATCACAAAAATTTTATTTGGAACTCGAGCCTCACTTTTGGGTCGCCAAGAATGCTGTGAAACCTTTTTAATTAGAATCGAGCCTCACGAATTGGGCGTCAAGAATGCTGTGCTTCCACCAAAATCCGGGAACTACGGTTTTCGAATCGTGGCCCACAGATTGGGCGTCAAGAATGCTGTGCTTCCACCAAAAAGCTATTAACTTAACTGGTCCGTTGACTTTCTTCTGTTAATCGCCTCTTTACTCTTTTCCGCCTCGGCTGCTCACCTAGTTAAACCTTCATCCTCATTCATAAAAAAAAACAAACACATTCCTACCACAAACATCAACGTTAACTCTATTTACATCAATATTCACAATACATTAAAATTTCAAAATTAAAATTCAGCATAAATTTCAGTATCAGAAAATTTCAAGATTAAATTTTGTTATCATTTTAATGTGCATCCAGAATTAAAGTCCTTGTAGGATGCCTACTAATTAATATAACAATATATGCAGACCTGAGTCTGAGTACAAAGGGAGCATCTACCACCCCTTTACGTTAATTAACCAGGTTCGTCTAATTGAGCTCAAAGACATACCCAAATTTTCATCATAATCCAGAACATAAATACTAAATACCCTTTCTACTTAAACAAGAAAATCTCACCTTAAAATTAAAAATTTGCTGTTAGTACAATTTCACTACTGTCCATTTTAAGTAAATCAATTATAAAGTTATTCAACACACACCAACACATCAAAAATCGAACAACAAAGCATAAGTTACCTGAAGGTTACTGCACTAGTGGCTTCAATGTACATCGTCCTTGCTAATTTCACCATTCCAACTGGGTTATGTTCACGTCCTCGGATTACTGGTCGCTTTTAAACATTTTCTCTACACCACCATTCATCTAAAGTTGTTTCAGTGCTTTTCCGGAACCCATCTGTGTATATCAGAAGCTTGTTTTGTGGATCCAGACACGTTTACGAATCATTTAATTATTAACACCCCCGAAAAATAGCAAAGAAATTCATACTTCTTTCACAAATATACGCCAAAACTGCCTACTTTTGTGTATTCATTTGTCGTTGCAAATTTGACTAATTGGTACAGTGATACTAAACTTTATTACCTTGTATCTTCTTTTCTAAGTGCACTAAATTACATTCATTGTAGCACGTAAAGAACAAACTGTTTTAAATCACCAAAATATACGAGCAAACTGTTTAAATTATTCTATCCAAAATCGGAAAACTAAAAAGCACTGTTTAACGCATTGAATCAATTCGAAAATCTAAGAGAGCGAAACTCATATTAACCGGGGTTAGGTTAGCCCGTCTGTCGGTCTTGTCCCCAAAACGGCCAGTTTCTATAATTTCGTATACTATGTTCCCATCTCGCCCGCCTGTGCGTCGGTTCTTATTAAATTTTGCACTCGCACCAGTTAAATCTCAGAAATTTCGACACGGCTCGCAACGTCTGGAAATAACTAATTAATTTTTATACAGAAATGTTATTTTTCCTTCTCAAGTTTGCCTTTTATTTTCAACCAATCGCAACCCAGTGACGTTGCTCCACTCACGCCTTTCACTATATATGTCTCTGTCTTGCGCATATTATCTGTCTCTATCTACCCTGTTCTTATTGGTGCAAATTGATATTCTTTATTATCGATTATTTCAGTCCATGTGGACTGTGAAATAACCCACCTTATTAGCATTTCCCGTAACTATTATGCGACGGTTTCTCCAACATTCTCTGTAACCATTCGTTATCTGCAAAATTTACGCAGAACGAGCCTTTTAAATAAACCCTGTTTTGTATTTCGTGCTAAAGCATCCGACCGTTTCCAATATCCGTAGAATCGACATGTTTATCTAAACAAATTAAACTGAAATTGCCTTTTAAAAATACGCAGGTGTGTTCAAACGTAACATTTTAAATAACCCTTCTACGATTTGACTATTATTGGGTTTTCACAAGCTTTTATGCTTATTATATTATTAATAATGGTTCCATTAACTCCAATTAAAATAATACCCTTTAATTTTTAGTGAATCCTAATTAAATATTCAATTATTATTTGTACATTTCGTTTAATACTCGTTACTTAAAATTGAATTACTTAATATAAATTTTGCACGTAATTTCCATTTGTTTCTTTACTCAGAATAATTAAATTACACGTTGAGCATTTTAATACTGCTTCTTTTTATATAAAGCGTCTTGTAAATAATTTAAATCTCTTATTTTTAATGAAACGAATGAATTTTTATTCTCCACGGTTTTTTTTTAATAAAGCGTATTATCTAATAAAATTCCTTATACACGGTGATTAAAATTATTTGATGTAATTCATTAATTTTCTACCCTGGTCTAAATATATATATATATATATATAATTGATTATAATTATGTTAGCGGGTATTAGGTCTGCTGGGGTAAAAGAAAACTCTTTTTTATGGCCTAAATTTTCGCATTTATTTAATGCTTTCTCAAAGGCAATAACTAAAAAAGTAATACAACAATAATAAAGACACTGGTGTTAATAAGCGTTACTTACATTGAGGTTAATAAAATTAGCTTCCATAAATAAATTTTAAACTAGGTTCCTTTATATAACGTTATAAAATTGAATTGAATAAAAAAATTTTAAGTATAAATAAAATATTGGCTTGACATAAATAAAATTTTTGACAGAATTCTAATGAATAGGCGGAAAGGTTGATTTTGTTAAAGAATTAGAATAAAAGAGAAACGTACATGTGCAAATAAACGGTGTCATATACATATATGTATATCTGAACATTATGTAAATGTATATGCACTAATATACATGTATGTATACTCATACACATAAATACATTTTCAATGAGATATATATTTATATACGTAAAATAATTTACCTATATAGGCATGTTCACACATACATGTACACATATATACACATACATACATACACATACACACACATACATATATACACACATACATACATACATATACACACACATACACATATACACATATACATGCATATACATATACATACATACAGACATACACACATACATACATATATACACATACACACATACATACATACATACATACATACACACACATACACATATATACATATATATATATATATATATATATACATACACACACATACACACACACACACATAGATACATACAAAACACGTACACAAATACACACACACGTATACATAAAAAATATATATATTTAAATAGTAATTAAATACGATTTGTTTTAGATTTAAATTTAAATTTAAAAAATACGAGTATATACAACTGAGATTATCCATATCCTTTTTATTATTTAGTGTTTTTGTGTTCATGTAAATGTGACACATTTCCAGAAATGTTCTTTTTGATTTGTTGTGCTCAATTTGTAAAATTGTTGGATTATTAAAATCTATTTTATGCTCTTTGTCTAGAACGTGTGTTGTGAGGGCGCAGGCTTTTGGTTTTACTCTTATATCGCTTTTGTGTTGTGTTATTCTTTGCTTTAAATTTTGAGATGTTTGTCCTATGTATATATGATCACAATCTAAACAATTTAATTTATATATTATGTTTCTCTGATCTAAATTGTTGGTTTTATCTTTAATTTTTGAAAATAATTTGTGAATAGTGGTTAAATTTCTTTTTGCAATTTTAATTTTACTATCTTTAAATATTTTCATTAATTTCTCAGTTAAGCCTTCTATGTAAGGAAGAGATTTGTAACTTTGTATTGGGTCGTTATTACCAAATTTGTTTGATTCTTTATTTTTATTATATTTGCTTCCTTGATTGAACAATAAATTATTTATTAATGAACTCGGATAGTGTCTTTATTATTGTTGTATTACTTTTTTAGTTATTGCCTTTGAGAAAGCATTAAATAAATGCGAAAATTTAGGCCATAAAAAAGAGTTTTCTTTTACCCCAGCAGACCTAATACCCGCTAACATAATTATAATCAATTATCTAAAAGGAGGTCGTTATTACAAAAAAGATTGAAATATATATATATATATATATATATATATATATATATATATATATATATATTGCGAAACAAAGAAAAATGGAACATAAAACATTATGATTATTGAGTGTATTTGATTTTCATATCACTTTAGGCCTAAACTATATATTTCCAACTTGTAGTATTAATTATCCAGGTAATCATAAAGAGTAATTTGGCTCGTATACTAAGAAATGCTGTAACATGTGGAGATGTGTAGGAAGAAAAAGAAATTAAAAGAATATTGATTCTATTATATTACAGCAGAATGTTCTCAGAGTTAATAGTATGCTATAAGTTGTTATATAATGTAACATTAATGACAGTGATAGCAATACATTAAACAAGTTCCATTTCTATCATCTACGTTCATTAGCTACTTATTGTATTGCTTTAGAGTTACCTTACAAATTCTACAAACACGCTTTTACCAATAAGCATCTATAAAAATATTTGTTTCCACACATGCCTGATGCCTGTCTTTTTCTATGCTAAAAACCATAACCACTTTTGTAAATATAAAAATTTTGTCATAAAAAATATTATTTAAAATAATTTTACCGGATAATCTTTTGGTTTTGAAGTGGTAATTATTGTTCATATATATTGTGAATTGTGGTTGATATATTTTTAATCTACAAATTCTCTATCGATTCTTATGACCTCAATTAAAAACGAACACACTTGATTGCTATTCATACTAACCATATTTTTGTTTGTTTTTAAATATATTTAATTTTTATATCTACTTGTTTTAAAATTTTGAATGTATTGAAGCTATTCCTTGTGTGATTGGTGCTAGTGACTGTATTCAATAAGTTTTGTGCTTTCATAAGCTAGGCAATTATTGAATTACGTAAACCTTTTGGCATAAATTACTATAAGGCTTATATGGTAAAACAATGTCATTGCAATACAGTCGGAGTTAATGTAGTTAGCTTCCTGTTGATATCATAAACCACAAAATGAATATTAAATATTTATCGCAGAATTCATAGTAAACCTCCTTATTGTTTGTACATAATCTTATCTAGGAATAACTTCATTTGCTTAGATCTGTAGGGATTAATACATTTTGTAATTTTATTTTAGATTTTACCAACTTTTTAAAGGGTATTTTACCAATTATTATTATTTTTTTTATTTGGAGACTATAACGGTATAGAAAATTATTTGCAAATATTGTAATTTGGCAAGTTTCGTATCTGGTAAATCGTGTATTAATCAACAGTTGAAACTGTTATAACACTTTTGACAAATTAACTTTCACCCTTTCGACCTCTTGACATTACATTCCAACCTATTTTCAGACTTTTCTAAACTGGAAAAACTGTATTTATAACTTGCAAGAGTGTGACATTATAGTACGTTAGTCAATTAGTTGAATTTTAGGGAAAAACAACTGCTGAAAAGGAGAAAAGGAAAAGAAATCAAAGAACTTCACCCAGTGAAATTACGATCCTTACAGGGATCTCGCTCATAATGCATTACAATCGAGTTCCTTCATTTGTTATGCACTGGTCAACAAATCTATCAATTGGTATTCAAGCAATATTGAGCACTATGTCCATAGATAGGTGTTTCTTACTCATGGTAAAATTCTATTTCAACGACACTAAGAAACCATTGGACTCTTCAAAAACCTATTATGTAGGTGATCTTATTTTCTGCTTCAAGAGGATGTTCTTGGAGTTGTAGAAAGAAATTCCATTATCAATCCGTTGATGAAACAATGGTTACATTCAAAAGCGGATCCTCCTTCAAACAATTCATGTCTTTGAAGCCAGTCAAAAGAGGTGTCAATATGGTGTCGATGCGATACAAAAATTAGTTGCAGCCACGACATGAACATATATTGCGGGAAGGAAGAGACTGTATAAGGAGGCACACTTAGAGAAAGAGTCGTTAATAAACTGGTATTCACAATTAGAAACCACGATGTCTGCTTACGTTTTGAACGATTTTTTATTTCAGTTCACATTGCTGATAATATAAATTTTCCTTCTGTCGCTACATGCTTAAAAAGATGTAAGAATGCTCCCATATTTGAAGGAAAGTTGAAAATAGGCGAATACCAGATGGCAGTAAATTCCAAGGAAATCTGGCAATCAGATGGCAGGATATAATAGGAAGCCGCAAAAACTGTGAAAACGCTATAAGCTACTCGTGGTGGCAGTTCACAATCATACGTTTTGTATAAATAAATCGCCTATACACGGTTTACATTTATTAAATATCGGGTATCTTTTGCTAAAAGTCTTATTGTAGAAGGTAGGAAGACTGGAAGGTAATGCACTCGAAAAGTTGAACAACATTCGAAATCATCTGAACGATAACTAAACGTAGGTGATCATATGCTTCAGGAAATCGGTACTCGAAGGCGTTGCTATGAATGCGCTCAAAACAAAAGGAGAAAAGAACAAAATACATCTGCTCGGTGTGCAATTTGCCACTTTCTCTCGAATGCTTTATTCCGTGACTAACTGTTGGGACATATGCGTCCTAATGTAAATACCTATTGAGACTCATGGCCCAGCTTTGTTTATAGCAATTATTGTAAAAAAAAACTGATAAATATTGATGTTTCTCATCTTCTTGCTTATTATTAAGCCCAGTGGTATAAAAACCTTCTTTCTTAACGAAGAAAATATATTAGGGTTGAAAGAGTTAGAATGCTTTTGAATAGATTACAAGTAGAAATTATGGGCCTAGTTAAATTATACGGCCTAGATCGATTTGTTTATGTATGTCTACTCATTTTTATTCACGTAGCCTCCAAATTTAATTGTGAATTTAACGGACCTTTTATCACTTCAAGCAAGGTAGAATTTACTAAGGCTTTGTTTGTTTTCTCATCTATAAGAAGAAATGTTATAGATAAAATGCTTGGATAACGCAAATGAACTTATTGATAGTTAACTTAGGGTAGAAATAAGAAATAAAAAAATGGTTATCTGAAATTTGTAAAAATTTTTTTGGAATTACTTGGTGACGTTAAGATTGTAAGGTATTAAAAGAAATGTTAAGTGAACCAAAGTCTAAATAGATTTTTCACTCCAACTTGTGTAAATAAAAATTTCTAGTGTTTTAGCGTAGAAAAATAAACTTTTACAAATAAGTTACTAAGAATTTATTAAATGAGATTGAGACGAAGTTAGTGGTAGCATAAACTTCCAGAAGGTTCTAGATAATGTTTTTTAATATCAGCAACATAGATTGTCTTTGTAAAATTGTCTCGCAAGTTTCAGGAATTATTATAACTAGGAGAGGTCGAATTTTAAAATATACGTCTCACGGAGAATTTATTAGTGAGGTTGAGACGAAATTGATTGGAACATAATGTGTCAGAATATTGAAAATATAAATATTATGTCTGTAAATAGATTTCATAATATGTTGTTTCACTATGCCAAAAAAGAAAGGTGCTGATAGATGTGAAAATTTTCGAAAGATGAGTTTAACAGCACACGTGTCAAAACTATTATCAGAATTGTTCAAAGACGAATGGAAAAGCGGACTAAAGAAATACTAGGAGAATCTCAATTTGGGTTTAGGCGAAACCAGGTAACAGGGGATGCTTTGAGGATGATAATGGACAAAACAATAAAAAACGAATAAAACGTGTATGTAGGATTTGCAGATCTGGAAAAAGCATTGGTCAATGTAAAATGAGAAAAAATATTCCAAATACTTAAAAAGATAGGAATGAGTTGTAGAGATAGCAAACAGCTATAATGGAATTAGCGCATGAACGTGGAGAAGTACTTATTAGGAATGGGTAAGACAGGGATATGGCCTATCCCCGTTAATTTTTAACTTGTATACGGAAGAGGCAATGAATACTGTCAAATGCAGAAATGAATGGAATGCCGGGACAAACGATTGATATGCTTAGATTTGCAGCTGATATAGCGGTATTAGCATCTAGCAAGGAATAATTAGAAGCTGTTGTTAATGAAATGGAAACAGTTCTAACAGAGAGATACGGATGAAAATTTAAAAAAAATAAAATTAAGTACTAGTATGCAATGAAGGGGGAAATAAGTCAAAAACCAGAATACAAATAGGAAACGAGAACTTACAAAAGGTTGAGGATTTCTGTTCCTTAGGAAGCTAAATAACGCAAGAGGTGCAAAAGATATAAAGTAAAAATTAGCGCAAGGTCGAACTGCATTTAACAAGAAAAAGCAACTACGATGTTCAAGGACAACAAACATAGAAACAAGGTAAACGTTGCTGAAAGCATATGTGGAGAGCACAGCATTGTGCAGCTGTGAAATGTGGAAAGTGCGGACAGCAAAAATACAGAACTCTTTGGAAAGTGTGCTACAAACATATGATGAAGATATCATGGACAAAGTTAAGAACAAAGTGGTTCTATGCATAGTAGAGAAGTAAAGAAATATATGGAAAGCAGTAATAAATAAGAGAGATAGGATGATAGGACACGTATTAAGGCATGAGGGAATAGTGCGGAATATACTAGAAGCAGAGAAAGGGAAAAGGAGAGGTAGAGGTACATCTAGATTAGCCTTTTACACACATATAGTGAAAGATGTAGGCTGTGGGAATTTCATGTAGGTTAGCTCGGAATAGGAATCACTGGAGGTACGCGTCCAACCAGGACGGAACGTCTAATGATGAAAAAGTAATTGTATTTAAGTAAACAACTACAGGCGGTTGTTTTGCAATATTCTTAACAAATGTTGATTGCGCCGAAAGAAACTTCGGTGCTGTAAATGTCTAAGTAGTGGGGATCTTGGTAGCCGTCAGGTTGCTTAATCTCCTTCGCGCCCCACTGTATATCGGTGAAATAGGGTATATCTTTAGAAAACAATAGAAGGCGAAACGTGCAAAAGATATTAAAAAAAAAGATTAGCACAATGCCATGCCGCATTTAACAAGAAAAAGTATCTATGTTCAAAGACAATATAATTTGAATAAGGGCCGCTATGCTTGTGACTACGTTCCCAATGCTCCACCCGAAAGTACTACATTGTATGTTCGAAGACAACAAACATAAAAACAAAGAAAAATTGTTGAAAGCATATGTCTGGAGCACAGCACTGTACGTACGGCTGTGACACTGGATAGCAGGTGAAGCAGACAAGAAAAAGATAGAAGCCTTTGAAATGTGGTGCTACAGATGTACGATGAAGATATCATGAACCAACAAAGTTAATAAATAATAAGGGAAGAAGAATATATGTGGAAAACGGTAAAAGGATCTGAGAAATAGGATGATAGGCCCCGTACTAAGGCATAAAGGAATAGTGCGGAACATATTAGAAGGTGAGATAGGAAAACAGAGAGGTTAGACTATTGCACATAGATAGTCAAAGATGTAGCCTGTGGGAATTTCATGGAAATGTGTAGGTTAACTCAGAATAGGAAACAATGGAGGTGCGCGTCTAATAGTTCCAGGACTGAAGACCTAATGATGATGATGAGTATATTGTCTGGATAGTTTGAGGAAAAGTTATAATTAGGAGAGATTAAACTTCATATAATCTTAACGTTTGAACAATGTTTCTACCTATAATTGTCTTGTGTGTGTTTTAAAACGGGATAAGCTATATCAACAATGGAGAACAGGATTCGATATTTTCATGAATGGTTCTTTAGTGATGAGATTTTTTATCCATTGTACATTATGGTATACTAATTTGTGTGTTGTTGATTATAATAGAATGAGAATACAAATAGATATTAAAATTTATTAAAATTACGAGGTGGAAGCGCATTTGTCAAACTATTTAATGAAAAGAATGGTAAACTTGTGGTATTATTTCACAAGATACCGCTGGTCGAAGATAAATTTATTCACAAATCAAAATTATGACATTCTATTGAAATGGAAAAATAAACCGTTCTAGTATGATTTATTATACAAGAAAACGTCCAAACCAAGCTTTGTATATAGTATTTATGCTTCTTGAAAGGAATATTATTTTTTAAATTATTGTAAGTTTATTTAGTAAGCAGAGGGCATAGGTAATTATTTTAAGTTAGAAGAAAATAGGAGGAGCTTTATGTAGTTGTACGAAGTTGGTACAAGAATAATTAATATAAGTAATTAATTACTTGCAAAGGTCATCCAAAATTAAATGTTGGGGTATTCTCGTACAAGCAGCTTTCCAAAAAAATTGTAATTAGAGGTATTGAGGAGTATAATATGAAGGTTATACACCTTTAATCATCTATAAGGCAGTAAAATTTTGTGATTTGATTTTTATGCAAATAGAATACGGCGTAACATTTAACTGGCTTTAATGAGATTCTCTATGTTATGATGATTAAGGAAAACCATCTGATAAGATTTGTAAACATGAATAATTAGTAAAAGTTGTGGATGACAACTTTTTTTATCCAACAGACTAAACTCTAAATACGTATTTCATTTATAATTTATTACAGAAGTGTTGAATATAAAAAGAATTGCTTTAATAGGTAAACTACAAATGAGTAGCCAGACAGATAAAAAGGTAACTATTTTAGTCGCGTAGGTATACTGTTAAGGTCAGAGCTTTATAAATAATTAAAGTCAAAAGTAAGAGAAAGGGGGCTGAGAAACATGCAATATTGAACGATGTTATGAGGTAGGATAACATTTTAATTTAACTCTACTGAATTAGAAACTTTGTCTTCGTTTTTGATCCCTGTGTGGCACTTGTTTCTTTGCCAGATGTGTACGAAAACTGCATTTTTAAAAATATGTTGATAAGTGCGAACGTAAATTTAATCTAGGACTTTTTTTTCACATACTTTGAAAGTATTTTACTGACTGTGCGATCTATAATTCACGTTCGTTCTAAGGTGTTTATTGATAGATCCCCGAGAAAAATGTTTTTAGGAATTGATTATTTGAAAGGGTTGTTCATGTGTAGGGTTACTAGAAATTTTCATAGCTATCCCCGGACACTGGATTTAAACGGATGGGTGGGGGAGATAAAGAACTAAAAAAAAACTAAGGAATATATAGAGACAATGAAAGCAAAATTATAGTACTGCAACAATGTCTTATTAATGTTTACATGATTTATCAGTACATGTAGATTTATACTTCTCAGAAGATAAAACCTGAGCAAGAAACAACTTATCATTTCTTATCTTGTCTTAGAAATCGGAACATGAAAGCTTTGAATTCACTTTAACATTTAAAAGTGCCCTGACAACTGAAATAGACATTTGTCCTCGTTTTGCCGGCCAAAAGACTCGTTCTGCAGGAATCGATGTTCCTGGTAGGCACATTGCGAATTCCACTACTTTGGCCATGTTCTTGAATGAAACATTGCTTTTCCTCAGTATATTGAATACAGAGTCCCACTTTTCTACAGTTGATGGTTTTTTCTCGTCCACTTAGGAATGAGTTCATCAAGTACTTGGGACAGTAATACCCTCTCATCAAAGAGCTCATCCATCACTCTCAGGAACTACGGAATTGACAGAAGTCACTTTCTTTAAATTCTAACCAGGTTACATTGCATTTCAGGCTTGTCTATGAAAATATGCTAGCCTTGTCAAAAGAGGTCTGCCACATTTTCAGATAATTTATCCTACTTTCATAAAATTTGGAAACATTTTCATAGAATGTAACTTCGCCAATTTGTTCGTCTACTTTCAGTTTGTTAAGTAGTTGCCATGCTGCAAACGGTATAAACGTTAGATTCCTCCTCTGGTCTAGCTTTTAATCAAATCACAATAAGCTTGAGAGACTTCAGTAGCATTTATTTCGTCTCCCTCAATTTTTAAAATAGATTTTTGAAACTTTTGTAGAGCTCCATGGACGAACACAAAGTATAGTTCGTTAACAGGCTCATTAAATAAGTCCGTCAGCAATTTAGGAGAGTTTTTATTTGACTGGAAATATAACTTCAAAGGATGAAACTGAGTTAGTATTCTCTTCAAAGCTGGCATCAAACTTTAAAACCTAGTACTGCCATGAAATAAAAGTTTTTTAAACTCTACGTTTGCGAACTCACATAATTCTTTCAACTTAGTTAATTTAACAGTGTATTGGAAAAAGAATTTGTACAACTTGACCACAGTAGCTTCTACATCCAAAGGTAAAATGTCACATGCTGTTTGTACGGCATTGTGTACAATATGTGCACCACATCCAATTCCAAATGGGCCTACCTACTGCTTTCTGCAACTTCCTGAAAACGTTGCCTTTACTTTGTCGATGAACGCCTCCAAAATTAGTGTTAGTATTATCAGTAGACACGTAGATAATTTTGTTTTCAATATCAAAGTTTTTAATACATTTTAAGATGTGCCCGACCAATATATCTGATGTTTCTCCGGGCACCTCGTCAAAATACAAGAGTTTTACATTAACTTCTCCGCTTTCGGTAAAATACCTCACAACAACAGGGGTAAGCTTTATACCCTTCCTGTTTGAGCTATCAATTGTGATAGTAATGAAATTAATTTTTTTAGGTCTTCCAAAACAAAATTAAAAATATAAGGTGAAATAACATTAACAATTATCGCTTCTGTTTTGGTTCTGGCTGCCGAAAATTTTGGTTCAAAAAGTTTTTTTTACCAGCTTTGAGGTGCAATCACTAGTTTAAAAACTAAGTTCGCGCCGGGCAGTATGGTAAGCGAAAGTCGCTTTCTTAGCAGCACATTGTAAATCAGAATCTGACGAGGCTGGGTTTTCTTTAAAAATGATTTAATATTTAAGGATGATGCCGAACTTACAGCCTTTTTGTGCTTGTCTGTTTTTACGTGGTCCTCAATGTCCAAGCGGTCACTATGTTCCACAGAAAACTTGGAAGTGTGCGTTAAACACCGTACCCGTTCGTTACGTGTTTGAACATCTTTTAAAAATTTGTACTCTGCTTTTAGTTATCATTAAAACACACTTTCTTTTAGGAGCCATCGTAAAGTACACTAACTCTTACTATCTAGTTTATTTAGGTAACACAGCGAATACGGACTTCACACAAAATATTATTTAATAGTGATATACTTGAAGTACAACGCTGAAGTGACAGCCACGCCATTAACTACGCGTTGCCAACCGCCCACAATGTAATTCCCATTCTTTCGTACAGTTTCAATACTCGTCCTGCCATTTTCTTCTCCTCGCTGGCAAGAAATCCGGACAAACATCAACCCCGGACATTTCCCTGGACGCACAGTCAAAACACGGACTGTCCGGGGAAATACCGGACGTATGGTAAGACTATTTATGTGGTACTTGTATATCATCCGTACCAGGCCAAAACAACGAATGTGTATTTTTGGCCATTTTTATGTAACTGCAATTTTTAACTAGTTACTTGATGTACACAATACCAAAGACGCGAATCTTAATTTGAACAGGAAATCCTTTAAAGTTGTATTCACAATTGTACGTATCCACTAAATTTACAGTAAGCACAATGCCAAATCCCGAACCTGATACATGCGCTATTTTGGCATTGTGTAAAAAGAAAAACTCCTATATACTTTTATGAGCTTCGTTTTGTGTAGTAACAGCATTTGTTTATCAAATTTGACCACTTAAAAGGTTCGTGCTGTACTATATCTTTAAGGTGCCTCCGTGGCTTAGTTGGTATGCGTGTGACTACTAAGCCCAAGGTCCCAGGTTCGAATCCCGACACGATTTGTTTGAAAAATGTTAGGTGAACATTTTTCACAAAAATACTCTTTCGTCCGGATGGGAGGTAAAATGTCGGCCCGTACAATAAAGATCCCTATCTTGCTCGGAACAGCAAGGATTTGCCAAAATTCAAAATTTCCAAGTAAAAAAAACTTGCTTCCTGGCCAATGTAGTACCTTTGAATGGAGCATTGGAAAATCAAATGTAGTGTACTATGTCCTATAATTGAGCCCTTTTTCTAATTTAACGCCTTAGAAGTGTTATTTTAAAGTACTGTTTTATCAATTTGGTGTAACCCTATAACGTCTAACATTTTCGAGCTCCTTTGAGTGGAGCATTGGAAAATCAAATGTAGTGTACTATGTCCTATAATTGAGCCCTTTGTCTAATTTAACGCCTTAGAAGTGTTATTTTAAAGTACTGTTTTATCAATTTGGTGTAACCCTATAACGTCTAACATTTTCGAGCACAACTTTTTTAATTACTGTGTCCAAATTTTGTTTACAACTAATTAGTATAGAAGCAGCAGTAACGTTGTTCATGTCCTTACAATAATTATTATCTGAACGTGGAGTATTGTGTTGATGCTTGATAGTCCATAGTTATGATATCCACTTAACTGTGAAAACGTTAGATAATCTACATGTTTGGGCAACAAGTACTCCCTTTCTTTCTTCTTATCGATTCCCCCCAAATCATGCAGACTAAGCAAAACATCACTGAAAAAAGGGGTTGTTGTCAAGATGTGACAACGAAACATCATTAACTTTATCGTTGTTCGTGAGTGTTAAGTACAGTTACATTAGTGTTTCGATATTGCAGTACAGCTCAATCAAGTTACAGTCCAACATCAAAGTGGAATTAAAGTAAATAATGATGCATGCGTGATTTCACCCTTTATTACTACCGTTCAGTTTATAAAGACGTTTCGTAACGCGTTCGCGTTTTAACTATAAATCCGATAAGAAGATATCAAAATTAAATTTGGATGGACAGACTAAATATGGACACACACTTCATAGTAAGATTTCACGAATAGTGAATATTAATTAAGCATGATATTTCAAATTTTTGTTATTATAAAGATAATTGAGATAATAAAGTATCACATTATTTCTCTTAAATAAATTGTAAACGCAACAATCCAGGACAACTACTTATTTTAAAACCTCAAAAAAAAACATATCTTAATATCACAGACCCTACGTATTTGTTTCTCATGAGAAAATAATTTACAATAGACGGATGTTGTACAATAATTTTTATTCGGAGTAGATAAATTGTTACATTGTGAGAACGAAATTTGTAAAAGGGAAAATAATATATAACAATCAAACACCAAAGTTCGGAAAGTTAAGTTCAGAAAGTACTTAGAAAGGTCGAAATGTAGTAATACAAGCATGTAGTGATCGGGGGTGGGGACTTTTGTTGAGACCTTTGCTGTGATCAAGTGGTTTCCTCATGATTCGTGAATTTTGAGAAGCGCATGGGTCAGCATGATGACACGTTAAAAGTTAGTACACGGAACACAGCTTCAAGGTGTAATGTACGCTTCTACGAAGGTGTAACTTCGCTTATAAGTGCGCGGGATTTGGAAACTCGTGTGTGCCGGGATAAAATGTCTACCGGATATACCGCAATTAAGTGAGGGTTGGCTGTGTTAAGACAGCTGTGGTTCGAAGACAAAACATGGGGAACTTGTGTTTTGAAAGTTCTTAACTTTAAAACGATAAATAAAACCGTAAGCAAAGGCAAGTTTTTTTGTCTATCATATATAATTATGCACATGTGGGTATTAATAAATATAAATGAGTTTGTATTTATGTAGTAGAAAATTAATAGAACGTGAAAGTAGTTTTTTTGTTGGAATATGAATTAACGACGGAACTAGTTTTGGTTAAATTTAAGCATGATATTATCGTGAAAGGTGCTTTGGAACATTTGAAACTATCAAGAAATATGTGCGTACTGATTCTAAATGTAAGCTTTATTGGTGGGGTTTATTGTTAATTACAGGTGAAAAATTAGTAAGTTTAATGAGCAATGGCATAATGAACGAAAAAGTTGATATTTAACTGTTTTCTACGTATTATTACAAGGGCATTTCTAGAAATACGATTCAGAATGTCATATATTCAATATTGGAAATGGGAACAATGGTATGATAGTATTACTGATTGATTTAATTATTTTCTTCAGGATTTCTTTTAGAAATACCTGGCAAGTATGATATTAGGAAATTGGGTTTTTTAATGGACGTATATTTGTTTTTATATTGCAAGTATTTAATGTCAATAGAGGTTGCATTTTATTTGCATTTATTTAAGAACTAGTTAAAAATATATAATTGTGAAAGAATATCCAGACCACCTCAGTGATGAAATCGTTTTTGGGAGATGCACTTTATTTTAAAAATTTTTTGGACTTGACAAAATTCAATGAGGGTTTTTAAGCTATTGTAGAAAAAAGTAGCATAAAATGTGATAAAACTAGTACACCAAATGCATTCGAAATATCCGTCTTCCGTATAGGGGATAACATTGAAAGGGACTGCTTAAACAAGACGGTTTAGCGCCCCTAAATTATGACAACCTTTCAAGCGAAGTTGTCATTGTAACGTAGTTTTTTGTATTTCAGTCATTTCAAATGTTTGTTTTTGTTATTTTTCTTCCCTAATAACCCCCTCCCGCACCACTGTAGTTAGCCGATAGGCCTTAAAATCGTAACCCTCCAGGACAAATCTACGTACGCGCCTTTTATTCGTAACAGTTTGCAAGGGTGCAAATTAAAATACGTCTGAAGTATTTAATGAATTTAAAAACAACAGCCTGTTGTTTGTAGGTTTACTGTACAGTTTGATTTTTGATGGTTTAGTTTTTATTGTGATCAGAATGAGAAGTAGAACTAAAAAAATTCTAAAATTGTGCATTGTTTCTGAGAACGAGAGTTCTGTTAACAGTAATTGTGATTACGACGATGACAACACAGACAAATACAAAAATTATGAACCCAGTTTAGAAGACTCTTTGAGTCATGACGGGACTCTCCATTGTTCAAAGAATAAAAATTGTTTCAACAAGAAAGGTGAATTACTAACTTCGGTTTTAATACGGAAAACGTTTATGATTTTATTGTTATTGAAGATAACTTGAATTCTCCATATCTACTAGGTCTGCATGAGGATGATGAGACAGAGGTGGATCAAGAAGACTTACAGGATGTAAATAATTTACCCATGAAAGAAGAAAAAAGGATTTTTCAAAAAAATTGGTAAAAAAAAGACTGCGAGGTGAATCGTATAAGGCTTCGCGACATTGAACATTCTACTCGTTCAATGTTAGAACCAATGTATTAATGAATATCACAGCCAAAAAAATGTATAACAATATTCGAGCTTTTCCTTTTATCAACGATCAGCGACAGTATATTGCACGGATGCTATGAAAACGCAAAAAAAACTACTAAAGTTGCGGTTAATTGAAGAAGACAAAATACCAACACTTATTCATTACCCGTTGATGGGCAAAATATTAAGGTATGCAAAGAATTTTTATGGCCACAATTAACGGCACTGATGCCCTATTTCAAAGGCCATTGGGAAAATTTCTAGTTTGGGATTTGTACAACCAGATTTATGAGGGCATCGTACTTCTTACAATAAATTAAAGTCGGGAGTTCGAGGTTCAGATTCGACAGGTTACTCTATCATTCCCTGTGGTAGAATTTTATTATTGTCGTAAATTATCTCAAAAGATGCAAAACTAAACATGGCAATTATGTTGAAATTGTTTATTAAAAATTGTGATCAACAACATTTACAAAAGATTTTGATAGAGACATTCAGAAAAATATTTAGGCAATGGCAATACAATGTGGAATTTTCGTCAAAAAAACCTATGCAACGATGCTTGGTATATAACGGTTGACCTTTGGAGGATAAAACTACTGCAGTTGAGGAAGAATTTAGACAACACATTGAACGAAAAGACTTAGCATGTAAAGCAATAAACCAGGATAAATGTTGACAGTTAACGACCAATTTTACAGTTGTTTCAATTTTGACTTAGAGTCAGTATCGAATGTTTATAAGGGGGATTCTGTGCGGATTTTTTATATGCATAAAATTCAAGGCTACAATTTAACGGTGAAACGAAAAGTAAGAGAAGTGTAAACGAAATACCGTCAAAATGAAGACAGAAAGCACTTATGTGTTTCAACCATTCGAATGATGTCGGATTCGTGTTTGGGTGAAAACGAGAACTTCTTAATGTCCTCTGCAATAGTCTATTTCTTAACTAAAAATTATAACACCATTCATTTTTTGAGCTCGGTCATCAGAAATGGAATGCAATTCTATCCATTCAAAAATTGAAAAAAGTCGTAAGAATGTTCTCGTATACATTCTGACGGGTGAATCAGATTGTTGGAATTTGTGAGTTACCAGAGTTTCTGGTTACCGGGCTATAATGCTCACTTCGCACAGAAAAGCAACACACACAAAACTGTTTTTTTGTCACTTTCTAGAGCTTCTTCGTATCTGGTAGGTCCAATACCTTCTACATATTATAATTCAAAATCATTGTATCGTTTAGGTAAATTTACTTCCCTACGTCCTTTTTTTAATTATAGGTTTTTGACTTCATTCTCTCCTTATGTTTGTTTATTAGCTATAATTCCTGGGTTGAATTTGTCTTCCATTGTTTCAGGGTCATATCGTACTTATATTGTTACGTCATCTAAGACTTCATCTCTTGTGTTTCTAATTTTTAGATTAACCACACTTTCTTTAAATTTTTCACCATTTTCATGGATTTTTATTAATTCTGACATCCTTTGAAATAGTTATTTATTTTGTATTTACTTTAAAAAATCTGAAATTTTTACAGTTTTCTTCGTAACTCATATACATTAACTTTTTCTTTTGTGGGTCCAGCTTATTTCGTTTCTGTGTTAGTATTTGGACAAATGAGTCGCATCCAAAAACTTTACTATGACTTAAATATGACTTCTTACCAGTCGAATGTTAATATGGTGTAGAATTTGTAGTTTGTTTAGTGGGAGTGCGATTTATAATGTACACAGCAGCGTTTGCTTCAGTTCATAAATATTCGGGTCCTTGTACTTGATATAACATTGTTCTTGCACTTTCTGCTATAGTTCTATTATCTCTCGCTCTGCTTTGCCATTTTGTTCAAGTGAATAAGGTGCAGTATTTTCCATTTCAATTCCTTTTTCACTTTGAACATGTTTAAATTTGCTATTACAATATTCTGTTCCATCATCAACCTGCATAGTTCTTACAGGGTATTCAAATTTATTTTTACATTCCAGTTAATAGTCTTTAAAACGATCCACAGTATCACTGTTATAGTTTAGGAAGTATACTACACGGTATCCTGAAAGGCTACAACATACCTTGCTCCGCCAACTAAAGGTGTTGTCATGAATCCCCAAATGAAGGTGTTGGCATGAATCCTCATAGGTCAGTGTAGATTAATTTAGCGGTTACTCCTAAATTTTCATATTCAATATATTTAAATGTCTTTCTCGATTGTTTTCCAAATACACTGTTTACAAAAGAAACTGTCCATGTCATTGAAATTCACACCTTTCGTAATTTGCTTTCAGATCATGTCCTTCAGGGTATTAATGTTCACATGACTGAATCGTTTATCCAACATTTGCCAATGGTTGTAATAGACTACATTTACTTCAGGTATCACTGTACAAAATAACATCCTGAATAAATAGTTGCTACCTTTATTGCACATGCAATTAGTTCCTTTTCACTGTCATACATTTCTAGTCTGCTTATGTTTAACAAACTTTTATGTTCCTATTTATAGTGCCATCACTCCATTGTCCATCAACCAATTTCTGAATATTAACTTTCTTTTCCTTCTACTTTTAAATTAATACTTGCGATTGTAAAGTCATATGTGTAGATGCTCCATTATCGATTAGTAATATGTCTTCTTCGCAATGCAAATTGACTAAACCATCAACTGTTACATTAAGGGCAGTAGAGGTAGCATTTGTATTTGCTGAAATTGAACTGCTTCCACCATTTTGGTTATTTTGGTGTCGCCATTTCCTCGTCCTTCTTTAAATTTACCACGATATTGACTCTGACTTCGGAATACTTTTAAACGACTGTCTCTATGTTATAATACAGCTGATTATCTTTTCTCACACTGCTTGAAATACTTGGTGCTAAAGCTGTGTCAGTTTTTAAACGACAGTCCCTATGTTATAATACAGCTGATTATCTTTTCTCACACTGCCTGAAATACTTGGTGCTAAAGCTGTGTCAGTTTCTTCCGCCACCATAAGATGTGCTTTTTCGTTCAACAGTCTCACTGTTAGATTTGTTGTAGTTTGTTTAAGGACAACCAACTTGTCGTACATTACGGAATTTTAAAGGAAGAGTCGTTAAGATTTTCATTAAAATTACTGAATCGCTAATAGTTTCTCTCGATTCTCTCTCTAATTCTACTTGCCAAAATTTTAATTTTTGAAATTTGTTGAGCAATAAAATCACTTGGCTCCGGTTTATATTGATGAAACTTTTTATGCAACATTATTTTATTTGTTTCAGATTTTTGAAGATAAAAACTGTCTAGTTTATCGATTATTTCTTTAGAAGTATTAAAATTTTCTGTAAACGTGGTCTGGCTTAGTTCCATTACCGATGTTAGAATAGACATAGCTTTTGCGTCCTTTTTTATTCCAGCTTTATATTCTTTATTTTGGGTGACGCTAGGCTGCAAAGTATCTCCAATAATTACATAATAAAAACCTTTAGCTTTTGAAATTTTCGCTGTAAATAATTTTGCCTGCTGAATTTATTTTGCTATGTTGTGGTATTCGTCATGTTTTGGCATTTTATACTTGCTTATTTTCACCTTTAGACTATTTGTAAACAGTTTCGCGGCAACCTGGGCCTATAACCTGTTGGAAATTTCTGAGTTACCAGAACAAACCTGTATCGGTTTTGTGTGAATATTATGCTCCTGAACCACTTCTGCAGTTTCTCTGGATTAACAAAAATATATGGCTTCTATAGTACTAAGGCGAAACGTATATTGCCTTGAATATTGAAACAATGAAGATGTGCATGTCGAAATTTTTTATAAATGTCAATTCAAAGAAGAATTTTAGAAAGCTGAAATGAAACGCCAAAAGGGGTGTTGTGTTAGCAAAAACACAAAATTGTCCAACGCTTACAATAATGAACTGCACACATTTGCTAATTGGAATGATCTGAAAAAAATGTGTGACTCTCTTACTATGCCACGAGAGTACCATGCTTTTTTAAACTTTATTGCCCATCTTCGACTGCTAGAGATAGCCTGCCCGAACCAGATTTAAGCGAAGAGTCTGAATATGAATATTAGGACGATCATTCGATTAATATTAATAAACAGATCAATTGTTCTCAGTAATAATGAACACAATCTCGTTTTTAATAGATTCCACAAAGCCCAATTCACAGATCTGATTTTGTAGCCACATTTTGAACTTATTTCAAAAAACCTCAATAATGCATAAGAATTGATTATTAATCGAATTGGGCTATACGTTGATTTGTCCTCGAATGATAAAACTAGAAACACCGTTTTCTCAAAACTATGATTTTGCAGATTGGTGGTTTTGGCTTGGTGTCGACGATATGTGTAATCCTGCAACACCTATTTGAAAGTTTCGGAATTGCACAAATAATAGCAATAAAGTTAGTTTCCTTGTCTAGTTCATATGTAATTTATGAAATAAACTTCTTTTGTACTGACACCTGGATATTTAACATTGACGTCTTACTGTAATATTAAATGGCATTTAGTATCAAGACGGTTGCTATAAATAATACTAGAAGTGGTTTGAAGGGGCTCGTTTATATATCAAAACAGCATTTATTTGCAAGACTGGTTGTATAACAATGATTGAAAGGTACAGTGACGTTCCAAGAACTATTTTTGGCACTTTGTGAATGCGATTGTAAAGGTTGCGTCAACGCAATAACCCAACAACAAATCCTAAATAATGTTGTTTTCAGACGTGAATTTTATATCGTATTTTACATACAAAGTAATACCTATTTTAGATCCTTTAAAAGAAGTGAGAATCTCAGATGAAAGTGCACCCTACCCTTTTTCAGGCGTTATTAAAGGATAGGTGCACGACAGAGCATAAAAAATTATGTTCTGGCACAGCTAGCATCGACCGTCGTGGTTGCGTAGGCTGCATGAAACTTAAAATCTCGAGGGGAAAAGAATCGGTGAACTAATAACTGTAACATCAATAACTGAGAGAAAACTATAGACAAATTAATTAGCGTATTTATTAAATTTTGTTAGATATTGAATTTTGAACAAAAATATCATAAAAGTTCTACGAAGTCATTTGAAATAGAATAAATCAGTAAAAATAATGAAACTTGTTTTTATGTAACTAAAAAAATGTAACTGTGCTTTTAAAAAGCGTAAATAAGTTAACGAATGAACTTGACTACCATAAGTTTCATGAAACATGTGGCTTACATATGGACAGTATGCGTCCAGTACGACTATGTATAATTAGGAATTAAATGTTGCAAATAGTAGATAAATTGTCTGTAATATTAGTACGTTTTACAGATGAAAAATGAAAAGAAAATTTAATATTTGTAGAAATCAGTTCACTTTAATTTAGCGTGGATAAATATTACTTTAGTTTGTCATACCTGACACGTGCATTGTAAAACATGTGTTGTTACCGTAAAATTCCTTGAACTGACCATCTGTGGAAATCCCAATTAAAGGTGTATAAACTGTAGGAGTTCCAGGTAGCATCAACGGCAAATGATGAGGTAGAATTTTGTGTGTAACTTCATAGATCCATTATTTTAAGAGAAATATTTAACCAAACTAAAATTTGTATGTTGAGGTAATGTAAATCAAAAATACAACGGCATTGTCATCTCCTTTAAAAAAACGACAGCAAAGCTAATTTGCATCATAGCGGAACTTAAATATCGGTATGAAGACATGAGGGTAGAGAACGACCCATCGGAAAAGTAATCCGGTGGGATTTGTAGTTTATTGAGGTAAGGAAAACGCTAAGCTAGACATTTGTTTTGACCTGATGGTCAATTTTTGTCACCTTGAGTTTAAGACGACCTGTTGTGCACCAGAACCCAGACCAGAAATGAAAACTTTTGCCAGTACGCTTTGACATGCAAACATCTGTTTTAATTATCAGAGAGGTGAATTTGAAGTTATAAGGAAAGGAAAGACCACAGAATTCTTTAGCAAAGTTAAACTATGAAAATAAATATCAAGAACACTGGATTATAGGCAACTTAACTAACAGGTATAAATATTTGAAACAAACACGGTACTTTACGAAATACTCATACCTTCCTATGTTCTGTGATTATAACTTATCTATTAGAAGTAAAGTGTAAATTAGGGTTCGATGGACTTTTCTAGGTAAAATGTGAGGTTTAAAGAGAGAAATAACTGAAGCTGGAACGTGGCATTTGCCATAGGTAAAATGACATGTTACACTGCCCCGGAACAAAAGAAAAAAAATATATGAAGATATATTTTTTTTATGAAATCCAAAAATGGATTAAAATCAAAGACTCATTAAAAGAAAATAAAAAGGTAATTGGAAAGGAGAAAAAAAATTTGAGAGAAAAAAAATTACGTTTGAGAAAAAAAATTATGTTTGAGTGGTGGGATATCTAACGCGTATCACACGTCCCAAAGGGAAGTAAAATTGGTAAAGTCAAAAATTAGTGAAGTCAAAATTGGTAAGGACTAAACCACTCAACATGGGTAAAAAGGATTAGAAATAAAACAAAAAATTTGTAGGAAAAAAAACAATGGGGGGGTATAAGGAGGGCATAGCTGTTGTAAATCAGTTATGTATGTAAGTGTGGGGGGCTAGATATGATATGTCATCAAAAGAAAAAATTTACATCAAATATGTGTAATGTTACAAAAAAAAATTTGTTAAGAAAATTTATGTTTAGTAATATTTAAGTTAAGGTAGGTATATTTGGAAAATTTACTAAATTTATATTAGTGCCTGTATACGGCTTTAAATCTTTTATGTGCCAGTTATTTGTCTTTGACCCATCAGGGTTAGTAAGATTATAAATTAGGTTAGAAATTTTTTTATTAACTGTACATAAAATATATTTAGGTGCAAGTTTTGCAGTAAAGGCATCAGTGGCACTAGACAATACTTTGTTTGTCCTCCAAACTGTATCACCTACATTGAAAGTAAATGGTCTACGTCGTAAATTGTAACGACTAGACATTTTTTTATAGGCAAGATATAATCTATTTTTTACATCTTTGAAGAGATTAAAAGACCTTGTCGGTCGGTAGAATATGCGATCCTATCTTCAGGAATTATATCTACGTCATCAGAGGGTTTATAAGACGAATAATAAAACTTCCTGAAATAGGTACATGTCTACCAAAATTTAAAAATTTGGCGAAAAACCTGTCACCTCATGTTTTGCTGAATTTATAGCATACTGAATTTTGCTATATTCTCATCCCACATGTTGTGTTTTCGACATATGATCTAATCGCCGTACCTACAGTTTTATTTATTCGTACTACAAAATTACATTGTGGGGAATATACTGCAGTGTACCATATTTTTCAACATTATATTTGGCAATTAAATTTTTAAAAATGTTTCCAGATAGTTGTGATCCATTATCACATATTATAAATTTAGGTACCCGTAGGTCAGAAATACTTTATTTTCGATATGTTTTCGATATTTGTTGCGGTAGCACTACGTAAAGGAAATAATAAAGTGAATTTAGAAAACCAGTCTCCTACTACAAGTAACCACTTGTGTCCTTGTTTTGACCTAGGAAGGGGTCCTATGAGGTCTAAAGTAATTGTGTGAAACGGAAATGTAACATCTTTTCTTTACCTGCTAAACCCAATGGTTTCATATTCGATGCTTTTGTGCTCCACATATTAAACAATTTTACAATACCTCATGACATCATATTTCATTTTAGGCCAGTAGTAATTTTCTTGAAGTCTAGCTAGTGTCTTATAAAATCCAAAATGTCCAGCAGTAGGTGGATCATGACAAGTAGAAATTACTTCATTTCTTTGTTTAATAGGTACTAGGATTTTCCAATTATTTATATTCGTAGTTAACGGTAAATTTGAAGGTAGGAATTTGTATAACAAACCGTTTTCTATTTTCCATTGCGGATAGGTATCTGGAGAAATTGTAATTTTATTTTTTAAAGATACATAGTAATCATCTATGTTAGCTAAATCTATTTCTAAGGTATTTAAATTTACTGTGTTTTCTTGTGTTGATCGACTAAGGGAATCAGGTATTACATGTAACTTGCCTTTACGGTGAATTAAATCGAAGGTATGTTGTCTTAAACGGATGGCCCATCTTGCCAGTTTTCCAGAAGGATTTTGGATATTATTGAGCCATAACAGACTGTGATGATCTGTTATGACTGTGAATTTTGTTCCTTCTATCCACGGACGGAATTTTTCTATAGAAAAAATAACTGAGAGACATTCGCGTTCTGTAACGGAGTAATTGCGTTCAGAACGTGTAAGTGATCTGCTTACGTAAGAGATAATGTGATCTTCACCATTTAGATTTTGTAATAGAACTCCTCCTAAACCAGTATTTGATGCATCAGCTTCTATCGTGAATGGTTGACTGAAATCAGGTTGAGATAAGATAGGCTCAGATACTAGGATTTGTTTTATTTTTAGAAAAGCTGACTCAGCCTCGGAATTCCAAACTATTGGTTGTTTTTTCTTTTTGCCTTTTAATAGATCATTAATAGGAGACATAAGAGTAGAAAATGATTTTATAAACCTTCTATACCAACTAACCATGCCAACAAAACGTTTAATTTGTGTGGTTGTTTTAGGTCTTGGATAGTTAGTCATTGCTGAATTTTTTCTGGATCTGTTCTAATAGAATTTGAACCAACAATGTATCCTAGAATTTTAATGTTTTTTAAAAATTCACATTTTTTGAGATTTATAGTTAAATTTGCTTCTTTTAGACGGTCACGAACTGTTTCTAATAATTTAATGTGTTCAGAAAATGTTGAAGATATGACTATAATATCGTCGAGGTAACAGAAAATATGGGGTTCCAACTCCGGTCCAAAAATAGTATCAACGAGACGTTGTTGTGTTTGAGCAGAGTTTCTTAAACCGAAGGGAACTGTAACGAACCTAAATTGGCCTCTGGAGATTACACTAAAGGCTGTTTTGTCCTTAGACTCTGTAGTTAAAGGTAGCTGCCAAAAGCTATGTCTTAAATCAAGACTAGAAATGTATGTAGCACCTCTTAGCAAATTCAAAATTCGGTCTACATTAGGCATGGGGTAGCTATCGTGGGTAGTTATTTCATTTAGAGCTCTTCCATCAAAACAAACTCTATAGTCACCAGAAGATTTTTAACTAGTAAGATGGGAGAACACCAAGGTGAGGTACATTTTCAATTACACCCAGCTCTAACATTTCATCTAATTTTTCATTCAATATTTTGACATATATGGGGACATTGGGTACGGACGCTTTCTGATAGGTTTGTGGTCACCAGTGTCAATATTCATATAAATTTTATCAGTGCGACCTATATTTGTATCAGTGCTTGCAATTAAATTAAAGGAATCTACTATTTGTTTTGCTTTAGGTAATTGTGTAGGAAGTAAATCGTCTAACGTGCAAAGTTTATGTTTATCTAAATTTTTTAAAGTAATTTTTTCCACAGGTATAGGTATATTTGTAGATGTGTGAACACCCATGAATTATTTTTAAAATTAATAGATAGTTCAAACTTTTTCGCAAAATCTGAACCAAAAATAAATGAGTGAGGTAGTGCAGGAACGACTAAACAAGTAATGAAACAACTTGTGTCACCAATGAAAATAGGCAAGTCTAAAGTACCAGAAATATTTTGTGGAGTGCCATCTGCAGTTAGTAATTTATGTGTAGTTAAAGGAAATATTTTTAGATTTAAGGTTTTTATTATAGGTATGCCTAGATATCCTATAACAGAAATGTTACTTCCCGAATCGAAAAGTGCAGTTATAAAAATGTCTAATAATTTTACTTTAAGATATGGTCTAGTATCTAAATGTTTTGTAATAAAATTATAAGTTTCTATTGAATGTGTTTTTGATTTATAGAAATTTCTAACTGTAGTCAACCATTTTGACCAGTTATCATTGTTTTGAGAAATTTTATGTAAGTTAAGGTAATTTTTCTTAGACAAACTTGTAATGTTATAATTTTTATTTTTATAACATTGATTTATTTTTAAAGGTAAGGTAGGTTTTGTATAAGGTAAAGTAAGATTTGTATAAGGTAGTGTAGTCATTTGTTTTTTAGAAAAAATAGAGGTAGAGACAATTTTATTTGGTTTAAGATAATTTTGGGTAGCCATAGATATATCAGTACAGGGTTGGCTATATGTCCTGTACTTTTTATTCGTTTTTGAGCAAACGGGACATGTGGATATTTTTACATTAGGAATGCCACATCTGTAGCAGAAAATTTTTTTAATATTACAATTCGGGTATGTGTGATCTGATTTTAAACAGTTCCAACATTTACTTGTGGTATGTCTATAGGTATTTGAGAAATAACGTGTATTTTGAGTTGAAGGAAAAGTAGGTAAATTTGTATTTATATTTTTATTTATTGTGGTATGTGGTTGTGTTTGAATTTTGGAATCGTATTATATTGTATGGCATTTAATTGAGACGAAGAATTTTGTATTTTAGGTTTATTGTTGTTTGTCCAAGTTTTCGGTTTACTTTCTTGAAATTTTGTGTATAAAGATTTTGTGGAAAAGAATTTTTGTTTTGTAGTAAAACAGAGGTAATTGGTTTAAATGAGTTATTATTAGATATAAGTTGATTTTTTATACTAAAAGATTCTTCTAATCTTTTTGTAGCTGTAACGAGATCTGAGATAGTATTAATTGTAGGTAAAATTATAGAAAGTGGTGTAATAAAATCAGGTAATAGGTTTTGTGAAATAATTTGTATTCTTGTTGATTCTAAAGGTAATTTTGAAACCTGCGGAATAAATTCTGCATTTTCATTATATAGATAGTCACTGCTTCATTCGTCTTTTGTTTTCTAAGTCTTATTTCGTCCCATAAAATAGTTTCTATGTTAGGAGGTAGAAAATCTTGTTTTAAACGAGTTATTAAGGAGTTCCAATCTGTTACAGAGTGTTTTATTTCCTATACCACACAATTGCATCTCCGTCAAACAATTCCATCGCAGACGAAAACAGATCTTGTAGTGAAACATTTCTGGTTTCAGCTAATTCAGATACTCTTTCTAAAAATTCAAAGACTGTGTCTGGTTTACCATTAAACTTTATTGACCAAGAAGAAATTGGAGTAGGATTAGATATATAAGTTACTGTTGGTGGATGAACATTTATTGTGGGGGTAGTATTCGTTAAAGGTACATTAATTTTACCGGTAGTAATTTCATATTTGTCTATTTTTCATGAAGTTCTGCATCTAACAAAAGTGCAGTTGAATAACTTTCATTTTTAAAAGTTGTTACGACTTCATTATCATTATCAGGAATAGTTAATCGGTTTATTCTGCCACATACATGCGCCAGACGAGACATTATTCTTTTATAAAGTGAATCTTTAACATCACCATCAAATTCTTCTATCAAATTCGTAATTGAATTTATAGTATTAGTTATTTGCTCACTATCTTGCTCAAAAGTTATAGTATGTTGAGATAGTTCTTTATGTGGGGGTGGTTTATTTAATTCAATTCTTAATTGACGAGCCAAAAGTTTTCTTTTATCCTCCATAGTTCTCTTTTTTGAACTAATGGACCTTATGTAAAGTTCATACTCAAGCTCCTCTATTAGTAAATAACCTGCTTTTAAGTATGCTTCCATTTTAGTTTTTTATATTTTAAGATAGAATATTTATTTATATTTAAAAAAAAATTATTTACGTAAATTGGAATTCTTTATATATTTAAAGCAATTACTCAAGATATTTTAAGGTCAGTTATAAATATAACTAATTGAAAAAAAATAATATGAAGGAAAGATTTAGTGGTACATTATATAAATGTAATATATTACCAAAAATTAATTCACTTTTATTTTGAACTATGTGGTATATAAACCAAGTAAGTTGAGCATTACGTGTGTACGTAGGCTGGTATATAAAAAATATCGTTGGGCGGTAAAGTAGTTAACGTTAAGGTAGAAATATGTATAAAAATAAACGTTGGCTTCACGTGACAGTGTGTGCAAGAAAAAAAGCGAGATACGTTGAGCGACACGTGCAAGCATGCACTAGAAAAAAAAGAAAGATACGTTGGATGTCACGTGTAAACGTACGCAAGAGGAAAAAAAAGAGACAGGTTAGACGTCACGTGGAAACGTGGCCATGTACTGTATAAAGTATTAAAGAACAAAGCGCGTTGTATAGAAAATTTAAAGAAAAAATATCGTAGGGTTGTGTTGTATCAAAAATTTTTAAAAAATTATGTTGGGCGCAACGTGTATGCGTGTGCCAGATATAGAGAAAAATATTAGGAATTTGGGTGCCACGTGTAAGCGTGGGCAAGTATGGAAAAAAATATTATAGGGGAAAAAAAGGACGTTGTGCGCCACGTGTAAACGTGCGTAAGAGAAAAAAAATAGGTTCGGCGCCACGTGGAAACGTGCGCGAGAAAAAAAAAATAAAAATAGGTAGTTGGGCGTTACGTGGAAACGTGCGTAAGAGAAAGAAAAAAAAAAGAAGGTAGGTTGGGCGGTACGTGGAAATGTAGGCAGGTATAGAAAAAAAATAGAAATCGTTGGGCGCCACGTGCAACCTACCCTTTTTCAGGCGTTATTAAAGGATAGGTGCACGACAGAGCATAAAAAATTATGCTCTGGCACAGCTAGCATCGACCGTCGTGGTTGCGTAGGCTGCATGAAACTTAAAATCTCGAGGGGAAGAGAATCGGTGAACTAATAACTGTAACATCAATAACCGAGAGAAAACTATAGACAAATTAATTAGCGTATTTATTAAATTTTGTTAGATATTGAATTTTGAACAAAAATATCATAAAAGTTCTATGAAGTCATTTGAAATAGAATAAATCAGTAAAAATAATGAAACTTGTTTTTATGTAACTAAAAAAATGTAACTGTGCTTTTAAAAAGCGTAAATAAGTTAACGAATGAACTTGACTACCATAAGTTTCATGAAACATGTGGCTTACATATGGACAGTATGCGTCCAGTACGACTATGTATAATTAGGAATTAAATGTTGCAAATAGTAGATAAATTGTCTGTAATATTAGTACGTTTTACAGATGAAAAATGAAAAGAAAATTTAATATTTGTAGAAATCAGTTCACTTTAATTTAGCGTGGATAAATATTACTTTAGTTTGTCATACCTGACACGTGCATTGTAAAACATGTGTTGTTACCGTAAAATTCCTTGAACTGACCATCTGTGGAAATCCCAATTAAAGGTGTATAAACTGTAGGAGTCCCAGGTAGCATCAACGGCAAATGATGAGGTAGAATTTTGTGTAACTTCATAGATCCATTATTTTAAGAGAAATATTTAACCAAACTAAAATTTGTATGTTGAGGTAATGTAAATCAAAAATACAACGGCATTGTCATCTCCTTTAAAAAAACGACAGCAAAGCTAATTTGCATCATAGCGGAACTTAAATATCAATATGAAGACATGAGGGTAGAGAACGACCCATCGGAAAAGTAATCCGGTGGGATTTGTAGTTTATTGAGGTAAGGAAAACGCTAAGCTAGACATTTGTTTCGACCTCATGGTCAATTTTTGTCACCTTGAGTTTAAGACGACCTGTTGTGCACCAGAACCCAGACCAGAAATGAAAACTTTTGCCAGTACGCTTTGACATGCAAACATCTGTTTTAATTATCAGAGAGGTGAATTTGAAGTTATAAGGAAAGGAAAGACCACAGAATTCTGTAGCAAAGTTAAACTATGAAAATAAATATCAAGAACACTGGATTATAGGCAACTTAACTAACAGGTATAAATATTTGAAACAAACACGGTACTTTACGAAATACTCATACCTTCCTATGTTCTGTGATTATAACTTATCTATTAGAAGTAAAGCGTAAATTAGGGTTCGATGGACTTTTCTAGGTAAAATGTGAGGTTTAAAGAGAGAAATAACTGAAGCTGGAACGTGGCATTTGCCATAGGTAAAATGACATGTTACAAGAGTTATAGTTCTAAGATAAAATAATTTTTTATACAGTCGTTCCTGATGGAGTAGACAACTTTTTGATGATTTTTGAACGTATTTAGATTAATTTTGTACAAAACCATGCGAACATGTAAATATATATGGAATAATGCTGTATATTATGATACAAAAATTGACTCTAGTTGACGAGATCACATTTTTATTTATTTTTAAAAAGTGGTCCACTTCGCCTCACACTTGTAGACAAATAAACCGCACATAATTAAATAGTTTCTTGACCACTTCCTACTTTCATAGAAGTGGATAATTCATACTAAAAGCAATGGGCGAAATATCTAAATTTTTCAAAAAAAAAAGGATGCTGTAAAAGTTTTCAATTCTTATATATATATATATATATATATATATATATATATATATATACTTTCTGTAAAGAAATCCCCTGTCAATTACCGAAGCATGTTCAATTAAGTATTAAACATAAGTCGCGTATTCTAAGAAGAAGTTACGATTGTATTTCAATTCAAGAGATTGTTTTTTTAAGTAGTGAGGAACATGTTTATTGACGTATGCTGCAGAACAGTCACATGCAAAAATAAAACAAAGTGAATGAAGTAAATAATTCTAAGCAACTAAACCATAGAGAATCGAGGAACTTAAAATTCGTGAAAGCAGTAAAATCCGATAACGCAAACGCAAACAAAGGCTAGTTTAAGAATAGAATCTTGAAAAAACAATTATTGTATGTCTTGAGGCAATAGAACCATAAATCTTTAAATGTTTGATAACACACCTATTTCGAGAATCAACCACTTCGAACATGGAAACAATCAGATTGACCGAGAAGGATCTAGATGCCGACGTCATAAGGTCTCGCTGTTATATAGGACAATAAATGTTGAATAGAGAAGCAGTCCTGATTCAAACGTTACGATGCTAATCAGATATACGTTGCGTACTTAAAGTTTTATCTAACATGTACTGAATTTAGTAACGGCAGTATTGATTAATGCGCAAACGTGAATATATTATTTGACGTAGTTACAATGATTTTTAGTGGAAAATAATTAATTAAATAATAATTGAAACTACCGTAAGAAAGTATTAAACGGAATAAAGCATATATGATTAGAATGGTTTGTTATATGGCATATAGAGCAAGCTGTATGATGACTCGTTTTGTAAAACGATGTGAACGATTTTTGGAGTATGGAATGATAATTACGTTCCGAAAAAGGCAACAACAAGCAAATCTGTAACTGTAAAATATCTATGTTTGAATTTTTGGACATATTTAGCGATTAATTAACTTGTATGATGATACTTTTCTGTGTGCAAGTGTTTCGAATTGAGAGTAGTGTGTGTCTGTGTGTGCGTGTGTAAACATTGATAATTTGATTAGAACGGCTGGCAAGCCTACGGTACAGGTTTTCGCCGGTATATGAGGAAATAATTAATTAAACTTAGCTGATATCAGATATCTTTAAATACAGTATTTAAGGGAAAGGATATTAAATTATATGATTTATTTTGTTGAATTTAGTACATAATAAGGAAGATTTAATTAGGCAGTTGCTTATGAACAATCCAAAATGCTCCTTCTTAAAGGCTTTCTAGACTCCCAAAGAAGCCCCAGCATCAGAATCCTAGACAGTTCCATTCATTGTGTTACACTTAGGCACAAGACTCAAAACCAACACCCACTTCTCCAAACTCCGAACTAAAACAAAGCTTATCCTAACAATATCCAGCGTGCCTTAAACCAAAAACGATACACGTAAATAAATCCACACCCAGACTTATCCTCCACCATATCATAGTTCCAATTGTTCTTTATTCCGTCGACTCCTGGTGTCCCTTAACACTCCCATCCTCCCGACGCTCCTTATATACCATCAATAAACCTTTTCTTATATACTCTTCAAGAGCATGCCGAACTACCTCCACAACCGCATTGCACACCTTGTTGCAAACACCCCCCAATTGAAATCCTAAACTCAACCATCCAAAACCGCAATTTAAAACAAAATCATCCAAAAACCTTTTACAACAGATAAATCCTAATTAATATCTAACTTTAACCAAAACTTAAGTCAAATCTAAAATCTTAAATTCCCTCACCCACTTTTGGCAACATCACTGGTCCTCATCCTCTACAGGCAAATACATATATGACATCTTCCCTAAATTTATCAATATCGCACATTGTCTTCTCCAGGCAGAGCTACGATTTACCTAAAATGAGTGCACACAAAAAGATACTTAATTACTACACGTTGTATACAATATTGCAAGAACTTGTTTAACTGTTCTTTATCGGTCGAATATAAAAGTCTGTTTACTCGCAAATACAGAAAAATCTTAATGCTCTCATGATAATTTATTACAATGTACTGAGATGCCGCTACTAACTGAACTGATGACAATTATCATAAGCTACCCACTATCAATGTTTGCAGCAATAATTTAGTTCTTATCACGATGATTAATTAAATTATCACTAAATTTGACTATGTAAATTTATCTACAATAACACTTAATTTACATGCGCATTAAACGTATTTATTTTAACACTATCGAATTTAAATCGGGATCGCGACTTCACACTTTGATTGAAACTGATCGATCTCCGACCTGCGCGGTTTTAAATACGTAATGTATAAAACTTTTGCAAACTTCGAGGAAATACTATACGTTTTGTGGATCATCCTCTTTTGTAAACTTTAAGTGCACTTTTTTAATTGTCAACCAATCTGTTGTTAATTGAGTGGCATTGTCCTTTCCAATCTAGACCCTTCGGAACCATTTTTACAGCATAGTTACTTAATTTGTGGGTAAAAATGAGGTGGAAATGGTTCACTTATAACTATTAACCCCTTTAAAATAACAGAGAATGCTTTAAGTTAGGATATGAGTAGACGTTGAATAGCGTAACTAACAAGATTTTTGCACATTGACATTTATCCCGGTTCTTAGAGACTTCTCCAAGGGCTCAAGTTGGAAAGTTTTCAAATCGGAGCAACCTTAACCGAGATATAAACCTTTTAGAACCTGACCGATGCAACCTTTACACATTTATAGTTTTCTTGGTTCTCCTGGACTTTTCTATACATCAAAGACATGTCCATGTGTGTAACCTATAATTTTTTGGTGAATTTGAATATTTTGAAATTTTTTTAAATTGAATCAAGCTTTTAGGAATTACAACCACTAAAAATCAAAATTAGTTAAAATTTAGATTTCGTTTTGTTTCTCTAGATCTAAGGTGCATATAGAATTTCCCTAGGAATTCGTTTTTAATTTTAACCTAGAATAACACCTCTTAACGAGATACAACCCCCGAAATCTAAATTTGTATTAAGTTATTAACGAAAACTGTGAAGAAGACTAATA
This sequence comes from Platerodrilus igneus, assembly GCA_036346225.1. Lineage (NCBI taxonomy): Eukaryota > Metazoa > Arthropoda > Insecta > Coleoptera > Lycidae > Platerodrilus > Platerodrilus igneus. The sequence continues at coordinate 1,686,455 of JARFIW010000565.1, forward strand.
GCGGAACTGGAACACTTTAGTCTTTGATTATTATCCCGGTTCCCGGGAAGGTTTTCGCGCTACAAGATATGTATTTTATCAAGAATTTCCTGGAGAATCCATAGTTTTTGAATTTTTCAAATCGGACCAACCTTTGCAGAGTTACAACTCTTTTAAAATGTGTACCTTCAAGATTTTGGCTTTTTGCTCAATATAACTTTTTTCGTACCTAAGACATGTACTTGATCGAGAATTTTATAAGGAACTAAAGTCATTTTAAATTTTACAAATCAGAGCAACCCTTACGTAGCTATAAGCTCTAATGCCCTAAATATGTTACGCCTCGATTTCGGCTTATTTCTCGAGATTCAGCACTTAAATTTCTAAACATTTAGGACGTGTATTTATTGTAAAATCTTCTACAGAATTTAAATCTTTTACTATTTCACAACCCCTAAAGCTCAAAAATTACTTGAAATTTAAGGTATAGATTTTATCTAGACACACAAGTAAACCAGGGGAAATTTTTACTTTAAGATTAGCAAAATTAAAATATTTAATAATCTATGAAGCAATGGAAAGAAAAACTAGAAACAAATAAAAAATTGCGATCTCTTGGTTAAGAAACTTAGAAATAAAAACTAAATATTTGAAAAGAAATACCAGTATCTTTAAGTTGATTTTATTTGGACAAAAGCTAAACCTTTCTTTTGTAAAGACAACGATTTGGCATTACAGAAGCTCAAAATTTCTAAATTACTCGGGCTTAAGAAGATTTCAAGTGCATTAAAATCAAAATGACTTTATTTAAAAGTTTTTACGTTTTTGAAGACAGAATCCCGTAATGTGCAATCAAGCGATCACAATCCCATCACATTTGAAATCCTAACCAACCTCTCACTTGAACACACCACACAATCTTCTCCTATCAAAAGAACAAACTAGGAATCCTATCTCGAATCACTTGCAAGCACCATCTCTATTTTCCCGGAAACATCCTACGCAGACACGGACCCATGGTGCACTAGTCAAAATTCTCACCACAAACATAACTACGACTGCAACATTAACGCTCCCTCGTAGCGCTAGCCTCTAAGATCTACACTCTGGTGGACTCAAGACTGAAACAGCCTCTATTGCCGCATCCAAAAACAAAACAAACCACCTGACGTCCCGAACTCCTACAGACTTATGACCCTACTACCAACACTCAGTATACTCCTAGAGAAAGTTAGCCTTACGAAACTAGATTTCCACATCATCCAAAACTCTCTCCTATCCCCATATCAACACGACTTTCGACAAGGACATAGCTCTGAACAGACCATCCGCCTTTTCATCACAACAGTTCAATCCTCCCCTTCAAATACGTTATAGCACTCATCATAAACCTCTGTTGAGCCTTCGAGCTCCTGTTGTGGTCTAACCTCTCGATCAATTAAAAGCACTAGACTTTGCTTCCAACCTATTCCAAATCATGAAATCGTACTTAACATTCCGCTCAGCCACTTCTCACAACAAACTACCACATCATTACTAAATCCTTATTCAAAGGTTGTCTGCAAGAATCCTGGCTCTCCACTACCTCATGGAACCTAGCCATAAACCCACTTGTAGATCTTGGTATCCCAAGCACGCAACCATTATCTCCACTTGTATTAAAACTTATCCTGCTTAAAGGATACATAGATCTGCAAAGAAACTCTAAAATTCATATCCTAGGCACCGTATCATTCTTTTCATCATCAACACCTTACTTGGGTCTTTACTAAGAAACACATCTAAAAATGACCATACACTTGGCTAAAATCTGAAGCAAAACACCGCTATCGTAAACAACATACACCAATCCTTACCCAAATCCTTACAACTCACTAAATCTACCCACAGACTAATCCTAAACCAAACCATCATTTCCATCATCCGTTATGCCATAGATTCCTAACTCCCACTAACTCTCCCATCATCATGACGCTTACTTAACCCAATTATCCAACAATACCTAATTTACTCTTCTAGAACAAACGCCCTGCCCCAGATCCCACCAATAGAGAATACTCTTCACGTTGCATTACAAATCTGCAACCTGAACGAAAAAGACCCTTAACTTACCATGGCACAACACTACAATACATGTACTGCACGCTTACCACGGCAGAAATAAAATTCCTAATCCACAACTCCCTATTACACACCTGGCAACAACAACGGTCTCACTTTACATTTAGGAGATACACCCACGGACTATTCCCTTCCATAACTAACATCTGATCTCACATCCCCTTCTGCAGCAGACAACCTTTTAATTCCTAACCGCCTATGGAGACTTTAAATCAAAACTCCATTCTTCCAACTGTTTCTGTTCAAACCTATCAACTCCTGAAACCTCCTTTCACCTTTTATACCACTACCCACTTACCATACCATCACAAATCCGTTTAAAAACAGAAATCAACTTATACCCATGCTTTCCGCTCTTCAACATCGCATTCTTAGTTGCCCACCATCCTCAAGAATTTAAACAATTCTTAAAGGAAATCCTCGCTTAAAGACCTCCTATCCAACGGCAATAAGTTCTTATATAATAGTTAACATGCACATGCTAAACACTTAATCTACACCCTATCAACAACCATAACCAAAACAGATTATAGCAATTACACACACGCAACAGCTCAGCGTTGGCCTGGAGAATAAAAAGTTACCGGGAAAAGTAAATCAAACGGTTCATCTCAAGGCAATAATATAATTAATAAACATTATGTGTCTATATCGTGTGTAAAAGAAAAACTAGGCAAAAATGAAATTGGCTAGTCACAGAATTATAAATTCGTTTATTAAAAACAAATAATTAACCGCTAACGTGATGGTAGAAAAAAAAACAAAATATTATATGGTATTGCTAAATGTTAAAGGACGTATTCCTAATTATACCTTATAACTAAAGTATACACACTAATCAACTAAATTACTGGCAGTTTTTCATTAAATCACTCTTTTCGACTACATTCCCAGTAATGTCGTCGATGTTTAGATTTTGTAGGATATCCTTTCCACATGCTATTAGCATGCGCATCTGTAGGTTTTCTTAAATATTCTTACTTCTTAGGCAATTGTTTTATTAATTTTAAAGCTGAAAAACTTTTTTCGCATGAAACCTGTACAAAGGAGAGAGTAAGCAGGTACCGATATGAAGAAATTTGTAAGCATACTGATTGTATCGATGTAAAACCATCTAGCAACAAAATATACAATTATTACACAATTTACGTGAATGAACTAAATTATCATGTATTTTCTCATATTCCTAATTATTGTCAATTTCTTCAATTTGCTCAGTATCTTCATTGGAAAGGGATCTTCTTCTCAATTCATAGAGGTCTGCAATGGAATGTTTGAAGTCATCCCAATTGGAAATAGAACTGTTTAATTCTTCTCGTAGAATTTTCAGCTGTGACAGTTTATCAAATTTTAAGAGTGCTCTGCTTAGCTCTTCCAATATTGGTTTTAAGTTTTTCATTTCTGTCTTGTATAAAAATTATTTTTTGGATCTAAGAGTGACAAATCGGCAAAAAAGTTTCGTTGTCTATTAAACCGGTTATTCATACTATATTAGTGACAGTGTTGAGAATAGCATTATGAACTTTTATTTGATAAGCCACTGTAGCATTTGCTCTAGTTTCATCATATGCCTATTCACCGGCATTCTTTTCGTTTTACAACTTTTTTACTAGGAAATGTGTAAGGCGTTCACGTTATTTTAACTATAAATCCGATAAGAAGATGTAAATATTAAATTTGAGTGGACAAACTAAATATGGACGCATAGTGTAAAAGATTTCAGGAAAAATTCATATTAATTAAGCATATTTCAATTCTTTTGTCTTTAAAAAATATAATTTCAATTAGGCTAGTTAGTATCATCAAAGTAATCAAATAAATTTTCTTAAAATAAATTAGTACAATTTAATATAATATAATACTAAGATAACGCATTAGTCATTAAATAAGATGAACGTCGCCACAATAAAAACCGCTGAAATTAAGGATTTTATAAAATACAATGCAATAAATATGTAATACAGAAAACCTAAGTATGTGAGACCGAAAATTCTTATTAAAGCAAAACCCATTTTACCATAACTAGACATTCAAGGCTAATTGCAACAGCAATACAAAGCACGTGACTTTTATGTGATTGACGTGATAATAGCCTTTTATCCAGAATAGATAAAATATATTACATTGTATGAACGGAACTTAGACCACGGTTAGCATGCATGGGAAGAAGGAACACATATGTTAGATGACTAAGTCTGAAAAAGATAAATAGGAAGTACGACAGCTTCAAGATTTGAGAAAAAACGTTTTCGCAGGGGAAAAACATGTACAGCGCGAGTTACTTTTTTGAACTACGTTTGCAAACGCAGGGTACGTTTCAATCACATGTTTATGTAATTAACGTCGTGACGACCAGACAAAGGTGATAGAAACTTCAGAATTCACCCCACAAATATTTTGGATTTTGTGTTGTGTTAATGAAGCTGTATTATCTTGAAAAAAATTTAAATGCTGGTGCTGGAGATCCTTGAGCTTAATGATATATTGAAAATCAAAGTGAGTAAAATATTAGCTTTTATGGTTATAATTTATAGTAATGTATGAATGTATTTTAATTGTAAACGAGTTTGTATTCATGTAGTAGGAAGTTAATAGAACATGAGAGTAATTATTTTGTTGGACTATGAATTAACGAGGCAATTAATTTGTATTAAATTAATCATGGTATTATGATGCAAGGAAGTTCGCAACATTTGAAAATATTAAGAAATATGTACGTATTGATTTTAAATATACGCTTGGGATTTATTGTTAGTTAAGGGTGAAAATTTAGTGTTTTTAATCAACAGTTGAATGATGAACAGGAAAAGTTGGTAATTTAATGATTTCTATGTTTTATTATTAAGGGCATTTTCAGAATGGGCTTTAGAATGCCATGTATATTAGAATTGGAAACGAGAATAATGGTGTGATAGTGTTATTGATTTAATGTGTTTTTCTTTAGGATTTCTCTTAGTAATACCTGGTCAGTTTGACGTTAGGAAGTTAGGTTTTTTAAGAAAAGTACTTTTGTATTCACGTTGCAATTATGTAATCTTAATAGAAGCTAAGTTTAGGTTGAAATTTATTTGCATTTATTTATGAACTAAGTAAACACCGGTCATTTGTAAAAAGATAACTAATCACCCCAGCGATGGAGTCGAATTTAGGAGAGGCACTATATTTTTAAAATATGACAAAATTTAATGAGTGCTATAAAGGAATAGTGGAAAAAAGTAACGAATAATGTGATAAATTTAGAAAAACAAAGCAAAGGAGACCTATCCGGAATAACCGTCTTTTGCGTAGAGAAAATATTGAAAGGGTGTTACGTTCTATTTCGTATTTTAAAAAATAATTCGTGCCTCATTGATTTAATTTAGAAAAGCATTCAGTCCGAATCATTTAATTTACATTTCTATAAATTCAAACGGCATAGATACGCAACCAACTATACGCGTCTTTCATTAAATCCGTGAGAACGGGTTGTCCACAGTCTTATCTTATCTCTTACATATACAAGTCCACGTGTTGATGCTCTAGTCCCTTATCTTACACGAAAACTTGACGAAAGAGGTCTGTCAAGGAATGAAATAGGTTTTCTTGGGATGATGTAGTGTTAAAAATTTGAAAAACAGTTCGTGGCTTTGTAAGAATTTTTGAAAGTAATTTTAGGTGTCCAATCCATGTCTAGTTTCACAAATAATTAAAAATAAAATGTGTGCGAAGAAGTTATTGAATTACAAAATTATTTGAGAAATAATTATACTATAGACAAGTGTAGAAGATGCCTACGTTTCGAGACCACTTATTAACGCTAACTTGTTTACGCGGTTTTTGAGATTTTAATTAAGGTTAAAGCTGCATGCGCTAGTGACGATTAAAAACAATTAACAGTCAATTAAAAATGCTGTATATTACGTCAAAAAAAAACTGACGTGTTCCCAAAGCCATACGCAGGTGCTAGTTTTATACTTATAGAAGCAGGAAATCGAGAAGTTTTTCTTTAAATACACGAATAGATAAACCAATATCGCCGGTCAAACAAATAGTGATGTTGACAACTATTGAAGTGGTTATAATTTGGAAGTCTTACTTTTTCTCAGACATGGTATTCAATTTTATCGTTGCATCAATGCTGGTGTTACAATCCGGCTCCTTTTACTGGAAATCTGACGTAAGCTTCCAGTAGAGTTGTTATTGGATTTCTACTTCATTTTTTAATGGACTAATTCAGAGGAAATGAATGATATTACAAAGAAAACCAGTAAGTATTTTCTTCGACTGTTTTAAGACAAATGCGTTGCAAATTTTTATAAACAACTCAGGTTAAAAGACAATTATGAAGCATTCATTTTTAACCGTAATATTTGAACGGGTTGGACGTGTTAAGGCACAGATTATGTACTGTGCTATTACGGTTCCACTCTGTATAGTAGGGTTTCGTAAATGTGTTCGTGTAGGACAATGTTTAAAAATGGACTGCTACGATATGAAAGTGATTGCTCTGTTTACGTTTAGATACATGAAATTTATTTTATAACCACGAAGAAAGTGTTGCGAATTATACTTTATTAATTTTCTGGTTAAAAATACTACAACTAAAAAGGTTGAGCATTATGGTGATTATTTGGAAATAAAGTATATGCCAAACTTCAACCAGATTTACTATATATAATTTTCCTGGGCGAATCGATCTTGGAGTTTGTATTCCCCCTATCCCCAGACTTTTCAGCCATCACGACATTCTTCCATTCCTTTTGTTGTGGTAATCAGTGCGGACTAGTTACGTTGCTTTTGTTGCTCTCTTTTTTGCCCGCGCGAGTTAGGTTTTGGCCTTTGGGAGTTGCTTTTTTAAAAAGTCTTCTTCTAAAAACTCTTCTAACAAATTTATTTAAACAGAAATTACAAGTGGAAATTTAATTTACAAGTACTGTATCAAAAATATTCTAAGTTAAAATGAACTAAATTAGGGCGAGTAGCCTGAACAACCAACAGGGCTAAAGTTGTGAGGCTCAAGACTGACTGACCATCTTGGGCTCTCCTGGGTATTTGTTATCCCTGCCCCTCACATTGCTTGTGGGAAATGAAGAGCTCATGTCTGCTTATTTCTTTATTCATTTATACAATACAAAATAACAATCTTAATTCTAGTAATTGCGGTTTTATAACGTACTGTGACCTGCACCTGCAGTGTCACGTTGCGTCTGGAATACAATGTATTCACATCCGTTCTCATGTTCTCTGTCTGACTTCTATTAACCTTTTATTATCTATCCTTGAATTATACAATGTTACAAGTTAACTTAAAATTCAATAATTCCATTTAATTATACATATATTTGATTTGGGGGATATGTAACTCGCGGAATACTGTAACAAGGGTTTTCTGAGACAAGACCGTTTGGCCCCCCCCCCTTAATTTTGACAACAGAAAAAGCTTTTCAGGGTAGTTCTTGTATTTCAGCCATTTGAAAAGATAATTTTTTAATTATTTTTAGTTTTTTATTATTTCTTCCATGGGAACCTACTCCCGCACCAGTGTAGTTAATCGGTGCACCCTTAAAGTTATTTCGGGATCCCCGCCCTTTCGGGTCAAATCTAAATTTATAACGTAACGCTCATTTTACGTGTATCAAATGGTTACTAAAAAGGTATAAGCTTGAACATTTTTATTAGATGGTCGTAGTTTTCTTTGTCCTAAATTGAAGTTCATAATACTGCGTTGTATCGTTTAAAAAGGGAGCTTTTAATATTTAATTTGTATGCATGGCTTTATGCTTTGTGGTACCACTCAATTAGAACAATAATATTTATAATCAAGGTGCTGTAATTAACCCTATACTCTTCATCTGACTCCCCTTCGTATAGAAATTTTAAATTATTTAAAACTCAAACTAGTTGCATTAAAACCAACTCCATTTATCAACTGAATATTTCTAACTATTACACACTCTAAGAATTTTTTAATTGTATCAAACGTATTAGCTGAAATACTGGGAGAAGAAGACTAACTTTCCAGAATTGCCTTTTTTTTTCTAGTATTTAAAATTACTGGAAAATGTATGTCAGTGCCCTAAGAATTTTAACGTATCGCCAGTTCGGTCTTTTAAATAATTATATTTGTTTAGGCTGAACCGTTCACCAAAGTCGTGGTTAGAGTCTGATTCAAAGTAAATGCAGGAGGTTCTTCGTCTAAGAATCAGGTGATAAATATTCGATTGAACAAAATTCCAAATAAATATGCATCTTTAATGGAGTTTTCACTGTGATTTGACGTCACATGGAACGTTTTGTAATTATCAGTTACTATATTTAACTCACTCATCAGTCTAACCCAAGTGTAAATCAATACTTTATCCAAAGGGTTATCCAGGTAACATATATAATTCAAAATATTCTCTTGGAAATATTACGGAAAATAAGCGATATTATCCATTCTTAGTGTCACGATACGTTTGCATTTCTCTGAAACCGAATAAAGAGAACTCAAATAACCAGAAGATTGTTTTTCACATAATTCAAATACTTTGAACCTTTGATATTTAATAAAAGAATCATATTCTTAAATTTATACCATAGTGGTTAGAGATGCACCTGCATATACGCTTTCTTGAGAAACGACAGCGTTCAAACGCTCAAACAAAGGAAACGGTTCAAAGTAGGTTTCAAGCTATATGATCGTATCTGCTGTCTTTCTTCAACGCTTGATATAAGTGTCTCTCGCTAATCTATGACGTTTCAAAATGGCGAGAAATCAATATGTTGGTATACAAAGTGACGTGCCGGTGATGCAACGCAACTAGGCAAGAGAGTTTAAGGGTCAAAGTCGACCGATTCCTTTGTCCTTGAGCTTATTTTAAACGTTGACGTATTGCAGAACTGAGGTAATAACGATTTTCCTTAATTATTGAGGATTTAATGGTATAAGAACGTTTGTTGTTTTGTTCTAGAAGTTTACTAGAACATCTTCGTCAAAACTATTTTAGAGTTTATGAGGAAAAGCTGTTTTTCTATGCTTTGGCTTTTGGGGATATCTCGGGATATGAATTCAGAAGAGTACATCGCTTTGGAAAGTGGGAGTTTATTCTATGACCCAGTTAGGCGACGTTTTCAATAATGTAATTTAGGTCACTTCTGTGCGAAACCGTAGTACTTCATTAAGCTCTTGTTGCACCAGACATTAATCATCATTTTTTAAATTGTCATCAGATATTATACAAATATTGCATTATTTGCCTACCCATAAATTATACTCGAATAGGGTTTGTCGTACAGTCGAATGACTGCACTATCATAAAAAGTCTTTACAGCATTCCCTTAATAACGTAGTCGACATGTCCTCAGAGAGCTTTTTCTCTCCTTTTTATTAAGGGTTTATTATTTTCTCCAGAAAATCAGTGTGCGAGCAAGACCGTCATGTAATTGGAAATGTTCAGTTGTATGCAGCTGAATTTATGTTGTGTGAAAAATGCTTTTCTTGTGTAAAGAGGAAATTTATTAATAATTTTGGGAATACTGTGTTAGACTCTAGAAATATCTGATGGCACAGAATTATATTTTTTAACCGATGAACTCTATCAAGAAGCCTACAACTTCCCACTTCTACTCGATGTTAATTATTTGTTACAAACTTTAAATGGTATCGACTTTTTAAAGTTATTCTGTTATATTATTTCTTAATAAGCCATGCAAGTTCACACTAGTGCTCATAATTTGAAAGCGTCCAAAAAACTTTGTTAGCTACTGCTATGAAATCGACATAGGTCTGAAATATCTTTAACGAAATACAAGTATGAGACAAATTCAGCCATTACAGATATATATCGAATGGTGGCAATATTGCTGCAGTTGAAAGAATTTTCACAGTACGGAAAATTTTTCCAAACTTAAGAAATCGACTACTCGACTCGACTTGGCTTAGCGCAATAAGTTCATGAAATTTTGCGGCACTATCCTTTCGTGATCGCGGCCAGTTTTTATTGTTTAAATGAACCATATTTCTGGAGTATAACTAAGGACTTTTTGTCACCAATGTTTTGTGCGACGTTGGTTTTATCAAGCAGTTGTTACCAATCGTCCTTCTGGCATAAAACATTTTGTACGCATACTGCGGTAATTGCGAATATGTCAAATATGTTACAGGTTCGAATTCTGTCCGTGTCGTTATACTTTCCTTCTTTCCTAGTTCAAGTTAATATTATCATTTAGACTTTACATAAAAGCCTGTTGTAACTGTAAAAAGTGAAAATGTTGAAAAAGGTGCCGGAGATCTTCACAAGAACGGAGCAAACCCTGTGAACTAATTGTGTAAATGATGGGGAATGCAGTTTGCACTTTGTCTCTTATTGATGGTTACAATTAACACAGACAATTATACAGTATGAGCCAGAATGCAGATAACGCTATGCTAATGCATTCAAAAGTTCAGAAGATGTTTTATATTTACCATTAAAAGTACAAAAACTGTACTGATACATGTACAAAGATTACAATAGTTTTCTATGTCGGGTCCGCTTTTTAAACTGTTAGTAAAATTCATTTATTAATGAGACTATGAGAAAGTTTCCTGAATTGGGTTTTTGACGCAGAACATCCAAATCACACCCTTTTAATTTACGAAAGCTATGTGTGTGAGAGTGGGAGTAAGAGGGGGGAAGAAGATAGAGAGAGAGATTGAGAGAAAGAAAGAGGGGGGGGGGAGAAACAGAGCGATGAGAGAGAGAGAGAGAGAGAGGGAGGAAGTTGTTATCGAACAACAAAAGATCTGTGGCGATTGACAGCGATCACGTTAGTAACAATTGTACTTTCTTAGTTTTGACAAAACTGGAGCAGTATGGCAAACATAGAGAAAGCTTTAAATATAACAACTTCCTCTAAACGGCTTCTAAAGTAAAACTGCGATCAAATCTCTTTTAAGCTTGTTGACATAGTTCATTCACTTGCCATGTGTGTTCAAGAGTATTATACCGTGACCTGTTCGAAGCTATAGTTACTTGCGTTTCATGTTTTTGTCTTGGCTTCTCAACACATAATTGGTCCATCGAACCGTATCAATACCTTTGTATCTCTCCATACTAAAAAATTAATCAAGAAACTTCGAAAACCAACAGTACGGTTACTGCGTGTCCCATGCTACTCACTTTCGTAAGTAAGCGCTACTTCTTGCCAACGCACGACTTCGGAAATGCACATTTTAATAATTTTCGAAGTGAAACGTAGCCACAGTTTCTTGTATTTTTGACAAAAAATGCATACAAATTCAGCTTGTGAATTATTGAATGCGTCTTTTTCTTGCACTAGAATAAGGAAAGGATTTGCAATCATCAACCAAACCTAGAGCTATTGGTACTTATTGTTTACACTGGGAAAATAATTTTTGCGTTGGGAAAATGGTATAGTTTTGTTCCGACTAATGAATGAAGACGGTACTTGTAACAGTTGCAATAAATATGCAATCGTATAAAACATATCTATTGAGCTTTTATACCCTCCCTGGCCAATTAAGATGACTATTTATACGTCGAATGTCTGTGCTAAGTTTTCTAGTGAGTTCAACGAATTTCGTGTAACTTCTGCCCGTAACTCTTCATTGTTAAGGTCGTAGTTGGTCACCCACGTGGTTCCTTTTCCAATGCAAATTATTCGTTGTGAAAGTTTGCTAACAAACGGCGCACAGTACGTTCATTGCAATGTTTTCTCCATATGCCTGGTTATAGTATTTTACATTATTAAGATACGAGCAGGAGTATGTTGACATCAAGAGTGGCAAGCTGAAAACAGCATTGTTGGTGTGACGCAAGACGTGTTCTCAACGCATATGCATAAACTTGCATTCAAATTCAGTCCCGGTACATTATGGTGTAAGTTGTTGGTGTCGAAGAGCTGTTTGCAATTAAAATACATCGTTCATATTTCCTGAGAGTACACCAAAGATTTAATTCTTTGATGTTTTGTACAAAATTTTATTTATGGCAACAAATGCTTACTATCATTAGGTTCTCTCAAATTTATGACTGCGGTTATTGGATAATTTTCAGCAGACATTGTAAAGCCAATCATATTCTACTAACTTGTAAAGTAGCACTTTCAAGTTAGTATTGGGACAGAGAAAGTATTGTTTGTTTATGAATGAGTAACAAGTAAATTTCATTAATCGCTGCTGTAGCATTTATATCTTTTTCATATTGAAAAAGAAAAGGTACCTGGCTTACTTAGATTACGTGTAACTACTAAGTCCAAGGTTCTGAATTTCATTCCCGACAGTGACCGCTTGAAAAATGTTAGGCGATCATTTTTTACAAAAATACGTATTCGTTCGGATGAGTGTAAAATGTAGGTCCGTGTGTGTATTGTCAGGCGAGTTAAAGATTCCTACTTTGCTTGGAATAGTAAAGATTCGGCAAAATTCAAAATTTTCAGATAAAAAACTCACTTTTTTGACCTATGTAGTACTTTAGGGTGGGGCACTGGAAAAAATTCAAGTATACGGTTGTTAATGCGGCGGTTAACTTCGGTAACCACAGATAGTGAGATAATGGACATGTATACGAAAATAATAAGAATAGCGAAGATCTCAAGTACTTACCTGAGTTATTAGATTTAGCGGTGTTCGTAAAACTAATAGTAAAAAAACGTCGACTTTTTGACAGACGTTTGTATCTGTCTAACAAAAATACCATAGCGACGCACAGCACACTTTTAACTAAGTTTTAGCGGCACATCAATAACGAGTAGCTTGAAGACTGAATTGCGACAAATCTAATGTCATTTAATGTCTACAGGGCGGATACGAGTTTACCTGCAAGCTTCAAGTTTGACATAAATGTCAAACTTGAAGCTTTTATTATTTTGAAAACGATCCTAGGTTATGGATCGAAACGTTAATAAAAATAATTTTAAAAACTATGAGTGGTTTAATACCCAAAGAATATTAAGAAGAATACTATACAAACCACAACAAACATACAGGGAGTATTTACTTCATCTTATGTTATAATTAACACTAAATTAACTATAAATACAAACGGAACAACGGTTTTTTTGCAAATATTAGGTAGCTTCGTGGCTTAATTGGCTCGCATTTGACTACTAATCCCAACATTCCATGTTTGATTGTCGACACGGGTCACTTAAAATATGTTAGGCGAACATTTTTCAGAAAAATACGCCCTTGTTAGGATGATGTGAAATGCAGGTCCCGTATGTGAGTATTGCCACGTACTTTGAAGATCCCCATCTTGCTTGGATTGGTGGGAATTTTCGTAAATTCTAAGTTTAAAGTTAAAAAACTCGCCTCAAGGCCAATGTAGTACCTTAGAAAGAAACTGTGAATAATTTAAATGTACCGCAATTTCGAGTAACTATTAAAGAATATATAACATTCAGCGAGATAGAATGTAAGTACTTTTACAATTACTTGCTCGGAATAGAATTCCATAATCAATCTTTTGTCACTATAAATTCTTTGGTTAACACAAATAATAAGCAACAGGAACTTCTCTACATTGTTAGTGCTACATACAAGGAGTTTCCGCACCGCATGCATTGTAGGATCCGTTCTCCTACAATCTAAACTATATTCACGCAATTTATCCAAATTAAAAACAATGAACAATAATGAAATTTACACATAACCTAATTTATGGCTATACAAAATAAAAAAGTTATAACGATGAATAATAATTTGATTAATAACTGACACCGGTAACGTTCGTAAGGAGGCGGGGGTGTGAGGCTCCTTGCTGATTCTACGGCGGTAGACGTTATGGATGCACTATTGGAATTTTAGTGGTCACAGACTATGAAAATACTGCTGTGTTGAAAGTAATTTTATTAGTGAAGAGGATTAAGTTTGTGAGAAACTCTAAACTGGACTGACTACTGATTTTTATGACCTGTTTCCGACGTCACCTTGTGAATTCGAAATCCATCTTAAGACTGATTCTGCTTTCAAGACCTGCCATGTAGGCACGGTAAAAGCTAAATCGTAACTATAAATCACATCTTTAACTCTGATCGTTTTCCAGAGCCGAATAAAGTAAAGGATCTGGTGCCGCTGAAACTGAATGAATCATGTGCGATGAACTAGGATTTGGGGAAGATGGTTATGGAATACACTCGTCTGTTATGACTTCCGCTAGCTATGAAGCGCTTTGGAAGACATTGATGCCTATAGTTAACCCGCTATAATCCGCAGCAGCGAGGAACAAACAAAACAGAATGCAAATAGTGCCGTAAATTATAGAAAACAGGATTGCGATAGTTGTGACATAGGGGTCGGCTAAGTTTTCAACCGCACCCTCGTCCTCACGAATACAAAGGCATTATAACAAAGGCAAACCTAGTACCTTCGGGTGGAGCATTGGACAATTCAGATTTTCGGTAACAAGATGTAATGAAAATTTTTCCGTAACCACGGCCTGAATTATTTTGGTTTCGTGTGTGCAAATAAAACCTTCCTATAGTTAATGATGCTTAAGGTAATTTATCCTATGACATTAAATCTGGTAAAAACTATGGACCACTTCCTCTGTTGGTTGACACGTCTGTGACATTTATTCTCACCATCACACTTATTCCTTAGCTCATTTTATTTTCTAGCCGCTTTACCATCCACTTCCGCACAGGCCACTGTAAATTCCGACATACACTTCATTCCTTTAACCTAATTCCCTCTCCTCTATGAACGTGCTCAACAACAGGCATTCTTAAAACTCCACACCATCTAATATACACTTATCCTAACTCAACTTCTCCTCCAACACAATCTGAAACTTGAAATTAATCTGGACCCATTGTCACCCTTCCCAAGCATGCTTGCGTATCCTCCCACAACTCAGTACAATATGACAAATTTTTAAAATCTTCATTCCCTAACTCACCCTACGTTTTTCTCACCACCGACTCAATCTACCATCTCGCACACAACAGTATTATACAATCCACACCCCAAATGCGACGTGGTTCCTTATGGCGATGAAGACTAGCAATTGAAGACCAACATTTTGCTATTGTTAAAAAAAGTAGCTACAGAGAAACCAACCGTGCAAGCTAGGGTTCGGAGGATACGCATCGTAGTCGCGGATCACGCGCCCTATGGAGGTTTTTCAAAGTGTAAGATTGCTGTTGCTTGACAGAGAAAGCTACTCTACACGGCAATGATTCGGCAAAATAGATATCAGATTGAACGACAATAGAATGTCCGCGCTAGCCAGATTCAGTGTCGTGTTCTGAGGTGCAACAAATGGTAGCGACGACTGTGTTAGGTACGACAACCGAGACGACGAAGACAAGGAGATGTGGATTATTCCTCTAGTGATAATTATAATAAAAATTGAAAAATCTTAAATTCTTATAAGATACATCAATTTACGTCAAGCGTTATTACACTTGTGGAAAAGGTTAATCTTCACACGAAAGGCATGAGGATTTATGTTGTGTTCGCTATTGTTAACTTTAAACATTATGCAAATAAAAATATACACATTGTCTAGTAGTCAGCGTGGTGTAGTATACGGTCATGTACGTGGATGGGTCAGTTGTGTTATAAATTGCGGTGTTGTGCTAATCCGCGAAGGAGGATTTCTAAGGGCGGAATTTAAAGTAGGGGGTATAGGGCAGAGGTGAGGATGGTTCTGAAGTTCCTTGTTGCGTTGAAAAGGAAGGAGGAATTATAGGATTTAATAATCTTTATAAGTGGAGACTGTGCAAATTTTAGGGAAATGTGTAGGTTAGTTCAGAATAAGAAACAATGAGGGTACGCGTCTGACCAGTTCCAGGACTGAAGACCTAAAGATGATGATCATTAGTGGAGGATTATTTGAAGGTACCAGGAGTGAACACCGTATGAATAATTGAAATAATGCTAGTCCCAAGTTGCCGTGTTCAGTTCCCGACACGGGACACGAACCTATTAAAAAATATTAGGCGAACATTATGCACAAAAAAAAAACCCTCTCGTTGGGATGAGAAGTAAAATGTAGGTCCCATATGTGAGTGTTGTCACGCGCGTTAAAGGTTCCTACCTTGCTTGGAATAGCAAGGGTTTGTCAAAATTCAAAATTTCAAGGTAACAAGACTTTCTTCTTGGCCAATGTGGTAGCTTCGGGTGGAGGATTGGAAAGTCAAATGCAGGGGTGCAGGTTATTTAACATCGATTTGGTTTTGGAACGTAGGTTGATCAAGTACGAGCGCATTTCGAAGGTAAACGGAATTCTTAAGATGTGCAACTTAAGAGTACCACGAAGGTCTCGCTGGGTTTTTAGATGGAATAGTTTGAATTTTTTATGGGAAAGGGGTTGCTTGTTTTGGAGAGACTATGATTCAATGAGGTTTATTAGGATGTTTGTAGTGGATTCAAATGAGGAGCGCGAATTGCCGTGAATAAGATCGTCAGGATCAAAGGTTTCGATGTTAGGAATGTTCAGGATTAATAGGGGGTTGATAGCAAGGTTCCATAGAGTCGGGGCATCCTTGGGTTTAGGTTTTGGAAATAGAGTAGAAGTGGGGACTTAGGATTGTGGTACAATCGATTAAGCAGGATTTTACTATGTGAAAGATGTTGGATGGGAAATTAGCGAATTTCAGTTGAGTTAGGATGTTGAGTCACCATAAGAGATCAAAGGCGGCAAAAATCTAGGAATATGGTGATGAAGAAATTAACTAGTGGATAGTTTTTCTACACTGTGGCTTTTACAAGAACCGTGTTGGCTGTGTCGATGTGACAATGTATTTTATATAGGATAATACGCTCACTTCGTTTGCCTAGGGTCGGAAGGAGGACTATAGGTCTGTAGGATTTTGGGGTCATCGGAATAGATGATTTGAGTATGAGAGGCATAGAGGTTTGTTTCAGAATACCAGGAAATGTGCCGGTTTAGAGGAATTTTTGGAATATGTATGTGATAGGGTCTTTCAAGATGGGTCATAATTTTTGAATGATGAGTGTTTATGTTCGTAGGTCAGACTGCTTTTTGAAAGTTTACTTAGATACAATTGCGTACAGAAGGTCGTTGTTAAGTTCAATGTCTGATTCGGCGGTTGGAGGGATCGCGGAGTTTTCTGTAGTTTGTTGTTGCGCTAAGGTGTGAACATCGAGGTGTTTGAGATGATTGCTGTGTCTGGGAGAGTAGTTAAGGTTTTGTTTGAAGGATTGACTGATTAGCAGACGTGGTTAATATATGGTTAAGAAGCGGTTGTACTATTTTTGGCATGTAATCCAAAGTCTTTGTTACTCTTTGCTATATTGGCCTGGTAGTGTCGTTTCTCGGCTTCATTTACCTACAGCGTGTAGCTATTTTTTTTTAGTTCCGTAGTTTTTTAATAAATAGTCAATAAGTGCCGCCTTGTTGTTTCTTCTGAGTGTCTGTAAACGTCGTCGTAAAGTGGTCACATGGCGTCTTATGTGTGTCCACCATGGGGTTGTTCTGGTAGCGTGAGATCTGTGCGGGATTGTGTTTATAGCGGCTTCTTGGAGATGATTATGTTTGCAAGGGAATGTAGATCTATGTCGTGATACGTTTTTGAAGAGAATTGGGGGGTTAAGAATGATCGATTTGTGAGGAAGTGGGTTCAATTTGCTCATTGGATATTTTTAAATGGAATTTTTTGATGGGTCTATGCTGGAGATTAGGAAGAATATGAAAGGATATTGGATTATGATCGCTACACTGATGGTGGGAGACTTTCTATGCGATAATTATGTTGGAGAGGCTATTGTTAAGTCAATATTGAAGTGGTTGTGGATAGATTCCCAGGTTGAACTAGTTGACTGGGAATTGATGATACCTAGGTGCTTGCTTGTGTAGTAGCAATATATTTGACCACAAACGGGCTCCAGCTATCGAGTGAGACCTCTTAAACAGCAGCAGTCAGCCGCCACCGTGCTGGACTCCATGCCAAAACACTACTCTTAGACTGCATTCGCTAGGCATCTAATCCAATTCTTAATACGTTTTCAAGTTAAGGAAAGGTTAAAGTAATTTATTTTGTTTGAATCTGGGATTTTTACCGACAGTATACGACACGCATAACGAATTTATGTTTATTTATGTACTTAATGTAAACAGGCTTTTAATTGTGAGCGCGGCGTGAATTGCTTTTGTTTCTTGATTGCAGCTTAGCATATCAAAGTGATATGTAGTGTATCTGAACAGGATCAGGATATTTTAATCTTTAGTGAAATCTTAGAAAACGAATGAATAATTTATATTTACATATTTTGTGCTTATAATGTGCATATACTTGTATTGTAAGTAAGATACAAATCTTTCTTGTGAGGTTATGTCCCACTAGTGTTGTAAGGATTAAGGTGATTTATCTGATCAGAATCCAGGATATTTCAATTGTTCTCGAATTTATAAAAACGCTTACATAATCTATTTTCATCTACTTATGTTGTTGTTTTAAATATAACATGAGTCCTACGTCTGTTTTTGATACCACTTTATTCGAAAATAAGTATTTTCCTTGCAGTTTTCTGTTTTTTGTTGGTACTTGAATCTAGAATCATTAGACAGATAGATATTCAGTTACATACTACTAGACCTGGTAAATGTACAATTTAAACTAAAAACTTTTGAATGAACCACCTGTTACGGGTAAACGAATCGTTAGACTGTTAAATTTTGAAATATCCTGAAAGGGTGGGAATCCTGTATCAAATTGAGGGTGCACCGGCTAACTACAGTGATGCGGAAGCGGGTTCCTATATAAACAAATAAAAAATAAAAAAACGCTAAATGTAAAGAGGAATAGCTGCAATTACAAAGCTACACATTACCGCTAACACTTACCGTGAAAGGTTTTTTGGTAGTATCTTAATTAATAGGCGCCAACTCGTCTGTATACGGATGATCCTCTGAAAAACAAAATTTCCTTCTGGAACCTGATTATTTCGGCTCTTTTTTTTTGCACAATTCTAAACTATATTTTAGGCAACGAAAACAAACACTTTCTTCTCACTGCGTCACTTAAATCTATTTGAATATACATTACTTATGGAAACAGGTACACACAAAATTTTAAAGTTACATCAATCAATTCACTTTCGATTTGTCATTATATTAACTATCCAATTACAGTAATTTAATCACGTCTTCAACCGTTTCAAATTTAATTTCAATGCCCAGGTTTTGTACACCCAATAAAATAAATACTATATCCTACAATGATGGTGGACATTTTATAATTTTACCAATGTCTAATTCCATACGCTTCATGCATAAATGCCACTAACAAAATAATAGAAAAATAAATAACTAGCTAGTATAGCTTTCAGCTGGACGCGTCTGAATAAGATTTCTATAGGACCAAGATTTAGGTCACTTTTCGAAGGGTAATTCATTTCCAACATCTTTTGGTTTGGAACCGATCTGTCAAAATTTTTATCTTTGTTATCGGGTCGTTGTCGAGTAATCCGCGAATATTACCACGTTTCACTCCCGTTGACTAACCTCATAGCCCAAGGATTTCCTCGACTACCCTATTAACTGTTACCATCTACATATATTCTTGTCACCGGCTCGCGAGTAATTAATTAATTCTTGATCTCCGATGTTCTTCATTGGTGGTTCCGTGGCGTAGTTGGTATGCGTGTGATTACAATTCTCTATGTCCCGGGTTTGAATCTCGACACCGTCTACTTGAAAAATGTTAATCCCTTATGTGTGTATGTGTGTGTTGTCACGCCGCACGTTAAAGATGCCTACCTTGCTTGTTGCAACAAGAGTTCGGCAAAATTCAAAATTTCCAGATGAAAAAGCTCGCCTCCTGGCCAATGTAGTACCTTCGGCCGGAGCATCGGAAAGCAAAATGTAGTATCTAATGTGCATCTTCCGTCATCCTGCCCCCCTCTTTTAATGCGTTTCAGGGGTATCTCATTGTATTACGATTTTTGTATTGAGATCATGTGAAAAATTCGTGATTTCCAGTAGTTTGATGCGCGTTTCTTATGTTAGCAGACTGTAAGGTGCTACATTGAAAAAAATTAGTTATTGTCTTTTATTTTATTGTTATGTCTGGTAAGATCTTTTGTAACCTGATATCTGTGAATGCTACAAGTCATCGGCTGTATTAAGGTGTCTAAACTGCATTGTAATAGTAATACTTTTATCTTTTCTGGGGTTACTATGTACTGTAACTACACTTGTTTCCTTGTAACTTTAATTTCACTCATTTCTATTGGAGGTGTAAAACGCCCTTTTATCAATGGGGTACTTATTGTATGAAATGAAATAAAACTACTGTTGATGTTGTCTTGAAACTCCTCGTTAATTTGGAAGCATCCACTTCTTCAGTTTATGGAAAACATGGATGTCGCTCGGTTATAGGTCGGAACTATATGGCGAAAATGGAACATAGCCCATTAAAATACTGAAGTAGCCGTTGAATTATGGCAACATTCCGAGAGCGGGCGTTGTCATGGGTCAAAACAATTTTAGAAGTCAGCATGACTCTTCTTTTGTTGCGGATGGTTCTCCGCATACTACGAAAAATTTCACAATATGCAGCTGCATTGCAGCTTGCTGGAAACGAATAAAAATTTGCTTTGACGGGAAAATTAATTAAGGTAGCCATGTTTACGCCGCCCAGCTCAGAATGTCGTCAGGACTAAGCTGCGACAGATCGTGCGAAAGAGAAAGATGTGCAGTCGCTCACTGTTCGCATCGGTTACTTGCCACTTGTCTAATGTTTACGGTGGGCAATCCGAGGTTGAAAAATAGACCTGGTAGATAAAAATACTTCAAAAGGATACTTCAATAAATAGCGATCCGAGTTCTGGTAAAATATACTTACGATAATTTATTTTCTATGTTGCGTTTTAATTTTTTTCTGCTTACTGGGTTATGAAATGGTAATGCTTAAACTAGAATATTTAATTAAGATATTTGTAGAACACATTAAATTTATCAGTTATAGGTATTCAACCAAATTAACTGGTACTTATAAATTATGCGGATCTCATGGTGGTGCTTGTTCATATAAGAATTTCCTGTTTACAATACACTTTAACTAAGTGTGTGCCAACGTATAAGTCCTTTAATAAAAATTAGTTTTACACAACCATAAACATACATCAGCCTAAAATGTGTAGCAGATGGAAAGTAAGGATTCAGTGACTTAGATTTGTTTATCTTGTACAAAGCTCACGCTCACTTGAAATGCAGGATAAAAGAGTTGTAAGTAATCCAATAATCCAACTTTGTGTTGAAGGAAAGCGTCCACCACAAAGGCACTCTCTCTAACAATCCCACGTTTTAACTAGTCACTTGAATTACTCAACCTTTAACCCGCTCGGCGATGGTTGCGTGTCAGAACTCGAAGATCTATAACGGAACATCAAAAGTTTGAATGTTCCTCCGTTATGATCTGTTGCTATTTATAAGTTGAAATGTTATGAGTAATCCTCACTTTCTTCGTTTTCAGGTATTGTATGACTTAAAATGTGCTAAGATCGAGGTAGAGGTTATTTGTATATAATACCGACAGCGCGTTGTTTGTTGGTCATTACGCATTAAATTTTATACAGTTTTATGAGTTTATAGCCATTAGAGTAATTTACTATGGTTTAAGTTTCCTTAAACTCGTATAAATGTTTATGAATACACTTCCTGGACTGGGTATTTACCAAAAAGTGTGTATTTTTCTAATTTAATATCCAGAATGTAAGTCTCGGTCTATATTGCTAGTTTTATAAGAATGTACTAGTTATTGTACTACTTATTTCTGTGTCCTACTTTAATTCATACCGAAATAATTCCTTTATAAAATGTAAATTACCCAATCCTCTATAAATTTTTTTCAGGGTGATTTCTTGCTAAAGCTCATTGAACAACCAAATTATACAAATTGATTTCTACAACCTGATGTGCACTTGCAACACGAGAGCGTTACAGTACGTGCCAGGTTCCGTTTTTGTATAAATTCCATTCACTCTTTGGGTAGTTTACAAAGATGTACTGTTTTCCTGTACCACGACTGGGCTACAAAGTTTTGAACTGCCCAACTGGAACGTTATGAAGTTGCCTTGGGAGTTAATTTATAAAATTAGTGGTTTATAACTTCTATTTCCTCGATTAATGAAAAAAAAATTCATCTAAAAGAACTAGAGGAAATTTCATTTATTTTTCTTTGCCAATCGTCACATATACATACGTGGCGACTCATTTGACTACACATAGAAAATTATAAAATCACTAATTTTCGATATTGTATCGGTGCAAACTACTCAATACTGCTTTCAGATAGATGACGTAAACGTTTTAGATATTCTGTAGAATGAATGACATTTCAATAGAATTTAATGTTATATCGAGTTTGGACTGCCATGACGATTGTTACGTCATATATTCAGTTAAACCAAATCTAGGGCAAAGGATTGCAATTATTTATTCAAAACTTTTTAACCCCAGTTTGCTAATCAAAAAGGTCTAACACAATGTTTTTTAGATAAATTCTGGATTGAGACTGATTTATTCTATCAAAGGTCAGTTACAATAATTTATTATATTACTTTTGCCACTAACATACAATAGAATTTTTGATCTTTAACTCTTTGTTACAGCCTCTTACCCGAATAGTATTTCAATGCACTTGGCCGGGATGCATTGTTACAACAAACAGCTGCGAGGCAATAGAAGCTCATGTCAGGAACGATCACCTTCAGTAAGTATTTTTTGTCTGTTTTTTTTCTATTTGTGGGTGCATTTCACTTGTGCTCCTGTGCTATATATTTTGATGTTTTAAACTTGAAAACTATTATGTATATACTGATGAATTAATAACATACAAGTAGTTTTAGATATTTATATAATTTATGGATCGGTGTTTCTCTTTGTTTGTTTATTTATTATACGCATTTAAAATGAGCTCCAATTTAATTGGTATGTAATCGAAATATAAAAGGGATATGCAGAACCCTTATACAGTTGCCTCGAGTTAAGGGTAATAACTTGGTTGGTATTGTTTTGGCTGGAAATAAGATTTTTTCACAAGGAATGGAAACAACCTTTCCAGGTCTCACTGTAGTGGGGCAAGAATGACATTGTCTAGTCCAAGGGGCTGTTGGGACGACTCATTATACTTTCTCTTTGTTCATCACCCAATTCGATACTGCCCAGCCAGCCCCTCTAGGGCCATTTATATTCATTAAACATTAAGTAATTGAAATTGACAAAAATACTTGAAATTAATAAATCAATAATTAATAATTAAAATTACGGCGAGTAGCTTGAACCGCCAACAATGTTAAAGTTATGAAGTTCGAAGACTGACTGGCGATCAGGGGCTCCTCACGGTTTATATGTAATCCCTGCTCTCACATCATCTTGTAGGAAAGTGCAGATCTCACCGTCTGCTACTTCTTGATAAATATACAATGTCTTATTCTACGTAATTTTAATTAAGACTGCTTTATTGCAGTTCATTGTTTCTGCACCTGCAGTATTAGGTTGCGTCTGGAATACAAAGTAGTTGCTTCCTTTCTTATTTCTGATATGAACTCTGATTAACTTTTAACTATAACTTTCATTTAATACAATGTAACATGCTATTACTAAAGCATAATAAATGCGTTTAATTTTATATATATCAACCAAACTTACGAAGTAAGTTAGGTTAATAAGATCGCTACGTCGCCGTCGTCACCGCCGTCGTCCGTTGCACGTTTTTTTCGTTTTACAAACATTTGATATATGGATCTTGTTCAGTTTTTTACGCTGATTAAGAATATGCTATCCATTTTTCGATATCTTATTTAGTTTTCGAGTTATTCGACTTTAAAGTCGAAATTTTGACTATGATAAACTTCACTCCAGCAAAAAATAAATAAAGTTTTAGGTTAATATCGACCTCTTGAGCATATTTTCTCATAGCTCTCATAGCTCCATACCTCCTGAACATATTTTCTCAAAGCACCAATGCTCTAAGTCGAAAGGTTTTCGAGTTATTCGACATCTTGTTTTTAATGTATATGTAATATTTATATTTTTGATAACAACATATCTGTAAGTTTGGTTAGAAGTTCTGCACATGAGAACTTAAATTTTTTTAATATGGGGGATATGTACCTCGCGCACTAGAATCGCACCCATTAACAAGATGCTTTTTGAGACTTTCGCATTGGTCAATGACCGCCTTCATCTTTATAGGAGGGAAGTCTGGCTAAATTGAAAAGTAGACTGGCACCAAAATTGTCAGTGGTTACCCACCTCTTACAACTGACCTGGACGGCCGTGACATCACGGCCACTCAGTTATAGCAAGAAGAAAGCATTGGTGTGTCTAGGTAAATGCATGCCCTAGGCTTAGTTGGTTGCTACCATCAAAGATAGTACCGTTTAAGCTGCCCAGATCAGAAATCTCCGACTTTAACACCCAGGGTTCCTGAAATATGGCAATGTCCTGCTTAGTAATCAGGTGTCTGCATAAAGTTCCTGCGGCTCGCCCGGCAGTCTTGCAGGTTTACTTGAATAATGTCTGGTTCAGCCATTGTGACTAGAGAAGTTACCTATAGACGGCACTAGAAGGACTGCCCAGTGATACCTTACTGCATTCTTCCGTCAGCTACTCCACTAGAGGGCGGTCGGAATCCACTATTTCCATCTGGCTGCCTCACGGTATTGATGGTACGTTTACCTCCGCCTCCAGTTGTTGCTGCCGAAGCGAAACTTACTGATGTTCATTAAGAGGCTCAGATTGCTGCTGCTACTACACAGTTGTCGGAAGGACTGCCTTTGCAACAGTTTGCGGTTTATTTATCTTCATAAGGAGAGAATCTAACAGTTTAAATAAAGGAGTAGATAGTTTGTTCTGCACTGTGGCGTTTGCGGAATCTATGTTGATTAGTAGCTAAGCGGGGGTGTGCTTCAATGTGGGAATTTAATTTAAGGAGAATTGTGTTTTCTAGTAGTCTTCCGAAGGTTGGCAGTAGGGCTATGGGTTCGTAGGAAATGGGGTTGTTAGGCGGTTTATTAAGGTTTAAGCATGTTTCGTCCTTTGAGCATTTTGTATTTGGAAAATCGCATTGATTAGATCCGATAGATTAGGTGCGAGCGGGTGTTCGTAAATGAGGGCGAACGTACTACTCTCGACGCTCTGCTAAAAGATGTAAGTACCTCCATCGACGGGAGTGATAGTGGAGTGGCTATAGTCATAGTAGTACTTCTAGAAATTCTAAAGTTAATTCTAGTTATGCTAGATGGTGTAATTCTTGCTTTATCTATAGGCATTTAGCTTTTAATTTTTTATCTTGTTGTTCCATATTTGTGATTTTTTCGAATCGTTTCTCTATCACTATTTTGCGAAGTTAAAAAAGAAATACTACGTACTATTTCTTTACAGGCGCTGTCAAGTGTTTATGGAGGAGCATCTGTTAAGCTACGGTAATATCTTGAACATTTCTCAGCCAAGAACTTTGGGAGCATAGATAGGTTATTTTTCTATTGATTTGAAAGTGTTTCAACCAAATCAGCTAATTTGCTGCATTTGAGTAGGAGAGTACAAAGGGAGCGCTTTCCAGAAGAATTGATTCTGTTGCGATAAAACGGACAGTGCCTAAAGTTTTTTTTCGAAATCTCTTCATTTTTAAACGATGCACCATCGGCGTAGTGTTCAGTTTAAAACAGCAAATGCATTGTCGTGAAAACATCGGTTCGCATATTTGATATTAACAAGCTTTCACAACATGTATCAGCACCAGCATCATGAAATGGTCGTCAGTGAAGTACAGCAACGGTATCACATACCCAGGTTAAGGGTTGAACTGTGTAAGATCCGTCAAATTTGTCATGTTTGCAAGAATAGGGATGTACGGTCAAATTCACCTTAAATGGCATCGTTGCCACCAGATGGGGTCTGCACTTATGCTGCACCCTTTACTCATACAGACATGGACTACTATTTTTATAAAGGTAGGTAGACGGACGGAGAAATGTTGACTGTCCTTATTCACGTGCTTGACAATACGCGTAATTCATATGGAAGTCGTGGTTTTTATTTTCAAACTGGTTTTACAAGCCCTTTTTAGCAACATGTAGTACCATAAAATTTCTTTACATTAGAACTCAACTTTAAGAAGAACTAGCATTGTGATTTATTATAATCGAAGCTGCAATTAGAACTGACTGCCATACTACGCCCGCAAATTTATATACATTTTAATTTTTCTCGAAAACTCCAGTATCTACAATAATTATGCAAATTACCTTTTCTAGATTTCCTATTGTACTTTAAATGACTCTCGAATATACCTATTGTAATCTTAATAACCCTTAAATGTAAAACCCTTATACCTGCCAATCGAGCGATATCGCACCGCCGGACCTGTCATGTATCAGATATTTGAAGATGTCACGGCTCAAGGCTCACACCAACTATCTTTTATGTATTCAAATCTTTATTCTGGCCGACGCCAGACTGAAAGACGCTACAGTGCCCCCTCTTAAAGCTGTTCTGTTCCAGCACACACTGTGACTCGAGCGTTGGAAGTCTCTGTGGTGGTAAAAACAGTCGAAACAACTTCTGCAGTTCCCATGTTGATAGAAGTGGCAATCAACGTTCTTCATAGCAGGTGCCGTACCATTTGGATTGTAACCATACACCAAAATCTGGACCCCAGTATCTGGAACAGTAACTCTAGCATATTTCGTACCCTACATTTGATTTTCCAATGCTCCACCTACATTGATCATGAAGCGAGTTTTTTACCTAGAAGTTTTTGAATTTTACCGAACCCTTGCTGTTCCAAGCAAGGTAGGGATCTTTAACTTGTGTGACAACACTCACACACGGGATCTTCATTTTACATCTTATCCCAACGAGAGCGTGTTTTTTTGAAAAATGCTCGCCTAACATTTTTCAAGCGGACCGTGTCGGGATTCGAACCCAGAACCTTGGACATAATAGTCACACGCATATCAACTACCCCACGGAGCCGCCTCTTATATGTACCACTCCAATCCAAGCCATCGAACCCACAACCGATCTTTGGTATGCCCAACTTTTGTTATTAAATTCGATTATCTGGCCCTTACGGTCCACTAACACTTTCCGTACTCTGCTTCTAGGAACCGTCACCTGAAACGTACTCACGAATCCATCTTCGTTCCCAAAGGTTCGCACCAAGATCCCATTCTCTACTTTTAGGGAATCCTACTGTGCCCAGTACGACTTCAGGGTGCTACTCAACGGGCTAATATTTGCCAGCATGGGCGTTCTCCTTTGACTTTCCAACCCAGAATGACACCTTAGTCTTTGTCATTTTCCTGTTCCGTTCGCAACTGTACTGGCTGTCAATCTTCATTGATCACTGTACTCTGACCAACAAGATCACATTTTATCCACGCGACGCGTACTACCATTTTCGGGACAGAATCTGTGCGGGTCAATTTTCGCACCGTTCCGTCAACTTTCCCTATTTATTTCGACTCCTCATGTGCTTCCTTAAGCCGTTTACATAGGTTCTGCCTGTGCCTAAATCCGCGGTTCTGACTTCGTGACCCCCATTTTTTCGGGCTGATCGTCATTCAGTACCCGTAGAATCACCTCCTCCATGTTCTGATGGCTCCGCTCCTCTCCAGAGCATTGTACCTTACCACAGATTAAAAGCGTCGCTTGCTTTGCCGCCTCAAATTCTAAAGCACGAGCCAACGCATTACGTGAAATCTCTGGCCGAGCTAGCTGTAGTGCTTGCTCGACCTCCTTGTCACGTATTCCAGCAATGAATGTCTGCATTGTCACCAACTTCTGAAACCTATCCAGTGCTCTTGGGCAGGCTCACATCACCAGGCGAACGATATCTGCTTCAAACGTTTGCAAATTCTTTTGGAAATTCTTTTGCAAATACCTTTTGGTAACGGTTCTTCACTTAAACATAGTACACTGTTGCAGATGAGAGTCGCCGTACTTCATTTCCAGCCTTGAAGTTAAGGCCTCGTAGCTTCTTTGGTCATAGTCTGGTATGGTCTGCAGAATGTTAAAGGCTTCGCCACGTAAAGCCACAATGCAGTTGCCTTTTCACTATCGTTCCAGCCGTTAGTTCTCGCGGCAACCTCGAATTGTTAAAAATATGTCTGCCAAGGTGACTTTCCACCAAATGTGGTTGGTTTTACTCTGAACCTTAACGTTTATTCGCATTCCCTGATACTCTTAAATTCTGGAACGTGCTATTGTATAACCGATTTTGAGGGCTCTGTTGCTTGCACTGTTAGAGAATTAATCCGTTCTCCAGCACCTTTTATTCCATTCTTCATGAATTTTCAGAGAACTGTGAATTTAATGTCTCTAGGTTGAAAGGTTAGAAATGATAGCATGATTACTCTGTACTCTAAATTATCATAGTATTATTATTATTTATTTGTTTTGATTAATAATATATACCACTGGCCCCTATGGGGTTAATCGTCTTGTAACAAAGAAATTTCACACGCAAAATTATGATAATTAAGAAAATAAGAAGCCATTTCTCTGCTTTCAGTTAAATTTTCAATAAGATAGATATTTGTTACATAGAGAAACAACGACTCAATTGATTTTAATTTGCAATCTTAATTGATTTGTCTGAATTCTGCCGAAGATATCTCGAATCCTGTGTGGAGGGAAAATAACTATTTTTAGAGCACTTCGTCATTACCATCCAAATTGATAACATACAAAACTTGAGTATGTGTAGTTAACCGTTGATAACATGGTACTGAACTAATTAGTGTGATTGGTCGATAACGTTCGAAATATTGCCCTACCAAGTTGGTTACTTTTAATTTTAGGAGAATTGATCATTCAGTAGACAACTTCATGTGGGAATAAGGCAACGTCAAATAATAACATCCAACTCTTTAACGAAATCCCAGACCTCCCGTAGAACCTGGTTAGAACGAATTGAGTCTAGAATATCATTGCTTTTTGTATCTACAGTCGGAAACCACTCCAGCATCAAACTTCTGAAACTATAACCTACAGTAACTGTAAACGAATGAACATTTTTTATTTTAACTGTATAAATGTATAAACGTACCCCCGGTACATTCTTATTGTTAGTTTAAGAATTTAGAAAGTAATTTTTCTAATAAGCTAAGTAATTTTTGATATACTTGGTTTTTTGCCTTGCTTAAGAATATTTATATGTACTTGTAATGAAGACATAATTGTGTAATGGTCCTATATTGGTGTTTTTCACAACTAATGTAAATGTAGTAGTTGTAGCCTTGTAATAAAATATATCGCCGTTACCTAGAGCCGTAATTCATATTCTGCTAATGTAACATATGCTTTTGGAAACCTTCTTTTCAGGTAACAGTTTTAAGTAGGTATATCAGTGTCCTTACTGTTAACGTTTATTTTAGATTGGCTCTAGCATTAGTGTTCTCCATTATTTCTCATGTGAATTTTAGACCAGAATCACTTTCCTGATCTCGGATTTTGGTATCCTCTTGTTATTTTTTTCTAAAAGTTTTCCTTAGGAATCCTCGTATTTCTTCTAGATTAGGTGGCGTCCAAGTTAATTCCCGATTAAGACGTATTTCACACACGAGAGCATCAAGGACTCTCTTCAAACACTTACACCACTTATTTCACTGAAATTGTCGGCAACCGTACTTGTTAGTACAGTCGAGGTTTTCGATACTGTATGTGAATACAGAGTTTTAGTGATTTACTTCACCGAGTTTCTAAGGGGACTACCGACTAGATTTTCTAGGGCCAAAAATTTACGTAATAACTTACGTTCTCCAAAAGTGCATCTTTGGTGTGTCATTTCTTCGTTTAGAATCATGGGGCGTATTTTTCTGAGAAATACTGCCACAGTTAATTGAGAACGATGTACGTATATGCTTCAGACATTTTTTACCGTTTCTTCGTGGGCTGGGGAAAATTTTTTAATCGGTAGTGTAAAATTAACATTACTTTATGTAAAAACTTGCATTCGCGAAGCTCTTGATGATGTTGTAACCTTCCATATCTTGTCAGTTAGTATTTTACAATTTAAACATTAAGATTATGTATATATAGGCTTTCATAAATGTAACTCTTACACGTCCTACGTTTCTTTTAGAAAAATGAATTTGAAAAACCTTTTAAGTTTTCGGTAGCATCGACAATGTTGTGGGTGACGCATAAAAGCGTCAGTTAAGCTCATTGTTGCGCCAGACAGTGTGACTATTTGTGACTATATACTAGGTGTGAAATATAATACGAATAATTTTAGAACACACTACGTGTGAACGTAAGATTACGAATTTAGATTAACTTGGCTTGGCAAAGATCTGTCCTTTGAGGTAGCCTTCATCTTCAACTTGCCAAGAGGCAGGCTTCCGTTCTGGGGAAGGTCAGTTGTAAAATTAGACATCAATCACACGCTAGTTGAAATGTATTAGAAATGAATGTCATTAGGAACAGGAATAACTCAATATAAGTAACAAGGTTGCATGTTTTTTAATAAGTGCAACTTTCATTTCCACGTGTTGTATCGACCGGTGGTAATTGAGCTTCGGCCCAAATATGGCGTATTCATTGACTAACCTTTAATTGAATTAGATCCGCCTAAGAAGGTCGACGCAAAAATTTCAGCGATATGTAATTGAACAGGTGTTTAAATTAAATAGTAAATATAAAGTTACATAAAAATTAAAAATTTGTGAAAACTTTTGGTGTGTTTTATAAGATTTACAACTCGAAGTGTTAAATTATCACTGAAGATTAATTTTTTTAATATAGGTTGTAATCAGTTTATGATAAATGTTTTCAGTTGCTTGCTATGAGTTAAGGTCATTCCTACCGTTTATTCTTAAGAAAGCTTTTCTAAAATAATAGAGAATGCACGATTTAACTATGCAATATCCCGTACACCGATGGTGTTACGAAAATAAATGCTAAGGGATGAGTACGAATGGCAATGTTGCTGCTATTTGTATACGTACATATGTACGTACACACACATACCCCATCGTTTATGGAAATTGGAAAAAGTAACTATCATAAGCCATAAGCTCTTCCTAGTTGCATCTTCAGTCCTAGAACTGGTTAGACGCGTACCCTCATTGTTTCCTATTCAGAAATAGCCTACACATTTCCCTGAAATTTGAACAGTCTGCATCTATCACTATCTGATCTAGGTCTACATCTACCTCCTTTTTCGTATCTCTGCTTGTAATATATCCCATACATTCCCCAAAAATGCTTTAGAACGTATTCTGCCCTTCTATTTCTCCTATGTTTTTCCACAGATATCCTTTTTCCCCTACTATTTCTATAACCTATTTGTTATTAACTTTGTCTGTCCATGCTTCACGTGTGCGTTGGCTCATGCTTTAGAATTTGAGGCAGCAAAGCAAGCGACGCTTTTAATCTGTGGCAAGGTACGACGCTCTGGAGAGGAGCGGAGCCATCAGAATATTCTGTTCTTCTGTCAACAGATGCGGTATTCAAAAGGGAAACTAATTTTTATACACACAATTCTTTATGCTAAATTTTTTGAATTGAAGTCTTTGAAATCTCTAATGATGCCTTAATTTCGCTACATGTCATATCTCGATCTTCGTTGATGAGCTTGCGCACAGTATCGATGTTTTCTTGAGTGACTGCCGTTTTTGGCGCACTTGCTCTTGGACTAATTCGTTCATGTTTGAATTCTCCATACCAACGAGAAATTGTTGACAGATGTGGTGCGTCATTGCCGAACACAGAAACCAACTCCACTAGGCATTCTTGTTGAGATAATTGTTTTTGACGATTATGAAAAATCATTGCGCAAAATTTTTCACGGTTTTATTTCATTTTTCGATAACTTGTTAACTTTGACAGTATGTTGTAGCTACAACACCACAGATCGCACTGAAACGTTAGATTTAGGTTAACTAAAAATGAAGGTTAATTTTTAGTAGCGAGATTTGATTAGCGGTGTCCTCTATGTCCCAGTATACAAAACATAAAAGACATACCTCGTATCAACTGTATAATATGAATTTCGTTTACATTTATGATGTATTTAAAATTTTTAGCATATGCTAGGAAAGGAGCGGTAGTAGGTTTATTTGGTTTAGGCACGAGAAACGACAGGGGAAATAGAGGCTGGTAGAATTTTACGATGAGAACAATTTAATCATCACAAACACATTATTTCAACATCTTGCTAGAAGAGGATATACGTGGAAGATGCCAGGAGATATAGGAAGATATCAAATAGATTACATTCTTGTTAGACAACGGTTTAGGAATCAAGTAAAAGACTGTAGAAGCTACCCAGAAACAGATATAGACACTGACCAGAAAAAAAGAAGAGAAACTAATTTCATTATATACCAGTCAAATTTCGTAATAGTTTTATTTATAAAAGTCTAATAAGAGAAACAAGTGATCTATCCATTTCTGGTTGGGATAATTAAGTACAAAGAAAAGAAGTTATGTTACTGAAAAATTTAGATTTAGGCACCTATAATTCCCCTAAGGCTCATCTGCATCTATTCTTAGGACGATTATTTTTTCAGTTAGTTTTATTGACGCAGTGGCGCCCTAATTTATTCAAAGACAGGTTCAATCTTAGAAAATACCCCAACAATCTCATGCATCCGCAGGAAAAGACCACGAGTTTAGACCGCGAGCTTCCTATTTTCTTTTTGCAACCCAGTTTGGACCAGTTACATTCTAGTAAAAGGCTAATCTTAGAAAAGCAAATTAGCCAAGAAGAAAATAATATTTAACAAGTTTTTCTAAAAATATGCTGAAATCCCAAACTTTTCTTCCTTTGTACTGTCGACTGATGAAGTAACGACATAAATAAGTCGTAATACTCGTAGTTGAATGAACAAAAATCCACATGCTCATTTCCAGTACATATTTTCCATAAGCATTTGGGCTGAACTCGTCAACGGGTAATTTGTTGGCTCTTTTGTGCTTTCACTTTGATTAACTGGAGATAATTATTTTTTTGCAAAATCATTTACCAGAACTCTTTAAAGAGGTTCTTTTGGATGTACGTCAACAAATATGGTTTTTATAAGATGGCCCGCTACCGTATTTTAGTAGTTTAGTTCGCCAGCATTCGAACTTTAGCATTTGAAAACAAATGCATTGGTCGAAGGGGGTCCCGTTCCGTAGCCTCACGGTCACTCGTTCTAGCACCTCTAGACTTTAATTTATGACAACTTATGAAGAGTATGCTACACACCAATGAAATACTTGCCTTACATTTTCGTAACCATGTTGTAGCAATTGCGATGTTAAGTATATTAATCAACTCCGATTTCGAAATAATTATGTCTTTTGGGATTGTGGAACATGCTGCTGCAGATTGTGTAAAAACCTGCTTTAATGTAGCATCTGTGAAAGATTTTTACTTTATCATGGCTGTCTTCTTCCTCTACATTTTCAAGTAATTGACAGGTAGATAGTTAAAACTAAAAGCCGAAAGTGTATACTTTATCAATTTTTTCTCTTTTTTCTGTTTTTTTGGACAACTTAATTTGCAAGCCAGTCAACTTTTTTGTATAGCTGTTCCACTAATATGCATACTGTAGTTGGTTATTATACACTAAACAGCAGCTATTTTGTAGCTTATCCGACAGGTCACTCCACATTTTGGCAAGCGATACCGAGTACATTGGCGCTTTTAGGAAGTATAACGTACATACTCGCAATAAGGCTAAACAGTCCTTTAATGAATTATAGACCTGGTCCGCATTGACATAATTCCAGTTGTGCAGTTGTATATTATCGCTTTCCTTAAACGTACATTTGGACAACGTAGAAAATCTAATATATGATTACCAAGCGTTTTATTAACACAAGGACTTGTTATCTGACACATAAATCTATTGAATAAATTCTTACATTAGCTGTTAGCGATGTTAAACAATCGATTCTTGCAGTTTTATCGTTGTCAACTATAATATTGCAATTCTCTTCGTATTTGCCGTTATGGTTTCTAGTTAAATAATTACACATCTCCGTCTTCCTCAAAAAACAAGCAAAATCTCGGGCTATATCTACGCCAAAGAGATGGTATTAATCTTTTTTGAGTCCGCCAAATATATCTGGTAGTTCTTCCAATAAAGTTCCCAACTTAGCATCTGCTAGTCACACTTTGTAGGGAACACATAGGATTGTTAAATTTTTCATTACTTTTCTAGAAACATTCTTTTATCATAATTTCTTTTACTTCGTACCCCATCTTATTAGTGCTTTCCAGAGAAAACGGAAGTTTAGCTTTAACACCATGCTTAGCGGAAACAAATCTGTCGAACTTTTCCCGTAGATAGCCGATAAATGCGCCACAATTTTCTCTTTTTAAGTTAGAAATTCTTTTGTTCACAGAAAGGTCCCAAATTTTAACTAGCATTATATTATCGCAGAAGGGTCTGTGATTGGCGTCTGTAGTTCAACAATCAGTATTTGTTCGCCTTTCACATAACAAATATTACCAATATCGGTAACCAAATTATTGTTGCACAAATTTTCTGCTATCAACCACAATCCAAATCACTCGTTTGTTGGTTTCACTTTATTTCCAAGAAGTTGACACGTTGTTCTTTTTGGAGGAGCTTATGTTTACCGTTCTAGCTATTACCAAATACTAAATTGCTAAAGAAAAATGCTCCCTTATACAAATACACTATAGAACGAAAGTCAACGAAGATATCCGAACGAAGCTACGGTGTAGGGGGATAACTACAATGAGAGGTAAATTCGAAAGAGCGTAAGCGCATATGGAAAAGCTACGGCACCCGTACTTTTAGAATCAATCGAAATTGTCGAGAACACCCCAAACAATGTCTGCGACTGCCAGCAGTGCTGCCCACCCCAACCCCGACGCGTACCCTGGCATGACCGGGCGCGTACCTTCGACAAATGCGCAATAAAGGTTCCATTTCGGCGTGCCAACGCATTTTGGAAGTACAATTTCCCATCTTCAAACAGAAGTTATTTTAATGGGTAAAACACATTTTTTGCCATAAAACAATTTTCGATCGTATTGTTATATATTCCATTCTGAACGGACCTGCACCTTGACGACGTTCTAAAATACTAGAACGTGTAGAATGGCTTGCGCGTTTCAATGAGCTAAAGAGCCGAACTATAGGTTTAATCAAATTAGTGGGGTCTTTAGTGAGTAACCAGACTAAGACAGGTCACCGAAAGAGGACAACAGCTTTTTTGGTACTTAGAGTGGCAGAGACCATAGAGGTCGGTATGACAAGGCAACAGGAAACCACCACATTACCTCCCAAGTACACTGCGTACAGAAATTGTTAAACATGATGGCATCCTCTGGGGTAAAAAATTCCTGAGGTAAAATAATCAACCATTCGGATCTCCGGCAGGGGACTACTTCGGGGGATGTGATCCGAAAGAATAGAAAAAGATACGTGAACATTCTGCGAGTCGGAATGTCAGAAGTATGAAACTCGAAATGGATAGGTTAGCACTAGAAATAGTAGAAATTAGCGAAGTCCACTGGCCAGAGGCGGGGGATTTTTGGAATGGAGACTTCAGGGTAATTCATACAGGATCAGAGGAAGGAAATTGGGGTGTGGGGATAGTTATTTGAAAAAAGATAGGACGACGTGTAGAAAATTACTTACTCAAGAACGAAAGAATACTCATTTATTTTTAAACAGTGT
This sequence comes from Platerodrilus igneus, assembly GCA_036346225.1. NCBI lineage: Eukaryota > Metazoa > Arthropoda > Insecta > Coleoptera > Lycidae > Platerodrilus > Platerodrilus igneus. The sequence continues at coordinate 1,722,144 of JARFIW010000565.1, forward strand.
ATATTTTTTGCATAATAATCTTTTTATTACAGATGTATTCGAATTATATAATACAATCGATCAGGCTATTAGACTTTAACGTCTTAACTCATCACGCTAATAAAAATCAGCTTATCCCATTTTTAAAAAATCTATACTTAATACAATAAAAAAAATATGTAAAAAATGCACTTGCTTACTAAGTCGATTGCCTCGATTTACTAGCGTAAGTGCTACAATAGCAAGGATTGGCTACGTCTTCTGTGCTTCTCCAAATTATTAAACGCATTTCAAAAGTATAATTTCCCATCTTTCAACAAAAGAATATAAGTGTACAAGAATTGGGCTTACGCTCAGGCATAGGGCCAGGGTTTGTAGTGTGAGCCCGAATTTTTGGACACATTTGGGTTATTTTTGAAGCATTTTCTGCTCATTCTGTATCGGGATACGCATTAAAATTAATTTTGAAGAAGACCCTATAACAAATAATATGCATCTTAATTTCCTTCTCCATTTCAACGAGTTGAAATATAGCAACACACGCATGCAAATTCTTTATGTTTATTGCTGCTTGTAATTGCATACACTTCCACCGCCACACACCACCGCCTCTTCCACATCTTAATACTATGATCCTTAACCAAACTAGATCGAAATGTAGTCTATAATCGAACACCATTACAACCGATAAAAATCCACAATTTGATTCTCTATCTACTTGTTATTGATTGGATTGCATGCTTGACATGTAATTGATCGAAATCATAACACATTACATTTAAAATTGATGTTTAATTAAAATGGGCTATAATACTTTAACAGCTTAAACTCTTACCGCTACTAAAGTGAACTTACCCCGTTTTTTAAAAACCTTGATTTACTGGTACAGGTGCTACAATAGTAGGAATCAACTGTGTTCTCTGTGCTTTTTCGAGTACATATACGCATTTCGGAAGCATAATTTTTTATCTTCCTACAAAAGGTCTCATCGCGTAGGTTGATAATTATCTTGAATTGGTGATCCTCTTCCCCTACGATTGTGGCGATATCCACTGATTTCGGCTCACTCTCGTCTGATTTAGTGGTTGTAAACGCCCCTGCAGGTTAATTATAAGTTTGTATGTCAGATGTACGTCGGACGTACGTCAGATGTTTGTCAGATGTATGTCGGATGCACGTCGGATGTATGTCGAATGTATGTCGCAAGCATGTAGAATGTATACAATTATAAAGTTATGGTAGTTTAGCCTAACATTTTTCCGATTAGGTTAGATTAGCTCGATATTGTTCGAACTAAAATTTTTAGGTTAGGTTAGCTCCAACTTCTCCCAAAGTTAGGCCGGCGCGGAGGATGCTGTAGTTACGTTGGTAGCTACGTTGTTATCCTGGCTTCCCCTCCACCGCCGGGGGCTGGCAAGTTAAGTATCCTGACGCAGAGAGATATGTGGCTTGTGTTCTGTTATGCATGGCAAGGATTTTTATTTATCAACGGTGGATGGTGTAAAACCAGTCCACCATACTTGTTGAACAGCTGGTTGCGGTGGTGCTTCTGGGTATACGTCGTTAATTCTTGCTACAACGTGGACTGTATTTAATGCTTAAGTTTAACACCTGTACTAGATGGAAAACCTAAATTTACCTTTAATACTTCAAAATTTAACATACTTGCTAGTGAGTAAATTTACAATTAATACTTCAAAATTTCACATATTTGCTAGGGAGTAGATTTACATTTAACATACTTGCGATTGAAAATTTTAAGCATTAATTTTTCTTTGTTTACTGAGTTTTATTACATGTTAGCCGCGAAATGCGCACTTCGTGGATCCACTATCCAATTTGTCCGTATAATATAATTGTTAGCGTTGAAATGATAACACTTATTTTATTGCGTTCTCTTATTTGTACCGAATTAGTTTGCATTTTATGAACTTAGGTTAGGTTAGTTGAACTTGTCTGGACTTAGGTTATGTTAGTTGGCGTTGTCTGGACTTGCTTAGGTTAGCTGGACTTGGCTGGGCCAAGGTTAGATAACAGGAAAAATTGATTGGTTTAGGTCAGTGCCGGCGGCGATGAGGTGGGTGGTGTGATATGGTAGGTGCAAGGTTGAAGGTGGACGGTGGGAGGTGAATGAATCCGGAGAAGTCGGGTGGCACCAGAATCGGCAAAATTCCCTACTGATTAATTGTTAAAAAATGATATTCTCTTATGATTCAACTTTTATTAAGGCGTTTTAGGTTTAATCATCTACTTTTAAGGTGGTTGATCACCCCTTAAAAATAAAATCACAAGTCCGCAAACACCCTGTATTGCTCAGAATAATAGTTATGAACATGGGCTAGTTATTTACTTTGAGACAATTATAAATATACAAATTTGAAAATGATTTAAAGTATCTATACAGAAGTCCTAACATTAATAAAATTAATCTTTTATAAAGAGGCGTATCTTTAATTTGTTTTTCTTCTTAACCTTCACCGGCTCTACATAGAATTACATTTGCAAACCATACTTTATGATTAGCTTTTAAATGTGTCGACCTTGATATATGGAAATACTTAAAATTCAGAAGTCGAAAAAATATTTTAAGTAATAAAGTTTTTCACATTTTAGCGTCTACTATAAAAATAGCCATTGCTAGTTTCGGAATTTTTGGTGCATTTAAACTATGTACATTTCTGTTTAAAACAAACGGAGGTCAACACTGTTTCATTATTGATTTTATTATAAGGATTTATCTCAAGGTTTTTGTATTTAACTGGACATGCAATGTCAAGATTAGACGACTGTTATGCAACTTTTTTTTCAAACGACACCTATATTTCTTATTTTAATACAATTTCATGTATCTATTTGAAAATACATTTTTTGTTTCTATTCTAGAGACCGAGGTGACCTGATAACAGATGGTGAAGAAGAATTTTATTACACAGAAGTAGAAGTCAGTTTACAAAGCAACATCGCTACTTCACCTACACTGTCTCATCGCGATATGGCTCGACCTCCTTTTGAAGATCCCGATTTTCAACGTCAAATTGTTGGAAGTTTTCGACAAAGTTTACTTTCTGGTCCCATAAATATTCCACAATCACCGCATAAACTTCTCAAGCTATCACCCCGTCCTCAAAGCCCTAAAATTCCAGTTTCACCACGTCGTATACGAGGTGAAAATAAGAAGTGCAGAAAAGTATATGGTATGGAACATAGAGAACAGTGGTGCACTCAATGTAAATGGAAAAAGCATGTAGCCGATTTGGCGATTAAGTTTATTCTAAATGAAATCCCAAATATTGTGTTCATAAGGGCTATGTAATTAATTAATTTAAAAGGTGGTACCATAAATCAGTAGTTGCCCATTTTAGCATATGACAAATTGGATCTCATACGTAAAAAAGGTACAATGTTACTGAGACTATTTACTCTGGTATTGTAATACTATAGAAGCTATACATATTCGTATTTGTATTAATATGACGAAAATTGAAATTTAACGCTGCCAAAAGAGTGACACTAGTTGTGCTCTTATATTTCGTTTGTTACATATTAAGAATTTATTATTGTGTTTGTAAGCTATTCGTGACATTGTGTGTTTGTATGTTGCCTATGACAAATAGTAGTAGTATCTAAAGTAATATTTATAAGCTTACACAGTTCAACACAAAATCAAAATTGTAGCGCTACTTCGTGTAACCTTAAAGTCAACAGTAGTACCGTTTTTGAAGCAATTATTATTATTAAGCTCATTGCGCCATTGTTGTGCAGTCATATCAAAGCTATCTGTGACATTTTAATACTTTTAATAATATATTGCTTGTATTGTCTGGGCAAGTGTAGATATTAGATTTAGTATGAAGGAATAGCATTATCTGCCATACTTCGTTATATATGTTATTGTATTTGTATAAGAAACAGAGGTGTTTTAGATATATTTTTGGAAACAAATGAATTATATCATTGAAATTCCGCTGGTTCGGACATATTTTTAAACTGTGCCTCTGTACATACCATTACTGTACTTTGTTTTCATTTCTTAATATTTAAGCTTCATGTTTTTATCATTAAAACCCTTCGTTTAATTATTACCTCTATGTCTTTCATTATTTTCATGTTGTGTAATATTCAATTATTATTTTTATTATATTTTAAGATATTTATATATTTTACAGAGTATTCATATACATTATATATATTTTAAATAAGTTGATTAATTTTATGGCATATAGATTTATAAGTCACGTATTTAGAGACCATCATTATTATATTTACACAAATTTTAGATTAAAAATTTGAATGAGTGATATATTATGAATGGAAACATTTCGTGCATATTATTATTATGAAATATATAATGCATATTTACAAAGAAAAGAGTTTTTTATTCTAACATTTAGCTCTAAAGTATCTCCCCATTCACGGACATTCCATAATTTCATCACCATTAACCCAAGAATATGGTGAATTTCTTGAATTCAATCACTTTAAACATTCTTCTTAATCTTCTTTGGGAATTAAACCACTCATATTTTTTAAAATGATCTTTATTTACGTTTCGATCCATGACCTAGGATCGCTGTCAAAATAATAAAAACTTCAAGTTTGACGTTTATGACATAAATTGAAGGTTACTTTGATTTATTGATGTTTGTAATATTTCAATAAATCAAAGTAACCTTCAATTTATGTCATAAACGTCAAACTTGAAGTTTTTATTATTTTGACAATGATCCTAGGTCATAGATCGAAACGTAAATAAAGATCATTTTAAAAAATGAGTGGTTTAATTCCCAAAGAAGATTAAGAAGAATGCTAAACAAACCACAACAAACATACAGGGAGTATTCACTTTACACATGACATTCAACAGGATTCATCTCTTTATTGGTATCACAAAGAATCAAGGACCTACATCCATCAATTTCAAATTTATTGTAACAATGATACCGAACAATCTAAAATTTGCTACATACATGGACGTAACTGGAGGGACAATACAAGAATGCCCGGGCTCAATCGGTGAGTAGACGGGGTTTTACCAATACAAAATAACGGAAAGACCTGAAAATAAAAATAAACACTCATTTGTAACTCGCAAGAAAAAAAACCCTAAAAAAACTCTAATTAGAAAATATGTGACACAAAAAAAGGTATAAAGGCAAAAATACTTAATACCTTCCTAAATTCCCTGCAAGTAATTTGGATGGTAGCGTCGCCCATGCATATTAACCAAGAAAAAATTTACCCAAAAACTAACTAGAATAGACAGACTGCTTTCAGTCCTGCTACATTTACAAATTTTAAATTTTGGGATATTACAGTAATTTAACTGTCAGTAGATAAGAAAAAGGTTTACTTACATATGTATCGCACATTCCTGTAATCCTCTGCCATTAGGATGCATCCTAACATTATAATTTGAATAAGGGCCGCTATGTCTGCGGTCACATTCCCAATGCTCCACCCGAAGGTACTACATTGGGTTTAAACGCGTAAATATAAACGTGCTTCAAATTAAATCTAACTTCAAATTTATCGACTCTAAGTAAAAAACTGAAACTAAAACTAGAAATAGGGTTTAAATGATGGTGTCCCTAGCGTTGATTTTTGGAGTGTGTCCGATCAACAAGACACGCGCGAAAGTAAAAGGGGAGGGATCCGTAATAACGGATAGCAGTCGCCAGCTCTGGTTATCGGTGCGATCTGAAAGGTCGTCTTAAAATTATCCAAAACTAGCTAGCTAATTTTAAAACAAGATTCAAATTTTCTAAGTATTAGCCAAATATTTTAATAGTGAATCCAGCTATTTTGACTACTCTATAAATTTACAAATTCGTGCTCCCTGGTCTAAGTATTTAATTCTAAGTGAATCCTATTTTCGTCCCTATCGTTCCCTAACCTGACATATTATAATTACATTCTTCTTTCCTATAAATACTGCGCCCAAAAAATAGGCGGCAGAACGTCAAACGAATTATATCAAGCTACAAAACAATACAATGCAGGCAAAAATATAAAATAAATAAATATATAAATAAATAAATAAATATCTAAATAAGCAAAAGCACGTGACACGTGCATAAATTAGCAAAAGCATCACCCAGATTATCAGTTGTAATCGCATAAGCATTATGATGACTAGCGCCATTACACACAAAAAACGTGCTCGTTAAATTATTTCGAAATTTTTTTATTAATATAAGTCCATGCTTATGCGAGTACAGCCGCCACAATTTTATTCCTACCTCGTATATAATTTCTCCACCATCCGAAGATCATCTGGTCGTCTTCTTACATCTATTGATATCTTACTTCTAAGGTGAGTTAGTATGCACCGTTAAAGTCCTGGTGGGTATGCACTAAACGTTCCTGGGGGGTTTCACATCACTATCACTTTAAAAGTCCTAGGGGGATGCGCAGGGTCACTCTATTTTATTATCTTTATTTATTTTACTGATTTAGTTTAATTAGTGTTTCTGATTTAAGTTGTGATTGTTTATTTGTTATTATTTATTTCCGATATTCCGCGCCTTTAAGATGAGAGACTGTGATTGTTTCAGTGGTGTGAGGGATTCGTCGTGCATAGTAGATTTTTGGTCGTTGATTTTTGTTTTTGTTTTTTGCAATACAATTTTTAAAATCTTGCCCATATATCATGCCAAGTCAAATCCTAGTTTTCCAATCCTTCCTCCACCCCCTTAACCTCCTATTTACGCGCGGTTATCACCATCCAATCTCACGACCCTTCTCGAAATTTCTTTGATGGCTGTCCAGAATGCCTTCTGGTTAGCCACTTCCCCGACTTCCTCTAGGCTCTTTGGCCATGCTAGCTCTACGATAGCTAATTTCATATCAACTAACCCTCGATTTGCTACCTCGAGTGGGCACCACATGCTCTGCGCTTTCTGCGCCCTCACCGCACTCGCAGCGTTGTTCTACCTCTTTTCCGATTGTCGGATTGATTTTTCGCGCAGCTTTCTTTTAATCAGAGACCTCGGTATCGACGAGTGCGATATCCTAAAGTCACCCGTAGCTAATTCATCAGCCCTATCATTCCCTACGTTACCATCGTGCGACCTAACCCAACAAAACTTTAAACGTCGCAACTCGAGAGTCATACGCGCTATCCTCCAGACGTCCGCTTGGAGGTTTGTCGAGGTGTTCATATTTGTTAGGACTGTCAAGCAGATCTGCTGCCAAAACACCTCCCTTTCCTGCTTAAACACGACAAACGCCACGCATGCTTGTCCGTCATCCATACGTGAACAGTCGGTGTAAATTCTGATACACGTCGCGTCCCCATCACCTTCAACATCTCCCGGACTTTACAACCTCTGACTTCGTCGTGTTAAATTTTAATTTTACCGCCCGCGACCATTGGTGTAGTTTATTAAGTACCTCGTTCAGTTTTGTGTGCATATCCATTAACAATCGCGATCTGACAATTAAAAGAGTATCATCCGCAAACCCAACGATTGAGCATCCTGTAGCCAACTGGACCCTAAAGATGCTCTCATTCAACAGGATGCATCCTCACAGCGGGACTAAATAACAATATTATGCCGCAACCGCATGTTATCACTAAAACAAAACATATAAGACCAGGAAAGGTAATAGGTCGTGAGGATGAAAAGTAAATGTTATACGCAAAATGACAGCAGCTGTCGCCTTATTGTCTTCCGGCGGGCTGGAGCGAAGTGGAATCCTTTTCCAATACCAAAAACTAGGACAAAGAAAAAATAAGATTCTTCATAAATCTCTTGCCGGTAAAGTCATCGACTGCCGTGATGAGTTTCACAACGGGGGTTGATAGTTCGCATCTCCTGATATAATAGTAACAATAATTTTCTTGCTTAAAAGTTTCTTAGTTGCTTCATTTTCGCAATTCTGTATTACAGATGTAAATAACTCAGGGGTTAATGCAGGGGACGGTTCTGTCCACCGGAGGAAGCACACAGCGTGTGCACGAAAATTTCGTTGATAACGTAAAATGCAACAAATACTCGCAGTCGTATAGTTGCAGCAAGAATCAGGTAAAATGGATTCGTCTAATCACGAATTAACATTCATGCCTGCGTTATCACACACAGGTGTAATTAGCGATTCGAAACACGCTATATCAATGCAGTAAGACTCATTATTTCAACGAATTTCTAGATTGAAGTAGTATACGAAGTATTTATACACTATAAGAATATGGGCCAAACCAACAGACGCCTAATACAAGGTACCGACTATTTAAATTATAGAGTAAACTTTTCAAATTCGAAACAAATGGGTTCAAATGAAATTATAATAAAACGTACTTATTGTAGGAAGGTAAAATATACGGGATGGTGGTTGCGTATTGAAGCAGAATCTATGTGCATGAATAATGTAAGAAAAGGGTAGGTTTTAATTTACTGTTGTAAAATGAACGTAACAAATTGAAAGAGATAAGGTTATAAGAAAGCAATACAGTGAGTAACAGGTACAAGGATGGAACCGATTAAAATTAACTAAAGAGATGGATTCTAGAAACGCCTTGTAATATCTGTAATGTGAAAGTTTCTAATTTGAAACCTACTACTTGATAGCTAAGCACGTTCCACACATTAATCCACAGGTAATATGAAATAAATGATTATTTCGGTTGTTAAAATAAATACACCATAATATCTATGTAAATTATCATTAAGCTATTAGTGCTTGTGTAAATAAATCAACAGTACGTAAGTAAATTAATAATAAATACTGTAACTGTCCTGTAAAGAAATAATTTAGTACAAGAAACATTGCGCACATACGCGCGTGCACATACAACACACGCACATACACATACCTAATATAATTTTAACCTTTAACTATGTAAAATATTTTTAATTGTATATAAAAGGTGTTTCTGAAAGAATTTTCAACTTAAATGTGAATAACCGGCGCATGCGGTGTCGGAAGCGCTAGGAGTATTTAAACGCCGCGATGCATTCGTTTGGTCGGCGGTGTTTGAAAGTATGTAAGCTTGGCTTGATTATTTGTTTAATAAGTATAAGCAAAATAATTATGTTTTATTAATACAGGAAAATAAAAATGAAATAGTTAAAATTGAATGATTTTAACAGTTTGAAGCAGTTCGGAAGTCTTCGGTAATCTTCGGAACTCTTCGGAAGGCTTCGTGGTTGCTTATCGAATCAAAATAAACTTAAACATTTATTGAATGAATGTATATACAGTTTAAAAAGGTGTAAAAGTCTTCGGTAGTCTTTGGAACTCTTCGGAAGGTTTTGGAAGTTGCTTGTGAGCTCGAGTAGGAAATTGAATAACGGTAGTTAGAAAATGTTTACAGTTTGAACAGGTATAGACGGCGGTCTTTGGAACTCTTCGGAAGGCTTCGTGTTTTACTTGTGGAACAGCGTTAAGTTACAAAGAATTATGATATAAAATTAAAAACTATTAAGTGAACATATATACAAGCATAGAGGTTCAGAAGTCTTTGGTTGTCTTCGGAATTTAGTTGTGAGGGCCAGTGAGAACTTGAACAGCGATAGTTAGAAAACATTTACAGTTTTAAGAGGCCCAGACGTCTTCGGTGGTCTTCGGAAGGCTTCGTGTTTTTCTTGTGAGACAACGTGAGGGTATGAAGAATTATGGCGTAGACGTATGTACAGCTTGGAGGGGTTCGGAGGTCTTCGGTGATCTTCGAAACCCTTCGGAAGGCGTCGTGGTAGTGGTGGCTTAGGCCTCGTTGGGTGCGTCGCCGTTGAACTCTACGGGGGTGTTGTCCCGGTGGTGGAGTTGACAGACGCAATCACAATAACGACTTGTCGGTGAAGTATGGAACGGAGCTTAACGCCCATACGTAGTTTGTTAACTATTGATTGATGAATTATAGTGACGTGCTGTAGATACGGCGGTGTACAGCGTCACCGTCGGAGAATACGAGGGTATGCAAAGCACTGCGTGTTGTAGTATTAGCAGGCTATAGAGAGCGCTGCAAGATGATTCCTTAGAATATGGTGAGCACTAACGAATGTCTTTCGGAGAATTTATAATTATATTTATACACTTCCATTTCCTATGCTTCTTGTGTTGAAAAACGTTAATGATGTCTTTAACCAATGAAATTGCGTGCTTCGATTTTCGATTGTAAATGAATCTCCAATTTTACTTTGACCAATGAGCGTGCTGAGTTTTGAGTACCACAAAAAATGAGTTGGAAATTCTCGTGATTCTTAGTTTGTTCTGTTTTCAGTTCGTGTACTTTGAAATAGTCAACAGCGATTCTCTAGTTTGTTCTGTGTTCAGTTCGGGCATGGTGATATAGTCAACAGCGAGAGCCGTGCAGGTTTCAGTAGCCAGCGATCACAGTTCGGTGGAGCACCGCGCGTTTGCTCTTGAGGCATGTTTTACGAATAATGTTTCCTCAGTTATTACGCAGTGGGTGTGTTTGCAAGACATTTGAATATTCGTCATATACGTGATTGTTCGAGTACGCAACTTATTGGTAATTGAGTGCGAAGTTTTCGTGAACAAGGCCCTGTAGTGGCACACGGACTAGGCGCATCACGAATAGGAAGAAATGCTGAAAATATTGAAACAGTTTGGCTTGATGTGACCGCAAATCTCTGCCGCTCGCTACGAATACGGTCCGCAGCATTGTACTTAATAACAACAACTATCATCAAATAATCAAAAAGTATTTGGCGTTTCATTCGTACAAAATTCTGATCGCCCAAAAAATTAAACCAAGTGACTATAGATTGAGGCTGGCGGTCAGTAGAACAATGCTCAATCGATTTCTCCATCCACCGGGTTATGAAAACATAACCTCTCTGATAAGGCACATTTTTTTTATTGGATGGATCGGTAAATAAGCAGAACCTTCATTATTGAACTTGAACGAATCCAGCACAGCTGCATGAAAAACCACTCCACTTAAAAAAATTTACTGTTTGGTTGGGAATAGGTGCAAACGGAATTATCGGGTCTTATTTTTTTTTGAGACTGCAAATCACCAAGCAATAACAGTGAATTCCCAAACTTATTTGACTATGTTGGAAGACTTTTTTGGAACCGCAGTTGGAGAACACTGAGTGGGTAAAACGATCTGTATAGTTTTAGCAAGATTGTGTTGTAGATAACCCAAATTAATGCTGTGACTCGGGTACAGCAAATCTTATTAATGAGACCAATAGAAAATATGAAATTACTATCTTACCTTTCTTTTCCTTGCCTGGCTAGCTCAACAGAAATTATGCTGCGGAATTTACGAAAATGAAATCAAGTGCAGAAATCTCAAGAAACATTTATGCATTTAAAAACATTTTTCTTTCATACATAAGATTCTTTTACATTTATAAGCAGTTTACAGCTTAAGCTCATATAAAAAATTATTCCTAAAAGTTACTTATTTATTAAAATAATCTTTACCTAATCTTTGTTAACAAGTATAAAAACTCAAATATCTCCTCTGTGAGGTACAAAATTCTTTTTAATTTATATGTGGATAATTTACCTATCCTTCATTGCCTCGCGTGTGAGTGTAATTAGTCAATGAAGCTGCACACATAATTTGACAAAGGTCAAGATGCTTCGCACTGTGATCTTTCCGGAAATTATCCTTTTAACATATAATTTTTATATAAGATTAAAAACTTATGGTAGCGCATGTTACAAATATTTAAATATTCTTATCAGTTGCACACAAACAACCGAATTTTATACTTGCGATTGTGATTGTTAAATAGCGCTTATCCAAATCTCGTTTCTAACATAATTAATGGCGTTTCTTCTTCCTGCTTCCATCTTAAATATCCATTTGAAGTTAGAATATCAGTTTGCAAGATGCATCTTTATTTTTAATCGATTAAATTCAGCAGTAGCTCTGGCATCAGGATTATTCGTGTCTGTTCCGTTTATAATTATATATAACCTTATTTTAAACATTTAGAATTTGTTAATTATTTGCCTCCGCCCGGTATTGCGTTGTGAAACCAGAAAGCATAAGTACGAAGTTACGAGTTGTTTTCAATGCCTCCACTAAAACTCTGTCTCGATCGTCCTTAAACGATCACTTGTTTGTCGGGCCGAAGCTGCAACAAAATATTACCGCAATTTTGTTGCAATTTCGTCTACAACCTTATGTTGTTACTGCCGATATTCGTCAGAGGTACAGACAAATTCTTGTTAACCCCGCTCAGTGTGATTATCAACGAATTGTTTGGCGCTACTCTCATGAAGATCCCATTCAGGACTTTAAATTAAATAAAGTTACTTATGGAATCAATTATGTTTCTTTTCTTTCCATACGCACGCTTTTGCAGTTGGCCGTAGACGAAGGGAATTCTTATCCGTTAGCCGGTTTCGCTCTTCGCCGTCATACATACATCGATAAAGTCGCTGCTGGTGGAGATTCTATTGAATCAACCCTCGCTCTACGAAATAAACTAATTGCTCTTTTAAAACTTAGTCGAGTAACCATCCCGAATTATTAAAAGATCTTTCCGCTACGCAGCAATTTGCGCAACCCCGCTCCTTTGAGGACCCTGACACTCAACCCGTAAAAGTTCTAGGTTTTCAATGGAACACTACCTCAGATAATTTTTGTTTTCTAGTTCAGCCACTAAGTACCTCCTGTACCAAGCGCAACCTACTTTCCAACTTAGTCCGTATTTTCGACCCTATGGGACTTTTATCCCTCCTTACTATTCTGGTAAAACACTTAATTCAACGTTTATGGTCGTTAAAATTAGAATGGGATGCTATCCCTCCTTCGACTTCCTTCATTTGTGAGAAAGATACTTGCATGAATTACCGCTTCTAATCCAGCCACAGTTTACTAAGTGCGAAGTTCACTGCTTTGCTGACGCATCCGAACGTGACTACTGTGATGTGGCTTATTTTCGTTTTGTTACCCCTTTGGTCGTTGAGGTTCGCTGAGTGTGCGCCAAGTCTAAGGTCGCTCCTCTTCGTGCAATCTTTTTGCCCCGACTCGAATTGTTAGCCGCCGCATTGGCATCCAAATTATTAATCTTTGTCCTCAAAACTTCTTATTTTAACCTTACATTTCATAAAATTTACTGTTGGTCTGACTCCATGGTAGTACTTTCGTGGATCCCCCCCGCCGCAGCATTGGAAGACTTTTGTCGCCAGTCGTGTTACTTACATTCAGGAAAATACATCTCGCGCCTTTTGGCATCACATCCTCTCCACCGAGAATCCTACCGATGTCGAGTCACGTGGTTTGCTCCCTACCGACTTGTGCCAATGTTCTTTATGGTGGACGGCTTCACCAACTTTGTACCAGTCCTTCGAAAATTACAGTCCATATATTTCGCCTTCAGATGCTCCTGAAGTTCTTACTGAACAACACTCTATTGTTTTACTCGCTGTCGTAATCTCCTGTAGGATTCAATCAATTCTAGAAAATCGCTCTTTCTTTCCCTTTATTACACGTATTGTTGCTTGGATTTTCCGTTTTCGTCATAACCTATGTCACCCACTCGAAAGGTATTCCGGACCTTTGTCATCTTCTGAATTGCACAATGCTTTGATCCTTTTGCTTGTGTATATTCAACAATCTTATTTTACTTTCAAGTTTAAAGCCATTCAGGCCGGATCCACTTTCAAAAAAGTTTTTGTGATGGAATCTTGCAGGTCGTGGGTCGCCTGGCTAACACGCCTTTACTCTGACCGTAAATTTTTCGCTTTGTTACCTAGCAAAAGTCAATTTACTGATTTTTATGTTACTTATATTTATTTAAAATACTTCCACGCGGGTGCTCAAATGGTTCATTTTCTCATTAGTCAGCACTTTTGAATTATTTCTGGGATGCAATCTATTCGTCGTGTTATGAGTCATTATCTAACGTGCTGGAAGACCAAGCCAGTCGCATTGCAGCCTTCCATGGGCAAGCTGCCTTCATATCGAGTTACTCAAATACAACCTTTTTTTTGTTCGGGCGTCGATTTCGCTGGTCCCTTTTCTATTACCATGTCTCGACTACGGGACACCAAAGTTTTAAAATCATATTTGTTTTTTATTTGTATGACTACCAAGGCGGTGTACCTAGAAGTAGTATCCGATTTGTCAACGGACGCTTTTCTAGCGACTTTGCGCCAATTTATTGCCAGGCGTGATTGTGGCACAAATTTTGCAGGCGCTCATAAACAGTAAATTTATTTCACCAAGCTTGCTGCTTCTAAGGACCATATTTCGTGACATTTTATACCGCCGGCCTCACCTCATTTTGGTGGCTTGTGAGAGGCGGGAGTAAAATCGGTTAAAACCTTGCTCCTGCATACTATTGGCGAGCAAGTGTTAACTTTTGAGGAATTGGCCAATCTCTATCCAAATTGAGGCCAGCTTGAACTCACGTCCTCTCACCTCTTTGAGCAATTACCCTAATGATTTGAGCTGTCTAACGCCCGGTCATTTTTTAACTTTGGCTGTTTTAACCGACATTCCGGAGTCCACTCTTTCTCACCTTCCGCCTAACCGCCTCTCTCTCTCTCTCTCTCGTAGGTAATTGCTTCAGCGAATTCAACAAGATTTTTAGTCCCATTAGTCCAAGAAGTATTTGCACAGTGCTCCAAGTGACAAACATCGTCTCTTCAAGTTGAGTTGTGCACTTTACTGCTGAGTAAGGTCACTAATGTTCCTCTCCTTTGTTGGTCTCTCGGGCGTGGTGTGGCTGTGCATCGTGGGATGGATGGTGTCGTTAGGGTGGTCACACTTAAAGTACTCCTGGCGAGCTAAAGTGTATTGTGTCAAAGCTGCTGTGTCCTTTGCCCTCATTGTAAAAATAAAATATTTTTGTTTTTGTAAATCTTTTTTCTTCGCTTTTTCATTCTGCCCCACTCCTTTTAATTATTTTCTTTTAAAATGTCTTGCATTTTGGTGGGCGGTATGTTCCGTTAATAATTATATATAATTAATCGCTTATTTTATTTTAAACATTTAGAATTTGTTAATTATTTACCTTCGCCCGGTATATTCAAATGTCATTGTATGTACCGTGAATTTACTTCAAACACCGCGCCTGTGTGTGTAAGTGCCGTGAATGCCAATAAACTATGCTGTGTTTTTGCACGTGCAAGAACTATCTTATCACCGGTTGAGAAGAGGACGCGACCTATTCTACTATCGCTTCCTGTCCTGGACGGCCGTAATAAATAAATGTGCTACGCTAGTTATATTTTGGGCCTTGGGAGTGGTGTTTTTAAAAACTACTTCCAAAAACTTCGTAACAATTTATTTGGTTTATACAGATGTTAATATGGAATTTTGACGATCTTGATTAAAAATACTCTAAGTCGAAAAATAATTACTAATTGATCTAATATGAGTGAGTAGCCTAAGCAAACTGCAATGTTAAAGCTGAAATACTTGAGACTGACTAATTGGTCTTGGGGCTCCCGGGGTATTTATGTTGTACCTGCCCCTCACATGTCTGTGGGAACTTGTAGAGCTCATGTCTGCTTATTTCTTAATACTATTCATTATACAATGTAACAATCTTACTTTCTAGGTAATCACGATTCTTAACCGTCTGTGACCTGCCACCTGCAGTATCACTATCGTCTGGAATACAATGTATTTCATCTGTTCTCACAATTGTTAATAACCTTTATTTAATTATTCTTGAATTAGATTGTTGCACTCGACTTAATAATTCTTTAACAATTTCTAATAATTCCGAACTTCTATTTTATAATACATATAAAGATTGGGGGATACATAACTCGCTTCGGTGTATTTACAAGGTAAGTGCTTTGAAGTAATCGTTGTTTTTTATTATCATTTGCGTATACAATGTCCACTTTACTCTACCACTGTTAGTTATTGAAATACCGCTACACCATTAATTTTACAGATAGCATGATAGGCCACATATTAAGGCATGAGGGAATGGTGAGGAATATATTAGAAGCAGAGATAGGAAAATCAGAAGTAGACCTAGGTTAGACTAGTGTATACAGATAGTGAAAGATGTAAGCTGTGGGAATTTCAGGGAAATGTGTAGGCTAGCTCAGAATAGAAATCAATGGAGGTACGCGTCTAACCAGTCCCAAGATGGAAAAACTAATGACAAAAAAGTAACTGTACTTAAACATGATGATTGTTATAAGCAACTACAGATATTGGTTGTGCAATATTCTCGAATAATGCTAATTGTGCGAAAGGATTTATTTGAAAACTATAATACGGCAAATGTATAAATGTTGGGGGAACCTTGGCAGACACAGGCTGCTTAACCCCCTTCACATACCACTGAATCTCGGTGAGATAAGACATATAATTAGAAAACAATAGAAGGGAACCGAATTGTATATAGGCTGTTGTGAGAATTTGAAGGAACTATGTAGGCTAGCTCAGAAAATAAATTTGTGTATGATTTCTTTGCCTTAGAAATTTTAACACGTTACAACACAAAACTGTTCTGATTACAATTATTTTCTAAGCGTTGATTAGCTGTTCTTATTATTTCTCTTTTTAGGTTAATTTGTTTTTTCTTTATAAATCACTAATTTATAGAAGTAACTCCAATTGGTTGATTGTTTCTGTAATGAATGCATAAACAAATACGAAAGGTGGGTTCTATCGATTTAGTTCACGGTTGGTTCAACAAAAACTTGGTTCAACACTAAAAATTCCGTTGTATTGCTGTAGTTGAGTTTTGATCCATGGTTTAATCCAGATTTCACGTGCAACCGATGGCCGTACAACTATTGAATGACGGTTCAGTAGAATAATCTAACCTCTAATCAAATAGTTATCCTCTAACTATGAAATATGTATTTCATGCAACCCTAGAGGTATAATTTTTCAATAATAATCTTAAGTTGAAATGGCTCGTTGATCTATTGAAGATCTAATAGATGACGCAGAATTTGTAGAAGTCATAAATATAGTTTTACATCGCTCATTAAGAAATTTTAGAAAAAGGCCAAATCATTTAGAAATGTGGAATGCTAAAGAATTTCGAAGTAGATTTCGTTTATCTAAGGAGATCATTGTACCTATTGTAGTGTAACCGACCTGAGGACTGACCCGAACGTCCTCTCTAAACGGCACACCGGGCTCCATGATCTATCACCTAGTGACAGTAGCTCACTGTACCTACGTTGTGTTGTTATCATGTGCCCCAAATTCACACTGGAAAAATGCATTAAGGCGGGAAAGTTTGAAATAAAACTACAGTATTTACATAGCCCTACGTTTACTCAAAACAATAACCACTAAATAGGTCATTCGCATGTAAACATAGAAAAATAACATTCAAGGCCAACAGTGCCATACTCAACCTGGGCGATTGGGGAAAGAACATGGCAGAGAAAGTGTAGTCCACCTAGTCTTTTCTGGAAGGTACTGAGGTCGGATAACCAATGCCACCCAGCTAAAGTTGAAGAGGGGGGACACCAGGAAGGTAAACTCTGCCTTGACCTCAATGTCTATCCCCGCACGGACATAAAATATTAGTAATATTCAACAAAGCTTAATTACACACGCCCACTTACATGCATTAACAGTTTCCAGCCTGTGTTACAAAATATTTCACAACGACTAGCCGACTTCCTATTATTTGCAAAAAGGTACAACTACAAGTACATTGACAAAACAACGTGAACCGCTGAAATAAACTTATGGTATGACTGCGCATAGTTAAAAAGGCGCTGGTTATCGAATAGACCATCACCAACATACGTTAAATATTAGTTGGTTATATAGGAACATCGGCTAGGTGATAGGATAAATACAAATTAAGGTATAATTAAGTTTAAACCAAGATGTTAGCGATGCAGTTGTAAACGTGGTTAATATGCCAAAATAAAATAAATATACATAATAAAAATGCCAAAGTGAGTCACAAATATTAAACAAATATAACATAGAATATAATACTGTTCATATTCAAACTTGCCTAATAATTTGGTTTAATATCCAACGAATGATGTCGGAACTTTTCATTAGTTGTTGTAACATCACAGTAAGGGTACATTTACTATTGATTCTGCAATAAGTGCGATGCAATTGGATTTACAACTCTGTATCTGATACTAAATAAACATTAATTCAAATAAATAAAAGTTGGTTGTTGGTTGTTAAACCAAACAACACTCCTTTACACATAAAACATGTGCAATCAAATCATAAATCCACATAAAATTGCATATTAAACATCATAAATAAAACAACCGACAAGGTAGCATTATATACAACAATTCAAAGACAAAAGCAACAGGTAATCACAAAAATTCCCTTCGATGTTTACATAAATAACGATTTTACAGTGTCTCAGAATCACATTCAAAACAAGGTTGAAATTACAAGATGTAATCAGATTACCCCAAGTACCAACTACATTATAAACTTATAAAACATTATCTTTAATAAAACCGCCAAATAAAGCTCTTCGACCTTCCATTTTGAAATGATGCAGTTAAGTCCTTTAACCTTGTCGAGCAGATCGATCGCCCTTACATTTCCTGCGCCCCTTATAACGTAAATCCTGACGTCACGGAATGCGTTCAGAAACCCGCAAGTGGTTACTGAGCTATTCAAACAAATATTTTCGAATATCAAAATGTACACTATAATATTTGCAATAATTATCAATCAATGAGAATCGACTAGGAAATACTACGGATCACTACATTATAATGTTTTTAAACTACTGGTTAGGTTAACTAGTTAGGGGTTCTTTTTATCCCCTAATGTGACCAGTAGCCTTTAAGGAAGGATCTCCTTAAAATGATGGAAAGCAAATATCTTCCGACTATGCTAGGGGTCTATTCCTTGGGCAGAGCTTATGAGGATTGGTCGTGGTTCTTTTTACAAAGCACTATTTTCTTACTAGGGCTAGATTTTTAACAAAACAGGGGCTTAAGTAGGGCGCCACCAAGTCATTAATTTTGAAACACAGGGTTTCCCTAAGGGGGACTTGGGAGTCATTAGAGAGGAATACCGTATTAACTGCTAACGCAGAAGCTGTAAAGAAAATTTAATTAAATTAACAAAAATGAGGACACAAGAGGTATTCTCTTGTTACCTCATAAAAAAATCAGCAAAGATTAATCAGACAAACAATATTATGAACACAGACTTTTATGCTTCAAAATCTGGAAAGGCTATTAAAACTTTTTGTTAAATTGGGGTTACCACTTTATGCTATTTGATCTTATACCTGGTTACTCTATTTCTGAACGTACTTGTTCAGAATAAAACAATTAATTAAGAAAATTAAATGTTGATTCTTTAATTAAAATTTGTTCCTTCATAAAAATTGTAAGTATAAAATTTATGTTTAAGAAAAGTTTCATCTGCCCATAACGTAGGATTATATATTTAAAAGAAATATCAAAACTATAAGTGTTGCTTTCCTTACAAAAATTTAACTTGAATTTATACCAAAAATACCAGATCTGATATTCGGTTTACATATGTATAAAAAATTATCTAAATTGTCTGTTAATTCATCATTCAGAAACTGTAAGTGAAATCATGCATATTTGAAACTTTAATAAGAACTCTTTAGGTTTGCTTAATTTCATTAAAAATAGTAACTGTGATTACACTGCGCTAATATTGACAATAAAAATTTACTAAAGTCCTTTTTAGTTTATTAAACGGATATGTGATAATAAGTTGTTACAAAGATATTTTCTGAAGCAGCCTTGTATTAAAGATCGCCAATTGTAGACGTGATGTAAGAATAATACTAATCTCTTACCTCGGTTCAGCAGATGTTGTTTACGCGAAGGTGTTACAGCATGTTAGAACAGGTGTTAATACATACGTTCCTCGGAAAACAATTGACGTAGAATCCAGATGTTATACAGGACACAAGCAGCTGCGTGATCTCTGGACCGGAGCATACGAACCTAATGCGTTTTTCTTATACGCACAAACATCGTATAGTTGTCCTCCTAATTACTTGTCATTTCACTCTCGCAACTTCAAAAAGACCATTTCAATTCACTATCGGACTTTAGTTCCAAACCATAAAAATTTCTACGTACTTTGTAGAACGTTTCTTTAAAATCCAAACATATTGTTTCCTTGCAGAACATTTCATTAAATCCAACTATTCATCGTAAGGTTGAAGGACGTTCATACTAGATCGATATTTTCGTATCGCAACGTTGACGTGAATGAACTATATCTTGGTACTCGTAGATGCGAAAGTAGAATTAATATCGTCTTGAAACACAGCTTTCAGACTGCCTTATTTTTATAAAGCCAGGTAAGGCGGTTTCATTCTAACAAATGAATATACGGAGAAGCCTTACAATTGATATACAAAACGATTTTTTAAAAAGTTCTTTCTTTACATTTGCAGGAGAATTATAAAATAAATATCTAATTGAAGATTTGACGGAGCATTTCAAGAAACATTTATTTGAAAGCTTTTTTTTTTAACGAAACGTTGTAAGACATATTCACTTGAAACTTTTACAAAATTATTTAAGAAACATTTTAAGAGCTATTTTTAAAAATATCCAAAGAACTATCAAAAAGGTTATCAAACGAATTATTAAAAGATTTATTAATAGAGTTATTAATAGAGTCATTAATAGAGCGCTACAACAAAATTATTTAGTTTGTCTAGTAACTTATTTTTAACTGCTTACCATTATTAAAAACACTAAGCCTAGTGTTCAGCACACTAGGGCTCTACTACAGCACAAGGCCAGACGCAAATTACATGCTAGAACCCTTTGGGTTTCCATGTTGGTTCTCGACGAAAGTTCTAGCTCTAGTAAGCGCTGATGCAATATGCATGAAACAGGAAATCTGTTTGGCTTTGATAATTTTCAACTAACGCCTGATGTTAGCAACCAAACTAGCATTTCTGTATGGCGGTTAGACCTCATAATACCAATACTGGTAGTTATTTACTTAAAAATTGTTTACGTGATATAAATGACTAGACAAAAGGTTTGTGAAACTAAAAATTCATTGACGTTCTGCAGTGGTCAAAAAAACTGTTACAACATTATTTCTGATGAAATATCAAACCAAACTTTATGCCTTACGAATGAGTAAGTGCGCTATTCCACTATTGTTACAGTATTGTAGTGATCTGTAGTATTTCCTAAGTCGATTCGCATTGGTTGATAATTATTGCAAATATTATAGTGTATATTTCGATATTTGAAAGTATTTTTAAACAGCACGGTAACCATTTTTAGGTTTCCGAACACAGTCAGAAGTTGCAGTTAGTAGTGGGGTAGAGCCGGTCCTACTTCAAAACGCGACAGACGTATTTTCCATGTGTAGAATACGGCTGAATCGTTTTGAATTAGGATCGGCTCTATATGATTTCAATGTAAAATAGTCGTGAAAACATTTCAATGTAAAATAGTTGTGAAAACATGAATTCTTTTCAATGTAAAATGCTTGTGGGCACGTTTTGAATTAGGATCGGCTTTATATTACTTTCAATGAAACACACACTTATGTTGAAAAGTGCAGAGAAGAATGTGTGTAGCTGTTTTGAATTCGGTTTTCTATCGAGAAGTTAGACGTGCACCGTTTTGAATTAGGATCGGCGTTATATACTTTTAATGTAAAATGTGAAAACCTGAATTCTTTTCAAATGTAAAATACTTGTGGGCACGTTTTGAATTAGGATCGGCTTTATATTACTTTCAATGTAACACACGTATGTTGAAAAATGTAAGTGCAGAGAAAATGTGTGTAGCTGTTTTGAATTTGGTTTTCTAGTTAGAAGTTATAAAGTATGACAGATGCAAAAAAAATATCGCATTCAAGTCAATTGTGTTTAACACGTGCACCGTTTTGAATTAGGATCGGCGTTATATACTTTTAATGTAAAATGTGAAAACCTGAATTATTTTCAAATGTAAAATACTTGTAGGCACGTTTTGAATTAGGATCGGCTTTATATTACTTTCAATGGAACACACGTATATTGAAAAATGTAAGTGCAGAGAAAATGTGTGTATATGTTTTGAATTTGGTTTTCTAGCTAGAAGTTATAAAGTATGACAGATGCAAAATATTGCATTCAAGTCAGTTGTGTTTAATTAAAGTGGATTCTGATTTATGTTTAGAGGCTGCAACTACACATGGGCCGGTTTCAATTCAAAATGTGTTCACTCTTGTGATAGGTTGAAAAGTGGGTTGGCAAAGTACGCAGATGGTGGTAATCTGCTATATAAGGAGATTGCTCTAATATTAATTTAATTAGTCAAAGAAAAGCAATATGGATTTTAATACTCTTAATAAAACCACATATCGCAAACCTTATGTAAATTCAAAAGATATTATAGTGAATAAGAGGTTTAAAGTTTTAAAAGTGGAAACACTCAAGACAAAATATGGAGATAGAGTATTAGTGGAAACAGAAGAGTTCAAGAGTATATTGCCATTGAGATATTTTGAATACCTTCAAGCACATGGAGTGAAACAATTAAATGAAAGTATTGGCTCGAACAAACACGTATACATAACTAGTAAGGGATCGATCGGTCTAACTGTCAACATAGAATTTTCAGAATAATATGTCACTAATTTAAGAAATTAGTTTATTATTATAACACATCTAAGTCGATTGTATAAAAAAATTATGTATTAAAATAAAGTGGATTCTGATTTATGTGCGTTTTACTTCGAGTTTACTACCTTGTTTAAAGAAAGTCTTGTTTCAAAAGAGAAACTATTATAAAATACTTTTTTATTTTTACAAAATTGTTGAATATTTTGATCTAACTATTTATAAATGAAAAGTATTTATTAACTCACGTTCTTGAAGTAACTGCTGCTCCTCACCGCTAGTTCATCTTTTTTTGCTTTATTATTTCTAGCTCTAAATATATACGACGCAGTAGCTTCTCTCCACGCTTTTAAATGCGTTAAGCAACTCTACTGCATCATCTTCGTAGGATTTGTCATCTTCACAGCAAACAGTCATATTTGATTCTGTACATAACTTTTCATAGCCGACATGTTTTTGCCTGATCTGTGAGCATAACATAAAAGATTATTGTAGGTTCACCTTTTCTTTTGTATACTACCTGATGTTTCTGAGAGGTTCAGAGTGTATCAACGATTCTACGATAGCCTCAGAATTTCCAGAATGGTTTTTGATCTAATGTAACTTATAAATTAGTAGTGTTTTAAAAACACATGTATAAATGTGAAAAGCACTTACCGTGATATATCTATTACGTCACTATCAAAAATAGCAGCAGTATCGAGTTGAGCCGAAGAACAACCAAAACTTCTTTAATCACGTCTTCGTCAGAATGTAATATAAATTGCTCTAGAACTTTTACGTTGGTACTATTACAATTTTGGCTGATGACAAGTTACTCATTTTTTAAAAGTTGCTAGTAATAGTAACTAATAATTATACAAGAGATCTGATTGAATACTGTTGGTAAATCTACGTGAAGTATTTATATTAAATAATAAACTGATCTGTTAGAAAAATTAAAAATTTGCATCGTTTTTCTGTAATCTATTATACCTCAGCAGAAAATAATGAATTAGTTTCATTATATGAAAAGAAATTGCAATGAATGCACATAATAAAACCCTAAATTAGATTTATTTCGTTTAGATTACCGCTGTATAAGAATTTTTTTAAAGGTACTTCTAAGCAGAAATAATGAATTAAAAATTTGCCTCGTTTTCTGAAAAATTCAGCTCTATAATCTATTCTAATAAACAAAACAGTATGTAAGCGAATATAATTATACCTCAGCAGAAATAATGAATTAGTTTCATTGTATGAAAAAGAAATTGCAATGAATGCACATAATAAAAACCCTAAATTATATTTATTTCGTTTATATTACCGCTGTATAAGAATTTTTTTAAAAGGTACTGCTCAGCAGAAATAATGAATTACATTCATTGACTGAAAAATAAATTGCAAAAGGCGCTGCATATATAGGGATATAGTAATTTGTGCGAATCATGCTGAATTTTTGTAGTAAACGCTAGATGATTATGTATGTTCCATTGAAAGTAATATAAAGCCGATCCTAATTCAGGTTTTCACATTTTTCATATGTATCAATAAAAATAGCGCTGTAATGATTGTATGTATTTTTCTGTATACACATCATAAAATCAAAGGTCATATAAAACATATTTTCATAGTAAACGTAACTGAATGAAAATGATGTTGTATGCGAATTCCTATTACAGTTGTTTTACTCAAAGTCGCCTTCAGTTTGTAAATACTGGAAATGCTTGCTTAGCGAATTGTTTGTTACGTACTGAATGCAACTCTGCTTGAAAATCATCTTGAATAAAAACGTAAATAAAAGAGATTTTTTTAACAATTGCATTCAAAGCAATTCGCTATGCAATTATTTTGATTTGATGCTATTTCTTTTTTACAGTTGTTTTGCTTACGTGTTTTCCGTAAACTCAGATGAATGAACCTTTTGAAATTGTTTTGCTTACGTCAGATGATATTTGGTATAAATATTAAATAGAGAAATACGTATATTGAGTAGTGTATTTGATTTTCTATAGAATCATGAATGCTGAAACCGTATCCGAGATTAGTACAGCAATTTTGAGATTAACTGTAAAATGCGTGAATTTATTGAAAACAGTGAATGAAATAACGAAACATATTTTAATTATCAAAGCAAATATTAGTATATTGAAGCTTGCTATTAAAAATAAGGTATACGAAGACAATCAACAAGAAAATCCTAGTAGGCTGGAATCTAATTTAGCAAATCTTAAAAGCTACCTTGTACGATTGAGGCACTTGAAACGTACTTTGGAATATCGTGGTAAAGGTGTTGATGCAACGCTTACTAGAGGTCATACTAGAAAAATTTGATTTGGCATGATGTACAATCATGTTTTGGAAGTCGAATAATTACGGGACTTATTACCAATTTAAATTATAGAGATCCTCTAGTGTTCTTAGACAAGGCGTTCCCTAGTTTTAAACGCAAGATTGTTGCTTGCTTAAAAAAGTCAATGTTGAAAGTTAATGTAATATTTGCAGCTAACTTTGTTAAGCCTACAACTGGTGAAATAGATTTGAAAACGTTTCCTACTGCAAATCGTCACATCGATATAAATACCAATCTCAAGCTGTGGTATAAGGCGAACGTATTGAACAAGATTTCGAAGCGATTAGAAGAATTTAGCGAGAAAGATTCTGGTTGGGCAATCCGAGAAGTTTTACACTTGAAGGTAAATATAAACAATCATGATCCACTTAAAGGAGGGTGTTCAACGTTTGTACCGGTCCCGGACTTTATAAAAAGAAAAAGCTGTGGTAAATGTAATAAATAACGATCAACATTGCATTCTTTGGAGCTTGGTTTCCGCTTTATTTTCTGCTAAACAAAATAGTCATAGAATATCTAGCTATCCACATTTTGATACAGTATTACGGTACAATTCAATTCAGTTTCTAATTGCATTAAAAGACATAAAAAAAATTGAAAAGCTTAACAATCTCGCAATTAACCTATATTGTATAGAAAATGCTAAAATACTACCATTTTGTTTAAGTGAAAATTTTAAAAAAATTGAACCTATTAATCTGTTAGTTTTAAATAATGATTCCTTACAATATGCTCGTCCTACAAATGCTAATGAGAATCACTTTCATTTTACTTGGATTAAGGATATGTCAAAATTATTTGCAAAACAGTTGTCTTCACATCAACATAAAAATTTTTTGTTATAGATGTTTAAATAATTTTAGTACAGCAGCATTACTTAAGCGTCATTCGAATTATTGCGAAAAACAGAATACTTGCTCAATAAGATTACCTGAAGAATCTGAAAAGTATCTAACATTTAAACATTTCCACTATCAAGAAAAAGTGTCATTTGTAGTTTATGCAGATCTCGAATGTATACTAGAACCATGCAATGAGTCTGAGGTAATATTAAACACAGTTCGTTACCAAAGGCATATACCCTTTAGTGTAGCGTATTATTTGAAATGCTCGTATGATAATAAATATTCCAAATTTCAATTGTATCGCGGGAAGGATTGTATAGAATGGTTTGTTGCTCAATTGAAACTGATTTCAGAAACGACTAATAAAATTTTCTGTAACCCAAAACCTATGAATCCTTTAACGGAAGAACAAAAGTCAACATTTAAATTTGCCCTTCACTGTCACATTTGCAATAAACCTTTTAGTATAGATGATATTAGAGTTCGCGATCACTGCCACTTTACAGGTGAATTTCGAGGAGTGGCTCATCAAGATTGCAACATCAATTATCATAATTCGTATATGATACCGGTAGTTTTTCATAACTTATCAGGCTACGATTCGCATTTCATTATTAAAAATCTCGTTAGAGTTGTCAGGTTCGTTAAACATTCTGCCAATAAATAAGGAAAATACATATCTTTTACAAAATATGTAAAAGGTATGAAAGTTAGTTTTAGATTTATCGATTCATTCAGGTTTATGGCATCTAGTATCGAAAAATTAGCTTCCTACTTAGATGATAATAATAAATCCATTACCAGGGAAAATTGTAACACTGATAATGAGTTTCAGTTACTTACGCGCAAAGGCATATTTCCCTATGATTACATTAACTCTTGGGATAGACTCAATGAAACCGATTTACCCTGTAAAACAGCATTCTTTAATCGTTTACGCAATGAAGAAATATCAGATGAAGACTACAATCATGCTAAACACGTTTGGCAAACATTTAATATAAAAACACTAGGGGACTATTCAATGTATGTTCACGTATAAGTTAGATCCGCTTCACTACTTTACGGCTCCTGGTTTAGCTCTAGATGCGATGTTAAAAACGACGAACGTTAAACTCGAGTTGCTTACTGATATTGAAAAAATAATGTTTTTAGAACGGGGAATTCGTGGCGGTGTTTCTCAATGTTCGAATAGATATGCTAAAGCAAATAACAAATATATGAATGCAGATTATGATCCAAATTTCGATTCTAAATATTTAATGTATTTTGATGTTAATAATTTATATGGGGCTGCAATGTCTGAATATCTTCCATATGGAGATTTTGAATTTTTAGATGGTACCAGTCCAGATATAGTACGTTTAGACATACTTAATATTCCCGATGATTCTGATGTAGGATATATTTTTGAATGCGATTTACACTATCCAGTATCTTTACATGAAATACACAGTGACTTACCTTTGGCGCCTGAACATATGATACCACCAGTACCTTCAAATAAATCAAACTTAAAGAAATTACTTACAACTTTATATCCAAAACTCAACTATATTATTCACTATAGGAATTTAAAAATGTATTTAAGCTACGGTTTAGAACTGAAAAAAATTCATAAGGTACTTCGATTTAAACAAGCCCCTTGGTTAAAAGAATACATTGATTTGAATACGAAATTAAGACAACAGTCAAAAAACAGTTTCGATATATGCTTTTATAAAAATATGATAAATTCGGTTTATGGAAAAATGATGGAAAACGTACGGAAAAGGAAAGATGTGAAATTAGTAAGCAAATGGGAAGGACGGTTTGGAGCTCGTAGTTACATAGCGAAGCCTAATTTTCATAGTTGCACTGTGTTAGACAAAGATCTAGTCTTAATAGAAATGAATAAATTAGAGGTTTATTTAAACAAACCCATTTATGTAGGTTTCTCTATTCTAGATATTTCAAAAACCTATTTATATGAATTTCACTATAGTTATATAAAATCGCAATTTGCTAACAAAGCAAAGTTACTGTATACAGATACGGATAGTTTGATTTACGAGTTTAGCGTTGAAGATATTTACTCTTATATCAAACAAGATATTCATAGATTTGATACTTCCGATTACGACCCTCATAACAAATATCATATTCCATTATCAAATAAAAAAGTTCCTGGTATTATGAAAGATGAAAACAATGGTGATATCATGCTAGAGTTTGTAGGGCTTAGATCTAAAATGTACACTTACAGAGTTCAGGATAGGATAATAAAAAAGTCAAAGGGATCTTCCTTAGCAAGTATTAAGCAAATTTCTTTTGATGATTATAAGAATGCTTTGTTTTATAACCAGTCTGTACAGAAACAACAATGTTTAATTAGATCAGTCAAACATGATGTCTTTACTATTAAACAAAACAAAATTGTTCTTAATCCAAGTGATGATAAAAGAATTCTTAGTACCTCAACCACTGATACTAAACCTTGGGGGTATAACTATACACTCAGAAATGACTTGTGAAGCTTCAACCGCTGGCTCAAATAAAGAATGCAATTTATTTTATCTCGATTAACATATAATTTTTTTAGTTATAAAACTTCAGTGTTATGTTTATACCTGCACAAGTACACCGTTTTTTTTTTGGATGTATCTAAAATAGGATACCTTTCAATCTGCCTGAGTTTGAACTATATTAGTATAAATGTATTGTAGAGAAAATAGTAGTAATAACCGTTCTGTTTTAAAAAAATCCAGTTTATTAATAACATACCAGTTAGTTTATTTTGAGAAATGTATAATATGTGAAAGATATTGTAAAAGCATGTAAAAATATTAATAAATAGACTGTGATTGCTAAATGATTTATTGTTTTTCATAATTTGTAAAGGTACAGTAATAATAATAATAAAGTAATTATAATATTCTTATGATGTTTGAGAGTGGATTGTATTTGACTATCTTATCATGAAGTATAAGGCAATGACAAGATGTATTTGGCAAAACGTTTCTGCTAGTTTCAAATTCTAATCTAATATCGACAGTACCAGATTTTAACGTTTCATTTTGTCTAGAACAATCTATGACTACTAATGGTGCAATACTTCGTAAATCTTCAGGATTAAAAAGTGGTTCATTTTCCTTTTCGTAGTATGATTGCTGAAACTGAGCATACATCTCATATAACAACGCAGTCTGTTTATTCTCGAACTTCAAATTTAAGTTATCGTACGGGAAAATTTCTGAATTTAAATATAGTTTCATGTTGGTTAAATAGCAATGATCAAAACGACTGTAGTTGCTCATGTATCTATTTTTTCGGTTGGTTTGGAAACCGACAATCACAAATCTTGGTTTTTCTAATTGTGTTGTTGTTTTAATGTTCCGTGTATGACGTTGCGTTTCTTGTAGAAGTTGATATTCATGCAACTCCCATCCTCTAAACGGAATATGCAAATCCTGATTTTGTGCAACGCATTCTATTAAATTAATTCGTTGAGTATCATCAACGACTACATGCGGCATTTTCCATAAAACTTTGTTTAAAACAACTTTTATTTCTTCATCGGGTGTAGGATTAATTATAGCATTAGTATCAAAACTGGAACGTAGTAAAACTAACTCATGACGTATGTTTAAAATAATTTTTTTAAAATCTTCGCATAATCCGAGAACCATTGAAAGGTTTATTGCAACATTAAAATTCCCATTGGCATCAACTATTTGCGAATCATCCATAGGAGACCACCCAGCGTTTTGTAAATGTTTACTTTGATTGCTATTATATGAAACATATCCCTTCATTATAGACGTTAATCCAGGATTCCGAACACGATCTACAATGATACCTCCAATCTCATATCTAATTTCATCAAAAGCAGCAAAATTCCATTATTTACAAACTTTGTTGTCTGAGACGGCGTTCCATCTGTTTTAATTAATTTGCCTTCTATGTACAGCATGCTCTTCGATGGTAAGGTGTATACATCTTGTTGCTGTATAGGGATTCGAATTTCATCATTATTGTTTAAAGATGTGTTAGCATAAGGTTGATGAGTATGTTTTCAATATTAACAATTGCATTATCGAAGTAAACTTTTCACGCACGTTCAGTATTTCACTATTCATTCTACTTTTTTAATTAAATAAATGTAGTCCTAACGATTGTAGAAACTGCCGGTTTTGTGTTGTTAGCGGTTTTGAAACAATCAATCAGTGTCGATTGCTTTGAAATTTCCAGCATTTATAGCAATTCTTGACATGTTGCGTGCATTATACTTAATACCCATGGCTATTGCAGATTTTTTTTAAATGCAACCTTACAGTTAGCAGTTCTCCTCTGAAATTAACTAAATTTCCATCTTGATCTAACACTTTAACTATTATTTCATTTATTATACGTGACTTGATTGGTAGATATATAATCGTAGGTGGGCACTCAACAATTTTAAAACCTGCAGGTACTTGCGGAAAAAATTCGTGTATTACATGGGCTGGTTTACTATTTAAATAGGATCCGCTTGCAATATTACAATCGATTAAAACTGCATTCACTTTACAAATGTTGATTGCGTAGTCTGCTTGATGCGTGACAAATGCTAGCAATTTTTGTGGATTGAAACCAAGTAGAGAACCAATTGAATCCTTTTTGGTAAAATCCACATCTAGACTACATTTAATACTACATTTAAGTGTATTATTGTCAGCTGTAATTTCTATATACACTGGAGTCTTTCTAGCGCTTCGTGATTGTTCCATACGACCACGCCATCTTTTATCACCTAAAGCTTTTTGAAGATATTTATTAATTTCTCTAATCTCATAAGCACCTTCAGGTATTTCTATGAATTCTCCGTTAGATTCATAATAAAATTTATTATTTATTCCTTTTTCTATGTTTGGAATTGTGTTATAAGACTCAAAATTTGTTAATCCTAATACGTACTCCGAATCATTATCCAAGTTTATAGGTGGATTAAAATTGCTTGTTAAAACTGAAGTGTTTCCCGTTAGAGTAAAAGTGTACGACATAACGACTTCGTACGCAGTTCTATGCGCTACTTAGAAATTGTAAGCATAAATGACCGCAAAACACAGTGCCGTACGATTGTTCTTGGTTAATGTTATAAAGAATTCTACATTTACCCCCGCTATTCAAATAACTTATCAACTCTGTTGGCGGTCGCAGGTTTCCGTAGCTGTCATAGTAAATAGCGCTACTACCGTACTTTTTGTAAGAGGTCCAATGCGTGCCTAAACCTTCTATTCCATCTAAATTAATTATACTACATTCTTTAAAATTAACTTTCTTGGGAAGATTGTTTCTCATGAACACACCACGGAAATATGGTACTTCTAATTGCTTAACAAACTCTATTAATTCTACATTGCTTAGTGCACGATTAGGTAAAATCAAGTTGCGTTCCTTTGAGGTTTTGCAGGGGCTAAAAAAAGACCAAAACCTTTTTTATAAGGTTTGATGTACATGCCGTTTCCGACTGCAATGTCCTCCATTGCCTTGTTATGACGCTGTTTTTCCGCTAGTTGTTCCTTAGCTATTTTAGTATCTGAAACTGCTTTTGCAACAGCAGCTGCACCTCCAGTAAGAGTACCAAGAGCGCTTAGGCCTGCAAAATTGGTATTAGTGGTAGAAAACCTCCTGTTTTAGGAATTGATATAATACGAGCTGATTTAATATGCTTCTTTTGTTTTGCTGTATTGGCTGCCTTAATTGCTATGTTGATTGCATCCATAACATTAGATCCTTTAGACTTTTTTAAAGCTGTACGTGCTTGTTCGATAATACTTTTAATACCTAGCGTACTTCTTATTTTACGTTTCTTTATCAGTTTTCTTATTTTATTGATATTTTTGTTCTCAGTGATGCACAGGCACCCATACCAAGTTTTACTTTAGCTTTCATTGCGGTAGCTACTCCAAATGCTGCTACTTTTTCACCTAAAGACGAGTCACCAGAATTTAGTCTTTCTGTAGCTAACTGAGCTAACTTCGAATCTGCTTGATGGCGTTTAGATAGATCCTTTTCTTTGGAGTATGCAATATCGTGCTCCTTACAAGCCTCGTCTAACTTGTTTATTCCTTGTCTCCTCGAGCTAACCGTTCGATTAGTTTTGTGCCCGGACCGCAAAATTTGTAACCCGGAATATGCGCTTCAAATGGTAAATTGTTAATTACAGTATTTAATAGTCCGTTCCCAGTAGTTTTAGAATTATTATATGTAATCATTAGAGCACAACTATCCTCTCAAGCTGTGCAGCAAATAAATAAAATATTATGAATTAATGATTCTTTATATACTAGCCGTTTCTTATATATATATAATTCTACTTTTTTACAAATCGAATTTAGTACTTGCAAACATGCACGTTGTGAAACAATCAACACCTTTAACCATAAACAATAATGATATTGGTGCGCAATCTTTAGCTAAAAGAAAAACATAGCGTTCTTCTACCTGCATCTATTCGATGTCTAGTTGTTGGTCCATCAAATTGCGGTAAAACCAACGTTATGATTGGGTTGATAGAACATCCTAATGGTTTAAAGTTTGAAAACGTATATGTTTATTCTAAATCACTTTATCAACCAAAGTATCAATACCTTGAAAGTCTACTGCGACCAATAAAAGGGATCAAATATTATACATTTTCCAGTTCTGATAATATTATATCACCATCTGATGCTCGAAATAATTCTATATTTGTTTTTGATGATGTAGCTTGCGATAAACAAGGTATCATTAGGAATACTTTAGTATGGGGCGTCATAAACAAGTAGACAGTTTTACCTTTGTCAAAGTTATACTCGTATACCTAAGCACTTACTACGTGATAATGCTAATCTGTTAGTTTTATTTAAACAAGATGATTTAAACTTAAAACATATATATGACGATCACGTCAATACTGACATGAAGTATGATAAATTCCGTGAAATATGTGCTGCTTGTTGGCGAGACAAATACGGTTTCTTAGTTGTAGACAAAGATAGTGAACCAGATCAAGGAAGGTACCGAATAGGTTTTGATCACTTCATACATATTTAAACCTTGAGAGACGCAAGTATCGTTAGCATCGAAGAATTTTTTATTACAATAAACTTTTACGCAATGAATAAGGAGTCGATAAAACTTAAAAGAATTTTAATTAAGAAAAGAAACATTGTAAAAAACAAATTGCGCCAGTTAAAAGATAATGAAGTCGTCCAAGTGGAATCAATATTACCCATAACATCACGATTAGAAACTATTGCTAATAAACTGGATGGGGAAAGTGTGGTAAAGAAAGAAAAATTTAAAGAAGAAGAAGAACTGCCTCATAGCAGTGTAAAAAAAATTAAACCTACATTGCTAGAAAGGAACGTTGACTATATTGATTCGCCGGTTATTGCACAGCATATACCAAATATAAAAATGATGCCCTAGAGGTAGATGATGATGATGTTGAGAATGAATACGAAGCAGAAATTAATCGAAATGCACAAGAAGCTCAGGAATATATTCAAAGCTTTGTCGATTCACCTGGTATGACACATTATCTCGAACAGCTACATCCGCTACCTCGAGAATATATTTACAATATGTTTAAAGATGTTAAGAACGAATTTGATCATAAATATGGTATTAGGTTTAACCCTGATTCGAATGGTCTTATGATAGGCAATTCGAATTTCGCGTTGGATGATGAAAATGTTCTAATAAATGATTTGAAATATAAAGGTACTCCTGGATTATACGAACTACTGTTTAAAAATATCCTGTCGGGTACAGTCAGCAAGATCTAAAGTCGTACCTTGATATTGTGAAAAGAACAAATGCTAATAGAAGATATTATTCTGAAACAGAACAAATTCAGGGTAATACTTCATATAAGTACAAAAATATAATATCTACATTAAACATACTTCCCAAACACCCCGTAGACCTAGAACATTACCCTATAGAAAGCGTCTTGGAGACGGTATGACAATGGAAGTATCAAATAACGCAATAGATTATTTATATTGGAATGATCCCAATGAACTTGTTGATAGATTACGACTTTTAGTTTCATCACAGACTGCTGGACACACAGGTCACGGCAACGAAATAAATTCGATCATTGAAGAATTGCGTGAGGCAAAAGTAATTAGATGATATGACAATTGACAAATTTGGAAGGCACTTACATAACCGTAAAATAGATATAAGTGAACAGGAATATGAAAACAAAAGTGAAGGTTTTGAAACCTTGATTGAGTATAAGTTACATATGCTACATTACACGGTAGTAGAAACGTTTTACTCTAATACATTCCTTGACGGTGATAAGACATTTCTTATTTTCAATATTAAACATAATTATGAATTTCCTTATGAGGAAGCAGTCATTGAGAATATTAAAGGATACCCGCAAGACATTGAAATTCTTATAAACGAAAAAAGTTATTTAATTGCACAGTTACAAGGATTTTTGCTTAAACGTATGGATGTAATCAGCTTTCGTGACAGCGGTGCTATCATAAACAATACCACAATGTTTCTTGATTTTATATTAAAAGTTCCTTTCAAAGCAAGTGGAGTCCGCGACATTCAAACATAGAAGTATCTTAAATAATTGTATTTAATAAATCCTGATTAGAAAAAGTATTATGTTAGTTGCTCAATCAAAAGTGAAAGAGGATATAGTAAATGAACTTCATAAACCAGCAAGAATAAATTTCAAGAGACGCAAAGTGATAGTAAAAGGTTTAAATGACCTTCTTCAGACCGATTTGATTGAAATGCTACCATATTCGCAAACAAACAAAGGATTTAAATACATTTTAGTAGTTATTGATTGTTTCTCCAAATACGTATGGGCTGTACCACTTAAAAGTAAAACGGGTATTGATGTTACTGCTGCAATGAAAACAATTTTAAATAAATTTAAAAATCCTCCAAGAAATTTGCAGTCTGATTTTGGTAAAGAATATTATAACAAACACTTTCAATCCTTAATGCGGACATATGGCATAAACCATTATAGCGTCTTTTCTACAAAGAAAGCATGCATTGTGGAACGTGTAATTAGAACTTTAAAGGGAAAAATGTGGCGCTTGTTTAACCTGAACGGTTCTTACAATTGGATAAAAAATTTCAGCGATATTGTGAAACAATACAACAATACAGTTCACAATACTATCGGAGTCAAACCTGTAAAAGTTGATAAATCAATTGAAAAAACTATTCTTAAATCATCATTTACCCACATCAAACTTGCAACCAAAATACCAAAATATTCAATTAAAGACAGTGTGAGGATTAGTAAACACAGGAAGCATTTACAAAAGGTTACACACCAAACTGGTCAAATGAAATTTTAAGATTAAAAAGGTAAACGTAACCAATCCGACAACATATATATTAGAAGATCAAGACGAGAAAGAAATCAAAGGTGCATTTTATGAAACGGAGTTGCAAAGGTTAAACATCCAGGAATTTACCTGGTAGAAAAGTCCTAAGAAAGAGTGGAAATAAAGTATTTGTAAAATGGTTAGGCTTCTCTAACGTATACAATAGCTGGATCGATAAAAATAATGTTTGCTAGAAGTTGTTATAATAATAGTTAATAAGGCTAACATTGTAAAATTATTTTAAAATAAATAATACAAACAAAATCTTTCTATTGTTTTTATTATTATAAAGGAATTTTGTAAGGCTAACATTGTAAAATTATATTAAAAATAAATAATACAAACAAAATCTTTCTATTGTTTTTATTATTATCAAGCCATTCTTTTAATAAAAGGTATTTTGTTTTGCACATTGCAGATTATTATTGCTGTGTTTACAACAATGTATGTTATATTTTAAACGATTGTTGATTTTTAACTCCGATAGCTTAGGACAACCTAGTGCAAGCATATCAGTTACAAAGTTTTGCATTATATATGTTTCAATCAATTTCTTCTTTTCTAGACCCTTCACAAATACTTCTTCACCGGGTCGGATAATTTGCTTCAAATAAAGCGCTATATATGTTGACACCATTCCAGCCGTTGAAGATTCATCCCAAGAAAGACCATGAATATTCCTTGTCACCCAGTCATTATGTTTTATATGATCTTGACTCAAACAACTAGACTGCATTGGCAGTTTAAAAATTTGATGCCAAACATCACCTAACAACAAGTCCAAAACCGCAATTTCTTTGCACACAAACTCGTTTTTCTTGTATTTAAATCCCTGAATATCGATTATATACATGTTTGTATGTTAATATATGCAGTAAACTTCGACTAATTAAATTAATATTAAGAGCAATCTCCTTATATAGCAGATTACCACCATCTGCATACTTTGCCAACCCACTTTTCAACCTATCACAAGAGTGAACACATTTTGAATTGAAACCGGCCCATGTGTATTTGCAGCCTCTAAACATAAATCAGAATCCACTTTAATTAAACACAACTGACTTGAATGCAATATTTTGCATCTGTCATACTTTATAACTTCTAGCTAGAAAACCAAATTCAAAACATATACACACATTTTCTCTGCACTTACATTTTCAATATACGTGTGTTCCATTGAAAGTAATATAAAGCCGATCCTAATTCAAAACGTGCCTACAAGTATTTTACATTTGAAAATAATTCAGGTTTTCACATTTTACATTAAAAGTATATAACGCCGATCCTAATTCAAAACGGTGCACGTGTTAAACACAATTGACTTGAATGCGATATTTTTTGCATCTGTCATACTTTATAACTTCTAACTAGAAAACCAAATTCAAAACAGCTACACACATTTTCTCTGCACTTACATTTTCAACATACGTGTGTTACATTGAAAGTAATATAAAGCCGATCCTAATTCAAAACGTGCCCACAAGTATTTTACATTTGAAAAGAATTCAGGTTTTCACATTTTACATTAAAAGTATATAACGCCGATCCTAATTCAAAACGGTGCACGTCTAACTTCTCGATAGAAAACCGAATTCAAAACAGCTACACACATTCTTCTCTGCACTTTTCAACATAAGTGTGTGTTTCATTGAAAGTAATATAAAGCCGATCCTAATTCAAAACGTGCCCACAAGCATTTTACATTGAAAAGAATTCATGTTTTCACAACTATTTTACATTGAAATGTTTTCACGACTATTTTACATTGAAATCATATAGAGCCGATCCTAATTCAAAACGATTCAGCCGTATTCTACACATGGAAAATACGTCTGTCGCGTTTTGAAGTAGGACCGGCTCTACCCCACTACTACAGTTGAAGGGGCGCAAGGAGACAGGGGGTTGTTTATTTCGTTTCACAAACTTGAACCTGCGGTTAGGTTAGACTTGATTTTCAGCATTTCAAATTGGAAGGTCGAGAAGCTTCACTTGGCGGTTTTTATTAATGTAATGTTTTAGTTATATGCTATTTTTAAGTTATCTTATTGTATCGAAGCTTTAGTATTTACTTGTTTTTGTTTTAAGATAGTAATTGAATTAATGAGGAAGTTGCCATGCATATTTTTGTTTGTGTGTTTTAATACCACTTGATGTGTTTAATTATTAAAAGCACGTTTATAGCTGATTCAATCATAATCAATAATTCTTTAATATTTGCTTATTACATTGTATATATTATGTTTACGTGCATTTATATAAGGATTTAGCGCCTAAATCTGGCGTTGCGTTTATGCTGTAGGATTTGGTATATATTTGTTACCAACATATTTTATAATTTGTTTTCAACTTTCTAATAACTTGTTATGATTATGTAATTATTTATTTCAGTTTTTAGTTGTGCGTTTATAACTGCATAATTCATGTCTCAATTTCTCGTTTTTAACCTTATGATTTTATCAGTAACTGATATTGAAATTTAATGATGCTTGTTATGATGTGATTATAGTGAACCATTGCTATGGCCCTGTCAATAACGCGTTTGCACTATGACTATGTAGGAGATGGTCACATCAATACGTACCCTTTGTTTGGTATCATCATAGCATACGTTCATGCTTGTTTACAAATATTTGTTTTGTCGGTGTATTTGTTGTGGTGTTTATGCAAACGATAGAATGTAGGTTAGCCATTGTTAACAATATTGCCAAACGAGCTGGAAACTGTTAATGGTTTGTACGATAGATAAACGTGTATGCTTGAACCTTTGTTAAATTCACTAATATTTTATGTTTGTACCGGGTTGAACATTGGTAGTCAAGGCCCACATATTCCCGGTGTTTGTCCTCTCTTCAGCTATAGCCGGGTAGTAATGGCACATCCGTCCTCAATACCTTCTAGAAAAGATTACCTAGACTACACTAGCATTTCTTCAGTTTCATATGTAGAATATCTGTATAACAGTTAACATCCCGTAATATTAAAAATGCACAATGTGCTTGTTCGCCGCCCTATGCTTGGAGAAGTGTGTTTATGCAGTTAGAAGCGCAAGGTTGTTGAGGTTTTATCTGTCGATACTCTTTCCTCAGCGTTAACCCAGGAAGTCTGGAACACGTTGCTCTTGTAATTTATGTATAATTGATGGTAATCTAATTTTGAGGTTATCGTATAACAATTAAAGTAGGGTGTAGCATACTAAATTCCTCAAAAGGTAAATAGTATGTCTACTCTACCTTATAGGCGGCAGAGCCTCGATAGATTACGAGGGGTTCCTGTTTGACGGTTAAGCCCAGGGTAAAAAGGATGTTAAATGGCTTTGAGAGAAAAAGGTCCCTCTAAAGAGATCTTCTAGCCAGCTTAGCTTCCTCAACTTAGGGCAGAGCTATGAGCTAGGGTCGTAGGATGGTATACGGTACAAAAAAGAAATTTTATTGGACGCCACCGTATCTTAATGAATATTATAATACGAAACTATCCGAAGACCAGATACGGAAATCTTCGAAAGAAAAAAAACTTAAACTAAGCAACGTATTTAAAAAATACTTACTTTTGACTCTGCTATCTGGAATGGGAACGACGATCTCGTAATATCTGAAAATTTAACTACATCTAAACATTTTTAGACTAGGGCTATATTCGAGCCTAGTCACTTTATCACAAAAAAAAAATAGATTATAAATAGATCAACTAGTCAAAATTATGTTTAAAAAAAAAACTTTTAAATTCAACACCAATTATATCTTTCTTCGATACCAAAATTTCATATGTGTGATTGTTTGCTTCTATAGGACAACTACTGCTGACTTCAAAGAAAGAAAGCTTTACGACAACTTATTATTGTTTCTATTAATTTAAAAAATATATATAGGTACATTGTTTATATAAAGTTATCTGTACGGAGACTTTCAAAACAGTTTCTTTATTACGATTTAACATTATTCTCTGAATTTTCATGGGATATTTTTTGATTTCATACTTTACATTAATTCTCTATAAGAAATATATGATTTTCATTTTTATGTTACAATTAAATCATGATACTTGAATAGGATTCTGTTCAGTTTACAAGAATTAAATTAAATGCTCAAAAATTTTTTGTTGATTATAGAACTATATTTTTAATAGATATCTTTAATGGAATCAAAGGTCAAAAAATATTTATTGTCGGCATTAAGCTGTACTTCAGGTGTACTGTCGAAATATGTTATATACTATAATTTGGCAAACAATTCTTATCGTATCACATTTTTAGTTATGTAAACATTTTAATATAACTTTGTAACTTCAAACTTATCTTATAGAAATACCTTGAAAATAATGAGGTCATTTATGCATTATTCAAATACTAAATTTTGAACTAAATTTTACGTGTATCAGTTTGAATGATCATCAAACCTACACAAAAATTTCGAGTATTAACTCTAAATAAACATATATAGAATCTTCGAAAATTATTTGTACATCTTAAATGAATGTTCCTTGAAAAGAATATAGGTATGAAATGGAGGATGACTCACCGCTGGATATCTGTGTGGCGGCCGGATTTTTTCCTTTTTTTTTAAAAAAACATTTGCGTTCTTACTCTTGTAGTTGTGCTCAGCTAACACAGGTGTCCGGACTTGACCTCCGTACTAACCAATCATTTGTGGGGATTTCCACTCTTTTGCCTAGCAACAATTGAAACTGCATCAAAGCTCAACCAATTTCCAAAAGAATCTAATACGTGTCTTTACTTTACTTCAGTCTCGTACTTGACATACGGTAAACAATTGTTTAGTCTAATACATAATTTCCATTACTTTAATGCTTGAAACTTGAAATTAATATTTGCGACGTTAAAACTTTAGTACGCTAAAACTGTGGAACATTAAAAACTTGGAACGTTAAATACTTTGGAACTTTAAAAACTTTTGAACTTTAAAATCATGCGCGTAGAATTGTATTTACAACTATCTTAGGTCGATGCTACAACTCAAAATGAATACATGGTATCCGTTGACACCACCTTACTTTCCTCTGGGACGGCATGTTTTAACAAAAAACCTTGCATGCCCTCGATAACACTTGTATTCGGATTACATGCTGATATCAAAATGGAGCTTGACCACGAGGCAATGTTAATTATTCAAGCATGCGCCGGGAAAGGGAATATTGTATCAAGATACAAACAAATAGAAAAGCACTTAAAGTTTACTTTGACTATTCTAATGTAGATGGGGCACTATATATAAATTCGTAATATATGGTTTCTATAGAAATTTAATATTTAATGAATAGGTGTATTGAACAAAAGCGTATATTTAGATAGCAGAAAATCGTATTTGTTACAAGGGTGGACAACTACTGTAGTTTTATTTCAAACCTTCCCGCCTTAACGCCATCTCAGTGTGTATTTGGGTTATGTTTCGGTCACACAATGTAGGTGTCACTAGCCACAGCCATTAGACGGCTCGATCACAGCCAGGTATTGTCAAGAGAGGGCATTCATTCGTCCGCAGGCAAGTTAGATTACAGGTTTGTTGCCGCGACTAGGTGCGTTACATTACAGGATTCATTATACATTTTTAAAAATTTAGTTATACCATCCATAGAAATGATGTTAGTAACATTGCGATTCTTGGCAACAGGATTGTTCCTACACGTAACTGCTGATTTTTCTGGCATACATAAATCTACAACTAGTAGAATTGTTTCAAAAGTTTTGCGATGTCTTACTCACCTGGGTAACCGATTTATTAAAATGCTAACAGTTGCAGCAGAAATTAAGAAAATCCAGTAGGGGTTTCTCGGAGTAGCTAGATTTCCTAGGTGCGTAGTAGCTCTAGACTGCACACATAAAAATTCAGTCTCCTGGAGGAGCAAATGTTGAACTATGTCGTAATAGAAAAGGTTTTTTTTTCATTTAAGGTGCAAGTAGTGTGCGACTCCAAATTGAAAATATTGCTGGCCGGAGGCATCACACGACTTTAATATTTTTAATAATTCAAAAATAAGTTCCCACATAGAAAATCGTGAATTCGAGCAAGATAGATTATTAATAGGATATAGTGCATATGCCATAAAAATTATTTAATTACACCACTTCATAATCTTCAAAGCTCTGCTGAGCACTTATTCAACGAAAGCCAAATAAGAACTAGAAATCCCATTGAAAGATGCTTCAGTGTCTGGAAGCTTTAGTCTTTGGGAATTAGATTGCGTGTTGACAAAGGTGAAACTCTTGTCGTAGCCACAGTCATTCTGCATGATATTGCTCTTGAAAATGGTGAACCCGGAATCAAAGCAGATAACGAAGAAATTGAAGCTTCCATAGGTAAGGCTTCGGTTTAGAAAGACACTTTTTTCCGGGGGTCGTATATATATTTCGATTCAGCATGTTTCCCTGAGTCTAACGACATACGACTTTCAGTGCGGAAACGACCCCTTAAAAAGTTATGAATTTTTAAACTTCGCATGTTAAGTATATGGGTTTTTGTTTGAAAAAAAGGAAAAAAGATTGTTGAATAATTTAAATGATTCTAAGCTTAACCCAACCCAACCTAACCTAAACCAACCCAACCTAACCCATCCTAACCTAACCCAACCTAACCTAACCCAACCTAACCCAACCTAACCCAACCTAACCCAACCTAACCCAACCTAACCCAACCTAACCCAACCTAACCCAACCTAACCTAACCCAACCTAACCCAACCCAACCCAACCTAACCTAACTTAACCTAACCTAAACTAAAAAATTATATGAAATGAATCAAAAATCAGAAATCAAACTTTTAAGCGATATGACATAGCAAAACTAACAAAGAGCAAAATATTCAAATGCGCAAATCTCCATATTGGAAGCGAATAGCTTCTAACAAGGCATCGAAGGGATCTCGGTGCTCTTTAGCATTCCAGCGGCGCCACAAATACTCGCAGAGATGATCTGCGAAAGATTCCTCAGGAACTTTACGAGCCTTGAAGAAAGCCTTTGCCGGACGCCAGTGTGCTTCTGCACGCTGCGTATTCACTTCTGTTGTTGGATCTAAAAAACTGTTAGAATGAATTTGTTTAAAATATTATAAAACTTACCCTTAAAATACTTGCTGTGATTTACAGCTTGATGCACAAATCCATATTTAGGAAGTGAATAATAAGCTCTCCACTGGTCAGTCCAAATGATCGAATCTTTTCCAACATGCTCCATAATTATTCGAAGCAATGTTGCAGCATCGCGAACGTTTTTCGGGCAAACTACCATGCGAAAATCTTTCGAATCCTCGCAGGTTATGCCAAGAACCCAATGCCCTTCAACGCAGCGGCCTTTGTTAAACTTGCGCTTTCCAAACTTTGATTCGTCGATCTGAACGATTATCCCAGGGCCACCAATCTTGCCGCGTTCTGCCTGCTCAGAAGAAAAATGATCGACAACCATTTCACGGGCATAATGAAATCTGCAAAATAATGTTTAAATTAATTGCTGGTAAATAAAATAAAATAATTCCAATAAATACCTTGCAGCAATTGTCTCTTGAGAAAGCTGAGTTCGTTGTTCTGGTGGAATGCCAAAATCCGTGCATTCGCGGGTAACTTTAGCGTACGACTCATTTAATGCAAATCCATATAAAAGCCTAAAATAAAATTAGAAACCTACAATAAATAATAAACAAAAAAGACACAAACTTACTTGATTTCAATATGAACGGCCAAGCGAGATTCTTCGAACCAGGTTCCCGTAGCAACGCTATATTTGCGGCAATCTCTTCGACCTTTAGGACAATAAAATCCGCCGACGCCATGTTGAGATTTATCCACAAGCATAGGGCTTTTGTGACGACGGCAATCCTTCTTCTCGGTAAGCAGCCCATGCTCGATTGCAAAAGAATATCCCTGTTCTTTGCAAATCGGTAGCCTGCTATAGTTCCAATTTATAGCGTAATTCTCCATGATCTAAAGAACTTAAATTTGAAATTGTAACAAAGGTCAAGCATAAGTTCTTTCTTACCTGAGTTTATGAAATGAAATACCAACCACTCTCTTCAAAACGTAAACACAAACCGACGTTAAGACAGACGGCGGCCTCCCCAACTTGTATTCATGCGCAGCTAATCTTTTGATTTGCGCATGCGCATAATTTTCGTGCATGCGCAGTTAATTTAAATTAATGTTTAGCTAAAAAAAAATTTTCCATAGACATAACATGGGAAATTTAGAAATCCATAACTTTTTAAGGGGTCGTTTCCGCACTAAAAGTCGTATGTCGGTAGACTCAGGGGAACATGCTGAATTGAAATATATATACGCCCCCCGAATAAAAGTGTCTTTCTAAAACAAAGTCAAGCCCTTCCATACAATTTGCTAAAGATTTGAATATAAATTTGCCGCCAGAACGGAACAGCAGTGTGAATCTGAACAATGTTGTGAGGCGCAATTTAATAACGCAATGTTTTGAAAGATTAGTGTAGATAGTATTTCTAATAACCTTTACACAATAAAGTTAACGCTAATGATTATTATAATAACAAATAATGTGTATGTTCTTAATTACTTTAACTATACAACTACTTATTACAATATTAAATATAGCTATTTTTTCTTACAATTGTTTCTATTGCAACTTAAGAATTACCATTTTAATCTCATATTGTTCCTTTTTTGTTTAATATATAACTTATGTTTTTGGTCCTCTTGTTCCAAAAACTGTAAGTGCTTATGCTCCAAGTGCTTAATTTACAATGCCTGTTCTTTTGAAATATTGTTCTTACACAGACACAAAATTCTGTTTAGAAGCAGCCCACAAACCTATTTTTGATTTCAAATTATAAGTTTCTTTGCCTGCGACTTAGAGTATCTAATAAGAACACAAAGGGGAAATAAAAATTTATAACAATTACCCCATAGTCGTTACCATTCACTTGTTGATTTGCTTTTAATTGAGACGATTTTGGTTCTCTCAACATATCTGGTATAATACTAGACCAATCTTGAACAGCTAAAATTTAATTAATAAGTTTGTAATTTACACAAGGAAATCATACTCTAACTAATCATTGTACTCATTAGAATAGTTATTATCAATTTCCTGACCGTCTACAGCAATCACTTCGTTGGTCATTGTTTCATCCACTGAATATCATGTACAGGGGTAAAAAGTTTTGGTGGGCCACCCCCGGTGCCATATAGATGTATTTCTCCTCTACAGCTTCGTATTTCGTCCGTTTTTTAAAATTTTCATACTTATTTCAAGTACCTTGACATTTCTAAGGTGATCCCCTGCTAACATATTAAACTCTCTACATACTTTCTCCCAGACTTGGGCTTTTATTTTTAAAGTATTAGTGTCCCTTTTGCGGCATTCAATATCCTTTGAATATTTTTTTACCAATAGAAGAAGGATTTCTTGTTCTCTAAGAGAAAAATACAGTTGATAGATTTCCATTATAGTTTAAGGAAGATTATACACTACGAACATTATTCAACGATTATTCAATTCCTAAAGACAGTTGTCGCGATTTATATTATAAATGAAAGCAAAACCTTTCACGCGCCAAATAACGCAAGGATAGATGTAACTTAACTTTAAATTTCCGTTACTTAAATTTCTGACAGGAAATATGTCAACCAGTAGTTTAACTGAACCAAAACCCGAACTTGCACCATACAACGCAAAGTGAATTGAACTTGACTTTTTATTGAATTGCGGCTTACTTAAACATTCGTTTAACCCAAAGACGTTATAAGAATGTACGCAGTAATAAGTGCTTGCATACATACGGGCCAATATAGTTAGGGCCTGCGTTTAGTACTACTTGCTTTTCTAACATTTCTAAATGTGCATCTTCTATCTTTTATCTGGTT
The DNA here is from genome assembly GCA_036346225.1 of Platerodrilus igneus. Lineage (NCBI taxonomy): Eukaryota > Metazoa > Arthropoda > Insecta > Coleoptera > Lycidae > Platerodrilus > Platerodrilus igneus. The sequence goes on from JARFIW010000565.1 coordinate 1,767,013, forward strand.
CTAACCAATAGGAATATTGCTTTAAAATAGAGGTGATTTTGAAATCATTAGACCAACATATACCTAAAGGTCACAATCTAATCTTTTTTTGTGTTAAATGCGTAGTGTCTGATAATAAAACATATACGCCCATAGTGGGGACCAAACAAACGAGGTTATATATGGACACACTGTATGTTTAACAATGATAGAACAAATGCGTATTAAATACACCATCAGATGATGGCACGTATATATTATACCAGTTACATATATTGTAGCTTGGTTCATGCTTATAACGTCCTTGGATTAACCGATGTCGGTACAACCCAAGACGTATAAAGTAATAGGTGGTCTACATATATTCAAGGTTAGTATCGCTTGCCATCTTGCGTGTCATAGTGCCTACCCTTGGTCAATGTTCACATTTGCGCTATAGTGTTGATATTACTTATTAGCGTTTTCGTTCTGGATTGTTATCAAGATGACTACTTTATAAATCTTGATTTATTATAATCGTTTTGTTGGGTGCTAAATATAATATTTGCAAGACATTAACAATATTTTAAATATATTATTCAAGTGAACTCTATTCGTTGAGTGCTTACCAGGGTATGATTTGGACACTAGTATTTTGCGGTTGGATTTTCAGATGAAACAAAAAATTTACATATAGTTATTATTTAAGTATAAGGAAATCATTATTCTGTTGTTAATGCCAGGTTTCAAAATTTATAGTGTAGCTATTTGCAGAAGTAATTTGAAAAAGCTCAATGAGAATGGAGAAAGAAGAGGTTTTTTTCCTTTCTAAGTAATTCAGAAATTTGTGGAGAATGTAATAGGAAGTGTTATAGGAAAGACAAATTCAATACGGAAAATAAGCGTGTATGTATTAAGCATTTTCACCATCAAGATTGTGAAGATGAATTAAAATTTATGAAATTATACCTTTACATAATTGTTTAATTATTTTAGCAGTACCGTCACTATTGCTTTTCCATTAACCGAACAAAATTTTTACGGCATTTAATAATCTAATGACACTTAAATTTGATGATAACATAAACTTATCATGTTGATATTATATACATATACAAATATTTATTAATTAGTAAACATTGGCCTTAAAATCAAGTTCAAATTTTAACAATAACTGAAATACGCATAACAAAACATGTATTTCTACATCATTGGATAACACAAATTTCTCAGTTCAAAAATTTTAAATCGAATCCAAGCCATTGCTTATATGGAATTTATCACGAAATTTTTTAATTGGCAGGCAGAGTGACGTATTCCAGCACAACCGTTGATTGGCTAAGAATTTGTAGAACTAGTACTTTATACATCTTGGTTACAACACACCCTTAGTATATAAGCTAGATGCTTTAGAAGGAGTTCTCTGTTATAAATATTGGTTAAGTATGATCAAGAATCCCACAAATAATTTTATATAATTTTCTTAATGATCTTGTATAGGATTATTTAAATTTCTGATTGTGCATCACTTTTTATTTGTTGCACCTATTAATTGCTCTTAGTGCAACATTGAATTTCAGATTTTAAAATTATTTAGGTTCAATTAGGAACGTATCTTTAATGAACTATCGAACTGTCATAATCTGACACCTGTCGATTCGAAAATGGTGACAGTTTGAAAATGTTTTATTTATATTTTTTGTTGTTCAAAATTGTTATCCTGATGTTTTATAATTCACAATTTTTATTATCTTATTACAGTATTCAACAGTGTTGTTTTATTGTTGAACGTATACAACCAAAACTTTCAATATTTGTAGTTCATTTTTGTATAGTAGGAGCAAATAATGTCCATAAATGTAAACGTAAGTGGAAATCCAGTTAGTATTAAACGAGGAAAGCTAGTTACGACTGATCTAGACCATAACAATAGAGAATTTCAGAAACGCCGCCGAATACGATTAGAACAGGTGAAGTACTAACTAGTTTTTGCGTGCCATGTTAATCTTCTTATAGGTGAGACAACAGTCCAAAAATATAGCAGAACAAGTTCGAAATAAGGTGCGCGATGGAAAATCTAAACAGCTCTCAGATATAGAAATACAAGGGGAGAAAGAATTGAAGAAATGGCAAACACGAAAACTATTATCGTTACAACATCAATATCGTGAATGCTTGAAGGATATTGGATTGGGACATGCACAAGCTGCTTTAGAAGAAGAATCTGATTTGGAATTGGAACAACAGGCTCGTGATTATAAACAAATTGCTAAAGAACGTGGAGAAAATGCTGTTAAAAAGCTAAATAGTATAAAACACCAAGACGATTATGATAAAATAGCTTACTTGCAGAAAAGGAAATTAAATAGAGACATTGAAGATACAAGATCTAAAATGGTTTCTAATTTAAATAAAAAGAATAAAAGTCCTTTTAAGAGAAAGAAGAGTGGTAAACTGGCAACTGATATTAATATTTCTAGAAGAGTAGTAAACGAAAGTGAAACTGATAATGATTCAGCAATGGAAGAATCTGCTATGTTAGACATATCTAGTGCAAGTTCTGTTAGTAGTAAAGGTGAATATAATAGTCGGTTGAAAGAGAACGGGAAATCTACACATTCAACTGTAATTTCAGCCGAATCTGAAAAGAAACACATGCAGGTTGAAACTAACGATATGCGTATGGTTCCTAGTCTGGTTAAGGATAATTTAAGACCAGTTTCATCGAAAATTGTAACTCCCTCAAAGAAATTTGATTATTGCTTAAGTACTCAAATTTCTGATAGAATTAAAAACAGAGCTATGTTAAAAAATTTTGAACCTAGTAATAGCCATGTCTGTGATGTAAGTGTGCCTATTCAGAAAACATGTTGTTGTTGTGAACAAAGGTCATTCCCAATAACTTCTAAACCAGATTCAGCCATAAGTGTCCAAGAAACTAAAAATGATAATAAAGTTGAAGATGGTTTGAAATCGGGTGAAAATGTGAAAGGGATTCCAAAAATTCCATCAAAACCTACTGTTGCTTTACGAACTGTGCAATCAACAAGTACATCTTCTAATTTAAATAAAGTGCAATATTGTGATTATAAAAACCTTTATAACAAGGAATATGTTCCAAGTCGACAGACTGTTGAACGTATTTCAGAAGAAAGTATTGAAGTTTGTCCAAGTGCCAGAAGTGAAGTTGAATATGTAGAACGTATGTATAAGCGTGATCAAGAGGCTCAAATTCGAGGGAAAAAGGCATTAGAAAAAGAGAAGGTTCATCGTGATTATAAAGACTTGATGCAAAGGTTGCCAGTGCTTCAGCGGAAAGAAAGAATAGCTTCAATATCATCAAATAATAAACCAACATTTCATATGTCCGATGATAGGTTAAAAGAGCATGAAAGAAAACATCAAAATCGAATGGAAAATGCATATGAAAAATTGTTTCCAAAGCCACGTATAATTACAATACCTCCTAAAGATTTGCCAAAAGATAGTTCTTCTTTACCTTTTCAAACAATTTCTGTTAATGGTATTGATCCACCAGTTTTTAATGCTGGATCTTGGGATTTTGATGTTAAATTTAAGTCACAACCTCGTATAGATTCAAAACATTCGTCTACACACCTTATTCAGGAAATGTTAAATAAGGTCCTGAATAGTTCTGATCCTGATAAAGTAGCATCAAAGCGACAAGAACAATTACAGGGAATGTTGAAAACACTGATACATCAGCGAGAAAAGCTTGCAAAGGAGATTAATGAATTACCTGCAAATAGTAATTTACGGTCAATGTTGTCTGAGGTTGAAGGTCTTGATAAGTATTTAAAGGAAGAAAATTGGAAAAAAGTTGATAAAGCAACTGAACCGGTACAATCGGAGTTACAAGGTGCACATGAACAACTCGATAAAGAAACCAAAGGTAATTTTTGAACTTATGTGCGTGTGTGTGTTAGATAGTTAATTACACAAGGTAAGTTGATAAATAGTATCGCATTACAGTGAATAAGATAAAATAATAACTTAGACTTTTATGCAAAGCCCAAATGATCATTTCAAATCGAGCTAGTAATTGAAAGATGGAAAATATAAGATCTTAGGCGGACTTGAACCTGTATCTTGGTTTTGCCGGAACCATGCGTTTACCAATTATTTCATCTTATTCACTGTAATACGATAGTATTTATCAACTTACCTTGTGTAATTAACTATCTAAAATATTTATATATTTAATACTTGGCTTATAGCCGTAATTTTGAGCGTAGCTTCCTGTCTATAACTGACATAAGTCAAAAATTTGACAATGTCAGATATGATTGACAAAAATGCCAAACATAATTGAAAGTTAGGTTTATGAATAGTTGTGTACACGATTTAAATTTGTAAATTTCCCAATTGTCGTCATCGGTCTCGTTGGCGTAATTAATAAACGCATGGTTTCGGCAAAACCAAGATATAGGTTCAAGTCCTGTCCAAGACCTTATATTTTCCATCTTTCAATTACTAGCTCGATTTGAAATGATCATTTGGGCTTTGCATAAAAGTCTAAGTTATTATTTCATCTTATTCATTGTAATATATATATATATATATATATATATATATATATATATATATATATATATATATATATATATATATTGCCGTGTAACCTATAGAACCGCACCAGCGTAAAGAAAATCCTTTGAGCCCCAACGTTGGGCCGTCATAAATTGCCGTGTAACGCCTGGATCTCCTTTGAGATTCGAAAATTAATTAATATACAAAATTCGAAAATTCCACGCCATAGAGAATTTTCAAAAAAAAAATTTCTTACCCAGATTCTGCTTCCATCAACTTTGATTTCTTCAACAGCTCCCTGGCTAGCTCAGTTGGGCCTCCTCTTGGATACCTAGATTTACTATCATACTCTTTATCGTTCACGCACACTCTCAATAAAACCACATAATAATACAATATTTATTTACCACTATTTACAAATAATAATTCAAGATTATTTACATTTTGGTGCTCAAGTTACCCTCAATAAATTCTATCTTTGTAAAGTCCAGGATTTTAAATTGAAATATCAAACACATTGAATGTAACAGGAGTAAATGGGTCCTGAATAATACCTTATTTTTTTCTTTTTATAATTATTTCTAATTAGTACACTCTGGAGTATGGTGAGTTAGTTATACGTATTATTTTCAATACGCAAAATAATGCAAAATACCATCAAAGTTCACTCTCGCCCATCACAATAATTTTCATTGTTTATAAAAACAGTAATTTCTAATGCGTTACCTGGAATTTCGTGAAGATCCCTACTCCGTTGACGATGAAGTTAAGTTCCTGCACCCTCGGTCTCGTTGTGCTGCTTGGTATTCATTCAAGATCCATCCAAATCCAAGTATATTACACTTTTTTATAATTGCATAATTTAATTTACGTTACTTTACTTTACTTTACTTTACGAGCTGGTTCAAATATCTGTTGCACCTCAGTTAAAATTAAATTCGATACTATTTGCGTTTCAAACTATGAGGCCAACAATTTAACACTGTACTATTTAATTTAATACTTACAAGCTCGTTAGTAGATTTCTGTACGTAGTGAGCGATGCAAATTAACGAAGTCAAAAGAGCGAAGTCAAAGAGAGCGATCAGAATACCAAAGAGAGCGATGCTAATTCTCTTAGAGTTTTTATACAATTCAAAATGCCACCTCTAGGCCACTCTTCACGCGAAATACTTAATTTAAAATAATACTTCTTCAAATTTTGGTATAACCATTTTCAAAATCTTTGAAATTTAGCTTGTTAATACGATATTTTCTGAAAAACCCGCATTCAATTTTCCCGTGTTCGTCTGTTGTACAACTAACTATTTAGACCAATGATATATTCAGTGACGTCTTAAAAACCCCGCCTATATTAACTCTATTCCTCTCTTATGCATATTATATGTTTCCTTCTAACCTTGTTTGAGTGGTAGAAAATCGATATTACTGTCTGCGTGCTATCTAACCTTCGTGGACTGAATACGTGCGTTTCGAAATGCAATGCTATTATGCCTGTCTCATTCCGAAGCATATCATTGATTGTCCATCCCTTCTGCGCTTTAAGGAAACTTTTGGTTAGCATCTATGCGAAACATCCGACCGTTTGCACAATATACCGCGAAACTTGTCTTTTATCTACACAAATAAGGGGAACATGACCTTTCCTAAACATGCAGGTGTTCAATTAACGAATGTTTTAAAATAACATTTCTAGGAGTTTGCGTTTCAAGATATTTCATATATTCGACGTGTTTGTTTGTTAGTAAAGCGTTTCGCCAGACCATATTTATGCTGTGATACTCTCAGCCCCTTGTTATTATATTAATATTTAGCCCCACGATTGGGTCGAGCTATATTTACTGTGATATTCTCGTGTTAACCTCTATGCTTTGACGCAATATTTATGCTATGATTTATACTTTTATTACTCAAGCACTTGTAGAAATGTTAATTTATAATCTTCTTTGCCTCGACTAGCTGATTCAATTAAATAAAGCAATTCTACAATACACAGGATAATGATGAAATATTTAGAACCTTTTAAATATCTTCTGCCTTTTTAAATGATTTACATCTGTCAGATTTTTAGAAAATCAAGCCAGCAAAACGAGCTTTTTATTACATTTAGCGACCTATTGAAACGTTTCAATATGTCTATTACTTTTCATAAATTTATACAAGAAACCCCAATTTGTCGGCTCTTACACTTTGAATTATTATTGAGATAAAAACATTTTTAGAAATAAATTAAATCAAAATATCTAACCTGAAGTGGTTCAGTAGGTGCTCTGCATTCCCCAGAATTGAAGTCGACATCCAACCAAATTAGTATCCAAATCGTTATTGGTGAGTTTATTCCAATGAAAGGTTTTTCATTTCCGTAATGGAATATTTACCATTTTCGAATTGCTTGAACAAGCAGTATTCTCCAGAGTCTTTTATCCAAAATTGTATTTAAGATTGTAATTGACAGGAATTGTAACAAGATCTTTATTAGGATCGTTATATCGATTGTAATTTAAGATTGTAATTAAGATGGTAATTAAGATGGTAATTAAAATGGTGATTAAGATGGTAATTAAAAGCCCTGTTTTATTTATTATTAGAAATGGTATAATTTCACTAAATCTGATCTACATACGTCTTTAGAAGTACGGCTCGCTTGCACAATTACACACTCTTTAATTTTCACTTTAATTTAATTTACTATTCATGTAAATATTTAGCACTTTCAAGTATAGTGACTGCCTAGTTTCTAAAGTATACTAACTCGATATTCAATTGTCATGATATTTATAGGATCGGCCCCTTTTGTTTGCGATTCATTGACTTCACGTGCTGGGCGAGACTAAGTGTCTTATCTCTTGTTATTTTGGGAAACTTTACCAATTGTGCAGTTCAATTGCATTAAGTGATGCTAAGAAAGTCACGTAATTCATTATACCTCACATTTAATTCAGAAATCCCAGGAATCTTCGTCCAACAAATCACGTACTATTGTTGTTGGCTTTATTCTAATCTGAATGGAATAAATTTGGTGTTTGTTTATTTCCTAATAAATTGGATTTTTGAACAAATGTGATACTTTTAGATCACGTACGCTTTTAAAATAATGCATAATTTCTGCGTGGATTTAAGATGATATTAGTAACGCACTTTTTGAATATTTATCTAGCCAATTCATGCAGGTTTTCACTGATTTAATTTCATTGCGTTTCGTTACATTTTTAAATTCTTATCTTTGCTCGTAGCTACTCTTGGATATGTGTTTTAATCGCTTGTACTGCTATATACAGTGTGCTCTCAACTAATAATATTTATAATGACCTATTTGCTCCTCCAATATCTGTAATTATGTACTTTTGTTACTTGGGAGTTTCTTTTGTCTATTCTACGACCCCTATGACTTAACCTACCCCTAAATTAACCCTGTAATTACAGCATTTATATATATATATATATATATATATATATATATATAGTAAATAAAATGAAATAATAACTTAGACTTTTATGCAAAACCCAAATGATCATTTCAAATCGAGCTAGTAATTGAAAAATGGAAAATATAAGGTCTTGGACAGGACTTGAACCTGTATCCTGGTTTTGCCGGAACCACACGTTTACCAATTACGCCACCGAGACCGATGACGACAATTGGGAAATTTACAAATTTAAATCGTGTACACAACTATACATAAACCTAACTTTCACTGTAATACGGTAGTATTTATCAACTTACCTTGTGTAATTAACTATCTAAAATATTTATATATATATATATATATATATATATATATATATATATATATATATATATACATTGCTGCGATAGCTTCCCTTTGCTTCCCTTAAAGTACCAAAATCCTAAAAGGCTACAAACCTTCGATGCTGCTTATACAACTAAAATGCTTAAAATGTTTCTGCTTTGCAACGAAATATGCCACGGTTTTCTGTAAATCAAACTAACTACTAAAAAAATTCTGCTACGGTAAATCGCATAAGTTTTAACATATTCATAGAAAAAGACACGCCAAGATCAACATAAAACTCCTCACTCATTATTTATACATTATATACATCCTCTTTGTTAAAATAACACATTTCACAATACATTTTGAAATCAGTAATTACCCCAGATAAATATTTAGAATTATATTATCATAGAAAGTAACAAGGCTTTACCACAGTCTTTCCTTTAACTCCGGTTTAGTACGAGCTCATAGTAAATCCTTTGTGCCAAATTTCGCACATTGATCCCCCAAAAGTACCCTTTTACCTTGTACATACCAAATATTGTCAATATCATAAATCATTTCTAAACCTAAATTCCCACATAAAATACAGTTCAATAATGCAACAGAAAAAGTTCAATCCGTAACTCTACTAAAGTTTATCTTTTTAGTTCTTAACATTATACCCACAATGCACAAAAACACCTGTTTATACACATATGCAAACAAAAGCAACAGTTACCTGGATTCTGTCACTGCCCCAGGATTACCATCAACGACTGCTGCCTACAGGAACCCCAATCTGATTGCAATCATTAGAGGTATCTCGTTTTCCACTTCCGTACTGCATTCAGATTCCCAAAGCTCTTCTATAAAGTGTAGGTAATCAACCAGTTTGACCAAACACTATTTTTACTCCATTCTCAATTTTATTATTAGTACACTTAGTGCAAATTAAAATGTAACTGCTTTTACTTACATAGACAGAACTTTTATGCAACTCATAAACGTATTAATATTTGGAGCCGTCAGCTGGTTGTAAACTATAAGCGTAAGCCTAAAGTGACGTACGCTTGCTGGAAACTTAGAGCGCCTCACCACCATTTGTTGGGGCTTATATATCCTTCTTCTGCCCCTCTAAAGCTTGTTAATTCCGTCGATACAAACAAACATTCAATTCTTAAAACTTCCAACAGTTACATTTTTCCACAAACACTTTTACAATCTTCCCCAATACTTCCAGAAACTGCCTGATACAACAACTCCAACGGTCAACGAAATCCTCGAAATTGCCCCCACACTACAAGCTAACGTGTACATTTCTCTGTATTTCGTTTCCAACCCAAACCGATTTTCTACAAAAACATAAGTTTAAGTTCACATCAACGTATGTACTATAATCATTTCTTTGTATTCGTTCTAACTGGCAACACTTTTCAAAACATTTCCTTGAAAATTGAAATCCTACTGGCAAAAGTTAACGTTTAAAACACGCCTCTAATAATATGCATTGTAGCTATCTCGCTTCAATGCATATGCGCTAAATCACCTGTCTACTTTGTCTGTCATCCCCATTGTTGATGAACGTTAAAGTTCCATCTCTACTTATCTCACTCATACCCATTCTATCAAACAATCTCTCTTTATTTACTGGTTTGCACGTTCTATTGTAACTGATCAAATACTCATTCCAAAACTATAAATTCATTTTTAATTGACAGCGCCGACCAACCCTACTTAGAATTGTCTGTTATTTGTGTCGTTTTATCTTTTACTGATACTCAAAAAGCTTCGTTCGAATATAACTGCCTCCTTTACTGTTATAAACATTACGCAGAACTACGATTCGAAATGTTCACGCTTCTTAGAAAAGATACATCCCTCTTTGCTATAATTTAAATTGGAAGATTACCTTGTTTTATAATACGAAATTTACAATGCTTCATACTTCTTAAATACATCAGTTAAAATATGTTTATGATACAACACACGCTATTTTTAATTAGTATTCATAGTTAAAGGATGATGCTAAATTAACCAAAAAATGACAGCAGTTATACTGCAATAAATAATAACTCCTTTAACGATGTTTGAAAATATCATTATTATATAAAACGGAGTAAACGTTATGTACTTTATCAACATCCATTGTGTTATTAATAGGATTGATTTCTTTGTTGATATAAAAAGACTCAAGGAACAACCTAGTTTTATAATTGGGTTTGTTGTCCAAAATGATGGTATCATCGAATAGAGGTGTATGTTTAGTTGAAGAAACACGTGACGACAATGCTGGGTTAATCGACTTTTCAGCCATTGATTTGTCTGTCCAATGTAGCTATTATTACAGCTGCAAGTGATTTTGTAAACGATGTTACTGTTTAATAGTTTTGGAATAGGGTTCTTTAACTTAGTGAATACACTTTGGATGAAATGGTTGTATTCGTAGACGATAACCACGTCAGTTCAAATTTGTTGCCCCAAGATTCACCAGCTCACCTCCGTTTTATTCAGTTTTTACAGGAGCAGCAAAACGTGGATCTTACTTTGCTGAATACGATTCTCTTTACTAATGGGGGCAATGTTTACTCGCCGTGGAGTTTCATCTGGCAAAACAATCATTTGTGGGATTCAGTAAACCCCCATGCCCTAAAAGAGAGACATTTTTAACACGAATTTAAGATCAATTAAGGTGCCAATTTTCAAGTCGATAATCCAAAAATTTTCAAAGTAATGCCAAAAATTGAAATAAAATAGCCTTCAAAACTCTGTACTTCTTAAACCATCAACATTCGGATATGAAAAGTTTGACTCAATGGTTATTATTTGATGCATAGTATCTCCAGTTAACCAGTTTCTCATTGTTAATGAAACACCCTGTATACCTTCTCTTTAATGTATCCCCAAAGAAAAAAAATCGAATGGGGTTAAATCAGGAGAACGAGATGGCCAAACAATTTTTTCTCATCTTCCTATCCAATAATTAGGATAAACTTGGTACAAAAATTGTCGAAGAATTCGATGATTATGTGTAAGAGTACCATCATGTTGAATTCACATATTTAATCTAGTTTCTAGATATGCATTTTTAAGTAGTAACGGCAAATCTTGCATAAATTTAAAAATCTTTCTCAAGTTAAAAGTCTGTCTACCAACAATTCCTCCCCACACATTCAACGACCACCTATTCTGATAATCTATTGTTCTCATCCAATGGGGTTTTCATTTACATAATAATGCATACTGTGCCCATTGAGGGACCCACTATTTTTACACATTGCCGTATCTCTGAATACTATATTTTTAAAAATCATGCAAAATTCTTTCTGAAGAATCTACTCAATTGTGGAAATCATTTCCATATAGCTCTTAATGAATTTCAATATGATAAGGATGAAACTTAAGCTTCATTATGATTTAATTAACACTACTTCAAGATACTACAACTTGTGTTCCAATTTCCCTCTTACTCAAATTGAGATTTTCTTGTAACATTAACAAAACATCTAATTCACTTTTTTCATTAATTCTAAGTAGATTTAATTCTTTTTTAGTGTAATGGATGCTGCCAGTACCTTCAATTCTTTGAAATGTAATAGTTTATGGTATTCGTGCGTTTGGTTATTTTTATTGACACAATTTTTATGCTAATAGTATTACGGTTGAAATTTTCACTACGACTTTTGATTTTTAGCAGTGTATTAAATAGTTAATTCTTTCCGTATTAGATTGTACATACTTTAATATTGATAGCGCGTTATCACGTACGAGTTTGCAGACCAGCTTTAGTGGTATCATCTTGACATAATTTTTCATTTGAATCGTACACTTTTAATTTATGTTTTGGGTTCGTATATATGCCCGCCTTCGTTGAAGGGATTTTAGCGAATTAATTTGAAAAGAAATTATTCTGAGATAATTTAATATAATTTTCCTTATTGCCTAATTGGGATTACGGCGATTCAAAAAGTTGAGTCCTCGACTGCTATCTGGTAACCGCCTGTTACACATTTTGTTTGTTTGCACATTGAACTCGATTGTGGATCGTTAAGTAAACCGCGATTTTACTGACTGTAATTAGGGGATTATATTTTAGGGTTCTAGTTCTAATTCTAGTTCAAGTTTTACTTCAGTTCCATTCAAGATTTATGTTCCACGTTTTGTTCCACGTGCTGCATTCTACGTTTTACGTGCTGCCATTCTATGTTCTAGTACCGTTGTAATCTGTATGTTGAATTTCGAGTTCTAGATGTGGCATCTGTAATGAAAAGGAGAAGATGTTTACAAGTACGGATCCAGTAGACCCATGCGACATAATTGGTGGCGATATTCTACCTGCCCGTGCCATTTGAGCTGGAACATCGTCATCCACATCAGCAGTTGGTGAGTCCGTTCCATATCTTATTTTTATCATCGCAACCGTTTGGTTGACTTTGCATGCTGGTGAATTACATTGTAACATTATTGGGTTTACTATAATAGGGTTGGGTTCTAATCTAGGGTGTTGAACATTGCATATTCACAATACTTAATAGAGTATGTAAAACTAAGCCAACGACCCGCCTATTATTATTACAGGTATTATTGCAGATACCCGCAGTACTTAAGGGTTATCCTGCTAGGATCCTAGTGCAACCCTTTATTTGCGTAATAGTCTTTTTAAATCGACCGTATGGTCACAGATTTATGTTGCTTTGTTGGCTGTGTTGATATTTGATTTTAAAGTAAAATTCGAATTAGTCAATTGATGTATTGGTATATGTATCGTTAGAGTTGCACCATAACAAGTGGGTAAGTCCAGTTATTAATTAAATTATAGTTTATGTGTTTATTGTTATTAATTTGATATATTCTTGTATAGTAAATGTATTGAACAGCTACGAGGTCTACATTACTGTGTGTCAACGTATGTTAGCTGGATTGTATGCTGTGTGGGTATTATTTGTGATCGTTAGGAATTTCCTATCTCAGTTCCGTCGGAGCCCAGCTGTTAGAGTTAGGTGGTACTCGCTTCGGCGGTACATATACTAAAATTGGAACGATACAGAGAAGATTAGCATGGGCCCTGCGCAAGGATGACACGCAAAATCGTGAAGCGTTCCACATTTTTACACAACCCTGTTTTTAGCTTTGTTTCAGTTGGTCAGATTTTTATGTTTGTTAGATTGTTAGAGCTTGTTACGTTTGTTAGATTTTTAGATTTGTTAGATTTTTATTTAGTTTTTTTTATTTAGGGTGGATTAACTATGAAGTCAGAATTAATCAGAAGCACGTTTATTTTCGCGTTTAAACCCAATTTAGTACCTCCGGGTGGAGCATTGGGGACGTGGCCGCAAGTATAGCGGCCCTAATTCAAATTATAATGTTAGTTAGGTGGCGCTCATTTTTGGTAAGAGGTTTGGTTGATGGTTTACCCCACTCCCCGCCTCGGTACTGGGTTAGCTCAGGGTACATTGAAGCTGATTGCTCCGACTGCCCCGATAAGCATTTACCTTGCTTACCTCAGTAGCGATTTTAGTGTAAATTAGAATTGAGTTTGAAATCCCTCTTGCTCGTTTTCGTTGTATTGCGAGCGCCACATCCCGTTATAATAGTATATTTCAATTAGCTTCATCAATATAATAATATTTCTTCATGTGATAAATTCATTTTATACATTACAGTATAACAAAACTATAAAACTTTTGTCAAACTAGCAACATTTTTCCTCACAGCAGCCTTCCAACCGAAAAATCCAACGCTTTTATTAAAAATGTCTCAAAAAGCCTATTTTTCAATAACTCAGAGTTTTCAATTACACCACACAAGCCCTATATCAAAATAAGCGTATTAAAAAATCTATCAATTGGTGTACAAAATACAGGGTGTTCCATTTGAAAGACATGAGAAAATTCATTTTTAAGTTTTGAAACTTTGAACTAATGTAAAAGTCAGCCTGTAGAATGTTACAGTGAGCTTTGCAGACAGAAAAGGACTATGGTTAGTCGAGAACATCTCGCCCAAGTTACTGCAATAGAAGAGAAAATGGAAGGAAAAAGAAGCCCACGCTCACACAATTTAAGATTGGGATTCAATCAGAACGAAACCGATTAACCTACGACCCGACAGTAAAGTATAGAAATACGAAAACAAAATGAAGAAACAAGCAAGCCTTACCCAATATATTTACTAACGAACGATGAGCTTGCCTCACTTAAGAAAGGGAAGAAAAGTGTGTATAATATCACCATCACCAAATATCTACACAACTGTTACTGATTAATGGGGGAGATTAAGGAGTGATATAATTGATAAAGATATGCTATTATAGGGAAGGACCAATTGCTTTTTGTAGCAATAACAATAGCGGTGGAGCGGTTATGTAATAATTAAAAACAACTACACCAAACTACTTAATAAAGGGTATAAATACCTTTTATCCTGTGCCGCTGTGGGCAATAACGTTCACACACAAAAGCTTTCGACGGACCACCAGTAACACGCTCGACCGGGTGATGTCGGTGTCGCTTTCAAAAGCTCTCATACAACCGGCTTCTGCAAGGGTTCGGATGCGACTCACTTCACGCACTGCCTGCCGGTATATAATGTTTCACTGACAACTGTAGGATGCACGCACTGACGGTATTTATTGTCACAAAATACCGAATTGTTCGATGATGACGTAACATACCGCCCACCAAATTCATAGAATTTTGAAAAGGAGGGAAGTAGGTTGGCTGAAGGAAATCACATGGGATTTGACCTTGCTAGGAAAACAGGTAACGAAAGATAGTGTGGTGCACTACAGCGAGCGATATTACCAACTATGCAAAAATAAAAATATATATGTAAATAAGCAAATATGTAAAAATAATATACTACTATACATGTAAGAAATGTGTATATACATCTAAACATAAAAATAAAATTAAAATACCGGTAGCGGTGCTAGTTTGACCAAAGGTCGTTTTAATGTGCCATGTGCAGTTTTGACTTCAGCGACACGTATAATACCGTCCACACCGGGAAAAGTATTAATAATACGACCAAACTTCCATTGAAGTGGAGACAGCTGGTCGTCCTTGACGACGACAATAGTGTCCTTTTCAACTTGTCGGACACCTACCTTAGAGTGCCATTTAACCTTTTGGTTCAGAGTATGTAAGTACTCATGGCTCCAGCGAGCCCAAAAATCTTGATGGAGTTTTTGCAGGAGTTTCCACCTGCTCTTTAATGGTAAAACGTTGGTTGAATGGTCCTCATCTGGTGGTGCAGAAAGAGGTTCCATAGTTAGGAAATGACCTGGTGTTAAGCAACGCAAGTCATTTGGATCCGAACTCAAAGCGCAGAGTGGCCTTGAATTTAGAACAGATTCAATTTGAGTGAGAACTGTGTAAAGTTCCTCAAAGGTAAGTTTTTGTTCGCCGATTACGCGAGCTAGGTGTGTCTTTACCGACTTAACACCACTTCCCACAAGCCACCGAAGTGAGGGGCGCTAGGTGGATTAAACGACCACTTTATCCTTTCTGAGGTTACTGCACTATGCAGATAACTCGTAAGCTGACGATAGGCACCTACAAAATTAGTACCGCAATCACTAAATATTTGAGAACAGCGTCCTCGCCGTGCTATAAATCGTCGCAAAGCAGCAAGAAACGCGTCTGCCGACAAATCCGAAACAAGTTCAATATGTGCTGCCTTAGTGACAAAACAAACAAAAATGCAAATATAGGCCTTAAGAGTCTTAGAGCCTCGCAGGCGGTTAGCCTTTATTAAAAGAGGGCCAGCAAAATCAACACCAACAATACTGAACGGTTTGATTTGGGTAATACGTGCTGCCGGTAGGTCTCCCATAGGAGGAGTTACCAGGACCGGTTTGGTACGGAAGCATCTATGACATGATGATAAATAACTTCGGATTGAATTTTTAATAGAAAGGATCCAGAAATTCTGTTGGATAAGATACGCTGTGGTATTAACACCAGGATGGCAATACCTTTCATGAGTTGACCGAATGATAAGTTCGGTTAATCGGTGCCGCTGAGGCAATAACGCAGGAAACTTTTCGGAATAGGAAAGCGAAGAATGTGTCAAGCGCCCACCTACTCTTAAGATGTTTTGTGGATCAACAAATGGAGAAAGTTTTCAAGCTTTTAGGTAATTTACGGTTTGCCTTGATCGAAGCTATTTCCTTTGAAAATGTAACATTTTGTACATGCCGAACGATAATCATGAGAGCATTGTGTAATTCAATGTCTGTTAAGGGACCCGTATGACGTTGAGCCATGGGTTTGGAAAATCTATAGATGTAAGCCACGATGCCTTGGATTTTATATATCGATGAAAAGCGACTTAGTAAAATGTCAATGACGTTTGGATCTGTTTGAGCGACAAATGTTAGGATCTTCTTTTCCGTAGTTACCTCAGCAATTGAGGTTGACAATGTTGGTTGAGGCGGCCACGAGTCACTAGGGTAGTGAAGCCATTCAGGCCCCGCCCACCATAGCGAACATGAAATAACCGGCTTGGCATTAATCCCGAGATGCAGGATCAGCCGGATTATGCGAAGATTTAATATAAAACCATCGGCTAGGTGCAAGGATTTCTTGAATGTGGCTAACACGGTTTGCCACAAAAGTTTTCTAACGAAAAGGTGGAGAACGTATCCAAGTGAGAGCGACCGTAGAATCACTCCACGCTGAAACATCGGAGATGTCAATCAAGCCTTGATAAGACCGAATGGTAAAAGAAAGTAAATCGGTTAATAAAACGGCGGCACATAATTCCAAACGTGGAATTGAAATGCGCTTAATTGGAGCTACTTTTGTTTTAGCGGTTACAAATTGTACAGTTATTTCTCCAGTAGTTTGATTTATGAACTGAAAATACACTACCGCCGCATACCCTAGCTCACTAGCATCGCAAAACCCATGCAAATGACAAGTAAAAGGATCCGAAGGGGGTAAACAACGTGGTAACTTTAATGACGATAATAACGGCAACTCTTCTTGATACTGCTGCCATTGAGACGAAATGTCTGCTGGTGGGATGTCATCCCAATTTAAACCTAACATCCACAGATGCTGGATTAGGCGTTTTGCAAAAAGTGTTAGTGAGGCTAAAAACCCTAATGGATCATATATTCTGGCAACTTGTGAAAGTATGTTGCGCTTTGTACATATTGGGTTTAATGGTTTAACCCGAAACGAGAAAATATCTTCTGTAGGTGACCATTGAAGACCTAATATTTTTATTGATTCGTCAGTATCGAAATCGAGAGAAGTATATTGGCAAAAATCTGACGGAATGCCTTCCAAAATAGAAGCTGAATTAGAACTCCATTTTCGAAGTTCAAAACCAGCCAAATGTAAAAGTCGGATAAGTTGATCTTTAATTTC
Organism: Platerodrilus igneus; assembly: GCA_036346225.1. NCBI lineage: Eukaryota > Metazoa > Arthropoda > Insecta > Coleoptera > Lycidae > Platerodrilus > Platerodrilus igneus. Next base: position 1,784,615 of record JARFIW010000565.1, read on the forward strand.
GCGGGCCGATTGTATAGAATCTCCACCGGCGACGAAATCATCAATATATAGATTTGACTGTATAGCCTCAGCGGCTAACGGAAACCTTTTGCCTTCGTCAATGGCTAATTGCTGAAGAGTTTTTAATGCTAGATAAGGCGATGACTTAATACCATAGGTCACTGTATTAAGCTGATAAGTCTGAATGGGTTCTTCTGCGGAGAACCGCCAAACAATTAACTGAAACTTTCGATGTTCTTCGGTAACCAAAATTTGTCGATACATTTGGCGAACATCACAAGTAAAAACGAAACGATGAGAGCGAAATTTAAGTAAGATTGATGAAATGTCATTTTGGAGACTAGGTCCAGCCAATTGAGTGTCATTAAGTGACACGTTGTTTTAGCCTTTGCAGAGGCGTCAAAACCACACGAATTTTAGAAGTATGACCTTCTTCTTTAAACACAGGGTGATGGGGTAAAAATAATTATCGTTCCCAACGGGCGGAGAATCGAGTAATGCCATATGACCCGCATCAAGATAGTCCTGCATGAAATTGTTGTATTGGGCGCGTAGCTCTGGTTGAGCATGCAATTTGCGCTCCAACGAAAATAGTCTTTTTAGCCATGTCAAAGGATTTATCAAAACGGGCAAAGTATCGTTGAACGGTAACGCAACAATAAAACGACCGCTAGGGTCACGAGAAAACGTGTTTTCAAAATCTAATCTGCCTTTTCTTCTTCCGGAGAAGTATAAGGCTTGGATGGCAACTCTTCTATCTCCCAAAACCGCCTTAGGGTCTGGTCGATAGGATCTTCTACAGAAGTAAAAATGCTTGGACAGTGTCAGACTGCAAGCTTTTGTGGGACCAATAATAGTCCAACCAAAATTGTATTTATGGCGGCAGGCTGAAGAAATTTGCCATGTATAACACCGCCATTGATGATGAACGGATAAACATCTGCTCCAAGGAGTATGTCAATAGTTCCTGGAGAGTTCCAGGTCGGGTCTGCAAAGTGCAGGCCGCATAAGTGTTCCCAATTATTAGGAACTTCAACGCTAGGTAATTTGCCAGATATTGACGAAAGCACAAAAGTTCTAGAGATTTTTCAGAGTCTAACATAGAGCGAATGGTGCAGCTGACGGCACCTCTATTGACTGCTGAAGTTGTCTGCCCAAGTCCATAAATCGGAACTTGAGAACGTATGCGTGGAAGCCAAAGTTTGCTCACGCAATCGTCTCGAATAAAGCTAGCTTGTGAGCCAGGGTCTAAGAGTACCCTGATCGGTTTGTATCTACCAGAACGATCTTGAACTTCCACAACAGCAGTGGAGAGTAAGACAGTAACCTCAAAATTTGGATTCGTCTGTGAAGACAAAACATTTGCCGGAATAGGAGAGGCTGACTGCATCCTATTGGCATTTTTATGCATAGGTGTAGCGATCGGTTCAGCTGAACGGCTAGAAGCAGGTTGCGGTTCAAAATGTAGCAAGGTATGATGCGGCTTGGCGCAAGTTCGACAGGAATTATAAGATTTGCATTGCATGGACGCATGGTCTTTTCGTAAGCAATTTAAACAAATGCGTAAGCGTTTGACAATGTCGAAACGTTCCGTCGGAGTTTTCTTTAGAAACGGTTGACATCTGTAAATTAAGTGATTGCCCTTGCAAGAAGGACAATGGTGCGAAAATGAATTCTTTGAGTCACTGGAGCTACTTGGTGTGTCCAGTGAGACTACGTTAGAAGAAACCTTTGGTTTAAATTGAAACGCTGAGGATTTCTTAGGCACTGATGTGTGAGATGTATGGACAGTCGTCGAATAAGAAACAGGTGCGGTTGAAGAAAAGGTTTCCAACGCTGCACATTGTTGATTTAAAAAATATCTCAAATCATCGAAATTAGGTATTTGCTTCGGATCCGATTGGAGTTTGAAGCGTTTTCTAGTGAACGGATCGAGTTTTTCTAAAAGCAAATCGACTAGAATAAAGTTCCAATGTTCCGTGGGAAACTTTAAGTTAGTTAGAACAGCAAGGTTCTCTGAAAAACAATCAATAAGTGCCCTAAGTTTCTTAGGGTCTTCTGATTTTAAAGGTGGAAAGTCTTTCATTGCTTTCCAATGCAAAGTTGCCAATAAACGCGGGTTGCTAAATCGCTCACGCAAGGCGTTATAGGAAATAATAAAATTATCCCCCGAAATGGGTACAGATTTAACGATTCTTAAAGACTCCCTGCTACAACAATTAATAAGGTGATTTAATTTTTCGATATTGGACAGCGACGCGTTATTATAGACCAGACTGTCAAATAAATCGATGAAAGATGCAAACTCAGTTACCTCATTATTAAACCTTGGGAGTTTTAACGGTACCAATTTTGATACCGTGCTGCTTGGAACATTTTCGATGATTTGTGGTGCTTTCATTTCTTGCATCGTTTCGAGATGCAGCAGTATGCAAAAATAAGCGGAATCTACTTCCTTCCGTAAGGCGTTGTAATTTAATGATTCTACATCGTCACATGAAGCTAAGACGTCAACTAAAGTTTTATTGAAATTTGTATAAAGGACATGTACTCCCCTTGTTTGAATGAGGAACAACGTTTTTAAAGTTGGGTCACGTTGTATAGTGTTACAAAGCTCAAACATTTCTATAATACGTGTTTTCAGTAATTCTAGTTCTACTACATGTGCCTTCTTCGGAGCCATAGTGACTGTTATTTTGAAAAATCTACAATAAAATGTTGTAAAACGGTACCGCTCAAGATGTACACTGAGAAATATTAAAATATTATGAGTTATTCAAGGCACGAAAAGGTAAGATAGCGTATAAACCAATAAATCACGTTTTATGACTAACGGTTCGTCAAACAAAGTGTTTAGATAAGATGTACCGCTTAACAACCCGAGCGGCTTTTACCATCAAAAGATCACAGGAAAGTTTAAAACATGTGGCTTAACATATTGCAAGAAGGATGCAGCTTTTACATTCTATTACTCCTGCAGATGTTCAATATTTTACTGCAAACCGACTGAAAGGGTTGTGATACAAAACGTGCAATAGCTTTTAAATACAAAGCAAATCCCTTTCCTTTTTTATTTAAGAAGTATAAAGCGACTATAATTTTCAGGTTGCTGTGTGCTTTATACCGCTAAAATAAATTTAAAACTGAAAACTAACAAATTTTATATTAAGGATTTGTTTGTAATTAAAACGCTTGCTGGTTTTAATTACGGCGAAATCACTTAATTTAGTCTAACGAAAGTATGTAGCTAATATTATACATATTTTAACCCGCTAAGTATGGAGCTTGAACACAAATTTTAAAGGCTAAAATACTACTTAAAAGCTCGCTGGAATGCAAAATGATATTTAATTTAGGACATGCGTATACCATAGGACTGATGAATCCGGATCGACTAATAGGACCAATGATTAATGGGGGAGATTAAGGAGTGATATAATTGATAAAGATATGCTATTATAGGGAAGGACCAATTGCTTTTTGTAGCAATAACAATAGCGGTGGAGCGGTTATGTAATAATTAAAAACAACTACACCAAACTACTTAATAAAGGGTATAAATACCTTTTATCCTGTGCCGCTGTGGGCAATAACGTTCACACACAAAAGCTTACGACGGACCACCAGTAACACGCTCGACCGGGTGATGTCGGTGTCGCTTTCAAAAGCTCTCATACAACCGGCTTCTGCAAGGGTTCGGATGCGACTCACTTCACGCACTGCCTGCCGGTATATAATGTTTTACTGACAACTGTAGGATGCACGCACTGACGGTATTTATTGTCACAAAATACCGAATTGTTCGATGATGACGTAACAGTTACATTGGAGGGATACCGTTAGCTCACTTATCCATGTTCATAAATCAACACTGTTCAAAACATAACCTCATATAATTATCCTAACAGTTACATAATACCAGTAAGTCAACCACAGCGTAAGCTAGCAAAGCAATCATTTGATACAAATTGATACTCTTTACATATTACAAATAATGTAAGCTAGCAAAGCAGTCGTTTTATAAAAATTGGCACTCTTCTAATATTTTCCCCAAGTATGTTGTTCAGGAACTAGATGACTCAACCGACATACCCTGGTAGCTAGCCAAGTATATTGAAACAAGATGTGGAATATCCACCCTAGGACAGATGAGCATTTGATTTTCCAATACCCCACTACATTGGTCAGGAAGCGTTTTTTTTTACTTGGAATTTTTGAATTTTGCCAAACCCTTGCTATTCCAAGCAAGGCAGAGACCTTTAATGTATGTGACAACACTCACACACGACCTACATTTTACATCTCATCCGAACGGGCATATTTTCGTGAAAAATGCTTGCCATTTTTCGGGGCCGGCCCTGTCCAGATCTGAACCGGTACCTTGAGCATAGTCACATGCATACCAAGTAAACGACGAAACCGCCGGATCATGTGTGACACTACATTTGATTATTCAATGCTTCACCCTAAGATACTACATTGACCAGGAAGTGAGTTTTTTTTACCCGGAAATTTTGGATTTTGCCGAACTCATCCTGTTTCGAGCAAAGGGGATTTTTAGCGTGCATGACAACACACACACACACGTGACCTACATTTAACCTCATACGAACAAGGGCAAAATTTTGGGAAAAATGCTTGTGCAACATTTTTCAAACAGACCGTTAGATTTTAATCCGGGATTTTGGGCTTGGTAGTCACACGCATACCAATTAATTCACAGAGCTGCTGGATCATACAACAACTGGACCTCACGATTCAGACTTACGCTGTTATGTATATTAAATCTAATCCACAATGAAATGAATCGTGGTAGATTTTTATTTTACCTATCGAGAATTCTTATGTAACTGTAACAAGCCCAGGGTAAGGTTAGGATGGAAATTGGCTTTTAGTAAAAGAAAACTCTTAAAACTTTTAGCTAACTAAGCTTTTGACCCACGGTTGCATGAGATTGGGTCAGTGGGTTTAATAAAGTTGAAAAAAACAAGATAATGGATGCCACCTAAATTTTTTATAAAGCAACTGACTAAATCAATTTGCTTAAAGTGAAAATTTGGAAACCTATGTTATTGCTAACCACTTTAAACACAACGTTTGATTGTCACAAATATGATACTTACGTCTGGTCGTCTTCTTCCATGAACTAACGATGACTAGGGTGACTCTGAAACATATTTACTACCAACATAGATACCTTATATATCTTACGAACCAGTATGAACCTGTAACTTTTGATTTAGTTTCAATTAGTTTCCACTATATTGTGGTACACCTTCGGGTAAGATTAACCTTTTAAATACCTAACAAACTTTGGATAAATTTAATGATTACTGAGTAATGAACTGAAGTCAAAAATAATTCTATATTTTCTTATGAGACAAGTAATTAACATTTTAAATTATAAGTGTTCTAAATATAAATAAAATTCTTATGAATTTAGTTTCATGAATTAGATATTTAACAATTGGACATTAATTTTCATAATCTATAGTCTGAGGTAGCGCTACAGAGACTTTAAAGTTCTTTAAAAAAATTTACTTAACTTTTGGCAAATATTATCAATTAATAAATTAATCTAAGTTCAAACTTCATTATACAGGATTTAGGCCCTAGTAAATCAGCATGTTGGTATTTCAAATTATGGTAAACAAGATAATTATGATTGTTTGTCAGCACATGTTACTATCTTCTACATACACCCGGTGAGGTACAATTTCCAAGGTTGTACACACCATTAATAACAAAAAATTGTTATACTCATTGTAACTTTACATTTTAACAAAACAAGCTTTTAGCAAATTAATTAACAAAATTATTCACACTAGCCATAATGAATTGTATACAACAACCTGAGGTAATTACAAGCTTCAAAAAGGAATTCATTACATACGTAGATTACGTAATGAACTTTATTACGGCAGCCTTATCTTAAAATTTTAAACGTTCTTACCCACAGCGGCAACGACCTTTAACCTTCAAATGACATGTCGCGCATCAGCTAAACACGCCAGGTGTAGCTGCATAGCGAAAGCCACCATATGTCCAACAGATTTCTTACGCATTTATATATTAAACGAGTTCCATAAAATTTGCTTGAACCAGACCAAATAGAATATGTTTAAGATAACCTAAAGTTGCATCAAAATCACGTAGAATTACATCGGAATTATCAAATTGTCGGAGTTATCGGAGTTGCGCTGTAATAAATTGCATAATTAATTTTAATATGATTACACATTTAAACAAACCGTCGCCAAGAAGAGTTTGTACACTACACTTATCCACAAGTTGTCACAGACAACTTTTAAAATCTGTGCCTTTATTACGGCGTCTCTGCCAGGAAAATTTAATTTCCCTCAAAATCTTGAGTGTTTTTTAAACACACCAAGCGACCTTTTGTTCAACGAGGAAACGAAAAGTGACTATCTGTCACGAATCGTCAGAACAACTTGAAAATCTTAGATATTACAAAGACGTAGGAGCACACGAATAGGTTTGTAAACATGTTATCTGTAAGGACAATGTGATATGTGGTAGTTTGTAATTGTAATCAAAATTGTAGTGTGCCTTGAAGTTTGTTGGTTATTAAATATGCAATATCGAATGAATGAATAATATAAACGTTGTTGAATAAAGACTAAAATAATAGATGCACAGCGGTAAAGTCAACGAATAAATTTGCAGGAAAATAAATATGTTACAATGCATAAGTTACGGATATATCCTAAATACGAAATCTGTAAACTGGGAGCCCGGCAGTCACGCAGTAAAATAAAGGTAGTCTTTCATTACAAAAGAATTTTTGTAACTGCCCATTCGAAATAATGATATCATTCATCCGGAGCTATCATCTATGCAAAATCGACGTCTTTTAACACATGAATTCCAAATGTTTCCTTCATCAATGGCAAATTTTGTTTTGATGCTGCTTATTATATAAATGTTGGCTTTTAATGAATGAAATAGCGGACGAACACATTACTATTTCCTTGTAGTGCTTTATATTGAAAATTAACGCAAATTCTCAGTAAAATGAAAGTGTTTCTTATCAAATTTTTTGTCTTAGTAATGCATGCATGATGCAAGTAAAAGATTCATCTATTTAGCTAATATAAAATGTACGCTTATACACTTAGCATTCTTAATGAAAGTTTGCACTATTATGATTAATTATTGCGAATTAGAATTTTACCCTCAGTGATCAAAATGTTTCAAAATATTTTGTTATGTAAATAAAGCATGTGATACTTATGCATTGTTTTTAGGTTCCAGCACCAGCATAAGTCCTAAAAATACATACAGCCCAGTGGAAGGAAAGGGTACTGAAGATTCTGCAGGTAGTAGACAGAAAAAGTCTCGGAGATATCAATGTTTATGTACAGTGGATACAAGTTCAACTCCTATAGAAGAGTCCAAAAAAACTAAAGTTAAAACTAGAGGTCAATACAAAAAATCACCTCCATTAATTTTACAAAATACCAGTACGCAAACAACTTTTATGGAATGTAAGGAAACAATTATATCTAAAGATGATGTAGAACTAGCTTCCGCACGATCTGTGGTGTCAAATCAAGAAGTTATGGACAAGAGTCCAAAATCAAATAAAGACGTTCAGCAGGTTGGTGCCGATGTTCATCACGGCACATGTCAGATTGTCATAAAAATCGATGATGAAGGAAAACCACAGGTGTGTATGGCTCCATCAACACTAAAAGATAAAGAAATTATTGTCAAAGCTGGTGTAAAACGATCTTCACCAGTTACAAAGGAAAATTCTAAAGATATAGCTTCAAAACATGTTTGCGAATTTGAACAGAAAATACAAAGTTTGGTAGAAGTTCCTATAGAATCACAGAAAACAAAACCAAAATCAAAACTGAAGCATAAAATTAGTGAGAATCTAAAACAGGACAGTTCTAAACGTAATGCTAGTAAGGATACTAAAAATCATACAAGTTGGAAGGACTACTTAAGTCAAAATTCTACAACCACTAGTACATCATATTATAGTCCTCCAGACCTTGCTGCCAATTTAATTAAGGCTTCAGCTGTAAATAAGCAATTAGATGTAGGTGCTTTTCCACATCACTTAGCCGGAATTTTGAAGGACAAACCTCAACAATATAACATTCAAAATACTATCAACTCTAGTTCTGTAACTTCATCAAATGCTAAAATTGTCAAAGATACTGAAGTGTGTCCCCTCAAGTGTATTAAGAAATTATTAACGATGTCACGACAAAGTATTGAAGATCTACAAATCAGTACAGTGAGTGACGTTTCTACACCCAGTTCAAGCATTATACAAACAAAATCTAATATTCCAGTCACTGTACCACTTGCATCTAAAAAAGATGCAAACTATCAATTAAAAAATAATAGTGTGCTCTCTCAAACTACTGAGAGTGCAACACCTAGTTCGAGAGACTTCATTAGCCCAGTTTCAGAGCAAGATACTACAAAACAAAATAATCTAGGTGAGTATTGTGCAACAAATTATCCAGATATTATGTCGATCTATAATAAATTAATTGAAAACTGTACCAAAAAAATCGGATGTATTTCTTCGTTGTTGGAGAAAAATCGCCTAGAGAAACTTAATTTGATAAGTCCTTCAAGTAGTGGTAGTGATAAAGAAAGTTCAACTAAATACTTGAGATTACCCCCAGAACTCTCAAAGGATGCCGCCTACATAAATGTTAATAAAAATATCAATAAATCACCTAATAGTACGGAAGAGCAGGAAGAACTCAATCATGAGTTGTTAGAAATTGATTATAATTTAGTAGAGCGTCTGAAAGCAATGACACCTGCTCAAATAAATCAACAGTTTCCTTTGAATAATTTAAGTGTTAGTGAATCTTCCAGTGAAGATAGTACTGACATAGCTCTCTTGAAACGCTTTAGAGATATCGTTGATAGCCATATATGCTCTGTTGATAAAGTAAACTTAGATCCTGTCGCATATCCTCCTTTGCTAGTTAACTTGCCCGATTTACCTACATTAGAAGCTAAGCCATTAGGTTCTAATTTCCATAAAATCAATGGTGGAAATAAACCTCCTCCATCAAAAGGTTTGGCAATAGCACGGCGTTTTAATAATAATATTACTGGCGCTCCACATCAGTTATCAACAATTGTAGAATCTGAAACATTTGTTTCGTCAAAAACACAAGGATCGCAAACACCTGAGAGTTCTTTAATGACACATCATGATCACAATCTGTTAGTTGCTTCTTCAAATGGTTTAGAACTTCAAGGTCCTGCAAAAGCATATCAGGTATCGAGTGAAACAAAAAATACGTCATCTAGTGATAGCTTACCTGATATTCTTACAGAACTTATGAACGATGTTCAAAAAGCAGCTGTAAATAATATTGAGAAGTCCACTTTGTCCGGTAATAGTTCAGTTGGTGAAACAGAAACTATTGAAGCAATTCTGAAAAGTTTAGGAATAGGTAGTTGGGCTTTGACAACAGTGCGTAAGACACAAGAAGCTTTAGAAATACCATCTAGTTCTAGTTCTTTGGATAATGGTTCTAAACATAAGCTTTCTGACTTTAGTAGCCCATCCAGTGAAGCACTAATTAAAACATCGAGTGATTTAAAAACTGATGAATCTCACAACTCTTCTCAGTTTATAAAAGATTTACAAGATATTGCTGTACCTGATACAGGAATCCGAAGGACATCTACTCCAGTACAAACTAGCGTAAGTGATAAATCTAAAAGTAATAGTGGCAATTGTGAATTGGAAATTTCTATTAGGACTAGTTCCACTACAAATTAAAGTATAGCTTGTTTTAGTTGTACTTGTTATACAAAAGCAGTATTATTAGAAAAGAAGTTTTAGTGATATAATAATTGTACCTAATTACTGTATTTATTATTTATAAACTATTTTAATTTTTGAAAAAGCAATGAATTATCTATTTTGATAAGAATAAAAATTGTAATTTTTATTATGGTGCTGGTTTTACTTAATAATCACATGTTAGCTTTAGAAACGACGAATTGACTATTTGCTTCTAAACCATTTTCTTAGTCCACTAAAATGGAATGCAGGTTTAATTTAGAAATTAAAAATTTTAGTGTTAATTTTTCAAAAGCTGTGACTTATTAATAATATATTGTTACTGCCTTAAATAAATTATTTCCAAAAAATTTTGTAAATTAGTAATAACTTACTGTTACAGTTATGTAATTCTAGGTGTAAGCAAGTTAAAGGGAATTCCTGAAAGGTTTACAGCTTATGGTACAGATAGTTGCAAGTATGTTACTATACTTATACAATGAGCGAGCATGCATGCATGCATGCTGCATGTGTGTATATGCATATATGTGCATGCACACACATGCAGGTGTGTGTGTGTATGTGTGCATGTGCATGCATGTGTTGTACATGTATGTGAGTGCAGATGTGTGTGCATGTGCAAGCACACGTGTTGTGTGTGCAGGTGCATGTGCACATGCGTGTTGTGTGGGTGCGTGAATGCGGATGTGTGCTGTAACAATATTTTGTTGGGTGTAACAAAATTTTTTTACAGAAAAAGTACGCTGTACTAAGGCAGTAGAAAAATGAAAAAATCGCTAAAAATTATTTATTTACAAATTTTCGAATTCTTAATAAATCTTTGATCCCATATGGAAAACAACATATGATCAGTTATTTCCTAGTTTAATTAAATTGCAACGCTAAGTTCTACATTTTGTACTAACAATTCAAGTGTTTTGAAATCTTGCTTAGCATTCTAATCATTTAAAGTTGGTATAAATAATTTGTTGTTCTCAACATCTCAAGGTTTTCAACTTGCTTCGTAAACATGGCATATGGCTAATAAGCATTTGTTCTGATAAGAATTCCCCTGATCGAATGGTCTTTATAACTTGTTTTCTTAGTTCGTTCAGTCCATGTAATCTTCGAGCCAAACAGGATGGGAGTGGTTGATGCGCAAAAACCCACAGGTCAACAAAAACTCTTGAGTTTGCAAACACCCACAGGTTAACAGAAACTTTCAAGTTAGCAAACACTTTCATCTTAACGAAACACCTTCATGTTAATAAAACACTCAAAAGTTAAAAAACGCCTTCAGGTTAATGGCAACGCCCTTGGATTAATAAACTCCACTAACCAATCCGGTGTGCATTGAATTTCTTCCTGCACATGAACGAAGAGACGGGCTGAAACCATACCAAACGCAAGGGTAGCAGTCAGCAACCAGTGGTTAAGGGTGTCATTTACTGAATTATTTGCTGAATCCTTAACTGTATTTATTTAACAACCCTCCTGTGTGTGTGGGTGCGTGCATGTGTGTGGTGTGTGTGTGTGTGTGGGTGTTTGTGTGTGTGTGTTTGCGTGTGGGTGTTTGTGTGTGTGCGTGCGTATGTGTGTGGGTATGTGTGTATATATATTGTTATGGATTCAAAGGGTTAAATCAGTGGTAAACAATAATTGCAACCACCCTGTATAGAGAAAAGAACAAATTATTTACGTGCAAAATTTATTTAATTCGTTTAGGTAGAACGGACAAGTATTGACGCATTTTTATAATTAATGATTGAAAGGTTAAAAGTACATAAAGAACACAGTTTTAAAGCAAATAGAATACGCATAATTAATTTTAATTTATTTTAATTCAATACGTAAAAGCATAAGAAAATCCACTAGGGTAAGAAAATCAATAATTCCAAGGCAAAAGTTTTCTTTGTGACAAGCAAACGTCGAAATTATGAGCATATTAAAATAGGACTTCATAGAAAATATTTTTAACCGTCAGTTTGGTTTGAACAACAAGCTAACAAAGTTCTTAAAGAGCAAGGAAATGCACGATCGGTTATATACTACAGACAGAGACAGAGATAAATGTATTGATATTGAAAACGCACGTACCATATCCACGTGGAGTGAAGATGAGTTGTCAGCAATATCGATTTTCTATAACGCAAGTGGGGTTTTGAACGCGACAGCAGACATGCATCAGACAGAGATAAAGATAGTACAGGCGGGGTTTTATGACGACAGAGAATACGATCATTGGTTAAGAACAGACAGTTTTCCAAACGTAGACAAACGCGACAGGTGGGAGCGCTTTTGGATACGTACGGCACGTAGACGGAGTAAATTTCAGGAATATTCAAGACGGTTGTATCAAAATTTGTAGAATTTAAATTTGAAAATAAGCTTTTCACGGGAAGTGTGTCCGGGGGTAGGATTTTGAACCAATATAAATACTGAATGGAAATTATTAAGGTTCTCTTGTCTTTTCTTCGCTTCTATACTACTTTACTAAGATAAAGTACTGAATGCTGACCAACACTATAGTAGAGTTTTTTTTGTGAGTATTAGATGTCTTAATAATACAGTAAATATAGTGCTAGCACGTGTAACTTATTAGTAGCGGCCTTCTATTTATTAACGCGAAATACGTGTAGTGTATATTAAATTAATAGAGGTCTGGCTACTACTACTATACTACTACTATAGAAAGCTAGAAAATCAATAAATGGAAGCATAATATCTGTGGGGTAAGCATCACAAACAACCAGGATTGTATGCTGATATGGAATGGTACTATTAAAACGAGGCGCTTGGCTCGCAATTGGGGTTATCGTCTGTGAATCCGCTGAGTATCACAGCGCATAGTCACGAGGCCGAGGTGTTCTGGTGATCGTCGTCGAAGGAATGGAAGCCTGAAGCATTCTCCAGGTAATTTATTTCAAATTTCTGTAGTCTGATAAACTTTTGTGAAATTTTGGTGCTGTGTGAGTGAATTTTGGGGTTTATCTATGGTTATATAAACTTATTGGAAAAGATACATGTGCTGGACAATTTATTGGGGTTTAAAGATTGGGGTGTATTTAAAACTTACTAAATTTTATTCTGAATATAAATTGGATTGTAAAGGGTAAACGGGTCTATAACTTTTGTTTTAATTTATGCGAGATAAAAGGCGTATACTAAATAAACTGGGTTATTATGAGCTCACCATACTCTAGTGTACAGTCAATTTAGGGCAATATGTGGGGCCCATCTACTCATATTTTATTAAATTTGTTTGCAAACAATTAAAAAATTAGGGACTTTAAAACATATCACATTTGAGTTTGTAATTAGTGTACCAAACTGTTTTTATACATGTGAATAATTTGTCTGTAAATAGCGGTAAATAAAAGATTGTATGGTTGTTGTATTATTTGGTGATTTTATTGAATGGTGTGCGAGTGTGATGGAAGAACGGTTGTATATTTAGGTATCCGAGAAGAGGCACAGCTGAGCTAACCAGGAAGTTGCTGAAGATTGTTGAAGCAGAAATAAACAGGTAAGCAATTTTTTTCTTGAAAAGTTGTGTATTTTGAAAATTATTTGATGACACTGGTAAAGGACTGATGTTAAAGCTTTGGCCCAGCTTCGTCCAAGAATTTTTATAAGATCCCATGGCAATCTTTATATATATATATATATATATATATATATATATATATATACATATGTATAAAGTATACATAGCATGTTTTAGGTCTGCTGAAAGATCTTTTAGACTTTTTTATTACCTAAATTTTCGAATATATTTTATTCTTTTTCAGATGTAGTATAAAATATACAAACGTATTACCAATAAATAGTTACATTCAAGATCATCATCATTTTGTTTTCGACCTTAAGGTCGGTTTGATGCAGCTCTAACTTCTTTTCTATTCTGTGCTAATCTAAAAAGTTCTACATACCTTCACTACTTAAATTTCTATTAATTTGACTAATATAGCTTGGTCTAGGTCTTTCTATACTCTTCTATCTTTTTCCTATGTACCTGGCTCTACATAGATATTAGCAACCTGATGATTGTTAAAGAACTCCAATATGTTTTCATGATTCCCATGTATAAGGAAATGAAATATAACCTGGTTATCCCCTCCAAAAAAGGAAAAGTGTTAAATTATTTTATGGTAAGGTTTAAGCAGTGAATTGCTGCCAATATTCCAGGCTGGTAACTAATTGTGTTATGTCATGGTGACGTTTATTAAATTATATGTTATGGTAAGGCTTAAGCAACGAATCGCTACCAACATGCCAGACCGCTAACTAATTATGAGTTATGTCATGGAGACGTTTATTAAGTTATATGTTATGGTAAGGCTTAAGCAGTGAACCTCTGCCAACATGCCAGACCACTAACTAATTGTGAGTTATGTCATGGTGACACTTATCTAACTGATTTTTACATATGTTTTTTTGTTTTGTTTTCGCACTTACTTAAGGTCGGTTTGACGCAGCTCTAAATTCTTTTCTATTCTGAGTTAGTCTAAAAATGTCTACATACCCTTCACAACCTAAATATCTAATAATTTGACTAATATAGCTTTGTCTAGGTCTTCCTACTCTATTTTTATTTGGTAGTTTATAATCTAAGACCTTACTAAATAGTCCCTTATGTCTTAACTAGTTTTCTATCATTCTATCTCTTCTGACTTTTAATTGTTTCCACATATAGGGTTCCTCACCTATCCTTCTATAAACTTCCTCATTTATTACTCTATCTGTCCAACTAATCTTGAACATTCTTCTATAACACCAAGTTTCAAAAGCTTCTATCTTTTTTATCTACCTCTTTAATTGTCCAAGTCTCACTACCGTATAATAGAATGCTCTATACATACGACTTTAAGAAACTTTTTCTATTATCTAAACTAATACTATTAGCTACTAGTGTCTTTCTTTTTTAAAAACATTTTTCTAGCTTGAGCTATTCCAGCTACTATATCCCTTCTGGTACGTCAGTACTTTGTAATTATACTACCTAAATAGCAAAATTCATGTACCTCCTCTAACTCGGTATTACCTATTTTTAATTTTGGTTTAGAACTATGCTGTAACTCACTTGTCATTATCTTTGTCTTTCCTGAGTTAATTCTCATACTATAGTTGCTCTGTTGTAACTCATTTAAATTATTTAAAAACTACTAATTCTTTTCTAGACTGCGTAATGGCTATATTATCTGCAAAATGTAACATGTCTATTGTCTGTCCCTGTACACTAATACCTATCTCTTTTCTCTCTCTAGCTAAGTGTAAAGCTTCCTCAATATAAACATTAAAAATCAAAGGAGATAGTATATAGCCCTGTCTAACACCATTCCTAATCTTAGTTTCCTTTTCTATTTCATCAAATCTAATTACTACGCTTTGATTTTTATATAGACTGTAAATAATTTTTCTATCCCTATAAAGATTCCTATTTTTCGCAAAACTCTGAACATAACAATCCAATTAACCCTATCAAATGCTTTTTCTAAATCTACAAATGCAAAATGAGTCTTTTTATTGTATTGACACTGTAAATATACTGTTCATACCAGAAAAAGAAATTTAAATAGCCATAAAGAAATTAAAAACAAATCAACTAGTGGGTTAGATTAAATACCATGCTTTCTCATACATGACTGCAGTTCTATTATCTTATATCCCCTCAAATTATTATTTAATCTAATTTTATTAACTCCTAAATTTCCAACATTATGGAAATTAACTAAAATTTGCCCAGTGCACAAGTCTGGTGAAACCTCAAATATCACTAACTATAGGCCAATTGCAATAATTTCTAACTTTATAAAAATATTTGAAACAATAGTCTACAGTGCCTTATCATATCGAGTTCACTTCTCACCACATCAACATGGGTTCTTATCGAAAAAACAACCATAACAAATTTAATATCATTACCTGAATTTCTTACACAGGCTATTGAAAAGGCCTTCAACAAAGTAAAACACATCATCTTGCTAATCAAACTTCACAACTTAGGTCTGCACCCAAAGTTGATAATGCTCTTCTCTTTTTGCCTAACAAATTGTCAGCTGAAAGTTACGAATTATTTTTGTATATTCCCTCATCAGGAGTGCCGCAAGGATCTGTCTTAGGGCTGTTCTTATTTTTAGTTTATGTCAATGATTTGTTGAATGCTCAGTCTTCTAATATGCTATGCTTTGCGGATGATCTTAAGATTTATTCTATTATTGAGGATTTGCGTAACTGTTAGGTTTTACATCATCTACTTTATAGAGAACGAATGAATGGTGCGCTAGTAATATGCTGAACTTAAATGTTAAGAAATGTAAAATCGTAAGTTTCACAAAAGAGAAAAAGCCAGTCATATTTAATTATACTATTAATAAGGAGACTATAGATATAGTTGACATAATGCACGACCTTGGTGTCTAGTATGATAATAAATTAGCTTATAATGAATACATAAACAGAATAGTATCTAGCAGTATGAAGAAACTAGGATATATTATAAGACACATCAAACTTTAGCAATCCTAAAACTCTTATATTGCTACATCAAGCACTGGTAAGATCTAAATTAGAATATGCATCCATTGTATGGGCTTATTACCAAGTACATATATCCCAAATTGAATCTGTTCAGAGGAAATTTTTCTTTTAAATTAAACAGTGCTTATCCTGAAAGAGGTATTCCTTATAATGAACTTCTCACAAGATTCAGCATGCATTCTCTAAAACTTAGACGTGAATTATATTCTATTACATTTTTACATAAACTTCTTCATTATAAAATTGATAGTTCACTAGCAAGATTACAATTAATAGTTCCCTGTTATTCCTCAAGGAATCACATGACATTCAGAATTGAAATACCGGTTTCAAACATAATGTTTAAATCGCCGCTTTGCAGAATGACTGAACTAATCAATTTGCTGAGGCATTTTATAGATATTTTTTACGTCTCTAAAAATGAAATTAACAATGTGTACATAAAAAAATATTAAAAAGTAGATTATATTCGTACTGCAGCCTAAAGGAAAATCTGTATTGACATGAGAGTACTTAAACTTACTTTATATGTATAATTATGTAGCTAATTTGTATTAATATTTATATCTGCTTATATTGTAAAATGTGTTTTGTGTCCTATTGATGGAATTTTCTGTTGGACAATAAAAAATAAATAAAAAGAATGCCTTAGAGCCTATCTTGCCCTTCTGTTTCTATTTTTTCCCACAGCTATTTTTATTCCCTTACTATTTCTATGACTTTTTTGTTATTAACTTTGTCTGTCCATGCTATCATCATCAAACATCTGAAGCACAACATTCCAAAAGGCTTCTACCGTTTTTCTGTCTGCTTCTCCTACTGTCGCTATTTCATAGACGTACTGTGTTGTGCTTCACTATGCTTACAACTATTTTCTCCTTGTTTCTATGTTTGTTGTCTTCAAACATAACCGCTGCTCTTTCTTGATAGATGCTATTCGATTCCCCTGCAATTGTTTTACAGCTATATATTCTATTTCCCCGATATTCAGTGGTTTGTGAAGGGGGTTAAGCAGCCTGCGGCTACCAAGATCCCCCAACACTTGAACATTTGCCGAATTAATAGTTTTCCAATATATCCTTTCGCATAATCAACATTAGTTGGAAATATTTCAAAACCAAAACTTGTAGTTGTGTATAATAATCATCAGATTTGAGTACAATTATTTTTTTCGTCAATATGTTTTCTGTGTAGAAATTGGTTGGATACATACCTCCATTTATTTCTATTCTGAGCTAGCCTACCCGGATCCCAGAAATTCTCACAGCCTAGATATGCTCGGTTCCCTTTCTATTATTTTCTAGTTATATGCCCTACTTCACCGAGATTCAGTGGTATGTGAAGGGGGCTAAGCAACTTGTGACTACCAAGATCCCCCAACACTTAGACATTTGCCAAATTAAGAGTTTTCCAGTAAATCGATTTGCACAATTAATATTAGTTGAGAATATTGCAAAACCAATACTTGACATTGCTTATAATAATCATCATGATTAAGTATAGTTTTCGATCTTGGAATTGGTTGGACACGTACCTCCATCAATTTTTATTCTGAGCTAACCTACTCATTTTCCTGAAATTTTCACAGCTTACATATTTCACTATATGTGTGCAGTAGTCTAACCTAGGTCTACCTCTACCTCTCTTTTTTCTTATTTCTGCTTTTAATATATTCCTCCTCATGCCTTCATATGTGACCTATCATTCTATCTCTCCTATTTTTATTGTTTTCCACTTAATTTCTTTTTTTCCCTACCATTTCTAGTATCTCTTTGTTCTTAACTTTGTCTGTCCATGATATTTTCATCATACGTCTGTAGCACCACATTTCACAGGTGTCTATCTTTTTCCTTTCCGCTTCTCCCACTCTCCAAGTTTCACAACCGTATAGTGCTGTTCTGCACACATGTTTTAAGCAATCTTTTCCTTGTTTCTATGTTTGTTGTTTTTGAACACAGTAGTTGTTTTTTCTTGTTAAATGTAGCATGACCTTATGCTAATCTTTGTTTTATATCATTTACGCTTTTTCCATCTTGCGTTATTTGGCTTTGTAGGTAGCAGAAAACCTTAACCTCTTGTACGTTCTCGTTGCCTATTTGTATTTTTGATTTATTTTCCCCTCCTTTACATACTAGTACTTTAGTTTTATTTTTGTTAATTTTCATACCGTATCTCTGGTAGCGCTGTTTCCATTTCATTAAGAGCAACTTTTAACTCTTCCTTGCTAGATGTTATTACCGCTATATCATCTGCAAATGTAAGTATATCAATATTATGACCCTGCATAGTAATTCCAAATGTCTCCTGCATTTGACAGTATTCATTGCCTCTTCGATGTACAAGTTAAAAATTAATGGGGATAGAGCACATCTTTACTCACTCCATTCCTAACATTTACTTCTTTACGTTCCTGCTCTAATCCTATTACCACTGTTTGCTCTTCGTATAAGCTATGTACAATCCGTCTATCCTTAGAACTCATTCCAATCTTTTTGAGTATTTCAACATTTTTTTCCATTTTATATTTACAAGTGCGATAGAGTTTTTTACTCAAAATACATCGCTGGTTACAGTAACACATTGTATATCTGGTTTATGGTAATAGTTATAACAGGCTTGTGAAAGGGGGACATAATTAAAAAACGTAAATTGATCTTGTGGTAATGTTTTACGAATACTATATTGATATTGACAGTTATATAACATGTTCTTAGTGGCAATAATACATACCAAATGAAAATAGACCATACCATCAGTAAACTTTGTGGTACTGTTTTACAGTTTTCATTGATTACTGGCAACAGTAACAATTGATATATTAGAACAAGTGGGGTTTACGTTATTCATTGAAGAGATCTACATACTAAGTATTTTTTAATAATAATTAGTGATGGGTTGCTAAATAGTAGTCTGCTATTTATCATTTAGCAGTTTAACAGTTAGCATATTCCCAACATGAGCAGCTTTTATATAGCAGATAAGTTTAAATATGCTCTTGCGTTTACGTTGGCAGAATGAGTGAATAATATTAATTTATGATAATTTAAAAAACTAGGATATAATTTAATTTTTAAATATAAAAGGAATATAAACAAATATAAAAATACCTATTCTAATAGTATTAAAATGCTTACACAAAAGAATTTACAACTTTTCGTTTATATTTAAAAACATAATTCTTTTCACTTTTTCTAAAATTAATCAATTACATTTTTCACAAAGTAGTTGTCCGGTTTTAGAAAAGATCCGTTCGCACGAAACCGACGTTGCTACAGGGCCAAACTTTTGTTTTGCTATTTCGGAAAGCATAGGAAAATTAATTTTTATGTCTCTCCGCCATTTTAATGGATCACTTTTGCAATTCAATAAAGATTCCTCAATGAATCGTTGAACTTCTATTATGGCACAAGTTTGTGAATTTTGAGGCTTCAAAGACTGCGATGACGCAAATGTTTTCTGATCAATATTTTTCAATATGGAAATTTTTTTGTCGGAAAGGGATTTTTCAGAGGGTTTTTCCACATCGGCATCTAAATTGGCACTGGCATCCCGCTTGTCATTAATTTTTTGAACGACAAAGTTTGTTAACAACCTTTTGGCTTTTTCGGCAATAACTTCGTTAGAAAAGCAAGCATCGTTAAACCGTGGATCCAATAATGTTGAAACAATTAATGTGTTGCTATTTTCTAAATCTTTTACTAATACCATTTCTTATTTCATCAATTACATTTCTACTAAGTTTGCTAAACTCTTCATCTGCACTCATTTCAGTATACACATAGTCTAATCCTTTTGACATAATAATAATTAAAGATGCAGTAACATATTTTTCACCAAAAAACTCTTCTGTAACATCGTTCAAGGGTTCTAAAACCTCTACAAGCTCTTTCATGAATTGCCATTTTTCGTTTGAAATTACTGACATTCTCTCAAAATTAATTAAGGCAAGAGTATTTCAAATTGCTTCTTCCAATTCAACAAATTGAGAAAGCATTAAATAGGTTGAGTTCCACCTGTTACAATATTTCTTATTAGTTTTTTGGGTTTTTGCCCTGCTGCTTTTGAATTTCATTTAGTTTTCCTAGTGATTTGGCACTCTTTTTAAAATGTTTGACAATTAGTTGTACATTAGTGATAGTAGCTTCAATTAATTTTAAGGTATGCCACAAATAAGGTTTATGTGTGAGCAAAACATCCAAAATGTTTCCACTTTAATTCGCCCATAATCCCATTTTTTATGTTAGCAGCATTATCAGAAATTGCTAAAAAAATTTACTGTCTGGAATCCCCCCGTGTGACAAAATAATTTTTAATGCTCTTGCCAAGTTTTTGCCCATGTGGTCCTATTCAAAACCCACACATTCTAATAAAATGGATATCGGTTCAAATTTGTCATTGATAAAATGAAGTCACTGCAATCACGCTTTCTGTGTTTCTTGAAGTCCAGCAATCTGTGGTTGTCACCGATTCGGCTTCATTTAAAGCAGTTGCTACTTTTGTTCCTGCTTTTTCAGAAGCTGCCTCTAAAAAACATTACTTAAAGTTTCCAGCTACGCAACTGATATCCAGAATTGAACGCCCTAACAAAATTTGTAAACCCCTCATCTTCTTCGACTATGGAAAAAGCACAAGCTGTCGAGTTTTTTCTGCATTGTCATTGAAATTTTTTTAGTTGAGTATTGTGCAATTGTCTGCTGACGAAAGGTTGATGATTTATTAAATGTAGTTGATGGAGCTACCCTTTGTAGATTTAATTTTGATGTGCTGGCAACATTTTCATGTTCTTTCTGTTGGAGGTCTTTATGAAAGTGCTGTTCGAGGTCTTTATGGAAGTGCTTATTTATATTTTTACATAAGGATGAAAAGTGGAAAATACCCTTTTATTGACAGTACTACAAAAATCAACAACATGTAAACAAAAAAAACATCACAACTTCACAGTAACTGGATTATATAGTTCCTAAATAAGTAAGTGCACAAGTACTAACTTCAACACACCCACTTAAGACAGTAACTGTGACATACTTGTTTCTTAAAACATGCCTAAACCATTTTTACAATTTATAAATTTAACTTTTCCCAATGATTTCGTTAATATATCAGCAATCATATTGTCTGATAAATAACGAATTTCTGGTTCTCCTTCTTCAACGACCTCTCGCACATAATGGTGACGAATATGAATGTGCTTTGTTCGAGAATGAAAGACTGGGTTATTAACAAGCTTAATAGCACTTTGACTATCAGAGCACACTACCGTAGGACCATCTATTTGCCATAATTCTGCCAGAATCCATCTTAGGATAATGTTTCTCTCAGTCCATTTGATAGTGCCATATATTCAGCTTGAGTGCTTGAAGTAGCAAGAGATGGGTCCGCCAGCCAACATGAACACATGTCCTGTATTTGAACATCTCGTTTCAATGTCTGAACCCCAGTCTGCATCAATAAAGCCTGTAAGATCACACTTAGATTTAGGTTTGTACACTAGACCCTGGTGAGCAGTACACTTCAGGTAACGAAGAATTCTTTTAGCATGTGTCCAATGTTCTAGTGAATATTTAGTATTAAATCTGCTAAGGTAATTTACAGCAAATGCTATGTCAGGTCTTGTACATGTCGATAAGTACATAAGGCTACCTATAAGACATTGGTATGGTACATCCGGTAATTTTTTTTCAGACTTCTACAATTTTAAATTAACTTCCATTGGAGTTTTAATCGGTTTGCAGTCTTCCATTTTAAATTTCTTAAGAAGATCAAGAATGTACTGAGTCTGATCTAACTTTATTGTAGAATTTCCATAGGTAATTTTTATTCCTAGGCAAAACTTTAATTTTGGACATGAGTTTTCTTTTTACCTCTTCCTTTTCCTTTTTGTTATTTGAAAACAAAAAGAAATCGTCTACATAGAGAGCCATAAACATGGTTGTTTTCTCTGAAAATTTGTAATATATACAAGGTTCATACCTGCTTTGAGTAAAACCTAAAGTTAACATTGCATTGTGGGCTTTAATATTCCACATTCTGGAGGCTTGCTTCAAACCATAAATAGCCTTTTTAAGCAAATAAACTTTGTTTAGTTCACCAGGCATTACAAAAATTTCAGGTTGCGTCATGTAAACTGTCTCATTAATATCTCTATTAAGAAATGCAGTTTGCACATCCATGTGGGTAATTTCAAGGTTTTGGTGTGCTGCTAATGCAATCAACATTCGTAAAACTTCACATCTGATTACTGGAGAAAAGGTTTCCTCGTATTCAATGTCTTTACGTTGAGCAAATCCCTTTGCAACTACTCTTGCTTTGTACCTTAATGGCTGACCATCTGAGCCTTTCTTTAACTTGAATACCCATTTGCAAGGTATAACGTTTACGTTGTCTGGTTTATCAACTAGCACAAAAACTTACTTTTCTATTAGAGAATTAAATTCATCGTGAATTGCTGATAACCATTCGTCCTTGTTGGGTCTTGAAAGGACTTCAGAAACAGTAAGTGGATCAGAAAGGTTTTGAACATTTGAAAAATACACTATATGATCAGGAAAATCTTTGGTTTTCCGTAATCTTAACGGATATCTTCGAGTTATTTCTTGTTCATTTTCCATTTCACCTACACTATTATTATGGTTTTCATTATCAGATTGAGTTTCTTCCGATTCAATTTGATATTCATTTGCACCCACTGAAGGGATTGGATCAACTTTTTCAGTGCTATTATGAACTGAAAACTCTGGTAGAAACACATAATCTGCATCAAAATTGTCAATAAAAAATTGTTTTTTTTTCTGCTAATGGCTGTTCTATAAAATAACCATACCTGGCTCTAGTTATTTTCCCATCTTTAAAGACTCTGTAACCAACCGAATCTTCACAGTAACCTACAAATAAATATTCGTTACTTTTAGGATCCCATTTTCTTCTAAGTTGATTTGGAATGTGTACAAAAACGCGGCTGCCAAACACCCGAAGTTTAGATAGATCTGGCTTAACCCCTGTCCAAACTTCTTCCGGCGTGATTTTTGGTATTTTTTTATGTGGTGAACAGTTAAGTAGATAGACTGCAGTATTGCAAGGTTCTGCCCAAAAAGACTTTGATAAATTCGAATCTTCCAGAAGATACCTAGCCTTTTCGCATATAGAACGTATAGCTACACCATTGAGTTCAGGAGTGTAAGGGATAGTGAAATTGTGTTTGATACCGTACTTATTTAAAAAGACAAGGAATTCTTTATTCACGTATTCACCACCATTATCAGATCGGAGAACTTTTATCTTCTTGTTTGTATAATTTTCGACAAGTGCCTTGAAGATTTTAAATTTGTCCAAAACTTCTGATTTTTCTTTTAGGAAATAAACAAATTTCATTCTAGAAAAATCGTAAACAAATACAAGCATAAACGACAACCTCCTATGGATTGTATTTCCATTGGTCCTGCCAGATCTGTGTGAACTAGCTCTAACATAGCTTTAGCACGTGGTACAGTTTTCTTAAAGGCATTTCCACACTGCTTCCCTTTCAAGCAAGCTACACAAGTTTCATCAAAAATATTTGTGAAGTTAAGGCCTGTTGACATTTGTTTTAATGTCTTCATATCTTCAATATTCAAATGTCCTAGACGTTTATGCCAGATTTTTGAACAAGTATTTGCATTTGAAGCTATATTCGCTAATTCTGTGGTTGAATGCATCCTTAAAATATCTGCAACTGAAGTGGTATCTAATTTATACTTGCCATTTATCTTTGATGCAATGGCACAACTTTTTTCAACGATTTTTACATCCTCTTTTGGATAAATTTTGCAACTGTTGTCATCAAAAATACAAACTAATTGTTTTGCTGCAATTTTACGAATTGACAGTTCTGGCACATATAAGGTGTTTGTGATGTGTTTCACTCCATCCTGTGTGCAAATAGGAACATCACCAATACCCTTTGAATTTATCACTTGCTTATATTAGCACATATAATTTCAGTGGCTGGTAAGTCTGTTTTGAAATTTCTCATCCAATCATTATGTCTTGACATGTGATTTGAACATCCAGAGTCTAGAAACCAATCACGATGTGATTCATCTACATCGACCATCATCACATATTGATTTTTATTAAGAACTTCATCAGTATCCACTGAGTTACTATTTTGATAGATAGTACTTGAGAAAGCCTGTGATTTATTGGATTTACCAATATCAGAATTTTTATTTTGATATTTTTGGATTTCCTTCTGTGCTTGACTGTTTAAAAGGACATTCACTTCTTTGTGGTTGCCCCATTTCTTACAAATATTTAATTTAAATTTCCTTCTCGAGTTTGTTGATGTAAACTGGTTGTTAGAAGCTTGATGTGGAAAATTATGCTGTTTTTGCTTTGTTCCATAAAATGCTGCAGACTGTTCAGTCTGAGAATCTAATCAAAACTCCATATTGATCAATCTTTGTTTAACATCTTCTGATCGTAGTTTTGTCGAAGAAGACTCGAGCCCCATAATGAATGGATCATAGTATTTCGGTAAACCACTCAAAAAAATAACAGCAATGAATTCGTCTTCAAGAGGTGTGCCCATATTAGTTAATTTTTGTGTTAAACATGAAACATCGCCTATATACTCAGACATATTTTTGTAATTGCTAAGTTTTACTGAAAATAGTTGTCTCAGTACTTTAAATCTTCCTATAAGTCCACGATCGCCTAATGTCTTGGATAGAGTATCCCATGCCGCTTTAGCATTCTTTGCTGATTCTACATGAGGATATAAATGTGGTTTTATAAGAAGTACTATCTTGGGCAAGGTTATTTCATCTAGTTCATCCTTTTTAGCCCAATCTGGATGCTTGTCATCCATGGTTCCATCTATGATCATCCAGAGCTTTTCTTGTTTGAGATAATGCTTCATGGCGAAACTCCATGTTTGCTAATTAGAGACACCGTCCAGTTTCTCGATAACAAATTGATGACTGCTCATACTTTATCGTATGTAATACAGTTTATCAGATGAAACAGCTCAAAACTTTCTGTCAAATATTTTCTTGGATTTCTTTCTGTTAGTAATATATTAAATGTAGCCTGGGCCCATAACCTGTTGGAGGTCTTTATGGAAGTGCTTATTTATATTTTAACATAAGGATGAAAAGTAGAAAATACCCTTTTATTGACAGTACTACAAAAATCAACAACATGTAAACAAAAAAAACATCACAACTTCACAGTAACTGGATTATATAGTTCCTAAATAAGTAAGTGCACAAGTACTAACTTCAACACTTTCGACACCGTTGATGATACTAAAACTGGCGATGAAGAAGTATCTGACAGCTCTGGCACTTCAGATTCGGAAAGAGAGCGTGTCCGCTTTGCAGCAGGGCATTCTTCTTTCCCACTAACATCAACATGGCACTTAATTAACCCTATCTTTACAGTGGGATATCTTCGTCCTAGATGTGATTTTAGGTTTGTGACTGAAGTTTTATAAGATATTATTGTTTTGCTCAAGTTGCATTTAGCCTTATTGCTGCCTTCGGCAGTAAAATAATTCCAAACAACAGATGTCTTTCTCTCCATCAAGCTTAATATTTTAAATAAAATTATTGTTAAACACTTAATAAAAACAAAACAGCAGGTATTACAAACAATTTAAATGTTTATGTGCTAGTATCAGTTTGAAAATAATTCTCTGAACACTATGGGGAACAGACAACTGCTAACTGTAATACTGCTCGTTGATATTTAAAAATAATTATGTACAACAGCAACCACCAATTAATACTGTCCCCAAATTTGTTTTGTGTTAAAAATAGCTTATCCAAACCCAAAGAATAACCACAAACTATATTGGGGTATTAAATAAAATAAGACCAATGCAATAAGGGACACCATCCCCAGATGTTGCTCTATTGCAATATAATATTATAATAAGACATAAAATATAGCATCATAAATAAATTTCATTTTCAATTTAAGTTCCCAAGACAATTGATCACCATTTCGATTCCCAGTAATTTTTGAAAGCCAGTTGCTTTAAGATGTAGTACATCACAAGTAATATTTTGCAATTGACTATTTTGATCTTATACTACCACAAACTAACCCTTAAGCCTAATGCGGTGCTTCAAAGCACATTCCATGTAGAAGGGCGCATGCGTGTCTTCTAAAAGCATAAGCAACTCACTTGGGCGAGGAAACGGAAATCGCCGAAAGATGCTCCAAGAACTAAAAGTCGATATAACCAACTTATTAATCAATTAAACCCAATAATATTAGTAATATAAAGAGGTATAAAACTTATTTCAAAGTTACTATAACTTTCAAATTCAACCAACCTAAAGAAGCATATTAACAAATCTGTAATACATTAATATAACATGTCTAGTAAACTTTTATGTTATAAACGACAAACTGTTAAAAATATAGCAGCTATTTTTAATGCTAATTACAAGAAGCAGTAGCAGGTTTAGCAGTTAAATAAAATAGCACTATTTCCTATCACTGGTAATAATATCTGTTTCTAACAGTAACCTAACCTATAATATTCATATATCGTTTATCCATGAGGTTGTGGGGTGCATTTTTAATTCCTCGCAGTTGTGCTCAATAAAATCACTCCAGCAATTACCTGTGTCGTTCACTTTTATGGATGCTACTTACAAAAATTGATTCATAATAGCATCCTAAGCTATAATTATTTATTCTATTCATATTGCTAATGCGTAGTAATATAAGTTACCTTTTTCCACATTAATATAAGCCATTCAATATTGTATCGTGCAATGCAGTTCGTGTAGTTGTTATTCCTCATTCAACAATCTTCGGGTAATATGGTGTAACTGTGTATACAGCAAGCTTCCCAACCTGGCATAGATCAAAAATATGTTATCACTTCTGTTAAATGTGCTCCACCGTAAATACTGTTAGTAAAAGTCAAAAAAGAAAATTACGAACCACATAAAACATGTTAGTTTATAAACGAGTTTTGCAATTTATACATGTTTGTTTCAGCAGTAATGTAATAAATTGTTGCTATTATATAAAATCTTGTTTCCACTTTAACATTTATTTTTAGTAAAAGAATGGTTTAAATAAACTTTTATGAATAAAGGTTTTTCATTTAAAATGCTACATTTAGACGAGGTATCTAGCTGTAGGTAGTAGAAACTTTTGCTCCTGTTTTACTTGGAATTTTAAAGAAATGCAATTGCAAAGAGAGCCCACATTGGTCAGACTCTTTTTTTGACGATTCATGAATTTATCGTCGTGGTTCTATTATGTATAAGATAGTACTGTACTTCTAAACAGAATATTAAGAGCACGATTTACTAAAGCAAGATTGTTATTTCTTAACTTCTTGTAGTAAAATGTCTACGCTTATAGATGTTGCGTTGCAATTTTTTCATGTTACATATACAAACAAATGTGGATCTATTTCGATCGCTTTCTTTAGACTTTCCAAAAGTCATAAATTGGCAATTCTCTTAAGAATATGACTACTATATTTACTAAATAGTCTAATTGTTGTTTTACAGGTTTTTTTATTTAAGTACTACTATTTTATTTTAAATTAATATAATTGGTTTATTAATATTATGTTCTCATTGGTGTTATTTTATGTTATCCACGCAATTTATTGTGCATCATCAGTTGTTCAAATGGGCGAAAACTCTGAAGGGTGAATAGCCATTTCCGATTTGTTGACAATAGCATTCCAAACATAACCTAATATTTTTAATTTCCACACGCTAAGATTTTTTAGGACATGTATGACTATTTAATTGATTATTAATATGGTAGAAAAAGAGTTAACAGACACTAATTCTTCAATTATTAAGAAGCAACGGAAAAAAGGAATAATATATTTATCCTCGATACCTCCTTATTTAAATGTTAGTCAAATTCGAGAAATTTTCAGTCAGTATGGAATATTGGGCCGTGTATACCTTCAGCTGGATGATAAAGGTAATTTGCGTGATTGTTTTTTATGTAATATATAAACTATTTTAAGTAATAGTTATCCTTCTGAAACATCTTGATATCAGTTTTGCAGCCTTCTGTTACTCCGTGTATTCAGTATTAGTAATTTTTAAATGTGGATTAGGATTCAGGTGGCTAGCTTAAAAGAACCAATGAACATAAATCATGTAATTTAGTAATGTGCTATAAGTTGAACGATTGATTTTCTCAAAAACTTTCAAAATTAAATCAAAACCTATTGTTATTGGGAAGAAGGTAATAGAAGATCTATCTATAACCATGTTAAAATATAGGATTTCCATGTAAAAAAGTTATATTTCATTTCAAAATTTCTTCAATCTGATATTTAATTTTAGACACCTGGTATACTGAAAATGTATTATAATAATATGGGATTCGTAAATCTTAATAGAACACATTTGCCAAATAATTTTAAAATTGAGTCATAAACCACTAGACATTAAAAATCTCAGAAATGCACCTATAACTTGGCAATACTGCATGTGTTTAAAATGAAAATTTGTGGATAAAGAGTGCTTTTAAAGGACAGTGTTATGGTACCAAAAAGCTATACGGTTCGATTTAAAATAATATTACCCTTTTTTAGTACGTTTTAAAAAGTATCCTGTACATGTGTAAATATTTCCAATTGAGCCTAACTTAATACCATTTCTAATTATCAATTTGTTTTAATGTCTAATCAAAAATAAAACCGTAAGAGAAGAAGGGAGTATTGAACGGACATTTGCTACGTACTATGACGTAGCCGAAACAAAACGTAAATATACCAGGGTAACTACCAATGCCGAGAGGGGAGGGGTTCCTAGCAACACAAAAATAATACATTGTCAACGATTTTCTATTTACAATAAAAAAAACATAAACAGAAATGTCTATCGAAACAGCAAAACAAAATTAACTAAGGTTACTATTTAATAAAATAATTTTACTCTATGGACAAATTCAGTAATTGTTCCACGAAGTGCACAATTCGTAGCTAACATGCAATAAATCTAATCAGTACCAAAAAAGAATAACGCTGATACTTTCGTATAAGCCGATGGATTAATTAAAAAAACATTAAATTTAGAAACCTTTCTAGTAAGGATTTTACCATACGAAGCATTTGTTATAACTCTAATCAGTAAAAAAAAGAATACTGCTGATACTTTTGTATAAGCAGATGGGTTAAGTACAAAAAGCAAAAACATTAAAGTTTGAAACTTTTCTAGTAAGGATTTTACCAGAACAAACATTAGCGTATCTAATTTCAAATTGGGTTTATCCCTGGGTATGTTAGAAAAGGAAAACAAGTCACATACATGTGTCAGAATACTTATCTTGTCAGCTCCCGGAAGCGAATTGACACAGCATCGCCGCAGTAGTCAGCAACAACCAGCAACGGCGGTCTACATGTAAGAGCAGTTGATCTACATGAAGAAATAATCGGGCTACGCAACAAGCTATTTAGCCTCCAGCTAAGAGCTAAAAAAAAGGAAAATCTTGCTAATATTAACAACTCAGGAGCGCTTACCGATACACACCAAATTTACACATTTGATAGAGGCGAAACGTGCATCGCTCTTGGAGTAACAGAACGAGTAGTTTTTACAAGTGCATTAACGCACAAGCTGCAGAATCAAAGTTTAAAAGGAGTTAAAAATAACACGAATTCGAAAAGCAAACATCCGCGTTATCGAAACGCGATTGAAACTGGAAAACACGGTTTTACCGGAGAATAGTAGGATATATTATTTCGACCAATCTGTAGATTGGAAACCCACTAGAACGCAATTATACGCTATCGGAAGGTATAACGCGCTCACGGATACCTAACACAGGATATTGGACTTATTTAAATTTTATCATAAACTTGTTGTTTCCAAGCAAATAGATTTAAGTTCAGAAATTATTTGAAAGCATATTTATTGCAGAAAAATAAAATATACAGGATGTAAACTATTTAATTGTAGCATAAACTTGTCGTTTTTAAAGCAAAAGGATTTGAGTTGAAAAGTATTAGACAGTGTATTTATTATTAATTAAGTTGACCGATGTGAGAATAGCAACGTAGTTGATTTAACAAAATTATCGTACAGCAGACTTATGAATTAACAAGGGAAATTTCTACAGCAAAATTGGAACATAACACATTGACTTGATTAGAGGTCATACAGCATCATCTCGTAAACATCCAATGCTGTAAACCCGAACAAATTCAAGAAAAAGCTCAATTATGTATATATTTATTTGTATAGAGAATAACGTATTTATGAAAACGCATACAGACTATGATTGAAAGCATTTTCATTCTTATTCCGTTCTTAATGATGAAGGAATCGTGTTCTAAGATAAGAATAATGGTATTTGCTATATTCTGCATATAGGAGGGTGTTTTCAAAGAGTTTTCATCCTTCATTAGATAATTTAATAAGGTGTTTACGTTCAATGGTATTCATTATGCATAAACAAGTTCATTAAAAGAAACTTGATTGAGTAGTCAAAGTTTAATTCACATTTTGTTATCAACGTACTCAATGGTGTATAAATTCGTGGACATGATATAAAAGATTTTTATTTTACGGGAAGCTGCATGAATAATATTTTAATTTCATTTTCTTGTAATAACAAATGTATGTTGGTATTTAGATGAAAGCGCATTTAAGTAATATCAGTCTCATATTCTAAGTAGAAGTTTGTATTTCAATTGAATAGTAAGTAGGAACTTGTTTTATTGACTTATATTCTTGAACAAACTACTAAAATAAAACAAGTTAATGATGAAATTGCTGGGGGCGAATTATGAATTCGTGAAAGCAATAAAATTTTGAATTTTGATAAAATAAATTACATCAATTAATTAGTGTAGCTCACAGCTGTTAGAACGATAAATCTATGAATATTGCATCACACACCTTCGAGAACAACCAATTAGAAGATTCTAGAAAAAGCACAGAAGGATCTTGATGCTGACATCATAGGGGCTCATTCTTATACAACCTAATGGATGTTAAGAACTCAGGCCAGTCCTCATCCAAACGTCACAAGACAGTTAACCCGATGACAAGACGTAGTAAAAGTACTACCGTTCTAATATGGTTTAATAGTCGATTTTATTGAAATAGCAGGGGAAAAGTGTATTTAATGCTCAGAAATGAGTAAAATTGTTTGAAGTACTTACAATGATTTCAAAATGGGAATTAATTAATTGAAAAATTTGATGAAGTTGTCTGCTAAAAATCTCGTTTCGGTAAAATGCTAAAACCTCGGCTGTACTATGGTTGCTGCCGACTAACTCATTATGATGTGTGGTGTGTTTGAAGAGGGTTCCAGAATGCTATCAGGTATGAACTATGTCTTAATCAGGTAGTATCTTATACACCATCTAATCTAGCAGAGTTTGTATGGAAAAGCACTAAAAAAACAACAAGGTGCCAGACCTGAGATCAAGAGAGTGATTCTGGCTTGAAATTTATCATCTGAAAAATATTAAGTACACAATTGCTTAAACATAAAACTAACATTAACCATAAGAACACTAATAGACCTATTAAAAACTACTAGCTGAAAGTAGGGTTTCTAAAATGAAATGTTTAGTTACCTGAAGTTTCTCTCACCTCTTTAGGTAATTGCAAAGTAATTTATGACAACAAAACTAACTATACCTTCACATTAAAAAAAAACAAATATAAACATGTCTTTAAACTATTTTAAACGATTGTATTTTCAACAGAGTTACACACTTGTTCATTATAAATACATAATAGATATGCAAGCACATAATATAAATCAAATATATCACAAATTTACTTAACTAACTTCTTAATCTAATCACACAGACGTATTATAGGTACGTTGTATCCGTTCATGCAATGAATTCAAAATGTTCAGTTACTTATAAATTTTCTCGGTGCATAGTTTCAGATGATTTTCATAAATACCTGATGAGTGATGGTTGACTAGGCGGACATCATTAAATGTATTTCAAGGTTGACTTCGAAAACTCAACAAACTTATGTCCAACAGAGTTGTTTGTTTGGGAACCAATATAACCCTAAAATTAATAATAACCAACTTGGTAGGGGTGTTATCCGAACATTTGACTACTTTTAGTCTGTTCAATAACCTTTGTCAAATGTTGCTAATCTACTCCAGTTGCATGCCAATGGTTTGGGTGGTAAGTACAAAGAGGTCTAAAAAATGGATCTTTCCTTCATAAAATAATTTGAGACATCTTTACAAATTCCTGAGAGATGAAGTAATACGGCAATTTGAAAACATGTTTGTGTGGTTTTTCTATCTAATAAATATGTACAATTAACTTACGGATAGGTAAAGTAAACTAGAAAAAGGCACTTTTATTTATTTGAGTCAGCACAAATCTGCCTGTGAAGTCTTTATACTTAAA
The DNA here is from genome assembly GCA_036346225.1 of Platerodrilus igneus. Lineage (NCBI taxonomy): Eukaryota > Metazoa > Arthropoda > Insecta > Coleoptera > Lycidae > Platerodrilus > Platerodrilus igneus. The sequence goes on from JARFIW010000565.1 coordinate 1,817,323, forward strand.
TGAGAAGATCATCGGTGCGCCAGCATAATACATTATTAATCAAAACAAGTAAATCAAAACAGCAATAATTTAGAATGAAATTACGATAACCTAACCTTTAATAACTCCTCTAATGAATTTGACAACCTTTGAGTACGAACAATATGTGATACAGAAATAATTCTACCTTAAATCAAAATGCATGTAACCTAAAAATTATATTCCTTAAAGGAAGTTGCCTAAAACTCTATTGGTGGGATTTACTAATACAGAATTAAAATGAAATATTATTATAAACTTTTCAAAGAGACGTCACAGGCTGGTAGCTCCCTTTTAGTTCTACTTGATGAGATTCTTGAGAAAAAAAAGAAATATAAAACATTCGTTTTACGTGGATAACTTTTTTCGTTTCTCAGGTATAAAGAATATTCTGCTACAGGCACCATTAGAGAAAACTTAGTACCAAAGCAGTGTTCTTTGAAATCAAAACAAGCGTTTAAAACAATGCACTGGGTTTTTTTGAAACAGTCATAGAACAAAATGAAAGACTGCTGTCATGTGCGATGGATGGATAATGTGGTTGTAACGATGGTTTTTTCAACATATGGCGCTCAAGAAGTAAGCCAGGTGAACAGGATTCACAACAATAAAAATGGATTATTATAATGCCAGGCCTAAATAATTATCAAATACAACATACATGGGGGAACAGATCAACTGGATCAAAATTACATTTGAATACGTGGAAATAATGGTATTGGCCCATAGTAACCTGGATATTTGATGTAGCTCTTTAAAACGCCGGAATATTATACAAGGCTAGGGTTAAAAAATATCGCAACTGAAATTCAAAGGAGTGGAGAGTAGTATATATTTAAAAAAAATACACAGTTGAGTTTAAAGTAGCTTGAAGACCCTACATCTGATTTTCCAATGTTCCACCCGAAGGTACTACATTGACCAGGAAGCGAGTTTTTTACCTGAAAAATTTTGAATTTTGCTGAACCCTTGCTGTTCCAAGCAAGGTATGGATCTTTAACGTGCATGCGAACACTCACTTACGGGACCTCCATTTTACCTCTCATCCAAACGAGGGCATATTTTTGTGAAAAATGCTCGCCTAACATTTTTCAAGTGGACCGTGTCGGGGTTCCAATTCGGTACCTTGGGTGTAGTAGTCACACGCATACCAACTACGCCATGGAGCCGCCTCGAGCTGGAAGACCACCAGCTGTGCTTGGATTATCATCAGATAGTCGAATATTAGATGCAATTCCGTTTGAGTGAACCGGTCATTTAGTGAAGACGAGTGAAAGAAAAAGATGTGCATGCAAGACATGTAAATCCTCTTCTAGAACAATCTGTTCAAAATATAATGTAGGTCTTTGCATAAATTGTTTTATTTTGTTTTTAATACGCGATAGTTTTTACATTTTAGTTTTTGTGATCATTATGTTTAGAATGATTTTTATTTATCAGTTTTTTAGCTTTAGCTTTATTTTATATATTTGTTTTGAAGCCCGATTGCTATATATTATAATTAAAATCAATTTTGGCACGTTTTGTGAGTGATTTTTAACAATTTTGATCAACCAGCAAGAATACTTATCTGCAAAATCAAAATATCTAGACAAACAATATTTTGTTCAAGTACAGGTAATGCGAGTGCCTAGAGTGGTTATATGGACACAGCGGAGTTTTCTTTATTTCTGACAAAAAAGTTTATATAAATAATTTTTCATCATGTTCATTAGAACTCAAATTTCACAAAATGAGTGGTAGATTCAAAAGAATGCTTATTCCATCACTAATGGGAAATAACATGTAACCTGTCCTAGTTTCCTGGGTGCCTTAGAGTCCGGGCCCTGAGCAACCCCCCCCCCCCTCTCTCTCTTTTGGATGGACCTGCCTCACTTGCACTATCAATTTGTAGAGTATATTCTTGGATGTACCATATTAACCTCAATATAATGCGACTTCGAATTTAACGTGGTACCAAAATTTTTCATAAAGATATTTAGAAAAAAATAATTCGAATGTAACGCATACATTCATTTTTCATAAAAGAATTCAGAGAAAATAAAATTCAATCAGATAAGCATTTATTTAATAGTAGGTAATAACACAGGTTACGTTATCAGAAGGACTCTAAAAATACATTTTTCTTATTGTAAGCAAAGATAGTTTTTTTGTTATAATTGAAGAATTTTATTACCTATCTTTTTCTTGGAACTTTGGTGTGTCGTTAGGTTCATTACACACAGGTCGGACAGAACATAGGCATAGTAATAAGAAAAGTTGTTACATTCCATTACCTAAACCTCGAAGGTCAATTTTTTAATGGGAAATAAATAGTCAAGAGATACTGCATTATATTTAGGATAGTACTGCAAGTATATATTAGTTTTTATTAATTTCTTATTTATTTAAAATTAAAGTGGGTTATGCATATCCATGTTTTTAATTTTAGAACTCAAACCTGGCGAAAAGAAACGGAAAAAGCCAATAAAGAAGTTCACAGAGGGCTGGATTGAATTTGAACGAAAATCTATTGCCAAAAAGGTAGCTGTAATGTTAAATAATACACAAGTGAGCACTAGAAAGAAATCTAAACATTATGATTATATTTGGAACATCAAATATTTATCGAACTTCAAATGGACTCACCTCCACGAAAGGTTAGCATATGAAAAGGCTGCTAGAAGACAGAAATTAAGAGCTGAAATTCAATTAGCTAAAAGGAAAACCAATTTCTTCACTACAAATTTAGATAAGAAGAAGAAAAGTGAAACTATGCCTAAGAGTGTACAAAAACCTGAGGCTAGTGAAAATCCTAATCAAGTAATGGAAACAGAAGTTGTTGGAGATAGGGGAGAATTTTTGAAGTCTCTATTTAGTTAAAACAGTTATCTTAATTATCAATCTACATGCTGTTTCATTAGTTTCAATTTTCAACAAAACTGGGAGTTGTGTAAATAGTATTTTATTCTTTTATTATATATTATAATTTTTTTAAACTTTGGTTGTATTTCGTTTATAGAAAGTGAGCATATTTGCACTTCAAGTTTGTACTCACCATAATACGATTCCAGTTGTGCAAAATCTATGTTTAATAAATTTTATATTCCAAAAACAGTTTTGGATGTAAAAAAAGTGTTGATTGTAAAGGTGATACGAGGGGGGGGGGGCACACATAGTAAGTTAACGTAGGCCATTTCCATTGAACAAAATACCATCGTTACCATGGCAGCAAATAAAGACTTATTAAAATGTCAGTGTGAAATCTTACTTTAAAAAATTGAAGCATTGCTGTGTAGAAATTTGAAAGAAATGCAATTGTGAAAATCGATAAATTACAGATCCAACGATCATCAAAAAACTGTGTTTGAAGGTGTTAAGTGGTAAGGAAATATGCCTGATACACATGCGACTCTGAAAAATTGGATTGCGTCATTCAAAAGAAACTTTCCATTGAAGATGAGAAGCGGCCAGGAAGACCAATTTTGGTGTCCACTCCTGAAAATATTGAAGTAGTTTATAACATGATATTATCAGACAGTTGATTTGGGCTGAAAGATATAGCTGAGGCAACAAAGATTTCATATGAATGTATTGATCATATAGTTCAAGTTGATTTAAATATGAAAAAAATCTGCAAAATGAATTCTCATACACTTAAATGCTTGAGCACAGAGTGGAAGCATCACGATCAATCTATGCCCATTTTGAAGAAGATTCAAACTTTTTAACCATATAGTGACTATGAATAAAACATGGGTTCATTTTTATGATCCAGAAACAAAACGGCAATCGATGGAGTGAAGTATCATGGTTCTCCAAGGCTCAAGAAGTTTCAAGTTTAAAAATCTGCTTGAAAGAGTTTTGCTTGTTTTTTTGGGATATCTATGGAATAATTATGATTGATTACCTAAAAAAAGTCAAAGCATCACTGGATATTTTTCTAAATTATTTGCGACTCTGAGAGAAAATTAAGGAAACTACATGTGGCATATTAGCGAAAAGTATGTTGTTTTTGCATGGCAATGCCCCCCTCTAACTATTACCTGTTTCCTTGATAAAAGTTTAAAGGTCATCAATTTTTGCTTAATGAAGAGGCAATAGAAGCTGTGGAGGACTGGTTTGTAAACCCAGTATTTTTTTTTTTTCTTAAAGGGTTAAAGTATATTAGAGTATATTAATTTAAGAGGAGACTATATTGAATACTAAAATATTCTAAGCTCAATTTTTTAATTGTTTCAATAGTTGGCTAAGAATACATGAATACCCCGCTTTACCTTTTGGAAATTTCATTGCACATACTTTATTATACGGATGATTGATTTTTATTAGAAACTCATTTATGAGAGTGACACTGTATTTTGAATATCATGTGTAGGATATATGAATTGAGATGTTATTAATTACAAGTGCTACTTCGAGGAAATGGAGCTGATTAGGACAGCAAATATGTATTTTATAAATGAAAACTTTATTTACAAAGTTAATAAAAAATAAATTATGTGCATGTAATAGCAGTTGCAAGAAAGTAATAAATGATGAGCGAGCTTTATATTAATGAAAAGTCAGAATGTCAGATATGATTGACAAAAATGCCGAACGTAATTGAAAGTTAGGTTGATGTATCGTCGTGTACACGATTTAAATTTGTAAACTTCCCAATTGTGTCATCGGTCTCGGTGGCGTAATTGGTAAACGCATGGTTCCGGCAAAACCAGGATACAGGTTCAAGTCCTGTCCAAGATCTTATATTTTCCATCTTTCAATTACTAGCTCGACTTGAAATGATCATTTGGGCTTTGCATAAAAGTCTAAGTTATTATTTCATCTTATTCACTATATATATATATATATATATATATATATATATATATATATATATATACCCCATTTCACTGATATATTCAATGGTACGCGAAGGAGATTAAGCAACCTGAAGACTATCAAGATCCTCAAGACATAGACATTTGATGAAAATTGTTATTATTACTATTATTATTAATTTTACGTCTTTATTAACAATAATTAGGCACTGAATCTAGATTTAAACCCCCTCGACGAATGTATTGTTCAACATGGTTGTATGTAAATTTGAAATGTTGGTTATTTTTATTTTTTAGGTGCTGAATCTGGGTTGGAAGTGAATTTGAAACGTTTATTTTTTTTCCCAGCAATTTCATAGCATTTTGTGGCTATTATCTTTACTGTTATAATAATTATTATTTTATTATTATTATTATTATTCATTAATAGTTTTCCATTTAATGCTTTAGCATAATCAACTTGTTTATAACATTGTAAAACCAACACCTGTACTTGTTTACAATAATAACCAGGTTTAGGTTATTATACTCCAGGCGGTAATGCATGAGAGCCACTACGTCAGTTGGTAGTGCAAGTAAATATTTGCAAAATAATGCGCAAATAAGGTATTACGTCATATAAATGTTTTAAATTACTACATCACATGCAAAAAAACAATTAAGGTACTCACGTAACTGTAGAACTCCTTACAGCCTTATGCTGGGCGTCGTTGGCCATTTCGGGCATGGGTAATTCGTCTGCCCCGGTTGAATCCAAATTTAATTTGTCTTCTTCTTCTGTAGCGAAACGGTAAAGGAACTGGTATGGGTACGGTAATCAGGTAGATAAAAGGAAACCTACATAACCTGAAAAAGAAGACAAGAAAACGGCACAAAGATAAACCACTAGGCTTGACTTCTGGCTGGCTAGTCCTGACGTGTCGGAAATTCACCACTTTCTTTGACTCTGCGTCTGCGCAATCTCAGAGCGCCGACGCGATTATCAAAAGGGACGGAAATACATGCACAAGTCATTTAAAATTATTGGCGCGAAATCACTTACAAATTAGGAACTTATAGAAATGTTTACGGCCGATTTTCGGCACGTAACAAGGTATAACTACTTTTTTCATCATTAGGTTTTCGTCTTGGAACTGGTTGGACACGTACTGCCATTGATTTCTATTCTGAGCTAAACCTACACATCCCTCTGAAATTCCCATAGCCTACATCTTTTACCATCTGTGTGCAATAGCCTAACCAAGGTCTATCTCTACCTCTCTTTTTCCTATCTCTGCTAATATATTCCGCACTATTCCCTTATGCCTTACTATGAGACCTATCAACCGATCTCTCTTATTTTTTACTGTTTTCCACATACTTCTTTTTTCCCCTACCATTTTTAGAACTTCTTTGTTTGTAACTTTGCCTGTCCATGATATCATCATCATACCTTTTCTGTAGCACCACATTTCAAAGGCTTCTAGCTTTTTCCCGTCCACTTCCTCTATTGTACGAGTTTCATAGTCGTACAATTCTGTGCTCCATATATAGACTATCAGAATTTTCTTCTTGTTTCTATGTTTGTTGTCTTTGAACATAGTTGTAGCTTTTTCTAGTTAAATGCAGCACAGCCTTGTGCTAATCTTTGTTTTATATCTTTTACACTCTTCCCATTTTGCGTTATTTGGCTTCTTAGGTAACAGAATTCCTTAACCACTTGCAAGTTCTCTTTTCCTATTTGTATTCTTATTTTTGACTTATTTTCCCCTCCTTTACATACTAGTACTTCACTTTTACTTTTGTTGATTGTTGTACTATGTCTCACTGTTGGTAGTTTCCATTTCATTAAGAGCTGCTTCTAACTCTTCCTTGTTAGATGCTAATACCGCTATATCATCTGCAAATCTAAGCATATCAATCTTTCCTCCCTGCATAATAATTCCAAATGTATTCCTGCATTTGGCAGTATTCATTGCCTCTTTGATGTACAAATTAAAAATTAATGGTGTCATCTAACGACCTTCTCTATAATGCTGTTTCCTCTGCCCCTTACATTTTTGCTCTACAGTTTTATATTCCTAAGATTCATTTTAATTAGTTTGTATGCTTGGTCTGTCTTTCCTATTTTCATCTTAGTTTGTACCGCTTTGCACTTTTCATCAATCCATTGTTCTTTAGCTTTCCTGCATTTGTGAATAATTTCCCATGTTATGGCTTTGTATCTCTGTTTTCCTGCTGTCTGATCTGTTTTTGTTTTTTCGCCTTTCTTCTATTAAATCCAGAATATCTTTTGTTATCCGTGGTTTCTTATTTTCGTTTTGTTTATATCCCAGAATATCTCTGGCGGCCATGTCTAAGCTGGATTTAATATAATTCTATTCGGTTACTACTTCCGTAGTACTATCAGAAATTTTCTCGATAACTTTCAGCAACTCATTTGACCTTTTCTCAAATTTTTTTGTGGACATCGTTAGCTTTTAGTTTCTCAAAGTTCAAGTGCCTTTTCCTGTTCCTTTTTTTTCCAAATTTTTAACTATAAACGCGGCTTTCATAATTATTCTGTTGTGATCAGCATCTGTATCTGCTTGTAGGTAGTTTCTACAGTCTTTTACTTGAATCCTAAATCGTTGTCTAATAAGAATGTAATCTATTTGATATCTTCCTGTATCCTGGCATCTTCCACGTGTATCATCTACTAGCATGGTGTAGAAATAATGTGTTTGTAATGGTTAAATTGTTTATGTCGTAAAATTCTATCAGACTATTTCTCCTGTCGTTTCTTGTGCCTAAACCACATAATCCTACTGCTGTTCCTTCCCTACCCACATACCACTGCATTAAAATTTCCAGTAATTATTAAATTTTCATGTCCTTTATGAATTTTAGTGTGATCGATCTGTTTGTAGACCGCTTCTACCTCTTCCTCACTGTAGCTAGAGGTGGGCATGTATACTTGTATTATTACTGTATTTACTGGTTTAGACACTAAACTAACCATTAGTACTCTGTCGTTCTTTTGTAATTAGTTTTATACAGTGTCCTATCTTTTTCAGCATACCTATCACATATCCAAATCTCCTTCCTCTGATCTTGTATGAATTATCCTAAAGTCTTCGGTCAAAAAATCTCCCGCCTTTAACCAACTAACTTCGCTAATTCCTACTATGTCTAATACTAACGTATCCTTTTCAATTTTAAATCCTTTAGCTTACCCACTTGCTTTATGCTTTTGACATTCCACGCTTTAATAACTCACAAAATTTTCCAGGCTCTTCCTTCAACTATCCAATTACATCCTCTGCAGTAGTCCATTCCTGGAGATCCGAAAGGGGGACTATTTTAACTCCATAATCTTTTACCCCACAGGTCATCATCTCAAACAACAATTATAGTACACCGTGTACTTAGGAGGTAATGTGATGGTTTCCCGTTGCTTTTCGCATCGGCGGCTCCGTGGCATAGTGGTATGTGTGTGACTAATACGCCCAAGGTCCCGGGTTCGAATCCCGACACGGTCCACTTGAAAAATGTTAGGCGAGCATTTTTCACAAAAATATACCCTCGTTCGGATGAGAGGTAAAATGGAGGTCCCGTGTGTGTGTTGTCACGCACGTTGAAGATCCCTACCTTGCTTGGAACAGCAAGGGTTCGGCAAAATTCCATAATTTTCCAGGTAAAAAAAAACTCGCTTTCTGGCCAATGTAGTACCTTCGGGTGGAGCATTGGAAAATCACATGTAATGCCTTTCGCATCGTAGTAGTGTGTCTTAGAATGTCATACCAACCCCTAAGTGCTGAAAGAGCTTCTGCCGTCTTTCTGGAGCCTGTCTTAGTCTCATTCCTCATTGAAGGCCCCACTAATTCGGTTAAACTTATAGATCAACTGTTTTGCTTAATGAAACAAGTAAGCCGTTCTAGTATTCTTCAAGGTGCAGGTCCATTCACAACGATACCTTTATAATGGAAAATCATAATTAATCACCTAATATACATTATAATAATATGCATGTCCATGTTTTTTTTATACTAATATAAAAATAAGAGTTTTAACTGTTTCAAAAAATATGGCTGTACAGTATGCCGTGCAGATTAAAAAGAAATAACGTACACTGGTTAATACTTACAATCACGCCAGTATGCTTCTAAAGATCTGCTGTTGATATCTTCGATTTTTGAATGTGGACTGTAGATCTATAGGTTGATAAGCATTAATGTTTTAATGCCGATGCTAGCTATTGTTCACAACGAAAAACGACACGCACTTGGGCGAATTGTTACCTTCATGTAGGTTTTGACTGGTCATCTGTAACACGCGACGTGTTGCGCACAAAGTTCGAGAACGACTCTTTTTTAACATTACGGCAGGAACCAAAAGGACATAAAGTTCGGGTTGGTTCGTATTGGACCGTGAATGATGGGGGTTACTTATGTACAAGTCAAGGCGGTACTTAATAATTTCTACAACTAATATGCAATTTATATGTATAATAAATTAAACTATTAAAAGGCATTAACAATGGCCTTATAACATGCTTATTGTATCTTTTTGAACATTCTGAACAAGAAAATATATTCTATTATAAGATTGTAGCATATTCTATAGTCAGATGTTAAAAAGTATTCTAAATACAATATCCTCAATGAAAATTGATTTTACTCACAATCGGTTATTAATATGTGCATTTATACCCTTCAATACAGTCGGGAAGCAACTCATTACTTACTTCACTTTCCTGGCTAACCGGGAAAGTACTTTCCTGGCTAGTAAGCGTCACCTTCCCAGCTAGCAAGTGTCACTTTCTTATTGCATTAAATCATGATTTTTAAAGTTAATTAACAACAAACAACTCTGTACTTATTTAATATAAAAGCAAAATCTATGTGGAATTGGATATATTAAGTGTTATATTAGAATTCTGAGTATTGTGAACTGTTAAAGTAAGACCACGCTGATGCTGAAAATTATATTGTTGATTTTCAAAAATCGATAAAGTAGCCGACGTTCCTGGATTTTCTGCATGCGACAACATATTAGCAATTTTTACTTATCCATGTAATGAGTTCTCTACATAGCCTTCAGCTACAGTGCTGGATTGCCAACCCCCTAATTTTTTCAACTGTAGAATATCTCCACCTGTATTTGTTAGTAATGTTATTGACGTACATCTAAAACAATGGCCTGTAAATGCAATAATATTTTTTTAGTTTCAAATAGTTTGCAATTTTTTTTTGGGAAGTTTCCGATAGCATTATTCTCAAAAGGTTGTCGTGTTACTTTGCCAACCCTTATTTGTGAAAAAAACCTTTCAGATTCGATATTATTACGAAGATCATAGTATTGCTTCATTATTTTTATCCATTCTGGTTTTGTAATTACAAATGTACGGGATGAGTAAGTTTTCGTTACAGGAATCACTATTATAATTTGATTTTCCAAAATATCTAGATCACTTATTTTGATTTTTAGAAGTTCATCGCACCTGCAGGCTCCAGAAATACCAATAATCAAAGCAACCTAAAAGAAATATGAATTAAACATATAATTAATATGCACTGAAGAAATTAAAATGTATACCTTTTGAGGAAGATATTCTACCGGAGCATCTAGAAATTTATAGATGTCTGCCTCTGATAATATGTTTGACTTTTTAGCTTTGTAACCCACATTCTGCCTTTTTAAGCATGCTCGCAACTTGACATAATTACTGATATCAACATTACACCTGATATTTAATACTGCTTGCAACATCGAGTATCTTGACCATAACGTGGACTTTATTTTGTTTAGCTAAGTAAGAAAAATACGCAAGGAGTACCGTTTCAGAAGTATGCTGCACACTTTTAGTTACGCACCATTTACTATATATTTCGTAAGTGCTTTCGTATCTCGCCCTGCTTTTCTGGAATCATGCCTTCAGTAGCCTTTTCTGCGGCATCCCACAGCTCGGGTGGAGTACAATCAATGTCACTATCGGACATATTTTGTCTCAAAGTACAAATACAACCTTTAACAATGCAGTGTAGACGTAACTCATACAATATTATGTCAAAATCAACAAACATAATGTCCTAGCAACGGTCCCACACAGATGTCTTTGTTGAAATAATTGATCAAATTATATAAAAATTAAAATGATTTGACACATTTATATTTACTAACCGATTGCGAGTAAAATAGTATACATAACTCGTGGGAAGGATCATTACAGCCTCGTGCCTATAGCTACCCTCGGCACTGTGTGCCTCGGGCATCTAACCAGCACTCGGCTGTAATGACCTACTTCCCTGTTCGGTATGTAATATCCTATTCTTTTGGGAGGGATGGTAAGGAAAAATGGCCTGTTCTAAATAATAAAACGTTTATTTAAACCCACATTTTTAACAATATGCTGCTCTGCCAACTATTTTTCTTAAAGGGGAACATCACAGAATCAATCCATATCCATGTAATTCGTAAATGCAATATTTTGAAAATTTCACTTTCCAATTTGGTGCATTATAAAATATTCACCCATGCCTGTTAAGAAATAGACTATTTTTTTATTTTAAGATAACTGGCACACATGTCTGCTATTACAAAGAATGAGTTAAAATATTAATCCACAATTCCTGGAATAAAGGAATTAGTTATAAAGTATAAACGGTATCTCACAAGATCTACAGGTCCATGTTTTGCACCCTAGTGTTAATAATTAAAAAACCAAACGTCTCTATTTAATCAACGAGTTACTTTAATAAATTAAAATTTGCAATAGTTTTAAAAAGTTGTACTATTACAACAAAAAAATTGGCAATTAAATGTTTTTAATTACATATACTCTAATATACAGTTTTATTGTTTAATTTCAACTGTTTTCGGATCCTCTGTTTTTGAAGATGGTTGTGTTTCTCGTCCCCAAATTTTATTACCATCTAAGTCTAATGCAAAATTATAATCAACTGGGTTGTTAATAGCATACTCAATAGCAGCATCTAGTTTGTCAGAGGTTATAAAATCTAAAGCAGCAATTTTTTCTCTGCGAACAATTTCCTCTGCTTCTTCAACTCTTTCAATATCTAATTTAAAATTTGTTTCTAAATTTTGATGTGCTTGCTCTAATAAAACATCTAGTTCTCGCTGAACTCGTTGTTCACGTAATATTTTTTGTTCCAAATTCCACTGATCGTTTATGATATTACATCTTACGAAATCATCATTGACAGCCTGTTTGTATTGTTCTACATCAAATTGTACTTGATTTGCAACTGAATACTTCTCTTCAAAATATTTATTCAATGATTTAATTATAGTACGATAATTATTCATCAAACGCTTTATTTCCTCCGTTTCTCCAGGTGGTGCTTCAGGTCTTTTACGTATTTTAAAAGCTTTTGACGGGGCCATCGGTAACCAACGGGGTTTAGTACCCCATCGCACAGAGTTAAAGTTGCAATAGATTGGTACAAAAGCTTCGGTGGTCAACTTAAGCGTCGAGGAATAACTTGTTATTCTGGCTAATGACATCTTTCCTCCATCCAACTTTAAACTTAAAAGTCTAGAAAATACGCCAAATAGGTCTTATTAAACTACGACCAATTTACCATAGAATATCTATAACCCTCAATTAATCTAACCACAACATAAACCTAACCCTACATTCTAACAGTACGTTAAGAAATGCATACAACCATACTTAATTAAAATCAATTCTGTTATAACTACCCAACCAGTTAAAGCAAGATTTTAGTGTTAATAATAACCTAAAACCTAAAGAAATTACTATATAAAAAAAATGACAAAGAAATGAAGAGGTGAATGTAAGCACTAGGCAAACAATTAATTTATTGTTAAATAACTAGCATTAAAATTAATGCTTTATGTTAACCTGAAAACGAGAAATACAGTTGATTACTTAAAACAATTTATGGTGCACTAGATGTTGCATTTTAAAGAGCTAGGAATTTGGAGCTTTTACTCCATAACATTTTTCTTTTCTTTTACTTACAAATTCTTCCATACTATTTTTTAGTATAATATATGTTATTTATTCTTAACAACTTTAATAGACATTTTTTTACAATGTACTTATGTTTAGGTTGGTTATAGAATAGTTGAGACGTTAACTCTAGGTATATTTACCGAAATAATTCATAATTATTATTTATAATTGCTTTTTACTTCTCTATTCCTCTGTAAAGAATGTTAGTTAAAATTTCAACGCATGCGTCTTTAAACTAATAGTTCTTTAATTCATTCTTCATTGGTTACCTACATTTCTTATTCATACTATTTTAAAGCTGTTTATACAGTACAATTTTAAATTCATCTTTGGCTTCTCATTTTCCAGTGTTTTTTCATTAACTTTAATATATTTTCGTTCATATAATGTTTTCTAATAGCTCGTTCTGTTCTGCCAAAGGACCATTTTCGCTAATGCATAAATATTTTGTGGAATCGTTATCCATTCTTTTCCTATATTTTTGGTGTTTCCTTTGCTTTTAACACCGTTAGCAATATGATTATGGAAAAACTTTCTTATTTCATTTCGTGCAACTTTTTAAATTTCATTTCAGTCGTTCAGATCTTTTTGTCAAGCTCTTAAAAGTTAGTTGAAAAATAATGGAATGGTAACCGTTGTCGCATTGTCGACATTTCTATGGTATTTGATTGTGCCTATCAAGTAGTATTTCTTAATCTAATGGAATGCCTAGGAATTAAAGATATTCCCTTTAAATTATTTGATTCACTTCTCGTTAATCACAGTTAAGTGTTTAAATCAAGGTTGATAATGGCAACAAGGCATTTATAGACCGCAACAGATGAAGTGTGGTGTGCATCAGGGTTCGGTACTGGGATCTATTTTATTTTTACTATACACATTAATAGTTTGACCAATCTAGCATTTTATGTTGAACTTTCTTTATTTGCTGCTGATGTCGAAATAACATATTTAGGAAAAACGCACAAGAACTAAATACTGTAATCTACAGTGATTTAGAACTTGTTAATTTGTAGCTACTAATTAATTACTTAAAGTTGGGCCTAAAAATGCTTTTGTAAAAAATTTAATTATATTGGACCTTTAATTCTACTCTTAATATTAAAGTAAATTGTAACTCCTTACTACTAACGGATCTGTTCCAGTTATTAGGTATTTTCGTCCACTCTGAATTAAATTGTCAATATGTACTGTATGTAGGAAATAAGTTTCCATTAACGTGTTATTGTATAAAACAAGTTTAGACTAAGCAGTGGCAAAAAAGCAGCAATAGTTGTATACCATGCTACCTTTTAAAAATTTAAAATAACATAACTATAAAATTTAGAATAAGATATCTAAAGACAAAGGTACGTCGATGTTTAAGTTTAATTAAGATCTATTGCAATAGCTCCAACTTCTTCATAACAATCCCTAACGATGTAATGTCGGTAACTTGCCAATTCTGCTGGTTTCAAGATAATTAAACAAACAAAGAAAAGGGTCCACTTTTGCACACCTCGCATGTCAAAGCACTGGCAGTTGATTTTTCTACCAGGAACAAAATCCAACTCCTACTCATTTGAAATGGTCCTATTTCATTAGCCCACGAACATCTGGAGAATGTTTACCAACTATCCGCATAATTCACAATAGGAAGTACTGTAAAACTTTTCAGGAAAAGTTTATTTTAAGCTTATAGTAGTAATGAACATACATACAAAAGTTAAATACTATGATACGTAGTCTTTGTTACATTATGTACCGATGTCTGAAGAGCTTTCTCTAAAGGAAATTTCCTAGTACCATTCAGAATTCAGAAGAAGTGGATTAGATTAATGAACCAGGTAAATTTTAAAGCAGCTACAAGCCATTGTTCAAAAAATATAATTTTCTCACCCTATTTGACTCCGCTAGCGACAGCATCCACTTCCTATTATGTTGTAGAACTGGTTTGTGGTTATGAGCATTGAAAGAATTATCATATAATACTAGAAAAGATATTTTACACCTTCTTATTATACTAAAAACTACACGTGTTAAAAGTAGTTTAATCTACAAGGTTATTAAGTTACTCTTTCTATTCTCAACCCCAATTGATGCCAATGCAAGCTATTAAAAATTTAGATATCAACTAAAACTTTTTCTCATTGATAAGACATATTGATAAGTTTGAGTTTGAGTACAGCTAGATTATCTATTAAAAAAAATCAATTATGTATTATTATAAACTTTTAAAAATTGATCAAAAAGGTATTATGGAAGATATTTGTGATATTATACTGATTCTTACAACAAAAAATTGGTTAGATGATCAACTTAGGTCATGCTTCAATTTCAGGGAGGTACGTAGCATGGATTGCTCTACACTAAATGTAAAACACGTAACTTCCTAACCAATGCTTGTATAGTTTCAAAATAACAGTGCTCATAATATGGTTGAAATTCGTTGCAGAAAGAATTAATTTAAACAATCACTCAAAGTGTACCAATTGTACCAAAATTGGCAAATATCTTCACTACTTTCTCGTTAAAGCGATTGAGTACCCAATTGAGCATTTTCTTACACAGATGCGTTGAACGCACATTCATATAATAATACATGTTCTGTGGTTGGTGTTGAAAATTAAACCTCTTCTTTCCTTGAATCACGGTCGTTTTTTTTTGTGCGCGTAGCTTAATATCCAAAAATGAGATTATATTGGTTTGCATTGTCTTTAGAATTGGTGTGTTCGTGCTAGAGTAAAATTCAAATTGACATAAACCGCGCTCGCATATTTAAAAGAGTTTCGAGCTTCAAACACTTGCGTATCGAACCCAAATGCACGAAGCCAATTTCACAATATATGTGGACAGCAGCCGCTGTACATTATTATCGGAACGTCTCTTTGTTAAATGATACTGTTTATATACGTGCGATGTCGCTGTACAGGGTCTCATTGAAAACCTGTTTTATCGACATTGTGTCGGCACTTGTAGATATTGTGGTTGTCAAATTATTCATGAAAACTAAAAAAATAAGATTAAGTTTGTAATGTGCTAGTGCCTTGAAGGTGTATTGCGTAACGTGTGAAATCAATTGATCGTGTGGAAAATATGAATAACATAAGTCCGTCAACAGGTAATTTTTACTACTGGAAAATATCTTTATTTTCGTATTCAGTTTTGTTTAATTCTTATCCTTGATCTTGGCGATGTGTATCTATTGTGAATTAAATTATTAAATATTTTAAGTGGGAAATTATCGAGCAATCTATGGATATTTTTGCGTATCCTATTATTTCAACCCCTCCTTTCATTTCTCTTTTTTTTATAGTAGGGTACCTGTGAGACTACGTGTCATTATTAAAGAATAAATAAAATATTACCGTTAGGTGTACCCACGTAAAAAATATTCAAATCGTGACTTCGCTTTGATTTTGTACTCTATCTAATTGGTCTACAAAAGTGGATTAGTTAAATCAAAATGTTGGAGATAGTGAATTTTTTTGGTGAAAGTATGGTTTTTATGCTTGAATTATTTCCAGACAGCTGTTTTAAAACAACTGTTTGCTTGGGATACTTTTAAAGGTGCCTGAATGTTGTGATAACTCCTGTAGTATCTATAAATAATGAACGAAGAAGACGAAGTTGCAAGTTTAGAGTATATAGAAGATCCATATTTTAATCCCCATGATAGTTCAAGCACTCCAAGTTTGGATGATTTGGATAATGTGGAATATTTAAACGAACAGGATATCTTAGATAATGAGCTAGATATATTTGATTTACGAAATCTTGATTTTGATGAAATTAATGGTAACAGTTTGCCATCATTAAATAGCATTGGTGAATCTGTTAATGTGGAAGCCGAATTTTTTAATGTAAAACGTGCAAATGCTATAATACGTGCATTTTTTAAAAGAGATTTTAAACGACATGTGCGCGTTAGTTACTGCGATCTTACAAAACCTTATTTAGCTAAATTATCTAAGGAGAGTAATTTTAGAAAGTACTTAGATATTAGTGTTACAAATGGTGAGTATGTTTTATATTAAGATTGGTTTAGAATTTGACCAATTCTATTTTAATTAATAATTGATAAGACAATACCAAAAAATGTCAATTTATTAGTTTTTGTAGCCTGTCTCACTGAGTTAAAAATATGGAACATTGAAAAAAATTATATTTGTCTACATAACGCTTGACTTTCTACTATTGAATTTCGAAAAGAAACTTAAAGTATTAGTTAGATCGGCCATACAACTAAACTACTAGATGGTTATTAATTTGTTACCGCATTAGTAAATTGTATATCGCAAACTTTTTCAATTGAAATGACAAATCTTTGGTCACATTACTATTTAAGATTTATTAGTGCAGATAAAATATCCAACCCTATTTTTAAGTATCTTAATAAAGAAATGAATGATGGATTGAAAGCCTTTATGAGTTTCAACATAAGTATATGCTATTTTCAAGAGGTACACATCAAGTATTATAAATGCGAGTATATAAGTGGTATAAAATAACTGTTAATATTAATTATAAGAATCAGGCTTAACTGTAAACAATAATCAGCATTTGCACATTTGTTATGATTGGTTTGGATTTTTTATTGTGTTTTATAATTATAAATCGAAAGAACACTCTTTGGAAATGAATTGAGGTCTGTTATAATTGCGTGATTTATTAAAAAAAACTTAAAAAATATTGGAAAGTATGCAGACCCATTTACACTTTTAAATTGCAATTAAAAATTTGCAGATTTTCAGTAATTGCTGTTTAATTAAATTCCACAAGTAGGGACTACTTATAGTTCTGACGTCACACATCGCAGATCGCGAATGAATATGCAACAATAAACTTTTACATTCATATAATACCTCTATTGTCGCTTAGCATGAACATATTTGTTCATAAGATGTTGGAACAGTTTTACTATTATTGAAAGTATAACAATAACCTGAGGCCTATTGTAGAGATATTTTAAAAATTAAGGTGCACTCTAACCTCAGAATAAAGTGTAAATTTAAATATGTGGTTTCTAAATAAAGAGTGCTTCATGTAACGGTAACGTGTAAGGTCCTCTTGTTTTGTTTAGTGCATTAACAAACCGTTTTGTTATATATAATAAACAGCACAGCGGTTGCATGATCACAATTTTACCACAATTTTGTCTTAGTAGTAAAACATCTTGAAACTTTAACACTATTTTTGCCTCAACACAATTTTTGCACATGTACACTTTTGATTATTTTGTCTTAGTAGTAAAACACTTTGACAACTTACGTAAGCTGAAACCACGGCCTGTTTTTGTCTTTTCACTTCGGCACAATTTTTGCACATGTACCCAATCGATCATTTTGTTTTAGTAGTAAAACATTTCATTAACCTAAGTCGAAACCTCAACACGATTGTCGCACATGTACCCGTTCGATTATTTTGTGTTAGTTGTAAAACATTTACTGCTGCAACCTAACCTCAACCCTATGCAATAGTCTCCATTTATTATAGTTGATTATCGTCTGATAGCTCAAGCAGTTATTTTCAGTTCTTCCCAACCATGTATTCACAGTTCATCATTGTACTCATGGACCAAATTATAGTGGTACTGACAATAATTTTAAATAATGACATAAATTATTTAAGATTTAGCTATTTATTTATCAGTCTCAGTTGCTTGTCAGATAATGCACCTTTATGTACTTTTAATGTTGGCCAGTAATTTGGTATTGTTGAAGTCTATTGTATGAGCTGTAGCTTTTACATGTTGGACAAGTGATCAGCTCCTCTCTTCTTTTAGAGAGTGTTTTCGTGTTTGGTTCTTATGCTTAGTTTTTAGTTCATTTGTCCTATCTGAGTTTTCTCACAGTCTCAAGGGATTCCATAAACAAAACTTTCAATCCATTTAAAATTTTAAATATTTAGCAACATTAACTAATAGTTTCATCGGTTGGAAAAGCACGTACTAATGTGATATTTGACTTAAAAGTGTCCTTGTTTGATGCCCAAAATTGTGCAGGTTTAGCTATACTGCATTTTGTGTTGACAATTCATAATTAGTTTCTCAAGCAAAATACCTGAATAGGTAATACAACACCTGAAATTAAAATAACATTCTAGGTACATAACCTCAATCTCACTTTACAAAATTGCGAATATAAACGAAAACCTGCAATTATTTGTGTTAATTTGTTATTTTGGACATCTTATAATGTGTTTGCTATTAGGCAGGCGTTTCTAACTGTGATCACGTAATGTACAATAGAATCAAAATTAATTATAATTTGTTTGAAATAATTCTTCATTTTTCATCAATACTAGGTGAAGTGTAGAAAATGTAATTTTGGTTATGGTTAGGAAAGCCGGATTGCAAGTAGAAACTTCATATCGATTTTAAATGATTTGGAGCCATATAAAATAAAATAATTAATTGAAAAAATACAGATTATTAGGTTTTCTGGTAATTAGTTACGATTGTCTAAGTTTGACACATAACCTCACAAATAAAAATTGTTTTGCATTCGCTTGTATGTCAGTAGCGGTACATACTATATTGCTGAAAAAAAATTAAATAATTGACACAAACTTATTTTTGTCGGTCGTTAAAGTATACAGTTTGGAGATATCGCAAGATTCCTACTTTGTGGCAAATACTTTGTAGTATGTCCAAAATAACAAATTAACAGAAAAATTACAAGTTTTTTTAGATTTCTGTATGATTTTTGTATCCAATTTTGAGGTAATACGTATACTTAATTCATAGAATGTTTATTGTGATATAATAAAAGGATAAAATAAACTCGAATAGTTATTTTTTGTTTGGCTTTTAACAAAACTAAAATGGAAATGTTTTTGTTGAAGAACGAAGTACTTTTGCACTTTTGGGAACTAGCTCTCTCTAGTAAACTACAGATAGTATTTTGTTACAGGTTCAGGAACACGTGGCATGGTATGTATGCGTATGCGTATATTTAGATTCTAGAATATAGTTTTGTTAGCCCTTATGTTAATAAATTCTCTGCTTTTTACCCTAGAAGTAGTACTTGTCAGATACACATTGGCAATCATTAATTTACTGGACTATTTCAGAATTAACATTTTGTTGACTAGAATATTATACCTAGCACAATTACAAGAAATGGATTAGTTGTAGGCCCTGCTGTTTGACAAATTTGACACGGCGGCTGCACACATGCCAATTCCTCGTGTTGTGATCATAACTATTGACTATTTTAAATACTCTCTGTATGTTTGTTGTGGTTTGTTTAGCATTCTTCTTAATTTTCTTTGGGAATTAAACCACTCATAGTTTTTAAAATTATCTTTATTTACGTTTCTATCCATGACCTAGGATCGTTGTCAAAATAATAAAAACTTCAAGTTTGACATTTTGTGGAAGTAACAAAAAATAATGTTGAGATACTAGGTTACTGTTTTATTAGAAATATTTCAGTATTAAGAAAGTATACTCAAAGGAGCACATGTGCTAATATAACTCTAAGGTTACGTTTTCGCTATGAATGTTTTCGTATTGAAACAAAATATCAAAACGTCTTCTTGGGCGAAAATTCTGTTGTGGTTACATTACTGTTACAAATTTTTTACTATTAAGAAAAAGTACCCAAATGGGCATATGTGCAAAAATAGTGTTGAGGCAAGGGTACTGTTGGGGATGTTTTACTACTAAGAAGTATACTGAAATGTAGACATGTGCTACTATAGTGTTAAAGACACATTACCGTTATGAATGTTTTACTACTATAACACAAAAACCCTAAACGGATGCATGGGCAGAACTAATATTGAGATTAGGTTAGATTAGTTTAAGTTGTATTAGCATAGGTGCATTGAGCTGTTATTGATAATATAAAGGTTTGTTGCAGCTATTGCAAGAATCTTAGGTTACTATTTGGCATCTTTTGTTTCACACAAAAACTAAGATCCAAGATTTACCAATGGATTTTAACAAAAAATCAAAACCCGCATGTTTTACTAATTTTTTATCCTTTAATATTTTCTCTTATAAATTGTATTGTAACTGTTTTTGTTGTTTTTTTTTGATGATGGTTTGGACGCCAGTGATACGAATTTTGTTGTAGTTGTATGATGGACGCTAGTGAAACTTATTTTTCTAAATGGGCGCCAGTGAACAAAAATCTTCCGACATAGCTAGAGGTCTATTCCTGGGTAGAGCAATAAGAAGTGGGGGGGTAAGTCGAATTTTGTTTGCAAACCAAAGATAAACTAAGTTAAATAGGCGCCACCAAGTCCTGAGATAATCACGATAATAGCAAAGCACAATTCTGAGGGCGGACGTGGAAACCCAAAGATAAAACGATCGCCTTCGTTAACAAAAACCTGTCTTATAAAAATAAGACGCAGCTCCTGTAAGAAATTACAAAGATTAAATAAATAAAAATGTAGAACACCATTTGTGTCCTATAAAAGTATCAAAAATAAAAAATGTATATCCAATATGATATTGGCACAAAATTATTACTCAAAAATTCTACCTTTATGTTATCAGATTTGATCGCATTTGACCAAAATAAAAGTCTCAAAGTTTAACTAATTGTGTACTGAAGTAAAAAAAAACTTTCTTTTAAAATTTCAAAACTTTTTAACAGGTAAAAAAAAATTTCAACAATAACATTTATAACAAAGTCAAAATTTTGTCTTTTTAAAGCTAAAGACTGCTTTCTAAACATAAACTTGTTTTAAATATTTGATCAAAATAATTCGTAACCACAATGCATTGAACTAACGTTTCTATCCTGGGCAGATCTTTTCAGGTAGATTGCAGTTTCTAAATTATTACGCAGCGTGTATTTAAATTTTCATACTTAGATTTTATAATTTATCTGTAAATAAAAGCTAATTACAAGATTGAAGAATGTTTAATTTAAATTTTATGAAAGCTGCACGAAGCATCTGCTTTCACAGCAACATCTGTCAAATGTGCTACAACACAAAAAAGTATGACGTCGAAAATATACCTTGAAATTTATCTGAAGTTCAAATGGAACAAAGCTTGCAATTATATAAACCTAACTTGACAAAATTTCTTTCTACGGCTTGTAAAACCAGTTCAACAATAATTGAGAATGAAACAGATTATATGTTCGTAAACATGATAGCAACTTTTCGTGCTTTTTATATGATAGTCTGTTTGTCAAATTTTAACGACATTCAAAACACATGGCAAAAATTTCTTATATGTAATAACGAACCGAACTGCCTCTGTTTCTCCAAGACAAATCTGGACGGAAATTCATAAGCTCCAAACAATGCTACAAGCCATTTCAAATTTGGGACGACAGCAATCAAAACCAAAATCTTCACTTGTCCTTATCTATCGTTTTTCGTAGGCGAATTCTTGTACAAAACCATACAAATTACAAAACTAAAATCTTACTTGTACCTTATCTATCGTTCTTCGATGGCGAATTCTTCGTTGACACGCTAAATAAATGAAACCAAATTAAATTACTTCGTAAAATGTATAATTTACAAACCGTTAGTAGAAGTTATCAAAATTGTTCCAGGTCTAGCACGACCTGACCTGCTCACACAAATAATTCAACCGAAGGTCGCATGCCTCTGGCCGGGAAGAACGAATGATAGCGACATTAGAGGTGGGGAAATACGATAGACGCAGCATTGCATAGAGGTGCTCGCCAAAATAGCTTTATGTGACACAGATATTTTACTATAAGAAGATTATTAAAACGAAGCGTTCCGTTATGTACCATATGAAACCTTAAAAAAAGAATAAGGCACGCTTAGCGCATTATCCTCGTAATTCAATGCGAATAAATACTGAACAAATTAAACATGTTACAGTATGTTTAGACTGCGAACTCACTGGCTTAATAATAAGGACTTCAAATAGAATAATTTATTTTTATAATTTCTTCTGCAGACATTTTGCGTAGATCACACCCATCTGTCATTAATCTGCCATATCACCATTTAACTAGAAAACTATAGCGATTTCTCATTGTCTGATCCTAATAATATATATATATATATATATATATATATTGTCGTGTTAGTACACTTGGGAGTATGGTGAGCTCATGATAACCCAGTTTATTTTATTAATGTATGCTTTTTACTTTGCATACTTTTACTACCAACACAAAAAACCCATGTACTCTTAACAATAAAATTTTAAATTAATGAGGAACGTTAATAAGCTTTATATACACCTTTAGATTTATATTCAAATACCATCATCAAAGTTAGTTATACGTATTATTTTCAATACGCAAAACAATGCAAAATATCATCAAAGTCCACTCTCACACATCACAATAATTTCATAGTTTATAAAAAACAGCAAATTCTAATGCGTTACCTGGAATTTCTTGAAGATCCCTACTCCGTTATCGATGAGGTTAAGTTCCTGCACCCTCGGTCTCGTGGTTCTGCTCTGCTTGCCGCCTCCAGCTATTTATAGATGAACACCATCTAAGTTGTGCTGCATGCTATTCATTCAAGATACATCCAAATCCAAGTATATTACACTTTTTTATAATTGCATAATTTAATTTACGTCACTTTACTTTACTTTACTTCACGAGCTTGTTAAAATATCTGTTGCACCTCAGTTAAAATTAAACCCGACACTATCCGCTTTTCAAACTATGAGGCCAACACTGTACTGTACTATCTAATTTAAAAATTTTTAATACTTACAAGCTCGTGGTAGATATCTGTACGTAGTCTAAAGCGATCAAAATACCAAGAGAGCCCTATTAATTTTCTTAGAGTATTTATACAATTCAAAATGCCACCTCTCGGCCACTCTTCACGCGAAATACTTCATTTAAAATAATACTTCTTCAAATTTTGGTTTAACCGTTTTCGAAATCTGAAATTTAGCTCGTTGATACGATATTTTCCGAAATCTTTCCCGTGTTTGTCTGTTGTGCAACTAACTATTTAGACTAATGATATATTCAGTGACGTCTTAAAAACCCCGCCTATAATAACTCTATTCCTCTCTTATGCATATTAGATGTTTCCTTCTAACCTTGTTTGAGTGGTAGAAAATCGATATTACTGTCCGCGTGCTATCTAACCCACGTGGACTGAATACGTGCGTTTCGAAGTGAACTGCTATTATGCCTGTCTCATTCCGAAGCATATCATTGATTGCCCATCCTTTCTACGCTTTAAGGAAACTTTTGGTTAGCATTCATGCGAACCGTCCGACCGTTTGCACAATCTACCTCGAATTTTGTCTTTTATCTACACAAATAAGGGGAACATGACCTTTCCAAAACATGCAGGTGTTCAATTAACGAACGTTTTAAAATAACATTTCTAGGAGTTTGCGTTTCAAGTTATTTCATATATTCGACGTGTTTGTTTGTTAGTAAAGCGTTTTACCTTGGTATTATCGATTTTTCATGCTCTTATGCGTATTTAGACGTTATAACCTTTTCAAATAAACTCAATTAAATTAATTAATAATTTCCATTGGCTTAAACAATTTATTTTTTTTACGAACCTATAAAATTTTAATCCCTACTTGTACAATTGTGTTAATACTTGTTACTTTAAATTAACTAAATGAAATAAATTTCGCACGTAAATTATGGTTATTTCTTCTATACAGGGTGTTTAAAATTGCCTTGTTCATACCTAAATTTAACCTTTAAAACCACTACAATATATATATATATATATATATATATATATATAGTGTGAATAAGATGAAATAATAACTTAGACTTTTATGCAAAGCCCAAATGATCACTTCAAATCGAGCTAGTAATTGAAAGATGGAAAATATAAGGTCTTGGACAGGACTTGAACCTGTGTCTTGGTTTTGCCGGAACCATGCGTTTACCAATATATATTGATGTGATAATGAGGTCATTGAAACCAAAATTCTATAAATAAAACTGGAAAAAATTGAAATTTCCGAATATTTAATTGTTCCACCCTGTTTAATATAAGCGTGTTTCATTATCGTTAAAATACAGTCATTCATTGCACTCACGTTATTACAAAACATAAAAAGCTCTTATTTAATTAGATCCTTTTCAGAAGGCGAAAAAAGACTGTGTAGCGAATATAAACTTTAAGCTGTATGTTCAAATTTAGCCTTCTATACTTAATAAAAACTAGTTTTCATTCTAATAGGTAAATACAAAGCCATTTAATACATTACTATAAAAATATTCGCTTCATTCATGTAAACGACATAGAATATTGTCAGTTTAACGCATTTTATTTAAAACGAAATTATATTTATTCTTGTTAAAGATACCTTAAAACGCTTTTAATATACTAACTTTATTGGTATCCAAACCGTTCATTAAGAAAGCAAAGCAAAGTATATTTTTGTGTAGACTGAAAAGAAAACGCATGCACTTTCAAAACATACTAAAATGACTCTCGTGTGTAGATCATTGAACTTCATTTAAAAAGTTTTTAAATAAAACCATATTCTAGAATTTTCGGGTACTTTATTAATAGACAAATATGTCATCAATTACTAAGAAATGTTTTAAAAAACCATTAAATAGCCAATTATGAATAAACGCCCTATTTGAGGAACTCGCGCGAACATTAAAATGCAATAAAAGATTAGATAAGCCAGTTTTATTACTGTATGTATTACAGTAAGATAGAATGAGATGCGACCATTAACCTCTTGCATTAAACAAGGGTAAAATGTAAGTTTCACTATAAACATAAAGTATGACAATTGACATTAATTGCTTTGTTAAAATGCGAAAGCAATGTAAATTCTTACATAAGCCGTGACTAATTTTCTAGGTAGATGTAGAAGAATTTCGGGAATGACGTATAGAGATAATTTTAGTATACAAACGGCAACTTGATTAGAACGTATGTCCTAAAAGTTTTCCATATTGAGATATAGGGTGGTTTTAAGAAAAAAAATTTTATATGATAATATTGTAAAATGTACTACCCATCTTATATGCATCAAAAGGCATTTTCTGCTGTACAACATAATTTTTTATTCTTGCTAGTGGCGTTTGTGCAGGATTTGCACTGAATTATTTTAAAGCGAATAGGAGTACGCAGTGCTTTTTTTTTAAAGTAAAACTTATGTTTGAAATCCTAATTCCTTTCTGTACAAATGTGTTCTCTTGATTTTTTCATGTTGTTTACGGTTACGTATAAAAAACTAAAATTCATTCATTTACACGTTGTTATGAAATTATGATTAACAAGGATTAACAACGTATCTAGTAGATAAGAAGCGGATTTTGTTTTGTAAACATAAACAGTCATTTTAATTTATTTAAGAGAATAATTTTTAAACGGTAAAATTATGAAATTAAAGTAATGTAAAGAAATGCTAACAGGAACGCACAAAGAAATATATTAAATCATATGCTGAAAATGTCCACCTCCTTCAAATATGCATGCTTCTGCTTTTTTTCTTATGGACTCACGTACTCTTTTGAAAATACCGGGACTGTTTCTAATAGGTTCGCAAGAAACTGATGCGATTTCTCAACTGCTCTTCAGTATGAATTAGTGTCCTGCAAACCACAGGAAATAATCTAAACTATTGAGGTCCAGGGACCTAGGTGGCATGGTTCTTCGTGACCTGCGATTATTGTAATTTTGGTTTAAATATTCGCCCGCTGAAGCACTGATATGCACTGGTGCACCGTGGTACATAAACCATAGTCTTACTAAAATGAGAACATCTTCCATCAAAGCTGGTAATAGTTCTTTGAGAAACAAATAATGGATTTTCATACACTTTTTGAATGAACCATTGGCAAAAGTTCATCCGTAAAGGAAAGTCGCAAGAGAGTAGACCCTAAACTCTTTGGATATAGTAGGAATATAATAAAAAGTCATAGAGAGTTTTCCAAACAATCAAGTGAGATATTCAAATTTTTCCCAATTTTTTGTGTATTTAATCTGGGTTCAAAACCGCTTCCTCAATTTCTGCTGTTCTTACAGTACCTTGAACTCCTTTTAGATGATTGCCTAGTTCAAAACTTTCTTTTTCGCACAACCTTCTATGAATGTTTGAAAATGTTCGTGCATCCGGAATATTTTTATTTGGAAAGCAGTCTTCATAATGCCGCCTGGTTTCCAGTGCGTTACCATCAGCAAGCCCATACATGTAATGCATGTCTTTAAATTCAGAATTCATAAATCGGACTGTTTCTTAATAATATTGCTAATTTTAATGACTAGACTAGGTAGACAACTGTTAAAACTGTTTATGTTTACAGAACAAAATCTGCTTCCTACCTACTAGATACGTTTTTAATCCTTGTTAATACCCAATTCCATACCTACGTGCAAATAAATGAATTTAATTTTTTATACGAAAACCATACGTGAAACAAAAAAATATCAAGAGACTACATTTGCTCCGAAAGTAATGACGATTTCAAAAATAATTTTTACTTTAAGAAATAGCAGTGGCATATCACTTTTTTCTTTAAAATGGTTTAGTGCAAAATCCCGCACGAATGTCACTAGCAAGAATAAAAAATTATGTTGTTCTGCAGAAAATGCCTTGTGATGCATAGAAGATGCGTACTGCATTTCACGAAAATATCTAGGGTCATTCCAAAGTTTTAAAACAAATTTTTTTGTTCTTAAAATTTTACTGCCGTGTATCTCAATATTCAATACTCTTAGGACATAGGTTCATATGACGTTTTTTTTTCATAAAATGGACCCAAAAATAACCTCCTTAAATATTAGCATGTTATTAATTCAAATTGTTCAGTTACCTTCCTTTTTAGCTTTGCCTGGCGAGCTCAGCGGAATTGACACAGTTTTCAAAATGAAATAAAACACAGCAATATCACAAAGCATTTATACAGTATGAAATATTTTCCCTCGTACAAAAGTATTTACAACATCGTTTCTTTCAAACAAAATAATTTCTAAGAAGTACTTGTTATCAAAAAAAAATTGTTCCTTACCTTATTTTAAATGTATAGAACTAAATTCCCTTTTTTATGGATGATTTACCTGGTTTTGGTTATTGCCACGCTTGTAAGATTTGTTTGGCCAAAAATCCTTAACAGATAATCTATTAAGAGGTCAGGGTATTGCGAACTCTGATCATAAATTTTCCTGGTAAAACTCCTTTACAAAAAAAAATTATATGATTAACACTTATTATTCTATTTAAATTAGATACAAATACTCCAATATTAGTTAAAATTAAATCTAAAACTAATACTTGCAGAATCCACAAAAACGCTTCACGTAATAATATATTTTCTTATT
This sequence comes from Platerodrilus igneus, assembly GCA_036346225.1. Lineage (NCBI taxonomy): Eukaryota > Metazoa > Arthropoda > Insecta > Coleoptera > Lycidae > Platerodrilus > Platerodrilus igneus. The sequence continues at coordinate 1,845,325 of JARFIW010000565.1, forward strand.
TTTAAATTGATGTCAAATCAGCTTACAAGATTTTTCTATATTTAAAATCCTCATTTCAAACAGAAGTTACCAAAGTACATTCTTTTGGTTAAATATTTCTTTTAATAAAATTTATAAAATAGTGTTATTTTGAAGAATTTCCCTCTTGAATGTAATTAATAAATTCCATTTTTTAGGTAATTTTGATTTTAAAACATTACTTCTATATTCATTGTACCAACGTAATAATTATTAAATTAAGGTATGCTTACTGCATACTTCAAATATCATCATCGCAAAGCAACAACTCAAAATAACATTTCGCAATCGCATTTAAGAATTGAATTAATTGAATGAATGAATCTACTGAATGAATCCTCGTTTTTAATAAACGCTTCCTTATATACAGAATTTATCTGTTTCAGAACCTAGTAGAATATTCATTCTAAACAATAAACGCCTATCTTACGTAATTTTCTTGGAAATCGCCATTAGCGTCTAAAATCGCTCGAGTTTTATTATCTTGTTATTTGGTTCCAATTATTCGTGACGTGCGCTGTTTGTTCTTGTTTAACACCCAAGGTTAATGTTCGCGAACTTCTTCTATCGTACATTGAATGCGAAGATCATAAATATTTCTTATTAATTTCTATTACATTTTCTGGGTTTTTAGTGTTTCGGGCCGCTTCTTGGAATAAAATGTTTTATTTATTAATTAGATATTTACGTAGTTCTATATACCTATGACTCATCCTTTTATATTCCTAATATTCTAGAGAATTTCTGTATTCTACAGGGTTATTAATTTAAACTCTAATTGCTTTTTAATGCAGAAGGGGTTGCATTTTTTAGAAAATATTTTCGCGTTTCAGTACACAAAATTAAGACTAGAATTGGTTTATTAAATACACGAAATTATTTTCATGCTAAATGCGCAAAGCTAGTACTATTCTATGCTATTTATAGCAAATGAAAAACAAAAAATGTATTGATAATTAATAAGTAAAAATAAATGGCTTTGTATTTATCTTTAAAATCGTATTTAAATGTGCTTTACGGTATCTTTTAATTAATTATTTTTACATATACAACTTATGTTACTTGCTATTTATCTACAATACGCTTATATCATACAGGGTGATTATTTATATACACGCGCCATTGAATTTTTCGCTTGTATATCAATGAATAAAAGTACGCCTGTATTGTACAGGACGCAATCATGAGTTTACAGAAATTTTAATTTTTTCGGATTATATTATATTTTTAGTGGGATTTATTTGTAGAATTGGGGTTTCAATGACCTCTTGTGACCCCTTATTACGTCATATACATTGCTACGATATCGCCTGTTCGCCAGGTGCGCAACGACCAATTGCCTGCTGATGGCCACCTCTCTGTGCCTTTAAAATAATTTAAAATGAACACAATTTAATTTATGCCTCGCTAGTTCAGTGATACTACGCACAGAGTGAAACGATGATAATTATGATAACAAAAATTTTTTACTCACTTCTCTCCAACGCTTAATACACTTGAATAAGACAAACGAAATTCACCAAAGTTTGTATAATGAACTAAATAAAAATTTTGTTATATTATAATTTACAAATCAATGCCCTTTTTAATATCACTTACTTTTTATAGAACTTTTAAATCAAAATTAAAATAAATATTCCTATCGAGAATTAGCTCTTTACGATTATAAATTTTGGCACCTTTTTAAAGCAATTAAAGCCAGCAAAAAAATGTATCTTACCATGAAAGTTTTGTTGAACGTTCAAAGAAATATCCCCTTTTTTAAACATAATTCTACGTACCAATCAAATTTTTGTTGATCTTTTACACATTGTATCTTAATCACATGCAAATTTTAAGCTCACTTTTTAATACACAAATTATGTAAAATTGCAAATGCAACGTGCTATAAATTGAACAAATAGTTCTGGCCTTATAGTTCTTTTGTTGCTGGAGATAGCAGACCCAGATTCCCGTTTGTTCTGGAACTTCCACTTAATTGAATAACGGTAGTTTCTTCTGTAGCTTAGAGTGGTTGACCTTGGAGTGTTAATCCAGTAAGTTGAAGCCTTTACCCAATAACTTAGATTCGTTTACTCAGTAATTTTTTTTTTTTTCAAAATAACACAATCAGCGCGTGAATTATAAAATGACCCTCCTTTATCTACTTCATTAGTTTTATAGAATCAAATTCCTTCTCGAATATTCCACGCATTTTCATTGGTTGACAGAACGCTATCAGTTGTTCCTATGTGTAAAAGGCGTTTCAATTATGGGTTATATCTGTAACCTGTTGGGTTTTGGATGATTTAATATGTACGTTCTAAATTGCACGTATTTCCGTCGCCTCTAATATCCATACTTTATTTAAATATACTGGTTTTTATTAAATATTGCATTTTATATACGTTCTAAATTGCTCATACATCCGAACTTTCTAGCGGGACTTGATTAACAAATGGTATTTTATGTACGTTTGAAATCGCACGTATTACTGTCGCCTCTAATATCCATACTTTATTTAAATATGCTGGTTTTATCAAATATTGTATTTTATGTACGTTCTAAATTGCATATATTTATTAACTTCTTTATGCAAATGCGTTTAAATTAAACGAAATTTCATTTCACAGTTGTTTATCTTATCTAAATTACTGTCATCTGTTGGTTATCTTTGATTATTACCTCGTTAAATATCTAATTGGGGTCCTTATTGAATGAAGATTTAAAAATGTTTGTTATCTCATTGCTATAGTTGCTAATTGGTATCGTAATTGAATGAACGTTAAATGCATATCTGTTATCTTGATTTATAGGTATTGTTGCTCGTTATCTATTTGATTTATGTGTTTTGATACTAGATGAATGAACTTTGAAATTTCTTAAACAATCCAGAGAAATGAAGTAGTTTTTCGATTTAAAACACATGATATGCATGCTTTGCATTAAATACTTTTAATCTTGTTATGAAATGGAATGAAATTTTTAATCTTGTTATAGTATAAACTGAACGCATTTTTAATAATGTTTTAAGTATTATTTTCAGATGCACAGATATTTAACTTACGTTCTATACTTTATTCCTATTAGAGATGCAGTTAAGTTCAGCAACATAGATGAGTCTTGTTATATTATGGGTTTTCACAATTAGAGTAATATATACAGAGTGTTTCCAATTATGGTGTACGAGTATTGTAATATTGTCGGAGGCTTTCACGGCTGGAGTCATTATAAATATTTATGGTTCCGGGTTGGGACCGTGTCATTTTATAAACTAAGGTCGATGTTTCGCCCATTTAAGCCAAAAGGTGTCTTGTGGAAAAGTAACTGGTGAAAATAGCGAAAGTGGTCGTTTATATAGCGTGAGAACTTAATGCTTGAGTGATCATGAATAGAGAGGAGTGTGTAACAGATCAGTGAACGTTACGGTTCTGCTTTTGTGAGCATAGGCTCATTTTCCAAATGGGAGAAAGGTAGTAGTCATCGTCTTTGTTTAAATTGTTAGAATTTTTAATGATTTCTATGGATTCTCTGATTTTCTATTGTAGAAACTCCATTTTTCTAAAATAGAAAAATTAGAGAATCTATAGAAATCATTAGTAGTAATTGTTTTCTTTTGTGTAAATAGAATGTGATGAATTTCGGTAGTTGCGTTTTTTTAATATGATTGTAGGGAAGTAGTTTTCAGATTGCAGCAAACTTGCAGTTAGGAGAAATTTTGATTTTCAACAGTCCAGGTAAGCTAGCTACTTAGGTACATTTAAACTTCAGAGTAGATATGGCACCCAAGTTGTGGGGCTCCCATCAAGGTGAACTTCAGAGTAATGTATATATATATATATATATATATATATATATATATATATATTGATGTGATTAGGGGTCATCAAGAGGAGGTCATATAGATAGCCGTCGCCGTGGATCAATGTAGTAAGTGTAAGACTACGGATCCCAAGGTCCCGGGTTCAAATCCCGACACGGCCGACTGCTTGAAAAATGGCAGGTGCGCAATTTTCACAAATATTACGCCCTCGTTTGGATGAGAGGTTAAATGGAGGTCCCGTGTGTGAGTGTTGTCACGCACGTTAAAGGGTTCGGCAAAATTCTAAATTTCCAGGCAACAAGAAACTCGCCTCCTGGCCAATGTAGTACCTTCGGGTGGAGCATTGGAAATGTAAATGAACGGTCATATAGATTGCACTGTGAACATACAACACTCTGACTCTGACCAAATTAGAAGAAATTTTAAAAGCTCAAATTTTATAAATACTCTTTTATAGTAGTATATTTGTAGAAGCGCTCGAGTTATTGAATTATAAGGGCACAAAACTGAAATTTAACCAATTTTCATTCTTAATCACGAAGGAATCGTGTTTTAGATGGGGATAAAGGTATTCACAATATTCCGTGTGTAGAAGGATGCCCTTCCAAGTGCTTCATACCAAAAAGTACTTATTTGCTATCAAAGTACTCGATTACAAGTAAATGCATGATCATTATAAAAGATACTGTTTGAGTGTGTTTATAATCAAGGGAACACAAGCATTTTCAGCAGCGAAAACAACCGCGTTCTAAAAGAATTTCAGTTTCCAATTAATAAAAGATTTAAGAGGTCGCATGTATAATAATGCTAAACATACGGTCGTATTTTGATAAAAGCACGTATATAATTTTCAATTGGAAAGTAAGATCGTGTTCATTGAACTTTCGAGAATATTCCATTAATAATAAAGGTGAATGGACGCTCAAATTAGCAGCATTAATATAAGATAAAACAATTAACGACAAGTTATAAATTACGGCGAATGACAACAATAAATCTTGAAGATAAGACAATGCATTAAATGTATTAATTAAGAATAGCTCGGAACTATTTAAACGCCATATTCTGTGAAAGTTGCATCATTTAGACAATTCTAGTTTTGGCATAGGGAACGGGTCTTCTAACTTTCAACGAATCAAAATGCAGAAGTAATACGCAGACTTAACGCAATTATTCTAAACATATGATGTACCACAGGGCTCAATCTTATATTACCAATTAAAAGAGGCAGTTCATAGTCAGTTGTTTAATACTAGTTTTAAACATCACGATGCTAGTCTAATGTATTGTAGTAAACAGACGACTTTAATTTATTACTTTGAAAGTTTATTGCCATTCTCAAGAAAATAGATAATTACAATGGCTTTAAAAATTGTAAGTGAATGAATAAGAATGAATTATTGCAAGATAAAGTTTTAATTTGAAACTGGAATGGATTTAATGATAAATCGATGATAAAGTTTAAACGATTTGGACGATATTGGTATATGGACTTGAAAAGTATATATGAAATTTTAATCGCATTTAATTGTAAATTTTAAACAATTTGTACGAACTTGGTATATTGAGTAGAAATGTAATTTTGATGCTTAGTGTAATTTAAAGGAGAAATTTCATCGATATGGAAAAGGATTACAAGCATAATTTAAACGGTAAAACAAGAATTGTATTATTTTAAAATTTTAAAAGTATTTTTTTTTAGTAATCAATTAAGTTGAGCTACGTAAGATTTTGTGTGCAGATCTTTCTGTGAGATTGAATAATTTGATTTGAAAGTGGTTGACTTTGGTATGTTTAGCCATTATATAATGAAAATTAATGAACACAACTGATCAGATAGGTTTAAATCTGGTGTTAAGAAGAGGTTATTAAAATTATCAGACATTTTTAAAAATTTTGTACATAATAAGATTTAAATAGGGAATGATTTGTGAATGAAAATTCTAATTAGAAAAGAGAAATTTTAGACTATTTAGTGTATGCGAATGATTATCCAGTAGCTATTTTTTTTTATTTAGATATTGTGTGAAAGAAAAAGCCATGGTGGCAATATTGGACTCCACCCTTAGATTTTAATATTTGTATGAAAGTATTTTTTGAGGTTATATGTTATGTATTGTTTGTTAAAGAAAAGCTGTCGTGGATGTAGCATTGTTATTTGGAAGATTGTTTGTTAAAGCAAATTTCATATCAGTATAAGTTTGATGTCTGATTCTAACAAAAATAATTATTGTAACACTTTTACTAGAATCATGTTCAGAGCACAGCACTTTTATCAGCGCTCAAGGTAGTCACATCAGCTATGGTCCACAGCAGAATTACTTTGTTGAAGGTTTACCATACTAAAAATGTTGTATTATAAACGAGGTTTCAGTATTATGTTTAGATGCATGATAATTGTGTGTAAAAGATTTTATAGAGTCAAATATTTAAATTTGTCCACTTCAGATCATAGTAAACTTAATTGTACAATGCCTTTTATATCCTCCTAGCAAAAGCCTTAACTAAACTAACAAATATTTGAAAACAAACTTTTTCTTAATTGTATGAGACAAGGTGCTAGTTGTAAATCTTATATTTGTATTTCGAACTCTGTTAATTTTAAATTATTACTTATGACAAAACAATTAAAAAAGCTAATTGGTATGCATGTGGTCCTTAAACTTGATTATTGAAGCCTTGGGTTTTTGTATTCAATGTTGACAGGCAATTTAGCTAAGCAATAAATAAATGGATATAAATTCTGGATAAACAAAATATTTTACTGTTCACTGTTGGTCTGAAAATGTTTTTCAATATAAAATTTCCCTTGTCATTCTTTATATAAACGTTGGTTGTTTAATTATCTGGACATTATCAAAGTAATTATTAACAGATCTTACATAAATGTCGTACTTTTATTTCGTATGTATATTACTCAATTCCAAACTAATCTTAATTTAAAACACAGCTTGAAACTATATTAATATAAAAATCTGATTTGTGTATATCTCAAAACTTTATCATTTTATTTCGTACTCCTTAAAAAAATTCTTATCTTTTAACTTATCATGCTAGAATGAAGAAACCAGTTACGAATTTATGTTTTTTTATGATGACATCATGATAGATAATCATTCGATGCTAAGTTGTTGACTTGTAGAGACTAATCAAATTGAAGTAGCTAATATATTTGGCTGCGATAATTTAGCTGTCATTTATAAACTCAGTTGTTGTTCACATGGATGCTAAATGAGCCGATAATATTCATACAGTAAAAAGGAATTAGCTATTAGTCTTCTTTGTTCAATGGAGTTAAAAGGTATTGTTTTTGATTAAACATCTTATTTTTGTTTTTCATATCCTTACTTTATGCTTACTATGATAGTCAACAATTCTTAGTATTCACTTTTACTTGCCTGAAATAGCATTCATACAGATTCATATGTGATTTACTTAGACTTGCATTCTGGATTTCTTTTCACAAATAAATCGTTAACAAATGCGGTACATTTTAATCATGTGTCACTAAACTTAGTTACTTCTACTAAATTCCTTGGAATTCTAGTACACCAAAATCTGAATTGGTATGAGTATATTTGTATGTTATCATCTAAACTATCTTCGGCTATCTACGCATTTCAATCAGCGACCAGGGAATGCACTGAAAATGTTATTTTGCACGTTTGAATCTAGAATGAGATATGGTATTGCTTTCTGGGGAAATTCAGCTTTTATTTACACATCTGTAATTTTCCCATTGCAAAACGAGCTGTGCGAATTGTGTCTGGTGTAGACTTTAATGCTCACATTTATTTACGAGTTTAGTCCATAGTCATGATACAAGACATTGTGATTACATATATTTATATATATATATATATATATATATTATTGTGTAAGGGAGGGGGTTATAGAAGGTTTCTAAAGGTATATTTGTACTAATAGGGGTGTATGCCAAACGATAGGGTAAATATTTCAGATTTAATAATTTAAAAACTATAAATTTTGCTATATTTTACATACGTTAAAGTATGTACCATTTCAGATTGAAACTTATATGCCAAAAGGTAGTAACATGACTTTATGACGTTGATATAATGCACGGTACTTGAGGTTTTATACTGAGTTGATATTTCATGAGCCAGTTGAGAGTACATTTGCCGTCGGAAAGCCGGACGCATTTATGGATATCTGCAATATAACAAAGCGTCCAGGTCGTGTATGAATTATTTGGCTTTTCCTTTTTATAGAATCAAACTTTTAGACGAATTGTAAATCAAAATTTAAAGTGAATCAAAATGTAAAAGGTTATTGGAGTTTAGTGAAGTGTTTTGGACCAATGGTAGAAATTTTAAAATTATTATAAAGACTATAGCGAAGGTATGTTGGACACTGAAAGATAGGAGATTTGTTATTGGATGTTATATATGAAAAAAATGTTATTGTAGTAAGCTAAGTTTGTTTAGTTAATAACTAAGCAATATAAATAAGGGACTTCTTTTTTAAATTTGTTCAGATACAGACCTATTTATGAAACCTGCGTTAAAATTGTAAAATAGTTTTGAAATAAAAGTTTATTTGTGTATTCATCGAGTATTATTTAATCCAAGTATAAAAGAAAGTATATAAAGTGTTTAAAAGTGAAAAGGGAAAGTCAGCGTGTATGTAAAGAAGATTGTGGAAGTGGTTATTGGTGAAAAGGAGAAAGCGACGGGATATTATTTGAGAAGATTAGTGTTGGTTTTGGGATAGATTTGGGTATTACGGCAGCAGGATATTGGAGTGGTTAAAGAAGGCATCGACGACGTAAAGAATTTTGGATTGATTTGAGAAGATATAACGGCAGAAGGACATCGTATGGATAATTGGTATAGCAGGATTAGGAGTGATTTGTATTAAGACAGCGGGATTGATTTGGTTGTGCGAAGAGAGAATTAAGCGGGATACGGAGCAGAGGAACAGGAGATAGGAATACGGCGAGGAAGAATTGACGCAGGGAAAGTAGATATAGGTTTTTTACTAAATTCTAAATCGGGGTAACATTATTTCAGGTTTGGGGCATCAAAATTGTTTTATAAAACACCTGGAGGCAGTGCGCAAGAGGACAATTTTGGAGAATCTTGTGTAAAAGTGCGTACGGCAATTTCGAACTTGAGACAGCAGTCAAAGGAAGGCCTTCAGCGCAGTATATTTCTGGTAAGTACCGTGAATATATTAGAACGTCAGAAATTAAAGTCATAAAAGTTACATAAATTAATTTGACATCAGGCATCGTTGATCTAATAAGATTTGGCATATTAAAATAAATTTAGTACATTTCAAAAGTGGTAAAACAAACGAGGGTGCAGTTTGGTTGGGTATTGCACATCTACTCACGATTGAACCCACGGTGAGTAGGTGAGAAAACCCTGAGATTAAAGTTTCAAATAGTCGAGGCATATAAAATATAGTAATTAGTAAAAGAAAAACCAACCAAACGTTTGCTAAAGCACCTCGATTTGAAATCATTGTGACGACGACAAAAGTCATGTAATAAAATCTTGTTTAAAGGAGGAGTAATTATATTATATAAAATAGTAGAGACAAAAAAACATAGTAAATATAGATATACAAGAATATATATATATATATATATATATATATATATATATATATATATTGCTGTGATATACCCTTATATTAGGTCCCACGACTTGGGCAGACCATATTTACTGTGATATTTCCTTTATATTAAGCCCCACGGTTTGGGCATGTCATATTTATGCTGTGATTTAATCTTTTATTACCCAAGCACTTGTAAAAATGTTAATTTATAAATTTCTTTGCCTCGACTAGCTGATTCAATTAAATAAAGCAATTCTACAATACACAGTATAATGATTAAATATTTACAACCTTTTTAAATATCTTCTCCCTTTTAAATTATTTACATCTGTCAGATTTTTATAAAATGAATGCAGCAAAACGAGCTTTTTATTACATTTAGAGACCTTTTGAAACGTTTCAAGATGTCTATTGCCTTTCATAAATTTATTCAAGAAACCCCAGTTTGTCGGCTCTTACATTTCTGAATTATCATTGAGATAAAAACAGTTTATAGAAATAAATCATATCAAAATATCTAATCTGAAGTGGTTTAGTAGGTGCTCTGCATCCCCAAGAATTTTCGTGTCCAATCTGAATGTTCTGAGTCTAATTTGAAGTCGACATCCAACCAAATTAGTATCCAAATCATTATTGGTGAGTTTATTCCAATGAAAGGTTTTTCATTTCCATAATAGAACATTTACCATTTTCAGAGATTATCAAATTGCTTTAACAGGTAACATTCTTCAGAGTCTCGTATCCAAAATTGTATTTATGATCGCAATTGATCGTTATTAAAAGTTGTAACAGGAGTCGTAACAAGATCTTTATTAGGATCGTTATTTACATCGTACTTAAGAGCCCTGTTTTATTTATTATTAGAAATGGTATAATTTCACTAAATCTGATCTACTTACGTCTTTAGAAGTACGGCTCGCTTGCACAATTATACACTCTTTTAAAATAATTATTCACTTTAATTTAATTAACTGTTCACGTAAATATTTAGCACTTTCAAGTATAGTGACTGCCCAGTTTCAAAGTATAGTAACTCGTTCAATTGTCATCATATTTATAGGACCGGCCCCTTTTGTTGGCGATTTGTTGATTCCACGTGCTGGGCGACACCAAGTGTCTTATCTCTTGTTATTTTGCGAAACTTTGCCAATTGTGTAGTGCAATTGCATAGAACGATGCTTAGTTTGTCACTTAATTTAATGTTATACCTCACATTTAATTCAGAAATCCCAGGAATCTTTGTTCAACAAATCACGTACTATTGCTGTTGGCTTTATTCTAATCTGAATGGAATAAATTTGGTGTTTGTTTATTTCCTAGTTAAATTGAATTTTTGAACAAATGTAATACTTTTCTGTCACGTACGCTTTTCAAATAATGCATAGTTTCTGCCTGCGTAAATGATGATATTTAAACACACTTTTTGAATATTTATCTAGCCAATTCATACAGGTTTTCCATCGATTTAATTTCGATGCATTTCGTTACATTTTTAAATTCTTATCTTTGCTCGTAGCTACTCTTGGATATGCGTTTAATCGCTTGTACTGCTATATACAGTGTGCTCTCAACTAATAATATTTATACTGACCTATTTACTCTTCTGATGGGGGTATTATTTAGTTTTGCCATAGTACAGAGATTCCTTCGAAATTATATTAGTATAATAGCTTCAATTACTTCATAGGGTTAGAAACTAATTCGCTCTGAAGATGCTTAAGGAAGCTGAAACCGGCCGGGTCAGTGGATGTGAAGTAATAAAGCTATTGTTTTTTAATGACTATACAACTATTAGCCCGATTTGTATACGTCAATAAGTTCTTATTTATTTTCATAAGAGTTTGTTTATGGATACATCTTATATATATTGTTGTGTGTTATATATATATATATATATATATATATATATATATATAAAATAGTACATAGTTACTATTGAGGTACTTTTACGCATTTACTAAAGTAAGTTACTATTGTTCAAATTATTAATTTAACTGTCATGTACTATTTTAGCTTCTGACGAAGGGTACAAATTCTCCGAAACTAGTAAACTAAATAAAGTAAAATTGATTGAAATCTTTATTTATATAAGCAATTCACCCAAAAATACCAAGATCTTATTCAATATTTATTAAATATTGCTTATTAAAGAAGACTCTACAGGGTGTCCCAAATTGAGTAGGATAGCATGGGTATCTTTCTTATTATTAATGATAGGGATCTGCTTAAATGGGCAAAATTGTGTGATTTGGATAGCTTATTTAAATTCCGCATAGATACATTCGAAATTCCAAATGGTTTAGAAATTATTTTTAAAAAACCCAAAACTGCCAATTTCTTCGAAGTCGAATATTTTTGTTATAATAAAAGATACGAAAAAATGTTTCTTATAAAAGTTACTTAGTTCAATTGTGTGCACTTAAAAGTGATATTAAAATTAAATTCAAGATGGCGGTTATCGAGATATTAGCATCAACTTTCATATTTTAAATAGACGCCATATTGGATTTTTAGATGGTTAGATAGCATATTTTTTCTCTTTTCAACTATGTATCACAACATATGTTTAAATGAAAAAATTTACTGAAAATAATAATTTTAATTTTTTATCAAGTAGGCATCATCAGATTTCTCTTAAACAAATGAAATTATAACAAACTGTCATGTTGAATTAGTGTATCTGTTGTACTAATAATTAGGGCTGGGTCGGCATATCGATATATTGATACGTATCGATACGACCCCGTGATCGACCCCGATACAGCAAAAATAAATATCGATATATCGATATCGATATGTATCGACACGATCGATATGTATCGACACGCATCGATATGTATCGACACGTGATCGATATGTATCGACATCGCATCGATCGATCGATCGATCGATCGATCGACACGATGGATCGCATCGATACGATCGATACGTATCGATATTCGATATAGAATATGCATCGATATTCGATACGCAAAATCCCGTATCGCCCACCCCTATATACATACTTATGTCACAAATATTAAACTTGAAACTTGAATTATTTTGATAACAAACAATCTTAAGTGAAAATCGAATTGTCAGTAAATATATTATTTTAAAACGATCTTGTGATTTTATTCCCAAAGAAAGAGTAGAAAAATTTATAGATGCGTATTGATTCGTACCGATAGGTATCGCTACGTCTCGATATGTATACTTAATCTACACATCTAAACGTTCCGATACGAATCGCTATATATATCTATACGTACCGCTACGTAAATATACGTATCGATATGCAATCCATACGAATCGATACGTATCGATACGCACCGATACGCATCGATACGTATCGATACGCATCGATACGAATCGATATGTATCGATACGCACCGATACGCATCGATACGCATCGATACGTATCGATACGCATCGATATGTATCGATACGCACCGATACGCATCGATACATATCGATACGCATCGATACGTATCGATACGTATCGATATTCGATATATCGATACATATCGATATAGAATATGTATCGATATTCGATACGTAAAATCCCGTATCGCCCACCCCTACTAATAATTGGCATTTGTGTATTCTCTTTCCTAGTTATAAGTTGTGATATACTATTCTATAAAATATTCAAATGGCAAATTTTTCAACAAGCAAACAATATCATATGTTTTGTACATACATAAAATGTAATAAGAACAGTCGCCTTGCTGCGAAACATACTTAACAAACTTTCCGAAAAAGACAGCCAAACATTAAAATCTTTCAAAGATTGGACACAAATATGCAGCAGTATAGATGTTTAAAAAAACCTACTCGAAACATAAATGGAGACATTGCAGATGAGGTGTTGACACTGGCCTGTGTGGGAAGCTAATCCAAACATTTCAACACGGGGAAATAGAAACCCAAGTAAACTTATCCAAGTCTCAAGCATTAAGAATTTCAAAAAGCATAAATATCACCCTTACAGATTTCACATTGCTCAAAACTTACAACCAAATGATTATCTCCGCAGATCAACATTTTGCAGATGGTTTATCAATCAAGTTAGGGAGAAAGATGATTTTATCAATCGCGTTTTGTGGACCGATGAGTCTTATTTTTCTAACTGTGGAATATTTAATCGTCATAATGAACACTATTGGGCACAGGAAAACCCACGCATAACAGTTCCACGCTGCAATCAAATTCGATTTGGATGTAATGTTTTTTATGGTATATTGGGAAACCATTTACTTGGTCCTATAATATTCGATTGTACCTTAACCTCTCAACGTTATTTGAAAATGCTTCAAACATCTTTAGAAGATTTATTAGACGACCTACCTTTGGCAGAAAATAATCAAATTTGGTATCAACAACATGGCGCACCTCCACACAACTCTAGAGATGTTATCACCTACTTAAGTAACCGTTTTGATGGCAGGGCAATCACGACCCACACACCTGTAAAATGGCCGCCTTGATCAGCAGACTTAACACCCCTGGATTTTTATTTATGGGGCACTTTAAAAGATAATGTATATGGAAGTAATTTCCAGTACAATAATGTAGATGAACTACGGGAAGCGGTTATGCAGGCAATAAACGGTCTTAATGGGAATACATTACGACGCATAACAAAAAGTGTTCTAAAACGTTGCCGATTGTGTTTAAATAATAACGGTCAACATTTTGAACAATTGCTACGATTTATTAGTTGGTGTTTAATGTTATTCTAATGTTTTTTTCGTTTATTTGTTTTAAAACTGATTTGTGTTGATGCCTACTTGATCAAAAAATTAAAATTATTATTTTCAGTAAATTTTTTCATTTAAACATATGTTGTGATACATCGTTGAAAAGAGAAAAAAATATGCTATCTAACCATCTAAAAATCCAATATAACGTCCATTTAAAATATGAAAGTTGATGCTAATATCTCGATAACCGCCATCTTGAATTTAATTTTAATATCACTTTTAAGTGCACACAATTGAACTAAGTAACTTTTATAAGAAACATTTTTTCGTATCTTTTATTATAACAAAAATATTCGACTTCGAAGAAATTGGCAGTTTTGGGTTTTTTTTAAATAATTTCTAAACCGTTTGGAATTTCGAATGTATCTATGCGGAATTTAAATAAGCTATTCAAATGACACAGCTTTGCCCATTTAAGCAGATCTCTATCATTAATAATAAGAAAGATACCCATGCTATCCTACTCAATTTGGGACACCCTGTATATGTGTGTATATATATATATATATATATATATATATATATATATATTATATTAATTAATTCTTGTTTATATTTATTTAACTACTTTATATACAAATTTTGACTCTATTTTTTGTGCTTTACTTATGTCTGGTCGGTCTACAAAAACAAAACTTATATAAGTGTGCCTCGACTATGTTGAACCTCTCTCTCTCTCAGGGTATCTACACCTACCTACCGTGGGTTCGGTGATAGGTAGATGGTCACGACACCGACCAAACAGCACTACCTTAATTTTAGTATACGTAACCTTTTTTTATGCGTATATGCCAAATCTAACAAACAGAAGTGAAAATAGTGAAAAGTGAAAATAAAGTATACAAGTGCTGTAAAACAAAGAAAATTTCAACTGTAATATGTATATACTGTGGAAATACATATCACAAAAGTTGTGTTGAGAGAATTAATGCAGTAATTATTGATCAAACTAGAATTAATTGTTGTCAACAACAACATAACCTTAATAGTGTTAATGAAACACAGCACAGTTGTAATGATCAAGTTAAAAATGATATGGAAATTCAGCTATTAAAGAGTTTAATTAATGAATTAGAAGATAAAAATGCTTTATTATTAGAAAATAAAAATCTGATTGAGAATAAATTGAAGGATGTTAGTCAGCAGTTGGCCTTATATTCAATGGATGTAAGCAAGCATGTTATAGATGCAATTAGGCCACAATCAAATGTAACAGCTGAAGTAGGAGATAATGAGGCTCATCCAGGTAGTAACAAGAAAGATAAATTGTTTAGTACAATTGTAAAACAATATCAGGTTTTAATAATTAAGCCAATTAATAATGAAACACATGCTGAAGCTCGCAAAAATATAGTTCAAAAAATAGATGTTAAGGTATTTAATGATGCTCGTGTAAAAAATGCAAAAAAAAATGGACACTTAATAGTGGAGTGTGTAAATAAGAACCAACTTAAGGATATTCAGGATACTGTCAGTGCTAAACTAGGTAATCAATATGAAATTATTAAGCCACTTAAACGCAACCCGCAAATAATTGTCAAAAATATAAGGTGTGATATAGAGGAAAGGGATGTTATTAGATCTATGAGAGAGCAAAATGAAATTAGTGAAACAGTTAAGAACTTTTGCTTTAAGCTACTGAAAGTAATTCAACGTAATAAAGAGTCATTCAATGCCATTATTGAAGTTGCCCCTTGGAATTATGAAAAACTAATAAATAAGGAATTTTTATATGTAGGTTTTACTAGGTGTAAAATATTTGAATATGTGGGGTTAACACAATGTTTCAAATGCTATAATTATGGACATGTTGCGGCTAAATGTGGATTTGAAAAAACTTTTTGTGGTAAGTGTGCTGATTATCATGATACCAGAAAATGTAATGAAAAAGAAGTTAAATGTATTAACTGTATAAGGAAGAATAATAGTCTAAGTTTAAATTTGGATATACAACATGTAGCATTTGATAAAAATTGTCCCATTTATACCTCTATTATTAATCATGTACGAAAGAAAATAAATTATGATGTACTGTCTGTCTCTTCATAGCAATTAAATGGCTCCATACTGCTATTAAACATCCAAAGTCTAATTGCAAATAAAGCTAAATTATGCCATTTTATTGAAATAAAGAGGCCTTTAATTATTTTCCTAACAGAAACCAGAATAACTGATCAGATAATAGATAGTGAAGTGTTTATTGGTAACTACAATCATTTAAGAAATAACTCCTACAGCAGGCATATGGGAGGAGTAATTATATATATTCACAACATGATAAATTATGAGATAATAATTAATAAGATGGATGATAATGCCACTTGGTTTACAGGTATACAGGTAGGGAATCTTTGTATATTGTGTATCTATAGATCACCCGCACATAGTAAACCTGTGTTTATTGAAAACTTACAAAATGTTTTAGACTTGTTGCCAGAACATACTGAAATATTACTATGTGGAGATTTTAACATAGATGTCTCTAACAAAACTACATATCCAAGCCAACTATTAACAAGTTTGCTAATGAAAGGACTTACACAAATCGTTGTAGATTATACAAGAATTACAGAATATAGTAGAACTATAATTGATCTTGTCTTTGCAAACAATAATAAAATAGTGACTAAGGTGCTCAAAAGACCAATAATATCTGATCATTTAATAGTGGAAATTTATAAAAAAATAAGCCATACAAAACAAGACATTGAGTACGTAACAATTAATGTCAGACGATTAAACAAAATAAGTGCACAAAATTTTATAGAACAACTTACTAATAAAGAATGGCATAATAGTAACAGTATAGATGTTACAGTTGACATGTTGGTTGAAAAACTTTATAACAATATTACGGAAGTTCTTAATAAGCTGGCACCAAAAACAAAAGTTAATATTATAAATAAGAATGAATGGTATGACCAAGAGCTAAAGACATTAACTAAGAATAGGGATGAAGAATATCAGCATGCAATTATTATGCGAAATAAAGATAGTTGGGAAAAGTTTCGGAGAGCTAGAAATTTAGTTAATCGAGTTCTTAAAGAAAAAAAGAAAAAATACTATGTAAAAAAAATTAAACAAAGTACAAGTGCAAAAGAAATGTGGAAGAATTTAAAAGAAGCCATAAATGGTAAAGTGAAAAACAACAAAGTAACAAAGATGAAAATTAATGGATCAACAAAGATCAATAAACTAGATATAGCTGAAGGATATAATAATTTCAATATCGACAGTATAGAGGAACTTGTTCAAAATAAGATGGTAAAGTTGATCTACCAATTAATGAGCCAGACAATAACTTATTTAAGATAGAGCCTATTAGAGTAGATGACTTAAAGAAAATAATGATACCACTTTTAAGAAAATCCTCAACGGATGAAATAGATGGTCGCATAATTCAGTTGGGAGGAAGTTTTATTATACAAAGAATAACAGAAATTATAAATAAATCAATAAGCACAAGTACATTCCCAACAAAACTTAAAAAAGCGGTAGTTATACCTGTCCCTAAACTACTGAATAGTGTTGAAGCAAACGATTATAGACCAATAAATATGATGCCACTATTAGAAAAATTATTGGAAAAGGTAATCTATACTCAATTACTAGGCTATATAAAAAACGAAAACATATTGAGTCCAAATCAGTCTGGATTCCGTGAGTATCACTCGTGTGAAACAGCTTTACAGTTAGTGTTAAATCGTTGGAAAAAATGGTTAGACAGTAAAAATAATGTAATAGTGACGGTGTTTGTCGACTTTAAACGTGCGTTTGAAACAATAGACAGAAATATACTTATGCAGAGGTTATAAGAAATTAAATTATCACAATGTACATTGGGCTGGTTTAACAGCTATCTTAGTGACAGACATCAGATAACAAAAATAGAAGATGTATATTCATCAATTAAAAATAACAATTATGGTGTTCCGCAGGGAACCATACTTGGACCTTTACTATTTATTCTATACTTGAACAATATAAATAAAATAGTTGGAAATGAAGCATTTGTCAATCTATTTGCAGATGACATGCTAATTGCAATTGAAGAAACAGACATTGAGGTAGCTATAATGAAACTGAACACAGTATTAGTGAAAGTGTAAAAGTGGTTAGATAACAACAATCTAGTAATAAATGTGTCAAAATCAAAAGCAATGGCACTAGGAGTAGCAGTTGATAACTTAAGTGCAGTAAAGTTTAATAATGAAACCATAGAATATGTTGACAGTATTAAATACTTGGGAATAACTATTGATAGTAAATTATTATTTAAGAAACATTGTGAGTTATTAGTTAAAAAGGTTAGTCAAAAAGTTAATTACTTTGGCAGAGTAAGTCACAACTTAAATTTGGAAACCAGATTGCTGGTATATAAAACATTGATAAGCCCCCATTTTTATTATTGTCCATCAATATTATATTTTACTAATCAAACATTTATGAATAAACTACAGGTTATGCAAAATAAATGTTTAAGATTTATCCTAAAGTGCAATAAATATACACCAGTAAAATTAATGTTAGACTGCTGTCAATTTATGACTGTAAAACAATACTTATATTACCAAATGATATGTTTTGTATATAAGATAACCAGAAAATTATGTCCAGAGTACTTAAATGTGAATATTACATTTATAAAGGATATACACAATTATGATACACGTAATACTAGTAATATGTATATCGATAGGGTAAGAAAGGAAACTACTAGAAAGTCTTTATTTTTTGACGGAATAAGATTATATAATGAACTACCAAGTAGTATATCATCAGCACAATCAATCAACACTTTTAAAAGACTATTAATTGATCATCTGAGGCAGTAGGAATACATCAGCTACCTAGTAATGTTATGCTATACTAATTTAAAATTTTGTATAGTATGTGAAATGTATTTATATATATGCATATTAAAATACTACTACTACTACTACAGATCCGCGTAGCTTTGTGCCAATTCAAATACACTTACCAAAATGACTTCGACGTTCCGAAAAACACAGTACTCACCCGATTTATCCTCAGCGGTAGACCTTTCCCTTAACTCTGGCTAACGATCTTGGCCACCGGCTGTGTCTTCACACTACACTCCACGATCACAAGGACTACTTGGTTTTCCAGACACCAGGTTCTTGATATATTTGCTTTTATTTTCCATCCAAATCTATAAATAGTTACTGAATTTAGAATACCTTTAATTTTAACTTCCCTGCACTAATTTTCTTCTACTTATACCGTCGTTCTGTTTAACCACTCCTTCCAATCCAACAACATACGCTCCAATACCAATCTTTAACCTGCTCGTTCAAATTCTGTGCTGCTTTATACTTTCCACCCAATACCTTTCAATCGTAATGTAATACCTAAATCACTTCCAATTCGTCTTCCTTCGGTCTACTAAATCCACTCCAAATCCTTTTTACCTCAATCCAAATCACTCTAAATACCAACTCTTATATACACCTGTCTTGGTGCCGCTCCAATATCTAATCTTCTATCTTTCCCCTCGTCTTAACTCGTACTGTTCCCTCTGACTCTCTATACTCTTCTCTAATTTAATCAAAAGCATTAACTTCCAAAAGGTTTTATTTCGATTTTAAAATATTCAACTTAGTACAACTATACCAAAACACGTCTTTTTACCAAAATTATTCAAATTTTTCTCGTTTATTATTTACCTAGGTGATACCGCCACCTTCAAAATTATTATGCCTACTCTTTATACATTTCTACAATCCCAACACCCACTTATATCGTCACAACTAGTGTTGTGGTCACTAATACCTATTAGTTATCTTTTTACACTTTACGATTATATAAATAATTGTTTGATCATTTGTACATATGATCGCGTCGCACTTAAATCACTTTTGATATTGTATTTTCACATACAATTTTGATACTACAAGTTTGTCCAAAGGTTGATTCTATTAAATACGTGCCGAAATGTTTCACATATAATCCTGGCCCTGTGTTGTGAACAGTGGAACTTATACAGACGCAACCGGCTTTTAGACCAGCAAATTTACACTCTATGGATTATCAACGTACAACTTAGTATAAATCCTGGAATACTGAGTTTTCTCATGTCATCAAGTCATTCTTTCACGTATTGGCACTTTTACTCTGACCAATCTACTTTAAATACTTTACCATTTGTAAAGTACGGCAAACAAAATTTACAATTACGTGATCTGGTTATTGGCTTGTTTTGGCATATACACAACCTTAAAACAATAAAGTACTCTTTATACCCTTTTAGCTGTTACGTACACTTCAATATATATATTGACGTGATAAGGGGTCACGAGAGGTCATTGAACCCCAAATTCTAAAAATAAATCCCACTAAAATATAATAGAATCCAGGAAAAAACTGAAATTTCCCTAAATTCATGGTTACGCCCTGTATAATACAAGTGTTACCTTTATTCATTAAAGTGCCATGCAAAAAATGTAGATTGCACGTGTACAAATAATCAACCTGTATGATATAAGCATATTGTAAATACATAGTAAGTAACATAAGTTGTAAAAATTAATTAATAGTAAGATACCATAAAACGCATTTAAATACGAACGTAAAAATCCATCATTTTAAGATAAATACAAAGCCATTTTTTTATTTATTATTATCAATACATTTTTGATCAAAATGCATTTGATTTGCTGTAAATAGCATAAAAGAGCTTTACGCTTTTAGTTTAAGAAACTACAATCAACGTGTATTTAAAACCTCTTTTGCATTAAAAAACAATTAAAGTTTAAATTAATTACCCCGTGAATAACAGCAATTCATTCTAAATAGAGAATTTTCTAGAACCTAAATGGATGAGTCATCGGTATTTTAAAACGACGTACATATCATTAATGAATAGATATTTTATTCTTAGAAGCGGCCGAAACACAAAAACCTGCAAAATTCTTGTAAAAATCCAATAAAGTGATTATGTTTAGCATTAGTATGTGACGCTACAACAATAGTATATGTGATAAACAAGAACATATAACACACATCACAGTTAACTGGAATGATAATTAGGTCATAAAACTCGACGATTTTAGACACTAATTGGGTTTTCCGAGAAACCTTACATCATAATGCTCCACATTTTTGTAGTAAGCTTCTGGAAGCAGATAAATTTGTATATAAAGAAGCGCTTATCAAATTAGGTTTCATTCATTAGATTTCATTCATGCAAGTGTGATATGTTATTTTAATTTTTAAAGCATGAGCTGTTGCTTTTTCCTCATATATTATACTACAATGTGCTAATGAAAGAAAAACGTTTTGTTTTAAAATATTTTATTTGTTTTATTTAAATATGTAGGATAAGAAAGTTTATATTATTTGACAATCCAGTTGTTTAAACGCATCCTTCTAGGTTTAGTTTGACTAAAATGTTTAATGGCTTTCTGTATGTCCATGTACCTCTTCTTGTGAATGAATGTTAGCTAAAGACAATTTAAGCAATTCTTGGCCATGGTTGAATTCAGTGCTGCTGTGACTGTCGTAAGGTGGCTCCGTGGCGTAGTTAGTAAGCATGGTGACTACTATGTCCCCGGATTTGAATCCCGACACTGTCCGCTTAAAAAATGTTAGGCGAACACTTTTCACAAAATTACGCCCTTGTTTGGATGAGAGGTAAAATGGAAATTCCATGTGTAAGTGTTGTCATGCACGTTTAAGATCCCTACCTTGTTTGGAACAGCAAGGATTCGGCAAAATTCCAAATTTTCCAGGTAAAAAAAGACTTGTTTCCTAGCCAATGTAGTACATTCATGTGGAGTATTGGAAAATCAAATGTAGTGTGACTGTCGTAAGTGGCAATGTTTGTAGCAATATTGAAACATTTGGAAAGAATGTACTGAAGCACTGCGAAAAAGCTGCCAAGCAATTCTTTGGAAAATGGTTTTTACTAGTAGTTACCCAGTGTTTTTTCCATAAATTTATTTATGCTAATAATTCTTGAGAAACCGGAACATTATCATAGTATACCTGCGAGGCACTCAAAACATCATATACAGTGTTTTAAAACGGAATTAATTCTCCTAGAGGAATTGCTTTGTGCAGTTCATCACAGAATCTGTATTCCAATTGTGAAATAAGGTGGTCCAGAAATAGTAAAAAGATACCCACCATCTAATATTGCTCTTGATCTTGTGACTGCACAATCGGTCTTTGTGTCTGCTAACTGCATGTATAGAGCACACTAATTTCTCTCAACACTTATGCACTTTTAATCTCTAGTTGGTAGTTCTTTTTATTTCTATGAAACCATTAAAGTCTTCATTGAGCATAATATTTTTAAGGTCTACTTATTGAAGGCACATGATCATTTGCTCTTTCGTTCTACCATTTGTTGTTTCATCACAGAGGACAGAGTAGAACTTATTTTTCACATCATTTAATATATCATTCCAAATGATCTCTCCAATAGATTCAATAATTTTACTGATCATTGTGCTGTTTTATTAAGCACTTTCAAAGTGATATTTTAGATCTACATTTTCAGAATCTAGCCGAAAGCCTAAGAGGCTATGCAAAATTCCTTATTTTCCAGATACTATCTGTTCTTGGTCATCATCATAGTTCATCGTTTCTGTATCCTCTTAACGCAAGATTATTTCTTTCATATAATAGTATAGTTTTAATAATTGGACATAAACGTCTCTTGTTTGATTCTATTCTATTCATATCCAACAAAATTGCAAAAATTTTTCTTCCCTCAGATTCTAAAACTTTAACAAATTCAAACGCTCTTTGAACTAAGAATTTGTGGTAACTTTTGTCTGCGTGCATTCGTAAGTCTTCAATTGCTTTCTTATATTTTGTTAAAGGATTTTTAACAACAATTTTAGTATAATTTATCACGACTTATAAAGTTGTATACCAAGCAAAAATTTTTTAAAAACATAATTGACTTTACTACATAATCCAGCTTGAATTGGAGCAAACAGAACGCAGTATTTGCAGAAACATACACATTTAAGTTTGCTGTATGCAAGCCAAATTGGCAAGAGTTGAGCCAGCTATCCAAAATCAAAATTCCTCGTGAGATATTGTTGGAAAATTATCACAGGTTACAACTACACGCATTTTGTGATGCATCGTAATCAGGATATGCTGCTGTGGTTTATTTCCGTTGCTGCAATGAGCAAGGCAATATCAAAATTTCATTGGTATGTACAAAGTCCAAAGTTGCACCTACGAATCGCATTTCAGTACCCAGACTGGAGTTGTGTGCTGCAGTTCTCCTATCGAATTTGGTAGACTTTGTGAAAAGAGTTTTTGCATGGTCAGATTCTACAGTCGCATCATTGTGGATTCGTTCTTCATCATATAGATGGAAAACGTTCGTCAGCAATCGAATATCGCATGTTCAAGAATGAATTTCGCCTTCATCGTAGTTTCATATTAAATTGCAAGGCAATCTGGCAGATTGTGCCTCTCGTGGACTTTTTGCTGCAGAATTGGTTAATCATCAATTGTGGTGGGCAGATCCTCCATGGTTGACATTAGCTGAAGACCAATGGCCGTTAAACAACCTTGAACCTAGTCATATTAATTCGTCACAGATGGATGTTGAAAGCGTACACTTTCGTTAAATATTGTTGTTGTTGACAATTTTTTAGATTCGTTGTTAACTAAATGGTCAGATCTACAAAAGGTACTGAGAATTATTACACATGTTCGGCATTTTATCCACAATTTACAAGTTCCTAAAAGATCTCGTTTAAAATTGGTGGAGGACATATCATTACACCAACAGCAGTACACACTTCATTTGTTGGTCAAAAGAGTGCAACATGAAGCTTTTGATCAGGACATACAAAATATTCGTAATGGTAAATTATGTATCAAACAACTTTGTCGTCTTTGTTTTTTTCCTGACAGCCGTGGTTTGTTTAGGGTAGGAAGTCGATTAAGAAATTCAGATTTGCCATTTGATGCAAAATTTCCTATTTTGCTTCCACGTTCGCATTTTTTAACAGAACTTATAAATGTTGATTGTCACAAGAAATATCTTCACCCAGGTGTTTGCACTACACATTTTTTAGTAGTCCAAATTTTTTGGATATTGTCTGCCAAATGGGCCATTCAAAATTGTTTGAGAACTTGCGTTCGTTGCTTTCGTGCAAAACCTGTTACATTTGTTCCTCTCCTGGGTGACCTTCCTGTCATAAGAGTCACTCCGGGTAAGGCATTCTTTCATACTGGTGTGTATTATGGCGGTCCCTTTTCCATTTCTATGAGCCGTGTCAGAGGTGCTAAAACGTTAAAGGCTTACATTTGTTTGTTTGTCTGTTTTAGTACTAAGGCTATAGATTTAGAACTAGCATCTAGCTTGTCAACAGAATCATTTATCGCAGCACTACATCGCTTCATAGCACGCACAGGCAAATGTGTACAGCTCCACAGCGACTGTGGGACTAATTTTGTCGGAGCGGCTAAGGAACTGTCGCAACTGATGAAGCAGTTAGCAGAATCAGAAGGTATCAAATTTGTATTTAATCCTCCATCTTCCCCTCACTTTGGCGGTTTGTGGGAGTCAAGTCTCATTTGACCAGGTCAATCAGTGATCAAAGGCTATCGTATGAAGAGTTTCTCGTTGTTTTAGTACAGATTAAAGCCATCTTGAATTCAAGACCACTCTGTTTATCCAGCAGTGATCCAACAGATTTTTCATATTTGAATCCGAGCCATTTTCTCAATGTTGAACCTGTATCCGTTATCCCGGATCCAGACCTCTCAGACACCAAGTTGTCGCATCTTAACCGTTGGCAGCTTATACAGCGCTTGCAACAGTCGTTTTGTAAGAAATGGCACCTTGAATATTTGCATACATTGCAACAAAGGGTTAAGTGGCATTCAGCCTTGTCATTAATAAAAATTGGAATGGTAGTACTCATCAATGATGATCAAGCGCCTCCATTGTCATGGCGGTTGGGTCGAATTGAGGAGCTGTACCAAGTACAGACAGTGTTTCTCATGTTGCATTGGTACGCACCACTAATAGGCTTATCAAGCGGCCTTTAGTTAAGCTTTGCCCTCTCCCTTTGGAAGAGAGTTTGTAATTCATTAATTACATTTTTTTTCCTCGTTTGTTGTATATAAATTGGTTAGTTCCCTTGTATATTTTAACATTTCATTTGTTTTGTTCATTTATAGAAAATAAGTGTCTTCACTCTTATTTTGGTAGGCGGTATGTTAATGCCTTTTACATTTAGTTTAATTTGTAACAAATCAAATATTACATATTGCATAAATTGCTAAGTACCATCCTGGCTTTTACACATTTATGGTTTTCCAATACGATCCAATCCGAACCAAGTCGAACACATTTCTTGTTTTCCTATTTTAATCTTAAAAATAACAGACGTTAATTTGTATCGCTACGTGTTCGTCGTTCGTCCTTAACACATTGTGCATATCATAATTGCACGCTGCACTTAAAAACAAAGCACACGCTTGCTTAAGTGCGTGGAGTTAGTTATCGCAGTGTAAACAATCAGTGGTCATAAAATTAGTGGCAAAACATTCGCTTGTCGGCATCTTTGAACATTGGTGATATGACAGGGAATGGTAATTAACCTATGAAACACAATCCTAAACAACAGAAGATTCGTTGTACAATTTGGCATTACCAGCATGGTTGAACGTATTGTAAGTAGAAAGTTATTATCATTTAATCTTTCACTGCATGCAACAGTATGGAAGAAGAAAAAGTATCTCAAGTGTATGCCATATCTAGTAACAGAGTCCTTCACTAGAAGACGTTTAGAACTTTATAACTCCTGTACAGAAACATTTGGTGCTAGGCAAACTTGCACTCAGTATGGAAAAATACATGTTTCTCTTCAAGGTGGGAAAAAATTGTCATCACCACTACGGATCATTTGAATGTGGTGGTTCGAGATTTTCGGAAGACTTTGGATAACGCAATTAAGCATTATAATACTCGTAGTCAACAGCAAAGATTACAAAAGTCTACCTGAATAGGACTGAATAGCATTATACTCATAGGTTGTTGTTGTTGGGTTTTATTATCCAGTTACACAATTTATTTTTGATAATGATATTTAATTAAATTTATTCTTTGTATAGCTTGTTTGTTTGTTGCCCGATCGTCTTAAATATTAAAGGACGTTTGGTTTTATTATGTTTCCAGTAGGTTTAAGTTTACGTATGTGTTTGTTTGTTTCACTATACTTTTGTGCGAATAATGGCTGCCCAATCTGTAAACCCTATTGTATTGTTTGTATCAATTTTCCTTTTTGTAATGACTGAATACTTTTTAGATTTTTGCAGGATCGATGTAGATACTCCAGATGAGGAACTTAGTTTTGTTTTTTTTACCCAGTCTTCTATCTGTGTCGGTTTGCCTACAGCAGACATTATGTGAATTCAGAATTGCTACTTAGTAAATTCGATGATTTTCTAATTCCTTCAAATCGAGTGGAGCACATTTTATTGCTATATCCGAAACTTTGCTCAAACCTTCGCTTACAGATGCTCTAGTGAATCTGCACGGTCACTGCATACTGAGAAATGAAGCTAGAGTAGCGTTATCTGAAAGAGAGAATTTTCAGCTAAATTGATTGCTAACTTGCATTCTGTATATCGCGATAGGCTTGAATGTTTCTTGAGATCACTTTTGAGCCACTTTTGGCCAATTGCCCATCCTTGAACTGTCTAAACACGATCTCATATAGGTCTCTTATTCAGCAGAACCACCAAAATTTATTGCGAAATGCAAATACTAACTACTTGAAAAGGACGTTTGTAAACTACTCTAGAATCAAATTGACCTATTGCCTAACGTCAATTGCAAACTGCAGACATTTAACTCGTTTGTCACTAATCTTTACAATACTCATGCCTGCATTAAAATGATTCACATTACTAAGCCTAAAGCACTGCGACTTAACGATCAGATATACGAGATGAGGCATATAAAGGATGCTGCATAAGGATTGTGTAAACGAGTACCCACATTAGAAAATCATACATGTTATAAGTTCTTTTGTAATAAAACTAAACAATTAATTCGAAATTCTAAGTCTTGCGATTTTTCCTTGCTATTGTCAAATTTAAATTCTGCAAAAACTTGGAAAAAGTTAAAAGTACTCCAAGTATAAATTTGACATAAGGCAACTGCTTTGTGCTTAAATGAGTTAAACGGCCATTTTCTATCGATTAATCTTGCAGATCCAATCAGTATTAGAAGCGCCTGACTATAAAGTAATATTTGGAGTTCCTCCAATATACACAGTTTGATGAAAGACGTCAAAATTATTTTTGTTCGTAAATTGGTTTAGCAGTTAATTAAACTTAGTTTGACTTCTTATTTTTTGCTTTTTCGAGACATTTTTGAACATTTTAAATTAGAAGGCATGCTGTTATGTGAACATTTTTTACTTGGCTGACTGGCTGACTTTGAAACTGGCTTTTATTTTCAAATTTGTTTTTTAATTCTATAAACATATTACTCGTGTTGAAGTTAAAATATAGGCTTGACTGCTGGTATTTTTAAGTAAGTGGTTTTTGTAAAGACTGTTAAAGCAAACAGTACAAAAGCCATACCGGAATTCATTATTGTTGTAATGGATGGTTGGTGGTTTAGTTACAAAGTTGAGCAGATTTAATTTATAATATATACTCCTGTTTTATTAGCAGAAAAGTAAATGAATATTTTCCAAGTTGTTTATTGCATCGAGACATAACTTGATATGATTTGGTTTTTACTAATGCCAATTATCGCTGAAAGTAAAATGTTAGAGTTAAATAAAGTTTGTTTTATTGAAGTATTTATTGTTGCACAAGATTTTAAAAGATTATTTTTAAATAAAATTATATTTATAAGAACAGAAATTGAACCGAATACACTATTTTACAAATTGTTTAATTATTATCTTTCTAACATAGTTATAATTTTCTAGAGGATGCAGCAATAGCTGCAGAGGCCACTGCATACGATCTATCTAGATTGTCATTTGAAGAACAAGAACAACAGAGGGCAGCCTGGCGCTATGAACTTGCTCAAGTAGAAGATGAAATAGCAACACTACGCACAGTTTTGGGTTCAAAAATGAGACGTAGTGCTGAGTTGAAACGTAATCTTGGAATTACTGTTTGGAAAGAAATTAATGATGACTTGAATCAAGGAATTAAAAATGTCAAGGAAAGCAATGTGTAAGTACCGAATAGTATATGGAATAAATTATATAAAAAGTATGACTTTAAAACAAACCCTTCTTCTTTAAAAGTAGGTCTATTTAATAAACTGAGTGTGCCAACATTTATAAGTAAGGTTTTGAATTTTAACATCCAGAAATCAAATAGAATTATTTTCTTAGTTACAGTATAATACTACAATTAACAAGTGAGAAATCAAGTGTGATTTGTCAGTCGCGTAATCAATATTCTATCAAATTTTTGAAGGGCTTATAAAAAATAATTATTTTCTTACATGGTTTGGAAGAGTGATTACTTTAAAAATAAAATCTAGCTACTGAATTAGAATTTTAGACTTGTAGAGTTATCATAATGTTGAATTAAGCTTAAAATTGAATATGTTGGAAGTAAAATTGTAATTTGTTAAATTGCAATTTCTTCTTTTGTGTATTTTAATATTGACATATCTCTCTTTTGTAATTGGCATTTTATAAGTAAATCACAACACTATAGTTTACATTGGAAAATTAAGTTTAACGTTGTTAATACCCTAGAATTATAAATACACAGAATGATTTCAATTTTATTCACTTTTAATTTTTTTATAAAGTTTTAATTTCTTTATAATTGCACTATGATCAGTTTTAATAGCGACCAGAATAAGATTTTATTTTTATATGGCACGATAATATATTGCTGTTATGTTTTTCAAATAAACGAACATCACTAATATCATATAACCATATAGGTAGTGTACCGTGCAAACAAAAAGAAATTGAAATAGGCCATTTACATAATTAATGCCATCATCAGTTTTAGGCTTAATATGACTTTTTCTTAATGTGTATAGACATGCATTTAAATATACTAGTGGAATGGCCATGTTTCCTCTGTTATGTTATTTTTGTTTACGGCTGCATGTTACTTAGTTGCTTTTTTTGTATATATTAGTTACCAAAGTGTGGAACAAAAAGTGGGACAAGTTACTAAGGCCGTAACAGATGCTCCAATGTAAGTATTTTAGAATTTATAAGCAATGTTCATTAATTTCATACATATACAAAAAAAGGTTGTTTCATTTAAATCCCTCTTAAATCCATAAGCTGTCTGATTCATAACACCTCATACATTTTTGAAGGTACTTAAGCTCATTATCATGGTGATGACTAATGTGGAATGATTTTTGTATAGAATGTTGTATGTTCTACTAGGTATAAGAATTTATCAGATATGTAAACATACTTGTATTTTAATTGCTATATATCAGAACAAATTTTTTAACGAGAATAGAAATATTGACTTATTTTTATTATAAAAGATGTTTAGAAGTTGTTATTGCAGCATGTAAAAATGTTGTAAGAAAAGGTGCGACGGTGTGGATTCAATACATTTATATATATATATAAAAATGAAAGAAATTTTTCTATTCTGTGACAAACCAAACATTATCTGACTTTCATTTCTCCAAGTATTATAATTTTTCCAATCATTTGTAATGTTAATTGTGTTGAATGTTTGTTTTTTTTCATTTTTGTTTTCAATATGCTGATTAGATTTAGATTGTTGTGGAGAAAATGAGCATTGCATTCATTATCACTAGGTCTTGTCCTAGAACTAGTTAGACATGCACCTCCTTTGTTTTCTATTCTATGCTAACCTACACGTTCCCCGACTATCTGTATGCAATAGTCCAACCTAGGTCTACCTCTATTTCTCTTTTTTCTTTTCGCTGCTTCTAATATATTACACACTATTTACTCATGCCTTAGTATGTGTCGTATCATCCTAACTTTCCTATTTTTACTGTTTTCCACATGTTTCTTTCTTTCCCTACCCTTTCAAGAACCTCTTTTTCTTAACTTTGTCTGTTCATGATATCTTCATTATACGTCTGTAGCACCACATTTCAAAAGCTTCTACCTTTTTCCAGTCTGTTTCTCCCACTGTCCACGTTTCACAGTCGTACAGTGTTGTACTCCACACATGTTTTCGGCAAGCATTTCCTTGTTTCTATGTTTGTTGTCTTTGGACATAATAGTTGCTTTTTCTTGTTGAGTGCAGCATGTCTTTGTGTTAATCTTTGTTTTATATCTTTTGCAGTCTTCCCATTTTGCGTTGACTTTGTAGTTAGCAGAAATCTTTAACTTCTTGTAAGTTCTCGTTTCCTATTTGTATTCAGGTTTTTGACTTATTTACTCCTCCTTTAGATAGATAGATAGATAGATAGATAATTTATTCATGCTTTAAAATAAAAACAATTTTTTGCATAGGTCAATATTACAATACAAATATGTGTCATGTGTTAATACAAATATAAACTATAAACAAGAAATGACATGTTTCAAAGCTTTGCAGACACAAAAAATAACATGGTTATAATTTAATTTATGTTAAGTGAACATTAAAATCACAATTCATGTATTCTTCAAATGAGTAGTACTTTTGATGTAGCAAAAAGGTTTTGATTTTGTTTTTGAACTCATTCCTTGACAATGATTTAGTGACATGTGGTAGACAATTAAAGAACTGGTATGAATAATAATTAAAACTTACTAATACTTTAGTTTTATTTTTGTTAATTTTCATACTGTATTCCACTGTTAGTACTGTTTCCATTTCATTAAGAGCTGCTTCCAACTCTTCTTTGTTAGATGCTAATACTACTATATCATATGCAAATCTAAGCATCGATCGTTTGACCCTGCATAATAATTCCAAATGTCTTTATGCATTTGACTGTATTCATTGCCTCTTTGATGTTCCTGCTTTAGTTCTATTACCGCTGTTTGCTCTTTGTATAAGCTATGTCGTATTCTCGAACCCTATAATGCATTACAATCTTTTTGAGTAATTCTAACATTTTCTTCTATTTTACATTGTAATGAATGCTTTTTCCAGATCTACAAACCCTATATACACACTTTTTCCTTTTTCTATTGTTTTTTCCATTAACATCCTTAAAGCTAAAATGGTCTCCCGTGTTGCCTGGTTTCGTCTAAACCCAAATTGTTCTTCTATTATTTATTCAGCTCGTTTTTCCATCCGTCATTGTACAATCCTAGTTAATATTTTTGACACGTGTGCTGTTAAACTTATTGTTTGAAAGTTTTCACATCTATTCGGATCTTTCGTTTTTGGTATAGTGATGACTATAGTGTTCCATTTGAAATCTTTGGGTATCTCGCCTGTCTCATACATATAACTTATAAGTTGGAAAAGACATTCTGTTAATGTTTGTCCAGAGGGTTTTAGAGTTTCTGTGTGCACCTTCTGTATACTCGCTGCCTTATTATTTTTCAGACTCTTTAATGATTATTCAAACTGATCTCTAAATATAGGATATCCGGTCATCCTTTTCAATATCTGATTCCTGTTCTAGTGCTTTTATAGTTCCTGTTCTGTATATAAATTCCTATATATCCTTGCCATCTAATTACTTTCTCTACATTTTCTATAATGTTTTTTCCAACGCTTTTATATTTTTGCTATACGGTTTTATATCCCTAAAATTCATTCTAATTAGTTTGTATGCTTTGTCTGCGTTTCCTATTTCCATCTTAGTTTGTACCTCTTTGCACTTTTCATCAATTCATTGTTCTTTAGCTTTCCTGCTTTTCTGAATAATTTCCCAATTTATGACATTGTATCTCTGTGTTCCTGCTTTGTTTGTTTTTTTTTTGTATTTTCGTCTTTCTTCAATTAAGTTCAGAATATCCTCTGTTATTCAAGGCTTCTTATTTTTTTCTTCTTTATACCCCAGAATATCTCTGGCTGCCATATCTAAGCTGGATTTAATATTATTCCATGCTGTTCTACTTCTTTAGTATCAGCGATTTTTCCGATATCTTTAATAATTTTATTTTACTTTTTCTCAAATCGTTTGTGAATATCTCTATCTTTTACTTTCTTAAATCATTGTGCATTTTTCTGATCTTTTTCTTCAAATTTTTTAATTTAAGCGTGGCTTTCATAATTGCTATGTTGTGGTCAGTGTCCATAGAAGATGGGTGTTCTGAGAGACGTATTAACAGTTCTTACTGAAGTAGAGGTTGGCGGAGCCCTGTATACATGTTTTTCATCTTCTAATTTAAAATAAACACAAATAATAATAAATACTCAAAGTCCTATTTACCTAACCTATATTATCAAACATGAATGTCAGAAAATAACAAACAAAAACAAAACAAACTAAGATCTACTCCTAATTGGCTAAACGCGTGTGTATCTAAAAAAAGAACAACCTAAATTTGTTAATTATATACCTCCTACATAGTTAACTTAAACATATGAACTATGCGGATACAATTGTGGTGCCTTTACATAGGAGTTTCGGTGTTTACAATACGCTTTAACTAAGCATGCACCAATGTAAAAAACCCTCAAAATAATAAGTTTTACCCATTTTTATTCTCATAGCAAACTACAATTATTAAATATACAACTGCATGAAATATGTATCAAGAAGAAAGCAATAATTCAATAACGTAAAGGATTTTGTAGGTCTTGTACAAAGCTCTGAACAACATTTTGGTTCAGGAATCTTTTGGTTGCAGGTATCAAGTACTCAAACTTTGTGGTGAAAGTAAGCTTCGTATACAGCTCACTTTCATATGTAATGGTGTTTTTGATTTTTCGTTTTCACTTACGTTTGGGTACTTGTTTACTCACAATACCTGGGTTTAATGTTTTTCTTGAATTACCCTATAATCAGCTTTGAATTTGTACGGCGATGGTTGCATGTTTGTCGAATTCGAAGCTCTATAGCTGAAGATGAATGATTGATCGATTCCCTCTTCTATGATCCTTTCAACATCCTTAGCAATTATACAGGCAAATTGATGTTACATACAACTTCAGCTACTTAACCCTTGGATGCTTATACTTAAATTTTTACACTTTTGCAAATAGTTAGTCTCCGAGACACAAAGCACATACAGTGAAAAAATAATAGTAATAAACAAATGAAATAAAACTTGGAACATTAATATCACTTTAATTACATAAAAATTGTGTAAAAAAGAGATCTATCCCACATTAGACACAATAAAATTCTAATGGTAACTATTGTACAACATTGAACTATGTTTTTTATAAACGCCTTTCTTACAATTATAGCAAGTTTGTTTTCTCATTCTTCCTAATTTGGTTGGGCAAATATGACGTCTTTTTTTAGTGGGTGATTTCTCTGTATTTGCATTTTCAGAAAGTACAATAAATATATTCAGGGCTTTTGACAGCAGGTTTATGTAACAATGAATTTTGTGCTCATCTAGTCATATGTGATAAAACCAAAGCTTCTTGAAGAGTTTTTAGAAATATCCTAAGCCTGTTGCTTTTTTGTGATTCAAAACTGGGATATTCTTTGATATAAAGTATAAACGTATTTAGACCGGTATATCTAAAATGTTAGCAAACATTGAAAATGGCCACCGTTTTGTTTCGCGTTTGCAGGTATAATCAGCAACCATTTGGTCCACATGATTCACGCTTCCTTTAGTGCTATTGTAAAATTTAATAATTTTTGGTTTCCTTACTGTCAGGGATGCTGTTAAATTTAATCCTCGCTTACGAATATCTTCTCTCACTGAGAAACATACGCCTGATGATCGGAAACACTATATAGTTTCACAAAATACTGATATACTGAACCAAACAGCAAATATACAAGTATTAGATGTTGCCCCTTCCAGGAAAAACAAGAACACTTACCACTGTTTGTTACAGACTGACCTGGCTTCTTATAATAACATTATCAACAATGGCTTCATCCGTGTTGGATATGATCATTGTCCAGTTTTTGATACACTTGAATTAAAATGGTGCTATCATTGTTGTGGCTTCAATCATTTTTCATCTAACTGCAACAAACCTAAAATGTGCCCTAGATGTTCGCTACCTCACAATGTCACGGATTGCCATGCAGATGTGCTAAAATGCAGAAACTGTGCTAATGCCTCAGAGAACAAGGCTACTGACAAAACCAGCCACAGCAAAAATCTCAATTATGCTGCATGGGATCACTCGTGCCCTGTATACATACAAAAATTAAGCGAACTTTAGTCCAAGGTAATTGGTAAATAGCAATCAAGGCCTACTACCAATCAATATTTGAAACTTAATTCTAACTACTTAACTATCTACTATCAGAATGTGCGTGGCCTAAACTCTAAAACACACGACTTATTTAATAACATTCAAGCAAATAGCGAAGATCAACAACTATTCGCATTCACTGAAACCTGGGTGTCGGATAGTGTATTAAATAGTGAACTTTTTCCTGAATCGTTTGTAGTGTATCGCTCTGATCGTAACTTTGAACTTACAAACACCTTACGTGGAGGTGGGGTACTTATTGCTGCTAATGATAGTCTCAACACTTGTAGAATAAAAGTTGACTCTACTCCTTTGAGTCAATTACTTATAGATGTTGTGGGTATAAAACTTACTACTCACAATAAGTATTTAAACATATTTGTTATATATATTCCCCCCAGTATTATCATCTGTTGAATAGCAAACCTTTTTTGACGTATTAATCTCGCTTGATTGTAATTATGGTCTTGATATTCTCTTCCTAGGAGATTTTAATATACCCCAGTACACACTTAAATCTGTCACGAAAACTCTCCCTTTAACTTACCTGGATTCACTCTGTAGCTTCTATAATATTCATCAATATAATGAGATCTTGAATAGCCACGGCCGTCTTTTAGATATTGTGCTTTGTTCTATACACTGCACAGTGCACAAAGCCCAATTCCCTCTGCTTCCTGAGGACAAATATCATCCATCTCTAATAATATCGCCTTCAATCCAATTTGCACGTTCTGCTCCACCTGATATTTGTACAACATAAACTTACAACTTCCGTAAAGCTAACCTGCAGCTCCTCTATTTTGATTTGTCATTCATGCAGTGGGATGATCTATACCAGGGCTTCTTAAACTTTTTTATATAGCGACCCCCTTCAAGCTTAGGAAATTTTAAACGACCCCCTTCTCCATATAATGAAATATATATTAACCGTAGATGTAGATGTAATATCGCACTATTTTACAATGTAAATAAAATAAGGATTAAAGAATACGTACCCATTCATTTCACATATATATAATTGGAAACGTTGACGGGATATCGGTCGTAATAAAACACAATAAATAGAATGACATAAAACTATATATATATATATATATATATATATATATATATATATATATATATATATATATTTATTCAATAAAAAATAAACTTTTGTAACAATTTTTTATAAGAAAACATAAAACTATATCTATATATTCAATAGAAAAAATAAACTTTTGTAACAATTTTTTAATAAAACATATTATTAACATCAAACAATATTAATGTGACGGATGTGATTGTTTATTTTTACACAAATAATTAAATCTAGGCTCAATTTGAGTTAGTGCAGATCGTAATAAATTTTCAACGTTTATTAAAGTTGAACGGTATTTTGATTTTATGTAAGTTAATGTGGAAAAGGCTTATTCACATAAATATGTTGTACAAAATGGCAGTAATTTGTTCATTGCCATTTCCGATAGTAGGGGATATTCTGATTTGATTTCTATCCAAAATTCATGCACAGGCACTTGAGAAAATCTGAGTCGCAAGGTAGTATCACTTGTTAATTCGGCAAATTCTTCTTGTGCTTTTAAGTTTAAAAAATTAATTTCTTCCATTTCAATTGAAAATGGATTGCAATTCCATTGTTGTGTATCGATATCATTGGGAAAATACCTATGCATGTAAACTTCCATATCCTTCAAATGATTAACTATAATTTTTGTTATAGGAGTATCTTTTTTTGAAATATTGTTACTAATTATATACTCGTCAGTAAATGGAAACATTTCGAGCGATCCACTTTCCACTCTGTTCTTCCATATAAGAATTTTTTTAACAAAGGCCTCAAGTTTATTTTTAACATAAACATATTAACGCAGACTCCTGCATTGATAAATTCATATCATTGATTTTATCAAAATATCTGCCAAATAGCATAGCTTGAGAAGCCATAAATTATCGTGAAAATAATCAGCCAAATTAGAATTTTGCTCTGTTAGAAATATAAGAACTTCATCTTTTAAAGTTAATAATCGTTTCAAACTTCGACCTCTTGATAGCCACCTAACTTCAGCATGTAGCAATAAACTTGTATAATCCGAATCCATATCAATGCACAAATTTTTAAACAATCGACTATTAAGTGCTCGACTTTTAATAAAGTTAATGATTTTGACTGCATCAAAAAACACAGTGTTTAATTCTGGTGCAATTTTTTTAACAACAAGTGCCTCTCGGTGAATCATACAATGTGTAAATGTAATATGATCATTTCCAGCTTTAACAAATGCTGTAAAACCAAGATCTTGTCCGGTCATTGCTGCAGCACCGTCCATGCACACACCAACACAATTTTTCCAATTTAATCCTTCTTTTCAAAAAACTCATTTACTTTTTTATATATATCTTTTCCACGAGTATGACCTTCCAGAGGACGACAAAACAGTATATCTTCATGAATGCTTCCCTCATAAATATATCTTACAAAAAGTAACAACTGTGCCATTTTTGAAATGTCTGTCGACTCGTCCAGTTGTATTGCAAACTTTGAGCTGTCTTTAAGCCTCATAAGAAGCTGTTGAAATTGATCATTGCTAATGTCTGAAATTCTTTTGGACACAGTGTCATTTGATAATGGAATTTTACTAATTTCAGCAGCATACTGTTTTCCATGAACAATTTCAGACATTCTTATAGCTGCAGGTAGTAAAAGTTGCTCTCCAATAGTAAAAGGCTTTTTCGTTTTTGCTGTCAAATACGAAACTTCATACGATGCCAATAGATATTTATCATTCAAACTAACATACTTCTCCAAAGTGTTCTTTTCTTTATTTGATGTTTGCAAAGGATGCTCAAAATATTCTATTGGCTTTTTTGATAACGTTGCATGTTTAGTATTCAAATGTCGTTGCAGTTTTGACGGTTTCATGCTTTCTGCAGCCAAAACTTCTTTGCAAATTAAGCACACTGGTTGTTCTTCATTGTTGTGAGAAGAGCATGTGAAGCCATACTGCAAATATGATTCGTCATATTTTCTTTTTTTGTTTTGCTAGAAGTCGGATTTGAAGCACTGCAACTTGGTTGTGACGGCGTGGCAGACTTATTAGTTGGAATTTTAATTAGCCATTTATCCATGATGGTTAAATAATAATAAATAATTAAACAAAATGTAGTTGAACTTTAACGTAATAATTAAAAACACCAACTGAAAATTACACAGTAAATACACACATGTCACTACGAAGACAAAGCTGAGTCCAAACTGAAGTACAAACAGAAAATAACTACACTCGAATCTTTACCAGTGCAATGACAACAAATTACGATCAGATCAACCCCGACGCATGGCGTGTTCAAAGTGTGCAGCGCACAAAGGCACCGTATCACAAAGACGCCGAAAAGAAGCTTTCATTTAATTTTTTATTATTCTTTTATAAAATAATATGCCGATTCGCCTAGCCTAGCTTGATTATGCTTCCGTATTGTATGTGTAAGCTGTAAGGCGACGCGGCATCTGGGTACTTATAATCACTAAGTTATCTTGCAAACACTGGCGCGGCCAGACATCAATGTCGAACGTTCAGTTGAAAATCGAGGCGCGTTGTATTTATTATTTTAAATGCTACTTCCATATTTTCATTTATAGGCCCTACATAACAGTTTTGCATTGCCACTTTTTCAAAAATAGTTATAATAAAACTACAATAGTATTTTGTATGATTTTTATTTGTATTTATATTTGTACGTAGTGTGTATACTAATTTTAAAATTTTATTTATAATGATTGAAAAGTATCAGATCTTTGCGACCCCCTTTCAGTAGTCTCGCGACCCCCCTGGGGGTCGCGACCCACAGTTTAAGAAGCCGAGATCTATACTCTTGCACAGATATTAATGCTGCCTGTGATTATTTCTACTCTTGATTATATAAAATATTCGACAAATGTGTTCCTAAAACATCTGTTACTAAAAGGGATTATCCTTCTTGGTTTACAGCTACAGTTATTAAAAAGATTAAACGCAAATATTCCCTATGGAAAATGTATAAGACATCTCTCGACCCGATAATTCATCAACAATACAAATTACTCAGAACCAGTATTAAGCATGATATATCTATTGCTTACAAATCTTTTCTTATGAATATTGAGACGCATATTAAAGAGCAGCTTAAAAATTCTGGTCTTATTTGCATAGTAAAAAAGGCCCATCAGTGCATACTTCTTACATGCATAACATTGGTACCTTATGCTCCGGTGGTATCGATGTAGCGAATGCTTTTGCTGATTTGTTTTCGTCGGCTTATTCTGGTCCCAATAATATCACTTTACCTACATTGAATCAGGTACATGATTACAATACCATCTCTGTTGATCATATCACAGCTAATGATATTGCTAATGCAGTCAAAAGCCTAAAGTCAAATATGACCTCGGGCCCTGATCACGTACTGGCATTTATTATTCATGACTATCTGAACATACTTCTAGACCCATTATCCTTTCTGTTTAACCTGGTATTAAAACTCAAAACTTTCCCCTCAGTTTGGAAATTATCCAGAATTGTACATGTGTTCAAAAATGGGGACAGAAATGATATTAACAACTACCGACCGATTGCCATAATTTGTAATTTTTGTAAGATACTAGAAAATATACCTCATTCATACATTGCTAACCAAGTCCATAATAAGTTGATTATTAATCAGCATGGCTTTATAAAGGGCAGGTCCACCACAACTAATTTATTGCGCATAACTCAGTTCATAGCAAAATCTATTGACCAACTTTCACAGGTGGATATAATTTATACTGACTTTTCCAAGGCTTTTGATCGTATATCTCATAATACCTTACGCTATAAATTGGAGATGATTGGTTTTTCAGACAATCTAATACTTTTAATACCATATTATCTTACTAATCGTAAACAATTTGTCCAGCACCTTGGTTATTCATCAAAACTAATACATGCTACATCGGGTGTGCCGCAGGGGTTCATTCTTGGACCTCTCCTATTTATAATATACATTAATGATATTGGAGCCTTCTTTAGCATTGATTACCTGTTGTATGCTGATGACCTAAAGCTGTTTACTAAAGTAACCTCCCAGAAACACTGTATGATTCTTCAATCCAACCTCAACAGACTAAGCAACTGGTGTAGATTAAACGACTTACCATTAAATGTCAATAAATGTTATGTTATGATCTTTTCACGCTCTCATAATCCACTACACTTTGACTATTCTCTCAATGGCAGTGTTCTTCAATGCCCTCAGTATGTTAAGGATCTTGGAATTTACTTTGACTGCAAGCTTACTTTTGCTGAACATATAAACTATCTTAGTTTTTCATCTTCTAAGACGTTAGGATTCATTATTCGAAATTCTGTGGGCTTTAGACAATCGTCAACTTTGATCTTGTTGTTTAATGCTTACATTAGGTCCCGGCTGGAGTATGCCAGTGTTATATGGTGTCCGCACTATGCAATATATATATATATATATATATATATATATATATATACACCTTATTGAAAGTATACATAGAAGATTTTTGAAAATTTTAATGTTCCGATATAAAGGATTTTACCCGCCTATTGACTATTGTAATGTATCTCTTATGTCTGCTTTTGGGGTTATCTTTTTGGAGAAGTGACGTTTCTTGCATTCCTTGATTTTCCTCTATAATATCCTTTTCACTTTTCACTGCCCTGACCTACTGAACCAAATTACTTTTACAGTACCTCGCTTATCTTCTCGCAATCCTTCCACATTCTATAATCCCGTACCCCGTACCAACGTATTAAAATTTTCTCCACTTCATCAGATTTATATGAACTATGCCTCTATCCAAAATAACATTGACATTTTCCACACCTCTATACGTGCTATAAAAAAGAATGTACTTATCAATGTGTAATTTTAGTATTTGTTAGCTGTTTTTATGCTTACTGTTTTATTTTGTAGTTGTAATGCTGTCTTGTAATTGGATCTAGATCTGTTAGATTGTAAATAAATAAATAAAATAACTAACAATAGTTATGTTTTGGTTGAATCGAAATAAAGACAAGTGTACTTCACGTTCTTTTGAAGCTTTGAGGCATATTGGTGAAGCATTCCTCTTTTATCTCCTGTCCTTTAATAAGAATTGGTACTAAAAAGAAAACACCACACTCGATCTTCAAACACTTAAAGAAAACTTTATTCATTAAGTACAGAACTGTGAGCAACAAGATTCTCGCATTTTCTAACCTACGTGTATATAAAAATAATAATCTAACATCCGCGGCTGCCAAAACACAAGTCCCATTCCCCGCTCCCCCACTCTATTTTCTTCCAACTAGTTCCAGCTTGCGCCACTTAAAACCCGCACTATTTAAATATAGGCGGCACCGTATCCTATTGTAGACATGGGCCCACTACATTGGTATTTCTTTTTTATTGTGATAAAGTGTTCCTACTGCAGTTATACCTTGTTTTAGCAGCAAATTTTGAAACATCTATATACTGCTAAAGCAATTGTCACAGGTTGAATTGCGGGAACTGTTCCGGATACTAGAAATAAGGCTGCACACTATTGTTTGGCCAAAATCTTGTTGGACTTCTTTACCAGGCTGTTTTCCACAGTAGATAATGCCATCAATAGTGTAACCAGAAGCACTTTCACAGAGCCAGAAGAATTTTATACAGTATTTAGCCAGATTATTGGGCATATATTGTATGAAACCACAACGCCCGCTAAATCCCAATAACTGTTCATCAACTGTTACGTTCACATCGGTACTAAAACTGTTTTACATTGTTTTATGAGTAATTCTCAAAAGTATCTTAGTGCTGTCAGTTTATAAGTTTTTGTACGTACGAACGGGCATGCGTTCTCTTATCGTCAAATCTAAGAAAACGTCTTAACATTTTCAAAACGGTTGACTCTCATTGTAGCCCGATACATAGGATTTGAACATTCATTCAAAAATAGTTCTCTTACAGGTGCATCCCATTGTTTTTCAATACCTGCTAATAGCAATAGTCCTAAAAATGCATTCAACTCATCGATGTCTATACTTTTCCAACCCGCACAGTTACTAGATTGTTTTCTTGCTTCCCTATTAGTGCAAGCAACAATCTCCTGCAGAATTCCTGCAGTAATAAAAGAATTCCAAGCATCGATTATAGCTATTATTTGGTTGCGTTACTTTGGTGCAGGAGTAAATCGAATGATATTGTGGCATAACACTTTTATTTGAGCTGGAACATAACTTTTCCACTGGAATCCATTCTTTTCCACCATAAACTTTGGGTTTCAATTGTTTAGTTTATTATCTGAATTGACAGATGTTTCTACACTGGCATATGAGCTATCACCATCAAAATTTTCAACGTCCTCATCACTTTTTGAAGGAACAAATTCATCAGTACCCTCGTTTGAATTGCAGTTGGAACTCGCTACGTCCTCATCAGCCTTGTCTGCCCATTTTAGGACAGTTTCCTCAAAATTAGAATCACCCTATTTCACAGATCTTTTACAACTTCCAGACATTGTATATTGATGTACCACTAAAGAGTTTTATTTCTTAGGCTACTAGAAATGTTGTAGAAATCGCCAACTCGAAAAACTAAGACAAGCTATCAGCGTTGCGAGGTAATAATGACTGAACAGCCTAACAGGACAGCATGCAATCATATAATAGGGATTAGATATTGTTGTGTAGTAATATTAGTCATCAAATAATTCTAAAACTAAAGCGTTCACAATACACTGACCATAATGTTATTATATAATGATAATTTTTCTACATAATGCAATCTAAGCGTTATTGTAGTGATTTCTATAATGAGCCTCAGAAACCCACTTTATGTGGAATTGGGGTATTTAAACTAATTGTTTATTTATTTGATAGTGGTAAATATTAATTTCTAGGAATTATAAATAAAATCTTTCTGAAGATGTGCTAGAGACATGCGTGAATGGAAAACATTGTACACAAGCTCATTTAGTTTAAAACACAACAATGAAGTTTATACCGAGTCTTACAGACTCGCCTTGTGCATCCTAGGGTTAAACAATCAAAATAACCTAAAACTATAGGTGCATATTTATATTTTGCAAATTTTACTATTAATTTTTATTATCCTTTAATGCCTGTTGATCAGCTTCTTCGAAAAATTTTGCTACAATTTTATATTTTTTTTTTTGTAATTTTAGAACAGTAGTGAGTTTGCTTGCTGATATTTATACTGTTTTGAAGAAAATTCTAAGTTTCAGTATTGTGTACTGCTTGCATGAAAGATATAGTATAAACAATGAAAGATGAAAATTTACATGATCGACTTTGTTTATATGAATTCAGATGATTTTATAAAGTTGGTGTATATTTCGTGAACATTTTATGCTTTCTAAAATTTTGCTGTTGGGTGTTT
Source organism: Platerodrilus igneus (assembly GCA_036346225.1). Taxonomy (NCBI): domain Eukaryota; kingdom Metazoa; phylum Arthropoda; class Insecta; order Coleoptera; family Lycidae; genus Platerodrilus; species Platerodrilus igneus. The sequence continues at coordinate 1,888,171 of JARFIW010000565.1, forward strand.
TTAGGTGTAATTGTAATAATGTGCTTATTAAGTCAATGGTTTTGGGCAGCTACTTCTAATTCTGCCTGCAGTTACACTAAACTTATTGTCGGTTACTACTGTTCAAGGTTTATGAATGGATTGTAATTTTATGAATCTAACAATAACTGTACTGGGTTTTGTTTGAACCAGCATTGATGTTATTACCAACTTTTGCGATAATACTTAATCAATTGTTATTTTTCCATAAATCCAAAATTGATGTTTTAGGTGTTGTTTATAAGCTTTTCAATTTTTCAGATTAAAAAAATACTGATACTAAATAATTTTGATTTAGAAATACAATTTTTCATGAGAAGTTGGCTTTGAAGTATAAAAATAAGGTATTTAGTATTTGCATTTGAGATCTAGACAAAACGTATTAATCTGCACCTGCCAGAGGAATATTTTTCATTTCTGTAGAAATAATGCATGATCTTGAGAAACAATTGGATGGCCCATATTCTTTAAATTATACTCACGGTTTCGTATCTTTGCTATCATAATCGCCAACAAAAGTTGAGTTTTATTTGTTTTTAACGTGGCTTTTCAACAGAAATAGAACAAAAAAATATACATAATTTCTTTACACATACTTGCAATGTTAAAAATTTGTAAGACCTAGGATTTTAATCAATATGAGCTTTATGCAAATTATGACCTTTACCTTCAACTATTTTAGGTTTACCACTTTGTTAAAAAATTTGTAGATTTGGTTCCTTTTGATTACATTAGGCTTTTTGAAGTCATCATCTGCTATTTTCGTAAAAGTAGTACATTTTGAAAACCATGTCAAATCTATATTTTGTTTTATTACCAATGAAACCTTTACACAAATGTTCTGGCAAAAGGTTTGAGCATTTTACATATTTATGTTGCTGTAAAATAAATGATATGTTTATTAATTTATTGATATTTTAATCTTTGCTTGTAAGTAACAACAATGATGCTTTCAATTTGAACAATTAGGTATAATGTAATTAGTTACAGCTTTATATCCATAACAATATACTGATCTATAATATGCTGTTATTAATGAGGTGGGGTGGGGACGACCCCGTAACAATTTTAAGGGTGCACTGACTAGCTACAGTGGATTATAATTGGACTATGAAAAAAATTAACATTTGAAATGCCAGAAATTGAGTACTACGTTACAATGATTACTTACCTTGAAAGATTTTACCGTTTGTCATAATTAAGGGGCATCAACGTCTTTACTCAACAATCCCTTCAATATTATCCCTACACGAAAAACTTATTCTGGATAGGCTTCCTTTGCTTTTGGTTTTCCTAAATCTCATCATATCATATTTTACCTTTCACAGCTTTTACTATTCGAATTTAAACTAACTCAAATGAGTATTGGCCTATTGCGTACAGTGAATGAGCAACTGTCGATCTTCCTAAAGACAGAACTGCAACTTACTGTGGTTTCTTTCTAATCAAAGATAAATCTGGTCGTGGATGGTGACCCATTAACGTTATGGATGCTTATTTGTCTATTTTACTAACAAGGTGATTCACCTTGAATGTGTAATAGATCTGTCCAGTGAAGTCTTTATGTTTTGCCTTCAGCATTTTGCTTCACGTTGAGGTATGCGTAGTAAAGTGGACACAATTAATGCAGTGCTAAATCTATATTGAATAATTTAGGCAAGTTTTTAGGTAATAATAATCAAGAATTTGGTAATTTGTAGGCTAACGAAAATTTTCATTGAATATTTTTGCCACCCTACTCACTTAGCATAAGGGGGACTTTGAGAAACAGGCACTAAGTCCAATAAATTTCACATCAAAAGAGTAGTTGGTAATTCAATTTTATCCTGCAACCACTTTTTAACAGTCTTAGCACAAATTGAAGGTGTTCTTAACTCCAGACTTTTATATCCTTTCTCGACCCATCATGCTGATTTTTCACCATTAACACCTAACCGTTTCTTAATTTGTCCAACTATTACCACTGTGCTCGATCTCGACATCATGGATATTCCAGATAATAGATCGACATCTTTCCAAAGAATTATTCAAAAATGTCTGGACACATGGGTTCAGAGAATACATTCATGAATTTCGTGTGCAAGCGATCTACTACTGTTAATCAAAAATGTTAATTTGCATTTACAATCACACAAAGGAAATGATAATTTAAAGGAATATATCACCTACCTTTCACTGGTTGTAGTGGTTGATTGTACTTGCACTGCTATCATAATTATGGACTGTATAATGTTCACTAATTGTTGCAATTATTGATGCTCGATGCACCGAACTAAATCACGAACCAAAGACAAGCGAGAAAGAAGTTGAATAGCCGTCCACTTGTAAATTACCAACCATTTTATGTCGTTGCACTAAAGGTAGGGATAATGGAGGGGTTCTAGCTGGGGAATAGTTTAAGGACTTAAATTAATTGTGATTGGCATAATACAACTACAAACAAAATACTTATAAAGCCTTAACATACCGCCCACCAAAATAAGTATTAGGAACTTATTTTCTAAGTGCGTCTAAACGAACAAAAAAAAAAAATATATATATAACCGTAAATTTAAAAGTTAACTTACCCTAATATACTAACTATAATACTAAATTGCCTCTGGAATGGGGAGAGGGCACAATTTTACCACGGGTCTTTTAAATAGTCCCTGGGATGTTGCCACGGTAGCCACACGACAAACATTGTCCTTTCCATAATGCAACGTATGTATACGTCCCATTTTCCACTGTAATGGAGACACTTGAGTATCTTTAATCAACACCAACGTTCCCACCATTGACGAATAATTAGCAGAAAACCATTTGGTTTTCTGTTGAAGTGTGTGCAAGTACTCCAAATGCCACCGTTTCCAAAATGATTGCTGAATACGTTGAACCAGTTGCCAACGATTTAAGGAAGATAGTTTCAGATCTACGACATTAGGGTTGGGAATGACAGACACTGGTTCTACGTTCAGAAAATGACCAGGACTCAAGAATGAAAAATCAGTGGGATCGTTACTTATTGGACATAAAGGTCTGGAGTTTAATATGGCTTCAATTTGAGCTAGAATGGTGTTAAATTCTTCGTACGAGAGAATTTGTTCGCCTACCACCTTCTTGAGATGGGACTTTACAGATTTTAACCCAGCTTCCCACATTCCCCCAAAGTGAGGAGCCGACGGAGGATTAAAAACAAAGTGAATACCTTCCGTTTCAGATGACTGCTTCATATATTCGATTAGTTCCCGAGATGCTCCGATAAAATTTGTTCCACAGTCACTATGAATTTGCAAGCATTTACCTCTGCGTGCTACAAACCGCCGTAAAGCTGCAATAAAGGCCTCTTTAGATAGGTTTGATGCCAACTCCAGATGTATCGCTTTTGTACTAAGACAAACAAATAAACAAACATAGGCTTTCAATGATTTGGCACCTCTAATACGATTCATGGTGATAGAAAAGGGTCCACCGTAGTCTACTCCAGTATGTAGAAATGCTCTACCGGCAGTAAGTCTAGCGGGGGGCAAGTCGCCCATAGGAGGGCATAGCGAAATAGGTTTTTGGCGAAAACATCGAATACAAGAGTTTAGGCACTGTTGAATAGCCCTTTTTGCAGACAGAATCCAAAAATTTTGTACTAACAAAAAATGAGTAGTTCTAAGTCCAGGGTGTAAATATTTCGTATGGCAATCTCGAATAATGAGCTCTGTCACCCGGTGTGACCGAGGAAGTAGCAAAGGAAATTTTGTATCATAAGGTACGTCTGCATTTCGCAACCGGCCGCCCACCCTTAACAACCCATCACTGTCAAGGAAAGGACTGAGAGGTCGAAGTTGTTTATTACTAAGTTTTCCCTTTCGAATGATATCAATATCCTGACTGAAAACTTGTTCTTGAACCAGTTTTATTAATAAATGAAGTGCATACTGTTCGGGGGAGACCAATAATTGTTCTAAGTTTCCAATATCCAAATTTGCACGAACTTTCAAGTTACGAATGAACTGACAAATATATACCAGAATCCTGCATATTTTTCGCAAATCTGACAATTGATTTACCATCGGGTCTACGAAATTATCTGCAACGTCTATATTAAGGGATAAAATACTTTTTTCAATGTGCATCTGAGTGTGATCTGTCAGAGTTGGTTCCATATGAGCAGGCCAATTCTCTTTAGGTAATAGTAACCATGATGGAGCCGTCCACCACAAAGGATGATTAACAAGCTCAGCAGCTAATAATCCTCTTGATGCACAGTCAGCAGGATTATCCTGTGATTTAATATGATGCCACGATGATGGAGCCACTCGTTCTTGGATATGCGAGACACGATTGCTAATAAATGTCTTCCAATTATACGACGAAGATCGAATCCATGCTAATGCTACTGTGGAATCTGACCACGCAAATGTATCGTCCAATACTAAATTATCTCTATACGTATTTTGCACATACTCGACCAAGTTCGACAACAACACTGCACCACACAATTCTAATCGAGGTAATGATATACGATTGGTTGGTGCGACCTTAGATTTGGCACAGACCAATGATACTTGGATGTTCCCTTTCTCATCGACACAGCGGAGATAAACTGCTGTTGCATATCCAGCTTCCGATGCATCACAAAATGCATGAATTTGTACAGTTTGATAGTTATCGCAAAGAATCCGTCGAGGAATTTCAATTTTCAATAACTCGGGTAATTGTTGAAGATACAGATTCCATTTTAAAACAATTTGTTGGGGAGGAAGTTCATCCCAACCAATTCCTAATATCCATACAGATTGAATCAAATGCTTTGCGAAGAAGACCAATGGTGATAATAACCCCAGAGGGTCAAAGATCCTTGCAATTTCCGAAACCATATTCCTTTTGGTACAATGCCGATCAACGATATTAAGATTGTAAAACAGCATATCACTCAATTGTTGCCATTGCAGTCTTAAAATTTTTTGAGAAGTATTGTTTACCTCTTCAAACAAAAATGTTTGCTGATACCGAACGGAATCAGGTAAATGGCCAATGACACTTGCACGTTGCTATTCCACTTTCGCAACATAAAACCACCTGATTGGCAAATTTGGTTTAATTCATACACGAGTCGTTTGCCATCCTCTATCGAATCACACCCTGTAATCAAATCATCCACGTACGTATCCGACGCTAAAATCTTGGAAGCAATAGGAAAACGTAACGATTGACTTTTGCAAGTTCTTGAATTACACGCATGGCTAGAAATGGTGATGATGTGATGCCGTATGTAACAGTGTTTAGCTGATAATCGATAACAGACTCCGAGGACTTAAATCTCCAAACTATACGTTGATAGTCTCGATGGCTAGTAAAAATAAGAATCTGTCTATACATTTGCTTAATGTCCGCAGTTAAAACTACAGAATGTAAACGAAAGTGTAATAACAACTCCATGATATCTTTTTGAAGAGGAGGGCCTGCGAGTAAATGATCATTTAAAGACCCTCCACTTTGAGCGCTGGCTGAAGCATCAAATACGACACGAAGTTTTGTAGTTGTACTATCTGGTTTGAACACGGCGTGATGTGGTATGTAATATACCGGCGATAATGTAGACGATCGAGTTGAATCCGATACAATACGAGACATGTGACCACTATCGATATAATCCTGCATAAATTCTCTGTACGAATTATACAGTTGAGGATTTGTTTCAAACGGCGTTCTAGTGAAAGAAATCTTGAAGTGCTATTTCCGAGAGCCAGCAAATAGCGGTTCAGGACCATTGAAAGGTAACAAAACAATAAAACGACCGGTGTCATCCTGCTTGTGAGTGTCCACAAAATGCCTTTCACAAATTTCCGCATGAGGAGATAATTTGTTAGAATCTGGAATATTTTCCAGTTCCCAAAATCGACTAATGTTAGCATCTTCTACAAGTGCAGCTAATGATATACGAGATGTAACAGAAGAAAGAACCTTCCCTGTTAATATCCACCCAAAAGTAGTGTTTTTCTGGTGACCCAATGCGAGTTGCATTTAATAAAACACGCGCGAACAAATCTGCACCTAACAATAAATCGATATGACTAGGTTTGTCGAAGTCCGAATCTGCTAAATCTAATCCAACTATGTGAGGCCAACTATTTGGTGAGATCCTTGATGAAGGAAGGGCTCCACAAATGTCTGGTAAAACAAAACAATCAATGCTGTACTCTGGAACAGTTTTACCTTGAGGACTAATTTTACACGATACTTGACCATACGCATGGGAAGCAGATAGACCTAAGCCTTCAACCTTTATTGAAATATTCGATTTTCTTAAACCTAAGCGTCGACAACACTTATCAGTCATGAAATTTTCCCTTGATGCACTATCTACAGATGGGTATGGTAAAGTTCAGACAGTAAGAGTACTGTCTGAACTTTACCATACCCATCTGTAATTGAAATTCTTGCGGTGCCTAATAACGTCATTGTGTTGGACGATCTAGATGATAACAACGTACTTGTAGTAGTGTTGCAGGTGGGTTCGGGAAGTTGATCTGTTGCCTGAGTGATTGCAGGTTTCTGAGCAGCTGTAGGGTTTTCAAAGTGCAATAAGTATGATGACACCTTGCACACTTTTTACAAACAAGTTTGGAAGAGCAGCGTGTAACCAAATGAGAGTTGCGAAGACAATTAATGCATAAGTGTTTGTCTTTAACAAAGTTATACCGGTCTTGTGGCGATTTATTCAAAAACCTTTCACATTGGTATAAGTTATGAGTACCACTGCAAAGACTGCATTTCTGAGTGAATGAAGTTGTTACGAATGACTTTCGAACTTGGGGTTTTGAATATTCAAAGGAACGTTTTGAAGGTACACTAGATGATATGGTTTGTTTAATGGACGTATTAAATTTGGACGGTGTATCGGAAACAACCATATTGCTAATTTCTAATGCCTTGCAATGTTTTTCTAGAAATAATTTTAATTGATCATAAGATGGAATGTCTGATGTATTTTCTAACTCAAATGTTTTGAAAAGATTTATATCTACCTTTTTTGATAACAAATTAAACAATACGAAGTCGAGCAAATCAATCTTAGTTTGACGTAAGCTTGACAGATTTTCCGTAAAGCAATTAAGCAATTCTCTTAAATCTGTATGTGAATTAAATTTTGCTTTTGGTGACGATTCTAAAGCATTCCAATGCGTGTTTGCAATTAAACGTTTTGAATTAAACCTCTCCACAATAATTGAATAAGCTAGCATATAATTATTATTCGAAACTTGCAAATGTCTAATGAGTTTTCTAGACTTAAAATCCAACGCATCAATTAAAAAATAGAACTTTTCGATCGGTAGCAATTGATTATTTTCATGAACTAAATTATTAAAGAACTGAATAAACTCTTGGAACTGTTCTATTTTTCCAGAAAATTTTTTCATTTCTATACGAGGGAGTCGAATGTTGCTACACGAGGCAATGCCAGTAATATTTTCAGTCAAGCCCTTTTCAGCAGTGGATATATTATCAAATTGCGCTTTAATAATTTTAATATTTAACAAAGACCTATCTATTTCAATTCTTAGTGTTGTAATTTCATTTAATAATTCTGAGTTGTCCTCATCCAAGATGCACGTTTTATAAGCAGTATCTACATCGTTTTTGATATCAAAGGCGCTTTCAGCCATAATATTAACAGAAATACAATTGCCTTTAATATGCTCCAATTTATCTATCGCATCAGATATATCAGATAATCTATCGAGTGCCGCTTTTAAATCTACAATCAACCTATCCGATGAAATATGTGCCATCCTAACGAACAAGGTTACTAATATCGATTTTATATTGATTTCAGCTACAAAAACGAAGGGCTTTGTTCACCTAATAATAGGATATACCAAGGGTAATGTTGAACTACCTGTTAAGCAAAGAATTTTTACTACAACGTGCCTAACGGGAGCTTGCAAGTTTCAATATAACAATGAGCAAAGGGTTATTCTACCAGGTTTTACGAATACCTGAATTCTCTAGCGAACTTGAATTACAAGTTTAAAATAACTGTACTGCTTAAACACCTTTTCTGACCACAAATTCTTACGCTAAAGTATCCCTAAGATTTACAAAGATTTGTCATTTTTAAGGCTTTATAAGATTCTGTATCAGTACAAAATTTCAAATTTAATGCGAAATTGCATCTACTATAAGTTAGTTTACACAATTGACTATGAAACTGGTGGTATGACTACACTTTTATTCTAAATACGGTCAACCCCTAATTTAAGCGAAGAGCAATTAACAGTGTAGTTAAAATGAATGCCAAAAATGCCAATAATAAACCAATTAATAAGCAAAATATCCGGCTCGAAGGACCAAAAATGTTAATCAAAAATGTTAATTTGCATTTACAATCACACAAAGGAAATGATCATTTAAAGGAATATATCACCTACCTTTCACTGGTTGTAGTGGTTGATTGTACTTGCACTGCTATCAAATAATTATGGACTGTATAATGTTCACTAATTGTTGCAATTATTGATGCTCGATGCACCGAACTAAATCACGAACCAAAGACAAGCGAGAAAGAAGTTGAATAGCCGTCCACACGTAAATTACCAACCCTTTTATGTCGTTGCACTAAAGGTAGGGATAATGGAGGGGTTCTAGCTGGGGAATAGTTTAAGGACTTAAATTAATTGTGATTGGCATAATACAACTACAAACAAAATACTTATAAAGCCTTAACAACTACATTTGATTTTTTTTTCAATGCTCCACCCGAAGATACTACATTGGCCAGGGAACGATTTTTTTTTACTTAGTAATTTTGAATTTTGCCGAGCCCTAGCTCTTCCAAGCTAGGTACGGATCTTTAACGTGCGTGACAAGTCTCACAGACGGGACCTCCATTGTACCTCTCATCTGAACAAGAGCATATTTTTGTGAAAAATGCTCGCCTAACATTTTTCAAGCGAACCTTGTCAGGATTTGAACCTAGGACCTTGGGCGTAGTAGTCACACGCATATCAACTACGCCACGCTGCCCCAAGCGATACCAACTTAAACAGCCCAATGCTGAAGAGAGAATGTTAATGTTGCTAAAAGACATTCACCTGCTTCCGACAAAGTGGAAACTTGCATGTGTGCTACAAGCTGTTCGTTCCTGGTAATGATAGTGTTGTGAATGAATTGCACCAATGCACCAATTGGTGAAACCACAAGATGTATAAACAAGATTTGTCTTCTACCTGTAGAAAGTTTGTACACAAACAATTTATGAATGCAGATAATTTTTTTATATGTACTCACTTATTGTGTTACTCGATTCTTTTATTTTGAAAGATCAGCAATCTCTTCAACAAGGGGAGTATGTTATAAATTTATTAACTGCCTCTATAGTCTTATGTATTATTTGTACTTGCTGTGCAAACGTCTACTGCGGATTATTTTCTTCAATCATTTTAGTGTTATATTCACACAAGTCTATGGTTGTGTCAATATATGTAACAAAATCTTACGTTTTAGTGTCAAAGGTTCAGTTTACAACATTGATAGTAAAAGTTTTTCTCTAAACAATGTTTAACAAAAATAACCAATTTTGGTAGAAATATGTGAAACACGATACTTGTTTATGTCTCATCTCTTGAGATAACACACAAGTCAGTTTTAAAAATTATGTTTAACAAACCTAAACTGTACTCTACTAATAGGTTATATACAGACAGTAATATATTAAACGTCAAACAGAAATACATGAAAAGCATCTATTGCTTTCTATATAAAAATTCACAAATAAGAAACTGCTTATTCACTCATATGTATCATACTAGGGATAGATTAAAACAAGTCTGTATTGTACCAAAAATTAAAAAAATCTGTTAAGCAGAAATTTATCGCCTATCAGGGCCTTAAGTTATACAATCTTTTGCCACTTCAATTACGGAATATAAACAACTATAATCTATTCCGCAAAAAAATTACTAGATACATTTTTGAAAATAATAAAACCTAAAAACAATTGTAGATGGTCACCCCACTAACTGTGAAATATACCTACAAATATGCTACATTGAAATATTATAGTTCTTATCACTTCATACGGCACATGCAAGAACTCTTTGTTCTTAGGTGCCTTATCTTAATTTATATTGCTACTCCATATTAAAACTTGTATTTAAAATATAAAATAATTTGTTAGCATTACTTGTACTTATTATTATTAATATATCTATCTATCTATCTATCTTATGTAGTATGGTGGTATATTTTGTTAGGAATGTTTGTGCTTGTGTAGATCATGCTTTTATAATTGCTTGAACGATTTAATCTAGAATTGCCAACTAATTAAAAAATTGTGTAGTTTATATAAATTACTTTGCTTTAAATAAATTTCAGCTATCAAAAAACAACATCGGTAATTGGGGGGATTACTGGCACCATTTCAAATAAACTAGGACAAATGAGACATTCGGAATCATTCAAGTCTATTGAAGAAAGAGTTGGAACAGCCTACGAAAATGTAAAGGTAAGCAATAATTGGGTGTTGTATTGTCAGTATATTTGTTTGAATTTTATGGAATGAGAATACACAAGTTATAAAGTGAATAACTTCATAACTAGTTAAAGGTACCTCAGATTTAAATGAATACATGTATAGTTGCAACCAAATAAACTTGGGTATGACTCATCCCTAAAATCTGATGTACTAAATTATTAAGAACATATGTCCTAATTTAGTGCAGTTGTTTTATTACAAGCAGCTAATTCTAGTCAAAAATGAAAGAAGTATTGGCAATTTTATGTAAACAAAGCATATTATTTGTCACTTGCCGTAATTCGTTAGATGGGTGCCACGGATGTTTTCGATTATTTTGTCTTGGTTTTTTTTTTCATGAGCAATATCGAACATTTTTTGTTTTAATGCAAGTTACGTTTCGGGCCTTAGGAGCGGTCTTTTTAAAAACTTCTTCCAAAACTTGTAACAATTTTTATTTAAACAGAAATTACAATTGAATTTTATCAAACTGAATTGATTTATACTAAGTCAAAAATTAAATAATAATTGGAGTTTAATATGGGCGAGTAGCCTAAGCAAACGGCAATGTTGAAGCTGCAATACTCAAGACCGGGGTATTTATGTTGTCCCTGCCCCTCACATGTCAGTGGGAACTTGCAGAGCTCATGTCTTCTTATTTCTTAATTCTATTCATTATACAATGTAACAATCTTAATTTTTAAGTAATCGCGGTTTCTTATCCGTCTGTTACCTGCTCCTGCAGTATCACTTACCATCTGGAATACAATGTATTGCATCCGTTCTCACAACTTGCTTGTGAACTTTTAATAACCTTTCTGTGTTTATCCTTGAAATACAATGTTGCATTTAACTTAAGTTTTCTTTAATAGTTTCTTAATAATTCCTAATAAATTCTATTTATTTGTATATATATTGATTGGGGGATACGTAACTTGCATTGCCTTTAACAAAAAAATTTAGAAGCGTCATTTGCTTTCAATCTAGTAACTCTTTTACTTAGTTTAATTATAAATTGATTTTATCTTAACAATTTTTTTTAATTTCGTGTGTGTAAATATTATGATGGCATTTGTTCTTCATTAATTTACAATCGAGAATTGTAGATAGGTGATTTGTAATTTTTGATTCATGATTTATGGATATAAAATGGTTTGGTGTTATTTTTAATTTAACAGAAATATTATCTAAACAGGAGTTTGTAAGTTCTTTAACTCTTACGGTTCTGTTTAATATATGACATGAATCCCTTATTGCATAATAACGTTTAAGTAGTTCTCTGATAGGACTCTGTGTTCAAGAGTATTGATGTGCATGTCACCCGACATTAATTCTGTTAGCTCCTAGCAAATATTATCCATGTAACTGTCTAAAATATTTAAAAATAATTGACCTTTAGACATGTGATCAGTAAAATACCAATTATAAGTTTAGGTATATGTAGTTTTTTCTCTATATTTTTACACGTATCAACTTTGTTGACCTTACATTTGTTAGGTACAACTTTCTAACGTGATTAATTATAAAATAAACCATTTAAATAGCCTGCCAAACTGAAGTAATATATATGGCAACAGTGTTATCTATTGTCTAGAATTAGTTGCACCTACCCGTTTTATTCATTTAGAAAAATTTTTTAACTTTTTTCAGTAGCAGCTAAAGTACATTGAGTGCTTTCGTTTGGCAGCAAAAATGCACTCTATTTCACTAATTTAAGTTTGCTGAAGGTGACAACTTAATTGGTCGACTTTAAAGCATGATGCAATTGTATAGTTTATTTGTGATCTAGTCGATATTGCAGTGGTTTTAAAACAAATGTAATACCTTTCTTGTGTGTCTATTTGTGGCTAAACTGTTTGTTTTAAACCCCAGGTTTATTAACAATTTTTGTTTGTCTATCGGTCTCTATACCCCCTTTAAATTAATGATATAAAACTAATGCCGCCCTGTATACTGCTTATATTATTTGCTATTTATATCATACAGGGTGATTATTTATACACGCGCAATTGGATTTTTCACTTGGCACTTTAATGAATAAAAGTGCACTTGTATTATACAGGGTGTAATTATGAATTTTTGGAAATTTCCATTTTTTCTGGATTATTTTATATTTTGGTGGGATTTATTTGTAGAACTTGGGTTTCAATGCCATCTCGTGACTTCTTATCATGTCAGATTCCTCCAAATCAAAATATAAAATTTGAAATCTGCATTATTTTTCCACATATGAGTTACTATTTCATTTCTAACTACTTGCTATCTATAACTAATTCTATAAGTTTTATAATACACACGCATAATCTTTTCCTACGAGGACTTTTCTCCTTTTAAGAATCCATCTCTTCCTATCTTATAATTCACTAAACTTTCCTTAATTCTAGCTTAATATCATCTATAATCTAATATTTCTATCCTATATTTCTAACTTCATATTTACACACAGTCTCGTCAAGTTTCATCTCAAACAAAATTCTCTTCACTATCACACATATGTGACATATGGGATATAAAATTGTTAAGCGCAATCACAAATGCCTTATTAATATCAATCCTAATTTCTACCTTCACCTGTTTTCCTTGTAAAATGGACAGTTGTAAACAAACTTTGGAACGGATCGCACGTGTCTGCCGATTGTTCGTATGGTCGACCAGCCGGTAACTTAACATTAATAGTGGTTTGATGCGGTAGTGTCATTTTGTTTTGTGAACAATTTAAGGAAGTGAAGGGTAACCCTATATGTAATGGTATAATTGGAATACAGTTCACTCAGACAAGTAATGGTGGAAATTGTAAGTGATTTTTATACACAAATTAATTAGTATGAAACACCCATTGACCCATCCAAAAATTTCATAAAGTTTAAAGTTGTTCCAACAACTACTCAACTATACTACTTGCATCAAAAAATTTATGGTGTAGAATTTCTCTATCTAACCTACTTCCGTTACTTTCATATCATACATCTTTCAATTCCTCTTGATTAATTGCACAAATTTTAGCTTCAAATAGTTCAATATTAATGACTTCTAACTTATTTCTATAATCAATAGCATTTCTTTACGCTCTATCTTTCAATTCATGAGATTCCTCTTTTAACAGCGATTCTATTTCATTTATTACTTCACCTGGACATATATCAACAATTGATCACTCATCTACATTATCTTCTAATTCTCCCCTAAAATAATTCACACTTATACTCTAACTCCCTCATCCTCTTTCATATCATCAATTCCTTTCTTTTTCCTATGCTTCCAATTTCTTCTTACATCAGTATATTTAAAAGAAAGTTTTGACAAACCATACACTACTCCTCCATATTTAAACACTCGCCATTTCATATAATGATTTGATTCTCTAATCACAATTATCCCAAACGAATTATTAAGGTCTACTTTCCAAATTATTTCATCATTATTTAATATTTTACTATTTTTGTTCATTTTACTTTTAAGAGCTGCATTCACAGAAATTTTCTGTCTCTTCTTCAACACCTGGAATTATACTATTTTCATGTTTCATCTATTATTTCTATCTCTTCAACATAATCTTCAGCAGTTTCCAATAATTCTATCTTTTTCTCTAAAAACGATACAACCTCTCTTCTAACTTCACCAAGGCACTTAATACTTAAACTTCTATCTCCTTTACCTTCCCTTCTCAAGTTTATTAAAATTCATATAATCTCATTGTACCTCTATTTGGACTTCTTCGTCCCATTTAATCCTCTCATCTCCCATAATTATCACCTTATTCATCCATTTCCAGAATGGCATCTACTCTTAACCCTGACACTAGTAAAAACTTTCGCTCAACATCTATCTTTCCTAACTTCACTTTCAGAATTATGATACGCTTGATAACTGCAAACTTATTATTATTTGGCGATACTAAATTATTTCTTTTAACAGGGATAACTTTCTACATTAACTCCTCTGAATTATAGTAAAACCTTCACTTACCAATATTGCTTCTGCTCCTGTATCGACATTAATTTTATCTCTTTTCCTCTGCTTGCAATTTTATTATAGGTAGTAAATCATTTTTTCAGTAACTTTTTTGTAATTTTCCAACTCAAATTTTATCACATGTTCATATTTATTCATTTCTATATTTTCGTAGTTTGATTTGTCTGCATCTAAAAATCTTGCCTACTTGACGTTCCAGGCTGATTAACTATTTCCGCATGTGTCCTATTTTTGTTGCTACTATTTATACCATCTCTTGGTACATTTGCCATATTTCCCTTCCTTGGTTAACAGTTCTATTCTCAATGGTCCGGGATTCATTATTCTCTTTTCCCCCGTCTCTCCTTATGGTATTTCCTCTATTCCAATCATTTCTTTGCATATTCCTTCTTTCAAATGGTCTGCCTTGATGTCTCTATGGTCCATTATTACTCTGGAATCTAAATGTATTCATGGGCTGGCTTGGTCTCCATTCTTCTTGGTTGACTCATATCATCATAACGTTGAAGATATTCTAAAAACATCTCTATCAACAATATTTTGTAAGGCTATGCATTGCCTTACTTCCATTTCGAAGTGTCCTGCTACTTTATAATTGCTTGTCCTCTAAAGGAGGATCAAGTTTGGCAACACTAAGTTTCTTGATCGCATACAACTCCCTTGTCATGCATGAATCGCTACTATATTTGCCCATTAATAAATGATCTCTAACTTTAAATTGGTGGTTCTCCCCAGAAATATTTTAAAAATTTAATTTTGAAGTCTTTAAACGAACTCAACTCACTTTCAATAAGTCCAAACCAAATTTCGGCACTACCCGTCAACATGGATCTTATAATATTTAAGTTTATTTACTCATGCCAGATACTTTGTATTAAAGTTTTTAGGTTATTTAAAAATATTTTAGGGTTAAGTTTATTATCCCCATAAAATTTTGAGTGTTGTTCTAACGGAACACTGGTTGGACTCCACTTCATCGGTTCCCCAAAGTGAATATTTTCTTCAAAACTCTCAAACTTAAAATTAACTGCTGGGTGAAACTTCGAAAGTAATATGTTGCATCTGGTGTTCCTACCGTAGTTGATAACAATAGTGTTGGGCAGCTTAAATATCTACTATCAGAATCTAAGCTTAAGGAGCTTTTAATTAATGTTAATTTGTGTACGTATGATATTATAGTGTTTAGTGGAACTTGACTTAATGATTCCATACACTCAGCTGAGCATAACTTTGTAAACTTTGCAACAATTTGTTATGCACTAACTTACATTATACTTAAGTTGAACGAATCTTTGTTGTACTGTGGAATATTTATTTTATTTAATCTTGGAAATTGCTTCTATCTTGGAGATTATAATTTGCCTAAATTTAGTGTTCGTGTATTACCTGAGAATGCAGCTGAATTAGTACTGAGTGAAAGTTTTGGTTACCTAAACTTGCATCAAATAAACTGTGTTTATAGAAATAACTTATTGATAAATTTTGTCTTTACAAATAATTCTATTGCCATTGTTACATATTGTGATGATCCTTTACTACTTATTGATTGTTATCGTCTGGCCCTTGTCATCTCGGTTGTCTGCCGGAAAACGCACAGTTTTTGTTAATTACCACTATTCATATAATTGTTTCCAAACTGATTACTGTAGTTGTAACAACTATTTCTGAAATATTAATTGGGGGAATTACTGTACTATGGAACTAGCTCTGCAAATTTTCTGTGAACTAATTTTTTGTGCATTGTAGGTGTATGTTCTTCGAAAAAAGGTATGTAATAGGGTTAGCTATCCAATTTGGTTTAATAAAGAGCTTAAATATACAAATGTTCCAAACTACTTGATGACCACATTATTTTCTGCAACTTACGTTCAAACTGTAAAAAGTTGTCTAGTGCATGTTATAACAACTGTGTCTATACAGCTGAATCTTTGCTGAAAAATAATTGAAAAGCTTTCTGTAGTTTTGTTAATTCTAAAAGAAAAAATAATAAAATTTTCTCGGAAATGCTTTGAAATGGAACTAGAGTTACTGAAGGTGAGTCCATAATGAATCTTTTCGCTGAGTATTTTTCTGCTGTATGCTTGGATAAGGATATAATGGACCCGTCTCAATTTGTATATGACAACACTGTTGATATTAACCATCTTGTTATAAAACTAGATGGCATTATTACAAAATTTAACGAATTTATGAAAAATTACTGTCGTGTTAGCATACCCATTACTGATTCTATTTAATAGGTTCATCAATACTGGTTTATTTCTTGCTAAGCGGAAAAAGAGTTTTGTTACTCGCATTTTTAAAATGGGTAATAAGTCTGATGTCTCTAATTATCGGCCAATCAGTATCTTAAACTCAATTGTAAAATTATTTGGAAGTTAGATTGTTGATGGTATCTCATCAGATATTAATAAGATAATAATAATTGAACAAGCAGCATGGCTTCGTAAGGGGAAGGTCCACAACTATTAACTTCGCTCTAATAAAACGATTAATTTTAGATGCCTTGGAGATGGGCTATCAGGTCGACTCAGTGTATACTGACTTTGTCCAAAGCATCTGATAAGGTTAAGCACCTAATATTGTCATCTAAACTATTTGCCATTGGAATTCGTGGGAATTTACTGTCTCTTCTAAACAGCTATGTTAGGAACAGGTTACAAATGGTTAGACGAAGTTCTAAGATAATTAATGTTACTTCTGTGGTCCTTCAGGATAATAATAATAATAATATTTATTTAAAGTAGGTAATCCTAATATTACAATACATTAGAATATAAAATATAAAGAACATGCTTTCTTAATTTAAGTAAATACAGTATTGCCCGAAATAAACAGTACTGAAACTAAGTTGGCTGTGTTTTTATGCGTGCGCTGCCACACTCAAGTTAGCTAGTATAGACCTGTCAAGTAAACCTCAAACAAGTAATTAGTAGGGCCTAATTGTTAAAAATGGTGTTAAGTACAGAGGAGAAAGTGTTTCTGGTAGAGCATTATTTTCGTTCATACGGAATCGGCCGACATAATGGTGCAAGTTTGCTATATGTGTCTGATCAATTCACACAAAGGTTTAATAAACGTTCTCCAAGTAATGCTGTAATTTTGAAGGTTATTGAAAAGTTTAGAAATACAGGTAGTGTATTGTGCCAACGAAAAGGAAACTCGGGCGTCCCAGGACAGTTAACAACAACAATAACCATGAACGTGTTTTTGAGCAAATCTTAGAAAATCCGAAAGTCAGCCAGGCAAGGACAGCGTTACAACTTGATTTAAAAGAACTTCCTTTCAAAGAATCCTGAAGGAGCTGGGTACATTTTCGTATGTGATTCAGGTACATCAACAACTACATCCTCGGGATTATCGCAGTAGAGTGGAATATTGCGCCAGAATTCTCGCGTTACAGTATGAAAATCCTGAATTTTTGAAAAATGTTTGGTTTTCAGCGAAGCACATTTTCACTTGTCAGGCTATGTCAATCGTCGCACAAATCGATTTCTGGGCTTTGCCAGACCCGATGAGGTTCCTTTACATAGTGAAAAAGTGAGTGTCTGGTGTGCTGTTTCCGGACACGGAATCATTGGTCCGTACTTTATCGAAGAGAATGGTAGGCAAGTCACACTTAATCAACAGAGGTACAGACAAATTTTAACACGATTTATCCCTGATCTACGTCAATTCTGTCGTGCACGTAACTTGGCATTTCGAAATCAATTTTTTCAGCAGGACGGGGCAACTTGCCATACTGCTGCCGCAATTCGTCAATTTCTTCCAGAACATTTTCCAAGCAAATTCATATCACGATTTACTGACTTCCCTTATTCTTCACATTCTCCAGACCTCACACCTCCAGACGCATACATTTGGGGCATGGCTAAAAATGCCGTTTTCAAACGGGCACCACAAACCATCGATGAATTAAAGGATGCCGTTAGAGTCTTCTTCGCAGCCCTGACACAACCCTTATTCAATAACATGACCAGAAACTTAGAACATCGTTATGAAGTCTGTCTCGAACGAGGAGGTGCACATTTAGAACATATAATAAAGTGTCAATAATATGTATTTTTTAAATATACAAAACAATTACAATTTCAGTATTGTTTATTTCGGGCAATACTGTATAAATAAAAATACAATAAAAAAAATAAATAAACAAAAAGTGTGAAAATTATAATTACCCCTACCAAGTTTAGGTCATTTGGTTTATTTTATAAAGTACTTACATTTTAGTTAGGTTTTAGTTTTTTCATTAATTCCCGTTTAAAAGATGTCAGTGTATTACAGTTTCGAATATCTTTTGGTAAAGTATTATATTTAATCAGACCTTTGAAGAATATTGAATTCATAGTCTTTTTCAATTTGGTCCTTGCAACATATAAATTGCCTTGTGACCTAGTTTCGTGGTTGTGTATTTGGTGGGCATAAACAATAAACTCATCAAAATAACTTGACATTAGTCCATTGATAATTTTAAAATAAATATCATTGTTAAATATTCAATTTTTTCAGTAACCGATAACCATTCTAGGGTGCTTAAAATTTTTTGAATGTTAGTCCTTTTACTACATTCCAGTATGATTCTTAAACCTCTGTTGTGTAGTTTTTGAAGAGTACTTAATTTATTTTGGTCAAATAAACATAGTATTGTTTCGCAGTAGTCAAAATGTGGTTGAATGATTGTTTTGTAGACTGTAATTTTAGTTCTTAAAGACAATTTAGGTGCTAATCTTGAGAAGAAATATAGTTTTTTTGTAATTTTATTTTTAACATAATCAAAGTGATTTTTAAATGTTAAAGTACTATCCAACTTAATACCTAAATACTTAGTTTGTTCAACAATTTGTAATATTTCATCCCCAATCTTCAATGTAATAACATTTCTATCAAGTTTATTTAATTTATTAGTATTTCCAACAACCATTGCCACAGTTTTGCTTGTATTAAGTTTCAACTTGTTTATTCGAAAGTATCTATAAATTTTATCCAAGCTATTATTCATTTTATTTGTTGCTGTTTGTATATCAGACTCTTTGATTACAAGTAGGGTATCATCAGCATATAGATTAACAAATTCGCATTCGTGGTCAATACTTTGAAAATCATTTAAATACAAAATAAATAATAACGGTCCTATAACACTTCCTTGAGGGACACCATTTCTTACTAGCACTGAACTAGATATTGAATTTCCTACTTTCGTTTTTTGTCTTCTATTTGACAGGTAGTCATCCAACCATTTTATCACTGTTCCACCAATGCCGTAGTGTTGTAACTTAGTCAATAATAATTGTCTGTTTATTGTCTCAAATGCTCTTTTAATTTCTAAGAAAACAGCAAGTATATACTCATCTTGATCAATGTACTGCTTCCACTTACTAAAAGTTAAACGAATAACAGTTTCACAAGAGTGCTTAGATCTAAAACCTGATTGATTACAATCCAATAACTGGTTACTGTCCACGTAGTTTATTAATTGGTTATATACAGCAATTTCTAATATTTTTTCAATACAAGGAAGTGTGTTTATTGGCCTGTATTCGCTTGCTAATGTGGCGTTTTGAACTTTAGGAATAGGAATATATAGATTATTAGTGTCTGGGATACTCTTTACAATATCTTCAATGCTGTTCACAAAGTAGTCATTTAAATGTTCAGCTATATC
This sequence comes from Platerodrilus igneus, assembly GCA_036346225.1. Lineage (NCBI taxonomy): Eukaryota > Metazoa > Arthropoda > Insecta > Coleoptera > Lycidae > Platerodrilus > Platerodrilus igneus. The sequence continues at coordinate 1,908,312 of JARFIW010000565.1, forward strand.
CTTTTGTTCTCTCATAATGATTTTATGGTGATTATTTTGAAATTGTACTCTTTGTATGTCACAATTATTTTCTTTATTACTAACCAACATTTTTAATATTTTCCACATTTTAGTGTTATATCTTCTGTTATTGTCAATTTGTTTTTCATAAAATTCTTTTTCTTTCCTCTTCAATAAATTAACAAATTGATTTCTACAAGTTTTATAATCTTTCCAGTTTACAGCACATTTATTGATTTTGAATTTTTTATAAGCAAAGTCCCTTTCTTTAGCTTTGGCACGCACTTCATTGTCATACCACTTTAAACAGTTATGTGATTGAAATTTGCTTTGAATAGGAGCTTCATGGTCTAACGCATGTGTAACATTATTTAGTATATCATTCAGAATTATATCAACATTTGTGTTGTCAAATTTCCACGTACATTTTAAAAGTCTTAGTTTTATTCGGTGAATGGCTGTATCGTTTAGGTTTCTGAATTGACTTATTTGGTTATTACTATTATAATGTTTATTTTCTTTAGTAATTGCTACTGATCAGTTATTATTGGTGTTGGATGGACAATAGCCCTGACTTGTTTAGCATTAGTTAAGATATAGTCAATTAACGTTGAACTATTTTGTACAATTCTAGTAGGCTCTGTAATTAATTGCTGTATACCATTTACCCTAATGAAATTACTTAACTTTTTTACATAGTAATTACTCTTATTTTCATAATTTAAATTGAAATCTCCCGCTATAATACATCGTAGGTTCGTATTAAGTAGGTTTTCACTCCATTCTTCAAAGTTATTCAGAAACACTGCATCAATTGCACTTGCGGAGTGGTATAACACTCCTATGATCCATAGTGACCCAAATAATAGCACTTTCACAGCTTTACACCAATAATTTGGCTCCAATAGACATTCTTTATATGTTTTAAAATCAATGTCCTTACGAATATAAATTAACACCCCCCCAGTATGCCTGCTAATAGAGTCACATCTTACTAAGATATAATTATCAATTGCAATTTCTTTGTCTTCCACATTATTAGTTACTCTAGTTTCCGATAACAACACTATCATAGGATTATAACACATCACATCAGCCATTAATTGATACTTATTACACATTATACTTTAAACATTTAAATAGATTATGTGAGAATTGAGTATTAATGACGAATTGCCATTTAGTTTTTTGAATTTCTATCTTTATTTACAATTGTTGGTTTGTTATTAATATATTTAATTGTTTTTGAGGTATCTCCATTTTCAGTTATTTCTTTAAGTTTCTTTTTAACATCCAAATAATATTGCCGTTGTTTCGGTGTTTGATCTCCAAATATCCGAACATTTTGATTTGGTAATTTTGTTCTATTTCTTAAAATAGACATTGCTTCATCTCGAGATCCCGTTAAAACCTTAAGTGGCCGATTTTTGTTTTCCATGCGCTTACCCAGTCTAAAGGTTTTAACATTATCTAAATCAATATCAAAATTCCCAAGTAATTTACCAACCGTGGTTTTATCTTCTGCGTTTCTTTCAGTGTATGAATTACCATTTGATTCTTGAACATTCCGTATTATAATATTTCGTGATCTATTTTGCCTATCAATCATTTCTGCTATTGTCTCTTCACAACCTATTGCACTTTTTTGTTTTTTGAGATCTTCATTTTTCTTTTGTAAATCTTCTATTTTTTGTTCAAGAATACTTAATTTATTTAAGAATTCTGGAATTCTAAATAAACCCTTCTCACATCCATCACATAGAAATATTAGTTTGCGCTTACTAAGCTTCAGACATCTAATTTCTGTCTCAGTTAACTGAGCACAGTCTTTACACAGATGATTACTGCAGTGATCGCAATCAAATAAGTTATCTGATTTTTCTGAACACTTATTACAGTTTTGCATCGTAAACAATAAATCTACTGTAATCAGAAAAAGAAATTATTTAAAATACAGTCCTGGTTTATTTATTTTAATTATTCACGCAGCTGGTGATATAACAAACAATCACTAATTGCATTTAAGATAACTTAATCACTTTTGATACCAACTTAATGTCTTTGTTTTATTACACAAAATGCTTCAAAAATTGTAATTTTTGGTTGTTTAAGAATTCACTACTGAGTTAATTGTATGTCCAATTTCACCACCTTATTGAAAATCAAATTATACTCACTTAGGTTCGTTGCTTTTTAACATTTTTATAATGATATTAGATTGTGCTTTGTTCATTCAAAATTTGTATTATTTGCCGATCACATGAAAGTCTATTCTAAAATTATCAACTATGATGATTGTTGCTTCAAAATTAACTATATACCTTAAGTGATCAGTGTTACACATTAATAAAATGGATTTATATATTCTTAAGTGCGACTGATTTCAGTCTGTAGAAATTGTAACCCTATTAAATTTCAATATTCATTGTACAAATTGTCATTACTTGGTCAACTTCATATCAGGTGTTAGTATTATTTTGGAGTCTAGATTTGGTTTCATGCGGCATTTTGTTTTATCATAAATAAACTTTTAAAAATGTTGATTCTATTAAAATTCTCTACTTTTCATCGTGTCGTAGTATTTTAGAATATGCTTTTCCAGTTTGGTCTCTACTATAAAGTACACGTTAATGCTTTTGAAAATGTCCAAATAAAATTTTTAAAATATGTAGCTTTTAAAATGCACATTTCTTTATGAAACTTCACCATTGCAGAATTCAGAAGTTGCATTGGAATTGAAACGTTACAGGAATGTAGGGTTAAATCTGATGTTAGTCTTCTGTATAAAATATTAAATAACACTACATTGGCATGAACTTGTTGCTGAAACAGGTCTGCATATACCACCTAGAAATTCTAAACAACAAACTTCCTTTAATCATGGTATTAATTCGACTATTTCTAGAATAACTACTACTAGCAATAAAAGCAAAATGGATCTATTTAATATCTCATTAAAATCCTGCCACTTATGGAACAATTTTATGTCATAGCTTATTTAAACGTGTTTAAGTTTTACAATTGTTGTTTAGTTCATATGAATAGTTCAGATACTTGTTATATTTTGGTATTTTTGTGGAAAGGAAAGATTTTTTTTGGTTAAAGTATTTAGTTTCTATTATATGTATTTTTCTTTTTATAATAGTGTAATGAAATATGACCTTTGTAGTAAAGGTTTAATCAACAAAATGGAAATAGTATTTGATTTAACAGATAACTAATACGTATCGACAGCTGCTTGCAGGTTACTATTAATAAGCCTACTTAACATAAACCTAATATATGGCATTCGGCCACGCTTATTTCAGAATTCGTCATGGAAATACTTGGGGGTTTGTTGGAAGTGGCTGGATCTTCCGACCACTTGCTTGTCGACTAGAATGTTCATCAGATTTGCACTTTTCTAGACGTTCGGCATAAAACATTTCTACGGATTCCTCATGGAGGGCTGTTTCTGGACTTTCTTTTTCGTGGTAAACCATTTGTTTGGGCGATAGGACTTGCGAGTCTTTTATATTTGTCTCATCTCTATCAAAACGATCCTGGCTTTCTTCACCTCGCTCTCCTATAGGAGCAAGGTGACGATTAGAAGTAGTTACTTCTAGACCACTGGACAGGCGGACAATGGACTAGTCAGAATTAGATTGTAAAAGATCCACTTCTTCCACCAGCAGCTGGTATTTATTATTGCGATCGAATTGTCGCTTGAGTACTTTATCAGAATTGGTCAGCTAAATAGGGACAGAACCACCATTGGCAGACTGACGAGGGTGTACTAACATTCTTTGATGTGGTGTGCAATTTGTAGAAATGCACAAGAGCGAACGGATGGCATACAAGGCGTGAGGTAGGAGTGTCTCCTAATTCCTAATAGGCAGGTTTTTTGAGCGCTTAGCTAGACAGATACTTTTCCATAAGGTGTTGTTGAGTTGCTCTACCTGCTCATTACCTTGAGGATTGTAGTCGGTTGTCCTACTAGTGGCTATACCTCCAGAATGTAGGTAATCTGTTACTTCAGCTAATAGAAAAGACGTTCCACGATCTGAATAAATATAGCCCGGCATACCAAAAATCATGAAAACATGCAGATGTTTTATGACAATCGTAGCAGCAATGTCTGAGCAAGGAAAAGCAAACGGAAAGTGTGAGAATTCGTCAATAACAGTGAGAATATACCTATTATTCATACTAGATGGCACTGGTCCCTTAAAATCAATGCTTAGATGTTCAAACGGTGACGTCGCTTTGATCAGTGCCGGTCGTGAAGTAGGATTTTGTTTGTAAAACCTAGGTTTGATCTCAGCGCAAATATGGCATGAGTTTGTCATGATCCCGATTTCATAGATAGTGTATGGCAAGTTCTTGGATCTTAGCCAGTGCAGCATTCTGGTCACACCAGGGTGGCAAAAAGCATGATTAAGTGCATAAAGTTTATCTGGTCACGATAATACAGCAGTACTTATCCGTGAAAGGGCATCCACCACACAATTGTCTTTACCGGGCCTCTAGAATATTTCGTATTGTAAGGCGATAACTCCAAGCACCATCGTTGGATCTTTTAGGTTTTAATTTTACTTGAACGTTTAGCATCAAACATGTACGAAACTGATCGTTGATCGATGACTAAGTGAAAAGTTTTACCAATGAGAAAATGCCTACATTTTTTTAATGATTCAACAAACGCATATGCCTCTTTTTCAATAGACGAAAGGCATCGTTCGCTGCGATTAAGAGTTCGAAAAAGAATGCAATAGGTTTACCAGCCTGAACCAAGGTGGCAGCGATAGAAGGCTTGGACGCATCAGTTTCAAATGCAAACAGTATGGAGTCGTCAGTGGCATACACAGACGATCTAACTATGTTGGCTTTCAACTCCTTAAAAAATTTCTTGGCGTTTTCTGACAGTGGGGAAACCTTTGATTCTGCTAAGAGGTGTATCTTCGCCGAGAAGTTCGATATCCATTTGGAATAAAGCATGAACGTACCTAATACCCTCAGCGATGGTAAATCACAAGGCAGTGGCAGATTTATCATACGCTCTAAGCGATTTTCATCGGGTTTAATGATATGGTCAGTAAGAGTATAACCCAAAAGACTAATTGATTTTTGAAAAATTTACACTTCTGTTTGTTGAGCGTCAAACCGTATTTATTAGCTGCAAGAATGAAACTTGTTTAGGTTTTTGTCGTGTTCCTCTAGTTTGACCACAAATGGTAAAATCTTCAAGATATGCAAAAGTCCCTTGTAGATCTTCAGTTCTAATGATTCAGTCAATAGTGCTTTGAAAACTCGAGGCTTCATTCGTGATACCGAAAGAAATTCGGCGGAATTGATAAAGATTTCCGATGGCTTCGAAAGCAGTGTATGGTTTTCCTTCTGAGAATATAGGCATTTGATGGTAGGCACTCTCCAAGTCTAGGGTATTGAAAATGGCATATTTGGATATATTTGTCAACATCTCTTCTATGTATGGTTAGGGAAATGCGTCTAATTCTGTGAATCAGTTTATAGTTTGAGAATAGTCTACAACGAGACGTTTCTTACCGGTAGCATTTTTGGTTATTAGTACTTGGGCACGTCATGGTGAATTGCTTTGCTCTATTATTCCACTTGTTAAAAATTTCCGAATTTCGGCTTGAATGAATGTATTGCTATCTTCAGTACGCCTCCGGGACTTAACAACGACAGGCTTGCAGTTTGACGAAAGATTTGCAAATAGCTAGACTGTGGACACCGAAGCTGCGGCAACATTGCAAACCTGGAGTTTTTGTTAGCCCGCTAAAAGTAAACTGAAGAACGGAATGGTTTCTTAAGATATCGTGCCCTAATATTAGTCAGCACAAAGGTTGTTGATGACGAGTAGATTCACATCTTCATAGGAGTGTGTTTCAATGGTGACAGTTTGGCACGTTTGCCCATTTACTGCAGACTTTCTTACAATTTAAAGTTCATAATTGCACAATTTAAAGGTTTATAATAGCAATCGTGCAAACGCGGAAAAAGCGACGCCATGGCAGGTGGTACCTCCAAGCTTTACACAGGCTTTAGCGCGGCCATCTGACAATGACGTCACACAATGCACAAATTTAATACGCAATTAACGGAAAATATAAATTTAATACAATAGTTTATAACAGCGAAATACTTACATGAATATGTCCCTGAGTTAAAGTTGGCTTCTGTTGAAGTCCATCAGGGCTACTGATGGCCCTTTTAAGGCAATTAACGGACGGTACACCTAACGTCCATCCAAATGGCTTCGATTGGATCTCAGGGCTCCACTCCGGAGTGATTAAAGATGGTGCTCCGGCGTGGAATGCGGTTCGGCCAACGGCTACAAATTACCTCTACCTATGTAGGGAAAGGGCAGGAACAGGTATAAGGGCGACAAACAAAGATAATCAGGCAAGGAGATCTACATGAATAAAGATAAGGCACGATACGATACCTGACAAAACCGCTCTTCACGAAGGTCAGAGGCAAAAAGCCCCGTTTCCTAAGCGTCTTTTCGAAACTCCCCACTTTTGTTCTTTCACGCGTCGGCGCGAAGTTCCCGCGCGATCTCGCGCAAACGCACTCTGGCATGACGAAAATACTCGCCAAGTCTTTTAAATTTTAAGGCGCGAAAACTTCCGCACATAAAAATTAAGCTAAGACAATGTTTAGTGCCAATTTGGCACGTAACAACTTATGGCTCACGGATGCCATGGAAATAGTTTGGTTGCAAGGTATTTTTTTAAATAAACACTTGTTTGCAAAATCGTCGTTAACTAGGCTTACAGAGCTTCCAGTATCTAAAAGTGCTTCAGCCACAATACTATTAGTGTGGGCCGAGACAGTCAGTTGCCATTTGTAAACACGCTGGCACTGAGGCGGCAATAATGCATGCATCGGATCAAGCGCCGTCTTCTGCTTCCACAGGCTTCTTCGGCAGATGGAAGCGAAATGTCCTTTTTTTACTGCAGTAGTGGCAAACGGCGTCAAAAGCGGGGCAGCTCTTGCGAGCATGATATTGCCCTCCATAGAAGAAACATTTGCACTTGTCTAACTTAGAGGTAGTTGCAGTATTACCCTTGCTGGAAAACAGTTGCGTTATTGTTGGTATTATTCCATGTAGCATTGACAGAAGCAGAAGTATAACTTTGCGAATGTGCTTCGGTCATTTCCAGAGAAAGAGACTGATTATAGGCGTCGTCTAGAGTAAGCGGCAAGTTTTCAAGAAGCCTTTGTCTAATTTTATTATATGTAATACCAGAAATGAATGCATCACGAATACTATTCTTCCTGTTGGTGTCATCAACGATTTAGAATTTGCAATCTTTAGAGATTGACTACAACGCCTCTAAGTATGTGCCTATATTTTCGTCACAGTATTGCTTTTGAGTAGTTAGCATGTGTTGAGCATAAATGATATTTTTCAGCTTAACATATAGTTTATTCAGCATTAACATGGCTTCGTCAAATGATTTGCATTCGTTGATATACATAAACACCTTAGGGGATACATGATTGATTAGCAATTGTACTTTCACTTAATCCTAGGCGGGCGTTTGTGTTTCAGGTTTTTGGATCATTAAAAAGTTCTTAAAAGTTATCTTGTGGTGCTCCCATTTTTGTGCCGCAACACTGTTTGACGGCTCTTCATCGAATGTATCAGTTCTTAGATATTTGTCCATGTTATAAACAATATTTGTTGATTAAATTATAATGAAATAAGACCTTTGCAGTAGAAGTTTAATCAACAAAATGGAAATAGTATTTGATTTAACAGATAACTAATATGTAATGACAGCTGACAGCAGGTTACTATTAATAAGCTCATTTTGAATATTCGATAATTTACAATAAATCAATTTGAACGTGTGCATTTTTTCTAAAGTATGTATGATTACAATTGTTTTGCTCGCAAAACGACATTACACTTTTAGAAAAATCTATTGTCACCTTACTTTATTAAACACAAAATAATATTTTTATTTTTGATAGTGTAAACTTAACTGTGAAATCACAAAAAATCAAACCCGATACTTTCCTTCGCTACCTTGTTAGTTGGTATGAACTATAGTGCTTACTGACATTCAACAATAACTACATGCTGTATATTTGCCGTCAAAACAGTAAAACATTATTTTTGGTATGAAATTCATTAAACAGACTGAGGGTAAGATATATTTACTGGTCATCTTGAACTAAATGTATATTATTTGTTTAGATTTAAATATGACATCATATAGACATTGCAAACACGATAACATTCAGTATATTGATGTAATGTATTTGCAGACTAAAGTGACTACGTCAAGATCTGGTTCCATGCATAACTTGGATGATGCTAATCCATCAAGACCAGGCTCTCTAGCAACAAGTCCAACACTTGAAGAGAAACCCTTTTCTTAGGGTACTATCATCTTAAATTGGCCATCCACCATTGCCTTTTTGCATAGTGCAATGTTTTATTTCTATTTCGGTAAAATGAACACTGTACTAATGTTTGGTTTTAAAGTGATTTCGAAATCATATTATTGTTAAGTTAATTCTAGCATTTATAACAGAGTTAGTGATCGCTTAATTTTGTACAGCGAAGTACATAAGAATTTAATATAAATAATCATGTAGTGCTTTTTTTGAAAAAAATTTTATGTATTTCTATTTATTTAATATATAATTATATACACATAATATATTTAACTGCAAGGAATACTATTCTTATTTACCTATTTATTTAATATTTGCGTATACTAGTTACAATATTTGAATTTAATTTGCTGGACTTCTATCGAAGAGCTATTTGCAATCCTGAAGGGTTATTGAAAATAAAGTCCAGTGTTTATGGAGTTAGAGTAGGTATCTTGGTCATTTAATATATTCTCGTAATAGGTACATCACGAGAGTGTATTGAATAGACAAATGTTTATCCGAGTATACACTAAATTTTTATGCGCCATTCCTGACACACATTAAATTTCTTTGTGTTTAACTTTGGATGAATCTTTATTATTACACGATATTTTGGATAGGAATAATCCAGTAAGATAGTATATCGATAATAATTTGACCATATATAACATCGAACTCAAGTTTGATTAATTTCAGTATAGCTTTGATTGGTATTTCAGCAATGCTTAACACTATAAAACCAAGAGCAATATCATTAAACAAATTCATTTGCTTACAGGAAAAACTTGTCATCAGGAATAAGAATTAAATAAAATTCTCTTAAAATATTTTCTATATTTTTTTCACTTTAACATATAGTTGAATTTGTTATACTTCTTTTGTCATTACCCGTTATCTTTTTAGGTTTTACCATTATTTAATAATATGATTGACGAATATGCCACGACTATTTGATGAATAAAATGAGTTCTCCTTCTTCACAGGGTCGTCTGTAGGTATCGCTGTATTTGATAACTTTAGATCTCTTATGAATCACGCAGGCATTCACACAATAGATAAATCATACAATCATAAACAGGGTGTCTACGGGTACCGAAAATCCAGAAAGTACTTAAAAAGTGTTGATTTTGTAAAGCCAGTCCGGAAATGCGGAAAAAGTGCATAATTTAGACTTCACGTACGGAAATTATGCGTCTGCTTTAGACACAAAAAATCTGAATTCGATTTTGCAATCTTTCATTGTGTGTATGAAATAAAATAAATAAAATTTTTAAATTTTAAGCTGCTTTGGCCTGGGATGCAGAGTTAAAAAAATTATTGACGTGGTCTGTTTTTGCACGAATTGATTCGAGGTTACTACTTGATCTGAATAAAAACCACGGTTGCTAAAATGCCAACTATTTTATGGCGTAGATAGGGAAATGTCGGAAAATAGTGTGTAAATGTCAAATTTTTTCCTGTCAGAAAAAAATATTTTCTATGCACTGTATTCTTGTATGTATTCATGTATTATCATGTAATTTTTCATTTTTTTATGTATGCACTCGAACTAATTAAACTATGTGATTGTTTTAATTACGCTTCTCATTCATTTTTCATGCAACAAAAAGTACTGAATTTTTTCAATTGAGGTACTAAAAAGTACATAAAAGTACCAAATTTTTATTCAGTTGTGCCAGTAGACACCCTGATAAACATAATTTAATTTAAACATACCAAATCAAAATACCACCTCAAATGCACAAACAAGAATGTCAATTATTAATACTGATAACTAATCATTAAATTTAGTAAGTGCCGGGCCCAGCACCCATTTAATTAATAAAATAAGCACTAATGACCAAAGTCTAAAAATTATGCACTAACCTTGATGTAGGTTGCTAGGACGACTTCCTGTTCTATGACTTGGTTGCAACGGCACTAGTGTAATCAATTTTTTCTTGGTAGTTTTGATTACGAAAAATTATACTTCTTCTGCTACAGCTAGTGGATTACAGCAATCCTAACTTGTTACAGCAGACAAATCTTTGTCGATTTTCTTTATGATGGAGCTTAAAGAGCGGCTTCAACCACTCACCCTTACTTCTGGAACCTGAATGAATCCTTTGCACTACCTTCCGCATCTTACCAACTGCACACTCAATCACCCCTTCACGACACTTCAAGGGCTCCTATTTGTGACTATTTTTGATATACATATTCCAAATCCTTAGGAAAATTTATAAAATGGGAAATTATTACAATTGATTAAAAATAATAATATGGCAATACAAATTTTATTAAGCACACTTGGATAAATTCTGCACAAAGCAAAGTGAATTTAGTAATCATTTAACCGGATATGATAAAATATCTGATGAAATAAATCAGTTATATAAAATCAAGAATGTTTAGGGTAAAATCTATCAAACTATTTGATTGTATTAAATAATATTTTATGAATAGAGTTGAGTAAGAAAATTAAACCTATTCAGTGTTTCACTACATCAATATAATAGTTAAATAAAGTTGAATTTTACAAGGTTGAAGTTATTTAATTTTGAATTATAATAATTTCGTGATTGGATAAAATCCAATATTGACTGGATTGCACGTAACCAGTGTTTGATTATTCTGTTACAATAGTTAGATAAAATTCTGCAAAACATAAATAAAATGTATCTGATTTTGGATTAGGTTAACCTAAAATTGAATACATTTTGGAACTAACAACGAATTCATCTAATCAGATTAATTTAATCTGTATTGGATAATCGTTAACAATGTGAAATATTATTTTAATCCAATGGCCAGCTAAACTTTAGCATTAAAAAGTTATATTGACTTAATATTCTACTGTATATAAAGTTCTATGATGTCATGATAAATCCCCCTTTATTGTAAGTACGTAAGGTTTGCCTTTGCTAAGGTATCGCCTCACCATGTTGGTTCGCCTAACTAGTTTTATCAATTTCAATTTTTTTTATGCCACGTATGGCTGTTCTAGAACATGATATGCAGGCAGTTCTCCATGTCGAAGCACCTGATGAGAAAAGAAGTTCTACTGGCATGTTATCGCAATTTATATATGCTTTTCATGTTTTTAAAATATTTTTTAATGCTTTTTGCACCTTGGTAACCATCTCCATACTCGGTAGATCAAAAACTTCATTAGTACAAATAGTATCTTTATTAAGAATTAATAATTATCTTCAAATATAATCGGAATGTCATTTATATTTATTGTAGTGTTATTGTGTACTTCTGCTTCAACATCGCTGTATGTATTTGAAACTAGCGCCAAAATCTATAACGTTCGTGAACTCATTGTTTTTATTTTGAAATTAGAAAAACCTAAGTATTGAATCTTCCAATAAATTTTATTGTAATACCACCTATCTATACATACATTAATTAATTTATTATAGAAACAACAAGCAGACTTGTTGAATTAAAAATAAGTTACTTTCTGATTAAAACATCTGAAATACGGATTTACCATTGCAAAAGATAAATATCTGATAAGATAATGTAGCAAAAATAATGTATCCTAACAAAAGATGTACTCATTAGCCTATTGTGTTGAAAATAACATCTTCAAGCTGTTTGCTGAAATGCTGTACACACAGTACTGTTAAAATAATTATATGTTTAAAATCAATAACATAAACTTATGGAAAACAGTTTCTTAAACTAACAAGTTGACACACGACCTAAAAAGTTTTCTCCAATGTGACATCATGAAGATAGGAGGTGTTAGCTGTATACCAAATATGTGAACAGATAGGAGGTATTGTATTTAAGAATATATTCGATAGTGTGGTAATTGTTTCCGCATAGGAGATTTTTAGAAACCTGCGCAACAGCACTAAATAGAACTTGATGGAATAAACTGAAAATTGAAATTTGGCAAGTTAGGAGGTATCGTCACATCACTGACGATATGTGTGGAACACTGCACTGTACGACTATGAAATAGGAACAGTAAGAAAAATAGGCAGGAAAAAGATAGCAGCCTTTTGGAATGTGGTGCTTCAGATGTATGATGATGATAGCATGGACAGACAAAGTTAATAAAAAATAGGTTATAGAAATAGTAGGGGAAGAAAGATATGTTGAAAACAAAAAAATATGAGAAATACGACCGGACTCGTTCTAAGTCATTTGGTGAATAGTGCGGTATATATTACAGGTAGAGATAGGAAAAAGAGATGTAGACCTAGATCAGACAATTGTACACATACTGAAAGATGTAGGCTGTGGGAATTTCAGGGAAATGTGTAGGTTAGCTCAAAATAGGAAACAATGGAGGTATGCGTCTAACCATTGATAGAACGTTATAATGAATAAATTTTGAATACTAGCATTTAATCAAGCTTATCAAACTATAATCTTTATTTACAAATTTATACAAGTTACATCTAATAACCTAATACATATTAACTACAGAAAACTATTTGTTAAGTACACAAACTTAAAACGAACATATAGTATCACAATCTTAATTTTTTCTTTACCATTGTTATACAAATCGTCAGTAGTACCATGCTGTATAAAACTAATGCTGTTGAATGTTATTTTTCTGTTTAGCTGTTTCAGGTATTTTCCTTAACATAATATTTCTTATATTTTGGAATGGCAATTCAAACAGAATGGTTAATAATGCTGAAAGAATACAGATCCATAGGCATTCTCCAAAATTAAACTGTAACCAAGACTAATATAATAATCAAAAAGTGTATACTAAATATTTTACGTTTTTGCTAAAGAATCCATAATAATCAGATGTCCTTGTTACACCTACATTGTAGAAAAATATAGGAAACTGGGTGAGATATACTGCATATGATATCTTCGTCCATATTCGAAAACCTTTCCATGAAAAGAGTTTTCCTAGGCTGTCTAAAATATTTTATTTTTATATCTGTTATATAAAGGTTAGTCCTAAAAATGTTGCCTCCAATCAAATCTAGCATGAAAGTGTAATCCTTATAGCATGTTGTAGAGAGTGTTTAGAACTTCATTAAGTCAGTGAGTGATATTGAATAGTTAACTGCACTCAGGGAGAAACATACACGGACAAGTGCAGATACATACATGAATGTATTCACACACACCCACCCACATATTCTTCCATATACATATTTGTTTTTATAAAAAAAACCCTTTAAATTTGAGAATGTACCCTATTATCGCTACATTAGATGAAACCATGTGAAAAAGTAGAAAATTTATTTTAAATGGACAAAATAAATACGGATATGCCCTGTATATTATGATTTCACAAATACTATTAAGCATTGCATTTCAAAATGTTTAGTTCTATAAAGGGAAGTCAGGCAATAAACTTAAACCACAGAAGCATAGCTATATTTCTGTGTAATACATATTTGAATGTAACTCAGGTCAATAACTTATTTCTAAACTTCAAAAAAAAGGATAACATTTCAATATTAGGTGTTACAAAGTCATTTACAAAGGTGTAAGCGTGAGTAATTACCCGAGTTCGTCGTGTAATAGTATATTACATACCGAGCAGGGAAGTAGGTCATTACCGATGAGTAGTGGTTAGATGCCCGAGGTACACAGCGCCGAGGGTAGTTATAGGCACGAGGCTGTAATGATCCTTCCCGAGAGGTATGTATATTATTTTACTCACAATCGATTAGTAAATATAAATGTGTCAAATTATTTTAATTTTTATATCATTTGATAAATTATTTCAATAATGACATCTGTGAGACCGTTGCTAGGGTACATTATGTTTGTTGATTTTGACGACCGTTTCACACCCAGAAATGCTGTGGCTGCAATGATAGGTTAGGTTACTGTTAGAAATAGATATTATTATCAAAAACACAAATTAGATATTATTATTAAAAAACACAAAACACTTAACACGCATATCAGAACCGTCTGCAATAGTTTTAGCAACAACTGTTCTGATATGCGTGTTAAGTGATTTGTGTTTTTAAATAATATATCTATTTCTAACATTAACCTAACCAATCATTGCAGCCACGACATTACTGGCGTGAGACGGTCATTAATTTTGACATAATATTGTATGAGTTACGTCTATACCACATAGTTAAAGGTTGTATTTGTACTTTGACACAAAAAATGTCCAATAGTGACATCGATTGTTCTCCACCCGAGCTGCAGGATGCTGCAGAAAAGTCTACCGAAGGCATGATTCCAGAAAAAAGCAGGGCGAGATACGAAAGCACTTACGAAATATATAGTAAATGGTGTGTAACTAAAGGTGTGCAGCATACTTCTGAAACGGTACTCCTTGCGTATTTTTCTGAATTAGCTAAACAAAATAAAGTCTCCACGTTATGGTCAAGATACTCGATGTTGCGAGCAGTATTAAACACTAGGTGTAATATTGATATCAGTAATTATGTCAAGTTGCGAGCATACTTAAAAAGGCAGAATGTGGGTTACAAAGCTAAAAAGTCAAACGTATTATTAGAAGCAGACATCTATAAATCTCTAGATGATGCTCCGATGAACATCTTCCTCAAAAGGTATACATTTTAATTTCTTCAGTGCATATTAATTATATGTTTAATTCATATTTCTTTTAAATTGCTTTGATTATTGGCATTTCTGGAGCCTGCAGGTGCGATGAACTTCTAAAAATGAAAATAAGTGATCTAGATATTTTGGAAAATCGAATTAATATAGTGATTCCTGTAATGAAAACTTACTCATCCCGTACATTTGTAACTACAAAACTGGAATGGATAAAAATAATAAAGCAATAATATGATCTTCGTTTTAACATTGAATCTGAAAGGTTTTTTTTGCAAATAAGGTTTGGCAAAGTAACACTGCAACCTTCTGGGATAATGCTATCGGAAATTTCCAAAAAAAATAGCAATCTATTTTAAACTAAAAACTGTTATTGGATTTTAGACGTACGTAAGCGACATTACTAGCAAATTCAGGTGGAGACATTCCACCGTTGAAAAAATTAGGGGGTTGAAAATCCAGCACTGTAGCCGAAGGTTATGTAGAGGACTCATTACATAGACAAGTAAAAATTGCTAATATGTTGTCGCATGCAGAAAATCCAGGAATGTCAGCTGAAACTCAACAATATAATTTTAAGCATCGGCATGGTCTTACTTTAACAGTTAACAAAACTCAGAATTCTAATGTAACAATTAATATATACAATTCCAAATAGATTTTGCTTTTATATTAAATAAGTACAGAGTTGTTTTTGTTGTTAATTAACTTTAAAAATCATGATTTAATGCAATAAGAAAGTAACACTTGCTAGCCAGGAAAGTGACACTTGCTAGCCAGGAAAGTACTTTCCCGGCTAGCCAGGAAAGTGAAGTAAGTAATGAGTTTCCCGGCTGTATTGAAGGGTATAAATGTACATATTACTAACCGATTGTGAGTAAACAATAATTACAATAATAAATTTTCATAGCGTAACAATGTCACTTTAAGAAAGCTTTTATGATAATTCAAGAAGTAAATAACAGTAAAATTATTAGTATGCATGTTTTATACCATAATTATCCCAAAAATATGAGAACTTTTTACAATTTTTACTTAAATTAAGAAAAATTAACATGTGTAGTTATAATACAAAGTAATCCCCAGATAAGATAATGGTATCATTACAATGTAGTTAATCATTTAAATACAGACCCTTATTTAATAAAACTCACAAATATCAGGTTACAAAAGATCTCACTCGGAATACTAATCAAATACCATATAATGTAAAAGGTTATGATGTATTCATTTGTAGGATTGTTGAATATACCCGATAGCATTACTCACACGCTTTTCACGTGATTGAATACAAACTCAATATTAAGAAGCATAATACAACATCTCTTTCAAAGGCATGCTGAGTTGGAGAAATGATAGAACTAGACACCCGAGCAGGTGATTAGAAAGACCAAAATGTAGTAATACGAGCATGTAATAAGGCGGGAGGCTGTGCTATTGGGGTCGGTATGAGGACATATGAGGAGACGTTAAAAAGCCAATGGACGAAACACAGACTCAAGATGTAATGTGGACTTCTCCGAAGGGAAACGGTTAAACAGTGCTCGAGTCTTTGTAGAACTTTGCTTGCAGATTTTGCATGGAAAGTGATTCATACGTTAGATTATGGAAACTCTTGTTCCGTACTAAAAAGGTTACCTGGGAGTATATCTCAAATAAGTGGGTTTTGGTTGTTTTAAGGTAGCTATTGTTTGAAGGACGAAAAATTGGAAAGCTGGCGTTTTCTGGACATTCTGAAACTTTTAAAAGATGACAAACTGTGAGTAAACTATAGTTTTATGTTTATACTTATTAATTATGTACATGTGTACTATAAAGTTAAATAGTTGGTTTTTAAGTAATAGGAAATTGATCACAAATGAAAGAAGTTGTTTCCTTGAACAATGGCTTAGTGACAGAACTAGTGTTAAAACATTTAAAAATATTAAAGAATATGTTTACCTTGATTTTAAATGGCCCTTATGATGTTAAGAAATTAAGTTTTTTAGGAACGACTATTTGTATTCATACGACAATTAGAGAATCTTAATACGAGTAAAATGGAGGTTGAATTTTATTTGAACTTATTTAGGAACTAGGTAAACAACCAAAGTTGTGAAAGGATATCCTGTTACCCCAGTGATAGAATCGTGTTTAGAGAGGCATTTTATTTTACAATTTCATTTGATAAAAAGATCACATATTACATGATAAGTTAGGAAACTGAAAACAAAGAAAACTTATTCGAAACAAAATTTGATCTGTTTACACGATTGTGGAAAAAGATAACATATCATGATAAGGTTATGAAATCAAAAGCAAGGAAGACTTATTCAGAACAATCATCTTTGTTGTAGGGAAAACATTGAGGCAATTTCTGAGACAAGATGGTTTGGCTCCCCTTAACTATGACAGTGCAAAAACCGTTCAGGGTAAGTGAATATTGCAATGTCGTTTTAAAATGGCAAGAAACAATGTTGTAATGCTTATTCGGAGAACAAAGTATGAATATTATAATAGAAAAATCGATATGGAATAGATCAATTCAAAAAATTTGTGGAGAACTGATATGGGTATAACTATGTATATATTCAAAAAACACAAAATCTGCCCATGCATCAATTTATTGAATCGTAAGCTTCGAGAAAAGATTTCGAGTACAGATTTCAAGTTCAGGGCTCAAGTAAAAGTAAGTTTTGTAATTGGAGTCCGTGCGTGCAGCCTGGTCGTGTCTACAAAAATGTAGAGCTCCCATTGTAAATGATTGATTGCAATTCCATTCTGTGTATTCGTATCTACCTAAGTATATTCAGGTTGCCAAGCTGAGCAGATCCTTTAGGAACAGTAAGGTATACTACGTAATTATTATAAATAATCTTTGAACATCTTGGTAAGATTGTTTTACTGTGTTGCATTTTATAATATTTGTTAATGCGTATCTCGAATGTAAATACTGTAGGTACTTATTAGGCAAGTTCATGTGTACACCACCTGGTTATTAGCAGATAAGGTAAGAATTTAACAAGTTTGTTTTCACCTAATGTACTGATTAAATATACATTCGTTAATGCTGTAAGTGGTGTAAAACTTTTCTTGCGTCAACCCACTAACTTACTCCCCTTTTGTGTAGAGTTTTGTACTGCCCCCATAGGAGCTAGTCAAGGGCACAGTTTTTAACAGTACCTACCAGGATTCTCCCCTCCCAGTTAATACTACATTGAAGGCAATTTACAAGTCAAAAATAGACGCAACAGATGGACAAGGTTACTTATATACAAAACGATTATTGCTCCACACTTGAAGTACTGCTCTACTATTCTTTTCATGCAAAGTTCATCCATACTAAGAAAGTTTCAAATAAAGCAATGATAATAATATTAAAAGCTAGTAAGTATAGTAGGATAGTAGACATGTTGGAATGTCTCAACTTTATGAGTGCATTTAAAAGATTGAAGTTCAATACGTTGGTGTTTGTATTTAAACTAATAAACAATTTGTTTGAGAATAAGACTCAACATAAAAAGCAATCAGAAATACATAACTATGTAACTAGAAATAGTGACAACATTACTGTGAGTTTGTACAGATCAGCATTTGGCCAAAATAAGTTAATGGTGAAAGGTGTTAATATGTTCAATAAACTTCGTAAACATTTTCGAGGAAGTGCTAATCTGAGGTCATTTAAAAAGCAATGTGCATATTTTGTAAATCAATCAGATGATTGTTTGTAAAGACTTGTATATATCTGTATTTATTTTTATTTATACTTGTTTAAAAATCTTTTCTATTGATATTTTGGGTTACATGTATTTTAATAGCCATGGGCTAATATATATTTATAATAACTACTGTAGTTAGCCAACGCGCCCTTTAAATTGTTAAGGGGTCCCCATCCCTCAAGGAAAATCTAAATTTATAACGTAATGGATTTTACCCGAAACATACTTCTAATGCAATACAATTTCAATTTTTAATTTAATTAATAAATGTCATTTTAAAACTATATTTAAGCAGGAGGCAAGTGCTTAGGACCACATTATTGTTAACTTTACTTAAATATCCATAATGCGTTGTAAATATTACCCATGCAAATGACATACACCAAAGTATGGGTGCAAAGGCGGCATAGCAAGCTGCATCAACAGGTCTATAAATATAGGTAATGTCTCCCATAAAAGCCGGACCAATAAGTGACGAAGAAAAGCTTAATAAAGCAATGGTATTTCCCAAAAATAACTGAAACTATAGAAACACTCAATACAAGTACATCGTTAGTACTTTATAAACTTACGGAACTTAACTGCACCTTTCTATAATGTTGTAAGGAGCATCCCAGCAAGATTCCCATAACATACACTGTTACTCTGTGTGATGGTAGTATGTACATATTGTCAGCAGTACTAAACAGCTGCTGTATTCTGAAATCTACTGACTATAACAGACACTTTCCTTAATTTAATCATACTTACGATGTTCCATAGTGAATGTAGTTTGATAATCTTTGTGTATATGTCACATAATATCTCATTACAGTTGATATAATAGCCCAAATGGTTAGTAAAACTATTCCCCGTTTTGGCCACTTCCAGATAAGAAACACCATTAAGGGAGAAAGCAGAAACAATTGTGTGTCGATGCCAATATGATGAGTGTGGGTTAAGCACTGAAATATAAACACAATGAAACTAATCAATTAATAACTACTGATGAATTACAGTTTTGAGTAATTGAGCGATAACTAGCAGGTAAAAAGCCAGAACGTAAAACCCGTTAAGTAACAAATAATATTTGATATTTGTAATGTAAAACCTGTTAAAAGTAACGGGAGTTTCACTTTCTTCTATATATGTTGAAAATTCATAAACGATAGTACTTAATCAGTTTAAAATTTAAATATTGCAATGCAATAAAAGTTGGTGAATGGGAAACCGTATGAACGATGTATTTAACAGTTGCAAGCGTTTTCTATATTCAATACAAACAAATAAATTGAAGCAGTGAACTTGACATTACATGAAGATTTAATAACCCTGATGTAGACAGTGACTATGTTCTACGTGATGCAATATTACAATCATTACCTAGAAGCGATGTTGAGAATGAGGTTGATTCACTGTTTTTATTGTACAGGGTTTAACTAAATACATATTACATACGTTGGTGAACTGTTTCTATAAGGATTCTAAGCAGCTATCATGCCATTAATATATTGTGGTATATTTCAAAACTATCTTTGGGAAGGTTTTATTAAACTAGAATTACAGAAAAAGAAAACTCCTACTAGTAATGTCAATAATAAACAAAGAGTTACTAGCTAATGTGTTGACGAACAACTATTTATACATCACCACGTTCTTTCCTTCTCATATCGAAAACACATAGTCGTTCAAGTACCGGGGAGTGTGTCTCAACCTAACACTTTTTCTGGGTAATGACGACTTGAAGTCCACATTACGATTGGGCATTGATACAATTTCTGCAGTTACAACTACTTCATCGATTCGTCATTACCAGCAACTTGGGAATTAGATATTTCCTTCTTTCTATTAGAATCTAGCTTATTAAATTTATCTACAGGAGCTAGATGTGTTGATATAGTGGTTTCCTTTCTATCTGGAAGATGAACATCAGCATACTCCTGCATTGCTGTGAAGTACCATAACTTCAACTAGCGGTTCATATTTGTATTGTCGATCAAATCTTTTCATATAAACAGGTGCAGGAGTAATTTAACCAAGTAGGCATTGAAAAGCCTATTCCCGAATACCAATAATAATTGAACATACGTTCTTGAGGCATTACATTAGTGGTAGCGCAAAGCAAGAATCGCATGCTATGCAAACTATTTAGTGGGATCAATTGCTAGTACCTAGTTTCAAAATTTACAGATTTTAGTGCTAGTTGGATTGTTTGTCATAAGATTTTATTATACCTCTCAACTTGTCCATTTCCGCTTGGGTTATAGGCAGTAATTGTGCTTGCCACAATTCGGACTCTATTTAGGATATCTTTCAATTCTTTGAGCATAAACACTGCACCTCTGTCAGAATGGATATACGTAGGAGTCCCAACATAGAGAGGGGATAGCTGTTTTAGACACAACACCACAGTTATAGTTGACAAATCTATACAAGCAAACAAAAATCATGGAAATCATATCCCAGTCACCGCCGTTAAGTTTTGCACTTCCTTCAGGTTAACGATAGACATCATCCACACACAACACCAGATTCAGGTCTTTGCTATGAAGCCGCAACACTCATTTCTTCAACATGGAACCACATTCAACAAACTAAAGTGCTTTCAGTGTTAAAAGACATTTGCAATACTTATGTACACAAAAACGTTTGTAAATATTTTCTTTGTGTGTCATATGCCTTTTAATGTATAATTAGTTTGTATTTTTATCTTGTAAATAAATGCTATCTCTGTTACCTCTACAAATCATTAACAAGGTGACTCCAGGCAAACCAGAACACAATTCTTTATATGGTTTAGTGAAATTACACAATGATCAAATGCAAGATGGCACAGACAATAAATTTTCAGAAGTTATTAGAAATTTTGCTCAAAAGAAAGTACAAAAAGGTCTTCTATAATTTTTTATATGTAATAAATTATGAAAAATACATTGTCGGCCAAAAGTTAAAAATCTGATATAATATCTGAAAAAAGGGGCTGTAACACTAGTGCGTTAGTTAATCATACATTTATATATAGGAAACATTTATTAATTTAAGTTAATTAAAATGAGCTTTTTGCGAAAATGCCCTTAAAATTTTATAGAAATTGCGAACCTTACAACTTATAAAGGTGAACGTGCCCATAAGTGCAGGCTCAAGATTTCAGGGTGAGTTCGGACCAATAGTGTGAACCTGTAAGGTTGAGCTACTCTGAATATGAAACTATACCTAACCATTTACCAAATAATTTATTAATATTAAGCACACAGTAACAAAAACGGTAAATTTCATCATGATACAACATCTTTTAATACTTGTGTCTTTAGAACCTAAATAAACAAACATGCAATAATTATAATTTCGCGGGATTTATGAACTAACACCCAGGTGTTTCCAATTTCGCGGTATTGCTGACCTTGCACTAAACCGCCACAATGTCTCGCTTAAGACAACAAGCGTTAAATATTAGAACGAATTACATTCTTTAGGTATTTCTTATGTAACCGTTACATGCATATCTCTTGTTATAATTATACTTGCGTTAATAAATTACTAGACCACGAAGTGGGTTTACACTACCAACATTACAATGCAATTGAGGGGTGCATTATAACCATGATGCACTTTGACAACATGTAAAATAACACGTATAACTTAAACAGAATGAGTTTACCATATTTAAATTCCACTAACTGTTTCGAGAATACTCCTGGCAGATAAACCCGTAATCCAATGCACATGAACATGATTCAATTACAACATTAATAATTAAAAACTTTAGAATAAAACTATTTGATCATATACACAAGTCGGTCATATTCATCATGCTACTTCACGCACCATTAATGAACTGACTCCTCTCTCCTAACGTCTTTAATACTACCACCCACAGTAAGGTCACGGCTAACCCCACAGGTTGGAAATCGCAGTGCTTAAAACTATTACAAAACTACTTTATGCCATTGGCGTAGGAATTAACGATATATAAATAAATCAAACGGAACCCGTAAAGAGACTACATACTAATAACATATCATGGAAGGGACGTGCGCAGCACATTGAGGCTATTCAATTATAATATTAAAGTAAAATATCGAATTAAATGGGTAAGTACCTATTACATTCTTCTGTAACCACCAGTAAAAGGGACTTCACATGTGGCATATCAATTTAGAAAAACGCTGACACATTTTTCCATGAATATTCATCTTACGAACGTGTATGCATAAACATTCTCATGCATTACAAAGACACTGAAATCATTGTAAATCACGTAGACTGACAGAGACCCATAAGATAATATAAAATTTAAGACGTACTAACCCAACCAATGACGCAGACGTGGTATTAAATGGACAATGTGAAAATACCTACAATTATTCTCATACACCGAAATACTGTTGCCCTCCACCTTTAGACAGTTCAAGTCGTACAATCCGTGTGAACCAGAATTTATGTAAACCCCTGAGAACATTTTAACTTATAAATATCGTCCAATCATAATAGAGGAGAAAAGATCAAAATGCATTTCAAGCCGTTGTAATTCAATTGACAAACAATTAGCACCAAGTAACTTCCAGGTTTAAGTAATCCGAAGTGACATAATTTTAAAAATTTGGGCTTGCTAGTGGAAAAAGCTACAAACGTGAATGTGACTGCAGAATTCAATAAATTGTTGTTATCAGTGAAAGTAGTCCGGTAGTGTATACTTTCATCAACACCTGTTCGATTCAGAGGATTACTGACAACCCCATTTTGTTTTACAGGACATAATCGCTTGAGCCTTGTATAAACAAGCTGTAAGTCATTGAATTTTTCCATCTGCAGTTATTTTACATCTGATTGCATACAACTATTTTTTTATTAAGAGGACTGTAACGAAAAACGCCTGAAACTTATAGGTTTTATTCAACCAAATACAATGTAAAACTTTTATAATTGATAGTAATATCAAACTTCAAGCCATACGTGATTACTGAAACCACAAAACGACAGACAGCTTCATCACTACAATCTGCCATCCTTAAAAACATCGGTAGTTGGTAAGATAGAGCGGACGTATGCGTATTCGTACAGAGCGCCTGACTGGCGCTTGATTAGGACCAGACGAGGAGGAGGGCTCTAATCTTGCTCAGGCTGAGCAACAGGTTGAGGTACGCCACTGTGCACAGTCTTTTTGTAACCTATGGGAGTATGTCGTGTTGAGTGGAGATCGGAATCTCCCTCTTCCGGACAATCATGAGAGCTTTCTAGTTCTGAATCGATGTAGTCAGCATAATCTTTGGTCCCGATGGGAGCTAAATGTCGATTAAATACCGTTGTTTCCCTACCATCCTGCAAACGCACAAATGAATAATTTGGATTCACTTCTAAGAGTTTGACCTTTTGTATGATTGATTCATATTTGCTAGACCGTACATGTCTTTTTAAGACAATTAGACCAGATCCTGTTAACCAAGTGGGTAACGACTGGTTGTTTGAAGTTCATCGATAGTGAGTGAACATTCTTTCATGAGGCGTTGAATTCGTCGCACTGCAAAGCAATGATCTAATAGAATGTAAAGCTTTCTGCAAAATCGATTCCCATCGAGTGTTTCTTAAATTATTGGATTTAAGAGGGAGTTCTATGGTCTTCCAAATAGTTCCATTTTTGCTTTCTATCTAACCATTTCTTCAGGGGTTGTAGGCAATTGTTCGACTAGTAGCAACACCATTGGAGTGAAGTCCCTGAGAAATCAAGGATGATTCCCTATCGAAATGGATAAAGCTTGGAAATCCAAATAAAGAAAATACGTATAACAAACATTTAACAACAGATTCGGCAGATAAATCCGGTGTTGGGAAAGCGAAAGGAATCTTGAGTCATATAACATTATCAAAAGGTACTTATTATTGGTATTTGAAAGTAATGGTCGTTTGAAATCAAGAGAAAGTCTTTCGAAAGGTTTTGTGGCGTGTATTAATTTGCCTTGATTTTTGCAGAAACGAAGTTTATTTCACAACAGATAGGACATGAGAGTGTCATCCTTCTTATCTCTTCCATGGAATAAGGTAAATTCTTTGAACAAATCCAATGGGACAAACTAGTTATGCCCAGACGGCATAGTGATCGATGTAATTCAAAAAGTGTTTGATTAGTTATACTGACACATGTGTTAGAAATATCTCTAGAAAACATATCAGGAACAGTGTTGTTCAAACCAGGACGATTAACAATGTCGTATTTAAAATTGGATAGTTCTAAATGCCACCTTAAAATTTTGTCATGTTTAATTTTTCCATGATGCTTAATGTCAAACATAAACGATACAGAATCCTAATCAGTGACGAGCCTAATTGATTGACCTATTAAAAAATGTCTCCATTGCCTTAGAATTACACTATGGCATATGCTTCCTTTTCACAGCAGAGTGCATTTTTTCGCTGTCAAATAGTGTCCGTGAGAAGAATGCCACAGGTCTTCCATCTTGGGAAAGTGTAGCCGTAAGCGCAAAATCAAAGGCATCCGTTTCTACCATGAAGGGAATGTTAGGATCGATAGCGGTTATAACAGATGTTGCTATAAAAGTCTTTATATCTTCAAACCTAACAGCTGCAGAAACGTTTTGCATTGCATGAGTGGTTGTACCATTTCAGAAAATTTAGGTACCCACTTTGAATAGTG
This sequence comes from Platerodrilus igneus, assembly GCA_036346225.1. Taxonomy (NCBI): domain Eukaryota; kingdom Metazoa; phylum Arthropoda; class Insecta; order Coleoptera; family Lycidae; genus Platerodrilus; species Platerodrilus igneus. The sequence continues at coordinate 1,933,554 of JARFIW010000565.1, forward strand.
GGAGAAAGAACCTAGTATTTTACGAAGAGCAACCAGGTTATGAGATTGTTCGAGTTGCATCAAAGGACGGAGTCTTTCAGCATCCTGCCTAATAGTTTTGTTTTCTATTGTATATTCTAGTTAGTTAATGGATGTTAAAGAAAACTTTGATTTTTCTTTATTCAATGTCAAGTTATACCTTCGTGCAGTTTCTAAGAATCTTTTAAGGTTAGTATCGTACTCGGTTTGATTTTTCCCACAGACAGTTACATCATCGAGATAGGCGTGCACTCCATACAGTTCTTCTTTATGTATTATAGAATTAATAGCCCCGTGAAACGCGGCAACACTATTGGTAGCACCTAACGGAATACATAGAAATTAATATAGGTCACAATTAGCCTCGAAAGCAGTGTACAGTCTCTCTTTTTCAGCAATAGGCATTTGGCGATTAGCGTTTTTAAAATCGAGGGCGCTGAAGACTAGATTTCTAGAAACTGTAGCAATTATTTCTTTTAAGTTAGGAACGGGGTAGTCATCTAACACTGTAAATCGGTTAATAGTTTGAGCATAGTTTATAACTATTCTTTTCTTACGATTATTGACTTGGATCACGAGTGCTTGAGTTCGCCAAGGGGAGTTGCTATATTTGAAAATATCGTCTGGTAGTTATTTCTTGATCTCGGCTTTGATGAAGACCGTCTCTTCTGTGGAATGTTTGATAGACCTAACAGTAATAGGTCGACAATCAGAAGAGAGATTTGTTACAAGTTGAACTGGTGGCACTTTAGCTTGAGCAAGACTACATATTTTGAGTGGTGAATCTGATCCTTCAAACGTTAATTCTAACGCATTATGCAATTTAAGAAATTTGTGACCAATTATGACGTCTGCACATAAATTTTTAAAAACCAAGGGACATATGTTTTTGTAGGTACGTCATTGACTGCATAAATTCGCTAAACAACATCCATCCACTCTAGCAGATAAAGTTTAATGACGCCGTATTAATTTGTACATTTAAAGGTGTTATTTGGAGGCTACAACGCTTGGAAAGAGAAAGACCAACAAAGCTAGAAGTACTCCCAGTATCAATAAGGCAGATAGCATCGAAATTATTAAGTTTAACAGGGACAATAGCTTTGTCTAATCCAGATTTAGTAACGCCTGATATAATGAGTGCTATACGACTATTAGTATCTTCCAAGGGGCAGTCTTCCGTAGAAGTAGAAGGCATATTTTTGGTAGTTTGTAACACCCAAGAACCTTTTTAAATTAATCCAAATTTCAAATAATATTTTCGGCCAATCACAAATAATTCTAGATAAAATGTAACTTATCACTGACCAGAATTCAGATAGTTATCCCATCCTAGTTTGATTTTGGGGTGACAATTGACACTTCAAATGAACATAACCTCTTAGCTGATATCTGACATCCCGTGAAATTTAGAAGATCTTAAATTTATGCGCCAAAGGAAATGCTAATTTGTTCTAGAAAGCTCAAAACCGGAAGTACGTAATAAAATGCAATTTTTCGTGATATCTATCAAAATATTAACAGGAAATACTTTAGAATATTGCAGAATAACTTAAATTTAATTATAGGGTAATTTCAATTAGCAATAGTAATAATAAAAATGGATTTAAACCATTAACCTAAAAGCACATGTAGGGATGATACACAATTGTGAAATATGTAAGGTTTTTAATTGGCTAGAACAATCACGTGATCAAAGGTATATAAATATGGGCGTAGCTATAGTGGTTATTTGACCGCGTAAATTAAAGCAATGGTTAGTGAACAGAACTAATAGATTCGTATGTTTAGTACGGGAAGAATAGTGAATTTAAGTCGTTGATGGTGGACATATATAAGTTAGTCTCTTAACAAAGAGTTAAATAGCAATAAATTTAAAGGTTTATTAATTACAAAGAAGATGATGACTAAACCCAACCATACGGTTCATTTTTGATTGATTGTGGAAGTTTGGATTTCGGGAATTCGAGTCCAAACCCAATTGTTATAGAAGTAGCGTGATATCAAGAGTTTCGAGCACAAAAGTTATCAGCAACCGGGTTAAACATTCCAACCCTGTTGAGAATAAATTACCTCGGAGCATTGTGTAGAATGGAGCAACAGTGGGTATTGCATACCCGACACAGGTATCGAATGAATCTTTGCATACATGGTTCGAGAAAACGAACGGGTATTTGCATGCATACACGGGGTTTGCAAGTATGAATTTTTATATAGTTATATATATATATATATATATATATATATATATATAAACAAAGACAAATTATTTGCAGTCCGCAATAAGAAAATTGTATATGAAGTAAGATGTATCTGTAAACAACTCTTATGAAAATAATAAAAGCCATTGACAAATACAAATCGGGCTGGTAGTTATATAGCCATTAACAAAACATTAGCTTTATTTCTTCATAGGGGAGGAAACATCCACTGACCATGGTTTCGGCTAGTTAGCCTCGTCAGAGTGGAATAGTTCCCAAGAACCCTATGAAGTAATCGAAGCTATTATAATGATATAATTTCGAAACAATCACTGTACTATGGCAAAAGTAAATAAAACCGCCATCAGGTGATAAAACACCAACACTACTGAAGTGTGGAAGTACAGAATTGAACCGAAACTACATAATAAATTTTATAAATGACTATAAAAGTACGTCTGCCTTTGAGATTTGCGGAATATTACTGCAAAATTTATTTGCATACGTAACAAACCTTCTCGTGGCGACACCCGGGTTCATGCCCCAAGGGCAATTCAAATAAACAAAGACAAGTTATTTGCAGTCCGCAATAAGAAAATTGTATATGAAGTAAGATGTATCTGTAAACAACTCTTATGAAAATAATAAAAGCCATTGACAAATACAAATCGGGCTGGTAGTTATATAGCCATTAACAAAACATTAGCTTTATTTCTTCATAGGGGAGGAAACATCCACTGACCATGGTTTCGGCTAGTTAGCCTCGTCAGAGTGGAATAGTTCCCAATAGTATACAATTTTCTTATTGCGGACTGCAAATAACTTGTCTTTTTTATTTAATTGCCTTGGATACCTTCATAGAAGGTTTGTTACGTTGCAAATAAATTTTGACAGGTAATATTCCGCAAATCTCAAAGGCAGACGTATTTTTATAAGTCATTTATAAATATTATGTATTTCGGTTCAATTCTGTAAACTCCACACTTCAGTAGTGTTGGTGATTTAGTCAATGGCTTTATTATTTTCATAAAGTTGTTTCAATACATCTTACTATATATATATATATATATATATATATATATATATATATATATATATATATATATAACATATGCTTTACATGAATGTGTTAAGTTGCTAGATTAAGATTGGAATTCTTGGACTTTATTAACGTTACCGATTATTATTATGAATTATGTATAAGATATCAAGAGTTATTGGCTATGTTTAAGTTGGAAGCCAATTTGTTGAACTGTAGAATTTGTAGGGCTTAGTACAATATTTAATCACCCGGCTTAAAGTAACTTTAGTTAAGTAAGAGATATTTTTTCTTATGGCATTCAAGTATGTCAGTATAGTAAATGTAAATAGTTATATCACCACATTAAAGGTTATTAAATTCATTACTTGATGATTTTGAGATATATAATTAAAAGGGATTTGTTGAAATACATTTAAGGTACAGATACTTTGTAAACTTTTTGGTAAGTTAACTCACCAGTATCGGTTTCAGAATTCTAGGCCTATCCACCCTGGGGCATGTCCATGTAGTATTAGGTAACTCGGTCCTTGTTTCTTTGACTGCTAGATAGGTCAGGAAAGGGGGTGAAGTGTTACAAGTTGTTGTAGTATTTGTTGGGTTAGGTGTACTTTTACAAACCTTTGAAAAATGTCCCCCTTTAAAACAGTTTTTACAGGTTACTCTGCGAGCAGGGCAATTAACCCTATTATGTGGCTTAATACCACCGCAGAAATAACATTTGTACCTAGGTTTTGTAACAGTTACACAAGTCGTCTCTAAAGTACAACTAAATGAATTCATGAACGTAGAGGGAGATGTAAAACTAACTGAATGCAGGAGCACATTCTCTTAAGTCCGAGCAGTAGTATGCACATTTTGAAGATCTAGAGTATAGTCCTCTAGGAGTCTTTGCTTAATAACATTTGAAGACAATCCAGCAATAAAAGCGTCTCTGATATAATCTCTCTTATTTTCCTCAGCTGACACAGTTTTACACTGTTTCTGGCTAGCTTATTTAATACCAGTAGGTATTAGTCCACAGACTCTCCTATATTTTGTCTACGGGTGGCTAAGAGATGGCGAGCATACACAGTATTCTTCGGCTTAATACAAATTTTATCTAAGATTGTATACGCTTCCTCTAAAGCTTTAAAATTGCTAATTAAGTCAAATAACTAGGAGCAACACGGTTTACTAATATTTGAAACTTCAAAGTCTCGGTCAATTTCGTTTTATTTCTTCTGTTTTTAAAAAATTGTCAAATGTTCGTTTCCAGGAAGTCCATTCTTGAGTTGCAGAGTAGAGTTAGCATCAGTATCAAATTGCTTAGGTCTTAAGTAGTTTTTTAGGCCATTCATTTTATTATTATTTTGTTCAATAAATTGTAATGAAAAACACCTGAAACTTATAGACTTTATTCAACAAAACACAACATAACACTTTTATAATTGATACTAATATTAAACTGACACTTCAGAGCATACGTGATTACTGAAACCACAAAACGACAGGCAGTTTCATCACTACAATGACTTATATGTTGGTGCACGTTTGATTAAAAGCAATTTGTAACCAGGAAAATCACCACAATTGTAATCACATAAACTCATAGATATCCATTTAGTTTGGATGGATACTCATAATTAATAAATGTACTCTTTTACATGCATATTTTGTCAATTAGAGATAGTTAATTTAATCAGATTGTTTTGTTGTACTGTGATATTCATGTGTTAATATAGGATAAGTGAATAGCCTGGATTTGTTTTTATAAATTGTGTATATTTTAAATTAGTAAGTGAACAAAAATCAGTGTATACAAGGTTCTACCAACCTGTATTGCAGGAAGTTAAGAACCATTTAATATCGTCTCGTCCCATCTTCTAGCGAACTGATAAATCCAAGTATCTACTTGGATTTATCAGTAAGAAATTTTGTATTAGACAAAACATTCAGACACCTTTCCGGGTAGGTGAAAGTGATCACTGATACAGTAAAACTCCAATTATCCGAACTCCAACTATCCGGATCGCCAATTATCCGGATAGGTTTGAGGAAAGTTTTGTTTTTGAGAAGGTTGCTTGAAACAGCAAAAATGGAGTTACTGTAGTGTAGCACCGCTTACACAGACGATGAGTCATCAATATCGATCGTGCGCACGTTTTGTTTAGTTTGTCAGTCCTAGATGCACAGATGCGGCAACCAAGGTCATGGATCTGGTTTCAGTACAGTACTATAGCTTTAGTGTATGTCAGTCGGTGTCGAGATCTGAACGTAGACAGTCGTCGCTATACAACTGGCCTTTCTGTATTTGTGTCTTTTTAGTTTATTTTTTATGTTAATGTGTGTATGTAGAGTACTGTATGTCGTCTAAAAGGAAACGTGTTGTTTTATCGTTGGCCGATAAAATTAAAATCATTGAACAATTAGATAAGGGAGTGAGCGGAAAAAAGTTAACCGAGATATTTAGTGTGGGAATATCAACAATATCAGACATTAAAAAAACATGTTTACAATTTTAAACTTTGTGCCTGTCCTTGAAAATGAAGATGGGAGTTTGTCAAGAAAAGCCATGAAGACAGCAGAAAACAAACAACTTGACGAGGCCGTATTCAAGTGGTTTTTACAGCAATGGGCATTGGGAAACCTCTTTCAGGGCCAATTATTTGTCAAAAAGCAAAACTTTTAACAGAAAAACTTGACAATGCAACTTCATTCCAAGCAAATGCTGGCTGGCTACACAATTTTAAGGCAAGACACGGTATTCGTGAATTGACTTAAGTGGTGAAAAACTATCTGCGGATCTGAAAGCAGCTGAAAATTGCATTAAAAAATTTAAAATTGAAGCAGAATCTTACGATCCTGAGCTTTTATATAACACAGATGAGACAGGATTTTTTTTGGAAAGCGTTGCCTAAAACAACGTTAGCCTCTAAAAGCGAAACTAATGCTCCTGGTCATAAAATCAGTAAAGACCGCATTACTGCGCTAAAATGTGCAAACTATACGGGAAATCATAAAATCCCTCTTCTAATGATTGGAAAATTAAAAACCCCAAGGCTTTCAAAAATGTGAAAAAACTTTCCTTAATCTACAACAACCAACCAAAGGCCTGGATGACAGCCGCTTTGTTTAATGAATGGTACGATTCAATTTTCATACCTGCAGTAAAAAAATATCAAAAGACCATAGGGAAAAAAGGCAGTAAGGTGTTGTTAATTCTGTCCAATGCACCCACCCACCCCACAGAAAGCAGTCTTGAAAGAGAAGATGGGAAATTTAGAACACTCTTCCTGCCTCTAAACGTTACAAGTTTGCTGCAGCCAATGGACCAATCAGTTATTGAAACTATGAAGCGACATTACAGAAGACAGCTAGCTGTTGAGGAAACTTTTGATAGAAGATGAAAATGAAGAGAGCATAGTGGCTCATCACAAAAATTTGAATTTGAAAGACTGCTCTTACATGGTGGCGAAATCATGGAATTTAGTGAATCCAACCATATTAAAAAGGGCTTGGAATAAACTGAAAGGCATTTCGACCAACGAGGAGTTACAGAAAGAGAAAGAAGAAATAAGGAACCTTGAATAAGGAGAAGATGATGAGGATGAAATTTCACTTGAGGGCTTAAGAAATATCCTATTGAAAATTCCCGGTTTTTCTGCATGCAATTCAGAGGATGTAGGCGAGTGGCTTGCTTATGATTCTTCAGATCCTGGATACCAAATTCTTAGTGATGATAAACTCGTAAGTGTGAGAGAAGAAATTGCAGATGAAGAAGATGACATCGCAACTGAACCAGTAGCAGGGCCATCAGCTTGTGAAGCATTTGTGTGTCTTGACACTGCTCTAGCATGGATGGAGCAGCAACCTGAGTGTGACCATATATAGCTGCTCACCATCAAGAGGATGCGAGACTTGGCAGCAAATAAAAGATTTAATACAAAACAACTCACGCTGTCTGATATATTTAAGAAATAAATCTCAACACACAGTACATAAAGTAAGTAAGGGTGTCATTATGTAAACAATGTTACATGCCAAAATTGGCATTGTACATTTTTAAATATGTGACTAAATTCCCGTCATTATTTTAAAATGAACTTGTTAATTTTCGCCATCCTGGACAGTTGCGTTGCCGCAAAAGAATGCGCAAGCGCGGGGTGAATGGCGCAAGTGCGCGGTGTGACACGACATTATTAGCCACGAGACGTCGAACGGTAACGCTTACCTGTGTCGTAGTGCTGTCTTTTCTTTTTTAGGATGTAGGTTCCTCTATCGTATCTCTACCTTCTATCGTTACCTCTACCTGTATCCTTGCCGCTCCCCTACAAACAAAAGAGGAAAACGAATAAATTTGGATCAACAATGGCGTAGCCAACCCACACCCAAACAAGGAGATGCCCTGAGATTTAACTGCAAGACGCGTTTTAAGTGAGTACTTTGCTTTTTTTACATTTTCAAATAAAAATTGTATCATTGTAAACGTGTTTGGTATTTGAAACAATTTGCCACGTAATTATGTCATAATATAAACTATTGCGCAATATTGTGAAACGTGGACCGCATCAGTGTTGTCAAACGTAATAACAAATATCATAAGTACACACAAATTAAACTTTTTATTTTGAATACATACATATGTAAATCACCTTTTTTATTGTTTATCCAATTATCTGGATTTTTGATTATCCGGATCAGATCTGGTCCCAATTAATCCGGACAATTGGAGTTTTACTGTATATCAGTAAAAGATTTGCTCTTGTTTTCATTGATCTCACCACTGCAAGTCAGGTGGTGCATTAATACGGTTTTGTATCCGTAGTAGAGTAAATTTCATTCAGGTAGTTAAAAAGTAAATTTTACACAACAGGGCCCAACATGACAATATGCCTCTTGGCGGTCCTGACCGTCGATGATGAACGAAAATGGCTGAACTGTTTAACCACTTTATGTCATGTAATTTTGGAATGGTCTGATAGAAGAATAGTGCAATAAACTGGGAAATTGGTACGTTCAAGGTTAACAGAATTAGTTGACGAGTTTAAAGATGTAATTGTAACCAAACTGTAACGCGGAGGTGCTTTATCCATCCAATGGAATCCAAGTTTTAGTACACAAACCATTGCATAAACTATGTACACAGATAATGTGACCGTCTAGTAGACTTGATCTGAGTAATAGTTCCGAAAGTAGAGGAACATTATTGTATGTAATTTTTTCCTAAGCATTATCTCCAGTGTATAAATTCCACATTTTTAAAAGTAATTTACAATAATGAAAAATTTTTATATAATTTATATAATCTTCTATTAAAAATTTTTTGAGGATATTTGCTTTCCGGTACAATATAAATAAAGTGAATTATGAGTATTTCACATTATTAAATACAACGGTTTTGTTTATACTGAATTACTTTTAGCAAAAATAAATACAACTATAGAACTAATGGGTTAAGAACAACAAAAAAAACACTGCAATCTTCTCTTTAAAACGTTGTTTAATGCAATCAGCGCAAACAGTTATTCATACGTTATTATGACATGAATACTAGCAATAACAGTTACTGTTAACAAAGTTCAAATCAGTTTTATTCTGACATTGATAATTTTAAAAAAATTCTAAATTTCATAATCTGGTCGTACATTAATAGAAAAATAACACGTAAAACAAGGTCACATTATATTATAAATTTCTTTGGGTTTATCTATGTCTGTACCATTTTAGTTGTTTAAAGTCCTAAAACTGAAATTTCTTAAGTTTTCATTTATTTATCTTCAGATATTTCAAAACGCCATTTTCGAGATTGTAATTGAGCATAATTTAAATAAAAACGAAAGTCTCCCAGTTTATAATTATAGGATTTTTGTTTCTATTTTGAGGAATTTTATCATACGATAAAACTTAGTTTATGCAAATCTAAATACCATATATAATTCTAACTATTTTAATTACTATGCCATAATAATACATACCATATCCTTAAATCCAAAATAATTATGAATAAATAAAAGGTTTCTCCACCAATACTTTTTACAAATGTTAGAATGATGTGTAACTACCAAGTTCCACTGAGGACCAGAATTTAACCATGGTAAAACATATGTACAAAACATTATAAGCGCTGCTAAGGATGGAATAATTCTAAACATTCTAGAAGTATATTCTTGAAAAATATTAATTTTATTTGTACGTTGTAGTTTGGAATATAGAGAATATGCAGTTAGAGTTCCTGCTATCATTATAAATGGATCGGTGTATAGGCTTGCCGCTCTACCCAAAACAGTCCATGGTTGTCCAGTGATCTGAAAAGAGAAATTGTTACGTTAGTTTAATATTTAACTAAAAATTGACACACAATACAGTGGTTATATTACAATAGCATTACATCTAGAAGTTTCCATTGTGTTTCGTGCCAACATTTGATATACTGTAAGTGAAGCACACGAGCAGTGTTTTAAAAACCAAACCCAGAAAAGCATAGCACCAGCCAAGCATAAGTATATTCTACTTTTGCATTGTGCATTTAATTATAATTAAATTATGTACTTGTAAAAATTCCACAAATTCATTTATATACTGTCATCTTTCCAGATTATTATTTATGAAAAAATAAGACCACTGCAACATTTTGGGAGTTTAATATAATTTTCATTCCTATTTCTAAAATCATAAAAATTTCTACGTAAAATTGTCTTTTTAAAATGCAAGTGTTCGATTCTATGTTTTACTTGCATTAAATTATGTCTATTCTATTTAACAAACATAAAGATAGTTTGTAGTAGGTACGTAATTCTTATATATCTTCCACACCTGCCTTTAAACAAAATAATAACTATCTAATTCTAACAGTCTGTGTCTTAACACCAAATGATGGGCATAGTAGCAGTGTTTCAAGGAATACCGTTCTTCACGACTACTTGTTTCTCGTTATTAAGAGGTTAATGCTCTCCACAATTCTTTAAAATTTACTAATTGACTTTGAAAATGAGACTGTAATTATCTCTAATAAATTTTGTTTTGTCACAGTAATCCTCGCAGAACTAAAAACTTGACGACTCTTCAAATTACCAGAACACAAAATAATGTAATGGCTGGCAGCAGTCGTAGATTGGGCTGGTGAGAAGAAGAATACACAAAACGAGAATTTGTCAAACTGGAAAGAAAATTATTAGTCCACGAAATATAAAACAATGGCAGAACATTAATCCGCACAACCATTGAATAAATCAAGTAATAAAAAAATTACAATAACAAAAAAAATTTGGTAGTAAATAAATAGAACAGCTGTACCTAAAGGCAATTTGATTTCTGAACAAAGTAATATTAATTTTGCAGTTGAATCTTGTAACACGTTGTGTTACGCTAGCTATAACTTAGATGGGAAAGAAAAAATTTAATTCTGAAGAGACAGAATAAATATGAACACATCCTGTTATAGTAGATTTAACGAATAATTAATTTAATTAAGCATGATATTTCAAATTTTGTTTCTATAAAGATCGTTCAGCTAAAAAGTTATAATTATTTCTTTTAAATACATTGTAAACATAACAATCCACAACAACTTATTTTAAAACCGCATAGCAGACATCAGAATGATACAAGACACTACGTATACATTTCTTATAAATAAATACATTGAAATAGACTGTTGTGTGACAACGACCTTTGTATTCAGCATAAATAAATTGTCACATTGTATGAATGAAACTCTGACCACAATTAACATGCAGATAAAAAGTGAGAAATGCTATATAACAAATAAGCCTGTAAAAAGAAGTTACGTTTAAAGTAACAGACTTTTAAGATGTGACCATGGAAATACTCCCTGTATGTTTGTTGTGGATTGTTTAGCATTCTCCTTAATTTTCTTTGGGAATTAAACCACTTATATTTTTTAAAATCAACTTTATTTACGATATGCACATAAAGCTGAACTACTCTTTAATGGCAGGGTAGATTTCATACACAGGGGGCGTGTGAATTTAATGTCAGACGACCAAGGTAAACGTGGTAAGAAACTTTTGAGTTCACACTACAAAGATTATGGATTTCATTTTGGGTTAAGAAAGGGAGCTGTTTGTTTGTTGGATAAACAAAGTAATTGATGAAAGAAAAATTGGTGTTGTTGGACATCCTGAAATTAAACAGTGAGTGGAATGAGCATATATGTTTAGATTTATTAATCATTTACATGTGAGTTGGAAATTACAAATTTTTGTATTTAAGTAATGTAATATTAATAAAATTTAAAGTAATTATTTTGTTGGACTAAATTAGCGACGAAATTAGTGTATATTGATTTTAAATGTAAGCTGTATTAGTAAAATTATTGATGGTGAAAGAGTGAAAATTTAGTATTTTGAATGGATGTTGGAATGGTTAATGAAAGGTTAGTATTGTGCTGTGTTATTCGATGTTTTGTTAGAACGAGAATTTCGGCAAAATGTGTAGGTTAGTTTAGAATAGGAAACAATGAGGGTACGCATCTAACCAGTTCCAGAACTAAAGACCAAATGATTATGATGACTATGAAATTAGTCAGGGAATCAATAGCAGTGTAGCTTAAAAATAAGTAAAACTTGAAGAACCACATCTAGGGGTTTTAAGACAGGGGTGTACAATGCATAGACCTGACGACCCTTCTAGAAGACAGAGACGATAAAGTACTGCCAATGAAAAGGTTAATAGAAGTAGATTTTTTTATACTAATAACCTGAAGATCTTGAATAATCATAATATTACTAGTAGAGTAGTAGCAGTGGTTAAATACAAAATATTTATTTAGTTAAATAAATTCACTTACCTTACTCATTTCTGTTCTATTCATGTAGGGAATAAAGAACAGTGCTAATGATTTATGTGCAAAAACCAAAATCAAAGCATTGATAAACCTTACTCCATGAATGGCTTGGATATCATGTGGAGATCTAGCAGTTGATGTAAGTGTTGTTAAGTTCTTTTTTAAAGAAAATGCAACTAGTAATTCATCTGCAACAAATAGTTACAATTCAATAAATATTCACATAGAAATAATTATTCTTAAATTATATCTTATAAAGGCAAAGTATAGTTAAAGATGTAGGCTGGGCGAGTTTCAGGGAAATGTGTAGGTTAGCCTAGAATAGGAAACAATGGAGGCACGTGTTCAACCACTTCCAGGGCTGAAGATCTAATGATAAAAGTCTACAGTTCAATCTCTTCACTTTTATTGATCAGTTCCTTTATTCTGCAACAACCGTTTGAGAAATATTTCAATAGATGTACATCTAGAGTGTTGTAGAATTTTTTTTATAAATAAATAAAGAATTATATAGGCAAAGCACACGTTTTCTTAGAAAAACCACTTCGACTTTATCTTAGATGTCTTATACTATAGCCACTAAAATATTATTGTATTTATTAAATTTTTTGTCGCTACTATTTATAATTAAATAAATTGTGAGATTTATGTTTGCAAGGTTAATAATAAATTTTGCTCGACAAGTTGATGCGAGTTGACTAGGGTTTTGAGTTTAACTAAAATTTAACCCGCCGCATCAGTATCATCACCATTAAATGAAATGCGAAGGAAATTTTTAAAGTGGTTAGGAACATCTTTAAACGATCACATTTTGTAAATAATGGGCTCTTATTGGATGGGAAGTTAAATTAAATGTTTTGTCGAGCGGTAAATTCAGCAGAATTAATACCTGCATAAAAAGAAAGTTACCACCTTACATAACCAGTACTACAAGATGCATAATAAAGATGAGAAATCAAGCATACTTGTTGTATATAAGGAGCAAGTGTATTGAAAATTTTGCCTATACAAAGAGTTTACAAGCCTTATTATAACCGCAATCAAAAATGAAAAAAAAAGAAAGCATACCTAGAGCACCAATATAAAGTCAATATCAGGAATCTTGAGCAAATGTGGAACATCTTTTTGAACATGTCAAATACACTCAAAAATAAAGACCCAGGTCTCAGACAAAACTCAAAATGCAGAGGAAGTTAATGGCTCTTTATCAACTCTATACCGTAATGACATCATTTCTTATCAAAAGTTAAATCAGTATGCTGCACATTTAGACAAGACCTTAAGTAATTCCTTTGGTTTCCAGTTAATTAATACCGACCTAGTGTCAAAGTTCCTTTACAAGAATGATTCCAATGCGCATGGTAGAGACGGTGTTAGACCAAAGATGATCCTGCTTCATTGTATAGAATCAGTAACACACATAATCAATCAGTTATTAAAACTTGGGATGTTTTTGAAAAATGGAAATATTCAGTAATCCAATTGCAAAAAAATGATAGCTAGTGCGTATGTAGATTTGAAATTGGTTACTTTCTATCTGTCTTGACAAAAGTTATAGAAGATTAGAGTACACACAGCTAATGGAACACTTAGCACCTACAATATTTTACCTACATACCAATCAGGTTTTTGAAATGGGTATAGCACTGCAACAGCATAAGAAAGTTAATAAAATATCTGACATATTCCACTGATAAATCAAAAGTACCCTACCTGGATACTTAGATTTCAACAAGGCTTTTGAAGTTATCATCCACAAATTACTATTAGTTAAACTCCATTACTATTGATATGATGATGAAGTGGTTCACTAACTACTTACAAAAGAGGCAGCAAACTATTAAATTGAATAATATCCAGTCAAAGTTTCGACAGGTGTGCTGCAAGGTAACATTCTCGGACCACTTCTCTTTGCTGTTTTTACTGTAGATTTTCCTGGTGTGCTATCATTCCGTGGCAAATATCACATATATGCTGACAATCATCATCATTTTGTTTTCGACCTTATTTAAGGTCGGTTTGACGCAGCTCTAACTTCTTTTCTATTCTGTGCTAATCTAAAAAGCTCTACATACCCTTCACAACCTAAATTTCTAATAATTTGACTAATATAGTTTGGTCTAGGTCTTCCTATATCCTTCGATCTTTTTCCTATCCACCTGGCACTACATAGATATTAGCAACCTGATGGTTGTTAAAGAACTCTAACATGTTTATATGATTACCATTTATAAGGAAATGAAATATAACCTGGTTATCTGCTTCAAAAAGGAAAAGTGTTAAATTATATGTTATGGTAAGGCTTAAGCAACGAATCACTGCCAACATGCCAGACCGCTAACTAATTGCGAGTTATGTCATGGTGACATTTAGTTAACTGATTTTTATTTTTTTTGTTTTGTTTTCGAACTTACTTAAAGTCGGTTTGACACAGCTCTAAATTCTTTTCTATTCTGAGCCAGTCTAAAAAGGTCTACATACCCTTCACAACCTAAATCTCTAATAATTTGACTAATATAGCTTTGTCTAGGCCTTCCTACTCTATTTTTATTTGGTAGTCTATAATCTAAGACTTTACTAAATAGTCCCTCATGTCTTAACTGGTGCCCTATCATTCTATCTCTCCTGACCTTCAATTGTTTCCACATACAGGGTGCCTCACCTATCCTTCTATAAACTTCCTCGTTTGTTACTCTATCTGTCCAACTAATCTTTAACATTCTCCTAAAACACCAAGTTTCAAAAGCTTCTATCTTTTTCTTATCTACTTCTTTAATTGTCCAAGTCTCACTACCATATAGAAGAACGCTCCGTACGTACGTCTTTAAGAAACTTTTTCTATTATCTAAACTAATACTATTAGCTATTAGTAAGTTTTTCTTTTTTAAAAACATTTTTCTAGCTTGAGCTATTCTAGCTACTTTATCCCTTCTACTACGTCCATCCTTTGTAATTATACTACCTAAATGCTGACAATATTTTGTTGTATATCAACACCTAAATTTTCAATGTAAACAAAACTTGAACTCAATACAAACCTTGCTGAAGTACACCAGTGAGTACAAGACAACGGTCACAAAGTAATACCACAAAAATAGTGACATTATATGTGCGGGAGGGTTACAGCAAACCCAATAAAAGCAGAATTACTATGTAATGAAGAAATTAAAATAGACGATTCTATGATCACTATTAGTGAGAGTGTCAAGTACTTAGGCATGCATATGGACAGTCAACTCAATTTTGCACATCAAGAAAATTGGCTTGTGCTACCTTAAAATATGCTCATCATATAGTTATGAACAGTTTGTAAAATCTATAACCAAGTGAAATCTGTGCAACAGCATTGTATTATGCCACTTGTGTTACTATAGATACTTGTCCAATTGCTTACAAACTCGGTTATAAGTATTATAGAAAGTGTGCCTTCAATTTTCTTTTAAAGTTCAGTGCGGAGATCATGTAACTCCAATCTATAATCTGCAAGGTAAGCTTAAATATTCCAAACGATCAGAGCTCCTGCTAGCCACATTCATACTTACATTGATAATTTCAAACAAAGCTGGCTACCTGATACAAGTTTTGGATGCTAGATGTAGTCAACATCAACTGGCACTAAGAAATAATATCACAACCATTATTCCTAGTCATGCCACATCATATCGGGAATGCAGCTTAACTATGGTGCATCTCAACTAAGTAACAAGCACCTGCAGATGTTTAAAGGTTTAAATATATGTATAGTTAAAAAAGTAATGTTATATAAATTATTATATGACCAGATACACTCGTAGACAATTGTAAAGAAATTTTCAAAATTATTTTAACTACGTTTAAGTGTAAACGTTCAATACTATTTAGACTTACTTTATGTATGTTAAGGGACGAATTTAAAATTAGCTTTGCTTTTTGATCATGTAAACCAGTAAATTAAAACTGATTGATTGATATACTAATATATATCTCTCTCATACACATGTTCTTACAACGATAGATGTAAATAAATTACATAAATACACTAACACTAAAACACGGTTTTCAGGTAATTGAAATTGACGGAATTGATTTACAAGAGTAAACAAATCTTTGGCATTATATCCTTCTAAAAGAAACAATGTTTGTAGAATTTTTGCAAAGAAGACTGCTAAGTTATAGGTTGGTGTGTTTATTATAGAAATTATTGGTCGTAATGGAAAGTTTTTTTTGAGAATCTGTAATTAAATGTTTGGAATGTAACATCTTGATGCGGTCAATACATTTTTTTTTATCATAAAAGTTGTAGCTCTTTGAATTTGTTGATATGTGTGATGATCTTTTAGTAATTGTTTAGATTTTTTAACATAATCATTTTTATTTAAAATCACAGTGATAGCTCCTTTATCAGCTTTTGTAATAATAATATCAGAATTTTCTTTAAGAAACTTTTTTACTTTGATATATAATTTTGATTCTAAATTGCGATTAATTTTATTTTTTGGATTACTAACAAAATTTGTAATACAATTTGTGGCCTTAGCTCTTAAATTATTCTTCTCTTTTTGTAAAAGTAATTGTTGTCTAGAATGTTCTCGATATTAGCTAATAGTTTTCCCATGTTAAGATTACTGACGTTAATATTTAAATTGAACTTTGGTCCTAATGATAAAAAGTTATTTATGTCATTAGGTATTACTTTATCACTTAAATTAACGATCCATTTACTATTATCATTGAAAAATTTATTGTATTCGGTATTGGTATTATTTAGTGATTGAAACTGTATTAATAGAATCTGTTTTTGTTTTCAAACAATTTTTTATAGGACAAAACTTGTTTTCGTTCAAATTCTAAAAATATGTCAGGTGTCAAAGGTTCCTGAAGAGAATTTTTTATAAAAGTTAATTTTGTCTTCCAAAAAGCTATATTGGAATGTGTAATTCCTATTTCAAAATTTAATATAGTAATATTAGACCTGGCTAGTGATCCTTTTTTTGACACTATGGTATGTGTGAGTTAATAAATCTCTCAATTTGTTGGTTTTATCAGTTATTTGACGTGGGAAAATGCTTTGCTGTCTGCATCTTATTAAAAAGATTCCTATTGTATTTAATTTTACCATTGTCTGTGTGATATTACTCCATTCTTTAACTGATTTCATAGTAGGTTTTCCATACTTAATATGTATTAGATTATAAAATGAAATCTTAGATATGTCTTCTTAATATGAACTAGTTCAATATATTATGATCCTGATGAAACTGGTAATGCGATTGGGATATTGTAGTCCAAATATAAATTAAATAGTGTTTTTGCATATATTTAATTAATGATCTGACGTTTCGGCAAGGGTTGTTGCCTTTTTCAAAGATGCTACAACAATAATATAGTATCGAATGGATAAATTAAAATTATGACATAGGTACTGTAGATGTCAATCCGTGTCGAGCACGAAGAAAGACTTGATACTCTTAATTGTTCTCAGGGGTTCAGGTTAGCAAATATACAGCAACAGGCGAGGGCAATATAACATTTATTATTAACTGTTGAAATACATACAGATATTACTTCACATGTCGTACCGCTGGTAATAAAAAGCCAACTTAACAATGTTTATAACGTTTTATAATATGCCCAATTAAACACCCCTTAATGCGAACCGATTACAGCACGTGCTAGCGCACAAATTATACAAATGATCTGGTTAAATAAAATGTAAACACGTTCTAGAAGTCCTTGCAGGTGCAAGTGTATAAATACCTGCCGGTGCGCCGGGTGGCTCCACCACAAAAACCCTTCACTTTACTTGCAGTTTACACTAACACCATCGTCAACACCTTAAATTACGCTACAAAAGCATCTTCATTACCCGCAACGATTTATATAATACTTTGCTAAATCTCTAAAACACAACTAGCAAACATCTGAAATTGATATTTACAGAGTAAATATCAAAGCTTTTATCCAAGAGGTATGTGAACATCCAACTAAATACCTTATAATTAATAAACCTCATACAACCTCGGCATAGACAGCTGACGTAGCCACCTGTGTCCACGCGCATCTAAACATCAACTAACTACTTCTCACCCCGATTGATCTTCCTAGCTAAGCACCCTATATTTTATCAGCAAGCCTGGAAATACCAGGCTGATGTATTTACCGCGTAGTGCCCATATTTTAAATAATCTTATGAAATATAAGATTAATATATGTTTACATATATGGCGCGTTACATTACTTACTTAATTACTAATACATAAATATTATAAAAGTTATTTTACACACGTGGATTGATGTTAGTTAATAGACAATACAAAAATCTGTATAAAATAAATTTTAAATTATACCTCTTTCATATTGACATATACATATGAATTTGTTAAGCTTGACAAATAGTTGGACAGGAATTCTTGATTGCTTCTTTTTGTGTAATCATGTATAAATTAGAGTATATTGGATGCAGAATTTGAGTGTCTTGTCTAAAGTTCATCGAATTAACTTCATTTTGTATATAATATGCTTCCAAAAAAGAGTCTCACTTTATAATGTTTTCAGAATTCAAAATTTCACATTTTTCATAATTCGGGATGTGTTGGGTTATATTAATATGTTGAAAGAGGGCACAGCTATTTTTTCTTCATTTTATATCTGATCTATGTTGTGTAAGTCTATTTATTAACCATTGGGTGGTGTTACCTATATGTCTGTCTGTTTGTTTGTTTCATTGCTTTTGCAGAGCATATATTTTTAACAGCAAAGTATTTCCTTACAATTGGAAGATATCCAACTCTATGTATATCATTATTGATAATGGTAAAGGTGCGTGAAATGTTGTTCTTTGTTTCACATAGGTGAATAAACATCAAATCGGTATTGTCTTAGACATTTTGCAGTTGTAATTTTAAAAGTTCGCCCATACGACATGCTCCGGCAATACCAATCACAGCCACTGCTCAAAACTTTACATTTTATAAAATGTTCCATATATTAAATTGAAAAAGTGCACCTTACTTTAAACAACAGATGTATCTCGTCTGGTGCATTCTTTATGAAGCAACACACGTTTTCTCTCGTAAACACCTTCGACTTCTTTGGGGTGTAGCAATCATTTTTTCTTTTTAAAACGCACGCAGTTTCATATACTGTGAAATGTCAACGTTGTTGTATATTGTTAACGTACTTTTCAGCATGGAATACCCACTCCACAAGCTTGCCGGGAATTTTAACTGTGAGGACCTTTCAAACAAAAGTGCCTGCAATGTGTTTTCATCAACAATCAGTGCCCTTTCTGAGCACACCAATTTTTGAAGTTCTTGTATATTAAATCGTGTATCTTAATTTTGATTTTTTTTCGGAAATAATTCTTGGGTAGCTGTTTTCGCAGCTTCATCAACGGTTTGAGCACTATCCATCATCAAATCTCTTTTATAGGACTGTTTTGTGAATGACAGAACACACAATAATATTATTGTTGAACTATTTTGATTAAATAATAGATGCTATTGTTACAAACCCATGGTTACTTGTCAAAGCCTACATTAAATGATTCTTTTAATTTTACTTGAATTTTAAACTTATATTAATTTAAAGCAATCTTTAATGATTTAGAGGTAGTGGGACGTAAGGGATTTACGGGGCCTTAACACCTTGTCACCGTAAATCCTACTTACGTCCCTTAGTATGTAATATACTATTTCACAAAACTCAAAGGCAAACTTATCAAATTTATTAAGCAGCAATATTATTTATAAAATAACTTGTTCATACAATCAGACTTACATAGGTAACACCGCCCAACGGTTAAAAAATAGACTTACAAAACATAGATCAGATATAAAATTAAGAAAAAATAGTTGTGCTCTCTCTCAACATATTAATATAACCCAACACATCCCGAATTATGAAATAATTGAAATTTTGGATTCTGAAAACAACTATAAAATGAGACTTCTTTTGGAAGCATATTATATACAAAATGACGTTGATTCGATGAACTTTGGACAAGACACTCAAATTCTGCATCCAATGTACTCTAGTTTATACATGATTACACAAAAAAAGCAATCAAGAATTCCTGTCCAACTGTTTGTCAAGCTTAACAAATTCATATGTATATGCCAATATGAAAGACGTATAATTTAAAATTTACTATATATAGATTTTTGTATTGTCTATTAACTAACACCAATCCACATGTGTAAAATAACATTTATAATATTTATGCATTAGCAATTAAGTAAGTACTTATGTCATAATTTTAATTTGTCCATTCAATACTATATTAATGTTGTAGTATTTTTGATAAAGGTTACAACCCTACTGACGGAATGTACCTACAGTACGTCTGTAGATTAAGGTTTTAGTTAAGTAGATTTGCAATATATTTGATTTTTAACACTTACTTAAGACTGTATTATGTATTTGTAATGAAAACGTAAGTGTGCTATATAGTTAGAAACAAGTCCTATAGAATTGTGTTAAAACATGTGTATATTTGATTTTTTCAATATTGTAACAGTATAGTTACAGATTTGCTGTAATAAATTGTTTTGTGATTACCTAGACGCGCAATTGGGTATTCAGATTATTTAACATTTGCTTTTAGGAATCTTCTTTGCAGTTAGCAGTTTTAAATAGATTCCTACGTTTTTAGGGTTCATGTTTGTTTTAGGTTTAAAGTAATATTGTTTTTAATAAATTTTGAGGTATAATTTTAAGCCAGAATGACTCTCCTGATCTCAGATTTTGACACCCTATTGTTAATTTTTTTCCTAGCAACCCTGCGAAATCAGATGGCATCCAAGGTATTTTCCAATTGAGACATATTTCATAACCAATAACATTCTGGAACCCAAATGGAATTTTCAGTGGAATTTTCTGTGAATTATGGACTATATATTCTGGGGGCCAAAACTGTACGTAACGAGTTCTACTAGCAATAAAGGCTAATATTTTCTTTTCAGTTGTATTTTGGTCAATTTAAAACAGGCAGACTCCTATACCACAATCTGAACTGTTAGAATGAGGAGTAAAATTGTTTTCTTTATATTTTCAAAAGTAACTTGTTCAACCTCTGTCCAGTACCATTTAGAACTTTTCTTTAAAAATTTTAACAAGCAAATTGTAAAATCTGCATAATTTTTTCTCAAAATGCTTACTATATTTACATATTCCTATAAATGACTGTCATTGTTTTCGGACATTTTGAATTGCATTTATTCTCATCTGATCTCTGAAGTAATTGTATTACCAAGAAAATTACTCCCTGTATGCTTGTTGTGGTTTGTGTAGCATTCTTCTTAATCTTCTTTGGGAATTAAACCACTCATAGTTTTTAAAATCACTTTTATTTACGTTTCGATCCATGACCCATTGAGTGGTTTAATTCCCAAAGAAGATTAAGAAGAATACCAAAAAAATGGACCCTTTTTCAGATGAATTCACCTTTTTAAGTTGTATCATAGTTTGTGTTTGGGAAAAATGCTTGAAAATTAAATTTGAACGTCTTAACTGTTCGTTTGTGGTAGCTGACATTATCAAATCATCTACACAGGGAGTTGCAAATTGTAAAATCTCCTCTTTTAAAATAATACACAATCCTCTGTATCAACCTTAAAGCTGACATACTTAATCCAAAAGATAACACCCGGAATTAGAAAGTATTACCCTCAAATTGAAATCTCTTGTACTTTCTACACCCTTCACACATTGGCACTTGCCAATAAGCACTCGCTAAATCAACCATACTTATAACTTTAACTTTATTACTTTCAATTATTAACTCTTTGGGATTAGGCAGCATTAATTTATCTCCCACCATACTTGAATTTAAATATCACACATCGAGACATACTTGAACACTTTTATTATCTTTAATAACCACAAACAAGGGACTAATGTTTCACGGCGTGGAGAATCAATAACTCCACAGTTCACACTTCTTCCTAGTAAGTACAGAATACGACAAGATTTCAAACAAAAAAGAGTAGCCTTTTAATACTATGACGTGCATGTAATCTTGTATCAAACATGGTTGACCAGAAAAATATTTTTGTGCTGATTCAACACTTGCAATAAAAGTTCTTGTTGACCACTATTAAATAATGTTGCCTTCGCTATAGCCTTTCCCTTATCCTTTAGACTGTATGTTTTTCTAACTCTCTTGGGCTCTTGCCTCACTCAATATAGCTGCCAATTCGATTTAGGGACTCCCTGTATATTAAAAATGTTTTTTGAAGTTTCCTATAAAAATTTTAATTTGTAAACATCATTTCTTTTGAAAATTGTTAAAGTGCGAGTTCCAAAATTTTATTTAACCTCTTGTATTGTCAATCATTCACAATCTAAAATCAAGTCTCGAATCAATCGTGGAATTATAATAATGAGTATTTCGCACTGAAAATTTTAAAAATCAGCGCACAATAATGCTGGTAGTTGAATCTTAGTGACCCTACCTCCTGATGCACTCCTAATTGTAATACTGTTCATGGGAAAAATCGGCACTCTACAACTAATTTGTGTAGTTTCTTTAAAAATCGTTTCGGATACACATAGTTAAATTGACTACCAGAGCCAAAAGGTTTTAACTTTTTATTATTTATTTCCACATTTTTACACGATAAAATAATTGGCTTTCCTACTCTTTATTCAATTTTAGAAAACAAATCACTTCCAGGTTCTTGATTAAAAACAGTAGTAAGCATTTCATCTGCTTTATTAAATTGATATTTGGTGACTTGACTCATAATTAAACACACCCTCATCCGCATTATCCTCCTGAAATTGCCTATTTCCCACATTTTCACGAGTAACTTCCTGCATTTCATTATATTCCCTGTATCTACGTTCTCTTTCCTCCTTGTATGTCCTATCTGGTTTACATAGAAACTCTACAACCTCAAATACTACCACCTGACATAAATTAACATTCCTTGCCTCGTTTCGGGAGGAAGATGTTGCACTAGCTTGTATTAATTCATTAGTTTCAAAAAGTAATCGGCTCTACTGCCTCTTTCGTATCTCCCATACTTAATTGTATACAATATTTTACGTTCATCTGCACCACACTAATACCTACCCATTAAACGTGCAATAAACTCAAAACTATTAAAAGAATCTTCTTTAGCTATTGCTCAACTACTAGCTGATCCCCATAAACAATTTATTGCGAAGGACACCTTCTTTTGTTTGAGTACCTCCGTCTCATTTAACATACTAATCAATTTTTGCATAAATTCTATGGGATAGATATTTCCTAACTGAGAAGTAGTTAATAAATCACGTGTCACATTTTTCAGAAGTAAATATAACTATAATCGTATGTCTGGCAATTTTGTCTTAAATTTCATTAAATTTGTTAATTTCTCTTCGTTCTTTTCTGGAAAATACCAGTTCCCTGATACTTTGTTGCATAAACTTCATACTTTGTATTAATCATTCTAAAGTATCTTTAAATACTTGGAATCTAACATTACTTTCTTACTTTTACAACTTCAAACTGCAATTATTAAAAGTGGCACTCACTTTTATAAGGTGTTTGGTGTAAATTATACCAAATATACAAATTACTTAGTAAATATTCTATTATGTCACCTGTGTACGTCTTAACAAGAAAATAGCCAACACTACACTGTCGGCTTTTCCCGCACATTCCCCTGAGTAAGCACAACCAAACTTCCTTAAACAAGAGACATTTTATAACAAACATCTTGTAATCGCACCTATCACTGAAAATTAACACCATAACCGCTGTATTACTACATTATAGCTATAAAATCGGGCACGTCACACCTATTAAGTTAAAAGGTGTCTAAAGAGCAACGGGAAAGTCATGATTTGTATCATTACATGTGATTTTCCAATGCTCCACCCGAGGGTACTACATTGGCCAGGAAGCAAGTTTTTTACCTGGAAAATTTGAAATTTTGACAAACCCTTGCTGTTCCAAGCAAGGTAGGGATCTTTAACGTGCATGATAACACTCACACACGGGACCTCCATTTTACCTCTCATCCGAACGAGGATGTATTTTTGTGAAAAATGCTCGCCTAACATTTTTCAAGCGGACCGTATCGGGATTCGAACCCGGGACCTTGGGAGTAGTAGTCACACACATACCACTACGCCACGGAGCCGCCTCATAATTTGTATCAGCATTATTACGTAGAACATGAGTGAAAAATGCAAGCTGATGATTATTCTAGTTACGTTAAGTAATTGATATGGTTTGCACTTCGGTGAATTCACTATCACTTTCCATATAGTCCGAAATTGGTAGCTTTCTTTTCTGTCTGTTTTGTTTGAACTCTTACTGGTTTTTACATTTTTCTATGTATTTTTCTGTAGAGAATATGTATTTTGGCTATCAATATGTAGTTAAAATTGGTTTGATAGTATGATCTGTTTCGTGTGAAGCACACATCGTAATTTCCATAACTCAGCTTGCGATGCTCATATAAGCTTCAAGTACTTATGTTTATATATAAGCTTCAACTTTCCTATTGTTCTTTAATTACTTTGCTGAACAGACACCTTTTAATTTGACACGACGAGTGAGTGATCGTCCAGAAATAACTGCTTTTGTAACCACTACTTTCATAGAGACACTAATCTTGCCAAACTGGATGTGGGTCTATACGTTTAGAGGTAGAAATCCATGTATTTTCTAGTGATTACTCTACAAACATTTACACCTTCGCATTTAATATAAAATGCAAACCTAGAAGCGATAATGAGAGACCAGTCGTGAAAGCCTCCAACAATAAGGAATTTGACATTAATTATCGAAACGAGTATATTTGCTAATTAGAAGTTTGATAAGGTTAGCAAAATTCAAGCCTATTTATTTTCCTAGATGATATTCTAACATTTTGTACTAGTTGAAGTGTAGAAACTCAAATTTGTAGGACTTATTTGGCACAAGCTTACTATTTTAGTGCTTATGCACGAAAATGTACTGTGTATAATAGTATATTATACAACGAGGCTATAATGAAGGCTATTATTCCCGAGAATGAAAGTTGCTACTCGAGCGAGCGTAGCGAGCGAGTGTAGTAATCATCCGAGGGAATAGTACCCTTCATTATAACGAGTTGTATACTATACTTTATCTACAACTAAGTATCAATATAAGAGAGCATAATTTATATAACTTGACTTTCCAAATTATTGAAATTCTACAATAAATTAGCGACAACCAATACGGCTAGTTGTTTGTGATATTGTATTGAGACATAGTATTTGATATGTGGTTTTGACGTTTGTTTTAAATTTTAAAGGTATTGCGATTTAATAATATTATTTTTTAGTTGGTCTGTAAGAGGGAATAAAGAGCCATTATTCCCTCTGCTATTCATTATTCCCTAGCCTGATTAATATATAGCATTATACTGCAAAAACCATAGGTGTAATATGTATATTATATATTAGTTGTAGATAAAATATACTTACTTTTTGTGTCAACTTTATAAAAGTCGTATAGTGTTGAAACCATCGCTACGAAAACTATGACCATAAAGAATGCCCTGAAAATAAATAAATAATTAGTATACATGAAGATGAATTTTTTATTTTCTCACATGTGTAGCGTAAGGAAAGTATTGTAAATGTTCAAGAATTCAATCCTGTGATTTTAAATGAATTTAAAGCTTTTGACCTCTCTGACTCCAAAAAAATCATTTTTTGAATTATCTGCAGATGTGTGTGAACTGTGCGTGCATACACAGGTTCAAGAGCACATTTGGATGTGTGTGAGTGCAAATAGGTGTGTACGTGCATGCTTGCGTACCTTTGCCTGAATGTTTGTTAATGTGCTGATATGAGAAGACTGATGCAAATCCGCCTAGATACATTCATTAAGCAAAATTGTAGTTCTTACTCAACTATTAAATGACTTGCGATAACCGAAAATGGTAATTAACTTTAAGCATCTTTCTAAAAAAAACATACTTCAAATACGGTTTCACAAGAGCAACTAATTTTTAACCTTATTCGGCTTATTTGCTTAAACTAAGATTTGCGACTACTTTGTTTAGCTTTTGTATACTCGTATTTTTCATCTTTGTCAATTACTAGTCAATTTGAAAGGACCATTTAGACTTTGCATAAAAGTCTAAGTTATTATTTCATCTTCAATAAGTTATATATATGACGTATTTACCAATTACACTAGCGGGACTGGTAACGAAAAATTGGAAAATGATTATTTGGGCTTTGCATAAAAGTCTAAGTTATTATTTCATCGTATTACTATAATACGCAAGTATTAATAACTTACCTTGTGTAATTAATTTATCTAATATATGTATGTATTTAATAGTTGGCTTAAAGTTGTAATTTTGAAGCTTTGCTTCCTGTCTATATCTAACATAAGTCAAAAACTCTTCACTGTCAGATATGAATGACAAAAATGCTAAAAGTAATTGGAAGTTAGGTTGATGTATGGTAAAATTTAGATTTGTAAAATTTTCCAATTTTCATTACTAGTCCGGTAGTGTAATTGGGAAATACGTCAGCCACAAAAGCTGAAGATACAGGTTCAAATCCTGTCTGGGACATTGGGACCTTAGATTTTCCATCTTTCAATTACTAGCTCGATTTGAAATAATCATTTGGGCTTTGCATAAAAGTCTAAGTTATTATTTCATTTTATTAACTATAATACGTTAAACACGTACCTTGTGTAACTAATTTACCTAATATATGTATATAGGCTGATTCAAATTCGAGGGCCACTATGGGGATCTAGTTTATTAATGGAATAGAGGGTATGTTTAAATTCGCCAAAGTTGCTAAATTTTACACTAATTAATAATCTGCAAAGCAATTTCATATATCTCTTTTGGCATCCGAGATATTTCCAAAAATGTAAAAAACTGAATTTCTGTTTATTATTTTTAGTGCCGTTATTTCAAATAATATTCAAAATTAAAAGCCCCTTCTCATAGCCACTTTTTACTTCATCTCGAATAGCCTGATTCAATTTGTTAAAAAACGTTTCGTCGTTACCTGACCATTGCTACATATACCTAGACGGAGTCGGAAGAAACGTAAATACCAGGCTAACTACAAGATGCGGAGAGTGGGGAGATTCACCTACATACCAAAAAAACAAAAAAAAGCACGTCGCTCACGATTATCTATTAACAATAAGAATAAATAAAGGATTCTGTACAAACAAGCAAAAGAAATAAATTAAGCGTTACTATTTAGAAGCAAACAATTATGTGATACGAACAGTTTAGTACGTTAGAAACGAAGTGCGCATCTCGTATTTTACACAAAATAAAACTAATCAGTAGAAAATATACATGTGAGAGCTTTTGTCAAGCGTTTATAAAACTGCACATAATACCTTTTGTAAAATAAACTAATCAGTAGAGAAGAATGAACGTGTGAGAGCTTTTGTCAAACATTCTTTTAAATTGTACATAATACCGTTTGTAAAATAAACTAATCAGTAGAAAAGAATAAGCGTGTGGGAACTTTTGTCAAACATTTTTAACAATGGTACATCACACCTGTAGAGCGATAATATCGATTCGCAGCAATAAACAATAGTCCTCCAGTGTCACGTTTCTTATCATGTAACTACACCAAACGCTGATAAGGAATATTACCTTGATATACACAAAAGAAAACAAGTTGTATACCTGTATATGTCGGGATACTTAACTTGCACGCCATGGGGAGTGAATCAGAACCGCATCGCTACGGTTGTCGAGATCTATTTACTCTGTTACCATAACGGCACTAGCGATCTACAGGTGACGACGGTTGATCTGTGGCAAAGAACAGTTGAGCCTACATAAAAAAGAACCAATTTGGCCTCCAGCTAAGAGCAAAAAAGAGAATTTGATTAGGATGGGTAAGCGCGGAAAAACTCACCGATATACGCAAGATACCTCTAGCTTGTCGAACAAAAAAAACGTGCATCGCTCTTGAAGTACTGGGAGGAGTAATGTAGAAAATATTTCAACGCACAAGCTGCAGAATCAAATTAAAAATTGGTTCAAATAACACGAGTTCGAACTGCAATCCTCGCGTTACCAAAGCGCGATTAGCAAACTGGAAAACACGCTATCAAATAATAGTAGGATCCATCATTTTGACAAGTCTTTAGATGGGAAACACAAGAGAAAGCAATTATACGTTATCGGAATGTTTAACAAATTAACGGATACCTAAAACAAGGCATTGACTATTTAATTTATCGAATAAATTTTCGTTTTAAAAGCAAAATGGATTTGAGTTAAAATTATGTTAAAGCGGGCTTATTCTGAACAGGTACACTATATAGGGTATTGTTGGAGAATTTAAGAATAAAAATGGAATTTATTCGAGCGGGTAATGACTTAACCAGGGAAAAAAGGGCATTTAATTTATGTTGAAAAATAAACGTAACACCATCATCAACTTTCTGATTTTTTATGGACGCCATTTTGGTTTTTTATACATTCGGATTCACCAATTTTTTTTTATTATAGTAGCGTATGACAGATAGTAAAAAAAGCTTTTTATTCAATGCCTTGATCATAAATAATAGTATTTTAATACTTAAAAATGGTAAACCTAAACCAACCTTTTATAACTTAAGTGATCTAACAAAGGAACAATAACTGACCATCATCAATTTTCTTTATTTCTTATACGTGCCGTTTTGTGTTTTAGTGCATTCTCATACACCTATTATTCTAATTACAACTATGTGTGTGAAGTAACAAAAAGCTTTTAAAACAATGGCTTTCTCGTCAATATTGATATTTTGGAACTACCTACTGTTAATATTAGCATTCCATGAAACATCTGCTGACTAATGCTACTATACCTAAATAACGCATTTTTCTATTAGCAGTAAATATGTCTTTTAGTCATATCGAGAAACGAGATATGTTACGTGTTTTTTATTCCTCTCCTCGAAATTCAACAATAAGTGCCAAAATGTATTTAAGATTGTATCCAAAATGACAATAACCGAATCGATTAATGTTTCTAAAGATTGATACGAACCTAGCCAAATACGGATCGTTTACTAAACCTCGCAGTATTTATCACAACAGAAATTTGAATATCGGCGCATCAAAGCGAGGCATTGTCACAACAATATCGACGTGATAAGGGGTCACGAGTGTTCATTAAAACTTTAATTTTACAAATAAATCCCACCAAGATATAAAAGTATCCGGAAAAATGGAAATTTCCGTAAATTCATGGTTATCCCCCTGTATAATACAAGCGTACTTTTATTCATTGAGGTACTAGCAGGATATGAGATAAGCATATTGTAAATAAATAGCAAGTAACGTAAGTTGTATATGTAAAAATAATTAATTGTAAAATACCGTAAAACACATTCAATGCAAACGCAAATCAATCGTTTTAAGATAAATACAAGGCCATTTATTTTCACTTATTAATTGTCAATACATTTTTGATAAAGATGCTTTTGATTAGTACTAACTTTTCACATTTAGCATAAAAAACTACAATCTTGTTAAAAGCCCCCATTCTTACCTTAATGGGTGTAATAAAAACACGTTTTGATGTTAAAAGCAAATATATCTATAAATGCACCCCTTTTTGCATTAAAAAGCAATTACAGTTTAAATTAATTTCCCTGTGGATTATAGAAATTTATTTTAAATAAAGAATTTTCTAGAATTTAATTTTTCAATTATTAGTTCCAACGTTTCAGTACTCTGCTACCTGAAATTTAAGCAGACCTGGCTTTCCCCCCGAAAGTAACCATGAGCAAGGTGTGTGTGTGTGTGTGCGCGCGCATTTGAGGGGATGTATTACGTGTGTGTATGTGTGTGGGAAAGGTTGTGTGTGTGTGTAGTGTTGATAAACGTGTCACGTTCCACTTCTAGGACCAGGGTCATCAGCAGCCGGAAATCTCAGTTGTCAAGGACGAACGCTCAATGGATATTGCTATATCAGTCCGGATCATCGGCAGCCGGAAATCCAGATGTTGAAAATGCAATGTAAGTGTGCGAATAGGCATTTGTGTTTGTACAGCGTTTGAGAAAGTAACCGTGAGTAAGGTGTGTGTGTATATGTGTACGCGGACTTGAGGGCGAGTGTTTTGTTTTTATTTATTTGTTCCAACGTTACAGTAGTCTGCTACCTGAAATTTAAGCAGACCTGGCTTCCCCACAGAAAGTAACCATCATGTGTTATGTGTGTATGTGTGTGTGTGTGTGTGTGTGTGTGTGTGTTTGTGGATGAGAGTTGTGTGTATGTGTGTTGTGTGTGAAGTTGATATGCGTGTTACATTTCCCCTCTTGGACCAGGACCATCGGCAGTTGGATATCG
This sequence comes from Platerodrilus igneus, assembly GCA_036346225.1. Lineage (NCBI taxonomy): Eukaryota > Metazoa > Arthropoda > Insecta > Coleoptera > Lycidae > Platerodrilus > Platerodrilus igneus. The sequence continues at coordinate 1,963,891 of JARFIW010000565.1, forward strand.
CAGTCGTCAAGAAAGAACGCTCAACAGATATTGCCCTATCAGTCCGGACCATCGACAGCCGGAAATCCAGATGTTGAAAAGGCAATGTAAGTGTGTGAATAGGAATTGTGTTTGTACAGCGTTTGAGAAAGTAACCGTGAGTAAGGTGTGTGTGTGTGTGTGTGTGTGTGTGTGTGTGTGTGTGTGTGTGTGTGTGTGTATGTATGTATGCGCGGGCTTGAGGGCGAGTGTTATATTTGTGGGTGAGAGTTGTGTGTGAAGTTGATATCCGTGTTACATTTCTCCTCTTGAACCAGAGTCATCGGCAGTCTGATATCCCAGTCGTCAAGGAAGAACGCTCAACAGATATTGCCTTATCAGTACGGACCATCGGCAGCTGAAAATCCTGATGTTGAAAAGGCAATGTAAGTGTTAGAGGTGTTTTGTGTGTTTGTGTATGTATCTGTGTGTGTTATTTGCATCCGCCTTGCATCCCCCTTAGTACTAGGACCATCGACAACCGGAAATCGAGTCTTCGGGGAAGAATGCTTAGCAGATGTATTTGAAGTGTTTATTTGTGTTTATGTTTGCCCAGGTTACCAAAAGGTTGGATTGAATTGGTCTAATTTCTTTACAGGTTTGAACTTACACTTTTACATAAAAAACTAGGTTCTTTCAGAAGAAAGGATTTGTTTATTGTATTATTTGTCACAGATATGTGTAAGTTTGGTTCTTAAAATTTAGCTTTAGTAAAAAGAAAAGAAATTCCCTATTCTACTACTTAAGATTAACTTATACTACTACTGTTAGTTATAATTTGTTAGAGACGGGGTAGCTAATATGTAGGAGCATGCAAATTCTACATTTTAGGGGGTTGGGTTGTTTCAAAGTCGGGTTGATGTTTTCATCTTGTTGCTTCTGGTCGTCAAGAGCGAAATTCCAGGAGATCGGTCTCCGGGACAGAGCCTCGGGCCGAGGAGAGGTGGTACTTTCATGTCTCTGTCCGGGTAGTTTTGTTTATGTCCTTTATCCGTCAAGATAACGTTGGTGGATGAATGCCGTGGTTTTTGTGTGAGTGCATTTAAGTGTGGAAACAAGTTTTCGTTCCAAATCATCACGTGTAGAGTCTTATTTAATAATGTTTGTCTATATGCGTAGAGGTGCGGTTGTAAGTCATCTCACTCGAATACTAGATGTTCCGGTGTTTCTATTTCTCTGCACGTGCATATGTTGTTGACAGCTAAATAAATCCTTGTCTAGGCGCCAGATATTTGACTTTTAGACGGTCTTTGATGTATAGGTTCATTGCATATACCCTTCTACAGGTTGTGCTTTGATCCCTACGTGTCTGCCATTCTGCAAGTATGTAGTTCTTTATTTCCGTCTTTGTCGTGGACAGTTGGTTTGTGTTTAAGATGCGTTGTAGTTGTTGTTTGTCATTGTGTGTAAGATAGTGCATTGCAAAACTCGCTCTTTCACTAGGAGGTCCAAGGGCATAGTTCCCACCAGTACATGAAGTGCATTATGTGCTAGTCCCATAAGCCTCCGTCAGTCGAAGTAAAACACTTCGTTGTGTACTGTTAATTTTTTGTCTAGGTTTGATTGTGTTAAGACGATGTCCTCAGGCGCTCGCAGCATATGATACCATAGCCCCGAGCTCACTGTTGAGATAAAGCCTTACGCAATTAAGTGGTATCTTATAAGTCCTATGGGCCAGCGTTGCGATGTTATGTACTGCAGAAGTTGCACTTGCACATACGGTGTTTATATGTTCTAACGAATACAATTACCTGCTTCATAAATATACGTTTTTTCTAAATATCTATTTAACAAATATCCATTATTAGACAGAAAATATTAAATTCCGATAGTAACAATATATTACCAATTCATACATAGAGCTCCACCTATATTTAAAGACTCAGAGTAAAATTTAAGAATTCTTCTATCTGTATGTGTATTAATACAATATTCCCATTCTGCGCGTGCTTGGATAATAAAATTGCCTCGTGGCCAAGATTCATCATTTACCATCTGAATGTAATCAGCAAAGCAAGTGTTGAAACGTGGGCTAACAGGTTTGAAAAAACATGCCGTCCCAAAGAGAGGTGCAATGGTGTCGACGGATACCATGGCATCGATTACTTGTTGAATCGACCTTGTGTGGCCAAGAAATACACATCAACGGTAGGTGAATAATTTTCAAGTTAGCATCCAAATCATTTTCTTGATTCTTTTCAGCGCAAGTAAAAAAATTTTTAGGTCCAATTTTGAAACGCAAGTTAAAAGCAAGTAAAAAATGTCCAATTTTGAAACGCAAGTAAAAGTATTGAAACGCAATTAAAAAATGTATTCGAAACTAAACACGTAATGTATAAAATTTTGGAGCGATAAGTCTTTTGTATATAATCGTTATGGAACACTGGAGCACAATTTGTCGTTAGTCGTATTGATAGTCCAAAGTCTCAAATGTTGCTATGCAGTATGGTGGAATTTTTCGTAAAATTTTATTTTGTTTGGAAGTCAAGTTGTAAAACTTGGCACGTGTGAACTGTGCACACCTGCTGTCGTAAGTACTCTTGATGGTTGACGAACTAGGATGCTTAACAGATTATTTGTAGTGAGTCATCTCCAATTTTAGTTCAATTTTCATTTCATGGAATCGTTACTGGAAATGTACAAATAATTTTTGTAAATTCTATATGTTCATTTAAATTGGTGCTCGTAATTTTTGTAAATTTTATGTGTTCATTTAAATTGGTACACGTAATTTTTGTAAATTCTATATGTTTATTTAAATTGGTACACAAAATTTTTGTAAAATTTATATGGTCATTTAAATTAGACACGTAATATTTTGTTCAGAATTTAATAGTTGGATATTTCATAAATGCTCTTATAAACACAAACAAATTTCTATAAGATAATTTTTGAATTTACAAGGTTATACTAAAATGTATTCGTAACTAAACACGTGACATGTTGATATTTGTTTGTCACATAAAATATAATTTTTTGGCAGCACACTTGAAGTATAGTTTAATTCAAACAATAAGTGTTTTTGACCTTTAATCCCATCAATCAAATCAATTAAAAATGTAGTTCTGTAATCTACGGAAAGTCGGAGCATTTAATCAATTAATTGTAAACCCGAAAAGGATCCTATTCTGGTATCATACATAAATTGTAGAATAATAATGAAAACCCTATATTTCTTATAGAGAATCATAATAAATTTTCACTTATAAAATTCATATAAATAATCAGAGACTAATACTAGACCTTAATAAAAGTAATTATCTCGAAAGTTGCAGTACGTATAAAATTGTACAAATGATGTATATATTTTTTGTAAATCAATAGAAAGAGTACTAAGTTGTCTTAAAGCTTTCTTTCATTGAAGTCATCAATAATTTTTCTATAGAAGCAAACAACCACATTTATGAAATTTTTGTAGTGGAGAAAGATATATTATTGATGTGGAGTTTAAAAATTTTTTGTAGTATAATTTTGACTAGTTGATCTTTTTATAATTTACTTTTTTGTGATAAAGTGACTAGCCTCTAACGTAGCCCTAGTTCAAAAATGTTTAGAAGTGTTTAAATTTTTAGATAGTACGAGATCTTCGTTCCCATTCCAGTTTGCAGAGTCATAAGTAAGTATTATTTTTCTATGTGTTGCTCGTCAAGAATATTTTTTTTTCTTTTCGAAGATTTCCGTATCTGGTCTTCGGATTGATTCATAATATAATAATTATTAAGATACGGTGGCGTCCATTAAAAATTGTTTTATTATCGTATACCATTCTACGACCCTAGCTCATAGCTCTGCCCTAAGTTGAAGAAGCTTAGCTGGCTGGAAGATCTCTTTAGAGGGTCCTTTTTTTTACTCAAAGCCATTTACCATCCTCTCTACCCTGGGCTTTAACCTTAAACAGGAACCCCTTATAATTTATCGAGGATCTGCCGCCTATAAGGTAGAGTAAACACAATTTATATCTATATAGAAAAATTGTGTAACAATGTGTAAAATAATTTTGTTTTTCGTCTAATGTTAAACCCAGGTATTTTGTGTTTTGGGTTCTACTTATATTTACACCGTCTAGTTTGATGGTGGGGTCCCTTGCCAGGGTTCCCTACATCACAAGGTATGTAGTTTTTTGTGGTGCTATGGTCGTTTTGTTGGTTTTGTACCAACTTTGTGTTTGGGTTAGGGAGATGTTAGCTTTACGTTCGATTTCCCTTCTGGAATTGCCTTCAACCACCAGCAAGATGTCGTCAGCATATGCAATCGACGACAACACTTCGTCAACGGTGTCCAACTTTTCCAGGGGTTCATCCATTACAATATTTTAAAATAGGGGCCTGCATATGGAAACAAAGGTTGTTTATATGTTTGGTAATGCTCTCCGTGCGTTGTAGGGTTACGTACCTGTCCCCGCAGTAGCTCCTGAAGGAATGATACAGTTGTGATGAACAGTTTATGGTCTAAAGTCTAGTGAAAAGTAAAGGTCACCAAAGGTTATTAAAAGCCCCTTCTATGTCCACTAATATTAATAGGACATACTTTTTGTGTGATTGCTTGGTTTATATTGCTTGGTTTCTAGCGTCCTCAGTCGATTTGTTTTCTGTGAAGCCGTATTGTCTTGGGTGTACTCCTGTGGTTTGTATATGGTGGTCCTGCATTCGTTTACATAGTAGTTTTTCGTAGGGTTTTTCAAGAGTATTTAAAAGACATATAGGTCGGTAAAAGCCTGGTTGTTTGGGGTCTTTATCTTTCCCTTTAGGGATAATCACGACATTCGCCTATTTCCATATGTTCGGAAAAGCAGCTTGTCGTACGCATTCATTGTACAGTGCTGTTAGCGTCGGTGTTAATTTATCTTATAGCGCTATGTCAATCTCCGCAAGGATTCCATACGGTCCGGATGCTTTCCTGCTCTTCGATTGGAATATAAAGAGATGAGTCATCGGTATTTAGAACTACGTAAATATCTAATCAGTAAATGAAACATTTATTCTGAGAATACGAAAACCACAAAATCCTTGAAATATCCGATAAAATCGATTATCTTTCGCATTAGTATGCGACGCCACAGGAATTGTATATGTGTTAAACAAAGACAAACAGTAACTGGAACAAGATTACGAGGTAATTACGCCGCGATTTTAGACGCTAATGAATTTTTCTGCGAGCCTTGCATCAAATGTTCCATACACATTCTAGTAGCTTCTAGATAATACATAATTTGTATATATAAGAAAGCGTTTATTAATTAAGAGATTCATTCGATTCATAAATTCGATCGCAAAAAGTTATTTTGATAGATGTCGTGCGCTTTTGCTTTGCGAAGATAATATTTTGAAGTATGCAGAAAGCATACTGTAATTTAATAATTACGATGGTACAATGAATATAGAAGTGATTTTAAATGCAAATTACATAAAAAATGAATTTATTAAATTGCAATAAAGAGGGAAAATTCTTCAACATAACGCTATTTTAAAAATTCTATTAAATAATTGAAAGGAAAATTTGAGCATAATGTGCTTTGGTAACTGCTGTTTGAAATGAGGATTTTAAATATGGAAAATCTTGTAAGCTGATTTGACATCAATTTAAAATAAGAAGATATTTAATTACAAGCGTTTTTTGCGGATTCTGCAAGTATTACTTTTAGACTTATTTTTAATATTGGAGATTTGTACTTAGTTTATGATAGTCTTAATAATTTTTTTGTAAGGGATTTTTACCAGGAAAGTTTGTGATTGGACCTCAAAACACTCTGACTTTTTAATAGATTATCTGTCAAGGATTTTTGGCCAAACAAGCATGACAATAAATATAATCGGGTAAACCATCCATAAAAAAGAAAATTCTGTTCCGTAAATTTATTATAAGGTAAGGAACAATTTTTTTATAAGTACTCCTTAGAAATTATCATATGTTTGAGAGAAACGATGCTGTAAGTGCTTTTGTACGAGAAAAAATATTTCATACTGTATAAATGCTTCGTGATATTGCTGTATTTTATTTCATTTTGAAAACTCCGTCAATTCCGTTGAACTAACCAGGCAAAGTTAGAAAGGAAGGTAAGTGAACAATTTCAAGTTTTACAAATTGCTGTATCTGTATTATATCACTCTTTTAGTAGCGCTCCAACGCGAGGCCATTATCATATCACTGTGTTAGTGACGCTTCCAACGCGGGCTTTACCACATCACTCTTTCAGCTGCTCACCAACATGCGGCTCTTATCACATCACTCTTTTAGCGGCGCTTCAGCGTGCGGCCATTTTCAAATCACCCTTTTAGTAGCGCATTAAAATACGACGTCGTCACATCCTCTCTTAGCGGCGACCCAATCTGCGGCTCGATTAATTCGTCTGTAAATTAAAGTTTCTTGTCTTGGAGTTGTTTTTTCTGTTTGTAATATCTGATTAGTTTCCAGAATGACTGACAGAATGAAAGAAGTTCGTTAAAGTTTGAGAGCTGAGGTAGTATAAATTGGTTCTCAAGAAAATATTTACGTGGAAGAAGCGAAAAAGGAGTAGAGAGGCCAAGAGTGTAGGAGAATCCCACGAATAAAAAATCATGCCTCTTTTATTAAGTCTAGATCAAAATATGAAAGAAATGAGTGAAAAGAATGAGAAAGGCATGAAAGAAATTAGTGAAAAGAATGAGAAAAGCAAGTAAGAAATGAAAGAGAATATGAAGGAAGTGAAAGACAATGTAAAAGATGTCAGTGAGAGATCTGATAAAAATACTCAGGAAGTACGAGCAGAATTTGGAGATAACATAGCAAAATTGGGGGAAAGATTTGAAACTGAAAAGAATGTAAGGATATTTAAAGAGATTAGTGAAAGAATAACTTTGGGTTTAGAGGAAACTAACAAATCCATTGAAGAAATGAAATTTGAAGTCAAAGGAAAAGTAGTACAAATTTTAGAGGATACGGATGATGTGAAAGAAGAAATTGTTCAAATAAAGTCGAATCAGGAAGCAAGTGAAAGAGGAACTAATGGGAAAAGTAAAGCTTTATATAAAAAAAGTAAATGAAATAGAAGGAAGCTGTCAAGCGGGTTTTAAAACCTTTAGAAATGATTTGGGAAATCTTAAAACAGACTTAGGGAATAAGTTTGAGAATCTAGAAGATAAAGTTAAAAATATTTATGTTGGGGAACCGATAAGATGGAGTCAACCAATGTTCCGTTGGAACAACATTCGAAATTTTATGGGGATAATAAACTTAATCCTAAAAACTTTAATGCAAGGTAGCTGGGATGAACGAATAAAGTTAAAATTGTGAGGTCTGTGTTGAACGGTGGTGCCGAAATTTGGTTTGGACTGATTGAAAGTGAGTTGAATTTGTTTAAAGACTTCGAGATTAAATTTCTAAAGCATTTCTGGAGAGACAACCAGCAATTTAAAGTCAGAGATAATTTATTAATGGGCAAATATAGTAACGATTCAGGCATGACAAGGGAGTTGTATGCGATCACGAAATTTAGCGTTGTCAAACAACTTGATCCTCCTTTAGAGGACAGGCAGATTATAAAATATTTAGCAAAGCATTGCTATGCTATTTATCCTTTTCCGATGTTCTCGTTCCACGTTGATGCGTCATATAACTTTATTGCTACGTTTGTATTCGGCTTCTTACTCTGCACCTCTAAACCCTTTTTATATATCTGCCTCGGCTAGCTCAAACTAATTAACACAGAGTGCCCAATGACACGACAATAAGACTGTTTAACCCCATTTATCTTTAGCTCCTATTTGTTAAAAATAATGTAAATGAAGCAAACCAAAAATTCGTATAATAATTGACAATATTTACACTTTGTATTTTAATAACTTATTAATTTGATTTTATATTAAAAAATTAGCCCCTGAATAAAATATCTGATTCCACCAAAATTAGACTCCCTGAAAGTCAGCAAAAATACCACTATAATTTACTTTGAAGCCCTTTCAAATGTTCAAACGATCTTCCTTTTATTTTTATAAATTTGCAAAAGATTTTTGATGACCCTTACAAATACTTCGATATAAATAATAGAAAAATGTTAAAAAAAAAATTGAAAATACAGTCTTATACTAATAAGTGATTATAAATCTCTGACCTGTGTTTTCTCTGCTTGTTTCTATATGTGGATGGAAGCACCCTTGGATTGTTTCCAATTTGATTCTCTGTTACGGCTTCTCCCAGTTGACTCTTAGCGTAGTTTCCTCAACTCGTTGACTAGAATAATTATTTAAATCTGCTGGAATTCTCCTCTTTATAATTACATGGAATTGATCCGTCATTATTTGAAGCTTATTTAGAATTTTTGTTTAAAGTTTATACGTCGTTGTTTGAAGGTTATTTAGAATTGATCCGTCGTTATTTGAAGGTTATTTAGAAGTTTCTTTGAAAGTTTATTTAGAGTCCTAAATTCTTAAATATTAGCATTATATTTAATTAATAATTTACCTCACGTTTTTAAAAGCAAACGGCCGCTTCTATTGTATTAATTGGCACTTTACTTTGCACTTTGATTTCACTCAATCATTTATTTTTACTAAGTTCACTTTGCGTAGTGATTTATGTTTGACTGACGTGGTTCATGCCTTGGTTACAGAGATACTAGCTGTTTACAAGGTCCGTAAGACTACGGATCCCAAGGTCCCGGGTTCAAATCCCGACACGGTCGACTGCTTGAAAAATGACAGGTGAGCATTTTTCACAAAAATTACGCCCTCGTTCGGATGAGAGGTTAAATGGAGGTCCCGTGTGTGAGTGTTGTCACGCACGTTAAAGATCCCTACCTTGCCTGGAACGGCAAGGGTTCGGCAAAATTCTAAATTTCCAGGCAACAAAAAAAACTCGCCTCCTGGCCAATGTAGTACCTACAGGTGGAGCATTGGAAATGTAAATGAACTGTTTACAAGGTCCGCCTTATTTATAAAGACTACACCTCCTATTTGTCCCATTGGTTTTCCTCGCGTGTTCGTAAATTAAGGCGTCGCACCTTGCGCTTATCACTACAGGACTCGGTATTTCTCAAAGTTTCCTATCCAGACCCTTAGTAAAACGCTTTATTTTTCACGTAGGCGTTCTATATGATGTAGCATATTCCTCAGAAAATCCAAATTTCTCAGGTATTTTATCACGTCGACTTATTTGTGTTCGCTATAGTCCAAATTTTATCACATCACAAACCGTCTGTTATTTATTGTTTATTACTCCAAATATATTGGATTTTATGAAAATACAAAGTCTTTTGGTCACGTATTAACATTTCTATAATGACGTATTTAAATACGTTTACTTATTTATGTGTTAATATTTCAAATGATATTATTATATAGCTAGGATGCCAGGTTGTTTACCTTTACTGATTACATGTTTATTTTGATAAAACTCGTTGCGTTGAAAACATTACTATTGCGTATTTCTTTTCAATTCTAGACTTGCATATCTAATTTAAAACGTATTATACGACGTACACATTATTATTCTTGCTAAATATGATCTGGTTATCAAAGAATGAGCTTCCCTTTTATGAATTAAATTAGTGATGATTTATATACAGTGTACTCGCTATTGACTTTATGTAAAGTTGTTGATTTGCTCTCATTTAATGATGGAATTGTTTGGTTTTCTAAGCGTTAATAATATTTACATGTATCTTACGACCCCTATTACTTAATCTACCCTTAAATTCCCTTTTTATCACAGCAATATATATATATATATATATATATATATATATATATATATATATACATTTAAAAAAACACGCACCATGCAAATGTAAAATGTTTGTAAAGATGAACAGAAATACCGAGTTTAGAAAAAATGAAATAATAACAGAGAGAAATGTGTATAAATAACGATAAGTAAACTAAAGCAAAAAGCAGAGTGCAAATAAAAAAAATGTAGGAATAAAAATAAAATACAAAGCAGATTGGGAGGAAAAAGTACAAAGAGAAAACAATACCCTGAGCTATAATTTAACGTGTGTGATTTAAAAGTAGATAAATTATACAAAATCTACAACAACGTCCTAAATCTATATTCAGGAAACATAAGTTTAACAACGAAACATGTACGAAGGACATGTAAAATGTTTGCTAGAAAAGAGTATAAATAGCAACTGTAGAAAAAAGATAGAAAGGTGTATTAAGAGAAGCAAGGAAAAGGAACAGAATGTAGATAAAAAGTTATTGAAGCAAAAATAAAGCATAGAACAGAGTAGGAGTAAAACAATATCGTATGCTATTATTTAATGTGTGGGATTCTAAAGTAGATAAATAAATTGTACAAATCTACAGCAAAAACTATAAAGATATCATGAAATATACTTGGCAAGTTAGCAATCGATAATTTTGTAGTTATTTAAGGTTTTTACCGTCATTTCATAATTATAGATTAAGATATTTTTGTGTAGAAAGAGCTTTTTTGCTTAATCCCAAATATAATATTTTCTTGCTAAATATGTCGAAATGTTCTGTTATATAACAATATCGAGTAACTACGTCAGTTATTTTAACGGAAAGGAGCACTTGAACATATGAAAAAGGTCAAAGTAAGAAATAATTAAAAGCAGCGTGTATCCAAAATATCACTTCGGCTTGCTTGTTCATGAATTGAATAGTTTAGGATTTGCAGATTTTTAAAGGAAATCTTCATAGTGTTCAAATGAATGATCATATAGCAGAACCCGGACTTTTTGAGATTTCTATAAACATAATAAAACAAAAGCATAAGGAATAAATGATATGTTTCTGTTTGCTCACGTAACCATGTTTGGTATTGACTCACTGTTATCTCGAGAGGGAGATTAAAAAGTTTTCTACGAAAAAGATATCGAAGACGAATAAGAATACCTATCGCATCAATAATCTTTATGTACTTGACGATAAACATTTCCTGTAAGTACTTAAGCAGAGTTTTTCCAAAATCCAAGTCAGAGGTACTTTCTGCTCATGATACAATGAAATCATTAAGTGTTGTTCATAGATTGATTGCTTTGTGTGCAATTGGTAAATTTTGTTTAAATTCCATTTCTAGTTATTTGCATTTTTTTAGCCCATGGATTTGATACAAGTGGTCAACATTGGGGCTATGTAACTGTCCGCCCAAAAGCTCATATGTTTTGGTGGTTATACGAAACAACAGCTAATGTTGCATCTATAACAGAACGTCCATTGTTAATTTGGTTACAAGGAGGACCTGGAGGATCTTCAACGGGTTATGGAAATTTTGAGGAACTTGGCCCTCTAGATATAGATTTAAAGCCTCGGAATTCCACCTGGGTCAAAGAATATAATGTTTTATTCATCGATAATCCAGTTGGGACAGGATTTAGCTACGTGGATGATTTGTCTGCTTTAACTATTACAAATAAGGAGATTGCCGTTGATCTTGTAACATGTTTAAAACAATTCTACTTGGAGAAGCCCGAATTTGAAGATATACCTCTTTATATTACTTCAGAATCGTATGGAGGAAAAATGGCAATAGAATTTGCTCTTGAATTATTGGAGGTAAGTTATGTGGTTGTGATTATGATTCGCTGCACGTTTAGTTATTTATTTATTTATTTAATAATAATAAGTACAGTACAGAGTAATAACTCCAAATTAAAAAAAGATTATAGATTATGACACTTAAAAGAACTAATGCTATTATAAAATATATCATAATCATTAGAGTGGCAGTTTAAACATTTTATTAACATCATAATAAATGTATTAGAACCATAATTGGTGCGATGAAAATCAATGTAGAACAGGTATTTACCCCGGGTAACTGCCGGGGCAACCCTTAATGAAATTAAATTCAAGAGATTTACACAATCAATTTTACAGTTTAATAATTTATATAAAAACTGCAGATGCTATCAAACGCCAATGATGAATAGATTGAAAACCAACAAGCAGAAGTCTAACTTCTCGAGAAATACTGATATATGGAATATGAAACTTATAAAGCAAGTATTTAACAAATTTGGCTTGAACTGTTTTCCAGTTTGAAAAATTACAGTTCTCTTAATCGTAGACCAAATGATACTGTTATACTCAAGTAAGCTGCAAACAAGGTTAAAATAAAGAAATTTTATAGCATTGGGGTAATTAATGAACATTATGTGGCGTTTAATAAAACCCAGCATCCTGTAACTTTTAGCGCAAATGTAGTCAATATGTTCAGAGAAGTAAAGATGATTGTCAAAAATGACGCCCAAGTCACTTATTGAAACCACACTACTCAACTGGGATCCATTAATGAAATATGGGAGTGTAATAGGATTAAGGCATTTATAAAAACTAATGATTTTACATTTAGCCAAGTTGATGTTCAACAAGTTGTCGGCACATCAGGTAGAGAAATTATTAATATACGGCTGGAGGTTGTTGTAATCAGCAATGCTTACTATTGGACTAAATAGTTTTACATCACCAGCATACAGCAAACAAGAAGAGGGTGACAAAACAGTTTTCATATCATTGATAAATAATATAAATAATATGGGTCCAATATGGGATCCTTGGGGCATCCCAGAAGGTACATCAGAAATAGCAGATTGAAAACTTCCTAGAAGAACATATTGTTGATGATTACTTCAGTATGGTAAACTCCATGGATTGCTATTTTCTCTAGTTTTATAAGCAGTAGAGCATGACAGACACTATCAAAGGCTTTTGAAATATCCATATATGTCGAATCAACTTGCCTGCCAAGTTCAAGATTAGTAATGAGGAAGTGTTGATAGACCCCTAGGTTAGTAGTAGTAGAGCGTCCCTTGAAGAAGCCATGCTGTTCAGGTATTATATAGTTTTGTAGGTGCAAAATAGCTCATCCGTAATGATAGATTCAAATATTTTAGGGATATAGGACGTTAAGGAAACGCCTCTGTAATTAGTAATATCACTTTTAGATCCAGATTTAAATATTGGAACTATCATGGTCATTTTCCAAAACTCTGGAAAAATACCTTGGTCAAAAGAGTTCTGAAATATCAGTTTTAAAGGTTCAATTAAGACAGGGCATTCTTTTAGAATGAGTGGAGAATACCATCAGGTTCTGCTTTCTTATGACAATCTAGAGAAAGAATTTTTGAATAATGTCATCATCAGTGAATACATGATTTGCAAGAGTCGAAAAGAAGTTAATATTATTCGCAACTACAATGGTTGGGATTTTATGACTAGAATAAGAGGCTTGAAAGTGTTTGGCAAATGCATTTACAATATCATCTAAGGTTTTAAATTGATTATCATGTGGATTCATGATTTTAGGGATTGAGTTATCTTTTTTTAATGACATATGACCAGAATTGACTAATATTATTAGGTATAGTATGTTCTAGGGTACTAACGTAAATCATATAACAATGCTCAATATTTAATTTGTATTTCTTGCGCAATTGTGAATATGACTCATAATCAGTTTGACTACCAGTTTGTTTATATCTGCGTAGTAGGTTGTTTTTACTAGCTATAAGTTTTTTAAGAGTGTAGGAATACCACCTCGGGAATTTATTAGTAATAACTTTCTTTTTTTTTGGAACAAACAACTCAATCAAAAGCATCAAATAAGAGTTTATAAAATTTTTTAATAAGAATGTCTATAGAAAGGATCTAATCGGTTAAGAATGACCAATCAATATTTTCAAGATAGGAGTTGAGAAGATTGTAATCAGCTTTAGAAAAAGAAAAGGTGAGTGAGCATTCTGATACATTAAAACATGGTATAAGAGAAGCTCTAAAAGAAAATATCAAACTAGGGTGATGTTCGTCCTCAATAACTAACGCATCATTGGATTTAATGACTGAAAAATCACAAAATTCATCAGAAAACACTAGATCAAGCGTTCTCCCATTCCTATTCTTAATTAAATTCGATCGTTTAAGCTCCAGGAAAAAAATTGTTTATAATGGTACCAGCTGCATCAGAAGACACATTAGAGGGCATGATTTGACATTCATCATCAGTATACCAACAGATCTCAGGCAGATTAAAATTACCAAGAATTAAGAAGTTTGCGTGTGGCTATTTATTCCTTAAAGCAGAACATGCATTCATAAAGACCTCCCTGTGAACCACCGAACAGTTAGGAGGAAAGTATACTGAGCTAACTATATATGTAGCATTATGAAAATTAATACCAATCCACAGATCTTCGAAATATATATTACCACTGTTAGTAATTTCTCTGGATGGAATATCGTTGTGTACAGCAATTAATGTTTGCCCTCCACGGTTACTTTTGAGCATATTATAATTTCTGTCGCATCTATAAACACTGTAATAATTAAGAAATAGTTCCGTTGATAAAATGTCAATCTGCAACCAAGTTTCAGTGATTACTATTATATCATAGTTGTTATGAAGAATGTTTAGACGGAATTCATTAATTTTGGACCTTAAGTCTCTCACATTTTGGCAATAGCAAATTAGGATAGAATTGTGCAATTTATTTAAATGCTTTGCTGAAGGCGAAAAAAATTTTGATCAGACCCATAATCAGTTTTAACGCTCAATTTTTCCAATAGTTTCATATAGCAGGGACAGTTAAAATCAGTTGCCATATGATTCGTTTTAAGATTCAACTTTAAGTTTTTATTAGCCTTAACGCAATTGACACATGTAGTTTCAACACTTTCACAATTTTTGTAACTATGTTTACCAGAATATTTAGAACAACAAACATCATTTGTACAATTGCTCATGTGATGATGAAAGCCCAGACATTTAAAGCATTGTATAATATTCAAGTGATTAGATAGGTACATATCCATTTGAACAACCAATAGCTATTCTACAAGCCTTAATGAATTTACTAGGCATAATTGGATCAACTTGCAAGACCAAAGTAGATTAGAGAATTTGCTCTTTAGTATGGTTATAATTTTCATGCTGAACCTTTCTAATTTGGAGTCAATGTCATTTTGTTTAAGTATATTATTGATAATGGTTTCACCATCCGGCAAGTCATCATTATCAATAAAAGCTATTTTAACTCTAGGCTTCTTGAGTGCCGGGACTACTACCTTATAATTGTCCCCTAATTTATCAGTAATATTGTCCTTTAACAATTTTTGGCCTTCTTTATTGCTAACTTCTAATAAAACGCCCCCTTTTGAAATCTCCTTAATTTGAGATACATTAACCCCTATAGCAATAGGATCAACAGCTCTCTTTAAAACTGACTTTGTTAGTTTACATTCCTGTTTTTGAACTGGCTTAATGACTAAAACAGGATTTGACCTGACTTTCACGATGTTTGCATAAGAAGGGATTTCAGTAGAAACCCTATTGACTACATGTTGCTGATTGTTTACCACATTATCCTTAAGGTAGCTTATATCTGTCTTCATTTCTTTAATCAAATCTACCAGAGCAGGTAAAGACTTTATAAAATCATCACAAGAAGTGCATACTAATTTTAGTAATCTCTTTTGCAAAGGAATACATTTAATTTCAGATGCTGTCAAAGAGTAGCATTTTTTATGCAAAAACCTATGGGAAACATCACAAATATAGTGATCAAAGTCTTCAATGTTAATAGTTAAACTGCATTTAATACAGTTATTATCTATAAAATCCATTATAAGTTAATTATTGTTACTCCTTGCAGTTGATGAACCTTTTTTTCTTTACTTGCGACCCTTTTTACATATTCTAAAAATGTTGGCGACTCCCGTATTCATCTTCTATATTTGATCAACAACACAAAAAATAAGGAGTTTGACAAAATATACTTTAGAACTTTACAAAAATGATATTGATTATTAATTATTACTGTGGTGATTGGGCTTGCGCTGCTTAAAGCAAGTGATATAATTTTTGGTTGAGTTTTGTCAAGGCCAATCTCGTATCATCTGTAACATCCGGTTTATTCCTGTGTTTTGTCTTGATCTATAAAAGAGTTGAAAATCTACTTTTGCAGAGATAAGTAGAACCAAATGGCACTAATATTCGAAAAGAAAACGTGGAAAGTTTAAGATACGAATGACGCATAGATAACCACAATTGAGATAAGGACTTTTCCTGCAATATATCACATGCTGAAGTCATTTTGCATCTTCAAAACTCATCTGTAACATTCAAAGATATATGAAATGGTTTTCGTATCTTGTTCAGAGGATTTTCAGAAATAATGTTGTATTTCAGATTCAAGGACTTGAATGTGTTATTGATTTTTTCTCTTAAATTATCTATAATTTCCGACTAAGATTCTTCAGTTTTGGTGCAAAGGCGTACGAGCATGGCTAAGTTTCTATGACTTATCCGACGGTGCCAGTTTTGCAGCTTTAGCACGAACGTTTCGAAAGTGAACAATGTGCGCTTTTTACTTTGTGGATACAGATTTAGGTTGTTTAGTTGATCAAAGATATCATAAATAAACTATTCTTTGGATCCAGGTTCTATCATTAAAGTGTGCCATATTTATGTCTTCCTTCCATTTCTAAGAACTGCTTTATTTCGTTTCTCATTTCGAAAATTTTGGCCAACAACATTTCTTTTCGATTAACCAACAAACAGTAGTCCAACAGATGAATTTTATGATTAGATTCCATGTTTTTGTATAGTTTGTTGAACAGACCGTTTACAAGTATACAACATAAATTTGATGTTCTTATATTCAACTATACAATATTACAAAGAAGAGCTCAAAATGATGGGCCGTAAAGTAACTAATTTTAAGAAAATCTTTTTAACCTTGTTGACAACAGCCAGTGGCTTACAAATTTATGTTGTATGTTTTTAAACCGTTTCTAAATGTCTTAAATTATTTATTTATAAAAAATGAACAATTGTTCTAGTTAAGTTGGTTAAAGCTAACTCCATATTTAAAGTTGGATAAAATGACAACTTCCTTTTAAAGAATCAAAGCAATTGAAAAAGGCCGCTTACATGCGACTGAAACGTTTAGTATGAAAGTCGTGAATAAACTTAAATGAATTGAAGGGCTGAAGTACAGTATTTACTATGACTTATTCCCAAGAAGCAAAATAAAATATAATATAGCATAATATATAAAGGACAAGAACAGAGTCAAGAACAAATCAAGATACTATATATATATATATATATATATATATATATATATACATACACATATATATATATATAACACATATATATATATATATATATATATATATATATATATATATATATATATATATATTGTTATGGATTCAAAGGGTTAAATTTGGGATAAGCAATGCAATTTCAAACACCCTGTATAGAGAAACGAACAAATGATTTACGCGCAAAATTTATTTCATTTATTTAATTTAAATTTACAAATATTGACGTAATTTTATAATTAATGATTGAAAGGTTGAAGGTACATAGAGAAAACCAGTTTTAAAAACAAATAGAAACGCATAATTAATTTATTTTAATTCAACGTGTAATAGCATTGGAAAACGCGCCAGGGTAAAGAAAATCGATAGTCCCAAGGCAAAAGGTGTTTAGGTAACAAACAAGGACGTTAGTTTATCGGATACCGTGAAATATAGACTCCAAGAATTGTTGTTAAACGGTCTATAATTAAGAACACCTGCATGTTTAAAAGGTTACCTTCTTCGAATTTATCAGCATAATAAAGCGGGCTTCATAGAAAATAGTGTTCAACCGTCAGTGGCTTCGAATAACAAGCTAACAAAGTTTCTTAAAGAGTAGGTGAGATGCACGATCAGTAATATGCTACGGATAGGGACGGATATAAAAGCATTAGTTTCAAAACGCACGTACTGAATCCACGTGGAGTGATGTGACGCGGTCAGCAATATCGATTTTCTACAACTCAAGTGGGGTTTGGAACGCGACATCAAATATGCATAAGACAGATAAAAATATTACAGGCAGAGTTTCATGACGACACAGAACAGAATCATTGGTTGAAACAGATAGTTTTACAAAAGGTCGAACATGCGACAGGTGGAAGCGATTTTCGGATTATACGGCGCGTCCACGAGGGGAATTTCTGGAAGCTTTAAGTTGGTTATATCAAAATTTGCAGGAGTGTTATTTTAAAATAAGTTTTTCGCGTGAAGTGTGGCCTAGAGGTGGCATTTTAAGGATATAAATACTCTGAGAGGATGGGGCTCTTTCTCTTTTATTTTTTTTGTATTTTCATCGCTTTTAACTACTTACAACGATAGACCGACGTTATAGTAGAGTTTTTGTGAGTATTAAATATATTCATTATACCGTAAATGTACTGCTAGCACTTATAAATAGGTAGTTATGACCTAGTTATTAACGTAAAGATACGAGTTGTGTAGTGAAAATTAAATTAACAGAGGTTCAATTACTACCATACCAGGCTAATAAATCAATAAATAGACGCATAATATACGTGAGTTTGTATGCTGTTATGGAATGGTATTTTGAAGCAATGCTTGGTGAATATTGGGGTTTTCATCTATGAAATGTAGAGGAGCAGAGCGCATAATCACGAAGCCGAGGGGTTCTGGAAATCATCGTCTGAATGGATAGAGGCTTGAAGCATTCTCCAGGTAACTTATTTGAATTTTCTGTTATCTGATAAACTTTTGGTATTATTTTGGTGATGTGTGAGTGAATATTGGAGTTATTTATGATTATTTACGCAAGATACGTGTACTGGAGGATTATTGAGGTTATTTAAATTATTGAAAAAGGGTGCATTGAAAGCTTATTGAATTTTGTTATGAATATAAATTGGATTGTTAGGGGTACATGGGTTTATTAGTTTTGTAGTAATTTTATGCAAGGTAAAAGGCATACATTAATAAACTAGGTTATTATGAGCTCACCATTCTCCAGTGTGCAATAAATATAGGGTATTATTTGGGGCCCATCTACTCATATTGTATTAAATGTGTTTGCAAATAATGATTTAAAACAAGGACTTTAAACATATCACTTATTGTGTTGTAATTAGTGTACCAAACTGTTTATACCTAAGAATAATTTGCTGTAAATAGCATAAATTAAAGATTGTATGATTGTTGTAGTATTTGGTTTTATTGAATGGTGTGCGAGTGGGAAGGAAGAATGATTGTAAATTTAGGTATCCGACAAGAGGCACAGCTGAGCTAGACAGGGAAGCTGCTGAAAAGATATTTTGAAGCAGAAATCAGGGTAAAAATTTTTTTTGTTGAAATTTTTAAATTTTGAAAATCAGTGTTGACATATATATATATATATATATATATATATATATATATATATATATGTATATACATATACATATTGCTGTGATATAGCCCCACGATTAGTGTGCAACTTTTATTGTTGTGATAAGCCCTACTGATTCAAGCCACTACGTTGGGTGTTATTTTTATTGCTGTGATATCGCTTCCTACGTTGGTGTGCCCTTTTTATTGCTGTGATATAACTCTTATATGATCGACGTATCTATTTTTATTGGTGTGAATATCAACCCCTTTTAAAATCCTATGATTTCTTGAATTTGTTTTTCCACGGCTAGCTCACTGAATGCCATACTTCACAACAATAAAGATTGTTTAACCCTTTTTTTTTGTTTCTGTTGAAATAATTTAAATAAAGTAATCCAAAATTACACAGTATAATGATTAATAATATGTACAGTTTTATGTCAATTCATAGATTAGCACCTGAATAAATTATTCACATTCACCAAATTTAATTTTCCTGAAAGCCAGCAAAAATATCTTTGTAATTACTCTTAAGTACCTTTCGAACGTTCAAAGATGATTTCTCTATTTTTGAAATCCTCAATTGACCTTTTTGTTGACCCTTATAGATATATAATATATAGCTAATATTAAAATTGAAACAGTCAACTAATGAAAAAATTTAAGATCTCTAACCTGCATTTTCCTTGCTTGTCACTGGAATTGCCTCAGAGTATCCGTGATCAGCACCTCTTTATTGTTACAGTTTGACTTGCTTCACTTGTTAGCAAGAATGATGGATTAATGGTTGCTTGTATTTTTCCTTTCGGATTTCTGGAGTAACTTTTAGTATCTTTACGTTTATTTCCTTGTTAGTATTTTCGAAGTATCTTTTGATCTACATTTAGATCCCATGATATGGGCGTATTGTAAATACATAGCAAATAATGTAAGCAGCATAGTAAAAATAATTAATCGTTATAATACCTTAAAACGCTTTAAAGGCGAATGCAAATCGATCATTTTAAGATAAATACAAAACCACTCGTTTCTAATAAAAATGCACTTTCCCTGGATAAAAATAAACAATTTCTCATATTTAAAAATCTCAATTTTAATATTAATTTTGTGTACTGAAATACGTTTTGCCGTAAAAGCAAATATTTCTATAAAATGCAACCCCTATTTGCATTAAGAAGCAATTAAAGTTGAAATAATTACCCTGTGGATTACCTAAATTTATTTTAAATAGAGAATTTTCTGGAATAGACGAGATTAAGAAAGAAGTTTCGGGAGAATACGTCAAATTCGTATGAACTAACTAATAAAATAAACGTTTATTCCAAGAAGCGGCTCGAACATTAAAAAAACCCATAATAGCCTTAAAATAACTGATAAAGATTGATTATCTTTCGCATTAGTATTCGACGCCATAATAATTGTATATTTGTTAGAGTAGAACGAACCGCGCACGTCACTAATAAGTGGAAGAAATTACGAGGTAATAAACGCCGCGATTTTAGACGCTAATGAGTTTTTCTGAGAGCATTGAATCATAATGTTCCATACTATTCTACTACATTCTGGAAATAGATAAATTTGTATACATATAAGGAAGCATTTATTAAAAATGAGGATTCATTCGATTCTTAAATTCGATCGCGAAATGTTATTTTGATTTAAGTCGAGAGCTGTTGCTTTGCGAAGATAATATTTAAAGTATGCAGCAAGTATACTGTAATTTAATAATTACGAGGTTACAATGTATAAAGAAGCAATGTTTTAAACGTAAATTACATAAAAAAATGGAAATTATTAAATACAACGAAGAGGAAAAATTCTTCACTATAACGCTATTTAAAAATTTTATTAAATAATTGAAATGAAGATTTAAGCAAAATGTACTTTGGTAACTGCTGTTTGAAACGAGGATTTTAAATATGGAAAATTTTGTAAGCTGATTTGTACATCAATTTGAAATAAGAAGATATTTAATTACAAGCTGGATAATAAAACGCTTCGTGGATTTTTACAAGTATAATTTTTTTTGTAACATATTTGAATTTTTTCATTTACTTTAAGATAGCTTAATATAGTCCTAATAATTTTTTTATAAAGATCTTTATCAGGAACGCTTGTGTTTTGGGTTCGAAACACTCTGACCTTTTAATAGAGTAACTGTCAAGGATTTTTTGCCCAAACAAACCTTATAAGCGTGGGAATAAACAAAGTCAGGTAAAATATCCATAAAAGAAGAAATTTAGATCTGTAAATTTAAAATAAAGTAAGGAACATTTTTTTTACAATACGTACTTCCTAGAAATTATTTCATGTTTGAAAGAAACGATGTTGTAAATGTTCTATATGCTTTTGTATGAGAGAAAATATTTCATACTGTATAAATGCTTTGGGATATTGCTGTGTTTGATTTCATTTTGAAAACTGCGTCAATTCCGTTGAGCTAGCCAGGGAAAGTTGGAAAGGAAGGTAAGTATTACTGAAAATGTAATAGGAAATATGAAATGAAATGAAATGAAATGAAATAACAGCAATCTCAAGAAACATCTATACATTCAAAAACATTTTTCTCTCATACAAAAGAATTTAGAAAACATTTTACAGCTTAAATTTATACAGAAAATAAATCGTACGAGTTTTTATAGGTTTGTAAAAATTGTTCTTAATCTTTATTCGTGGAATACTTTCCTAAACGATTGAGTTACTGTAATGCTTTGCAGTTAAATATTCTTTCAAGGAAGTGTTTGTATAATCTTGTATGTGGGGCTGCATACTTTACTCTCTGGATATAACATTGAAAAAAGTTTATGAGGTAAAAAGTTTAACTACAGAACTGATCTGGTTAAACACATAATATAGAACATGTCCAAACTAAAATGATTCTTATTTACAGGAACACAAACTACAAGGGAAACAGACAAATGTTAAAGGCGTACAGTTAGTTGATGCTTGGATTTCTCCGGTTGAATCGGTTTTAAGTTGGGCTCCATACCTTTACCATATAGTAAGTAATTAAAATTTTAAACCGAAGTGAAAATACTTATATTTTAGGGGGCTATAGACAAAGAAGGATATGATGTAGTAGATATAGAAGCTAAAAAAACAGAAGATTTGGCTGCCACCGAGAAATGGGTTGAAGCATTTTATGGGTTTATATTAACACAAAATAAAATAATGCGAACTGCAGAAAATGTTGACTTCTATAATGTTTTAAAACCGATCAAATCATATAGGGGAAATAATTATGGTAAGCACGCAGATATTGTAGTAACTGTTCATTTGTCATATACCTATAAATGCTTTTTTATATTGATAAATGAGATTTTTGTATTTGCAAAATAAGACTTCAAAAGTTTTACATACAAGTTATAGAATAGACCATGTATATTATATATATATATATATATATATATATTTATATATATATATATATATTTATATATATATATATATATATATTGTTGTGGATTCAAAGGGTTAAATCAGGGGGAAACAATAAAATTTCAACAACCCTGTATAGAGAAAAGAACAAATTATTTACGCGCAAAATTAATTTAATTCATTTAGGGAGAACGGACAAGTATTGACGTATTTTTATAAATAATAATTGAAATGTTAAACGTACATAAAAAAAACAGTTTTAAAGCAAAGAGATGTTCAAGGATACGAAAATTAATTTTAATTTATTTTAATCCAAAACGCATAAGCATAAGGAAACATACTTGGGTAGGAAAATCAATAATTCCAAGGCAAAAGTATTCATTGTAACAACAAACGTTAGTTTTATCTGATACGAAGAAATATAAAGTCTAGGTATTGCTATGCTAAACGATCGATAATTAACAAACACCTGCGTTTTAAAAAGGATACGTTCGAAGAAATTATGAGCATATTAAGATAGGACTTCATAGAAATGTTTTTAACGGTCAGTTTGGTTTAAACAACAAGGCTAACAAACCTCTTAAGGAGCAAGGGAAATGCACGATCGCTCATATACTACAGATAGAGACAGATATAAAAGCGTTGGGATTGAAAGGGCACGTAAACTGTATACACGTGGAGTGGAGATGAGTGTCAGCAATATAAATTTTCTGTAACTCAAGTGGGGTTTTAAACGAGATAGCAGACATGCATAAGACAGAGATAAATATAGTTTAGGAGGGATTTGTGACGACAGAGAATTTTATCATTGGTTAAAACAGACAGTTTTCCAAACGTATACGCACGCGACGGTTGAAATTCATTTGGAGATACGGCATGTATACCGGAGCGAATTTGACGAATTTCGAGACGGTTATATTAAAAATTTTGGGAAATAGATTTGAAATAAGCTTTTCGCTGGAAGTGCGGCCACTGTGGGGTTTTTGAACGAATATAAATACGAGACCGAAGCTATTGAAGCTCTCTTGTATTTTCTATGTTACTTTACTACGATGAAATACCGAATGCCGACCACTATAACAGAAAAGCTTTCTGTGAGTATTTTTATGTGAATATATTACAGTAAATAGAGTAGTTGAAAGTGTAAAACGGTAGTAGCCGACATCAAATTAGTGACGTAAAGTACGAGTAGTGCATTTTTAAATTAATAAAGGTCTGGCTACTACTAAACAAAGTACGAAAATCAATAAATGGGCGCATGATATATGGCATGGTACTGTGAGACGGCGCTTGGATCGCAGAGGTGGGAGATGGTCGATGCTTGTGGATCCGCTGAATAGCACGGTAAATGAGACGAAGCCGAGGTGTTCTGGGAATCATCTTCGAAGGAAAGAAGGCCTGAAGTATTCTCCAGGTAACTTAATTAAAATTTTTGTTGTTTGATAAACTTTGGTGAAACTTTGTGCTGTGTGATTGACATTTTTTTGAGCATATTTATGATTGTAGAACTTATTGAAAAAATACATGTACTGCACAATTTATTGAGGTTAAATATTGAAAAGGGGTGTATTTAAAACATTCAAAATTTTATTCAGGATATAAGTTAAATTGTAAAGGGTATACGCGTCTGTTAATTTTGTTTTAATTTATACAAGGTATAAGAGGCATATATAAACTAAACTGGGTTATTATGAGCTCACCATTCTCCAGTGTGCAGTCAATTTAGGATAACATGTGGGGCCCATCTACTCATATCTCATTGAATTTATTTGAAAATAATTAGAAAATCAAAGACTTTAAAACATACCATATTTTATAATTAGTGTTTCAAACTGGTTTTAACACATGTGTATATAATTTATTTGTTAATAGCTGTAAATAAAGGTTGTATGATTGTTGTATTATTTGGTGATTTTATTGAATGGTGGGCAAGTGTGAAAGAGGTATGGTTGTAACTTTAGGTATTCGAGAAGAGGCACAGCTGAGCTAGCCAGGGAAGCTGAGGGAGTTTGCAGGCGAAATGAAATAGGGTAAGCAAATTATTTTTTTTATAAATTTTTGAAATTTTGAAAATTATATATGTTGACCCTGGTGAAGCTTTGAATTGGACGGAACTTCTACGGCAATATATATATATATATATATATATATATATATATATATATATATATATTGTGTAATTAACTATCTAAAATATTTATATATATATTCAAAATTTCAAAGCATAAAATTTACGTATGAACTAGAGAATAATGGACAATTACCCTTTTTAGATACATTAGTAATTAGAAATGGTAATAAATTAGAATTTGACATTTATAGAAAAGAAACCAATGTAAATCGCTTTATTTTGTCTTCCTCTAATCATAGCATACAACATAAGTTGGCTTCATTTAACTTTTTAATTAATAGATTATTGAATTTCCCTTTAAATAAAAACAGATTTAATAAGGAATTTGCTCTTATTAAACAAATAGCGAATTACAATGGTTTCTCTTCTGATATTATAGATAATATTTTTAGAAAGTGTAAAAATAGGATCAACATCCGTAAATCAACGACTTTGCAATCAACCACCTCTAACGATAATGTTAAATATGTTAAACTTCCGTTTCACAAAACCACAAAGGGTCTTGATAAAATATTCAAACAGTGTAATTTCAAAATTGCTTTCACTAATACTAATAAAATTAAAGATTTGCTAGGTAATCCAAAAGACAAGGTGGAAAAATTGCAAAAGTCGGGGATTTATGAAATTAGTTGTGCAGGGCCAGGGTGTTTTCAAAAATATATTGGTCAGACCAAGAGGAATATAACAACAAGATTTAAAGAACACATTGCTCACTTCAAATATGGTAAATATGAAAGGTCTCAGGTCGCCAAACATATATTTGAAACCAGCCACCCCGTTAAACTAGAAAATGTTAAATTGTTAAAAGCGGTACCAACGTTTTCTTCCTTAAATGCCTATGAATCAATTAAAATTGTTAAACATAAAGGACCCCTCTTAAACACCGATAAAGGGACAATAGCGCCATCTGCTTTGCTTTCCCTATTGGTCAACAACCAATGAGAAAGCAAGATTAAATTGGTTCCGCTTCAGTAGATTTAAAATTAGTATAAATTAAGTAGATTTAAGTTATAATGTCACAATTCACTTGTTTGTTGAGAACACCAGCCTGCGGGTGAGGAGAATATCCTCGATAGTGTTTAAAGCAACAATATAGTAAATTATAGGTTGGGAAGGTTCACTTCAGCCTAAGTGGTGAGGAGAATATCCTATGAAGTGTTCCAGAACAACAGCTAATTATTATTATTGTTTTTTTTTTAAGAGGTTTCCTACTGATGATGACCACATAGTGGTCGAAATACGTATATAGTAATTTAAATATTTTTTGTGGTTAAGGGTTTTTATTTAATTTTATTTAAATCGTGCCACAGTGTTCCTATAGATTATTATATATATATATATATATATATATTACTCATATTTAGACCAGGGTAGAAAATTAAATAATCACATCAAATAATTTTAATCACCGTGTAGAAGCTTTGGGAAAAGGTACGCTTTATTAAAACCAAGAAGCATAAATAAATTCGGTCGTTTCAGTAAAAATAAGAGAGTTAAATCATGTACAAGACGCTTTATATCACAAGAAACAGTATTAACAAGCTCTACGTGTAATGTAATTATTCCGAGGAAAGAAACAAATGGAAATTACGTGCAAAATTTATATTAATTAACCCTATTTTAAGTAACCGGTATTAAACAAAGTGTACAAATAATAATTAATATTTAATTTGTATTCGCTAAAAATGAAAGGATAGAAGTCAATTTTAATTGAGTTAATTAAACCATTATTAATAATAAGCATAAAAGTCTGTGAAAATCCAGGATTATAATACCAGAAAATAAAGCTCTGAGAATTAATATTATGTTTGAACACCTGCGTAGTTTAAAAGCTCATTCTGCGTAAATTTTGCAGATAATTAATGGTTACAAAGAATCTTGGAGAAACCGGGGCTTAATATTCACGGGAAGGCGCGATACGGGGTTATTTAACCCAGATAGTCCACATGGACTGAAATAATCGATAATAAGGAATATCAATTTGCACCACTAAGAACAGGTTAGAGAAGGAAAGATAATGTGCGTAAGACAAAGACACTAATAATTAAAGGCGTGATATGAGCAACGTCATGGGGTTGCGATTGGTTGAAAGTAAAAGGCAAAATTTGAGAGGTAAAAATAACATTTCGGTATAGAAGTCAATTAGTTATTTCCAGACGTGCGTGCCGTGTTGAAATTTCTGAGATTTAACTGGGGCGAGTACAAAATTCGTAAAAACCGACGCACAGGCTACGGAATGGGAACCGAGAATGCAAAATTCTTTAGAATTGCCCGTTTTGAGGACTCGACCGACAGACAGGCTAACCTCTATATATACCCAGGGGAATATGAACAAGCTCTCTTACATCCGCGACTTGATTCAATACGTTAAACAGTGAATTTTAGTTTGATAGAATAATTTAAAGTTTGCTCGTATATTTTGGTGATTTAAAACAGTTTGTTATTTACGTGCTAACATGAATGTACTTGAGTGCACTTAGATACAAGGTAATAAAATTTAGTATCACTGTACCAATTAGTAAAATTTACAACGACAAATAAATACACCAAAAGTAGGCAGTTTTGGCGTATATTGGTGAAAGAAGTATGAATTTCTTTGCTATTTTTCGGGGGTGTTAATGATTAAATGGTTCATAAATGTGTCTGGATCCACAAAACAAGGGTCAGATATACACAGATGAGTTCTGGAAAAGCCCAGAAACAACTTTAAATAAATGGTGATGGAGAAAATTTGAAAAGCGTTGAGAATCAGAAGCTGTAAATATAACTCAGTTGGAATGGTGTGATTAACAAAAGGGACGATGTACATTGAAGCTACGAGTGCAGTAACCTTCAGGTAATTTATACTATTTTGTTTGAACTTTGATGTTTTGTGTGTGTTGAATTACTTTATAATTGATTTACTTTAAATGGACATTAGTGAAATTGTACTAACCATAAAATTTTAATGTTAAGGTGAAATGTGCTTGTTTAGGTAGAAAGGGGTATTTAGTATTGATGTTCTGGATTATGATGAAAATTTGGGTATGTCTTTGAGCTCAATTAGACGAACCTGGTTAATTAACGTAAAGCGGTGGTAGATGCTCCCTTTGTACTCAGACTCCAGTCTGCATATATTGTTATATTAATTAGTAGGCATCCAACAAGGACTTTAATTCAGGATGCACATTTAAATGATAATAAATGTAATCTTGAAAATTTCTGTGAAATTTATGCCAAAATTTAATTTTGAAATTTTAATGTATTGTGAATATTGATGTAAATAGAGTTAACGTTCGTGTTTGTGGTAGGAATGTGTTTTTTTTTTTTTATGAATAAGGATGAAAGTTATCTAGGGGAGCAGCCGAGGCGATTAACAGAAGAAAGTCAATGGACCAACACAGTTAAAGTAATGAATAGCTTTTCGTAGGATTCACAGCATTCTGGACATCCAATTCGTAGGGGCTCGATTCGAAAAGCGGAGTACCCGGATTTTGGTGGTATCACAGCAAATTTGACGCCCAATCTGTGGGGCTCGAATGTTTTTTAAGGGCCAGTTCCGCATTCAAAGGAGCATTTCACAGCAAATTTGGCGACCCAAAAGTGAGGCTCGAGTTCCAAATAAAATTTTGTGATTTTATTTCAGGAAACTGGCGATCTGAGAGAGAGTTTCTGTGTGTATAAATTTAAGAGTATTTTGAGAGTGTGTGTGAGTGATTAGAACGTATGCAGAGAAAAGAGTGGTTAAGGAGTCAAGGAGTGGAAATTGGAAGTGACGATAGTGCATTGTGTGAAAAAAATACGAAAATGGAAGAAGCTGGAGGCAGTAGAGATCAGTCGAGGACGGAATCGGGGATCAAGGAAACCAGATGATATTGAGAATGTTAGAGAGGATGAGTGAAGAATCGAATAAGAAATTTGACCGAATGAATGAGACATTAACAGGAGTTAGGGAAACCCTAAGTGAGAAAATAGATAAGACGAATAAAGAAGTTTCAGAATTTAAAAATAGTCTTACCGTAAAGATGGGGGAAGTTGAAAATAGGGTTGAAAAAATGAGCGTGATATTACAGGTCTTCGACAGGAAATGGGACATTTAAGGTCCGAAGTACGCATTTTTGTGAAGAAGAGATTAATGTAAAATGACTGAAGTGACGGACTCATGTAGGGATCAGTTAGGCAGGGTAGAACGCGAAGTTAGTAGTATTAAATACAACATGTCAAATTTAACGGGGGATGGTCCCAGATTTTCTACAGGTGGAGTATCATTGGACCAACACATGAAGTTTTATGGCGATAACAGGGTAAATCCACAAATTTTTATTAATAGTGTAAGAAATCTAGTGGGAAATTTATTTGACGAACAGACTAAACTGAATACGATAAAGGCTTTATTAAAGGACAATGCGGAAGCATGGTACAATTTAGTAAGACAGGACATAGACACGTATCAGGACTTTGAAAACAAATTTTTAAAGCACTACTGGAGTGACCACAGACAAGACCAGGTACGAGACGACTTAATCACAGGGAAGTTTAAGGAGAATTTTCAGGAAGTAGGAGCAATATGCTATACGCAAGTATAGCATAGCAAAGCAACTGAACCCACCACTGACGGACCGACAAATTATTAAGTATTTATCACGACACTTCGAGGTAGACATAAGACAACACGTAGCACTACAGAACATAGTGGACAGAGAAATGATTCTAGAATACTTGCAGAGGTACGACGACGTAAGTAGTGGACGACCTCGGATAACAGGGAAAGACAGATCAACACAGTTAGGTTTGACAATAGACGGGACAACTACGCTAGACGGGGAATAGTTACGGATACCAGCGACAGAATTGGGAACAGAGACGACCATATGTTAGGAGTAATAGTTTAGGAAGGGACCTGCACCGAGACCGGGACCTACCAGAATGAATAGTTCACCAGACATGAGCGGGACTGCTAATACAGACACGGAACGAGTGGAAACGCCTAGGACGTACGCTGAGGTGACGGCTAGACCAGGACCGAGTAGGGAAAACAGACCTGGACAGGATTTTTAGAACGCGACAGACCACTAGATTTCAGTGTAAATGTATATGAACATCCACGTGAATTTTTCAAAATTGAGGAGGAAGTAGAGCCAGAAACTAAGGAAAATTTATGTTTGCCAATTATTAATTTAGAAATTTTGAGAATAATGTAGAAGTATTACTTGATACAGGGGCAGAGGCGAGTTTAATATCGGAGGAATTCGTCAGCAAAATTAGGGATAAGGTTTGTGATAGAATTATGCCTATAAAGCGTAGCCATTTAGTAGCTCCAAATAAAAAGAAGTTTGCTGTAGTAAATAGTGTTGTGGTGCTTAGGATAGATATAGGAGGTTTAAGCTGTGAACAGGAGTTTGTAATTGTACCTGGACTGAAGTTTCAGAGCATTTTAGGTGTTGACTGTATGATGAAGTTAGGGGTTTTGATAGATATGGAACGGAAGGTAATAAGGATTAATGAT
This sequence comes from Platerodrilus igneus, assembly GCA_036346225.1. Classification (NCBI taxonomy): domain Eukaryota; kingdom Metazoa; phylum Arthropoda; class Insecta; order Coleoptera; family Lycidae; genus Platerodrilus; species Platerodrilus igneus. Next base: position 1,994,033 of record JARFIW010000565.1, read on the forward strand.
AGGGTAGTGCCATGGAAGGGCAGTTATGAAGTCACAGAGGATGACACAGGGTTTAGTATTAATGTAGTAGAGGTAGAGGATGATGAAGTTAAACAGATCAACACAATAAGATGTCCAGAGGATAGGAGAGTAGAGGTTCAAGCTTTAGTACAAAAACATGCAGAATTAGTGTGGGTAGAAGCAACAGCAGCATATCGGGAGCAGGTGAAGGCAGAATTATTTTTGACGAGATTAAGTGGCAAGTTTATTTTTAATCAAGTAGATTTAAGGGATTCATTCTGGCGGATTCCATTACATAAGAATTCTAGAAGGTACATAGGATTTTCCGTAGAGGGAAAAATCGAGAATTGTAAAGTAGTATCGTTTGGTTTGTCGGCAGAAAGGGAAACAACAATAAATGAGAAACAGACAAGTGTAGGGACTGAAGAAGAAGTAATATTTAAGAGTCAGGATAAGAGGGATGATAAGTTTATTGTATGTGAGATAATAGAGATGTTAAGTATAGATATAGAAGGGGGAGAGATAGGGATGAAGAGTATTAGGATGGTAAGAAGAAAGACTTGGAGGGTCAAGAAGAGAGTTAGATTTAAATAGGATAGGGATAGAATAGGTGTAGATAGAAGAGTAGAAGTAGGTGTGTATAGAAAATAAAGCTAGGTATAGGATAAATATGGGAGATAATTAGGAATAGGTTTAGGATGAGAAGGAAGAGAAAGTTAGGAAGAAAATAAGATAGGTTAAGTATAGATATTTCATATAAGATTAGTGGAGAGTTAGGAATAGAGTAAGAATAGGATAGGTATATAGGATTAGGTAGGATGAAGTAAAGTATAGTGAAGATTAGTTAAAAGTTAGGAATAGGATAGGTATATAGGATGTATATAGGATTAGATGGACAAGTAGGATGAAGTTAGGGATAATTTCAGTTTATAAAATTAAGTGAGAGTTAGGAATAGGATTGGGATATAGGGTAGGTGTAAATATTTTTTTTGGATTGGAGACAAAGTAGGTAAGTTAGATAGATAAGGATAGAGAGAGATAGGCAATTTTTTTTTCTAAATATTTTTTGGCAGTCTAAATGCTTTATATTTGCATTCAAATAAGTGGGATTATTTGTATTCAAATAGGGGGAAAATACTCATATTTAGACCAGGGTAGAAAATTAAATAATCACATCAAATAATTTTAATCACCGTGTAGAAGCTTTGGGAAAAGGTACGCTTTATTAAAACCAAGAAGCATAAATAAATTCGGTCGTTTCAGTAAAAATAAGAGAGTTAAATCATGTACAAGACGCTTTATATCAAAAGAAACAGTATTAACAAGCTCTACGTGTAATGTAATTATTCCGAGGAAAGAAACAAATGGAAATTACGTGCAAAATTTATATTAATTAACCCTATTTTAAGTAACCGGTATTAAACAAAGTGTACAAATAATAATTAATATTTAATTTGTATTCGCTAAAATGAAAGGATAGAAGTCAATTTTAATTGGAGTTAATTAAACCATTATTAATAATAAGCATAAAAGTCTGTGAAAATCCAGGATTATAATACCAGAAAATAAAGCTCTGAGAATTAATATTATGTTTGAACACCTGCGTAGTTTAAAAAGCTCATTCTGCGTAAATTTTGCAGATAATTAATGGTTACAAAGAATCTTGGAGAAACCGGGGCTTAATATTCACGGGAAGGCGCGATACGGGGTTATTTAACCCAGATAGTCCACATGGACTGAAATAATCGATAATAAGGAATATCAATTTGCACCACTAAGAACAGGTTAGAGAAGGAAAGATAATGTGCGTAAGACAAAGACACTAATAATTAAAGGCGTGATATGAGCAACGTCATGGGGTTGCGATTGGTTGAAAGTAAAAGGCAAAATTTGAGAGGTAAAAATAACATTTCGGTATAGAAGTCAATTAGTTATTTCCAGACGCGCGTGCCGTGTTGAAATTTCTGAGATTTAACTGGGGCGAGTACAAAATTCGTAAAAACCGACGCACAGGCTACGGAATGGGAACCGAGAATGCAAAATTCTTTAGAATTGCCCGTTTTGAGGACTCGACCGACAGACAGGCTAACCTCTATATATACCCAGGGGAATATGAACAAGCTCTCTTACATCCGCGACTTGATTCAATACGTTAAACAGTGCATTTTAGTTTGATAGAATAATTTAAAGTTTGCTCGTATATTTTGGTGATTTAAAACTGTTTGTTATTTACGTGCTAACATGAATGTACTTGAGTGCACTTAGATACAAGGTAATAAAATTTAGTATCACTGTACCAATTAGTAAAATTTACAACGACAAATAAATACACCAAAAGTAGGCAGTTTTGGCGTATATTGGTGAAAGAAGTATGAATTTCTTTGCTATTTTTCGGGGGTGTTAATGATTAAATGGTTCATAAATGTGTCTGGATCCACAAAACAAGGGTCAGATATACACAGATGAGTTCTGGAAAAGCCCAGAAACAACTTTAAATAAATGGTGATGGAGAAAATTTGAAAAGCGTTGAGAATCAGAAGCTGTAAATATAACTCAGTTGGAATGGTGTGATTAACAAAAGGGACGATGTACATTGAAGCTACGAGTGCAGTAACCTTCAGGTAATTTATACTATTTTGTTTGAACTTTGATGTTTTGTGTGTGTTGAATTACTTTATAATTGATTTACTTTAAATGGACATTAGTGAAATTGTACTAACCATAAAATTTTAATGTTAAGGTGAAATGTGCTTGTTTAGGTAGAAAGGGGTATTTAGTATTGATGTTCTGGATTATGATGAAAATTTGGGTATGTCTTTGAGCTCAATTAGACAAACCTGGTTAATTAACGTAAAGGGGTGGTAGATGCTCCCTTTGTACTCAGACTCCAGTCTGCATATATTGTTATATTAATTAGTAGGCATCCAACAAGGACTTTAATTCAGGATGCACATTTAAATGATAATAAATGTAATCTTGAAAATTTCTGATACTGAAATTTATGCCAAAATTAAATTTTGAAATTTTAATGTATTGTGAATATTGATGTAAATAGAGTTAACGTTCGTGTTTGTGGTAGGAATTTTTTTTTTTTTTTTTTATGAATGAGGATGAAAGTTATCTAGGGGAGCAGCCGAGGCGATTAACAGAAGAAAGTCAATGGACCAACACAGTTAAAGTAATGAATAGCTTTTCGTAGGATTCACAGCATTCTGGACATCCAATTCGTAGGGGCTCGATTCGAAAAGCGGAGTACCCGGATTTTGGTGGTATCACAGCAAATTATATATATATATATATATATATATATATATATTGCGGTTGTCTCGCTGGAACTATGTCCTAAAAATCGTGCCCCACACTTTGGGTGTCATGAAAATGCAGTGGTCTTTTATTTGAAATCGTGCTCTACCGTTTGGGCGTCGTAAAAACGCACTGGTCTACTATTTGAAGTCCCTATTTCCTCCTTTTGTGATAGAAATATAACTCCAGCAATTTGCACCTAAATAAAACTTCGTTACCAATTTCGTGTTTGATTATAATATGTTCTAGTTTGAAATTTACAAAAATTGCTTCTCCAAGTTGATCTACCACGGCTAGCTCTGTGCACGACCTCCTAGGATATACTTACCCCAACTACACATTCTTTCAACACCTTTACACACAACAAAATACAAAAATAAAATAAAATCCTTGGACAAACATACACTCTTTTATTCATATGACATAAATGATTATTCAGACAATCTCAATATTTACATTGTTATATTTACAATAAAACATCTCACCATTTTTTTCAATCTAAATTGTTTGCGAGTTATTACACGTCAACATTTTTACTTCAAAGTAGATGGGCCTATCGTGAAACCCTAAATTTACCTTTACTTGGTCTATGGTGAGCTCAGTATAAACCTTTTTATATTGCATGGTCAAATTACTCTAAAGACCCGTTTACTCTTTACATCACAAATTATTACTCCTGTTTTTATCTACTCAAATAATAACAGAAAATTGTCTTTTATATAAGGTAATCAAATTAATTTTTAGTTCATAAAATTTTCACCACATAATTCTAAACACACCTAGTTTTATAACAGAATGCCAGCACCACAGTTCAACAATAAAACAAAATTCGTTACTTGGTGTGTTCTTCGGGCGCACCACCTCCTTGGATGACCTCCATCAAACTCACGTACTTGGATTTTCCCCACGTTCTCACTTCTACATGGACAGCAACTCGATCGCAACTCGTTCATCCAGTTCCCCCAGTTATTAGTGGACGCTTTTCATACCACCATCCATTCAAATCCAAATGTTGCCTCCGTCTCAATTTAACGTGCCACCAGCACTCTCGTTCAAGAAATACTTGGTTTGCTTATCTCAGGAGCATCCTGTTTTACTCGTACAAATATTGATAATTATTTATTTTCAGCCTCTTTAATTTGTTAGCACCAACTCGTGCATTTATAACACTTGTAAAAATATACGACGGGCTGCACTATGTCGCGGCTTTTTAATTTTAAATTAGGATGTCTTCTCGATGCTACTTAATGTGCTTGAAGCGAATTGGAAAATTAAGAGAGTCCTACCACCCCTGGCAAGAGCTTTTATAATCTTCAAACCCCTTCTCTAGTCACGTATTTTTATAGTTTTTGCTGAACTATCACATTTGTTGCAAACAATTCTCCAAATTCCTTCACTCAAAACACAACAAACTTTTAAAACTCTGAATTTCACTCGTTCCACCAAGGCATTACCACGAAAAACTAGCTATCAGTTGCAACCGTTGACGCGTACTCAGAAAACCATTTCTCTCCATTTACTCTCACCACCTGCAAAACACGTCCAGTGCCTGCGTCTCTATTTTTCTTGCAGTCATGCGTTCATAACCACTATTTTCTGTCTCGCTCGTGTTTTTCTACTTTCATCGAGCTCCCACTATCGCCGTGCTGTCTACGGTTACGATTCCTTCGCTAAATGTGCGCCTTGAAAATCGATATCGTCGACAAACATCTTGCATCTTTGTTTCACCATTTGTTTTTTTAAATATACTCGTCTGTCACGCGCTTGAAAACTATTTGTTCTTCTATCAGCTGATGTATTCTCTGTCTCCCTTGGTTGCTTTAAGGATTCTCTGTCCCTTAAAATTATTGATTTTTGCTTCAAAAATAACATACTTGTTCGTGAACCTGGCTTTCCCGCTGTACAATACCTCGAAATGTTATCGCATCGTCTTGTAGCTTTCAAAGAAATATTTATTTATTTGAAGCTTCTATTCCCTGAACTCCTCGACCGTTTATTATGTTGCTTTGTAGTCTGCTACGAATTAAGTTAGCGTACGCTTTAGTTTACGATACTAAATGAACATCCGTTGCATCAATTATTGATTTTTATTTACCGCGAAGCTTTAATATTACACATGTTTGCCTGCAATTAACGTATACAAATTATTGATTTTTACCTACCGCGAAGCTTTAGTATTATCCATGGTTGTATGCAATAGTCAACCTTGTATTAAATTAATATATACAAAATATGTCATTTAACATTAAAAATTTCTGTATGTAAGCGTCTGCCTTGTCTTATATTAAAGTATGCAAACTCTTGATTTGAAGTGTAATAAATAAATTAATAATTTTCTATCTACAGGGTCGTTATAAAAATACCTTCTTTACACACGTTGACCTTTAACCTACACAGTAATATATATATATATATATATATATATAAATTGTTGATAATTTCTTGACCATCTGTAGTACAATAATAATCAGCAGTTTCAAAACATTACAAAATAAACGTTGTGAAAAAAACCTAACTGATAGAGCAAAAAAATTAACACATAATAAGCACAGAAAGAAAAACATAAAACTCATTAAAACTACGCTTAAAAATAACGATTATCCTGAATCTTTTTATAAACCAATTATTAAAGAAAAATCCACAAAATCTATAACAACGGAACTGATAATAAAAACCAACTAATGGAACACAAGATAGGAATCACGTATACCCCAGGACTTTCTGAAAAAAATAAAAAAGTGCCTACATAAATACAACATTAAAATTGTACACAAACCTAACAATGCAATAAGTTATATGTTTACTAAGCTTCAGCCACCAATAGAACATAAAAAGAGGACCCACACAATATATAAAATTAATTGCACTGAATGCCCTGGAGTATACATTGGCAATACAAAACAATATATCCACAAGCGAATTTATGAACATAAATACACAATAAAAACGAACAATAAGTAAAGCACTGTACTTGCAACACACGCAATAGAAAACCTCCACTAATTTGATTTTAATAATGTTAGTATTTTAGGAACAGAGCAGAATGATAATAAAAGAAACATAATAGAAACGTTACACATACACAAACACACAAATGCCATCAATTCAAAAACCGACCAAGACGACATTATTAATATTTACCACAGCCTTATTGCTTGAATATCTAATTATCACAATTAATGCTAGAATGATTGTAAATATACATGTTATATGTATGAATATTAGTTATCTAACCTTCATGATCACTCCCACTTTACACTGTGATCACACTTACTATACTAGTTTCAAGCAATTTATTTATTACCTTGTTAACAATGTACACTTGAAAACATTTGACTTATGGTCAAACTTACATTTAAACAAGTATGTATAATACGATGCTACAATTTTTTATAATACTCATTTCAAAAAATAAATTTTGGTTTGTATAAATGTTTTACTAGTATTCTTAATTAACTTATTTTTTATATTACAGACAATTTTAATTGTAAATGGTCGCCGACCGAAACGCGTCTTAACAAAAAAAAACTGATGTAATTTATTCCATATTTTTATTAACTATTTTATTATACTCTGACAAAAGAATCTTGTATCTATAAATTACATATTTGATGACCAAAATCCAGGAACTGCTGATTATATATATTACAGGATTTGAACTCTGATTCCGATGATGCCCTTCGTTCATGAGTGCCAAAATGCTACCAACTTTCGGTGCTACTTATATACCTAAGAAGCTTAAAAATTTCTACTTCGCAATGAAGTTTGCCACGGCTGCTCAGCTGCTTTTTGCAATTCAACTAACTACAAAAAAAATAGTTGCTACGGTAAATCACATACATTTATTACATACTCAGAGAAAAAACACGCCAAATCGCAAGTAAACTCTTCGTTCACTCATTATTTATACATTATATACTTTTAAAATAATACATTTCGAGATCAACAATTCCCCAGATTAATTATTTCCAATTGATTATTCGAGAAAGTTACAGGGCTTTATCACATGTTTTACTTTAACCTTGGTTTAATAAGAGCTCCTAGTAAAACCTTAACCTCACGTGCTACTTTTCGCACATCCAACAACAAACAGTCCCTTTTACTTTGTGCAAAAAAATAACAAATATTACTAATATCTTAAACCCCTTTTTAACATAAATTCCCACATAAAAATACAGTAAAATGATACAACAGTAAAAGTTCAATCTGTCACTAAGTTTGTTCTTTTAGTTCATAAATTATACCCACAATGCACAAAAGTCATTACACCAGTTTATACACATGGCCAATCAAAAGCAACAGTTACCTGGATACTTTCCCTGCATACGGCCTCCTATCATTCCCTCAGAGACTGCGGCATACAGGAACACCCCAACCTGACTTGCAATAACCATAACTGCCAGCTGCAACCATTTGACTACAAAATAAACTCATCTGCCACATTGAAGGTGCATCCAAATTCCCCAAAATCTGCTACTCATACCATTAGCTGTTGGTAAATAACCAAATTCACCAACCACTGACATCTACTCCATTTCCATTTGTATACTTTTGCACATTTAGTGCAAATTAAATTTAAAACAATCTTTACTTACGTAGTAAGTTAAAGTATTTTACTCTTGGAGCCGTCAGCTGATTGTAGATTAAGGGAAAGCTTTACGCTATTCGAACTCGGCGACTAAGAGAGCCCCACGACCATCTCTTGGTGTTTATATATCTTTCTTCTCCCTTCAAAGCATGTTAGAGTTCTTCAAACTTTCTACAATACAAACATGCAATTCTACGTACATTTCCAACAGTTACCCAATTCTTAAAACCCCTAATTAACGTACACAAACAATTCCAACCGCCACCGAAATTCCAGAAATTGCCCCCACACCAACAAGCTCACATAAACCTTTCTCCGTATTTCCTTTCCAACCGAAACTCACTTCCTTGAAAATCACCTGAACATCACTAACGCGCACGCTTAACTAACCGATTTTCGTTAAATTTCAATAATTCCACTCTTGTATATTCACCCCAACTGACAAAGTTAACGTTTAAACTACACCTATAATGCAGCATATGTAGTATCTACCTCACTCCAACCCACGCCCCAGAATTATCTCTCTCTTGCTTTGTACTCACTCCACTTTGTATAACCACCAATTTGTTTTCATTCCACTACTTTATATTCATAATACGTGTTATTCTCATTTCGTTCTAACATACACGTTAAAGCAACTATCTTTTACTTCGTCTGCCTTCCCCGTTGTCAACGAACGTTAACGTTCAATCTACACTTATCTCACTTGTACATTTTCTATCTAATAGTCTCTCCTTGTTTCCTTGTTTGCAAGTTTTGTTGTAACTGACGAAATCACTCTCTTCAACTCAAGCTTCATATCTTTTTAACGGGGCTATAAATCTATCCTTAATTGACAGCGGTAACCAACACTACCTAAAACTTGCTTGTTATTTGTGCAATGTTTTCTCTCCTAATCAAAACGACACAGAAATTGCGTCGGTTTCACTTGTTTATTTAATTTAATACTGGGAAGGCTGTTTTAAAACACTTTCCCACCTTCTCGTAAATAATCTACCGGCCAACCTTGGTTGTAAACTAAACGCTTTGAAATCTTAGAAACGCTTTTTAGAAAATATCTCTATACTCTATACTTAAATACAATAGTTAAAATGTTTATAATTATGAAATTTGAAATGCTATCTTATATACGCTATACCTTATGAATATTTACATCTGCAGGATTATGAAAATAAACTTTTAGGTTCCTGTAATATTACAGTAGAATTATTAAATTCTAATCTAATGATTGGAAAAGCTTTTCAAATTGTAATTTGTTGTTTTTACATGCTGAATCACGAAATAAGTTATCAAATGAATTATTAATGCCCTTTTAACACTCAAAAATCACAGTAATATATATATATATATATATATATATATATATATTTAGGGGTTAAAAGGGCATTAAACGTTCATTTGGTAATTTATTCCGTGGTTCAGCATGTGAAGATAACAAACAACGTTGAGACGCGTTTTTATAGTCAATAGTTTTAGAATTTAATTTGTTTCAAAAAAATTTCAAAACGCTAAAATGTAATTTAGCTTAATTCTTACAGATAATTACTCATATAGATTAAAAGCATACACTATTTATATTATAATTAAATCTGCGTTTTCATTCTGTACATTTACTAATCGACCCTTCTTGATAGATGTATAATATTTATCGTTCTAAATATTAGGATATTTCTTTACAAATAAAATGCAAAGCTGAAACTATATTGAAACTAACTCTAAAATTCGTACATTAAATTGAATAATCATTATTTTAAGTTTTTTAAAACACCTAATTAGCTTTTGAATAACTGGTATCTACACACGCTAGCTTGACCTATGACCTGTATATCTATTTCTAACCTTTAAATTACATAGTATGATTCCCCTATTTGTAATGAAGAGAGCAACTAAAATTTTTAGTTCTCCTCTCTATTCAAATATCCTAACTAATTTGTATGTACACTATTTTATACCTAACTCTATTCTATCAATTATTATATACACCTATAAACTATAACTTCTATACAGTACTTGAACTTAACCTGTTTGGAAATGACAGGCTAATATGAAATTTCTCCCTCTCTACCTGGGTCTCTATATCACGGAGCATGTAGGTACATTCCCTTACTAGTTCACCAATCTCTAACGGTCCATCATATAGCAAATGTAATTTTGCACATGTCTTTAAATCTCTACGTCCTACATGTAGGCTCTTAACCACCACTAGGTCTCCAACCTTAAACCTGACCCTTTTCCTAATCTTAATCATTATCTTCCTAACCTGCCTTGCCACCTTGATCTTGATCTTTTGTCCTATCGCTATCACAATAGACGTAATCATTTCCTGATATATTAAATTCCCCTTGCCTTTCTTCATATTTACTTCAGACAAACCATACGGTACCACTTTCGGATGCTCAAATTTTCCTCCTACACATATCCCTATGTACCTCCTAGAATTTCCATATACTTAATTTAACCAGAATGAGTTCTCCAAATTTAATTTATCACAAACTAACTTATCACTTAACCTCCCTATCCTATCAAAATCAATCACTATTTCCATCTTCATCATGCAATCAACCCCTAAAATACTTTTAAATTAAGTCCAGGAACGCTAATGAATTCCTGCTCACAGCTTACCAATCCAATTTCTACCCTCAGTATTACTACACTATTTACCACAGCAAACCATTGGGAGCTATCAGATGACTACTTTTTATTGGCACAATCCTATCATGAATTTCAGCTTGGATCTTTTTAACGAATTCCTCCGATACTAAACTCGCCTCAGCTCCTGAATCGAGTAACGATCCTACACATTGATTTAAAATTTTGATCTTTAGCACTGGCAAACAAATTTTCTCTACCTCTTTTGGTTCTGTTTCTTCCTCTATATTCATAAATTCGCGCGGATGTTCATATTTACATACGTCAATTTTTAGTGGTTTGTCTAAATTTAAAAATCCTGCCTAGCTCTGGTCTCACCACTCGGTCCTGGTTGTCCTTCCACCACTTGCGCATACGTTCTCCTGTTCTTCTCTTGTTCTTCTGCTCTTTCTATGTTACTGCCACTCGTAGATGTCTTGTTCATTTCCGGCGAGCTATTTGGTCTTTTGTCAAATCTTACTAGGTTTATATTTTGCTCTCTATTCTTCCTTGGTCTTCCAGAACTTACATCATCATACCTTTGCAGGTATTCCAAAAATATCTCCATGTTAACTATGTTTTGTAATGCAACATGTTGCATGACCGTTATCTCGAAATGCTTAGCTAGATATTTAATTATTTGACGATCAGTTAATGGTAGGTTTAGTTGTTTCGCTATACTGTACGTACGAATCGCGTATTGTTCACGGGATCCTGCAAACCTCCCTTTGTATTTTCCTGTGATCAGATCGTCCCTCACTTGGTCCTGTTTATGATCACCCCAATAATGTTTCAGGAATTTCTCCTCAAAATCTAAATATGATGTTATATCTTGCCCTACTAAATTGTACCATGTTTCTGCGTTATCTTTTAATAAAGCTTTCACCACGTTTAGTTTAGCCTGTTCATCATACAAATTACAAACCAAGGTCCTGATATTATTTATAAAAATTTGCGAGTTCACCCGATTGTCTCCATAGAATTTCATTTGTTGTTCTACAGACTTGTTACCAGAAAAAATTCTTGGGCTATCCCCCGCTAAAGCAGTAATATTTTGCTTGATCCCCGTAACTTTTCTTTCAAACCTCCCTAACTGATCTCTACACGACTCACTCACTTCTGTCATTTTTCCGTTTACCTCCTCCTCCCAACAAATCCTAACTTCTGTTTTTAATTACCCTATTTCCTGCCTAGTACCTGTTATATTCCTCTCATTCTTTTCTACTCTCATTTCAACCTACCCCATTTTACCGTTAAACTATTTTTGAAATCCAAAAATTTTTTGTTTGATTTGTCTAATTTCTCACTTATTTGATCAAACTTCCGGTTCGATTCTGCACTCATTTGCTCAAATTTTCTGTTTGATTCCTCAGTCATTTTCTCTAGCATGCTTATAATCATCCCATTTCCTTGTTCCCCCGATTCTGTCCTTGATTGATCCCTACTACCTCCTGTTTCCTCCATTTCTTGTCCTGATTTCTCAAATACAGCACTATCGTCACTTCCAATTTCCACTCCTTCACTCCTTAGCCACTCCTTTCTTAACATTCGTTTTCAACACACCGCTCATACACTCATTAATTTAAGCAAAAATTAAAATTTGCTAAAATTATTTACAAGATAGTTAACCCTTTAATCTCAGGTCGCCAGTTTCCTGAAATAAATTTCTTTATTTGGAATCGAGCTCCTCACTTTCGGGTCGCTATAAATATCGTGTAGTCACCTTTGGAAATAGCCCCTGCATTGGACCATCATTAATATTGTGTAGTCGGGCCTCTTTCGTTGGGCGCCTTAAATATCGTGCAGTCGGGTGTGTAGGAACTCTCAAACAGGAACAATCGTGCCCCACAATTTGGGTGTTATAATTATTATAAAGTTCTTAGTTTCGTGAAGTTTACCTCGGCTGTTCCGCTCAGTTTCTACAATGCTTATGAAACTAACAAAGAAGTTTATCTGGCCTTTTGAATCTCAAACTTCTCCCAACTGGCACGATGCTGTAATTTGAAAGACAAATACTTCCCTACAATCCTATCCAAAATAACCTAACTACCAAAATACATCACACTCTATTTACACGAAATAAAATTTACATCTTCCAAAACTCTTTTCATTACAACTGTTCACTTACATACAATAATATATCTTTGATCAGACACAATTCATTTCCAAGAATGTGTTTGGATTAAATATTTTTATCATACATATACCCTATTAAAGTAAGTGGGCTAACCTCATACCTGACTTTAAATCTTGTCTTAATATGAGCTCACAGGAAACTCTTTCAACTTGTGTGCAAAATTATAGCACTTTGATAATAAAAAGTCCCCTTTACTTTGCACAAAACTGCCTTGTTATCCTTACATTAATTGTCCCTCTCTACCTAGACATGTTTTCATTTACATATAATGTTCAATAAAATTTTAAGTTCATCAAATTCATAGAAATAATCACTCAAAAGCACAGAGTTAAAGCACATCAAATAAACACCAGAACAAAGTTTTATAAAAAGCAGTTATCTTGTAACCATTATACTGCAAGCATCTGCAGACCAGCCCTCGATGATGTTGCCGGCTAGAATGACTCTAGGCTATGGAACCGCTCACCAAGTTGAGTCACATTATTCTCCTCGGCACGCTGCTTATCCAAATCTCGCCTAATTTACCATTGAAAGTGCATCCAAACCTCCAAAATTTCCCATTACAATTCTATTTACAATCAATAAATCAATACTCTAAGCATTCACCATTACCATTCCATTTCAGAACGCCTTGTACGTTTCAACCACCAAATAGCAATTGTTTGTACTTACATACTTTATAAAAGCTTCGATTTTAATTCAGTATTTACTTTAAGATTTTTCAAAAACGTCAATTAATTACCACGACACACCAACTTGTGTGTAATTACAACTAACAACGTTTGTTATAAAATCGCTGAATAATATTCACTATTACTTGAGTTAACCTCGATGGCGAGCGAAAAAAGTAAAAGAACCTCACTCTACTTCTAAGGTGTTTACATAGAGCCAAAAGCACCCCACTGTTTCCAAGTTTTGCACAATTCCAGTACGGATAAACAAACATTCTCGGTATTTTGCCAACCATCGACTCGCTTCTTGAAATTTCAACCACAACCGCCACAAAATTCCATCTAATTTTGTCAACAAGACCAACGGTTTTTCACCCTCCATGAATTTTAACGTACGAATACAGGATAATACCTAGAAAATCGTTCATATCCTTGCAACGGTCGGTGTCTTCGCCAAAAAACTAGCCTCAACGGAAATCGATTCTCGTTAGTTTTACGCCTTACAATTGAAACGAACCTAGTCCTTTCTCTCTTCCTTTCATCTACAGCCATTTTCTTTCTCATTTTTTGTTATTACGAATCTCACTCGGATATGTGCCCTCTCTAACTTTTAAACTGTCGTGCGTCTACTTGCAACGTCCAATTATATCTCTTAATTTCTCTTCCTATTTTAAATCGATATCTTACTCCTGCTTATAGCTGCAAGTTCATTCGTGTTCCCTTGTTTGTTACGAAGTCTAACTGATATTTGACATATGCATCTCCATCCTTCATATGCTGTAATAAAGTCCGTCTTTGTTTGTGATATCGATCCGTGTCTGCCTTAACATTTATTTGTATTCGTAGAAAATATAGATTTTCTTTCCTATCCATAACAAGCTCGAGTTTTCAACTGCTATCTTACGCTAAACGGTATTGAAATGTTTCCACTTTACTAAAAGATGCTCTTCAAATTATGGATCCTACGCTAAAGAAATTGAAGAAAGCTTTTTAACCACTGTACACTATTTATATTACAATTAAAGCTGCGTTTTCATCCTGTACACTTACTAATCGACCCTTCTTGATAGATCTATAATATTTATCGTTCTAAATATTAAGATATTTCCTTACAAATAAAATGCAAAGCAGAAACTATATTGAAACTAACTCTAAAATTCCTACATTAAATTGAATTATAATTATCTTAAATTTTTTAAAACACCTAATTAACTTTTGAATAAGTGGTATGGACACACGCTAGCTTGACCTATGACCTATTAATCTATTTCTAACCTTTAAATTACATAGTAATATATATATATATATATATTGCTATGATAAGGGGGTTATTTAGGGGTGTATTGAGTCGTAAGGGTCGCGTAATAAAGGTAAATAGCAATAGGAATTAGAAAACTGCATTTATTTAGCATGAAAATAAATAATTCGCATATTATGCAAACAGCAAACATTTAACACCCTGTATATGGACCGCAATTAACTTTAATCAATGCCAGTAAGCATGCCTTTCAATAATAGAACACATATTCAGCAGAAAGATAATTATACATGCAATTAAACTACTTCAAGAAGCGTTCCTAAATTTATAAATAAACAGATAAAATAAAACCTAGTAAGTCTTCACGCAATTACTCATGCGACAAAGAAAGAATAATAAAGCGCTTTGATAAGAAACGCACTTTCAAAATAAGTTTGATACAAGATATAAACAGAAACATGTGGATTTACATGTTTATCTACACAAACAACAGCCATAAGCTAAAGTAAATTTCTAGTAATAATAACAAAACAAGCGGCCAAAGATCGTGAAATAATAGAAATACGAGCATAATACGTAACCATAGAATAATTTCATCAGAAATAAAGCTTGTAAATATCCAAAACAACCATGGTTGGTTACAAGACTTAGTAAGGCTGTTCTGATAAGCCAATCAAAATTTAGATAGCGAAAACTATATAACGCCCAAAGCTGATAAGGAGGCCCAGTCTCAATTTGAACGACGTCGAACCTGAATCACTGTTACTCGAAAATTGACGCGTCGAAATAAATTTCAAATTAAATTATTAAATTTTGTGAAAAATGGTATTGTATATTATTTGATGACAAATTACATTGAAGATATATGAAAAAGCTTTCGCCGTTTGCTGAAAACGTGAGTAGAAATTTGTTAATTAATTTAAATTAAATGTTTATAATAATATAGGGCTCTAAGTGGTATCCAGAAGGATCTGAGTTGTATCTAGGTGGAGAGATCTAAGTTGTATGTAAGTTGAGGAATCTAAGTTGTATCTAAATTAAATTGGGATATCTAAGTTGAGAAATCCAAGTAAAGCACGAGGTGAATTTTGGAGACGAAAGATTAACAATACTGAATTATTGGTTCAAACTTACGTGAAGGAGCACAAATCAGAGCATTGTTGTTCGATTGAAGATAATAAGAGGGGTGTTAATCTACCACACGCAACAGCAGACCAAAGGGGAAAAGGACTCACCAGGAAATCACAGGACAGGGCTAACTAGTATAAGGAATCTTTTCAAATTTAAATTCAAATTTCTCTAATTTGCAAGGAGTCAACAAAAATATTTAATACGTAGAAATTTACGTAGAAGGGATAAAAGGTCTTGACCGTTGTAGATTTTTTTCAGTAAAAGGTGTCGTTTTTGGTGACTTTAAATTAAAGAAAGGGAGATACAATTTTTGAGATAAATAAGCTAAATAATATTAATTGATTGAAGGGTTTATTTGTCAGATTACAAAATTGTGAAGTGTAGATATTATTTCCTTTCATTATACGAATATTGATTGACTTCGTTTTATCATTCCAAACAGGTAAGATTTAAAGGGGTAAAATTATTTGATCATCGTAACGTTGTGCACTCTGTGTGAATTAAACTGGGCTAGCCGTGGCATAATCAAAATTAAAATATTAGAAAAACAGAGCGGTGGCGATCAGCAGGAAACTGGACGTTTATTACATCGGTGTGCGGCGTTATCATATCAATTTATATATATTGCCGTGGTTCTCCGGTAAAAGCCTCGCCAGACTAAAAAAAACATTCGAGCCCCAACGTTGGGCCGTCATAAATTGCCGTGGTACTACGCTCTAATTTAGTACTTTCGAAAATTTTATTAATTTTCCAAAAATCGTCATCAATTTAACAAAAAAAAAAATTTAACAAAAATAATCTCTTACCCAGATTCCTCTCTTCATCACCTTAATTCTTCTTCAGTTCCCAGGCTAGCTCAGTTGGGCTTTCTCTTGGATACCTAGATTCAATATTATACTGTTTCATTCACGCACACTCTCAATAATACCACAAAATAATACACCCATCATACAATATTTATTTACCACTATTTACAAATAAAATTCAAGATTATCCACATTTCAGAGATCAAGTTACACCTCAATAAATCCTATTTTTGTACTGTCCTGGATTTTAATTTAAAATATCAAACACCTTGAATATACCCGGAGTAAATGGGACCTGAATAATACCTTATTTTCTTTCTTTATTTATAATTTATTTTAAATTAGTATACTCTGGAGTATGGTGAGCTCATGATAACCCAGTTAATTATGAATAATGTATGCTTTTGTACTTCGCATACTCTTACAACAAACAAAAAAAAACCCTTGTACTCGTAACAATAAAAATTTTTAATTCCTGATGGAACGTTAATCAGCTTTATATACACCTTTAGATTTTTATTTACATACCATAATAAAGTTAGTTATACGTATTATTTTCAATACGCAAATAAATGCACAATACCTTCAAAATTCACTCTCACACGTCACACAATTTTCATAGTTTCACAGTTTATAACAACAACAATTTTAAAGCGGTACCTGGAATTTCTTGAAGATCTCTACTCCGTTGACGATGCGGTAAATTAGCATCGCTCTCTCTTTTAACTTCGATCTCTTAGTATTTTTACCGCTTCAGAATACGAGTTTGTAAGTATACATATTTTTAAATTAAATACTACGGTGTTGGCCTCATAATTTGATACGCGAATAGTGTCGAGTCTAAATTTTAATTTGAGGTGCAACATTTATCTTAAACAAGCTCGTGAAGTGACGTGAAGTAACGTAAATTTAAATTAAATTAAACTGAAGTACGCAATTATGAAAGAAGTGTAATTAATTTTGATTTGGATGTGGATGCACCGTGAAGGCAGAGCAAACAGGAAAACCTAGATGGGGTTCTTCTACAAATAGCTAGGGGCGGCCAGCAGAGCAGAGCGAAACTACTTTACCGCATCGTCAACGGATTAGAAATCTTCAAGCAATTCCAGGTAACGCTTTAAAATTGTTGTTGTTATAAACTATGAAAATTGTGTGACGTGTGAAAGTGAATTTTGAAGGTATTGTGCATTTATTTGCGTATTGAAAATAATACGTATAACTAACTTTATTATGGTATGTAAATAGAAATCTAAAGGTGTATATAAAGCTGAATAACGTTCCATCAGGAATTTAAAATTTTTATTGTTACAAGTACATGGTTTTTTTTTGTTTGTTGTAAGAGTATGCGAAGTACAAAAGCATACATTATTCATAATTAACTGGGTTATCATTAGCTCACCATACTTCAGAGTATACTAATTTAAAATAAATTATAAATAAAGAAAGAAAATAAGGTATTATTCAAGGCCCATTTACTCCGGGTATATTCAAGGTGTTTGATATTTTAAATTAAAATCCAGGACAGTACAAAAATAGGATTTATTGAGGTGTAACTTGATCTCTAAAATGTGGATAATCTTGAATTTTATTTTAAATAGTGGTAAATAAATATTGTATGATGGGTGTATTATTTTGTGGTATTATTGAGAGTGTGCGTGAACGATACAAAGTATAATAGTGAATCTAGGTATCCAAGAGGAGGCCCAACTGAGCTAGCCTGGGAACTAAAGAAGAATTAAGGTGATGTACAGAGGAATCTGGGTAAGAGATTATTTTGTTAAAATTTTTTTTGTGTTAAATTGATGACGATTTTTAGAAAATTAATAAAATTTTCGAATGTTTTTTGAGAAAGTACTAAATTAGAGCGTAGTACCACGGCAATATATATATATATATATATATATATATATATATATTTTAGGTAGTTAATTACACAAAGTAAGTTGATAAATACTGGGCTTTGCATATATATATATATATATATATATATATATATATATTGCTGTGAAACATACAAAATCCGTGAACTACGCTTTTCGAATCGAGCCTCACGAATTGGGCGTCAAGAATGCTGTGAAACCACCAAAAAGCTATTCATTACCTTAACTGTGTTGGTCCATTGACTTTCTTCTGTTAATCGCCTCGGCTGCTCCTCTAGATAACTTTCATCCTCATACATAAAAAAAACAAACACATTCCTACCACAAACATCAACGTTAACTCTATTTACATCAATATTCACAATACATTAAAATTTCAAAATTAAAATTCAGCATAAATTTTAATATCAGAAAATTTCAAAATTAAATTCATTATCATTTTAATGTGCATCCAGAATTAAAGTCCTTGTAGGATGCCTACTAATTACTATAACAATATATGCAGACCGGAGTCTGAGTACAAAGGGAGCATCTACCACCACTTTACGTTAATTAACCAGGTTCGTCTAATTGAGCTCAAAGACATACCCAAATTTTCATCATAATCCAGAACATCAATACTAAATACCCTTTCTACTTAAACAAGCAAATTTCACCTTAAAATTAAAATATTATTGTTAGTACAATTTCACTACTGTCCATTTTAAGTAAATCAATTATAAAGTTATTCAACACACACCAAAATATCAAAGTTCGAACAAAATAGTATAATTTACCTGAAGGTTACTGCACTCGTAGCTTCAATGTACATCGTCCCTTTGTTAATTACACCATTCCAACTGGGTTATATTTACGGCTTCTGATTCTCAACGCTTTTAAAATTTTCTCCATCACCATTTATTTAAAGTTGTTTCTGAGCTTTTCCGGAACTCATCTGTGTATATCTGAACCTTGTTTTGTGGATCCAGACACGTTTATGCACCATTTAATTATTAATACCCCCGAAAAATAACAAAGAAATTCATACTTCTTTCACCAATATACGCCAAAACTGCCTACTTTTGTGTATTCATTTGTCGTTGTAAATTTTACTAATTGGTACAATGATACTAACTTTATTACCTTGTATCTTTTTTTCTAAGTGCACTAACGTACATTCATTGTAGCACGTAAAGAACAAACTGTTTTTTATCACAAAAATATTCGAGCAAACTGTTTAAATTATTTAATCAAAACCGGAAAACTAAAAAGCACTGTTTAACGCATTGAATCAAGTCGAAGATCTAAGAGAGCTTGTTCATATTCCCCTGGGTATATATAGAGGTTAGCCTGTCTGTCGGTCGAGTCCTCAAAACGGACAATTCTAAAGAATTTCGCATGCTATGTTCCCATTCCGCAGCCCGGCATGCGATTTTTACGAATTTTGCACTCGCCCCAGTTAAATCTCAGAAATTTCGACTTTTAACTAATCTTCACTATACTTTACTTCTCCCTACCTAATCCTATATACCTATCCTATTCTTATTCTATTCCTAACTCCCCACTAATCTTATCTGAAATATCTATACTTAACCTATCTTATTTTCTTCCTACATTTACTCTTTATTCACATCCTAAACCTATTTCTACTTATCTCCCATATTTATCCTATACCTAGCTTTATTTTCTATACACACCTACTTCTACTCTTCTATATACACCTATTCTATCCCTATCCTATTTAAATTTTACTCTATTATACACCTATTTCTCCTGTGGTGCTGGTTCTCCGGTATAAGGGAATAGTAGGTTGACGTGAAACCGTCCCCTCTCATTTCCCGTACCTACTTCCCTTAATAAATATGTGCACTCTCCTACTACTTCACCTATCTCAAAAGGTCCCTCATATGGCAAGTGTAGTTTAGCACATGTCATCCTATCTCTCTTCCCTACTCTCAAGCTTTTTACTACTACCTGGTCTCCCACTTTAAATTTTACCCTCTTTCTAATTCTTGCGTTCATCTTCCTTGTATATTTTTCAGCTCTCTTCCTTAACCTCTCCCTCACATCTACCAAAAGTTGTTGAAATTCATCGTCCCTAGGCACAATTTGCCATGGTCTTTCGGGATACTGTTGCTTGATCAGCATAATGGGACTGGTTTCGGTCACGGTACTAGGGGTTTCATTGATAAAAGATTCAACCTTGGACAAATTGTCCTCCCATAAACGATGATTCCTATGTGAAGCCAAACGCAAGAACTTAACCTTCTCTTGAATATATCGCTCAGCTGGATTAGCTTGAGGATGCCTTATGCTACAAAACACCACTTTAATGTTTTGCCTCTCCCAATAATCCCTAAATCTTTGATTATTAAAATATGTAGCATTGTCTGCTAATACTCGTTTAAAAGTTCCTACTTCCCTACAAAATTGTACCAATTTCTTGTTTGTTCCGAGTGTGTTACAATCCCGAGTGGGATATAATTTGGTAAATTTCGAAAACACGTCAGTCACAATCAGCACATGTTTGTGTCCCTTTGTACTTCTGACTAGATTACTCAAATAGTCAATAGCAACTAAGTCCAGGGGATTTTGTACGTGTATACTTTGTACCACATCTTGACTCGTACTATTTTTGTACTTTCCTAAAGTACATAAGTGACAAGTGTTGATGACTGACTTTACTAACCCTAAGTCTTTAGTTGAAAAAAACGTTTCCCTAAAAATTAACCATGTCTTTCGGATCCCTATGTGACAATATCTTAAATGCAGATCTTTGATAATTAATTTTGCTTGTACCCTATCCACTACATACACTTCCAAGTCTTGAATTTTTTTACACAAAAATCCATTTATCATATGGAAGTTTTTAAATCCCGGTTCGTTTTCTATCTTCGTTCTAATAATCTGTAACTCCTCACTCTGCCTCTGGTTCCTCAAGATCTCCTCTTCTCCATATACTGAATCGTTTTGTAGTAGACTGTTCATGGCAATCATGATGTCACACGGTCTTTTGTTATCCTTGTCTCGGTTTCTACTAAACGCGTCTGCTATAAAATTGTTTTCTCCCTTAATATATTTAATCTCAAAGTCAAACTCCTGTAGTAACAACCCCATCGATATACTCGATTGTTAGAAAATCTTGTATTCATCAACGCACACAACGCCGAATGATCCGTTTCGATTACAAAATGTCTTCCAATCAAAAAAAATTTTAGCTTTGTAACCCCAAACACCACTGCAGCCATCTCCTTTTCACTAATCGTGTAATTTACCTCATGCGGCTTCAGTGTGCGTGAAACAAAAGATATGGGCACCTCTTCCCCTTCTTGTACTTGGTACAACTCTGCTGCTAACGCACTATCCGATGCATCCGTCCTCAGTACGAAACCTACATCAAATCTGGGATGCCTCAAAATTAGTTGGTCGTGAAATTGTTCCAACAGTGTTAGATATGCTGCCTCTTGACTTTCCGTCCAACTCTATCTTACTCCCTTCTTCAGAAGTTTAAACAATGGACTCGCTTTTTCAGCAAATCCCGGTACAAACTTTTTATAAAAGTTAAGGACCCCCAAAAAAGCTCTTAATTTCCTAATGTTATTAGGTCTCGGATATGTCAAAAGTTCGGACAATCTTTCTTTATCGATACACATACCTTGAGTGTTCACCACATACCCCAGAAATTTAACAGTTTTTGAAAAAAATTCACATTTTTCTATATTCAGCCTCAATCCTGCTAATTTAAGCTCTAATAATATCCGTTCTAAATGAGAGTAATGTTGTTCCTCAGTTTCACTAAAAATTAAAATATCATCCACATAGTGTATGCAGAATTGCTCATATGCTCCTAAAATTGCTTGCATTGCCTTAATTAATGCTGCACTTGACGTTGACAAACCATACGGTACTACCTTAAAATTATAGATTTTTCCCTCTACGGAAAACCCTGTGTACCTTCTAGAATTCTTGTGTAATGGAATCAGCCAGAATGAATTCCTTAAATCTAATTTACTAAAAATAAACTTGCCACTTAATCTCGTTAAAAGTGTGTCCATGGATGGTGGACAATGGAATTGCGGTTTGTCCGTTGATTAATTTTTCGTGCATCTAAACATAAACGAATGCTATCATCCTTTTTCTTAACTACCACCAACGGATTTATGAAATGAGTGTCTGATACCTCTATTATGCCATCTTCCAACATTTTATTTAATTCTGCCTTCACCTGCTCCCGATATGCTGCTGGAATTGGATAAACCTTTGCGTTGAACGGTTCTGAATTATCCACTTCTAACACGTGCTCATAGCCTAACGCTGTGCTTGCTTCTACCCCCACTAATTCTGCATGTTTTTGTAATAAAGCTTGAACCTCTACTCTCCTATCCTCTGGACATCTTATTGTGTTGATCTGTTTAACCCCATCATCCTCTACCTCTACTACATTAATACTCAACCCTGTGTCATCCTCCGTGACTTCATAACTGCGCTTCCATGGCACTACCCTATCCTTAATCCTTATTACCTTCCGTTCCATATCTATCAAAACCCCTAACTGCATCATACAGTCAACACCTAAAATGCTCTGAAACTTCAGTCCAGGTACAATTACAAACTCCTGTTCACAGCTTAAACCTCCTATATCTATCCTAAGCACCACAACACTATTTACTACAGCAAACTTCTTTTTATTTGGAGCTACTAAATGGCTACGCTTTATAGGCATAATTCTATCACAAACCTTATCCCTAATTTTGCTGACGAATTCCTCCGATATTAAACTCGCCTCTGCCCCTGTATCAAGTAATACTTCTACATTATTCTCAAAAATCTCTATATTAATAATTGGCAAACATAATTTTTCCTCAGTTTCTGGCTCTAATTCCTCCTCAATTTTGAAAAATTCACGTGGATGTTCATACATTTACACTGAAATCTAGTGGTCTGTCGCGTTCTAAAAATCCTGTCCAGGTCTGTTTTCCCTAGTTGGTCCTGGTCTAGCCGTCACCTCAGCGTATGTCCTAGGCGTTTCCACTCGTTCCGTGTCTGTATTAGCAGTCCCCTCATGTCCGGTGAACTATTCCTCTGGTAGGTTCCGGTCTCGGTGCAGGTCCCCTTCCTAAACTATTACTTCTAACGTATGGTCGTCGCTGTTCCCAATTCTGTCGCTGGTATCCGTAACTATTCCCTCTTCTAGCATAGTTGTCCCGTCTATTGTCAAACCTAACTGTATTGATCTGTCTTTCCCTATTATCCCGAGGTCGTCCACTACTTACGTCGTCGTACCTCTGCAGGTATTCTAAAACATTTCTCTGTCCACTATGTTCTGTAGTGCTACGTGTTGTCTTATTTCTACCTCGAAGTGTCGTGATAAATACTTGATAATTTGTCGGTCCGTCAGTGGTGGGTTCAGTTGCTTTGCTATGCTATACTTGCGTATAGCATATTGCTCCTACTTCCTGAAAATTCTCCTTAAATTTCCTGTGATTAAGTCGTCTCGTACCTGGTCTTGTCTGTGGTCACTCCAGTAGTGCTTTAAAAATCTGTCTTCAAACTCCGTGTAGGTGTCTATGTCCTGTCCTACTAAATTGTACCATGCTTCCGCGTTGTCTTTCAATAAAGTTTTTATCGTATTCAGTTTAGTCTGTTCGTCAAATAAATTTCCCACTAGATTTCTTACACTATTAATAAAAATTTGTGGATTTACCCTGTTATCGCCATAAAACTTCATGTGTTGGTCCAATGATCCTCCACCTGTATAAAATCTGGGACCATCCCCCGTTAAATTTGACATGTTGTATTTGATACTACTAACTTCGCGTTCTACCCTGCCTAACTGATCCCTACATGAGTCCGTTACTTCAGTCATTTTTATATTAATCTCTTCCTCACAAAAAATGCGTACTTCGGACCTTAAATGTCCCATTTCCTGTCGAAGGCCTGTAATATCACGCTTATTTTTTTCAACCCTATTTTCAACCTCCCCCATTTTCACGGTAAGACTATTTTTAAATTCTGTAAATTCTTTAGTCGACTGCTCAATTTTCCCGCTTATCTGCTCTAATTTTTGGTTGGACTCCTCCCTAGCTCTATTAGATTCATCGCTTAGCAGTTCTAATTTTCTGTTGGACTCCTCCCTAGCTCTATTAACTTCATCGCTTAGCTGTTCTAATTTTCTATTGGATTCTTCGTTCATCCTCTCTAGCATTCTCATTATCATCTCGTTTCCTTGATCCCCTGATTCCGTCCTCGACTGATCTCTACTGCCTCCAGCTTCTTCCATTTTAGAATTTTTCTCACACAATGCACTATCGTCACTTCCAATTTCCACTCCTTGACTCCTTAACCACTCTTTTCTCTGCATACGTTCTAATCACTCACACACACTCTAAAAATACTCTTAAATTTATACACACACAGAAACTCTCTCTCAGATCGCCAGTTTCCTGGAATAAAATCACAAAAATTTTATTTGGAACTCGAGCCTCACTTTTGGGTCGCCAAAGAATGCTGTGAAACCTACAAAATCCGTGAACTACGCTTTTCGAATCGAGCCTCACGAATTGGGGGTCAAGAATGCTGTGAAACCACCAAAAGCTATTCATTACCTTAACTGTGTTGGTCCATTGACTTTCTTCTGTTAATCGCCTCGGCTGCTCCTCTAGATAACTTTCATCCTCATACATAAAAAAAAACAAACACATTCCTACCACAAACATCAACGTTAACTCTATTTACATCAATATTCACAATACATTAAAATTTCAAAATTAAAATTCAGCATAAATTTTAATATCAGAAAATTTCAAAATTAAATTCATTATCATTTTAATGTGCATCCAGAATTAAAGTCCTTGTAGGATGCCTACTAATTACTATAACAATATATGCAGACCGGAGTCTGAGTACAAAGGGAGCATCTACCACCCCTTTACGTTAATTAACCAGGTTCGTCTAATTGAGCTCAAAGACATACCCAAATTTTCATCATAATCCAGAACATCAATACTAAATACCCCTTTCTACTTAAACAAGCAAATTTCACCTTAAAATTAAAATATTATTGTTAGTACAATTTCACTACTGTCCATTTTAAGTAAATCAATTATAAAGTTATTCAACACACACCAAAATATCAAAGTTCGAACAAAATAGTATAATTTACCTGAAGGTTACTGCACTCGTAGCTTCAATGTACATCGTCCCTTTGTTAATTACACCATTCCAACTGGGTTATATTTACGGCTTCTGATTCTCAACGCTTTTAAAATTTTCTCCATCACCATTTATTTAAAGTTGTTTCTGAGCTTTTCCGGAACTCATCTGTGTATATCTGAACCTTGTTTTGTGGATCCAGACACGTTTATGCACCATTTAATTATTAATACCCCTAAAATAACAAAAATTCATACTTCTTTCACCAATATACGCCAAAACTGCCTACTTTTGTGTATTCATTTGTCGTTGTAAATTTTACTAATTGGTACGATGATACTAACTTTATTACCTTGTATCTTTTTTTCTAAGTGCACTAACGTACATTCATTGTAGCACGTAAAGAACAAACTGTTTTTATCACAAAATATTCGAGCAAACTGTTTAAATTATTTAATCAAAACCGGAAAACTAAAAGCACTGTTTAACGCATTGAATCAAGTCGAAGATCTAAGAGAGCTTGTTCATATTCCCCTGGGTATATATAGAGGTTAGCCTGTCTGTCGGTCGAGTCTTCAAAACGGACAATTCTAAAGAATTTCGCATGCTATGTTCCCATTCCGCAGCCCGGCATGCGATTTTTACGAATTTTGCACTCGCCCCAGTTAAATCTCAGAAATTTCGACACGGCACGCAACGTCTGGAAATAACTAATTAAATTTTATACAGAAATGTTATTTTTACCTCTCAAATTTTGCCTTTTACTTTCAACCAATCGCAACCCTATGACGTTGCTCTACTCACGCCTTTTACTATATGTGCCTCGGTCTTGCGCATATTATCTGTCTCTATCTACCCTGTTCTTATTAGTGCAAATTGATATTCCTTATTATCGATTATTTCAGTCCATGTGGACTATCTGGGTTAAATAACCCCGTATCGCGCCTTCCCGTGAATATTAAGCCACGGTTTCTCCAAGATTCTTTGTAACCATTAATTATCTGCAACATTTACGCAGAATGAGCCTTTTAAAAATACGCAGGTGTTCAAACATAATATTACTTCTCAGAGCTTTATTTCATGGTATTTTATTGGGTTTTACAAGTTTTTATAGATATTGTCTGTTACTAACGGTTCAATTAACTCCAATTAAAATAATACCCTTTAGTTTTTAGTGAATCCTAATTAAATATTCAATTATTATCAGTACATTTTTGTTTAATACCGGTTACTTAAAATAGAGTTAATTAATATAAATTTTGCACATAATTTCTCTTTGTTTCTTTACTAGGAATAATTAAATTACATGTAGAGTTTTCTAATACTGCTTCCTTTTATATAAAGCGTCTTATAAATAATTTAAATCTCTTATTTTTAATAAAACGAATGAATTTTTATGCTTCACGGTTTTTAATAACGCGTACCTTTTCCCAAAGCTTCTACACGGTGATTAAAATTATTTGATGTGATTATTTAATTTTCTACCCTGGTCTAAATATGAGTAATATATATATATATATATATATATTGTATCGAAGAATGTTCAATCTCCATAGCATTTTTAGAAAGCTTCAAATATATGTATTTGATAATTTTTTTGTGTTTGAAACTACTCAAACGTATAAATTTCATTGCAACTCTGCATGTTCTTTCGCTTTATAATCAAACTTCAATCAATGACCGAGAATGAGAATTAATGAATTTTACATCGTCGATCTCGTAAATTGAAACTCGTACATATTGCTCATTAGTGTCAGGCTACGTGATTTACATGCCGTTTATCTTTGTCCAACGTATGGGGTTGATGTTCGCGCCGCATCCTATCCTATAGTATTGCCAAAAGCTATAAAATAGGTTTTATGTTTTTTTCAATTGTCGCGCGAGTTCCTTGAATATACGTTTATTTATTAATGAGGTTTAAAGACATTTCTTAGTAAAGAATGACGAATTTTAAAATTATTTATTATTCACTAATGTTCTGGATTAATAGTTATTTTAAAACTCCTAAAGTGTATTAAAATATTATACGGAAGCCTTTAGCTAATTAAAGCTTTCATTGCTTTCTTTATCATTTGTAAATAAATGCAACTAGATATTGTTTTTACACGTATATTTTACGCACGGGATAATTATTTTATGCACGGAATAATGAAATGCGTTCTAATACATATTTATGCACAAAAACTCAATTATATTTATATCTTAAAAATGAAAACTCGTCATCAGTAATACACGGAGAAATTAATTGCATTTGCTTTCTTTGTGGTTGATTTATTTGAAACTCTTACAATGAAGTTAAATGTTATCCGTCCACGAAAATATCGTTTGTTTTGAACGCCGATGAATTCAAATGGTTTTTATTTTCTATCTGAGAATTATTTACACACATGGAAAACTTTAAAAGTACAAGGGATAAAATTTGTATACTAATAAAGTTAGTATTTTAACTAATGATGGGCAATAAATTGATATTGTTCTTACGTGGATTAAATGGTTTTTTTGTATTTATATCTGAATGATTAAATGTACACACAGCTGTATTATTGATTTAAAATTGGGGCTTTTAAAAATACACGGGAAGTGTGTTTTGCTTTGCATTTCAATGACTTGGTATTTATCTCTTAAAATTATTATTTATACACACCCAAATATGTTTTGTAGTAATGCGGATGAGTTTAATGGCTTTGTACATGCAATTCGCTTATTATATACAGGGTGGAACATTGGACCTTCGTAAATTTCAATTCCTTAAAGTTTTTTTTCTATTTGGTTGGGTTTTATTTATGGAGTTTCAATGAACCCTCGCAATACTTTTACTTATTGAAAACTTGCAACGCTGAAAGAGTTAAGTAACGATATTCCTCTATACATTACAGGTTTCAAGATAATCACACCAGGTCCGATAGATGATCGAGACTACAAATTAAATAAACTAATGAACGGTCCTGTTAAAGAAGCTCTAAACCTTAATGTAACTTGGGGTTCTCAACGTACGAATGTATTTTATGCACAGTCTGGCGACTTTATGAAATCTGTTACACATTTAGGTAAGTAATTAACTAATAATACACATGATATTTAAAACTGATATTGCAGTCGAACGTCTTTTGGACCAAACAGATCTTATTGTGCAAGTGATAACTGGGCAGTTAGATTTAATCGTAGCTACTCCAGGTAAAAATTATTGCTATATTAGTTTCCTTTAATAATTTAATTGGTAATTGTTATTGGTCAAAATGACATTACGTTATGAATTTCGTCTTGCCAGAAAGGGGCGGTAATTCTGTAACAATTTTAAGAGTGCACCGGCTAACTACAGTGGTACCGAAGTGGGTTCCTAGGGGGAAAATGATAAAAAAAATAAAGAAAATGTAAAATGGCCGAAATACAAAACTCTATAAATATTATTTGCCATGAAAAGTTTTACTAATTGTGAAAAATAAGGGTGCTAAAACCGATACCAGCAATTCTTTCAATATTTTCTCTACCCGGAAAATGGTTATTCCTGATAGGTCTCCGTGGTTTTAATTTTCCTAAATCTCGTCACCTCATACTCTACCTTTATGTACCATACCTTAAAAATATTTATTAGCTTTTTATCGCATTAAGGAGATTTTCACACTAACGGCCTCTCTCAAAATACGGCTTTATCACTGCAGTGTTTGGATATCTTCGAAATAAGAATCCATTTAGGCTTAAACTCTATTAACAGTAAGTCCAGAAAAAAATCTAATGCAACATCTACTGGTTAAGTATTATTAACAGAACTCCTTAAAAAACATTAATCCGTGAATAATACTACCATTCCATCGTTCCAATTTCCTACATTGATATATATGACATTTTAAACCCCATTTAGTTGGAAATGCTTTTAACAACGCAATTGCAATTTCCACTCTTGCCATTTCAACAACCCACACACACGTCACTCGTACACACACGTAAATACGCGCAAGCACACAAATACAATCATCCATACAACACTACACCCAAGGGGTGTCCGGGAATGCATCGCGGTTTCGGCTGCCGACGGCTGCAGCGCACAAACGGGCATCACACTCTGGGACCTCTAATATCGGACTGCCGATCGTCGAACTCCCAGTTATACACAAATACACGCGCGCACACACCACAATCACACACACACGCACGCACGCACACACACACACACACATACACGCAATCAACCAACGAACACACACAATCAACCAACACACACACACACACAAAAGTTACAACAGGGGGGGGGCTGCTTAAATATTAGGTAGTAGGCTAACAAAATGCTTGATTAAATAAATAAATAAAATAAGATCAGGTGGCGCGAGAGCTCGTTTCTGAAAAGGGGGTTTTACTCATGCCCTCCGAAAGGAGAAGTTCCGTGAAGCGGAACACATTAATACAAATAGCATGCTGGACTAAATAGAAGTGCTAATGTAGTTCCTGCATCCCTGAGTCGACTAGGAAGGAATCAACCCACAGGTCAAATCAAATAACAATTTGCACTGTCAACGGCTTTACTTAAATCAGCGGAAGACAGTGGCGATACACAACTAGACGGAGGTTCCCCACACCCATGGTCCAATGTTCCGAGACAGCAACCCGCTAAGTATGTGGTGACTTAGAAAGTAAAAGAAAAAATAGAAGACAGAGAAAGACAAAAAATGAGATGGGATATTTGGAGTATTATAGCAACCAGGTAGGAGAGTAAGAGTTGGCATTGAGCAAAAGCGATAGAAAACACTGTGAAAAGCGAAGCACTACTCGACCAGTCAAAGTGTAGTCACTAGCCTGAGGTGAGGAGAACCACTATTATGTGATGGATTGGTGTCTCGGGACTAATAGGTCCAATAGAGGAAAAAATAAGGCTGAAAACGAAGATAGAGGGATAAGAAGTAGAATTTTAGAATAAGCATCCTAGAGAAAGAGTAGAGAGTAGAAAATGTCCTATTAAAACAAATCGGTCTGAGGGACCACCTGCAACGTTAATTACAAGATAAGCCTTACACCAACACATCTATAATTAAAAACAACTAGGCTCCAATCGAGACCTAGGCAGATCATCTTTTTACCAAGCGCATCCACTGCGATAAGAAAATAAAATAAAGGTAATACGACCAACTTAAATATACTAACACAGTAATTCCATAAACAAATCACTACCGCAGACATACTAAAATAATTGTGCAATAGACAACTAATCTAAGATAAAAGTAGGAAAATTTAAAATACGCTTGATACAATAAGAAATAACGTTGAAAATGACAAAGGCCATAGTCTTTTATCGACACGTTTAGGAAAAACAGAAAAATGTATTAACGTCTCTAAGATATAAAACGATTGATAGCAGAATTTGTAACAAATGATTGAAATGTATGTGAAAGAAAATAGAATAGGAATTTTTTACTACAGAGGCGTATGTTGTGATCCTATGAGTATACAAATAGTCAAGCAGGAACGCGAAATCAGCTAGTACAAGTCCTAATGATTCGCTGAGTTGTTCAAACAAAAGAGTTGGCAACTGCGATAAAAGATTGTATTAGTTTGTAGAATAATAACAAGATAAAAATGAAAATTGGAAAATATGAAATTATTTGAAAATAAGGACGAAATAAGAAGTTTTTGTAATTAGGAACGAGAAACTATCTTTTAGAACTAAATAAGCTATTTATGACATGAAAAGATTCGAATCGCTTCAAGGTTCAAAGGTAACATCCATTTGAGTTTACGATAGGATAAATCAAAAGTTATAAAATGAATTTAAGTAGAAGCAAACAAAATGAAAGCTAAACATCAAGATATATTTATACAGAAAAGGTAACCATAACAAGAGAAAAGTTTAATTCAATTAAAGATAAAGAAGACAAGGTATACTTATATAATTAAAGGGAGGATGACAGGTAGGATTTACTTGATAATTGTTCAGAGTAAAGAAAAAAGTTTGGAAATCTTTTATAAGCCATAATTGTTGAAATTTACAATTGAAATTGTGTAATTTGTAAGTTAATGGAGGCACTAAATGGTATAATTTACATAAGGTATTTTTTGAAACAGTGCAATCTATTTGATGTGGCTGCTGCACTTTTACGACAATACACTGATTCTGAATAGTTTACCTTATTTGAGCCAACTGATGCTGACCACATCCATTGAATAATTTGTTCAACGTATATTAACGAAACTAATAGTTGTTGCTTTATTATATCAATACAAAATGAATATTTTTACGCTACAAAATTGAAACAAGTGTCGTTGACATTCTGCTACTTATCTACTTGACAATGTTCTTAGCGCACCTTACAAAATCAGTGGGAGCAATAATATCAATGGGTGCAGCTTGCGTTTTCAACTAAGAAATCTTGTAATTTGTGTACATGAATAATATTAATTGACTGAACAATGAACATGAGGTCATTCAAGACCGAAGAGGTATAATTAGAAGCTAGTTTTTGAGGAAAACTTTTAATTGTATTAGACAAGAAATGATTTGGTTGCAGTTTCAGTGTTAAAATAGCAAAGGTGATTTTATCTAAGTATCAAGAATGTGATGAGGTGTGTATTCGTGCAAATATAATATAATATACAGAGATTTTTCGATTTTATTAAATCATCTTCAGTGTGTATATAGCTACAAATTATTAATTGAATATAAAATAAAATTTTTAAAAAATTACCTTATGTAATTGACAAGTAGTGAAATATTTATAACAATGTCGAAGCTATGGATATCAAAGAGTTTTTGAGTGCATTATAAGTGTGAGATGTCAAATGCGTTTGAATAAATGGTAATAGTTTTTGAGTTTTGGTTTTGGGTGTTGCATAGTTCTATGTTGTTTAATTTATTCTTATTTAGTTTCATTTCTTCTACTAGGTCTAGTCTTGTAAGGTTGTTTGAGATGATATGGTGTAAAATTTTAGCGTCCTTGTTTTTATTGAATTTGTGGTTTTGTTCGATTAAGTGGTGGCCAAATGCTGATTGGGCAGGTCTGTTAACATGTTATTTCATTCTGGGTGTCAAGGTTTCTAGTTGTTCTGCCTATATATGACGTGTTTCATTCAGAGAGGCAAAATTTGTAGATACCGCTTTTTAATAAGTCTGGTATAGTGTCTGAATGTAACGCATCATATATAGGCAGAACAACTAGAAACTAGAAACCTTAGTTAATAACTATAGTTCAATCATCTTCCTTGTGGCACGAGAACCCGTTTTTTCATATTCTGGCAGTGCATTGAAACTACACTTATTTTGTCAAAAAGTAAGTCCCGTTTCAATTTTGTAAAAACTGAATTGGCAAAAACAAATTAAATGATTTTGACAGCGATAAACTTAAAATACTAGGGTTATAATTAAAGAAATAAGGAAATGAATTATATATAACTCAATAGTAACTAATTAGGAAAGTTTTGCGAAAATTCAATGTGAAGGATTGCAAAATATCTAAAATTCCAATGCAAACCAAATTGGATCTGACCATTGATGGCAAGATTCCCGAAAATGTTAATTTGCCTTACCGCCAATTATTTGGCTGTCTAATGTATATAATGCTTGGTACTAGACCAGACTTAAGTTTCACTGTAAGTTATTTTAATCAGTTTCAAGTATTTATAATTACAAACATTGGAGTTATCTAAAAGATGTTTTAAAAAATCTTAAAGGTACTGAAAGCTTTGGTTTAAAATTTACTAAAACTGATTGTAATAATTTAAGTTTTTCCTATGTTGATACTGATTTTGCATCAACTCCTTTGACAAAAAAAGTACAAGTGGTATTGTTATTAAAATCAATAATGTTGTTTATTGGAAAACAAAAAAGTAGGAAATAGTTTCATTATCAAGTGCTGAAGCAGAATTATGTAGCCTTATCTTCTTGTGTTACTAAAATTTATATTTTGGTCAAATATTAAATGAAATTCTCGATTTAAATGTATTTCCTACTTTAATATATGAGGACAATCGATCTTGTATTAAAATGGCCTCAACTTTAGAATGTAAAAGAACAAAACATATTGATGTGGGGCATCAAGTTATAATTGTGTCACTAATAATAAAATCAATCTAAAATATGTACCCACCAGTGGGCAAAGGGTGGATATTATGACAAAGGTTTTGTTAAAAGTTAAATTCAAATTCTTCCGAAATTGTTTGCAAATTGTTGAGTTGTAATTTATCTTTTTTTAATATAAGTTTGTTAAGATTGCAGAATTGCAAGGGGGTGTTAAATGTAAGAAACTCATTTCAGCAATATTAAGTTGTATTGTAGACATGACTTATATGATCAAGTAGGAACGCGATCTATCAAGTGACACAACTGTTTCCTTGGGTTTTGTAGAAGCTTAATACTGTTTAATCTCTGTTCTTAACAAAAGCTATTTTATTTCACCTTTATTATTAGACACACAGCATAACTTCAACACATCCCTTCTTGATCTCTTCCTACTGTCTGATTAAAATGTTCTTGTGTAGCTGTATCCAATTGTATATTATTCATTTTTTCAATGAGATCCTGAATACCAAGCGCATCAAGAGTCCACAGATTACTAATTTGAGCTTTTTTTTTTTACCAAATAAAGTGGTAACAGTCATACTTGCAGTACTTACAAGAGTTTCTAACTGCATTTCCCCATTAGAGTCCAGCTTTGTGTTGTTTCAACTGCAACCAAACCACAATTTAGAGCATAGTGACAAGGAGTAAATAATCTTCCAACCACAATGGGCCCAATTAACACTTTGATAGAACCATTTTGATCATCGCTTAAACAAACACCTTTAGCAAAAAGATCATTTACCCAAGCACCTTTGCAAACAGGTGACATGGCATCACAGATTTTAGGTTGATCCAGCACTTCAAAATTAGATGAGTAATTGGTGAAAATATTTTTAAGTCTCACTGTTGGAACCGAAGTATGGCTAAGTATGCTCTCTAGATTTATATTGTAATTAAGTTCACTTTGGTTTTGACAGTAGTTTTGTTTAGTAGTAGTTGAAAAAAGGTTAAACAAGAAGCCTTTTTTATTTTCATAGTTCATAAAAACCATTAAACTATAATAGTACCTGTTATGATTTTAAAAATATATAGTAGCCTGTCAACGATGAATGTTAGTTGGCAGGGCTTGACAGAAAAAATTATTTAAAAATACTTCTCAACAAGATGCTGTTTTTATTTCATTAACTAGGTAAAACTAATCACAAAGAACCTGATCTAAAGTTCATAACATGGCGCTGCGGATTGTTTAAGTATTTCTAGTGGAAATAAAACTGACATTTGGAAAATCATAAATAAATAATAATGAATCAATTAATACAACCACTTTACTTCAATTTTGATGCTTTAAATCTTAATGAAGAATGGAAACTGCGTAAAAGAAAATTGAATTTATATTTGGTCGCATCAGGTGAAAGCAATAAGAGTGAAGAGATTCATAGCTTTACTATTGCGCATTATGGGCAGAGAAGCGTTAAAGATTTATGATAATTTCAATTTAACCGACAAAGAAAAGAACATTGTAAACTAGTATTAAACGAGTTTGAAAACTACTTCATACCGAAAACTAATTTAAGTATAGCGTGGCATAAATTCAATCTGCGGTTGCAAAAATCTGATGAGACTTTTGAAGCCTTTGTCACGGATTTGAAAACAGTACAGATTGCGAATATGGGGAACTTAAAAGTAGTTTAATCACAGATCGAATTGTATGCGATATTACGGATATATGCATTAAAGATAGACTACTAAGAGAGGAAAATTTAACCCTAGAAAAAGCAATTGAAATTGTGAAATCAGCAGAATTAACATATGGCAGACTAAAGGAAATTGAAAAGCGCCCACTCATGTTGCACACCAGTTCACAATAAACAATAATGAATCAGTTCGGGGTAAATCGAAGTCAACAAGCGTAATGGTTGTCACCGATAACAGAGGGGCAAGGACAGCGATATACAGAACCTACAAATTCCAAATTCAGACAGAACAGTAGTAATACTTGAAACTAATTAATAATTGTAAAAACTGTGGTTGTTCACATGCTTTAAATGCATGCCCGGCATAGAACAAGCATGCAATTATTGTAAAAAACCAAATCACTTTGGAAAGTTGTGCAAGATTAAGAAGCGGATAAATTGCGTACAAAATGAAACATGTAGAACAAGGAGAAAATGAATATTTCTTAGGTGCAATTATAAATTCTGTAAGCAGTGAAGATGATTGGAGTGAGGATGTTAAAATAAATGACCAAGTATTAGCTTTAAGTTAGATACAGGGGTACAGGTAAACTGTATTAATTTAGAAACTTTTAAAACACTGAACAGTAAAAAATACCCTACAAAAGGTAGACTGACTGGATATAATAACTATTCAATACCAGTAATGGGCAGATGTTTTTTAAAGTGCGGTACAAAACATAACCCACTTAGAAATGTAAGTCTAGAATTTCAAGTTATAAATTCACCTGTATTAGGTTGCATGCAGTCGAATTATTAAATTTAGTAAAACATATTAGTGGTGTGAACAGAGAAGAGATAATTAGTGAATACGATATATTTGAAGGTATCAGAGAAATTAAAATACCACCCTATCAATTGCAGTTAAAAATGGTTATGTTCCGTCATACATGCCTATGCATAAAATACCTTTCCATTTACAGACTGATGTTAAAACTGAATTAGACAGACTATTAAAATTGGGTATTATAAAACCAATTGATGAGCCCACGGAGATTGTACGCTCTTTTGTAATTGCAAGAAAAGCCAATGGACAAATACGTCTATGTTTGGATCCTCAGAAGTTAAATAAAGCGCTGATGAAAGTACATGTAAGTTTGCCAACGTTTCAAGAAATATCTTCGAATTTTGTAGGAGCTAAGTTTTTCAGTACTTTAGATGCAAATCAGGGGATTTTCAAATTAAACTAGATAATGAAAGTGCCAAGCTCACGATATTTCAAATAGAGTGGGGACGTTTTCATTATACCAGACTGCTTTTTGGAATTTCTCCAAGTCCAGAGATTTTTCATAAAACGTTCTCTCGAATATTTGAAAATTTAGAAGGGTATACAAATGTACTGCAATGATTTAATTTGCTATGGCACCAACAAAGACGAACACAATCATAGGTTGAATTGTATACTAAAGCGTGCTCAGAAAATGGGTGTCAAATTTAATAAAAGTAAATGCCAGATTGGGGTAAGTAAGGTCAAATATCTTAGTCATATATTTAGTCAGGACGGTATTGAGGTTGATCCTGATAGATGCAATCAAGCAGATATTGACCACGACTAATGTTGAAGAAGTTCAACGCATATTAGGAATGGTTACTTATGTTGCCTTTAGAATTAATGAGTAACTTAAGGATGTTCTGTAAGAAAAAGGTTCAGTGGACATGGACTGATGCACATGAAAAGGATTTCCAGAAATTAAAGGAAATTTATATCAAGTACTCTGGTATTGCAGCATTTTGAGAATAAAAAGGACATCATCCTGTCAGTTGACAGCAGTCAGAATGGGTTACGAGCAGTAATTTTGTAAAATGGAGGAGCAGTTGCAAATGAATCCAAATGAGTAATAATACAAACACAAAAAAGGTATGCTCAAATAGAGAAGGAAATGTTAGCCATTCTTTTCGGTTGTGAACGATTCCATCAATATATTTATGGGAAAAAGGTCGTTATTGAAACAGATCATAAGCCTCTCGAGTTCATTTTTAAAAAACCATTAGATCAGTGCCTGATGAGATTAAAAAA
The DNA here is from genome assembly GCA_036346225.1 of Platerodrilus igneus. Lineage (NCBI taxonomy): Eukaryota > Metazoa > Arthropoda > Insecta > Coleoptera > Lycidae > Platerodrilus > Platerodrilus igneus. Next base: position 2,031,297 of record JARFIW010000565.1, read on the forward strand.
ATGCGAATTAAACTTCAGTACTATGATCTAGATGTAAAATATAAGCCAGACAAAGAGCTTTTTATTGCCGACACGTTATCAAGGACTAGCTATGAATCTAAATTCTTGATAAGTGAAGATTCGGTAAAAGAAATAGAAGCTCGAGTAGGTTTAATCAAAGTCAATGCTTCTGGGGCGAAAATTAAACAATTAATTATGGAAACTGAAAATGACGAAAAATTATAGAAAGTTATGAAATATGTTCGCGTAGATGGCCCTAAAAACAGTCAGAAGTTTCAAAATTAGCAAAAACATTTTTTACGTATCGCGAGTACTTAATTGAAATACAAGGTTTACTGCATAAGAATAGCCAAATTATTATTCCACGAAGTATGAGGAAGGACATGTTACGTAAATTGCACTACAATCATATGGGTATAGAAAACACCAAGGAAAGAGCCAGAAATATTATTTTGTGGCTGGGGTTGAGTAAGGATATTGGGGCAGCAGTTGAACAGTGTAGTATTTGTTTAAAATACCGAAGAAACAATACCGGTGAACCACTGTTAAATCGACAGATTCCTAACAGGGCTTGGGAAGTATTTTCTGCAAATGTTTTCTATATGGAGGGTAAAAATTATTTATTAGTAGTAGATTATTTTTCAAAATATCCGGAAATTCAGTTGTGTGAAAATATTACAGCTACCTGTGTAGTGACACATCTGAAATCAATTTTTGGAGGGCAGGGAAATCCTCCATTAGTATATTTGGACAATGGAACCCAATTTATAGGTTCTAATTACAAACAATTTGCAAAGGAATGGGGATTCAATATTAAAACTTCAAGCCCAAACTATGCAAAATCGAATGGACACATAGAACGTAATGTTCAGACAAGTAAACTCTTACTCTTAAAGGCCCTTGAAGGAAAGCGTGACAAGTATTTGGCACTTTTAGAATTTCGTAATACACCGGTAGGGGAACGGCGAGCCTTCATCTGCGCAGTTACTTTTTTCAAGATGACTTAGAGGGTTACTACCATTAACAAATAATACATTGGTACCAAAAATATAATAAGGTTTCAAAATTACTTTGAAAAAAAGGCAGGATAGACAAAAATATATTATGATAAAAAATCCAAAACTCTGACACCTTTAAATAAAGAAAAGACAAAGTTAGGTAGAGTAATTGATCATACAGGATTGAGTTAGATAGTGGTAATATAGTAGAGCGATATCGGAAACATTTAGTCAAGGACAACACTAGGCCAAGACATTTCTTGAACGACTTTGATATGCCGATAAGGAAACACGTCGATAATACTGGTAGTGACATAGTAGAGATGCCATCAAATGTGGAACATAGTGTTAGCAGCAATGTATGTACGCTTAAAGTATTTACGAGAGTCAGTAGGGAAGTTAGGAGACCACCATTTCTTTCGGACTATGACACATAGTTTAAATGAAGGTTTATGCGATTTATGTTGTATTTTTCATTTGATGTTACTATTTAGTATCTTCACATTTAAAAAGGGAGATGTTATGATATTAAAAATATATAGTAGCCTGTCAAAGAGGAATGATAGTTGGCAGAGTAACGCTTGACAGAAAAAATTATTTAAAAATACTTCTCAAACAAGGTGCTGTTTTTATTTCATTAACTAGGTAAGAACTTGATCTAAAGTTCATAACAGTACCATCTATTACTTATACAAGTAATTGTTTTATTAAGAATCTAAGTAACCATATTTTTATTGTTGGCTAAATATCCACTTTTAACTTCATCGGGTTATGGGCCCAGGTATGCCAAACAATAATAAGTGCTAGAGATTGGTATTCTTATACATGTGCGTACGTTTTATGTTTGTACTCCAAAATGTCTAATCAAGAAGAAAGTACAATAGAGAAGCTCAAAGGAAGCGAAAACTACCACACGTGGAAATTCGCCATGGAGAATATGTTGGAATTTCATGGACTTGAAAAATGCATAACAAATCCTTGTACAGAAACTGATGAGTCTAAAATCAAAAAGGCAAAAGCTCTTATAGTGTAATCAGTGAAACGTTATATGTGCATATTCAAATGCTAAATACAGCATTAGAAATATGGCAGGTGCTAAAAACCTGTTTGATAATCATGAATTAACCCGTCAGATAAGTTTATTATGTAAATTAATCACAGTACGATTAAAAAGTTGTGAATTAATGTTTGACTACATAAACGAAACAATTGGAACAGAACAAATTAAGAGGTGTCGGTTTCAAAATAACTGAAGAGTGGATCAGTGCTATATTATTAGCAGGTCTGATGGATGAATTCAAACATTTAATAATGGAACCGAAAGCAGTGGTATCAAAATTACTGGTGATTCAATTAAAGCAAATTTATTAGAAGGCGATTATTCTGGATCCGAGCAAAAAGCTTTTTTAGTAGTAATACAAAGCTTGCTAAAAGCGCACCAAAGAAGAGAGTTAGAAAATGCTATAATTGTGACAAGAAAAACCAAAAAGTATTTGAGTGTTTTGCTAAGCAAAGAATGCCAACAGTTGTAATAAAGGTGAGAAATCCCAAGCAAAAACAGCTTTTAGAGCAACTCTTTTATCACGAAATAATAAACCTAAAATATCTGAGTGATATATAGACAGTGGTGCAACACATCATATGACGGCCTCATCAGCTGTTTTATGCAATAAGCATGGTTTAGGTATTGAAGAAATAACATCTGCAAATAATGTCAAAATGAAGGTCACTAGTGTGGGCATTACAACAGTGTTGTTGGATAATTATGAAATTGCAGCGAAAAATGTCCTATTAGTTCCTGAACTTAAAGCAAATTTATTATCAGTTACCCAAATTGTAAAACATAATGATACAGTTACGTTTAATAAAGAAGGTTGCTGTATCTATAATAAAAACAATGAACTTGTAGTATAAGCCGAACTCTGTTCAGGTGTGTATAAGGTACAAAGTCCTGAAGCTAGTAGCTTGCTTACAAGCTCATCGGAGAATGAAATGATTACTTGACATCGACGGTTAGGTCGTATAAATTTTAGAGATTTGCGAAGACTCAAAAATATTTGTGTTGGTATTAACTTTACTAATAAATCAGTTGATCCTAAAATATGTTAGGTTTGTATAGAAGGCAAACATGCACGTGATCCGTTTAAAAATTCGACGTCACGTTCAAAAGTTTTGCTTGAATTAATCCATACTGATTTATGTAGTCCTATGGAAAATCTATCAATCGGTGGTGCAAAATATTTTTTAACATTCATAGACGATTCTTCAAAAAAATATTTGTTTATTTTCTAAAATCAAAGTTTGAAGTACTGGATTATTTTAAGGAATTTAAACATATGGCGGAGCTATAAACGGGGTTAAAAATTAAAATAGTTCGGTCTGACAATGGTTTCGAATATTGTTGTGTGTTGGAAAATTACTGTAAACAGAAAGGCATAATTTATCAAACTACATATATTTACACCCATCAACAAAATTGAGTTGCAGAACGAGCAAACCATATGATTGTAATTGTAGATGCAAAACTGGAAAAGTTTTATTGGATAGAAGCTGTAAGTACAGCTGTGTACGTAATGGATCGATCTATAATCTCAACCTTGCTGGAAAACATTCCAGAAGGAATATGGAAAGGGTCAAAGGTTAATTTAAGTCATTTAAAAATATTTGGATCCCCTGTAATGAAGCATGTACCTAAACAAAAACAGAAGAAATGGGACCCAAAATCACAAAAATTAATTTTCGTTGGTTATAGTGAAACGACAAAAGGGTTTCGATGTATAAACCCTGTTATAAAACGGATAGAAATAAGCAGCAATGTATTTTTTTTGGAAACAAATAAGTATGAACCAAAACCCTACAATTTCTGACATACAGGATAACGCTTCAGTGGGAGATTATGAAAATGACAACACAAGTAGAAACAGCCGACGAAAATCTTTTGGACGAATCAGCTGAAGAGGATCAGGATGAGTCCTTATATTCCCAATGAAAACATTGTAATACCTATTGAAGCTACCAGAAGAACGGAACACACTCATAAATCTCTTCGGCTAAAGGATTATGTGTTTACTTCCATAGCAGAAACACAGGATAGCGATCCAAATTCGTTAAATGAATCTCTTTCTAGAATCGATGCTAAAAAATGGGACTCAGCATAAAGGCAGAGCTTAAGTCACTAGATGAGAATGATACGTGGAATTTGGTCGAAGTACTGCCTAATCGCAAAGCAGTAAAATGTAGATAGGTATTTAAAACTAACTACAATGGCAACGGCCTATGCTACAAGGCACGTTTAGTAGCAAAAGGATGTTCGCAGAAATATGGAATTGATTACACAAAAACATATTCACCAGTGGTCCGATACCCCTCTATTAGATACTTAATTACTTTAGCTGCAAAATATTGGTTAAACATTGATCAAATAGATGCAGTTACAGCATTATTACAAGGTGATCTCATCGAGGAAATATATATGGAACAACGGGAGGGTTATGGCGATGGTAGCTGCAAAGTATGTAAATTAAATAAAGCAATATACAGATTAAAGCAAAGTGGATGACAATGGAATCTCAAATTAGACAAAATGTTAAAACTATTTGGACTCCAAAAATCATCCGTTGATACATGTGTCTTCTACAAGGAAGATCGCCAACTGATTGTCGCAATATATGTCAACGATATCTTGTTTTTTCGAAAAATACAAAGGAGTGCGACGAACTAAAAATTAAGCTCAACAAGCATTTTCACATGAAAGATTTAGGTAAAGCTAAAAGTTGGCCTGAATATTACTTATGATGGGAATAATGGAATTCAACTGGACCAAACAAGATATATAAATGAGATCCTGGAAAAATTTGGAATGTCATATTGCAAGCCAGTGGCTACACCATGTGACCCAAATCCAAAATTATCAATTGAAATGTGCAAAAGCCGTGACTTGGTGGGGCAAGTTCCATACCAGAAAGTTGTTGGTAGTTTGTTATATTTGATGCAAGGAACGAGACCTTACATTGCATTTGCAACTAGTGATGTTAGTCGTTTCAATAGTAAACATGGTGAGGCACATTGGAAGACTATTAGGAGACCTTTTAGAGACTTAAAAGGTACTGCCGACTTAAAGCTTTGCTATTCAACACCTGAAAACTTGACTAGTTATTCAGACGCTTACTGGACATCAGATGTGGACAAACATAGATTATGCTCAGGATATATTTTCAAATTGGCTGGTGGAGCTATATCTTGGTGCTCTAAAAGGCAACCCACTGTAGCATGTCAACTACCTAGTCAGAATATATGGCTTTGGTTTCTGCCACTTGGGAGGCTATTTGGCTCAAACATTTTGGAGAAGACTTGGACTCGAACATTAAAGAAAAGTCTATTGCGATTCGATGTAATAACCAGAGCGCAATCAGATTAGCCGAATCAGACGGATATTGAGCCAGATCCAAATTCATTGATATACGATACCACTTCATTCGTGATCGAGTCGAGGATGGAACGAATACCGTTCCATATGTAATGACTGAAAATATGGCGGCAGATAGCTTCGCAAAAGTTGTACAATCAAGAAACAAGAATTTTGCGTGCAAGGAATGGGACTTTCACGTAGTAATCAAAATTGAATTTTCGACACAAGCAATTTTTAATATTTTATTAAGTGTGAGTGTTGCAACCGAAGTATGGCTAGTATGCTCTCTAGATTTATACTGTAATTAAGTTCACTTGGGTTTTGACAGTGGTTTTGTTTAGTAGAAACTGTAACTTAACTTTGTATGTGTATTATTCGACAAAACTTTTTCCACTGGAACATTGGGATTTTCAGAACTGTCAACATTGTATTCCTTTTGTTCTTTTGGTTCTTGTAATTTTTGAAACATAATAACGACATGTTTTCCGCCACATAAATTACATTTGATATAATGGCATTTCTTAGATATGTGACCAAGATTCAGACAGACTTTTTTTGTTGCTAACAATTTTTTCTTCGAATTGGCAGACATTGTTCTTGTCTTTGTGCAATCTTCGGTCTTATGCCAGCGAATATTTTCGATACAATTTATAAAACCTACCGCAGTAGGTACTCATTTTAAGTCAATCTTGGATTTCTGTAAAATAGTCTACAAGTTGCTTTTTTTATTCCAAATCCATAGCTACTGCTAATGTTATACGCTCTTTGTTTTCTACATCTTTTAGTAAGAAATTCACAAAATTTGACAATTGATTTTTTAAGTTCTTATTTTTATCAGAATTAATAGATCTTTAATAATAAATTAAAACACCGTGGCACGATACAAATTAAAATAATTAATAGCCCTTTACTACAAAAAATATTTTCTAAATACTAAATACGTATTTCGACCACTATGTGGTCATCATCAGTAGTAAACTACAAAATAAAAAAAACATTAAAAACCCTTCTGAGGATATTCTCCTCACACGTAGACTGAAACTTTAATAAATTGTTTGTTGGAAAGGATCACTTCAGCCCACATGTGAGGAGAATATCCTCAGAAGGATTTCCTGAACAATTTTTAATGTTTTTTATTTCGTAGTTTACTACTGATGATGACCACATATATTGGTCAAAATACGTAGTTAGTATTTAATTTTTTTTTGTGGTAAAGAGGCATTAATTATTTTAATAGATCTTCGCCGAACCCTAAATATGTCCCACGGTAGCTATGATTCTGTAAGCAGGTAGAGCAAAGCTGTATACATTTCGGACATGACACCAAAGGCTCCCAAAGTGCACAAGTGACATTCCAATTTATTGTATAAACTAATAAATCATTTCTTCCTAAACGAGCCTGCAAATCCTGAATCGCCTTTTTATAATTTTCTGTAGTGGGTAGAAAACTTTTTACTAAGAGTCTTGCAAGGTACTGTTGCTTGTATTAAATATTGAAACTTATCAGTCTCTGCAATATCACCGTCCTTGTTAATTTTTTCAAACTAAGACTAAAACGACAACCAATCTCTAAATCTTTTTAATTCAATAGAAGTCAACTTAAATCTACATTTTCTATCACCATCTGAAAATACTATTACTGACCATAGTTTTTCGATTTTCTCGAATTTTTTCTTATGAAAATTCCTTCGATACTCATCACAACCATCTACCTCATTTTGCAAGCCAGTTCCATCTGTTTCGCTTTCAATCAACAAATCATAAATGTGACTGTTAAATTACACAATTCTTTATATTCTTCTATTAAAAACTCAAATATAGCTTCTACTTCATTTACATTATGTTTTGCGGTTCGATTAATACTTTAAATTGATTAAACAGCTCTGTGAACAATGTTCTTACAGATTTATTTTTCTTCCACTTTTCCATATCGAATGTTACAACACCGTCTCCTGTCACGGTTGCCAAATGTTAGGAATATACCAACATTGTCTTCAATTTATTAGTTGAAGAAACTTTCGATATAAATAAACTGTGTATTAAACTAAAGATAAACACAATACAGATTGTTTTAAATAGTAAAAAACTAAACTGAACTACGAGATACTGCAAAAAAACTTGACAGAACATAAAAACTCACTTTCTTTCTTTAAAAAATATACTAGGTGAATGAGCGTTTTCACAATATGAATTAGTTTGTAAGGCAATGCTATTCTTTAAATTTTATAATCCTTTACATACTGAATTCAATATTTATTGCTTTGTGTTTTCACTTTAAATCACCGCTCATGATACAATTCACCTCACATAACTTCTTCTTTAATCTTTAAAACATGTTCTCTTAGGTACCGTTCAATGGGTGGATAATTTAAAATGGAGTGAAAGTTCAAAATGGCCTCAAACCGCTCGAAATGCTTTAGTTGCTAATGGATACAATGAAGGTTATGTGAAAAATCTTAGTAAACTTGCTCTGTATTGGGTTAACCGATCTGGACATATGGTATGTACATAGTGTTATCAGAAAATAAGTTAAGGTTAATTTGTTATTGTCATAGGTACCTGCTGACAATACCAAAGCAATGCGAGTTATACTCAAGGATTTGACCGGCATTTAGAAATTAATAACGACCCGTGTAAATTTGTACTGATAACTTAGATTATTATATGTTTACCATACAGTTTGTAGTTTTTGATTATTGGTGTGATAGACGGATGAATTCAATTGAGAAGGGTGATAAACGCCTCACGCACTTAGACCTCCTAGTGGGTCCACTGTGCTGCCCACCTTGCCCTAAATTGGTCCTTCATCAGTCATCTACCCGACCATGTAGGTGAATTTGAAGATGTCAGACAATGGAATATTCCTGATTCTGTCTAATAAAGTGAGAAGTCCTCCAGCATGGATCCTTGAAGTTTGGCAGGACATGTGCACAAAATGTGCACCAAAGTATCGTTCTCTCGCTGGCAGCCGCGACAGATGGGGTTGTCCTATACAGATGTATTAGTGTGATATTGAAGACAATGTAATTAATTTCTGCTCTCCTCTAAAAATTATTTTAACGATTTTAGTCTTTATATGGGCTACTTAACTCTGTTTGAGGATCTGGCAGGTAAGTTAGCCAAGAAGTTAGCGAATCTAAACCGATTCCTGGGTTTTACTTTATAAATTGATAGTCTGACTCAAAATACACCTTAATATGTGCTTTCCTCAATAAACTCCCATCTGCCAAATTCCTAGTTTTCTAGTTGTTAAATATTCAGTTTTTATTTTATGTGTACTCGAAAATGTAGATAAATTTGGCGATAGTTCAAGTAACATTGACTAAATTTGATGATAATAAGGTTAGCGGTGGTAATGAACTTGTAATGCGAGTGCGATACTTTAAGCAAACATTAGGTGATAGAAATCTATTTAGGAAATTCAGTTGGTTAAATGAGTTTGTATGAGTGTGTATCGATACGTATCGATATATATCGATATTCGATATATCGATACATATCGATATAGAATATGTATCGATATTCGATACGCAAAATCCCGTATCGCCCACCCCTAATTGTAACTGATCGTTCACATTTACATATGTATGTAACTTATTCTTAAGAAAGACTATTAATGTTGTTGTACGCTTCTGTAAATTTAAAGCGTATTGCATCAAGTTTTCGTGCATAAAGGCTCATTGATGTAGAGGTAAACTAGTAGGTAGAAATCAAAACGTCAGTCATTGATAAATTGAAGTTGTTCTTTCTTTTTAGCTATATGCAAAAAGTAAGGGGCGAAGTTTAATTCACCTTGCATTGATTGTTTTCTCTATTATCAACTAAAATTTGAAGTAGAGTATTTTTAGTTATTTTCAATTAACGCGTTTGGAGTCGTTTGCTTGTAGGGCTATAGTAATTGAATAATTGTATCATCTATAGCTTTATCATGCTATTTGACGACAGTTTGAAACTTAAGATTGAACAATTCGTGATTAACTATTATATACTGGTGCAAATTAGCAAAGCACAGTAAAAAATACAACCAGGTTACTATTTTAGATTACGTACCAGTTGTCTAGGAATTGATTTCCTTTGATAGATTGATTCCAAATAATCTTACATAGCAGCCTCAATTTAATATAACTAACCACAATTTTTAAAATAAGTGAAAACGGTCATATACCGTTAAAAACCAAGGTAATTGTATACTTACATTGCGAAAACTGTAGATGATGGCAGTGGTCTTGTTTCCAGCTTTTGGCACATAGTAGGTTCAACTTTTAATTGAACTTCTAGATCGGTTTCATTAAAAATTTTTATTACTGACTGCCTTAAACCAAGTTCAACATCTTGTGCTGTGCATGAATCTGGAACACATAGTGCCCAATTGATGCTAGAATATCTAGGAACCCTATGACCAGGCTGTAATAATTTCATTCACATGTTGTTAAATAGCGTTTATTGAAACTTACATCATTTAGATTGCTCTTAAAGGGGGAATAAGAGTAAACCAATTTATAAATAGAATTTATATAAGGGTCTGTGTGTGCTTTAACTTGAAGATATGCCAGGCAGTATTGTCCTTTGATAAGTAGGTCGTCCGACTTGACTTCCAAACACAGGTCAAAATCACCGAGTTGGTTTATATTGCCACTTAAAATGCCGGATGGTACTTTAGCATTAGCATCATACACTGAAATATTTAAAACACAATATTTTATAAGCAGTTATATAAATACATCAGGTGTGTCTGTTAGAAATTTGTAAAGAGAGCTCATTTAATAAATAGTTTTTCTGTTTTTGCAGCTTATCAACTTGACCCATTCTTCTCTTCACAAAACACCAACAAAGTAGGGAAACATAAACATTACTCAAATTTAAATACTTAGTTTAAAATTTATAAAAATCCATATATCCAAATTCAACAAAAAATTGTTACGTGCAGTTTTTGCATTTAAATATTTATTAACGATTTCGACTGTCTTCGCAATTTAAACGATTGCTATTTAATTACTTTAAATACTCTAGGTCATCCTATTTTAATATAGCATTAGAATGTGGTGATTTGTTATAAGCAACGTTTGTTTTCATAAATATTACAATGAGTTTAGGTACATGTTTCATGAAGATTATTTTCAATCACAAATTCCGATCCATTAACAACGTCTGGTTTCCTTATCTCTACACCTTGCTTAATATAAATTATTAATTATTTTAGATTACATTTCTATAGTTTCAATGCGGGAAGTTAGGCAACACATTCTACGCGTCCTTCATAATTTTCACAAGGTTGGTTGTATATACTTCTTATCTCGTTTTTAGACGCGTTGATGTATATTCATTGTAGTTTAGAACGTTAACTGAGTTTCCCATTGTTGGTCGTAGTTTTGTTTGTTAAAATAATATAAGTTTTGATGTACTAGATTACCGAAGGACTTTCCAAGACAAGTGCAATTTAATTAGTTTTCTAATTCTCTTAACAACAGATGGATGTTTTGAGGAAAAGACCTTTTATATTATTTTATTATTATTATGGATGTTTTCGAGGGAAGTTACGATTTCAATCTTCAAGTTTTCCTTGTTTGAACGGAATAGCATTGCTTTCCGTTATAAAAATGACTAATGTTTTAAAGTCCTGTTATGCGAGATAGAGTTATAATTTTGCTTGTTAAAATGATAGAGGGTGATGTTCTTTTGGTTAGTAACTGTTTTAGATGCATTATAGTTTTTCAATTGATTACTTATATTTCTTTCGTTTCTGCAAACGCGTTTATTCAATAAAATTGTTAATTTCATTATTGTTGGCATTCAACTTCATGAAAACCTGCTGTCTTTATACACATCGTCGATCATGGTTTCGAATAGGGTCTGGGCGATCATATGGGGTAAGCGGTGGTGTTTGTTTTGCTGAATTCCTTTGAAGATGGCTCTAGTGTCGTAGAATTTTCGAGGTATTAAGACAGGAAGTCGACATTTAAGGAGTTGAATGACCCCAAGCTTGAGACTTCATGAAGGACAAGACCCTCGAAAAGTACCCACTTTCAACGCATCAATCCCAACAGTGTATGTATACTCGATTTCTTTCTGTGCATTGATATTTTGGTTTCATTTAGGTCTGCAAGTTGGCTTTATTTATATCACGTTTAAAATTTACAGGACAAAAATATTTGTATTTTTTAATAAAAATTAATTTATTATCTTGCAATTATTCTAGGCTTGTTTCAACTAAAATTAGGTAGAAATAAGTTGTTACATTTGGTTTCATTGTGGGAGAAATTTTGCATAAGACTATAAAACGAATATAAAACTTTAAACCTTGTGCAAACTAATCGTTGAGAGATACCGTAAGAACGAGTTTTTATTACTAAGAGATAAAATACAAAATTTAATTTATCAACGTAACCCTCATTAATTAAACTAAATACATTTTCTGTGTGTAAAATATGCGCTAGAACACGTTTTAGTTACCACACATCCAATCCTTTTTTACAATGATTAAGACGAAAATCCTTTTGCATTTGTGAAGCCGTTAAGAAAGCAATTGAAGTCTTAATTAATTATATTATTATACTGAAATCTGTACTTTAGTAGTATACAAATCAACCATAAAGAAAGCAAATGCATACTTTAATTATTTTTCCGTGTGTTTATAATATCAAAAATAAAATATTCATTTCAAATTAACACTTTATGAGTTTTAAATGGAGCTAAATTATAGAACTTTTGTGATTAATATGAAAATACGTCAAATACTAAGAAATACTATTAAAAACCATTAAATAACTAATTATCGAATAAACGTCGGTTTGAGGATCTCGAGCGAACATTAAAGAGCAATAAAAATTGATAAAAATAATTTATAGGTTTCCGTGTAACAATGGGATAAAGTGATACACGACTAGTAATTTTGTACGTTAGACAAGGATAAACGAGACGCTTCAGGAGAAACACAAATCATAAAATTGAGATTGAAATTGGATCGTAAATGCGGTAAAGCGGTTACTAATTTTCTAGGTGTATGCGGAAAAATCTGGAACGGCGACGTATAGAGATAATTTTTATATATAAGCCGGAACTTTATTGGAGGCATTTATTTATGTTTTCGCGTTTCAATTCGGTCCAAAACCAAACAATATGTAACGTTGAGTAAAGAATTTAATTTACGAGATCGACCAAGCAGAGTTGCAATGAAACGTATATGTTTAAGTAAATTTGAAATATAGAAGTTTTTAAATGTAATTATTGGATGAAGCGCCATTTGTTTTATAAAATTACAATAAACATTGATTGTTCTTAGATACAAAAGCTACTCTAGAATTAAAAATAGAAGATGCACTTTTGAAAATAAATAATCAGGGGGATTTAAGCTAATATGGATAATCTTGTACACAGATTTTAACGTCAATTTAAAAAATGGAATCAGGAGGTATTTAATACCATTAATACGATTGAAATTAAATTTTGATAAGCGTTATTTTTTGTAAGTATAAAACTCTTGTTCTCTGTTTGTTAGTTGATAAAAATAATTGAATATTTTGTAATTTAGATTTAGAATAAGTTTTTATTTTATTATTTGTATAAGGATAATTTACAGCAAATTTTGAGCCGAAGTTCGAGATAATTTTTCCTTTTCTAAATAGATTATCCGTCAAGGATTATTGGCCAATTACCCTTACAAGCGTGGGAAGAAAGAAAGGGTAGATTATCCGCCTATTAATTAAAAAGGATTGTGCATCTATTAACAAAGATTAGGTAAGAATTTTAATTATTTTCTGCATGAACTGTAACTGTGAATTATCCTATAAACTGTTTTGTATGAATTAAAAGTGTTCATAAAAGTAGACGATAAACTTGGAATTTCCGAAAATAGAGTTATGACGTTGACTGCACCTTATTGGGAAAAAGGACTCGAGTTATTTACTGATAACCGACATTCAAGTTTATTATTACTCAATGCTTGGTTTGATAAAAAAAAATAACTATCGTTGGACAGTAAAGACTAACAGAACATAAGAAAATTAAAAAATAAACTAGAAAGGGTGAGGGGAAAAATTAATTTATTTTCAACAGAAAGACTTGTGGCTTTGAAATGGAAAGACAAACGGGAAGCACACGTGCTCACATCAATTGACAATAAAGATATGGAAACTTTGAAAAATAAAAGAAATTTTGAGATACTCAATCTAAGTGCGTTACCGATTACAATTTCAAAATGGGCGGAGTTGATAAGACTAAGTTAATAAATTTTGATTTTGCTTGAAGGGGCAACAATATAAGGGTGCGTCGGTTAAATACTCTGGTGCGGGGAAATTGAGGAATTCGAAATAAAATATAACAAACTGTCTAGTAAGAAACAACTACGTTACATGAACCACACCCTGTAAAATATTTTCTCATAATTGAGGCGCGCCAAACCAACTAGTCACAGCAATCCCTTGTAATATTACCTCTACCACGGAAGACGATTATTCTGCAGAGCTCTCCTTTGCTTCGGTTCCCTAAACTATACTAAATTATACGCTACTTTTTTCAAATATTTTAAAATACTTATTACATTTTTGTAAAATTAAATAAAATTGAAAAATAAAATGCCTTTTCCAAATAAGGTTCCATTACCATTTACGAATGCGGTTGCTTACCCAGTTTTTAAATAAATTCAAATTAAATTCAACTTAAGACCAAGTTCTATTAACACAGAGCCGTGCTGGGAACAACACCACAATTATAATGCATCATAACCTAATTAATTCTACATGAAGAAGTTCTCCAAGGTAATAAATTTGTTGTGTAGCCAAAATGAGGCGTAACAACTTATATCGTTTTTTAATATAATTATCATAATATGATCAACATATAAAGATTAATGCTTTGTCACCAGGGTAGCAAGTATTTAAGATAGTCTGGATCAGGTGAATGACGTGTACCATTTTTAGGTTATTCTGATCCCATACACAATAGCTGCGTTCTATTTGACAAAAAACTAAGTTAATCTTACTTAGTCTAAGATATTAGCATGTTCTATTTACTACTTAGGAACTTAGATTCTTTGCTTTCCCCTTTCCCTTGGTAAGGTACCGCAAGAGCAACCTTAATTACCAAGATAAATTGCTAACTTGAAATGTAAGGTTATAGGAGCATATTTGTTTACTTATTGACGGTTTTAATAGCCAATTAAGTCGTTTCCCATTATTTTAAATAATGTTTTTCCAGTTTATTAAAAACACAAGTGCAACCAAACAAAACAAAATTATATTTATAGGTTAAATAGTCAAAATGCTAAGTTGTACGTTCTATTAAATCGTTCGAGATGAAGTTAGATGAGGTTAGATTATTTTCTTAGCTAACCTAACCTAAGTTGTAAATAGAACGTGACAAATATAGTAACTTTTGGAGAGTTCCAAGCACCCATTTATCTAGCGACCATAATCCCATTACGTTTCATATCCCTCCTAGATCTCAAGACAAAATTCTAACATACAATACACAAAACGCCTACTGGACAACCTACCTTAAAACCCTAGCTAGTCTTACTCCAACATTCCCATCTGTAGATTTAGACCTTCACCAATTAGCCTCCTCCATCACAAAGAACATCGTCATAGCCGCCTCCGTTGCTATTCCTAAAAAACACTACACCCCACGAGCCAATCTGTGGTGGACAGTAGAACTGACGAAGATTAGACAATCCCTTACACAATCCAAACGGACTTCAAAGAGCACGCGGAGCCAACGCTGATCTCAACATAATCAACAACATGACATAACAATATCCTCACCAGACGATTATACAAAGAACAGATCATAACAAACAAAAACAACACCATTACAACCTTACACACGATCACCACTCGGATCCTGGAAAATTTACTGGAAACTTATTAAATCATCACAATCCCATATTCTCACTTCGCTAAAAAATTCATTTTCCCCATCCTATATAGACACTATAAATATCATTCTACACACAGCATTCCCACCAAAATCATTGGACGTATCCACACTACTTATAAGCGAAGCATAAACACCCAACCGACAGACCCAAACTCTAAATTCAACAATACCCTCTTAAATACCCTAGTTGCCAAATTAAACCGCCACAACGTCCCTGGTCTGGATAACACAACAAACTTGATCCTGCAAAAATCCTGACCTATCAACAGAGAATCCACACTCCATCTATTCCAGAAATGCTTCACCACTGGCACGTTTCCACAACCATTTAAAACCGACTCAATATCAATCCTAAAACCCAGCTGGCGACCCAGGGTCACTTTGATTTTGTATTATTCTAATATTTTGGGTATATCTTTGGTGACGATGGCACGTTGGCGCGTGGACATTACTCGTCTACAAAAAACCGAACTACAAAATGAATTGAATCCTTGCGGTTTCGACTCAGAAGCTAATCTGGAGAAACTGCGTAGATCCGTGCAAAGAGCTTTCAGTATGAAATGTAAAAAAGAACCTCCCTCCCATTTCGATGGAAGCGGATTTCGAGTAGGAGCCTAGAATGTTGAAACTGCGATCCAAGAGCTGGTACGTTCTCTTACCACTTTGGACGAGGACCAATCGTTCGATGTTTTGAAACGGGTTATTACCCGTGGTTACATACGGAACGACGTTGTGCAAATATATCCACCACAACAGAAAAACAAAAATACTAAGCGTCAACTATTGCTAAGATTGAAGTCTTCATAGTGCGTATGAAGAGAAAATTCACTGCTTCCAGTATCACTTCTGATAAACCTCCTTTGCTTGTATTCGGGTTGGAGTCGGACAAGAAGCCTGAACCGGTCTCTACTACCACCCGTAGGCCTACTTCTGCTGTACTTCTTACCTCCAATTACCATTCATCCATTGCAAAGTGGAATCTGAAATTTTTTGGTAATCCAAATATTTTTTCGGTTCATATCTTTCTAGAAATGGTCGACAAAGTTCGAAGGGCGCGGTATGTGGCCTAATTGAAATTTTTTGAGTCCGCAGTGTACTTGTTTGAGCCAAAATCGTTATTTTGCTATCGTTGTAACCGTTTTCGGTTTTCTGAATGGTGATCATTAGCCAGCTTTCTGGTACAATATTACAAGCTGTCCGGTTGCAAACAGAGACTATTTAATTACAGTTTGAAGAGAACCCAAGATCCGTCCCAACGTATCGTCCAATATTTATAGTGCATGAATGCAATGTTTTGGCGTTATGTTAGTATACCCAAGGATATACAATTGGCCAATTTTTCTCAAAATCTATCCCCATTCTAAGTTACACAGTTACATACGGTGCATTTGCTACGAGAATTAGAGGAGGAATGTTTACAATTAAAGCGGAAGAAATTTCGGATGAATAGTTATGTACCTCCAAGTCGACATAAACGCTTCAACGTGGAATCAGATTTTTTTTAGAAGTTGCCTACTGCTGGCTTTCAAGATCCTCCTGTTACGACCACCACTACTAGTCCCAACTTATCTTGTGTTACTACCCCTCCTTCTGTATCTGCTACTTCGAGGTTAATAATTTGTTTCAATTGTGACCAACCTGGGCATGTTTCCCCACATTGTGTGACCACAGATATTACTTTCTTATGGTTGCGATAGGAAGGGAGTCACCCGAAACCACGACGCTAAGATTAAGGGTCTTGTGTTCTTATGAAATTTTTCAGAAAATGTTACTAAAACACAAAGAAAAGTGAAACAATACCAATAATGACTTTTTTCAGTTTTAAATAACGTCCTTTCAAACTTGAAAACAAAACAGGTATTATATAGAGGACTTGTATTATATCAACGAGGAACCAAATGTGGTTTGCGGATTGAGAGCCAGAATTGTAAACAAAACATGAATAATTGCATAAAAGACGTTTTGAAAATAAAAATCAACTTTTTGCACTAATCTCCGAGCAAATTTCAGATAATTATCTCACTTTTGTCTAATTAATCTCGATTTTTAGTTTTGTAGGCTTATTCTTTGCAAAAAATTATTTCAAATAGACCTTAAAGAAACAAAAAAGAATTGAATTTTAAGAATAGCTTTAAACTTATTTAAATACATCTTACCAAAGGCGCAAATTAAGTCTATATTTATTAAATTACTTACTTTTTAAAGTCCATATTTTTAGTTCTCTTAATCCTTTGATATATTGCTGACTATGTGCTTTACATTTATGACTAACTCCTTCCGTTAAACTCATATCAAAAGGTGGTAGCGAAGTAAATAAGAAGTCGGTTAGGTGACTAAGTCCGAGATGATATTGCTCACCTGTAAAAAAACATGGTTATAAGAATATATAGTAATACAATTAAGAAACAGGAAATGGAACTGAATCTTTCCACTTCGTGTGTATTTATAAAATTCCGTTAGAAAAATGAGCCGTGTATATATTTTTATTGGTTCAAAAAAATATAAAGTGCAGAAGGTGTATTTATAACAAACACGAGTTATGTATCTCCCAATCTATATGTATGTATAGCAAAATAGAAGTTATTAGGAATTATTAGAAATTGTTAAAGAAATTATTAAGTCAAATGCAACAATGTAATTCAAGGATAATTAAACAAAAGTTATTAACAGTTGTAAGAACGGATGCAATACATTGTATTCCAGACGATAGTAATACTGCAGGCGGCAGGTCACGGACGGTTAAGAGCCGCGATTGCCTAGAAAGTAAGATTGTTACATTGTATAATGAATAGAGTTAAAAAATAGGCACACATTAGCTCTGCAAGTTCCCACAGACATGTGAGGGGCAGGGACAACATGAATACCCCGGGAGACCCAAGACCAGTTAGTCAATCTCAAGTATTTCA
Organism: Platerodrilus igneus; assembly: GCA_036346225.1. Taxonomy (NCBI): domain Eukaryota; kingdom Metazoa; phylum Arthropoda; class Insecta; order Coleoptera; family Lycidae; genus Platerodrilus; species Platerodrilus igneus. The sequence continues at coordinate 2,049,482 of JARFIW010000565.1, forward strand.
GCTTTAACATTGCAGTTTGCTTAGGCTACTCACTCATATTAGTTCAATTATTAATTATTTTTTGACTTAGAGTATTTATAATTAAGTTTGTAAAAATTCCATATTAATATCTGTTTAAACCAAATAAATTGTTACGAAGTTCTGGAAGAAGATTTTAAAAAACACCGCTCCCAGGTCCGAAACGTCACTGGCGCAGTCAGTAGGATCCAGAAAGGCACTACGAATCCAAAAATCGGAAGACTTGTAACCAAGAATTTTAATTCACAATTCTGGTAAAACCCAAACAAAGTTGGAAGAAGTACAAGCATCGACCGAACCCAACCAAACAAACCTTGGACGAGATACAAGCATCGATCGAATCCAAACCAAACCAAGGTGGACGAAGTACAATAATAGACAGAGTTCATGAAAGCGACGACGAAACTTATGTAAGTTCATTTTCCTAAATCAATTTATTCTTTTACAAATTTATTGGTATTAGCTAGTAATAGAAACAATTTTTATTATTTTATGTATGTACAAATTTTTTTTATAATTATTGTAATTTATGCCATTTTTTGAAAATAATATACGCAACCATTACGAGAAATTATTTTCAGATACGAGAACTTATTTTGAGAAAATTTATTTTTAAAGCAAGGGAATTTTAAATAAGAAAACTGAAAAGTACAATTATTACGAATTATTAATAATACAAAACGTAACTGGCGCACGAATTATTAATATAAAACGAAAACGATTTAAAAATTCAAAAATAGAACGCAACTAATTTTTTACCAATTTATCACCGAAAGCTTATGTATAAAACGCAATAACGATTAATTATAGAAACTATTTATTCAAACGTAACCTTAATGGCACTCTTATAAATTAAACACCAAATGTATAAATTATAGGAGCACTTTCCAATTTATTATTAAATTAACTCATTGCAATTTGAAACAATGCGTGCAAATTTATAGCAAGATTCTTATATAAATTACTACCGAAAACTCTCATCATTATTATAGCGAAACGTTTACAACATCACTTAAACGATTCATTCAAAAACACGCATTGCAACTTCATAAAGTATAATTACATATTTTCAGTACGAAGATATCTAAATATAACAAAAGTATTTACGCAATTAATTTATCACGAGGCTGAAAATAAAATCTTTCAGTAGACTAAAACTTTGTAATTAAACAAGCTCATTGTATTAATTATAAAAGAAAACGTTGATGCAAATATTGTAGCAACGAAATTGACTGAAAAACTTGAAACTCTATATTTAGACACTCAAGGTAACGACACAATACAGTTACAGAGATACATTTTATACACATAACACCTACGGAGACGAGATAATTAGAAACAGACTCAGTTAATCAGCAGAACTGAAATAAAGACGTAATTAAACCTAACTGGCGCAACAATACGTACAAAATATAACGCAAATTATTGCAAAATTATTAATCCATATAAAAACCTTTCAGAAAAATTAAAACCTGTAACAACTTTAACATCCGCGAAGTATACAAATACAAATTCAAGACTACAGCAATTAACCAAAACATTACCAAGCACGGATTTTTCAGTTTAATTATAAAACCGTAAAATTACGATTCTTTAAATAACCCAACACGCTTTAAACTGAAAATTAACAAACCAAACTAAAAACCGCGAAATAAATCTCAATTTTTACAAAAATTTGAAATTAATTAAAAGCGAAAAACCCTTAACAATCATGAATTCAGATGTGAAAATTTATATCGAAAGCATCCCTGATTTCAATGGAGATCAAGCTTTGCTAGTGAATTTCATTTCAGCGTGTGAAATATTTTTGAAAATCTTTTACAAACCAGGAAACAACGAAACCAATGTATTACTTTTACGCCTATAATAAGTAAACTGACCGGGCGAGCACTAACGCTAATAGCCAGCCGAGATGACTTAGAACAGTGGGAAGACTTTAAACGCATATTGATTGCATATTTTGGAGACCAAAAAACATAAAATGTCTTATACGCGATCTAATAAACCTAAGAATAGAAAGTAACCAATCCTCGTACCAATTTAGAATGAAATGCCAAGACGTAAGAAGTTTAATATTAACAAAATTAAAAATCGAAGAACCAGACCAAAATATCCGCCTTTGAAAAACAAAAACGTATGACGAAATGGCACTGGACACCTATATAAACGCATTACCAGAACCACTATCAGATAAAATAAGATTCCAATATCCCCAAAATTTAGAAAAAGTCATGAATATGATCATAGAGGAAGAAAACGTAATTATCGAAACAGACTATATAACCCCAACGCGAATAAAAGCTATTCACCGATAGAAACCATACAAGCCGCAAGACAAACAACCACCCAAACAAAATTCACCCCATTTAACGCACAAACAAATCAACAGCAAATTAACAACCTAAACTTTAATAACACAAATTTTAGTAATCAATTCAAACAATTTCTAAGACCAACGTTCAACTCAAATTTTACAAAACCCGCATTCACGCCAAGATTCAACCAAAATATGAACCAACAAAGACCAGCATTCACCGCGAACCCTATTAGGAATACACCAATGAATAATAATAATAGTGACAATCCTAACAACTACTACAAACCAACCCCTATGGACACCTCAAAATACAAAATACAAAAATAACGCAAATCCGACTAAATCATAATCAAAAACGAAACTTTACATCAAAAGAACTATTTCACCAAGAAGTAGAAGAATTTGACAATGACCAGAATAATTACATTCACCCCCGTACAAACAATGAATCAAACCATTTAGAAAATTACGAACGTGACGAATCATGCGAAAACTACGAGGAGGACGACGAAGAAAACGCGTGCTCAAATTTTCAGATAGACCGATTCATAAACGACCAAACTCAATAAATTTAAATAACATGAATCACCTAATACTACCCTATATAGAAATACCCCACGCAGAACTTAAATTATTAATCGATACCGGATCCTAAAAAACACTAATTAGCACCCGAACCGTAAGGAACATTATTTAGATTTTGTAGAAAGAGAACCCTTTAAAGTTAAAACAGCCCATCAAACGACCCTACACCAATTCATAGCTAATATACCCTCACCAAAAACATTCAATATAAAAATGAAACACAAATTTTGTATTTTTGAATTCAACGATAAATACGACGGACTAATAGGAATGGACCTTCTAAGAAAATTAGGAGCCAACATTGACATAAAAAACCGTTTATTAGGAACGAAACACGGACGAATCCCCATTAAATTTCAAAATACTCAAACCGAGCAAAAATACACGATAGAACCCTGAACAGAGAAAAAATGAAAATCCCAGTAAATTCAGAAAATAATGTAGGAATCATAAACCACATAACACTTCAACAAAGAGTAGAAACCCCCACCGCATTAGTACAAATAAAAGATAATTATGCCACTACGACGATTCTAAACTCAAATAACTACCCCGTAGAACTCTCTCACAGACCCGATTAACGAAAAGAAAATAGATGAAAAATTTAGAAAACAATTACAACCCCGTAGAACACGACAAAATGGCAAGAGAAAATTTAAGTAACATTCACTTCAATACCAACATCAACACAGAGGAGCAGAGAGCAATTAAAAACTTGTTTTGAATACTGCGACATATTCCATTGTAAAGGAATACCATTAACATTTACCAATACAGTTAAATATAATATAGAACTACCGCAGGCAAGCCAGGAAGAAGTCGATAGACAAGTAGCAGACTTATTAGAACAGGATATCATACAACACTCCAACTCACCATGGAGCAGTCCCGTATTAATAGTTCCCAATAAATTAGACGCCTCAGGCAAGAGAAAATATCGAATGGTAATAGATCACAGAAAGATAAACGAAAAAACGTTAGATGACAAATATCCACTACCTAATATCACCGAAATTTTAGACAAGTTAGGAAAGTGTCAATATAACACTAGACCTCGCCTCAGGATATCATCAAGTAGAAATGAACGAGAAAGACACATTGAAAACCGCATTTAGCACACCTAGAGGACATTATGAATATAAACGAATACCATTTGGACTAAAGAACGCACCCGCTACTTTTCAACGAGTCATGGACAATATATTACGACGAATACACAATGAAAAATGTGTTGTGTATCTAGACGACATCGTAGTTTATTCAACATCATTAGTAGAACACAGAAAGATTAAGAGAAGTATTTGAAGGACTGAGAAAAGCACATTTTAAAGTTCAACTAGATAAGGGCGAATTTTTACAGAAAGAAGTAACATTTTTAGGACATATAATAACACACCAAGGAGTCATGCCAAACCCCGATAAAACGAACGCAGTACGAAATTACCCCCTACCAAAAACGAACAAAGAAATTAAAGGATTTTTAGGACTTAGTGGTTACTCAGCAAATTCATTAAAGGTTACGCACAGATAACCAAGCTCCTGACAACTTGTTTAAAAAAGGGAAATAAAATTGAACACACCCCAGAATTCATTAAAACCGTAGACAAAATTAAAAGTATACTAACGAATCACCCCGTATTAGAATACCCGGACTTTTCGAAACCATTCAATTAACGACAGACGCATCAAACGTAGCACTAGGCGCAGTAATAAGCCAAGGAAAAGTAGATAGCGATAAACCAATCAGCTACGCATCCAGAACCCTAAATGAGACTGAACAAAAATATAATACAATAGAGAAAGAATTATTAGCCATAATTTGGGCAACAAAATATTTTAGACCATATCTTTACGGACGAAAATTCTATATATACACTGACCATAGACCATTAGTATGGCTATGCAAACTTAAAGAACCAAACTCAAAATTACAACGATGGAGAATCAGACTAGAGGAATACGATTACGATATTAAATACAAAAAAAGAATTTATAACAATAACGCAGACGCCCCGAGCAGAGTACAGTCAACGCACTAGAAACGGAATCAATTATAGGAAACGTAGACGAAACGGAAATAAGAGAAGACACAATACATTCGACATAAAATAAAACCAAAAATTGTGATTAAAATTTTAAACGAAGCAATCGATATAAAACCCATAAATTTATAATTACCGAAGTTTTAACCAACCCCAATCCCGTAAAATATACGAAAATATACAATAAGAAAATATACCAGATCCAAATAACTAAGGACGACAACGAGGAACAAACAATTAATGTTCTAAAAGAATATATCCCTGAGAAAAAACGATTTTACTTTTATACCAACACCGTACATTTATATAAACGATTTTCAGAACTATATATTAAATTATTTAATAACTCTGGCCTTGAACTTATTAGATGCACAAGAAAATTAATAACCTTAGACGACCCTGACGAGATAAACGACGTAATCAGAAATCAACACGAAGGCAAAACCAACCATCGTGGAATCAATGAAACACTAAAGCAACTTATAAGACGATACTACTTTAAAGATATGAAAGAGTTAACAACAGATTATATCAACCAATGCGAACTATGCGATAAAGCAAAATACGACAGGACACCCCCAAAAATACCCTTAATGTTAACCAAAACACTCGACAAACCTTTCCAAAAATTACATGTAGACACTCTAGTAGTAGAAGCACAAACTTTTTTAACGATTGTAGACGCATTCACCAAAATAGGTCAAGAGATACCCATCACTTATAAAAATAGCATCGACGTAACCCAAGTATTCTTACAATACTATACATTTTATGACACCCGAAACAATAACTTCAGATAATAGCAGCGAATTTAAAAAATGAAACGATACAAAACACCCTAGAACTCCATAAAATAAAAATTCATTTTATAATCGAAAAGCACTCTGAATCAGACTGATTAATTGAAAGATTACATTTAACCCTATTAGAGCAAATCAGATTATTAAGACTAACTTACAAGAAGGAGCACATCACCAATTTAATGTCGTACGCACTAATCGCTTACAACAATACAATCCACTCATCAATAAACTTTACAACACTAGAATTAACATTAGGACATTCACATTCCCGTAACTCTTACGACATACATTACAACAAAGAAGTATACCAAAAGTATGCTAAAGACCATAAAGAGAAACTAAATAACTTACGATAAAGTAAAAGATAAATTAGATAACGACAAAGAACGTATCACAACAACCCGCAATAAGAATACCGACGCAAATAAATTTTCAATAGGACAAACCGTGTACGAGAAAAACTTCCAAAGCAAAAGACACAAAATAGTCCCCAGAAATTTAGGCCCATTTAAAATCAAAAAATATCAGACAAAAATATAGCCGTAGTAGACAACGGAAAAATAATAAAGTATATTCATTTGAAAACCTAGGACACCATGTAATTTCAGATGGACAGCCATCACCCTTACCGTCAACCTCCGTCCAGGTAGAATGGACAACGATATATTAGTAAAATTGGGAAGTATGCAAAATACAATAGATTACTAGACATTCCCACAAAAATTAGATTTAACAGAACTAAAACAAGAATTTCACATAATCAAATACAATTATTTTGGACTGAAACAATCAATGGACACAGCAAAATTCGGAAAAGAATACGCAATAGAAATGATGAATTACAACAGCATAATAGAAAACATTTTGAGAAACATAGAAGATAAATTTAATAGATTAATACCCACAGAACAAATTACGAAACGAAAAAGAGGACTTATTAACGGACTAGGTAACAATAAAAGCTATCACAGGCAATCTAGATAACCAAGATGCAGAACGATGTGACAACGCCATACAACAGTTAACTGAAAATCAAAACGACATAAAAACCATTGTTAGAAACCAAATATCTCTAACCCAATCAACTGTAATAAAATTCAAATTCAAATACCTTAAGAAAGCTAGTAAGAAATCAAGACAGTATAGCTAATTGAATACAAACCCTTGAAACTAACATGCAAACCATAATGTTAGGAATGCGAAACTTAATCAGATTCAATACAATATTCACTCAAATAATATTAACCCTTACTGTAATCCAACAAATTTTAGCCACATTAGAAAACGCTGTAACATTTGCAAAATTAAATACATTACACTCTAGTATAATAGAACCAACTGACTTATTAAAAGAATTATTAAGAATGAGATCATTTATAACTAACAGTAAATTACCTTTTTATGTAATAGAATCAAACATTCTCATATTTGAAAAAATAGCTATAGTGAAAGGTTATGTAAAGAACAACGAAATCATATTTTTAATAGAAATCCCCATAGTAGAAAATAACATTTATAATTATTATCATGCATTTGCTTTTCACATGAAAGTTACTAGCATATATCAAGTTATCATCCCTAACACCAAGTTTCTTTCCTTAAATGAACACAGATATGGTTACACAAACGAAAAATGTAACGAAGTAACACCAAATCAATATTTATGCCAATCGTTAACAACAACTATCCAAGAAGACAGCCCTTACGAAATACAATTACTAAAATTTTCAAACCATTACGACAACTGTGAAGCAAAACCAGTACAAATTACCAACATAAAAATTCAGAAAATTACGGAAAACAAATGGAATGCTGTATTTCCAACAGAAGTAATAGCAACAGCACATTGCACTCAAGACGAGAACAATTAGCATTAACCGGAAGCAAAGTAATCACCTTTAAAGAATTTAAAATTGAAGAACGAAATCATTAGAGTATATCAAGACCCCCACAGTAACCAAGAAATTCGCAAATTTACAAGAATTACAATTCAAGATTACACAACCCAAAGATGACGAAATAATCAAGAAACCCATGCAACTAGAACACCTAGACTTAGACGATCTCAACCACGCTATGAAAATAATGGACAATTACAAAGAACACTTAAGTGAATTAAAAGTGCCAAAATTACACTATGATAATATAAGCGTTTGGACAATTTTATTAATCATTTTAATAATTTTTCTAATTATGCATGTATTATACAAAATGAATCTTAAGTATAAGAATAAAGAAAGAAATTTTAGACATCAGGAAACAAAGGTAAATAAAGAAGTACCCTTAGGGACAATAAATTTTAAAAATTAAGAAAAGTAACCCTTAATTTTTTATTTACGTCGAGAGGACTTACGCATCCCACAATCCATATATGTACAATCATTATGAAATTATTGAGAAACTTAGGTTAGATGCAACATTGTAAATTCAAGGATAAATAAGAAAGGTTATTGAAAGTTCACAAGCAAGTTGTAAGAACGGATGGGAATACATTGTATTCCAGACGTAAGTAATACTGCAGGTGCACGTCACAGACGGTTAAGAAACTGCAATTATTAGAAATTAAGATTGTTACATTGTGTAATGAATAAAATAAAGAAATAAGCAAACATGAGCTCTGCAAGTTACCACAGACATGTGAGAGTCAGGGACAACATAAATACCCGGGAGCCCCAAATCAAAACAGTCAGTCTTGAGTATTTCAGCTTTTACATTGTTCTTTGCTTAGGCTACTCGTCCTCATTGAATTCAATTATTATTTAATTTCGACTTAGTTTAATTTTATCAAGTTTGTCAAAATTCTAGATGTAATATCTGTTTAATAAATAAATTTGTTACAGGAAGTTTTGGAAGAAGTTTTAAAGAGACTGCTCCCAAGGCACGAAACGTAACTCGCGTGAGTAAAGGATATCGAAAGCAGGTTGCTTATAGTATAGAGGAATTATCAACATCAAAAACGTGAATTAGTAAGAGCCCAGTGACAATTTTTAATACAGCCTAACCATCAAATCCGAACGTAACGGAAAAGGGAATGTGCAACATATAGCCAAGAGCAAAACCTAGACTAAATCAGCTGAAAATAAAGTTGATATTAGTTACGCATTAAACTTAACCTCTCTTACCAATTTAACTAAGAAAACACTGAAGGAAAAAGGTGTGAAAATTGCTGATTTCAATTCAAAATTTGAGAAACCGCCACATAAGGAAACGTCGTACAAAGTGTAATGTGAAATCTAGGCCTAAAAAATAAATTATTTTAATACTAAAAGCTACTTATCGAGATTTAGATAAGATAAATGCACGGAAAATCCATTGCAAACTATAGAAATCGATCCAAACATTTTAAGAACGCCAATAAATGATATCGATGTCACCATGCAAGGATAAATTAAAACCAAATTTATAACAAAAAAATTACAATTACTCCTCATCTATTTAAATTAAATTATTAAAATATAAGAAATTACCATATAACTAGCAACATTCAGGGAAGCCATAATTAATAATAATTACATGTGTAGATATGTAATATGAATACAGACAAACGAACTTGTGAATTTAATAAAGAATAAGCAAAGTTTGTTGCCTATCTGCACGGCTTGAAATTATTGAAGTCTAGCAAACTTAAATTTAAATAATTGGGAACTGAATGGTTTGTAACGTAATAAAGCACTAAGTATATTTTTAAATATGAAATAGAACGCAGCAAGACATTTGATTGATTATAATTAATATTAAGGGGTATAACATGACTAATTAAAAAAGAAAGTTCATAAATCTTAAAACTTTGATAGAGCTTCAATTTTATAGTCCTTGCATGAACAGAAGCACGTTTGTAATGCGTAACTTTTGTAACGTAATTGACCAGGAGTATTCCGCAGGGTGACGTCTTTATTTCTGGCGTACATTAGTAGACTGAATGCAAACATTAGGTACAGCGACGTTGTATATATAGGCGGTCGCATAACCTATCATGAAGCAGACTAATAAATACACTTGTCAAAAATCATTAGAACGTACTGAGACCTGAATAAGAAAGTTGGTGCTTTTTGGTACAGCTGGTGCTGGAAACTCTATGCAGAACGAAGTTCTTTTAACTTGGAATGGTCAGTGATCCTGATGTGTATACTTGTTATGAACTCCATGGTTGCAATTGTATAGGAGTGCGAATGCTATTTGCGTAACGACCAACACAGCGTTGGGCAGTATCCGCCTACTGGAGAAAATTGTGTAGACGGCACCTATTATTGCATAAAGTATCTATATTATTCCAGAACAAGATGGCTACAAAAATTAATAAGAAAGAACAACGGAGCTAAACTGCATATAGTGTCACACAAAACGTAAACCTGCTTCCCTATTATCTATTTTAATTACAAGGTGACCGTAGAGAAATAATTTCTTCCTTTATCAACCGCTTATAAAGGCGTTTTGGAGATTGTTAAAAGCAGCTGCGGAACTTCCGTAATAATTCTCATAGATCATAAATGTCGCTTCTCAGCTTATAGCACTAGTCATATTTTATCAATACGCTTTCTTTGCATAAACGTATAAATACTATTGATCTTCTTTTTAAAATTCCAAATGAAATTCAAACTTGAGGAAAACATACTTACGACAAAAATTTTTTTAACTAAACATTACAACTCATTTGAAGTATAATTAATTTACCGAAGGATTGTGCTTGATTGAGTGGGTTTAATTGCATTTAATTATAAAGTTCATTTCCGTCTCGAGATGTAAGTATTGACTAGCAATTGCAATTGAATATTTCAAGGTTTCAGCGGATTAGAAATAAGGATGCAATTAATACGTTATGTTCACATTAAATTCTTGAAAAAAATTTAACAAACCTGATGAATAAATTACTCTTGATTAATTATTCAGGAAATACTGTTTATTACCAGAGAGCATTATTTTCCTTTCACTTCATATTTAGTCACAATTCATACATAGTCTGAATTCATATTTTGGATTACTCTAGTAAGAAATTTAGAGAAAAAATATGAAAGTACGGAACACGCTTGATATCTTAACTTCTTATTTTGTACTCAATGCTGCTCTAGTTTAACTTCAGTGTTTATAAATTTTTACTAATTAAGTTTGCATGTGTACCATTTCCTACTTACTTGTTTGCATATACAACCAAAATATATTAAAAAACATCTAATTATGCCTTTTTAAAGCTAATGAATGGTATGCAAACTACCACATACACACACGCACGCACGCACGCACACGGATTAGGAATAAGGATGCAATTAATACGTTATGTTCACATTAAATTCTTGAAAAAATTTTAACAAACCTGATGAATAAATTACTCTTGATTAATTATTCAGGGAATACTGTTTATTACCAGAGAGCATTATTTTCCTTTCACTTCATATTTAGTCACAATTCATACAAAGTCTGAATTCATATTTTGGAATACTCTAGTAAGAAATTTAGAGAAAAAATATGAATTTACGGAACACGCTTGATATCCTTACTTCTTATTTTGTACTTACTGCTGCTCTAGTTTAACTTCAGTGTTTATAAATTTTTACTAATTAAGTTTGCATGTGTACCATTTCCTACTTACTTGTTTGCATATACAACCACAATATAATAAAAAACATCTAATTATGCCTTTTTAAAGCTAATGAATGGTATGCAAACTACCACATACACACACGCACGCACGCACGCACGCACGCTCACCCGCGCACACACACGCAAACGCGTATGCGTACGTGCACGCACACCCACACGCACATACATAAGCATACAATCGATAATGGAAAAATCCCGATTGACGTTTGATTTCACACAATAGCCGGTCGTAGCATTCTCAAACAACACGAAAATACTTTAAATTTAAGAACTTTTGAAAAACCTATAAGTTTGCCTAACTTTTCACATAAAATTATAGAAATTTAACATATCAATTAATAATGCCATGTCAAGATAAGCGAAGCGAAAATTTTAATGGATCGAAGTTTGTGTTCGTAAAAAACCTTGTGGAAAACACGTACATAAGCTAATTAAAAATTACCGAAAACAAATGTTACTGATAATCAAATACCACATTTAAACGCTGTCAAAATAAAATAGATTGCAGTATTTTAAATTATAACTGCATGTCTTAATAAATCTTGCAGGGTGATGAATAAGCAATCGTTTAACTTGAAAAGGCGGCGAAATTGTTAATAAATGCTCAAGTGTAGAAATTGCGCGAAACAACAAATCGAAGATATTAAAAAAATTTTTAAAGAGGAATTAGTCCAATTCGTAGAACTTTTGAAAACTAGTTGGCGGAATTTATTTCTGAATCTAAGCAAGATCTTTATAAAATCAAGTTATTTCGTCTCATTGTAGATCAATCCCTTACTTTTCCTAGAGTTGAAATTGTATTAAAGATTTATTTCAATCTTATTGTAACAAATTGTGGTGGGGAACGCTCATTTTCAAAATTAAAACGCCTTAAAAGCAAAGTAAGAGTCAGTATGGGTAAGGCTAGGTTTAACCATCTTGGATTAATGAGCATCGAATATGAATTACTAAATCACATGACACATGGGAAATAATTAATCAGTTTGAAATTGTTAAATCGCGTAGAGGTTTTATGTAAAAATTATGTAATTGATCAAAATTATAATATAACCTTATGTGTAAGTATGTCAAGTTTCAATAATGATTTGTATAAAAAATACATATGAAAAATTAATACTTTTTATTTATTCAACAATTGTCACGAAGTCCCAAGTTCAAATTATGTTCATTGTTTTCGAATATTAAAATAATCGTATTTTTCAACAAGCTGTAGGTACTTCAGTTATTCTGTTTTGTATATAAAAAGTAAAGAAAACCGAAATTACGAATATATTTTACTCCTGGTTTAAGTGATATTGTCGGAGGCTTTCGCGGCTGGAGTCATTATAAATATTTATGGTTCCGGGTTGGGACCGTGCCATCCTATAAACTAAGGTCTTAGACCTTAGTTTATAAGATGACAAAGTCGCAACCCGGAACCATACATATTTATCCTGATTTAAGTACTTGGTTATTCTCTTCGCATTCTAAATATAGAAATGTTAGTTTAAAATAAATTCTTTGTTGATATTTATTAAAATTTAGAAAAACATTTTTTTGCTCTTATATTTCTGTATGATTCAATTTTTTTATTTAGGAAAGCTCTTTAGTGTATTATAATATAACTGGGACATAAAAATGAAGAGGTACCGGAACAGAATATTTATTCGTATATTTCACTTCCAAAATAGCATAGCATAAGCACTATGTACTGGTGGGAGATTCGAAGCAATTGAAGAAGCCTCACGAGCTGAGTACCAATTTTTGTCTGCTGTGATATTAAAATAAGCTTCCCAATACAAGAGAAGCAGTTATCTTAAAAATTAGGTTTAAGAATCCACTTTCTCGATTATTTCAGTTAGTAGAGCATTAAAAGACCCCCTGCTCTAATAGATTAGTATATTAACCTTAAATAAAAAAAAATTTAAAATTCAATATTTACAAATAATAGAGAAGAAACACAAACAATATATAAAAAATTGACAATATTTCAACTTACATTCAAAACAAACTTCCAGCATCAGCGTACTCTCACACTACCATACCTATTCTTTTAAAAATATACCTTTTAGAAGGGTTCGTGTAGATTGCCCTTTGTTACATAAATAATTTCCTAAGTGAAATTTTGAATTAACTAAATCTTAAAGCTACAACTTCTCACAATAAAACTATTAAATACTAAAAGCGGATTAAATATTCTAATAAAGTCTGTTACACAAACAAAAAAGAACACAAATCTTAAATGTAGTTACTTAAAATTTTAACCAAGATTTAGAGTAGAATTTAATGTAGCATTTAATCACAATTTGAAGCAGTATTTAAAGTAATATTTGAAGCGCTATAACAACCCCCATACTTAAGTTAATTTAAATGCAATCATAATACTTGCACTTATTTTTATAGAACACAATTAATTTTAAACTACTTCACTTGTTCACAGAAATAACAGCAGTGTTCTTTTAAAGTTTGTTACGGTATTCCGTGCGGAAAGTGAGAAAGTAAAGAAAGCAAAGAAAATAGCCCGCACCGAGTACTGCAACAGAAATGAAGGAATCCATAGGAGCCCGTGCTAGTTAAAAAGTCGAAGAGGTAGGGTAGGTCACAAAGAAAAAAAAGAAACCTCAAGAAAGAACATCTATTTACAAAACCTTAAGAAAACTACATGTTATAAAACACTCCTGAGCACTTACACACGACAAAAATTAACGCAAAATAATTTATACCCTCCTTTAATTACTTTTAACAAATTTTCTACTTTAATTCTAACATGCATATAAAGCAAAAATTAAACAAAAATATGTATAGTGAACTGTTTTGAGTCCTGTGGCTGTCATGATTTTTAAATCTTTGTATATGTAAAATTTTCCTTAGAAAAAGTATTTTTTTTACAGGACCCACACGGTTTGGTTAAATTCTAACATGTAGATAAAGCAAAAATTAAACAAAAATTTATATAGTAGACTGTTTTCAGGTCTGTAGTTACCACGATCTTTAAATCTTTATATATATAAAACATTCATTAGGAACAGTATATACTTACATAGTAGGCAACTGCAATACAAAGAAAGACACACCTACAGACCGAGATGCATTTCGCTGCAGGCGGCACAGAATGATGCACTAATATCGCACCTAAACAGTAGGGTGACCTTAAAAAAATTTATGTATACAAATTTATAGGACAGTCAATGCTGATTTATTATCTAATAAATAACCAACCAATAACAGTTGTCCACGTAATATTTCCGACAACTAAAACGAAGTAAGTTCCCTTTCAAACCCCGTATCATCTCAAGATGCGCGATGAATAATCAGAAAAACTTGACCAAGAAAATTCCCCAATTTATTATACTGATGTAAGTCATCAAACGATGCAGAGGAAAAACCAGCAAGTTTTACAACTTTGCATGACGTTCCGGTTTTAACTTTATCATGGTGTAATTTTGTTAGTTCTTCTAATTCATTGTTGGGGCACCACAGCTTTCTGTGGTCGATATCTGATGAAACATATGACACCTCATACTTGCATCTAAGTTACTTCGATTATACAGGATTATTCTATTCGGTATTAAAATACGTTTACATAAGCGCATAATTTTCAAAAACCAATCAATTGCTCTAGTGTTAGAAATTCGGTATTCGTTGTTTACACAAAATACTTTATTTTACACTACGGTAGATTTAATTTCTACGACATAACTGGAATTATACTAGCATTTAATGGCATATTTATTAGTTCACGCTATTAATGCTACTAAGTAAAGAACAGAGACCACTGACTTACACCATTTTTGAATAACATATTTCTATCCCACAATCGCCTAAAATATGAGTTAGACAATCGTCCGAATCTTTGCATTAGAAAAATTATCCTCGAACAATGAACCGACACAATAAAAAAAAAATGAATTTTACTCCTATTCCAATCCATCATATCATTTCCACAAAATTAGTTTTCACTATAAAAGACTAAAAGCAAAATTAACTTTTCACATTGTATATAAATACATACGAATTTTTTCCTGAATTTCTTGATGAGGGGCTGTCGTCTTTTTTTGTTTTCATCGTTCATCCCTGTTTGTTCTTTAGTATATTGGGAACTTTGTACATTTTTCCTGTTTTTTTCCTAAACGTGTTGGCGAGGGACTGTCGCCTTTCATTGTTTTCATAGTTAATCCCTGTTTGTTTTTTAATATATTGGGAATCTTTCTACTTTTATCTTTGAATAACTGATTATCGTGTATTATTTCTGTATTTTATGGTAACTATTGTTTTTGAAATTACTTTAAGGTTATATTTTAGTTTTCATATTTTTTGCTGTGAAATAGGTGAACTTTAAATTGTATATCAAGTTGTTAAAATGGTTCAATCAGTATTTATTTTTATAAATTATTTCGGTACACAGTATTCGAATTACATTTTTTTAAGTATTTTAAACACTTTTTCTAAAAAGTCAGGGAATAATACTCAGCTAATAGGATATTTTTCTGATAATTCATCTAAAAACTTGTATCAAGAATTATATAATATTCTAAAAAACATGTATATGTTATTTGCAATGTTGATTACGATAGACTTATTGCACCACTTGTTGAAAAACGTTTGATTGATGAAATTAACAACTGTGCTAATAAATTTTAAACGTCTAAAAGGAAAATTGTATGCATTTATGTGCGGTATGAAAAAAGCTAATTAGGTATTTATGTTTTTACATTGAAAATTTAGTGTTAGTTTTAAGTTTCACGTTTCATACGGTCAGTGTAGCGGCAATCAAGTCTCTTGCGCGAGTACATAATGTAGCCTGATAACCGGGTGGTTAATTATTCCATTTCTTGATATCGCTAAGTTTACTACGGTTTAAAAACCACGTGGCGTCTAAAGACTGTCCTAGAGTATAAGTCTTCCGTGTATATAAACTTTGTACAGAAAAACTCTTTTCTTTTTTTTAAATAATTTGTGGAGCGCTTTTTAATGCGAAACAAAATTATAAAGCTTCCACATTTAACCAGAAATTACAAAATGATTCTAGAAACAACTCTTTTGTTTTCTTAATATCGGTAGATGTACAGTGTCTTTATTTCTTTCAATTCTAAAGTATTTGTCGTCATTGTTACAATACTTACGAAATTTGATGGTGTTTCTAAATCTATTTAACTTTTTCCGATAAATCAAACCAATGAAAATTATAGGTATGAATTACATCTCGAATTTCATTAAAATGACTGTGTGTAGCACTAACATTAAATTATATTAAGGTTTTAATGTAGGTGTCATTAGATACATTAGTCCTATATCGCAGTCTTATATACGGACGCAGGCAAGTTTCAATTATAAATAATTTGTGTCAGTAACTGTGATTCTTCAGTATAGGAATGTTCTCAGCTCCAAGCGGAAATAAAATTTTGCTTCAGTTTGTTACGGGAGCACAAAGCGTTAGTCTTAAATTTGGAATTGCACAGAATGGGGAGGAATACGCAGCAAAATAAAGATGCAACGGTTAACTACAATGGCGCGGGAGTGGCTCCCTATATAAACAATACAAAAAAAATAGAAAAATGTAAAAATGTAAAAATTTCTAGCTACATTGCCAATTACACTTACCTTGATAGGCTTTCAACTCTGTCAAATTATGGGCGCCAAATAATCTAGTTTAGTCTAGTTTAATAAGAATTCCCTGGACAACGAGTACTTTGGAGGGATTTCAATTACTTCATTCTCTTGGTGAAGTCGAGTTTATTTTACAAAATGCCATCTACATGTTTAAATAAATAAAACAACAAATTTCAACTTTCTACGATACCTAAAACTATTTTACGATAACATTATTTCATCATTACTGTCAACACGCATATATACGAAAACTTTTAAACTTACATCAATATAAAGGTCATCGACATAACGATATTCCTGTAATAAATATACACAGAATTGTTAATTTCATGATCGGTCATATTTAATTAATCATAACCTTAACAATTAACTATAATAATAAGTTGCTACACATTTCTAATTTGCAATTAAAACTGGCAATGTCTAGGTTTTATACATTTAATTATTTAAGGCTATCCTTTATTTAAAGTAGACGCTTTATAAATTTATCAATATTATATGAAACCACACAATATGCATGAATGCCACAATATAGGAAACAAAAACAACTAGTTCTAACAAGTTTATAACTTAGAGTTTATGCCATCTGGTGAACAAAGAAGTCAATTTCAGCCAAGAGTAAATTCATTTGCAATGGTACTTATCCAATTCCTTGCTGAGAACCCATTTCTCCTAATCTAATTAATGTGGTGGGTTTGTCAAAATCCGAGGACACACGACGTTAAGCTCGAGTGTTACTTCATAACAAACATATTCGACTGCTTTTTCACTTGCAAATGTAGTCTTGGGGATGGCTCGCAAATAATTAATTCTATTTTGTTCTCTCTGTCTACTGTCTAGCGTTCGTCTGTTTTTCACCACTCTACATACATTTAGTAGTGGGTGGTATGATCGTATAACATTCGTATTCCACGCGAATCAGGCGTAAACTCTCATATGATACTATCGTGCAAAAGCCACGTGCTTGAGGCTATTTTATTATTTAGCAGTTTGAATAGATACATTGAAACGATTTTCACTTTGTACTGAATGATATAATTAATTATCTGAAAGTTGATATTGGTGGGTTTCACTACTAAGCACCTGTGTTTGTTTTTAATATAGTGTCCGAATATGCTTCTGAGGTTGTCTGGGCTTACTTAGTATTATAATTAGACGTAAGTCCCTATAACATTAATTCTACTTTATTTAACTAAAATTTGTAACAAGCTGTTCTATATTTGAAATAATTATGATATGGAACATGCATATTAGTCATTTTATTATGCATAACGGTGAATCAATATTAATGTTGTCCTTTTTTACCTCCGGTTTCTATTTAGCGTATCGCCGACGCGTTACAAGTTCATATTTATAAATTTCTTTAGTTCAATTGAATATGAATACAGCTATTGATCTAAAGACCGGGTTCGATACCCAGAAACTGTCACCTGAAGAAAATAAGGGAATAAATTTTTTCTCATTTAAATTAGAGATAGGTCCGTATATAGAATTACCGTTCCTGTCAAAGATCCTATTTTACGTATCAATTTCTACTATGATATTTGAAAAATATAGTCACTATTTAATAATAAAATTTGTATTTTATGTTCAGATTAAAAATTCAAACATTTTACAGCTGAAAGCGAAGTGAGATAAATATCTTAAGTAGTAACTACATTAATTATTATAAAGGTAAGGTATGATAATTGTATACAATTGTAAGCTGTATTTCCTTTAATAATTATGAAATTAGCCATTAAAGTCAACAATTTTAATCATTTATTATTTTACTATCCTTGATTCATTGCTTGATGAGAATAAATAGTAATCAATGATTAAGTAATCGGTGGAGATTCTAAACCATAATATCTAAACATAGACATTAAAGAATATTAAAAAATATAGGACATCCGAGGTAAACATAAACAAATGAATAATTGCAGTTAAATCAAGGTTATATGCAGAGATTTTAATACCAGGCTCCAAGAAAAATTGTATCATTTAACAATAAGATTAATTTCTATTGCCTCAGCAACATATACTATATTTTGTCATGTATGTTTTAGAAACTACAAAATTTAATTCTATAGAATAAGACTAGATAAAATGGACTGTTATTGAACTTAGTATATTTGACTTCATTTAATATACGACAAAAACCAAAACTAATATTTTTAAGAAAATTCTATTTTTCTTAATCTTCTTTGGGAATTAAACCTTAAACTTTAATCTTCCCAAAGAAGATTAAGAGAAATACAAAACAAACCACAACAAACATACAGGAATAATTCTATTTGTGTTAATTAGATCAACTAATGCATAATGCAAAAATTTACAAGTATAACATTGAGAGGTAAATGGCACGAAGTAATCAACAATATAAAAAAACCAGCTCACAGTGAATCACTAGCAAATTCAAGCAAATATGAGAAAATATATACTTATAAATTTTTGCATTATGTAATCATGAAATTAAAATTTCCAATATACTTACTAATGCTAATCAAATTATAAATTTTTATATGACACACATTTTTTGTCTCTCTCACATATATGGATTACATACAAAGAGCAAACGGTAGTTCAAAGCAGAATCTATCATAACATAGAACTTTATTGAAAGTGTTTTACTGTTAATAATACACGAATGCGATCTTGATATTAGGTACATTTTGTTACTTTTGTGATTTTACTGGCTTTTTATTTTGCATCACTATGGGAAAGTTTTTTAAATGAAACGATTTTATCAAAACCGATTATTTTATATAACCATGCCTCGAAATAAACATTTAAAATCTCAGGTACAGCTGGTGATTGTGAATGTTTCGCGTTACTGTGAACAAGAACGTGACCGTCAAGACACTTTTGCAGCCTTTGAAACAGCTTTGCAAATACGAATATAAATTATTGCTTCAAAATCAACTCTAAATTTTAGCGTACTGCCGAGGCGTGTGGTGTAGCGATGAGTACTGTCTATACGATTAGGAAATGTGTATTGGAAATCGAAAAAGATCAAACTACCAGAATCCCTTAGTAAAACCAGAAAAATACCAAGTCAAATTTAGTCAATGTTTACGAATTTGTCAAGGATGTATTAAACGAAGAATTCACGAAATGCATTCCAAAAGTAATATATTTTGATTGAGCGTGGTGCAAAAATTTTATATTGCAACCCTATATTTATAGGACTTTATGCAACTGTAAAATCGTTGAAACGAGGACTGAGTTTATGTGGAGTATTTGACTTTAGTGCTACAAGTTTGAGGATATTATTATAAACAATTAGTTTTACATTTAAAATTGGTGACGTTAGGTTTGGTTTGTTTAACTTGGAGCATGTAGTAGCAAAAAACTTTATAGAAGCTTGGGTGGTTTACAATTTACTAACATTGCTATTTCGTCGTAATACTAAAATCAGATGTAGATAATAAAGTATGTAGTATATTCTTTTACAACTAGCAATTGAAACTGGGACTTCACAGTTACCATATACCGACACATTTTATCAAATTACCAAGCTTAAAAAGGGGTATTTGTAAACATTTTCACAAATTGAAAGACACCGAAATCATTGTAAATCACCCCAACAAACAGAAACGCATAAAATAGTATAAAATTTGAAACGTACTGACCAACCAATGGCGCAAATGTGGATATTAAACAGAAACTGTGATAATACATTTATATGTATTTATATCCACCATTTTGCACCAAAACCCTTGACCTAGACCTTACGACAGTTCAAATCGTACAAACCGTGTAAACAGAATCGAGTAATTCTGTGAAATAATATAGCTTATAAATACCGACATAGTATAATGGAAGGGCGATCTCTTCCATTATACTATGTCGGTATTTATAATCTATATTATTTCACAGATCCGTTCTAATCATTCAATACAAGCTTTTATCTTCAGTTAGTCGATTGACAAGCAGCATCGTCGGGTAGATGAACCGGTTAAGTAATTCGTAACGGTTGCTGTGAATTTGAGTTTGTAGCGAAACCAGTCCCAAAGGCGAAAGAAATTGCGGATTTGAGAAAAGTGTCATTACCTTGTGAAAGTGTGTCTGGAGTGAATACTTTCTGTCAACAATAGTTGAATAAATGGATTACGACACCCAAGCGCGTCCTGCACAACAAGGTTGCTTGAGCCTTGTATTCGATCAATAAGCTCTGAGTGGTAGAATTTTGTTTTCCATCTCCTACATATTCTGCTGATGTATATTTCATTATTTAGTTAAAAGCGCAATGTAACAGGAAGCTATAATATAACCAAACACCACTATTGTATTCGCATAAATTTATATATACCAGTCAAATTTGTTGGATAACTATAATTGAATAAATTTAAGATGTCCCCTTTCTTTTAGATACAAACAATTTGGCCAATTAGGAATAGTTTAGTTTATTTGTGTTGGTTGTGTTTCTTAAATACTGAGATGATTGATAGTATAGGGTAGGTGAACATTTTATTATTGTTTATGTTTAGTTTAAATTAGTAGGTGAGAAAAAGTGTACACAAGGTTCCTTCAGCCTGGGCGGCAAAAGAAATTATCATTTAGTCGTTTCTTAGACTACCCATCGTTTAGTGAGGCCGTATCCAGGTAGGTTGACGCTCAACGACTTTTATTGGACAGAAAAATCAAAAACCTTTATAGGTAGCTGTAAGTAAAAGTATTGAAGTTTGTATACCCCTAAAGGAATTGCATTTGCTTCTAAAGAACTCACCCCTCACCACTGCAAGCTAGCTGACGCTATAATTACTGTTACGCGTTCTTTTCAAAGTAAAGTTTAATTCAGATAACTAGCGTCAATTTAGCACGAACAAGATTATTACTCAAACAAAGAAATGGAGTTCTACGATCCTGTATTTTTAGACAAAAGTTGAATTCCTAGTCATGGTTCTACGAAGAAAAGTTGGCACGACAAATCCAAGCAAAGTATTAAAAAAAGTCATTTGGAGAGGGAAATAGGTTAGTTGTATAGAACTTCGATAGAGAGCAAATGGCGGCGGTAGTTAAGATATGCGTAATTTCCTAGATTGTAAAGGTAAATATAATACATGCAAAAAACAAGAAAGAAATATAAGTAAAAGTGCACTTACCAAAAATAATATCCAGTAGCTTGAAAAATGTAGTTGGCAGCATAAATAAAGGTAAGGAAAATAGGATATAATTGCTGAAAAGAAATTAGCACTTTTACTGAAACACAATGTCGCGCCGTGTGCCTTGAAGGTCGTAGGTTAGAATTGTACTGTTGGTAGATCAGTGGTGATAAGCCGTATGTTTTCTGTATAGCAAATATGGGAGTAATAATTGAAACGTGAATGAAGGCGTTAACAAACAACCCATCTAAAATTTACAAAATTTTAAGTTATAAAAAGAATGGGTCTGGGCAAATTCTTCCAGCTGACAAATTGGTTTACCCACCGATGTTCGGGTATCGAAAAGAAAGCGGAATACGAAGGGTTCCAGAAACTAAGAGGGAAAAAGAAATATCTTAACAAGAAAGATGTAAAATAATTTTAAGTGACCAAACTCGAAAAGCAAAAATAAATAATAAATTAATCTTTCTGTGTAATCCTAAAATAATAATATTTTAGGGAAGTTACACAAAAAAAATAAAAATAGCAAAAGCAAAAAAAATACTCCACTTTTTGAAGAAAAATATAGGTTTTGTAATAGGGCGAGCAGTTACCCAAAGTTTTCACAGAGGCTACACGAGAGACCCCATCGCGACCAGAAAATAAATTTACAATTCCACCAATAGGCCAAGACAAGGGTGAAGTTTTCTAAGTTTTAACATAAACTAAATCGCCCACTTCAAGATTTTTAACGGAACAGTTCCATTTGTTACGTTGTAAAAGCGTATTCAGATATTTCTTGAACCATCTTCGCCAAAACAGCTAAGTGGCCCGACAAAGACGTTTCCAACGAGAATTAAGAGATAGATCTTCAGAAATGGCAATTTCAGGTAAGCTAAGAATCGGACCGCCTATGAGAAAGTGACCTGGAGTAAGGTAGTCAATGGCGTCATTGGGATCAGCATAGAGGTCTCAGAAAGTGAACGACTATTTAACACGGGTACAATCCGAGCGAAAATCGTAGAAAGTTCTTCGAAATTTTGAGGTTGATTATCTAAAAAGCGAAATATTAAAAACTTAACAGATTTTACCCCAGTTTTCCAAATCCGCCAAAATTTGGGGTATATAGAGGGTTGAAAAGCCAACCGATTTATAGCAGAGAATATTTTCTTTTGATTTTGCCTTAGGAAATCGCTAACTTTTCTAAGGGTTCGAGAAGCACCAACAAAGTGAAATTAGAAAACATCAGCTTCATGCATAACCAGTGTTGCCAGAGCAAAAAATGTCGAGCGATCAAGGGATATTTTTATTACTAGTTTTTTGTTGTCTTTTGGCTCCTCTATAAACATAAAGCTCATTCCTAGATGTGAAATCTTTTGTAAAAATCAAAGAAATACATATTTGTCTGCTGTATTGTGCTTTATCATCACAAGGTAGGTATAAAGTTGTATGAGTGCATTATAGTTTTACTCCAACGTAATTATTAATGTAAAGTATAGGAATAATACCCAAAGTAATATCTTAAATAAAGAATATCTATCATAATACACCTTTTAGTTTTTATTTTTAATATTCTACAGATGTCAGGCGGTCGAAAACGTTCATCTGGAAACCAGCACCAAAAAAACAGAGAGAAGAAACAGAAAGTTATTAAATAATTAATTACAAATTTACGGCGTTTTTCCAAAAGCAGCACCTTCAGCATCCGAAGATTTATAACTAAGTTCAATGTAGTGCTATTCAGGCTATTAAAACAACTGAAACCATAGTTCCTAACAAATCACCTTAAGAACTTTCGCAAAATCGTCAAGAAGATGCTGAAGATACTTTAAAAACTTCAACTATGAGTTGCTTTCAAAAGTTGAGCTAAACATTACCGTGAGTCGTTGCATTAGTGATAGTTTCACTAGAATCATCAAATACACAAGGTTTCTGTTCGTTTTCTGTTTGTTGTGAGTATACAAAATTTTTTATATATGTATTAATAGATATAATGAAAACGATTGATGGTCGGTAAAAGTTTTGTCACTGACGGCAGATGGTGCAAAGACTTCGTCTCCGAAAATTTGCGAAATGAATGAAATAATTCCAATTGTTGAAAATGCACTCACTGCCTTTTTTCAAGTTATTAACCTCATAAAACGTCCGACGAAGCAAACCAGTCACTTTGGACTGTGTTATAATTTTACCCAGATCACAAAATCACAAAATTGTGCATAAGAAATCTTGAACACTGCAAAATATCTTTTGTTCAAAGGCTGAAATCGGTGACTGATATGGGGTAAAAGTGCAAAAGTGTATAGAATTTGTACAGCAAAGTGACAATTGCTAGTGTGCTTTGAGACTAGTCAATATCAAGAAGAAGCAGAACGGGATTTTCTTGTCTAGGTTTAACAGTTTCTTTAAAACGTTGATCCACTGGAAAACCATCGGCGATAATAAAACCAGAATCCAATTCGCTTGGAGAATCCTAGGTGCATTAAAGTAACAAACTGCAGTGATTAGCTTACACGTTTCTGCGTTTGCTACTTTTCCAATTGCTTTCTTTCCTTTTTGAGTGATTATTTATGGAAACCAGTTTGGTACTATCCTTAGCCCAGTTTCGTTCATGTTATAATTGCGATTGGAAAAAAACTGTAGTTGTCATATATGCACCTGAAACTATTAAAAAAATTTTTAACTTGGGGAATATTGAATCTTGGCATTCTACCCATATAACATTTTTCAAGCTGTTGAAGTTTTTCTGCACACTCAAAAGCAAAATGCCTAAGATCCTTTCTTACCAAGTTATTAATCTTAGGCTCGTTTCTTTACAACGAATACATGTAGGTGCATTTTTACCAAATCGATAATTACTAACGAGAATTGAAAGACACCATGCGAACGCAGTCGAACGGCAACACTCCGTACAGAAACCATGACAGAGGAGGGTTATTGCTATTGCTTGAGGCGCCTTCGCTCCTGGAGCTCGATCTCATTTGATGACTGACGCCGTCTTTTGCCCCGAGTTTATGATCTGACGTGACTTTAAAATAAAAGCAGCGGCGACTTCCATAAGCAAAATAATCCAAATAATACCACGTACTTCAGCAACCAGCAGATGAGGACTAAGTTTCTTGTTCTGCTACCGAAGGCAGCAGTGAAAAGTCTCTTCCAGACAACAAAAGTCCCTTCTAAACAATAGAAAGAGGAAATGAGTTTATACAGTGTCTGATCTACTCTACGTGTGCATGTATGCTTGGCGTATGTGTTTGTCCTAAGTTCTGATTCATAAACAGTATTGGTAACGATGTTTATTATTATCTAAACCTCTATAATAAAAATTACATAAACAACTTCCTTCGCCACGAGGAGTTGAAACTTTGTGGCAACCTCTTTAGAAGAACATGATAATTTCGGCACCACAAGGAGTAAGGAAATTGAGGCCTTGAGTAACCTATTCAGAAGTTCAAGGTAGTTTTACGCCATTTGTAAAGTGGCCGTGCTTCACGTCCGCAGTAGCTCCTACTACACACGATGTCGTTGGTAACAACTTCTACGGGAGCCCTAACAAGATACTAGTTTTGGGTTATTTTTTTTACCACTATCAGATCGATCATATTGTCAGGCACACCGCACAAACTTCTATGACAGCACCTTGTATGGCCATCTCCACAACTAATCAGATCTAGGGTATTTTGAGGTAACCTTCAACCTTTGAATTAGTTATGTTATGCGGCTCACCATAATACTTCTATAGTACAACACCTTCCACGGCACCATCTATGGCAGCCTCCAATTCTCGCCTATTCTAGAAGTAAGTGCGGAGGCAATGTTTACTATTAACATTATTGTACATAATTTGCATGTGCATGTTGTAGGATTAGTGGGCGCATTATAAACCTAAATGTTATTTATGTTATTGGATATATTATTATACGGAGCTATTACAAAAAACATATAAATTTAACGTCTTGTAAAATAAAAAGTATTAGTGATAACAACATCATTAAACTCTTAAAGTATCGATTGTAATGTTCGATTTGTGGGGTTTTGGTTATTTGGGGCCACCTTGTCAATCCTTCGCAGTAACAGAAATGACATTTATTTTCAAGTTAAAATTTTAATAAGAACCTATTACACATTAACATTAAAGGCATGGCACATATAAAGGAAATATTTACAAATGTCTTTGTGTGCGTAAATAAATTGCAAATGTCTTTAATACTAAAACAGAAAATCTGAACATATGACATTGCAATGGCAATTAACAGTAAACGGAAACCAAGACAACCTAAGGTAACAACTACAAATACAAAACACAAGCATATACAATATAATCAGACAAGGCAACTTATACAATATTCTGAACATACTTACATAAAAGCATACACAAATCGCGAAGGAACAATACTTGCAACAACTACGACAAAAACATAAAAACCAGAAATAAAAAAGAAGACTTGTATGTAAATAAAAAATATCAGATAAGTGAAGTAACAGGAAAAGCAAGTAGGAAAAAGTAGTTTAGAATCTGCGTAAGGACCCCCCGATTTACGGCTGCTGGTGGTTAGGGTGCGTGCAAAGATAGGTTAAGCCGACAATTGGGATTCCTGATTTTCGACTGGGGAATCCAATGGATAGCACAAATAGGTTAGGTATAGCCTAAATGAGTAAAATAAGTTACACTTGGCATGTAGAAAATGTTTTAAGTTAGGGTCTGTGTGCGGTTTTCCAATTACCGGCTGCCGGAGGTAGGAGGCCGTACACATTAGGTTAGGTCAAATGTCTGGTCTTCGATTTCCTGTTTCCGATGGTCGTAGATCAGACAGAAAGCAAGTAGTTTAGCTTAACTAAGGGAAATAGGTTAAGTGGGGAACTTGTTACGGTAATCCGTGCGGACAAGAAAGAAAGTAGTAAATTAAGCAAAAAAATTAGCCTGCACCGAGTACCGTAACAATAAAGAAATAGAAAGAGTAATGCCGTGCTAGCTAAAAAAAAGTCGTAGAGTGGGGTGGGTCACAAAGAAAGAAAGAGGAAACCTAAAGAAAGGAAATTTATTGGCAAATCTCTAGTTAAAACAAGATACCAAAAAGAACATTTACAAAACCTTTAGTTTAAAAAAACAGTATGATGCCAAAAAGAATATTTATTCAAAATTTATTCCGAAGGATTTACACAATAAAAAATAATTCTACACAAAATTAATAAGTTATCAAAAAAAAATTAAACAGAATATATAGAGGACTGTTTTCAGTTCTGTGATACCACAAAATTTTTTATCTGTTTGTATATAAAATATTCATTAGAAAAAGTGTATATTTACAGGACCCACACGGGGTAGCTAAATCCCAAAGTGTATATAAAGCAAAAATTAAACAAAAATATATAAGGAGACTGTTTTCAGTTTTGTGGTTACCACAAAATTTTAAATCTGTGTATATGTGAAATATTCAATAGAAAAAGTATATACTTATATATTGTTCTTAAGCAACTCCTAGCGAGTAACAGCAACCAAGCAAAACCCCCTCTACATTATTAGATAAAAATATCACACATAAATAATAGTGTACTCTAAATTTTATATAGAAAATTGTTATAGCCACTTAACGTAACACAATCTCTAAATAAATACCCAAGCAGTAACAGTCGTCGTCCTAAGCACACTTTGACGATCCGAGTGAAGCAAGTCTAACCTCAACACTTGTAATTGTGCGATGAGTAACTGACAAATCCAGATGCAGTTTTTCTTTAGGGAGACCAGGGAGACGCAGAAGAAACAGCAATCCCTACAACTTAATATGACATTTTGGTTTCAAACTTATTACAGCGTGAACTTCAAGGTTCTAATAATTCACAAATGGGTCGCAACAACTCTTTGTAGCCGATACTACGGGACACATGGCACGCCATGCCGTTGATTCGAGTATATAGGATTATTCTATTGGGTACATTTTATACTATAATTTAGAAATCGACAAATCCGCTAGTAGTAGTATTTCTGAAGGGACCAAAAATAGTTTTCGTACCGCTTGACTGAAAATGGGAATATCACACGAATTTATGTATCTGTAATCAAATGTGTAAGTGTTCACTTTTGTTTCAACAAACAAAACTATGTAATGCCTCTTGCAATCATCAGAGATCACCGGTACAATTAATTTATACAACAACAACCATAATCCGAATGAATGCAAGCTTAATATTTCGTTCTAGCAGGAGAAACTGCAATTGATAATAGAAGACTCACGTTCACTTTATGTAGTGAAGCAAGTCGTAAACGTTCTAAAACAACGCGAGAGTACATCTATCCAAGAACTTATGCGCGAAGTATATGAAAAGTTGCCTATATTTTCGTATAAAATTATAGAAATGTAGCAGAAATCAATTACTAATTCATATAACGTAAGGTGTAGATATAAGCAAACCAGAGATAACCTTTAATAAAACACGCACCTAGTGATTGCAGTATTTACGAAAACAAATGTTTTAACAATCGAAAACAACGTTTTAAACTTATTAAAATAAAATAGATTACAGTACCTTGTTAATAATAAGGTCCCAGATTTAATGCTATACTGAACGAGTAAATTTGATGTATTTAAATTATAATTACATGTACTCATAAAACCTACAGGGTGTTGAATAAACAATCATTTCAAGTTAAAGAGTAGTCGAAATTGTTCTTGAAAATTGGTAAATGACCGCGAATATAGTAAGGAATATGAAATTTAAATTAAGTATAAACAAAAAAATATTTAGATGCAGAGACAGCACTTGTAACGTTCTGTTTAATTCAACGTTTAGTATTATATAGTTAACTTTAGCAAGCATATTAAACATGCCGGTTTGTGATAAAGGACAGTCAAGTAAACTGTACACTCTTTCAAAATTGCGAGGAAGGCTAGAAAGTGACAGGGGGGAATTGTCAAATTTTTAAAAGTGTCGAGTCGCGTTTTATGTTTGGGTGTGTTTTAATTAATTTTTTGCAGGTCCACTCTAACATCCGATTTTATATACCGTCATTGTTATGCCTATAAGATAACAATTCATAGTGGGAGTTTATTTGGATGAAAGAAAAGTGACCTCAGATTACAATTGCCGTACGCTGTAATCAACCGATTTAGTCGGGAACCTGATGAATTAATACACACCTATGATAAAGTTAGTTGGGCTGTTGCATTATACCGACACCCACTCTCCTCGCTGTGTCTATCGTGACCTGATTCACCCCACAAACCCTTCAAGGTAAGCGTTGCACTGTAGTAGTTACTGAGTGACCAAACTAGTTCGCACGCTGGTATTGGGATATTTTTACCCTGAACTATAGAATGTTCTTTTGCATCTACCGTCAGTGAAGCTAAAAGTAAATAGTGTATTTCGCCCCGTATTTACCCTACTTTTACTGTAGTCAACCGTGTAAAACAGAAAGCCGCTTGTATGCGCATTGTATATCTATTAGTCCGTAAAATTTTAAAGCTGCGATACTTTTCCAAATTGTACAACTTGTTTCGTAACGTAAGACTGTACCAGTTGTAGCGCCTAGATAGTTCAAGTAGACTTACGTCTACCGTCCACATTGTTACCGAAGGTTTGCATGCACCCGGTGTAACACGCGTGATATTTCGGGCTATAGTCTACACTCTTTTGGTCGTCGAACCTAAGAACCCGTACTGCCGTGAGGTCCAGATGCATTCAATCCTACCCCACCTTAGAAATAATTGTACTCACAAGTATATCTTTGGTAGCCCTGGCCAGTGCGAACTTCCACCTAGTTGTTACTTTTGGTTAGTTATCATAATTAATTTGATCATAGTTGTGGCGTAGTCAATATACACCGTACCTACATTTGCTTATATACACCTTTGTTTATGTTACTTACTGTACTTAATTAATGTGTTCTTTTCAGCCATGTGTTTGTAAATAGAGTTAAGAGTATAATCCAGGTGCATTATTCTGTTGTAGTAATTTGCGTGAGTAGGGTGAATCAGTACATTCTACACCGTGAGTTTTTCCTTATTTTCATATTGTCTTATTATAACAAGTGCAGGGGCGTTTGCTCGACCAGTAACGAGATCCCCGAATATATCTGACACAGTGACATTACTGGTGGTGCCCACCCCACTTTGTCGTCATTCCGGATTTTTGGCATACTAACAAGTTCACGCCCCACTATAATTGTCATCTTAGGGCATTTAGCAATCCCGACTTACGACTTTTATCATACCCACCCCTCACCGGCTAGAGCTAGGCCGCGCACGGATTCCAATCCGTCCTTGGGCGTCGTAGTGCTGAATTGGCCCGTAACACACTTTACAAACTACTAACTTTGATGACGGTTTTGGTAGTATTAGGTATAGCAGTAATTAGTAGTAGAGTAGAATCCAGTGTTACTAACATACAATGTAACAGTAGGGTTAGGCTATAGTAGGTTAGGTTTCGCATAACATGTTACGTAGTGCAATTGCGGCTTGTTATAGCATTCAAGTGAGCAGGTCAACATGTATAGTTATAGAAATGATAAAAAATTTTTAAAAAATGTCCAAGCTCGAAAGCAACATCACTCCACTATACAATAACAAGATTACGGGTTTCAAATTAAATCTTCGAACTTCGAAAAACGATGACGTATTGAAATTGTTTTATTATATAGAGGCAAATGTAATTAGAGCGATTTATTCTTCTTTCGGCAGTTACTGATATATGAACCTCTTACTTAATTAACTGCAACGGTTTGATTATACAAATTCATATCTAAGCGTTCTAGAAGATTATTACTTACAGTTCGGGACTTCAGGCGACAAGCTGCTCTCAGGGTTCTTGCGGTTTCATTTTCGCAAATTGCTGATTACGTTGCTGGTTTCAATTCCCAGTAGTTCCCCAAAGGAAAGGTAATAAGAGAAGAACGATAATTAGGACAATACATTAACCCAAACAAGAACGACACCTCAAAACACAACCGCTTCCGTTAATTTCCGTACTGAAGTATTTCACCTAAGTCAATGTAAATTACCCCGATCTGTCCAAGTACGTCTTCATCACTTCTAGAATTTTCTTATTTGAATCGGCTGATGTGTTACGACCAATTGGAATAAATAACATCGGCACTGCAGTAATGTGTGTTCACATTTCATTCCTAGCGAACGATAAAAATCCTGGAGAATATCTGAACGTATTTATATATATATTAAAATCATTTTAAACTTACAATGTATCTAACAATTTGTAAACTAAACAGAATTGGATTCAGGAAACAAAGGGAATTTAAACTTACTTCTATACTAAATTCACTAAATTTAATAAATATAAGAATTGGAAACTAATATTATTATTTTGACAAGGATCCTAGGTCATGGATCGAAACGTAAATAAAGATGATTTAAAAACTATGAGTGGTTTACTTCCCAAAGAAGATTAAGGAAAATTGGAAACTGGTTATCCAATAATTGAAAACGCGTAACATGTTTTTGACAAATAAACTCGAAGACTTGAGAAATATTGCACTTTGAAACGAATAGCAGATTCGCCACATGCTAGCCTAAGATTCAACCCCTTTGTTTGTTGTTTGCTCTCAACCATAACTTTAATACTCAGTCTTCAATATTTGATTGAATAATTATTAAATTTTCTGTTGCACTAATTTTAACATAGGTGTATTTTCTATTTTGCACTATATTTACACTTGATCTATAACAGTTAATCAAGACACACTAACTATTTTTAATTCTGTTTATAACGTTTTTGTACTTATTTAAAAAGAAAATAATTGCCCTATAAATATCAACAATTAGAAGTTCTAAGGTTATAAAATGTTTATCAATAAAAACCATGATTATTCATTTTTAACAAACTTTCGTTTAATTAGAGTATTATAATAAACAATAATAAACGTTGATTTGTATTTCTTGTGGAAATTCTTTCAATACGCAGTATTATATATTCCTAAATATTCACATTATTCCTTATTCAAAACACCTTTCTTTACAACGTCTTCAAAACAGACTAAGAATGCAGATTGTCATAATTAATTAATTCAAACCATATCACAACACCTGAGATTCCGTTTAAGTACATTAATTTTCTATACAGTGCTTGAATAAATTAAGTACTTTTAAACAATAATATGTATGACAGAAACACTTGTTCTGTTCTACATGACCAGTTAATTATACTGATATGACATTAACAATGGTAAGGCAGCAACCTTGTTCGCTCTACCTTCTTGGAGGACAATGGCAACTACGTTTCCAAACATAGTAAAATTACTTGTTATTTTGTAAGAGTAATTTTTTTAAAGATAAAGTGCAATCAATACTGAATTAATATAACATTTTTGTTGTATCCTTAAAAGGTGACAATAAAATACCAGTTATAGTACTGTAGATTAAAGTTGTGAACTGTATGTATAAAAAAATGAAAAACATGTAAGTTAATGATACTTTTCACCTTTCTCAATTGGGTGGAATAAAACAGTATACTTCGAAGAAGTATACATAAGTACAAGGACTGGATTGAAGACAACACTATCTTACGGTAATCCGTGCGGGCAAGAAAGAAAGTAGTGAAGTAAACAAAGAAAATCGCAAACACTGAGTACCGCAACGAAACAAGGGGAATCCAAAGAATTAACGCCATGCTAGCTAAAACGTCATACAGAAATAAAAAGGAAACGTCAAGAAAAAATATTTACAGCTCTTAAGAAATCAACATGTAATAAAAAGGAAAATCAACTCTCATACAAACAACATTTACCCAAAATATCCCAAAAGATTTACATAGTGCAAAAATATTCGCAAAATATAATTCCTTCTTAAATTCACTGACAATTAATTTAAATAGTAACTTCTCACGTGTAAATTAAAAGAAAAAAAGTGCAACCTAAATTTATTGCTGATAAAGTCATCGACCGCTGTGGAGAATTTAACAACTGGGGATGATGTTTTGTATCTCTTAATCATTAGGGCTATAGCTACCAACACGCTAAATTCTAAAACAATACATACAGGATAGTAAAAGTGATTTTAACGTTTTAGTATTTCTTAGCTGCTCCACTTTCAAAGTTGAATATTAGGGATGTGATTCGCTTTCAGGATAGACACCCCAAATTTCCCTAACTGTATTTAAAACGAATGTCCTGTCTTGCAAATGTCATTCCCATTGAAGACTTAGTACACGTAGAGATTTTTCACTACAAGGTTATCAATAAAACATTCTATAAAATTATATTTTAGAGGAGAAGCATCTGTCTAATTTTACACACACGGAACACGCTTCTTAAAAACCAGGAAGCAACACAAAAATAAATACCTTGCACTCGTATTCAAACGCATTATTTGTTATCACCTTAGGCCATCGTTTAGACAACAGTAACCTTTCTTGCTGAAAATGGTGCACTAATAATTTTTATTTCTATCGTAGCTTCGCTTGTAAACGTCCATGTGTAGATAATTAACCACCTGAAAGTATTGTATTTTCTGTTTATAAAACAACCACATGGAAGTTATTCTTAAAACATCACCTGCTGATATTAGGACAACAAAGCAAGCTGCCCTTGATAAAATGCAAAATACCACGTTTACTTCTGCTTTGTACAACCAGTTATAGCGCTTCCAAACCAACACGTGTCTACAAGCTAAGGAGTATCTGCAACAAATCTTGCAGAATCATAAAGTAAGTGTAGGATAGGTGGTCTATTTCTCGCATCATATTACAGAAATTTAACATATCAATTAATGATTCGTATAAAGAAAATGTTTTGATAAATAAATACCAGATCTAAGACTATATCCAAAATAAAAAAGATATAAAATATTTAAATTTATAACTGAATATTTAATAAAAATTCTACAGGATGTAGACAAGTAATCGTTTAAATTGAATGGAAGTTGGATCTGCTAATAAACATGCAAAATAACCGTGGAAACAGTACGCGATATAGAATTTTTAATTAAGTATGAGCCAAACTATTTAGTTACAGGTACGAAACGTAACAAATATTTCGTATTCTTTTGAATTCTTTAGAACCGCAGAACCATCGGCATAACAACTAAAAAACACCGTAAATTGGTGAAACTTTTCAACTTCCTCAATTACGTGCGATAAAACACTTCAAAGAGGTATTGATAAGTACACAGCATGTGATGAAGACAACAATAATTCGCATGAACGAGTACAAGAGTTTAGCAATATGATACATTCTGTCGGAAATCGGTGGAGCACATTTTAGACACTTACTATTCGAATTGGTTCTTAAATCTTTATTAATTAAATGCCAAACTGTGATTTTAGTATTTATTTAATTTCATCATTAAAGTCAGCCTAAACGCAATCAAAAATTAGTATGTCTGACTGAGTATTTTTAATACCTTTCAAACGAGATGTCACCTGCCATAAAGTCCTATTTAAAACTATTACATCGCCTGCTACTAGTTAAAAAGCCTACATCCGTTTATTTTCAGCGGCCGATACGGGGAGGGAGAAGGGACTTTTTAGTAACTCCGCATAGCTGGCTGGTTCTGAAGTGAACCGCTGTCAATTTGGTGACGTTTCAACAAAATTTCACCAAAACGTCGCCATATTGACAGCGGTCCACTTCAAAACCAACCAGCTATCCCCAATAATACCTGGAAAATTGACGAAGCGGACAACGTCCGCAGAAACCTCAATATCAACATATGCATATATTGCTATGTTCGTACTCGGTTTTCTACTCTGCGTCTCTAAATCCTATCCTCTTTTTATATATGCCTCGGTTAGCTCAATCTAATCAACACAGAGTGCCCGACGACACGACAATAAAGAATATTTTTTGCTGAGTGATATCGCCCTTTGATGCTTAAATACCACTTTAATTCGTAGCGTAGTTGCCTCAACTCGTTGACCAGAATGATTAATTAAATTTGGTTAAATTTTTCCTTTGGATTTATCTTAGATTTTGTTTAGTTTTATATTTAATTATTAGAATTACTTGGAGTTACTTGGAGGTACTTGGAGTTACTAAGAATGACTTCGAATTCCTTAGAGTTTCTTAGAGCCCTAAATCCTTAAATATTAGAATTAGATTTAATTAATAATTTATCTTACGTTTCTAAAAGTAAACGACCACTTCTGTTGTATTTATTGGCACTTGAATTTTCAGTTTTATATCACTAAATTATTTATTTTGACTAAGTTCACTTTGCGTAATATTTTACTTTTAACTGACATAGTTAGTGCCTTGGTCATAGAGATACTGGTTGTTCACGAACTCCGTATTATTTATAAAGACTCCACCTCCTATTTTTCATATTGCTTTTCCTTGCGTGTTTGTTGATTAAGGCGTTGCACTTTGCGCCATCATTGCAGGCCTTGGATTTTCTACAAATTTCTTGTCAAGACCCTTGGTAAATCGTTCATTTCACACGTATGCGTTTATTTTATATAGCATATTCCTCACAAAATCCAAATTTATATTACATTCTGTTACGTCGTCTTATTTGTATTTGCTATTATTCAAATTTTATCACATCACCGACCGTCTGTTATTTATTACTTATCACTCCAAATATGTTGGATTTTATAAAAATACAATATTTCTATGATGGCGTATTTAGATGCGTTTACTTATTTATGGGTTAATATTTTGAATAATATTATTTTATAGCTAGAATGCCAGGTTGTTTACCTTCACCGATTGCGTGTTTATCTTAATAAAACTCGTTGCGTTTAAAACATTATTTTTGCTTGTTTCTTTTCAATTCTAGACTTGTATATTTAATAACGTATTATACGACGTACACGTTATTATTTTTGCTAAATAGAATCTGGTTATTGAAAAATGAGCTTTCTTTTATGAATTAAAATTAGTTATAGTTTATATACAGTGTGCTCGCTATTGACTTTATGCAAAATTGTCGATTTACTCCCATTTAATCATGGAATTGTTTGGTTCTCTAAACGTTAATAATATTTACATGTATCTTACGACCCCTATGACTTAATATACCTTTAAATTACCTTCTTATCATAGCTATATATATATATATATATATATATATACATATATATGTATGTGTATATATATATATATATTGATGTGATAAATAGGTAATAAGCGGTCATTGAGCACCTCCGACACGGACCGCTTAAAAAATGGTAGGCAAGCATTTTTCACAAAAATTACGCACGTTTAAGATTCCTACCTTGCTTGGAACAGCAAGGGTTTGGCAAAATTCAAAATTTCCAGGTAAAAAAAACTCGTTTCCTGGCGAATGTAGTACCTTCGGGTGGAGCATTGGAAAAATCACATGTAAGGTCATTGAGCACCACATTCTGTGAGAAACAGATTCAAAGCAAAGCAAAATAACATATTCCAATGTTTAATTTTACCCTATATAATATTTTTAACAAGATAAGTACATTCCCGTGTAAAATAAAACGCATTAAGTACATATAGCGTTGACACGTAACATTTAAGAACAAAGCCCAACTTTAAATTTCGTAAAAATCAAGCAATCAATGATTCCAATCCGTGTGTAAATAATTATTTTAGAAAAATACTTTTAAAACAAGTTTTAAATGCATTTATGAAGATCGTAAAGCTAGTTTAAGAATACTAAATGACTTCAATAAAACAAGTTCCAGAAGGAGAAAATATAAACATTCGCAATTTTTTAAAATACAAGTTCCATAATGCATTGATACTTTTTTAAAATATCGTTTAATAAACGCAATACACTGAATTTATTTACATACTTTCAAAGACAAATAGCTCCAAAATCTTCGAACTCATATTTACGTTAACAAAACGAAAAATATAGCATTCCTTCGAGAGTGTTGTCACAAATAATAAGCAAAGAACAGCTAATTAGTTTCCGTCAATTAATATACGTTGATTCGAAGAACGCGATAACACCGAAAGACTGTAAAATTAGATAAGAAAATGAGTAAGTTTGTAGGAGAGAAATAACGATTATTGATTTAATTTATTAATAAAGGATGGGAGAATCTTATTATCGCAATAAATTTAAAATAATAGCTTATTAAAGAGATAAAAACGCGAAATTGTGGGTAATTGTTGCATCATGAGGATGTTTGTCACAACAAAATTTTTTATTTAGTTAGCATTAGTAAGTATATTGGAAGTTTTAATTTCATGATTCCGTAATGCAAATATTTATAAGTATATATTTTCTCTTATTTTGTTTTGATTTACTAGTAATTTACTGTGAGCTGGCTTTTTAAATAGCCGATTTCCTCCTGCCATTTACCTCTCTCAATATTGTACTTGTAAATTTTTCCATTATGCATTAGTTGATCTAACTAACACGAATAGTTTTTTGTTAAAAATATTAATCAAATAATGTATTTCAACAAATTTATTTGCACATAGAATTGGAGTGTTGCCTACAGCTGGCCTTTTGTATTATTTGATTTCACTATCTGATGTCTACATACAGTTTTGGTTTTCTCTATAATTCGATATAATGTGTGATTAAATCGTAAGTGCAAGGCGTTGTAATTAGTCATTAATTATTATTTACGTACGGTCGGAAGTTCTAAATATAATAATAACGATAGAGATTACCTAGACACGACAATTGCCAATTTTGCATTGTTTATCCACGACACAGGTTTTGTTTCCCCCCATATCTTATGCGGAAGATATTTACGAATGTTTACATCCCATTTTATAGTATTTAAATAAACCAAGTCAAAATTATAGTAAGTCCTGTTTTCATGATCCAAACATCGATGAGTCTTGTTTGGTCCCGACTAAATATGCTCAATCTTAAGTGCCCAAGAGTGCGCATGGTCAAATGTATAAGTACTTTTAATTTTCTTGCATTTATGAAATACTAAATATTTTTTCTTTTACTAAGTGTTAGAACCATAGATCTCTTAAGTGCATACCCTTGGGTAATTTTCCTATAGCCATAAATTTCCTATTTGTCCACATTTTCGGTACTATTCGAATGTAGTCTTAACTTTTTTCGGTTTTTGTCGTATATTAAATGAAGTCAAATATACTAAGTTCAATAACAGTCCATTTTATCTAGTCTTATTCTATAGAATTAAATCTTGTAGCTTCTAACACATACATGACAAAATATAGTACAATGTTACTGAGGCAATAGAAATTAATCTTATTAGTGTAACAATTTTATTTTCGATAATAATTCTTTGCATATAATTTCAAGAATAGTGTAACAATTTTATTATTAATAATAATTCTTTGCATATAATTTCAAGAATAATGTAACAATTTTATTAATAATAATAATAATTTGCATTCAACTTCAAAAGTAATACGCTAAGCCTGCATCGTCCTTTAGTAATCTAGTTATATTCAGGTATCTGTGTCGTATAAAGCTATTTACAAGCACATCTCTGTTTGATTGTTTCGTTCCCCTCCTGACGGCGCGATCGCTCGAGCTGGTTATAAGATAGTCGGCCACAGGTGATAGAAATATCAACATGTACCCTTGGCTGGAGGCCGGCAATCTACGAATCAATTTCAAATAGTGAGGAAATCTTTGAATAACGGTCGGTAATGTATATATTGTGCGAACTTGTGTAATTTGAGATAATTTATTTAGCGCGACAAGTAGGATGCAACTTTTAAAAACACACAAGGACACAGAAAAACACATGTAAGATGCAACCTTTAGAAGGTAACGTAATTTAACTTCGAGAGTACGACTGCTGCAGAATGTAAGGCGACAGGATATGATTTGACACGTGCAATGAAGGAATTATAGAAGTTGATTTGGATGAATTTGTTTCAAATTGCAAACGCTGTTATCGTTGCTTGAAGAACGGGGATCCCGTCTTCCTTTGTCACAATGCGACAATTGCAGTTTTGGTTCGTAGATAGCTATAAGTTTTTTATGTGTTTCAAAACTGAAAACACGTTAACTTGCTTTGATGCGTAATACATGTACATTGTAAAAGTTTCAACTAATTGTTGAGCTGGATTTACCAGTAGTAAAACGAAAGTTCATTGATATAGTGTTCTAAAAAAACATGCTTTGCTCCATATGAATCGTCGTTAATGTCGACAGGTGTTACTGACGTCATATTTTTCTACTTTGTACAGCTGACAGATGTTATTTTAAAAGCAAATGCTTTGAACAGCTGTAGTGCAATATATGTAAACATGTCTATTTTTGTGATCAGCTTTATCTACACTAAAATTAGTATACGTAATTTTGAAAGCTCAAATGCTAATGTTGTTAAGAGCTATTAATTTGTTATCTACCTGAAAAGATCTGCCCAGGTTAGAATCCCATTTGTACAACAAGTTCATGTTTTAAAGTAAAGTGCTTGATGAATAATAATAAAGACAAACAGGAAAGTTAAAAGTTTAAGATTGATGCAGTTAATGATAAAATTTTTTTGTTACAAGTTATATTATTTTAAAAGAGATCTTTTAGTAAACAATTGGTTCAAGATTAAAGATTTTTTATTTTGATCAAGTGTGATCAAATCTAATTACATAAAGCTAAAACCCTTCTGAGTAATAAATTAATGCCAATTTTATATTGGAGATACTTTTTTGTTATTTCTTTATGTATTTTTGCAGGACACAAACGGTGTTCCACTTTTTTATTTATTTAACTATCACAATTTCTTACAGAAGTTGCGTCTTATTTTATTAAGACAGGTTTTTGTCAGCGAAGGCGATCATTTTTTTCTTTGGGTCTCCACGTCCGCCCTTAGAACTATGCTATGCAATTATCGTAATTACATCAGGACTTAGTGGCGCCTATTTGATTTAGCTTAAGTTTGATCTGCAAACAGAATTCGACTTACCCCCCCCATTTCTCATTGCTCTACCCAGGAATAGACCCCTAGTTGTGTCGGAAGATTTTTGGAACTATAAGTATTACTTGCGCCAAAACAAATAACTAACAAAAAACGTTTCATTGTTAGATGATAACACAATTTTTCTTGGAGCCTGGTATTAAAATCTCTGCATATAACCTTGATTTAACTACAATTATTCATTTGTTTATGTTTACCTCGGATGTCGTATATTTTTTAATATTCTTTATTGTCTATGTTTAGATATTATGGTTTAGAATCTCCACCGATTACTTAATCATTGATTACTATTTATTCTCATCAAGTGAATAGCAAATGAATCAAGGATAGTAAAATAATGGACGATTAAAATTGTTGACTTTAATGACTAATTTCATAATTATTAAAGGAAATACAGCTTGCAATTGTATAGAATTATCATACCTTACCTTAAAAATAATTAATGTAGTTACTACTTAAGATATTTATCTCACTTCGCTTTCAGTTGTAAAATGTTTGAATTTTTAATCTAAACATAAAATACAAATTTTATTATTAAATCGTGACTATATTTTTCAAATATCATAGTAGAAATTGATACGTAAAATAGGAGGTAGGGATCTTTGCGGTAATTCTATATACGGACCTATCTCTAATTTGAAAGAGAAAAAATTGTATATAATTGTATACAATTGTATACAATTATCATACCTTACTTTTATAATAATTAATGTAGTTACTACTTAAGTTATTTATCTCACTTCGCTTTCAGTTCTAGGGGTTTAGATTTTTATTCTTACGTTCAAAACCCTGCAAGTAATTTTTCTGCATGAATATTGATTCACCCTACTTCTATTTAAAACGACCTAAAATTTCTCAATAAGCTCAATTTTTTGTCACTTGAAATTAGTGTTAATTTATAAAATTGCTCAAGTAATTACTCTATAATATGTTGCCTTATAAAATCAAACAACTGCTTAAAAAACTTCACATTACAAAGTCGCTACAAATAAATTCTACCACCTACAGTGACTACATTTCAATTACGCGCATAAATGCACGGCTTTCTATTAAAAAGTAAGATTATTTAACCATCTGCCTAGTAAATGACCACTTGCAAGGGGTTTCTTATCTTCAAGTTTATACTGTTATCCTGCAGTTGTGAAGATCTTTTAAAGTAATAAGATTGTTCCTTTGTTTAAAAATTCTTTGTACGTTATCTCCTTCTGAATTTTTGCAGCTGCCGTCTGACAATTCTGCACACTTGATCCTTCGACGATATTTTTGAAAGCCAAATATTTACCTCATACATGATTCTTTCCTTATAAAATAGAGACCGTGCTTTGAATATCGAATACAACATACTCTTAGGGAAAGACATGCTGTTAAGTCGTGCTTTTACAATGCTTTTTGTGCTAGTATGGGTGGTTCAAGAGTCTAGCCCATAGAAAAATGCAGCCGCATACCCCCATCCATAAGACGGCACCAGCACGAAGCCGATAGCTCAAGATACAGTTTTTTGTCTTCGTTATTTTTTTATGCTGTTTTGGAAGATAGACATTCTTATAATTAATTTCGCAATAAATGGCAGACCGACGTTAACGCACGCTTACCACTCGAGCCATTTAATTTTATAAATTACTATTTAAAATTTTAATGCGTTTAGAGGGCTTTTCTACTGATTGTATTTTTTTGTTTTAATAACAACTAGCCGTTTATAGTTATTTAATCAACTAGTTGGTTAATGAAGGCGATTAATCATCGAACTGTTTAAAGCATGAACGAGCGAAGCGAGTGAGTGCTATAATAGTTGAGATTATTAATCGCCTATTAACAAACGAGTTGATTACAACATTTTTTCGTCGACCGCAAGTACAATAAAATTTACTTTTCCACAAAGATCGTCAGAATACAATAATGTCAACTTCATACATTTTCATAAACTTCACTTTTGCTAAAGAAAAACTAGTCACCACTGAAATATATGACATGCGAATTTAACAACAAGGATGCGTATCCGTATTTCTGGTTGAGGTTATACTTCTATTAAAACATCAAAACGTTAAAGTCACAAAAAGACTTACTTAATGAAAAAGAGTGCATTAATGATGTCTATTAATCGTTTTCAAAACAAAATGATTCGTGAATATTGACATTAATAAACGGTCGACGAAAAAAAAATGTCAAAGTTACGAGATGCGCTTCCTACAGCAAAATTTTTTTACTTACTGCATTATTATTTTGTTATTTATTGTACATTCTTAGGACCGGAAACATTATACTGGTATGCAGATATGTAAGTGCTATATAATAAGATTTTATTCTCCCTATTCTAAATGTTTACAATTATATTTTTATGTTATGTGTACATCACGTTATACAAGAGGATTACGCAAATTATTGTCTTTTTTATTGTTTTGTAAATATCCCTTTTGGGACTATGTTTATAAAAGGTTTAAAATAAATTTCTTCGTTATTAAGGTTTCCAATGTGTTCCCAAAATATAATACATTTGGATTTCGATTCTACCATTTTCTCCGTTTTGTTGCGGTATTCGGTGTAAACGATT
This sequence comes from Platerodrilus igneus, assembly GCA_036346225.1. Classification (NCBI taxonomy): domain Eukaryota; kingdom Metazoa; phylum Arthropoda; class Insecta; order Coleoptera; family Lycidae; genus Platerodrilus; species Platerodrilus igneus. Next base: position 2,091,829 of record JARFIW010000565.1, read on the forward strand.
TCTTTAAGAACCTTACTGCTTTCTTTCGTGTTAGCACGGAATGCCGTAACAAAATATAAATGCTATTATATTATCTCCCCGTGAACGCGATATACGCGACACAACAGCAGTTGGTAACGCTATTCCAATAAGTGGAAATTAATGCGCATATGTCAATGACGTCACACAATAAGCAAATTTAATTGCGCAATTACGCAATAAATATCAAATTCGCAAACAGATCGTGAAAAGTTAATACTCACATGAATAAGTCCCGCTTCCTTCCTGGTTGCTAGGACCCCCTTCCGGGTTATTTAAAGATGGTGACAGCTCTGGCTAACTGCTAGCGGGGCATGGACTCCAGCTCGTTCTAGGGTCGTGGACTACGGTTTGGGCAGGCTGCTTGCAAATTACCTCTACCTATGTAGGGAACGAATAAGGAACAGGTAATAGGGACGACAATCAGATAAGGCAAGGAAATCTACATAAATAAAGATAACGATACGATACGATACCTAAAACCAAACCACTCTTCTGGAAGTCAGAGGCCAAAAAGCCACGTTACAGCGTCTCCCGGAAAAACTTCCCCACTCCTCCTTCGCCACTCGCGTCGGCGCGAAGTTCGTCCAACCCACTTCTGACGTGACGGAAATACGCGCACCGAGTCTTTGAAATTTATGGCGCGAAAACTCCCGCATTTTAAAACTAAACAAAAAGTCTATTGCTAAATTGTGACACGTAACAATTATTGAATCGCAACTATATTTTTCAAATATCATAGTAGAAATGGATATGTAAAATAGGAGGGCAGGGGTCTTTGACAGGAACGCAAATCCTATATACGGACATGTCTCTAATTAGAAAGAGAAAAGATTGTTTCTCTTATTTTCTTCATGTGGCAGTTTCTGGAAATTAAACCCGGTCTTTAAATCAATAGCTGTATTCATATTCGATTGTGCTACGAAAATGTAATAAATAAATTGAACTAAAGAAATTTAGAAACATGAACTTGTAACGCGTCGGCGTTACGTTACATAGAAACCAGAGACTAAAGAAGAAAATTAATCTCAAACGAACAAAATTAATACTGATGCACCATGTATGGTCTGATCCTATGTATAGTAGTGTTCAGTTCAATCAAATTTTAGTTTTATTAAGGTTAATTAACTTAAAAATCACAAAGGCTTCGTTTTATTTTGTTGAATACATATTTGAACGTAATTCGGGTTCATAAATTATTTTAAAACCACAAACAAGTAAATAATAATATTTATAATAGTAAATTTTAATAGTGGAATCTTATCATTTTAAGAAGGCTTTAAGATTATAATGTAAATAACAGTGAAATAATTAAGTTGCATGTTCCATATAATAATTATTCCAAATATAGAACAGCTTTTTACGAATTTTATTTAAATTAAGTAGAATTAATATTATAGGAACATACCTGTAATAGTCATACTAAGTAAACCTAAACAACCTCCTCATAAGCATATTCGGACAATATATTAAAAACAAACACAGGTGCTTAGTAATGTAACCCACCAATATCAAGTTTCAGATAATTAATTATATCTTTCAGTACAAACTAAAAAGGGTTTCAATGTATCTATTCAAACCGCTAAAATAATAAAATAGCTGCAGGCACGTGACTTTTGCATGATTGTATCATAAGAGTTCACGCTTGATTTACGTGGAATAGGAATAGTGTACAATGATATCACACCACTAAACGTATGACGAATATGAAAAAACGGACGAACGTTAGGCAGTCGACAGAAAGAACAAAATAGAATTAATTATTTATAAGCCATCTCCAAGACCACATGTGCAAGTAAACGTGAAAGAGTAGTCGAATATATCCCGTGTGTTATTGTAACAATCGGGCGTAACATAGTGTGAGTTCTTGGATTTTTGGCAGAACCACAAAATTAAGCAGATTCAGACGAAGTGGTTCCCAGGAAGGAATTGGATAAGCATCACTGCAAATGAATTTACTCTTGGCTGAAATGGACTTCCTTGTTCACCTGAAGGCATAAATTGTACTTTAAAGTAATTCTATGGAACATTTTGGGTTAAATTTTGTTTCAGTTTTAGTCAATCTGAAAATTAGGTCCACTGCATATTTGGGTGCGTCTTATTTAGGCAGTCAAGGTTTGGTTATCTCATTATTATTCGATTGTCATTTGTTCATTAATATATATCCGCATATGGCCGTACTGTATGTTGTTGATAATCGTATCGGCGATCGTAAAAACATGAACGAGATGCGGTTGTTAGTTAAAATTTATTAGTGACTATATCACTTTCGTTTATCTTTCATGGTTACATCTGCAAAAACTAAAATTTGGTTTTGCTTCTACAGAATTGGAAGTAACCTGTCCTATTGTTAGGTATTACGGTGAATCCAATTGTTTAAAAATGACGAGCTATTTTTGTGTCCTTCACGTTGGAAGATTCGTCGAACTTAACCTGTTATACACAGCAAAATTGCGTTTAGTTTAGTTGGATCAATTGGTGACCAAACGGATGTTATTTGTAGTTCGACTGGAACCTGAATATTTAATTCAGTAAGTATTACGTCGATTTATTTGGATGAAATGATTGTCAATTACTTTATTAATGTGGTATTAATTTTTGTAGGTTTCTCCCTATTTTCTATATTCACGCATTGGACTGGAAAATCTACATATTCATGTATTTGTCCGAAAATCTACTTATACAAGTAATTTAAATATTGTGTTGTGCTACGTTGGGAAACTGTGTGGGAAATTGTCGTATCACTTACGCAGGGAACTGGAAGCTACGTTCGATATACTAGTAAGCAACTAGATTCCATGGTGTGACAAATTTTTTATTAATATTTGGCGGTTTCATATTACTTAGTTTTGGGTATATGTTAAGTTGATTTGTACATTTTGCATTATTTCATGTTGTTTATTACATTTTGTAATTTATATGCAACCCACATTTATTTGAGATAATTAATAACTAAGGAACCAATACCGATTTTTATATTTCATTGTGTTATTACATAGAGCTTTAGGAAACGACAAATTTCCTATTTGTTGCCAATTAATAACAAATTAGTTCTGTAATAATTGTGATCACTATGCAGGTTCCATTGACATCAACGTACCTTCTCCAGTTTATTAAGTAACGGCAACTTTTAATAGACATTTACCAACCCATTTTTATAGCTATCCCTTATATGATTGGTTATAAAAGTATAGTTGTATTTAATCCTTCGCAATGTTAATAATGAACATGCATATTGGTGTAATTAATTTGACGTATTACATATTTATCGAAGGGCTTGCTGGTATCCGTACAAAATTTACCCAAGTAAGAATGATGTACTGTTCCATCTTACTTTATGTTAATTATCAAGTGGAGTATCCTGTTAAAATCTAGGAATCGTTCAAAGTGGTGGACTAACGAAAAATAATGTTTATCAAAGTTTCATCTCCAAATTCATAATATTAAATACCTTCATTATACATAGACGTTAAAATCACAGTGTACAAGATAATCCATATTTTTTTAAATCTCCATTTGGAATATCAATTTCAAAGTGCATCTTCTATTTTTAATTAACCAACTTTAAAACAGCTCTTATACCGAAGAATGTTCAATCTTTATAGTATTTTTGCAAAACAAATTATGCTTCCTCAAATAATCGTGTTTGAAATTTGAAATCAAATTTATATATTTCATATTTTCGTAAAGTTTCACAGTGCTTATTGCATATCGTAATATTATAAATCGCTCAAACTTATGCGTTCAAATCTTTACTCAAAGTTACATACTGCTTTGTTTAGGGTCAAATTAATGGTTCTAATCAAGTTCCAGCTTATTAAATTATCTCTAGACGTCACCGTTCTCGATTTTTCATGATTCATTCATTTGGAACATAACATACCCTGCTTATACAATATGGCTTCCATGGCTTTAGAGGTCTAATTAGTGCCAAATTTATTATCTATGTTTTATCGCAAAACTGGTTATCCTTGACTAATGCACGAAGTCATCTGTTACTATCTCCTTCCTTCGTACAGAGTAGTTGAACTCGTGTTATCTTATCTCGGTTCTACTTTACGACTCTTTAATAATCGCGGATTTTTTTGTATCGGCATATACTAATTACATTCGCTTATAATAAATGAAACGTATTCTAATGTATCTTTATGCACATAAAATGTACTACAAAGATAATTCAAGTTTGTAATTGCTTTGCATCGTACAGATTTGAGTATAATTACATAATTAATTAAAGCTTTAATTGCTTTCTTTACGGTAATAAAATGAATGGCTTTATATCTTAAAGATTAATTCGTTTTTACCAAGTAATCATCAACGATTAAAATAAATTAATTTAAAATTTGGCTTTTTAAAGTTTATATTCGTTTTATGATCTTTTTACAGTCCGCCGCTAATCTAATACATAAAAATTTAATCACACAATTAATAAGAGCTTTGTCTTTTAATGGCAAAGAAGTAGGCTTATTTTATACAGGTTAGAACAATGAATTATGGAAAATTTCAATTTTTCCGTTTTCCTTCTATTTGGATGAGTTTTATTTATAAAATTTGGGTTACCATGACCTCTCGTGAGCTCTTTATCACATTACCTTGTGTAATTAACTATCTAAAATATTTATATATATATATATATATATATATATATATTGCCGTGGATCGGGGATTATAAGCTCTTCAAAATCAAGCGTCATAAAATTTCTAAAAAAATTTAAAAATAAAAAACATTTTTTACACGTGCTTTTTGAACGCCTCCTTATTTCTGCTCACCCTGGCTAGCTCAGCAATCGGTTTCTTCTTGAATACCTACCATCCTAAGTACCTTCCTTTCTCACAAACGCAGCCAAATGAAATTACCACTCAAATAATGCAACAGAACATACAACCTTTTATTTACACATATTAACAAGTTTCCATTATTAATAAAATATTACACCTTGGTACAGACAGTTTGCTAAAACTGTTGTAACAATTTTTTTTGACGACTGCAAATCATCTAAAATTTATTAGTCAAATACGTCTTTTTGTCTGTTCGATTAAACAAGTAAATATCGCCATTTAAATAAATATCCGTATTGGGATCATGTAGCCCAACCATAATACAGAGATGCTAGTTTGATTGCTAACAACACGCGTTAACTGTTTGATTAAACGTTTCAATGTCAAACGACTTTGATATAATATGCGCAGCGTGTCAACGACTCACTCTGGCTGGGGCACCTGACACGAAGACATCACGGAGAACCTTAGAGTTCTAGCCAGTAATTTACGTGGGGCTTTACGCCTATGTGTTAAGCTCAAGTGTAATCAGCACTTGAAGTAGTGTTTGTAATAATGCGCTTTTCGCTTCTCTTGTTTAGTTTTATCTTATCTTATCCCGTCTAACTTTGTCTTGTATAATCTTATGTGATCTTTCCTTTTCGTCTCCGTTCATCAATTTTACCATTTAATGTGAGCATTTTTCAATTTGATTGTAATATTCTAAATTTAATAAGAACGTACTTCAATGTGGCGATAATAATTTTTGGTCTAATATGAACGTCCTTCAACTTTGCCGTAATACTTGGATTTAATAAAATGTTCTGCAATAAAGTCGTAATATTTGAGATTTAACCGGAATGTTCTTCAATTTAATAGCAATTGTTTTGTTTCAATCTAAACGTTCCATAATTAGCATTTACGATAATCTTTTAATTGCTATGATGAAATTACAAGTAATAACGTGGATAATTACACTCAAGATAATTGTTTAGATAACGAACTAAATACAGTAATAGATTGAAGCTTTGCATTTTTTGATAACTGTTTGAATGGATTTTGGTTTGTTCCGTTATTGCGTAGAGGAAATACGCTTTAAGCTCGAATAATTGGGTCCAAGAAGCACGCAGTTAGTTGGTTTCAGTACAACATGGAACGGCGACGTCATTTGTTTGTCCAGGAACAGTATGTATACAAATCTGGTTTAATACAATGTAACGCTGTCACACAAACAAGAACTTGTCGAAACGAGGTAAGCGCTCTTTATTATTTTTACATGACATCCGCATTTGGCCAACATTGATTTAAGACAACATCTGAAATAACATTGTGATGACCTATAAATAGTATTTTGCTTAACCAACTATAAAGGACTTTTGATGTTTTTTTTATTGTCAATATTTAAATCCAGAGTAATAACCGTTATTATTATTATTAACGAACTTAAGCACTTTAATTGAGTTCTGATTAAACTTTCATTTATGTGTAATTATAGTTAAAGCTTTTGAACGTTAAATTAGTAGATTTTTGATATTTTCATATAAACTTGTAAGCCTAATAACAGATTGATATTTTGGGTATTGATTTGAGTTAATTTTGTAGTAAAAAGAAATGCTTAACGTATTTGATATTTTATTTGAATTTATCATTCTACATCTGTGTAGAAGAAATTATAGTACCATTTTTGATATGTAAATTTTGTACATACTTCTTTTTATCATGAAGCAACATTTAATTAAAGAATCACCATTTAATTCATTTAATTAATTGTTTTATTTTGAACAAGTGAGTTCAAAAATAGGGTAATTAGATCAAGAAATAAAAGGCATAAATACCTTCAATATAATGATATGTGTAGCTCCTATTTGACGAAGAAGCACTGATAGCTCTTTCAGAATTTGATGCCTACTATTTGTGTCTATAAAAGTGTGTGCATAATTAATCTCTACAGCTTTTCCTATTATGAGGTAGCAAGAGTATACTTCTTGTGTCCTCACTTTGTTACTTTAATTCAATTTTCTTTACAGCTCCTGCGTAAGCAGTTAATACGATATTCCTCTCTCCCAAGTCCTCCTTAGGGAAACTCTGTGTTAAAATTTAATGACTTGGTGGCGCTCTCCTTAAACCCTTATTTTGGTATGAATTAGGCCATAGTAAGTAAATAATGCTTTGTAAAAAGAACCACGACCAATCCTCATAAGCTCTACCCGAGGAATAGACCCCTAGCATAGTCGGAAGATATTTGAGTTCCGTCATTTTAAGGAAATCCTTCCTTAAAGTTCACTGGTTCCGTCAGAGAATATTAAAGAACCTACGGGTTACTTTAATTATTCAATCAACCAATAAAACAGTAACGACAAAATTTTGTAAAACTGTTACCACCTCAATCATTAAATACTTTAAAGTCCTTGCTTTTAATATATTTCAAGAAATTCTATGTAATACGAGTAGATGGGCCCCTCATGCAACCCTAGGTTGATTTTATTCAGGTCTATTTTGAGCTCATTATAACCCAGTTCCTCTAAATGCTTTTTAAACCTCGCATTTTTATTAAAAACAAATTTAAAGACCCGTATACTCTGTTACGTGTAGCTTTCCAGTTTTGAAGTTATTCTGTGTTTTGTGTAAAATCTTATCCGGTTCTCGAGGTTAATTTCCAACTCGCTTTAATTCTTTGTCTATTTCTATTTCTGAATGGGTCGATTATCTTATCTAGCAGGTGTAGTGTGCATGATGTGCATTGTTTGTTTGAAGCTTGTAAAAGAGTAAAGTGAACGCTCTTGTTGTATAATTGTATAAGTGCGTATTGAGCATTTGTTTTAGCATCTCCTTGGGGAGGATCTGTAATTATACGACAGAAGTTAGTGGCGTTTGTCCACTTCCGTTTGTGGAATTTATTTGCGTCTCCGACTCTTCGCTTTTGCGATAAGGCCGACCAACGTACGTAATTATTTAGGTACAGTATTGGTATTCTAATTATTTTTCTCTTATTTTAGTGGCCTTCTTCTCCTTCTTCTTCTTCTTCTTCTTTGTTATACCATCTGTTAGTACTACCTGCTTTAGACTGCCGTCGGTACTACTGTTAGTAGTATCTTTAGTTTTCGCCTTCGATCACCGTTCCTGCTTGTTCCTTGCTTTTGGTTACAAATTTAAATTGGCTGTTCTGGAAGGAAGCAATAGTTGCCCCGCCGATTATCGAGCCCAGAGCTGTGTTGCTACTACTAAGAGTACTCAGGACACCTGGATCTCGAAGGTCGTATACCTATTTACTTTAATACTTGTTTTTTTTTTGGTATCGCCTCAACAACCAATTTAAACTACGTTATCAGCTAAATTTATTTACGCTTTAATTATTACAAAATCCAGTTTTATCAAAACGAAAGTTATATTTTTACATTTTTGGAAATTAGAAGTAACGTTTGATAAATTCTTTTGCTTTCCCCTCGTTGTTTACATGTTTAATCACTATTCAGGCAAACTATTGTGTGTACTTTTTCTTTAGATACCGAAGTTTTGTAGTAACAATTGTGACCTACAGTGTGTTTATACTTTTTTTTGTGATCTGCTTTACTATTAATTTCACCAGATTTATATGTTATGTATTTTGCCTTATTTTTCAGGTTTATTTTTACGCTACGATATTTTGTTGTGTAAAAGATCCACCAACGAACGCGATATATTTATAAATTTTAGAGACTATTTATCTCCGCGCCTTTATATAACGGATGAGCGGCATGCCTTTCGTCGCGTTTTAACTTGCGTTAGTTACAACTTATTCATTCGCCTATTTTGCGGTACCCCGTGTATGTACCGAACCGTTCGTGGGTCTCCACGCATCACTTTATATTCTCTTTTTTTGTGCATTGTGTCACCTGTATTTGTGCCAAGTAAATATTATACGTGTTCCTTGATTATTATTTTATTATTGTTTTGAGTTAGCCCGTGACGATTGTGCCGCTTTGTGCTGCTTGGATATGGTATTTGGGAACTTGTGTATGAGTTGGAACCTTTGAGTCACGGTTCTATATTTTCTTTGTGGCAAGACTCTGGCGCCCTTACTCTTCGAGCTTCGTCATTTTGGTCCTTAGTCGAAGCCGTCAGCCCACGACCTCCTGGCTGAGCAAGCCACCCTTCCCTTCTGCCATCGTTACAACAGGGACCAATTACCTATCGTTCTATTTCTGGTTTACCATCAGCGGTGACAACTCCTTACAGCAACATTTTATATCATGAATAAACATTTATATATCATCAATAAACCCTTTTAAATAATCAAGATTAATTGTCCTGTACATATATCCCGTTAAACGAGTTTTTACGGTAATAAATACACCCCCAATAAGTCAAAACACTCAAACACAAAATATCAACACAAATGTTTATACAAAAACAGGAAATTAAGTTTCTTTACCTGTAGTAGGCTTCGTCTCTCGTTACCTCTGGAGATGGGTACCAGAAACCCTCGTCGTTGTGTCCATATACTTCGATTATGCCTGGATCCAACTGATCCCCACTATCCAATATTTGCCACCACCTCTAACCTTCGACCCAGATATTTGTTTATTCAAACTTAACATTCCACACCAAATACACTTCATGCATACTAGTTAAGCTTTAGGATTCGCTTACCCAAGTACCATCCCTTCATTTAATAGAGTCGTTGTAGTAACGGCACCTTTTATCTAGACCTTAGCACCCACTCGTGCAATATAACTTTTATTACTTTTGCGGTACGTTACTACAGCTTTACATATTTTCAAACAGGATGTTGTATGCTACTTTACCGAATACACACTAATTAATACACAATAATTAATACCCGTAAGAGCATATACTATTATTACGTTGCAGATCTAAGCGCGCTCTCAGATCTAAAAAGAAAGAGAGCTTTAATATCTTTGTCAGAGTATTTATACGCTTTTCTAAACCGCCTATGGAACCTAGTTCCATTGAAAAACTTATTTTTAAATTTACCTCTACAAATTTTGAACGTAACGTCTGAAAAATTCCGAGATTCTTATAATGTTACATTGAAATTTGTTTAATACCTTAACGAACGCGCGCTTCTCACAACTGCTTCGCTTTAAACCAATGATATAGTATTTCCTCGTCATTACGCTCCACCTATCAGCTATCTTTCTCCGTTCTACTCATATTTATTGTCTCATTTAGAAACCCCTCTCAAGCTACAGAAAATCGATATTGTAGTTGGGCTTCACATTTACCCGTGTATTTAGACGTGACTTGTAACCAACGCTTTCTTTATACGCTTCTCTGTCTGTTTTACATTATAGATCTTTTATTTCACTCAGTCTTCAAGACACTTGTTATCGTTAGCAGTTTGTCAAATCGACCGTTGCAACAATTCCATAGAAATTCTGTCTCAACGTATAATCAAGTTCCATGAACCTGACATTTAACCACAGGTGTTTCTTCAAAGTCATTTGTTATTTAAAATAACAATTCCGAGTTTCTCTCCTTCTTAGTATTTGTAAACGAACGTTTGCTTTTATGTAAATGGAAAGATGTGTTTAAATTATTGATCTTCTATATTTGAAAACTCCGTTTCTGCTTGATTTAAAATTATTACAATTTAATTCTGCGTATCCTTGAGTTTTTATGTACTCTAAAGCTTTTTCCCTTTGTGCAATTTTAACATTCTAATTTAGAATTACAAAATCTGTTAATAACCATCCGTCTTCACTATCTAAACTGATTATTTTGGCGCGTAAATAAATTTCAAGAAATTCTATGTAATACGAGTAGATGGGCCCTCATGCAACCCTAGGTTGATTTTATTCAGGTCTATTTTGAGCTCATTATAACCCAGTTCCTCTAAATGCTTTTTAAACCTCGCATTTTTATTAAAAACAAATTTAAAGACCCGTATACTCTGTTACGTGTAGCTTTCCAGTTTTGAAGTTATTCTGTGTTTTGTGTAAAATCTTATCCGGTTCTCGAGGTTAATTTCCAACTCGCTTTAATTCTTTGTCTATTTCTATTTCTGAATGGGTCGATTATCTTATCTAGCAGGTGTAGTGTGCATGATGTGCATTGTTTGTTTGAAGCTTGTAAAAGAGTAAAGTGAACGCTCTTGTTGTATAATTGTATAAGTGCGTATTGAGCATTTGTTTTAGCATCTCCTTGGGGAGGATCTGTAATTATACGACAGAAGTTAGTGGCGTTTGTCCACTTCCGTTTGTGGAATTTATTTGCGTCTCCGACTCTTCGCTTTTGCGATAAGGCCGACCAACGTACGTAATTATTTAGGTACAGTATTGGTATTCTAATTATTTTTCTCTTATTTTAGTGGCCTTCTTCCTTCTTCTTCTTTTTTATACCATCTTTTAGTACTACCTGCTTTAGGCTGCCGTCGGTACTACTGTTAGTAGTATCTTTAGTTTTCGCCTTCGATCACCGTTCCTGCTTGTTCCTTGCTTTTGCTTACAAATTTAAATTGGCTGTTCTGGAAGGAAGCAATAGTTGCCCCGCCGATTATCGAGCCCAGAGCTGTGTTGCTACTACTAAGAGTACTCAGGACACCTGGATCTCGAAGGTCGTATACCTATTTACTTTAATACTTGTTTTTTTTTTTTGGTATCGCCTCAACAACCAATTTAAACTACGTTATCAGCTAAATTTATTTACGCTTTAATTATTACAAAATCCAGTTTTATCAAAACGAAAGTTATATTTTTACATTTTTGGAAATTAGAAGTAACGTTTGATAAATTCTTTTGCTTTCCCCTCGTTGTTTACATGTTTAATCACTATTCAGGCAAACTATTGTGTGTACTTTTTCTTTAGATACCGAAGTTTTGTAGTAACAATTGTGACCTACAGTGTGTTTATACTTTTTTTTGTGATCTGCTTTACTATTAATTTCACCAGATTTATATGTTATGTATTTTGCCTTATTTTTCAGGTTTATTTTTACGCTACGATATTTTGTTGTGTAAAAGATCCACCAACGAACGCGATATATTTATAAATTTTAGAGACTATTTATCTCCGCGCCTTTATATAACGGATGAGCGGCATGCCTTTCGTCGCGTTTTAACTTGCGTTAGTTACAACTTATTCATTCGCCTATTTTGCGGTACCCCGTGTATGTACCGAACCGTTCGTGGGTCTCCACGCATCACTTTATATTCTCTTTTTTTGTGCATTGTGTCACCTGTATTTGTGCCAAGTAAATATTATACGTGTTCCTTGATTATTATTTTTATTATTGTTTTGAGTTAGCCCGTGACGATTGTGCCGCTTTGTGCTGCTTGGATATGGTATTTGGGAACTTGTGTATGAGTTGGAACCTTTGAGTCACGGTTCTATATTTTCTTTGTGGCAAGACTCTGGCGCCCTTACTCTTCGAGCTTCGTCATTTTGGTCCTTAGTCGAAGCCGTCAGCCCACGACCTCCTGGCTGAGCAAGCCACCCTTCCCTTCTGCCATCGTTACAACAGGGACCAATTACCTATCGTTCTATTTCTGGTTTACCATCAGCGGTGACAACTCCTTACAGCAACATTTTATATCATGAATAAACATTTATATATCATCAATAAACCCTTTTAAATAATCAAGATTAATTGTCCTGTACATATATCCCGTTAAACGAGTTTTTTACGGTAATAAATACACCCCCAATAAGTCAAAACACTCAAACACAAAATATCAACACAAATGTTTATACAAAAACAGGAAATTAAGTTTCTTTACCTGTAGTAGGCTTCGTCTCTCGTTACCTCTGGAGATGGGTACCAGAAACCCTCGTCGTTGTGTCCATATACTTCGATTATGCCTGGATCCAACTGATCCCCACTATCCAATATTTGCCACCACCTCTAACCTTCGACCCAGATATTTGTTTATTCAAACTTAACATTCCACACCAAATACACTTCATGCATACTAGTTAAGCTTTAGGATTCGCTTACCCAAGTACCATCCCTTCATTTAATAGAGTCGTTGTAGTAACGGCACCTTTTATCTAGACCTTAGCACCCACTCGTGCAATATAACTTTTATTACTTTTGCGGTACGTTACTACAGCTTTACATATTTTCAAACAGGATGTTGTATGCTACTTTACCGAATACACACTAATTAATACACAATAATTAATACCCGTAAGAGCATATACTATTATTACGTTGCAGATCTAAGCGCGCTCTCAGATCTAAAAAGAAAGAGAGCTTTAATATCTTTGTCAGAGTATTTATACGCTTTTCTAAACCGCCTATGGAACCTAGTTCCATTGAAAAACTTATTTTTAAATTTACCTCTACAAATTTTGAACGTAACGTCTGAAAAATTCCGAGATTCTTATAATGTTACATTGAAATTTGTTTAATACCTTAACGAACGCGCGCTTCTCACAACTGCTTCGCTTTAAACCAATGATATAGTATTTCCTCGTCATTACGCTCCACCTATCAGCTATCTTTCTCCGTTCTACTCATATTTATTGTCTCATTTAGAAACCCCTCTCAAGCTACAGAAAATCGATATTGTAGTTGGGCTTCACATTTACCCGTGTATTTAGACGTGACTTGTAACCAACGCTTTCTTTATACGCTTCTCTGTCTGTTCTACATTATAGATCTTTTATTTCACTTAGTCTTCAAGGCACTTGTTATTGTTAGCAGTTTGTCAAATTGACCGTTGCAACAATTCCATAGAAATTCTGTCTCAACGTATAATCAAGTTCCATGAACCTGACATTTAACCACAGGTGTTTCTTCAAAGTCATTTGTTATTTAAAATAACGATTCCGAGTTTCTCTCCTTCTTAGTATTTGTAAACGAACATTTGCTTTTATGTAAATGGAAAGATGCGTTTAAATTATTGATTTTCTATATTTGAAAACTCCGTTTCTGCTTGATTTAAAATTATTACAATTTAATTCTGCGTATCCTTGAGTTTTTATGTACTCTAAAGCTTTTTCCCTTTGTGCAATTTTAACATTCTAATTTAGAATTACAAAATCTGTTAATAACCATCCGTCTTCACTATCTAAACTGATTATTTTGGCGCGTAAATAAATTGTACCTGTTTTCTATATACACAGTTGATAAAATTTTATTGTCTACACCTATTTAACCTATAATTCCACGTCAATATATATATATATATATATATATATATATATATTGAAGTGATTAAATGTCATTGAAATGCCATATAGCATCATCTCGTAAACATCTAACGCCATAAACCCGAGCAAATTCAAGAAAAAACTTTAATTATATAGATATTCATTTTTATAGAAAGACGTATTTGCGAAAACGCTCGGTATATGAATGATAAATGCATAAAAAAAGAAAAAATATTTGCATTTTACCATAAGGGTATGTGGACCTTTTTAGATTAGCTCAGTATAGAAAAGAATTTAGAGCTGCGTCAAACCGACTTTAAGTAAGTTCGAAAACAAAACAAAAAAAAATAAAAATCTGTTAACTAAATGTCACCAGGACAAAACTCACAATTAATTAGAGGTCTGGCATGTTGGTAGCGTTTCGTTGCTTAAGCCTTACCATAACATATAATTTAATAAACGTCACCATGATATAGCTCACAATTAGGTAGCGGTCTGGCATGTTGGTAGCGATTTGTTGCTTAAGCCTTACCATAACATATAATTTAATAAACGTCATCATGATATAGCTCACAATTAGGTAGCGGTCTGGCATGTTGGTAGCGATTTGTTGCTTAAGCCTTACCATAACATATAATTTAATAAACGTCACCATGATATAGCTCACAATTAGGTAGCGGTCTGGCATGTTGGTAGCGATTTGTTGCTTAAGCCTTACCATAACATATAATTTAATAAACGTCATCATGATATAGCTCACAATTAGGTAGCGGTCTGGCATGTTGGTAGCGATTTGTTGCTTAAGCCTTACCATAACATATAATTTAATAAACGTCATCATGACATAACTCACAATTAGGTAGCGGTCTGGCATGTTGGTAGCGTTTCGTTGCTTAAGCCTTACCATAACAGATAATTTAATAAACGTCATCATGACATAACTCACAATTAGGTAGCGGTCTGGCATGTTGGTAGCGTTTCGTTGCTTAAGCCTTACCATAACATATAATTTAATAAACGTCACCACGACATAACTCACAATTAGGTAGCGGTCTGGCATGTTGGTAGCGATTTGTTGCTTAAGCCTTACCATAACATATAATTTAATAAACGTCACCATAACATAACTCACAATTAGGTAGCGGTCTGGCATGTTGACAGCGATTCGTTGCTTAAGCCTTACCATAACATATAATTTAACACTTTTCCTTTTTGAAGCGGATAACCAGGTTATATTTCATTTCCTTATAAATGGTAATCATGTAAACATGTTAGAGTTCTTTAACAAACATCAGGTTGCTAATATCTATGTAGAGCCAGGTGGATAGGAAAAAGATAGAAGGATATAGAAAGACCTAGACCAAACTATATTAGTCAAATTATTAGAAATTTAGGTTGTGAAGGGTATGTAGAGCTTTTTAGATTAGCACAGAATAGAAAAGAAGTTAGAGCTGCGTCAAACCGACCTTAAGTAAGGTCGAAAACAAAATGATGATGATGACCATATTCTGTGCATAGGGGGGCGTTTTCTAAAGAATTTCATCTACATTTTCTGAAAATCAAAGTACTCAATTGCGTAAATACGTAATTATTATAAAAGATTTTCAGCTTGTAATTAATAAAAGGTTTATGTTTTTAAAAAGATTGTAAATGTTCAATTTATGTAAGATCGCGTTTAGAATATCTTAATTTATTATTTTTTAATAAATAATTACAGAAGAAGTATTTTGACAAAAACGCATTGTTTAGGTTTAAAAAAAATTTGGATTTCGTAACGCAGAAATGTGTTCATTGTCCTTTTAGAATAATTGAGTACTAAAATGGAATATGAGGTGATTGATGAAACAGTTGAAGGGTGACGATAGAATTGCCCAATAACTCTTGAATATTGATAAGATAAGGTAAAATGACATCAATTGTATCATAGCTCGAGGCTGTTAGAAAACGATAAATCTGCAAATGTTGCATCACATCTTCAAAACGTGTATTGCGCCTTGGAAGGATCTTCTGCTTTTTTTTATATTTTTCATTAACAATTCCCATAAAGAAATAAAAAAGTCTCGCTTTATTTTTAAAATCAAACTGTGAGAACCCTAGTCAACCAGAACCCATCTATTTTTAAAATACAAAAAGAAGACATGCCTATTCAATAGAATATCTTTCAAAATTGCAGATGTCGATGTAAAAGAAGCAATACAGATCCTTTCCTTTGAAGACCGCTTGGCATCTAAAGATGAATCAACACTTTAAAAATTAAAGGACAGACATCCCAGTACTTCAAGACATTTGAATTTTCCAAATCCAAAAAAGATATACTCTCTTTAATAGCCACTTGGTAGACGTTAATACACCCATTAAAAGTTATCCATGCGGGTGTTCTGGTGTTATTAACGGGATTCGCCCTCAACATTTAAAAGCTTTGGGCGACACTAGTGCGAAACTCCTTTCTTCATCGACAAATCTTTTAAACTTGATACTAGCTGAAAAAGTATACACCTTAATCACTCTGATTCTATACCGAGCATCCTTATGTGCTCTTAAAAAGAATGATGGGAGAATCCGACCAATAGCTGTAGAAAACACAATCCGTCGAATAGCTGCCAAAATAGCATGCATTTCAATTCGAGATATTAGTGGGGATTATTTGCGTCCTCATCAATTAGAATTCGGAACTAAAGGAGGATGTTAAACAGTTGTTCACTCAACTCGAACAGTGGCAGTGAACAAGCCCTTTTGATTTCAATTGATTTCAATAACGCTTTCAATTCAATTGAAAGAGACGTAATGTTGACGAAAACTTCTATTCAAACCCCAATAATATTCTCTTACCTCTATCAATGTTACCGGAATCCATCTTTTCTTTTCTTTTGGTAAAAAAATAATTTTATCTAACGTTGGATGTCAACAAAGCCATCTAGATAGACCTTTACTTTTCTGTTTAACCATCCAACTCATTATCAAGCAACTGACATCAAAATTGAATGCCTTTTATTTAGATAATGGAACACTTGGGGGCACCCCAAATGAGGTGTTAAAAGATTTAGAAATTTTAACCCAATCTTGCAAGAAAATAGGTCTTAAATCAATCTAAGTGTGAGTTTTACCTTTGTTCAAATACAGATGAAAAAATTTTAAACCGATTTCGATCAATTGCATCTGATTTGAATCACGTTAAAGAAGGTTTAACTCTACTAGGAGCAACCCTACTATATTCAGCCACTGAAAAAGTTTTCCAGAAGAAGTTTCCGGAGTTACAGTCACTTCTTTCCCGCCTTAGAAATTTGAGCTTTCATATTTCTTATTTCCTATTGAAATGCTTATCCGTACTTCTCTATTACTTGATTTCTCCAACCTATTAAAACTCTATGATGAAGAAATTCATAAAATTTTAGAAAATATTCTTAATTTAAAACTTAACACAGGTCAGCACACAAATTCTTGTTAATGTTAGTAGTTTAGGAATTCGCAAGTTAAAGGACATTAAGCTTCCAACTTTCTTTGCTTCAGTGTCTACGCTTTCAGATCTTTTACACTCTCGTTCACCTCTTCCTGGGAATAACTTCTATAAAATTAGTGGACTAAAAGAATCCTTGGATTGTTGGAATCTACTTAAGAAAAATTACCTACCATGCCAAAACTACAAAAGAATTGGGATATGTTTAACAACACTCGTATGATTCCCATATCTTAAAACGTGTCTAGCCCATCTTTGTGTTAAAGTTGAGAGGTGCGAATCGATCGATCACTAATCGGGATTTGTGTTAGGGGTGCGAGCGGGTCGGGGTGCAGTGGGGAATTTTTTGTGTGCGTGCCATAGGGTGGTTTTTATCGCAAAAATTCCAATACTAAGGAAGAAATAGGGGTTTTTCTGAAATGTATTAGATTGAAGCAACGTATTCGCTTACGTGTTAAAAAAGCAATGATCGTCTAGAAATTTCCGATCTTAAAACCCGCATGCGTCGTGCGACAAAGACGACAACAGATCGATTATAGTTGGTGCAACAGAAACGGACGATTAAGTTGATTTCCAAAATGTGTATTCGGTCCGTAAATAATATCTAATACCAAAAGACACTACCTCTATCCTAATACCTGAATTATTAACCGTTTGCACGCAAGTATTATAGTTCCTTTTAAAACTTTTATTGAAATTTGTATAATTGATTTGAGAAACGTTAAAAGCAGGTTACAAATACTAGCGTAGACGAACGAGTAAGTACCATTAAAGTCTTTGTTGACACACTTATTTTAAAAATTTCTAAAATTTAAACTTATAAAACATCTAATGTAACTTGATAGAACTGATAATTAATTATTATTATACAAAAGCATCGCATTTTACTATACGCGGGCTATTTTCTTAAGAAAAAATTAAATACAAAATTTGACGTTACCGTGCGAATACAGCCAAACGATTACAATACGAAGTGATTTGTTTGGAAAACGCTATATTTCTTATGCGGCGTGTTCTTATACGGCGTGTTCTTATGCGGCGTGTTCTTATGCGGCGTGTTCTTATGCAAGTATACGACCGACGCGATTCCACTAAACGTCACCTCGGTGTCTCCGAGTTAAGAGCTCCGTCTTCCATTCGCAATGTAAGTGGTTTGGTGCTCAGTAAAGTTTACTTTTTTTTTAATTTCATGTTTACTTTTTAAACGATGAATAGCATTAATTACACACAAACAAAAACCCAAACAAAATTTATAACCGCTTTATCTAACAATATTCATAAGAAAACCAAATCAATTTTTCATATGGTTCAGTGCATTCTACAATCTCTCCATTATAAGTTACATTTACTCAAAAAACCATTTTCAATGCTTTAGTTTTTCTGAAATTGTCCAAATTGCAGTAAAATATTCGCTTATGTGTTAAAAAAGTAATAATCATTTTAAATTATCCGATTTAAAAACCCGAGTGCGACGTGAGACAAAGCCAACAACAGGTCGATTAGCGTTAATGCGAGAGAAAAGGACAATAGAGTTGGTTTACAAAATTCGTATACGGTCCCTAAAAAAGATCTAATTTATGTTAAAAGTCGATATTTATATCCTATAACCTGATTTATTTACTGTTTGCACGCAAGTACTACAGTTTTTTTGAAAACTTTTATTACAATTAGTGTAATTAATTCGAGAAGCCTCACAAACAAGTTACAAGGACTGGTGTCGAAGGACGAATAAGTACCATCAAAATCTATGGTGACACATTTATTTTCAAATCTCTAAAATTAAAGCTTATCAAATGGTTAAATTACATTTTTAGTATTATACCTTATTAGGATTCTAAAGATAAACTGTATTGTATTATACACGGTCTATTTTAAAAGAAAACCTTTAAATTGTGATTTGAGGTTAATGTACAAATACGACCGATCAATTAAAGACTGTGTTTATTTGGAAAAAGCTATATTTCTTATGTGTATTCATCAAAGGCATGTATACAACCAACAGCTTTCCGATAAACAACCATTTGGTGTCGCAAAGCTTCGAGCTACGCCTACCATTCTCAAGTTCAGGGGTTTGATGCCAAGTAAAATTGCTTTTTTTTTAAATTTTGTGTTGATTTTTTAAACATCAGAAAGCATCTAATATGCGTAAAAATACCCAAACATAATTTATAATCGCTATAAAACGGTCTACAATATGTTAATTATTCCTTAATTTCATAAAAAATGGAATTTACAACATTTATATTTCCAGCAACTTTTGTTGTTAATGTGTTCTATTTAATTTGTATTAACGTGAGTTATGTATCCCCCAATTACCTATATATATATATATATATATATATATATATATATTGAAATATTGAATCTAATAGGAATTATTAGAAATTGTTAAATAAAGTATAAGTTCATTGCAACATTGTAATACAAGGATAACCCAGAGAGGTTATCGACAGTTCATGAGAACGGACATGCAACTTTGCATCCGTGAGGGCAGTGATACTGCAGGTGGCAAGTCACAGGCGGTTAACATACCGCAATTACTTAGAATTAAGTTGTTACATTGTAATAAAGTGTACAATTAAGAGAAACGCAGACATGAGATCTGCAAGTTCCCACAGCCGTGTGAGGGGCAGGTTATTATAAAAAGCCCGGGAGCTCAAGGCCCGGCAGTCAGTCTTCGAACTCCATACTTCGTTGTTCAGGCTACTCACCAGTACAATTAATTATTTTTATTAAAGTTATTATGAACCAGCTATTCTAAATTTCACTGTAATTTCTGTTTAAGTTATTAAATTTTGTTAAGTGTTTAAGTTGTTTTTTAAAAACACAGCTCCAAAGGCCCGAACCTTAACTGGCGCAGTCGTAACGGATGTCAAAAGGGCACTAAGAATCCAAAAATCGGAAGATTGGTGACCAAGAATTTTAATTCGAAATGTTGACAGAACCTAAACCACGTTGGAGGAAGAACACAAATCGTCTAAATCCAGCAACAAACCAAGTTGGACGAAGAACAAAAATCGTCTAAATCCAACAAACAAAACCATAAACTATAATTGATATATGCTAGTATTATTATTTTATTATTGATTACCATTGATTATTATTGTTTTATGAATTTTATCTTATGCCAATATTGTTTTGAAAATAGTTACAAAGAGAATTATTTTCAAAAAACGAGACCTTATTTTGAGAAAGTATTAATCTATGAGACTTGAATTTTTAAAGAGATTTTTTTTCTTTAAAAAGCAAATGAGACTTGATATTTAAGAGATTCTTACCACAATTATTAAAACAAACTCAAAAATAAATAAAAAAAAAACTGACGCACATTCACTAACATCAAATAAGAAACATTAACTAGCGCGATTCAAACGCACGTTATAAACCGGTAAACTAACGCAAAATTAATTCCAAAGATAAAGCTAATTCAAATAAGCAATTACGGAACAAGTATTTAAAACATTGACCTTATAAATTACAGCAAAACACTCTGCTACGGTAACCTAAAACCACCTAAGAAAGCAAAGTCCGCGAACGCAATATCATTATTACCTTAAAGAAATCGCTTTCAGAATCTTTGTACAGTACTAAAGTATAACTTTCAACAACGCAATTTGCATCATAAGTAATAAATCCATCACGGAATAATAAAAGCAACGTAGTTTTGCATTAATACCCACAAGTAATTAATCCATAAAAGCGCGTAAAATTGCAACTATCCTTAATTAAAAATTACTCATCATTTATAAAGTGCATTATCTGAGTGAAGTTAAACGGTTATCATAAGAAGCTTTAATTAAAACGCACATTACGGAGATTCAGCTACAAGTCGTGCATCACCGAGATATCTAAAAATAATTAGACGTATCATTTATGCAAGCATTCAGCGAGTACCGAAGTAAAGTATTTAATTCCTATTAACACCTGTAAGTGTTAATTACCTCAACAAGTATAGTCATATGTTATTAAGCACGTACGCAATTATTACCAAGAAACGTGATTAAATAACAAAGACTACATCTTTTAGTATTTAATTGCAACAATAAAGTGCAGAAGTAATTAATCTGCAAGTTACAATTAGAATTCAAGACAGACGAACCGTACGTTTATGCAACTCAACCCACGGAAAGAGTATTAAGTACAAATTAACAGAACTGAACTAACACAAAACAGAGTAAATACCGCGAGAAACTATTCTTCAGAAAGATAGAAACAAGCAAATTCAAGACTACGGTAATTAAATCAACATTATCGAGTATAAATCTCACAAGTACATCACCGCACTGTTTAACTAAATACAAATAACAGCGACTACGATTCTAAAAATAACCAGACGCAGTCTAAACGTAAAATTAACAAATCAAAACCAAAAATAACGCCAAAAATAGAAAAATAAATGTCAATTTTTACCAAATTTGTATTTACCCAATCTAAACTGAAAATTAACAAACCCAAACCAAAAATAAAGCTGAAAATAGCAAAATAAATCTCAATCTTTACAAAATTCAAAATTACCCAATCTAAATGAAAAATTAATAAACCCAAACTGAAATTAACGTTTCAAATAGCTAAATCAACCTCAATTTTTGCAAAATTCGAAACTACCCAATCTAAACGGAAAATTAATACATCCAAATCATAATTAACATTACAGATAGAAAATCAACACCAATTTTTACAAAAATTCGAAATTATTTAATCTAAAAGGAAAATTAATAAAACCAAAGCAAAATTAACATCACAAATAGCTAAATCAACCCCAATTTTTACAAAATTCGAAATTATCCAATCTAAAAAGAAAATTAATAAAATCAAACCAAAATTAACGTTACCAATAGAAAATCAATTCCAATTTTTACAAAATTTGAAATTATCCAATCTAAACGGAAAATTAATATATCCAAAACATAATTAACGCTACAAATAGCAAAACCAACCCCAATTTTTACAAAATTTGAAATTTCACAACCCAAACGGAAAATTAATAAATCCGAAGCAAAAATAACGATACAAATAGCGAAATAAACCTCAATTCAACAAAAAAAATAATTTTTTTTTGAAGTTACCCAAAATCGAAAACATCCCTTAATCAACATGAGTAGCACAGACATGCGACTCTATTTGGAGACAATACAGATATTTGATGGCACGGAAGCACATCTTTCAAATTTCATTGGAGCAGCCGAAATGTTCCTAAAAACCTTCTACAAACCCGGAGATAACAAAAGAAATTCATTGCTTATACGCTTGGTAATTAGTAAACTAACCGGAAGGGCACTAACCTTAATCGCCAGTAGGGACGATTTACAAGAATGGCAAGAATTTAAACAGCTACTAATTGCATATTTTGGAGACCAACGTAAGATAAAATGCCTGGTACGAGACCTAATAAACCTTAGAATGGAACACAACCAATCCCCTTACCAATTCGGAATGAAATGCCAAAACGTGAGAAGTTTAATACTAACCAAATTAAAAATCGAAGAACCCGATCAAAACGTTAGACATTTAAAAACAAAAATGTATGACGAAATGGCACTGGACACGTATATAAACGCTTTACTACAACGACTATCGGATAAAATCAGATTCCAACGACCCCAAAATCTAAAAGAAGCTATGAACCTAGTAATAGAAGAAGAAAATGTAATGTATTACCGCAACAGACTATACCATCCCAACGCGAATAAAAGTTATTCACCAATAAAAACCATACAAGCCACAAGACAAACAATCCCTCAACAAAAATTCACACCCTTTAACGCACAAACAAATCAACCGCGAATTAATAACCCAAGTTTCAATAATATAAATTTTAATAATCAATATAAACATTTTTCAAAACCAAAATTTAACCCAACTTTTTCAAAACCAGCATTCCAACCAAGATTTAATCAAAACCTAAACCAACAAACACTAAGAATTCAACGCAAACCCCAATAGAAATACACCAATGACTAATAATAATAACAACCCTAATAATTATTATAAACCAACGCCAATGGACACCTCATCTGGTAACACCAGACAAAATACCAAGATAACACACATCCGACCAAACTCTCATCAGAAACGCAATTTTACATTGGAAGAACTATTTCACCAAGAAGTAGAAAAATTTGACACTGACCAGAATAATTACATTGAGACAGGTACGAACAATGAATCACACCATGCAGAAACTTACGAACGTGACGAACAATACGAAACTTACGAGGAGTACGACGACGAAAACTCGTATTCAAATTTTCAAATGGACCCATTCATAGACAACCAAACTTAATAAACTTAAATAACATAAATCACTTAGTATTACCATACATAGAAATACCCCACGCCAAATTCAAATTATTAATCGACACCGGATCCTCAAAAACATTAATTAGCCCCAGAACCGTACAAAAACATTATTTAGATTATGCAGAAAGAGAACCATTTAAAATTAAAACAGTCCATCAAACGACAATACACCAATTTATAGCTAATATACCCTTACCGAGAACATTTAATGTTAAAATGAAACATAAATTTTGTGTATTCGAATTTGACGACAAATATGACGGATTAATCGGAATGGACCTTCTAAGAAAATTAGGAGCCAACATTGAAATTAAAAATCGCTTATTAAGGACGAAATACGGAAAAATCCCAATTAAATTTCAAAACACACAAATTGAACAAAAATACACTATAGAACCCCGAACGGAAAGAAAAATAAAAACCCCAGTAAAATCTAACAAAAGAGTAGGAATAATAAATCATATGACTTTTCAACAAGGAGTAGAAACTCCAACCGCTTTAGTACAAATAAAAGATAATTATGCAACCACAACAATATTAAATTCAAACGACTATCCTGTAGAATTATCACTGACAGACCTAATTAACGTAGAAGAATTAAATTTTAACGAAATGGAAATAGACGAAAATTTAGAAAACGAATACAACCCAATAGAACATGACAAAATGTTAAGAAAAAATTTAACTAACATCCGCTTCAATACCGACATCAATCAAGAAGAAGAAAGATCAATTAAAAACTTATGTTTTGAATACCGCGACATATTCCATTGCGAAGGAATACCATTAACATTCACCAACACAGTAAAACATAATATCGAGTTAACAGACAACAAGCCAATTTTTACAAAAGCATATAGACTACCTCATGCAAGCCAAGAAGAAGCTGACAGACAAGTAGCAGACTTATTAGACCAAGACATAATCCAGCACTCCAACTCACCATGGAGCAGCCCCGTGTTAATAGTACCTAAGAAATTAGACGCAACCGGAAAGAGAAAGTACAGAATGGTAATAGATTATAGAAAGTTAAATGAAAAACGGTAGATGACAAATATCCACTACCAAATATAACCGAAATTTTAGACAAATTAGGCAAATGCCAATATTTTTCAACATTAGACCTAGCATCAGGATACCATCAGGTAGAGATGGAAGAAAAAGACATATCAAAAACAGCCTTCAGCACACCTAGAGCACATTACGAGTACAAACGAATGCCATTTGGATTAAAGAACGCACCCGCTACTTTCCAGAGAGTCATGGACAATATACTACGAGGAATACACAATGAAAAATGCCTTGTATACCTTGACGACATCATAGTTTATTCCACATCATTGGTAGAACACATAGAAAGATTAAAAGAAGTATTCGAAAGACTTAGACAAGCACATTTCAAAGTACAATTAGACAAAAGTGAATTTTTACAAAAAGAAGTATCATTTTTAGGACATGTAATAACACCCCAAGGAGTAATGCCAAATCCAGACAAAACAAATGCAGTTCTAAATTACCTATTACCAAAGACAACCAAAGAAATTAAAGGATTTCTAGGACTTAGTGGTTACTACCGCAAATTCATTAAAGGTTACGCTCAGATAACCAAACCCCTGACAAACTGTTTAAAAAAGGGAAACAAAATTGAACACACCCCAGAATTTATTAAAGCCGTAGACAAAATTATAAACATATTAACGAATCACCCTGTATTAGAATACCCAGACTTTACAAAACCATTTATACTGACAACAGACGCATCGAATGTAGCATTAGGCGCAGTATTGAGTCAAGGAAAAGTAGGTAGCGATAAACCCATCAGCTACGCATCCAGAACCCTAAATGAAACCGAACAAAAATATAGTACCATAGAAAAAGAATTATTAGCCATAATTTGGGCAACAAAATATTTTAGACCTTATTTATACGGAAGAAAATTTTACATATACACCGATCATAGACCACTAGTATGGCTATGCAAACTGAAAGAACCGAATTCAAAATTACAAAGATGGAGAATCAGACTCGAAGAGTATGATTACGAAATTATATATAAAAAAGGAATTTATAACAACAACGCAGACGCTTTAAGTAGAATCCAACTCAATGCAGTAGAAACGGAATCCATTATAGGAAACGTAGACGAAGCAGAAATAAGGGAAGATCCAGACAAGATCGACACGATACATTCGACACAAAACGAAGAACCTAAAAACGCGATTAAAATTTTAAACGAAGCAATCGATATGAAACCCAACCAATTTATAATAACCGAAGTTTTAAATAACCCCAATCCAGTAAAATATACAAAAGTAGATAACAAAAAGATATACCAAATTCAAATAACTAAAGATGACAATGAGGAACAAATAATTAAAATTCTAAAAGAATACACCCCCGAGAAAAAACGATTTTATTTTTATTTCAACACCGAACATTTATACCAAAGATTTTCAGAATTATACATTAAACTATTCAATAACTCTGGCCCTGAACTCATCAGATGTACGAGAAAATTAATAACATTAGACGACCCTGACGAAATAAACGATGTGATTAGGAATCAACACGAAGGAAAAAGCAACCATCGTGGAATTAACGAAACAATAAAGCAACTTGTAAGACGTTATTATTTTAAAGACATGAAGGAATTGACCACAGATTTCATTAACCAATGTAAACTATGTGACAAAGCGAAATACGATAGGAAACCCCCAAAGATACCCTTAATGTTAACCAAAACACCCGACAAACCATTTCAAAAACTACATGCCGATACTCTAGTAGTAGAAGCGCAAAACTATCTAACAATTGTAGACGCATTCACAAAAATAGGCCAAGCAATACCAATCACATCCAAAAACAGCATCGACGTGACCCAAGGATTTTTACAATATTTCACATTTTATGGAACACCCGAATCAATAACTCTAGACAATGGTAGCGAATTTAAAAATGAGACAATACAAAACACTTTAGAACTTCACAAAATAAAAATTCATTTCATAACGGAAAACCACCCTGAATTAAACGGACTAATTGAACGATTACATTTAACCCTGTTAGAAAAAATTTTATTATTAAGAATAAATTATAAAAAGGAACATATAACCAATTTAATGTCATACGCACTAATCGCCTATAATAACACAATTCACTCATCAACAAATTTTACACCCTTAGAATTAACATTAGGACACTCAAATTCACGAAATCCCTATGACATACACTACAACAAGGAAGTATATCAACAATACGCGAAAGACCACAAACAAAAACTAAAAATAACTTATGACAAGGTAAAAGATAAATTAGAAAACGATAAGGAACGTATCACCACAACCCGAAACAAAAATACCGACGCAAATAAATTTTCAAGAGGACAAACCGTGTATGAGAAAAACTTTCAAAGCAAGCGACATAAAACAGCACCCAGAAATTTAGGACCATTTAAAATTAAGAAAATATCAGATAAAAACATAGCAGTAGTAAACAACGGTAAAATAACAAAGTACATTCATTTGAAAAACCTAAGACACCCTGTCACTTCAGATGGACAATCATCACCCTTACCGTCAACCTCCGCCCAGGTAGAACGGACAACCAAGTAATAATAGAAATTATAAAAACAACCCCGGTATACTACCTATTAAATTAGGCAGTATGCAAAACCCAATTAACATTTGAAAAATTAAATACCCTACACTCTAGTATTATTGAACCAATCGATTTATTA
The DNA here is from genome assembly GCA_036346225.1 of Platerodrilus igneus. Lineage (NCBI taxonomy): Eukaryota > Metazoa > Arthropoda > Insecta > Coleoptera > Lycidae > Platerodrilus > Platerodrilus igneus. The sequence goes on from JARFIW010000565.1 coordinate 2,119,191, forward strand.
AACGAATTAATAAGAATTACCTTTTGATGTAACAGAATCGAACATTCTAATATTCGAAAAAATAGCTATAGTAAAAGGATACATTAAGAATAACGAAATAATATTTTTAATAGAAATTTCAATAGTAGAATGTAATAATTATAATTATTATCATTTATTTGTTTTTCCAACAAAAGTTACTAGCACATATCAAGTAATCATACCCAAAACCAAATTCCTATCCCTAAATGAACTGAGATATGGTTATACAAACGAAAAATGTACTGAAGTAACACCAAACCAATATTTATGTCAATCGATGACGACAACAACCATTCAAGAAGGCAGCGCTTGTGAAGTACAACTATTAAAATTCTCAAATCATTACGAAAACTGTGAAGCCAAACAAGTGCAAATAACTAACATGAAAATTCAAAAAGTTACAGAAAACAAATGGATAGCCATTTTCCCAACAGAATAGCAACCATCCACTGCAACCAAGATGAAAATAACCAAGCATTAATCGGAAGCAAACTAATTACCCTCAAAGAAGACTGTTATGTGAAATTGAAAGACGAAGTAATCAGAGTTTATCAAGATCCCATAGCAACAAAGAAACTTGCAAACCTACCGGAGCTACAGTTCAAGATAAAACAAGAAGACGAAGAAATAGTCAAGAAACCTATGAAGCTAGAGCATCTAGACTTAGACGACCTCAACCACGCCGTGAAATTAGTGGAAAGTTACAAAGAACATTTAAGTGAACTCAAAACGCCAAAGTTACATTATAATAATATAAGTGTTTGGACAATTGTATTAATCATTTTAATAATTTTTGTAATTATATATGTATTCTACAAAATGTACCTTAGATATAAGAATGAAGGAAACAGTTCTAGATTTAAGTAAACAAAGAGAAAAAAAGAAACGATAAGTATACCCTTAGAAACAATGAATTTTAAATGAAATTGAATAATGTATTTTATGTATTTAAAAATTAAGTAAAACCATAATTTTTCATTTACGGTGGAGGAGTTATGTATCCCCCAATTACCTATATATATTGAAATATTGAATCTAATAGGAATTATTAGAAATTGTTAAATAAAGTATAAGTTCATTGCAACATTGTAATACAAGGATAACCCAGAGAGGTTATCGACAGTTCATGAGAACGGACATGCAACTTTGCATCCGTGAAGGCAGTGATACTGCAGGTGGCAGGTCACAGGCGGTTAACATACCGCAATTACTTAGAATTAAGTTGTTACATTGTAATAAAGTGTACAATTAAGAGAAACGCAGACATGAGATCTGCAAGTTCCCACAGCCGTGTGAGGGGCAGGTTATTATAAAAAGCCTGGGAGCTCAAGGCCCGGCAGTCAGTCTTTGAACTCCATACTTCTTTGTTCAGGCTACTCACCAGTACAATTAATTATTTTTATTAAAGTTATTATGAACCAGCTATTCTAAATTTCATTGTAATTTCTGTTTAAGTTATTAAATTTTGTTAAGTGTTTAAGTTGTTTTTTAAAAACACAGCTCCAAAGGCCCGAACCTTAACTCGTGTAAGACTAATACACTGTAAGAGAGAGGTAGCATAATGTGGATTCGTAAAAGTACGAAGCAGAAGGTACAACCAAGCGGTTACCTACATCAACTGAAGGTCCTTATAAAATATCTAATATGTGCAGTAAGTCCCACTCAGAACTCTAATAACTGACTAAAACAAGTGTACGTTCAGGTATTATACCCATTTTGGAAATTTAAAATAGAGTTTCTATAATTAATTTGACCCTTACTTTTTACAACGATCAATAGCGTTGCTACAACGATTCTGGCTACGGTGCACTAAGTATAAGGTTCGCTGCTCTGATAAATCTAATCTTTTTTTTACCTTTTGGAACAATAACTGAGGCCCTGTACTTTATGTATTACTACTTCCTTCAACATTTTTTTTATAATACGCAATTTTCATTAAATGTGGGTATACTAGAGATTCTTTATTATCCATCTTAAATATTTTAAGTACATTTCGAAAGTTTCGTATTTCTATACATCCGTTTAATTCAATTTCTATTTCGATTCGTTTGTAATTGCAGGTACTTTAAAAAACCTTAAATATCGGGGATATAAGATACATTCAAAATAATATACGCGTATTTATTAATTTCAAAAAGAAAAATTGTTTTAATTTCGTTTCTTTAAAATTAACTATACTCAAACGTGGCGGCAACTACCACTCACCACTATTGATAAGAAGATCACGAATCCTTAAACCATTTTAGTGTGTCTGGGTTACATACCAAGGGCGAGGTGTTTTTGATCCGATCGACTTCTCGAAGTCATTCTAATAAAGTCTAATAGGATGAAGTGATCTTGATCCGATCAACTCCTCGAAGTCTTTTTTAACGAAGTCTACTAGGACGAAGTGATCTTGATTCGATAAACTCTCCGAAGTCTTCTTTAATGCAGTTCATTAGGACGAAGTGGTCTTGATCCGATCGGCTCATCGAAGTGGTTTCGTCAAGGTCTAATAGGGCGAAGAGACCTTGATCCGATCAGCTCCTCGAAGTCGTTTTAACAAAGTCTACTAGGACAAAGTGATCTTGATCCGATCAACTCCTCAAAGCCGTTTTAACAAAGTCTACTAGGGCGAAGTGATCTTGATCCGCTCGACTCCTAAAAGTGTTTTCGACGAGGTCTACTAGAGCGAAGTGTTCTTGATCAGATAAACTTTTCGAAGTCGTTTTAGTGAAGTCTACTAGGACGAAGTCAACTTGACCCGATCGATTCATCAAAGTCATTTTAACGAGGTCTACTAGGGCGTAGTGGTTTTGATCTTATCGACTCTTTGAAGTCATTTTAACAAAGTCTACAAGGGCGAAGTGATCTTGATCCGGTCAACTCCTCGAAATCTTTTTAACGAAGTCTACTAGGGCGAAGTGATCTTGATCCGATCGACTTCTCAAAGTGGTTTCTATGAAGTATTTGTAATATTCTATTATATATTTCAGTTTAAATTTTTCATTAGTTTCAAGTATTACCGCTATGGTAAGATATATGTAAACACGTGGTAATATGGCCCTGGTGATGTATTGTTTTTAACGTGATGTATGCTATTATCAATAATATACTGCTATAACAATTTCTTGACCATTATTATAACGAGCACTTCTACAATAAAAGACTGTTCATGTTATTCACAAGGTTATGGGCCCAGACCGGTTCTATTGTGCGTAGTATGATGGTATTTGAGAAAATACGTGTTGTAAAAACATGACGAAAAAGTGCGAGAATGTTACAATAATGGACAATAAATTTCGGAATGGATGTTGTCTGATAAATTATAGAAACGTGTAGTTTGATGCAATAGTGAATATTGGAAAGAATTGTGTTAGTACTGTATTTCTAATAATTAAACTTTCATGCATATGCATTACTGGATCGTTCGGTACTTTAGCAACGGCCAATCTTAACTGACGAAGAGGTTATGTCATTCACCTCGTCGAAAATTTAAATTTTGAAAGTGATCAAGATAAAGCAAGATTTTTGGTCTTACAATCTTCAACTTTTAGCGCTTGGTTAAACACTCTACTTTGTCAAAAATTAGAAACTCTTCTAAATGACAATGTTTTTTAAATTGTGTTGGGCTTCGTCTTAGTTGTTCCCTATGCCACGCCCATATTTGTCGATGCGGAGAAGTTGCTGATAAACAAGCAACTCATAGCCTATCCTGTTCAAAAACTGCTGACCGTTTTTCAAGACAAGAAATTAACATTATACTTCAAAAAGCTTTAAGTTCAGCCAATTCCCTCTATGTTCGAACCCGTGGGACTTTGTCGTAAAGACGGAAAACGTGCTGATGAGATAGCATTGATGCCTTGTACTTGTGGACAAAATCTGGTTGGGATGCTACCTGAGTAGTGTATTTATGGCGTAATCACCGCCTCATTTGCTCCAGAATCCCTCATTTGCTCCCTCATCTGGACCAAATTTACATGTAAATTCGCACTATAAAGTCTTATTTTTTAAGAATCTCCACCTGCTCTCTCCCTGTGGAGATGAATCTCCTCCTTGTGGAATTTTTTACCCCAACCATTTTAATTACATCACACCCGCATTCTTTCCACCCGCGAGATAAATCTTTCTCCACATTTCCACCCACGAGATAAACCTATCTTGTTTGGTATCAATTAATATTAGAATTTTCTCAGCTACCTGAATCTCTAGGAATTTTTCAGATTGCATCATCCCCAAGGAGCTACCCTCATTTTAAGATTTCTTACCTGTAGCGACTTTTGAGCGTTCTTATAAATTTTTTTATACATGCGATACATCTTGTTAGTCTAAAATTTTACACAGAATTCAAATCTGTAAACAGATTTCAAATCGGACCATGCCCTGCAAAGTTATACCCCTTTAAAGTCCTGATCTTCTAAATTTTGCTCTTTGCTTTATAAGCAAACCTAACAAATAGTTTTCTTCGTCTATCCATTGCATCTTTCGAGATAAACCTATCTTGTTTGGTATTAATCAATATTAGAATTTTCTCAGCTACCCAAATCTCTAGGAATTTTCAGATTGCACCATCCCCAAGGAAGCTACCCTAATTTTAAGATTTCTTACCTGTAGCGACTTTTGAGCGTTCTTATAATTTTTTAGTCATGCGATACATCTTGTTAGTCTAAAATTTTACGCAGAATTTGAATCTGCAAACAGATTTGAAATCGGACCACGACCTGCAAAGTTACACATATACCCTCTGCGAGATAAATCTTTCTCCACATTTCCACCCACGAGATAAACCTACCTTGTTTGGTATCAATCAATATTAGAATTTTCTAAGCTACCCAAATCTCTTTAAATTTTCACATAGCACCATCCCCAGAGAGCTACCCCATTTTAAGATTTCTTACCTGTAGCGACTTTTGAGCGTTCTCATAAATTTTTATACATGTAGCACATCTTGTTAGTCTAGAATTTTATACACAATCCGAATCTCTAAATAGATTTAAAATCGAACGACCCCTTACCATTTTACACACACCCTCTAAATTATAAATTTCCTGCGGCTCATACCTAAAGAAAATCTAGAAACAATTCTTAAAACTTTTTATTACAAACAATTTTTACTAATACAGTTTAAATTTGTAAACCACATTTCTAAATACATATTTACAATTTTTTATTCTTAACCTAGAGCTCATATCGGCTTATACTTATTAATATTTATTTCTAAATAGAGCACCTTTTCCAAAGACCAACCGGACCCGCATGTTTCAAATTCCTCTGATTTTGTTCTTATGGTTTCGCTTAAGACCTCGTACATATTTTCCAGATTACTAGAAGACGTTATAACCACATTTTTTGTGTTAAAGAATTTCACATCGGTAGCCTCTTTCCCCATTTTGATGTAAACGCCGTAGAGTTCGCAATAGACTTTTACTGCTGTATGTTGTATTCTTTTTTCATTTATTAATCGAATAAATCGCTCTTTCTGCTTCCAAAGAAACTCGGGCACCCCATCGTCGACACTGGCGTTCTTTATGCGATAGCTAGCCATACGGTTGTTAAACGCAGTGCTAACCATTTCTACACCATCGTCGCTAGTAGCGGTAACTGATGCATTTTTATGTCTGTTGCTCCTTAAATGTGCGGCATACGTAGTTTTTCCATTTCGAAATCGCATACTTTACACATAATTCGTGGTTGTTTCGTACAAGACCCTTTAACAGCTGGCGGAGCTGAACGTTTACGGCTTAATGACATGCCGTGCTGTTTTTCCTTGTGTCGCTGTAAGTTGCCCATTCTCGTAAAAGCGAAATCGCAAGTCCCACAGTTTAAGTACTTTGCTGCAGACGGATGTATAAGCAACCTGGACGATGTTGCACCACAACATTTGTTCTGATGCCGTTTGAGAGCATCCCTTCTGGTAAAGTAGACGTGACACGGCTCGCATTTAAAACGTTTGCAGGTACCATTTTAGTACAAAACAAAATCCGCACTATAAGACTTGACTTGTAAGCGAACTAACTTATAACTAAAGAGTTTACTCTCGCGCACCGGCTTTATGTACCCTACAGAATGCAAACCGAAGGTTTCCGAAGACACCCGAACGAAGTTGAGGATTCAGCGGGGACTAAATGAGGTCATAATCCTTGCTGCTCGTCCAATACATTTAGCGCCAATGCATGCACCTGGGTCGCATCGTCGATGGTGCGAATGCCGTTAGTAGAAACATCGGAAACGTCTTCCATGTTATACGGATCGCGTGCATATTAAAAATCCAAAAGGGTGATATAACACGCACACAAATTGTGTGCAAGTCGTGCTGTAGAAGATGCAGTGCTACTATAACCAAAAACTTAATAAAACACTTTAAACCATTACTAAGGAAATACCAACTTGTTGTCTACAGGATACTTACTAATAAAGCAATTTAATTTTAAATAACTTCTACGTCATATTTTAGGAAATGGTGGGCTTGAATATTTTCTAAATGAATCACCGAGCGAAAGTATATGCTTAGCAGTATTAAAATTAACCATTAATTTCCCATTTTTACGACCATGGTTAATTATAGATTAAAATTTAATTTGTACACGTTCGAGCTTCTCGTAAACTAACATATTTTATAGCAACAATGCGCTGTATAATACATGCATACCCCTTCGCCGCGCTACTGCTATTCTTGTAATTGCTAGAAAAAGTCACTCTCCTTTTTACTGTTAGGACCGATGCAAAGCACCATTTTTTTTTATACTTTCTATAGCACATCGCGCACTTTTTCGTCTGATGATTAAATTTTGCTTCTGTAGGCTTTTACACTTTCGCATAGCGGTCGACCGCACGTAATGATTTCTAGAACCGGTAAGTACTGGATATCGTCCAAATAGAGAATTAGATGCTCGATGTCTGTCAACTTCCAATTCCCTCGTAAAAGGTAGAAAAACTCGATCAATCATCCATTAAACTTCCACCCGCTACCGTTTTGATAATTTCCAAACATTTTTCGAACGACAATGGGCTGAGAATTTTTAAACCTCCGAGGGATCTTTAAGTCGTGATCAATTACACATCCGAGCTACGCGTAAACTAACATATTTTGCAGCAGCTGTATAATACATGCATACCCCTTCTCTGCGCTACTGCTATTCTTGTAGTTGCTTGGAAAAGTCAGTCGCCCTTTTTACTGCTAGGGTCGCTAAAAAGCACCATTCCATACTTTATTTATAAGTGTAGGACATCGCACACTTTTTTGTCGGTTAATTAAATTTTGTTTATGTAGACCTTTACACTTTCGCTTATTTAAACATCTAATACAATCAATTAACCACTTTCGATTATTCTAACGGAGACAACCATACATCCCACCGCATCGTTCTTTTGAATCCAACGATCCTATGGGCTTCACGCACTAACACCTAACGTATTTTCCTACTATTTGTTAAACAAAAACTACCGGTATCGCCATTGTGGACGTAAACAGATGTTTGTGGATGTGTACGAGTATGTAACCATATACATTAATTAGTCTAAGCTATTTTATTTAGTCCGCGAAAACTACTATTTTCTAATCCACAACTAATAATCGCCTTTATAGGTTTAACATTTCTACCATTTCCCAATGACTGGTGCTACGTACATGGAAACTTTAATTTCTTATTAGAGAATTCTTATTCTCCCGCGCACTGCTGCGTAGTTGCATGCCTACCCCTTTTGGAGGTATATGCTCGTTATAGGTTGTAAGACCCTCGGTTTTACTTAACTACACTTCGTGAGACCCTTTAATCTTTTTAATCGTATCTTTCTCGCCTACAATACAGTAGGACTTAACATTACTACCAACAAATTCTAATACTAGACCCCCATTAAATACGTCTTTAATTTTCCTACAACTTTTATCGACAAGTGTTATATTGTATTTATTATACGCGGGTAGTCACTCTTTTAAGATAAATATATTTTGCTAGGTATCAACTAATATTAAATTTTTCTAGGGACCCCAAATCTGTAAACAGATTTTAAATAGCTCCACCCATACAAAGTTATGCCTTCTAAAGACTAATTTTTGCCCATCTTTATTTAACTCCATCTTTAAAACCCTTTTTGCTACATGAGACATATGCTTTAGCCACCCATCTCCCGAGAAATCTAAAACCTCCGTGTCCCGCGAATACCACGTGGAGATAACACGTATACTCTGTCAACCAGGATAGAAGCAGGAAAGATTTGGAAGGTGGGCGAAGAACTTAAAAATTATGGAATTTAAAACTAATATATACAAATATAAACAACTATCTTATATCTTTACGCCCCATGCGTAGATTGTTGTACTATTAGGAATGATGTACCTTTGTCATCTTCCTCGATAAACTAATTTTATTAATAAGCTGCGTATGCAAATCGTATTCTTTACTCCGGATACATACGCAGGCAAGTACTCGATACCATCCAAATAAAGAATTGGATGCTTGGTGACTGTTAACATCCGCTTCCCTCGTGTACGCCAAAACACATCCCAGCCGTGTGCACCCCTGCCCATGCGCCCCCTCTCTGTGCGACTGCTATTTCGGGGTAACGTCACAGCCTTTTATAAATAAAGAACAATGTTATATACTATTATAAAATGTTTATTCTGACATTATACATAACAAATTTAAAATATTTAATGCCAAGCATGGGGTCATTTAAACTTAATTTTAATACAAAGTTATACACAGAAGACAGTCCTTTCTTTATGTTTGTTTGGAGTGGCTTTAATTTTATCTAATTTTATTCGCAGCTTAAAATTTAAATCGATACCCAAGTCCTCTATCTCCTTTTCTAGCCAATAGTTTGATACATAAAGACCGTCTAGGTTTTCGAATTGTAAAATGTACCGAAGCTTGTCTCTATATTTAAAGTCTTTGATTCAATCGACAACCAGATCCATTCCTTCGTGTAATTCTTGCAGCTTGTGACAATCTTTTAATCGCAGCTTTCCACTATATCCTGCATACGTATCTTGTTAGCTTGATTGACTTCTTCTTGTCGGTATTGGAGGAAATCCTTATTCTCCCACAGACTGTTGCGTAGTTGCATGTCCACCACTTTTGGGAATATATGGTTGTTATAGGTTGTAAGACCCTCGGTTTTAAATGATCCGAAAGGTTTTTACTAGGTAAATATACAATGTTTAGCGGAACCCCTTTGCGTGTGGTGTACGCCAAGGTTACGAAACCCGCATTCCTTAGTTCGTCTTTGTTATCTGTCATTTTGATAAATACGTTTTAGAATAACCTTTTAAAAAGTATACGGATTTAGTACCATCCTTTTCTGCAAGAACGCCTACATAACTAAAAGAGTCTTTCTTACTAACCGCAAATGCATACAGCTTGTACAACCCAGATGTATCTAAGTCAGTCCATCGGTACATAAAATAATCTTTTAATTCTTCCTCATTTTCTCTAATAAGATGTTCTTTGTCTAACACATCTTTGTATTGATCGCGTATTGTCGCAGTGTTCTCCATGTAGTCCAATTTTCGCCTTTTTGCATCCATTTCCTCTAATTCCAGTTGTCTTTTCCTTCCACTTACAGCGTATGGTATACATAATGGGGCAATTTCCTTTAGCGTAAACGGATAGAGTTTACTACCAATATTTACGCGTTGTCGTACAACCTCTGGACGAATGTTAGGTGTATCTATCAATCACAATTCCGAAATTACTATTTCTTTTGGAATTGTAGAATATGGTGTTGCAGATTGTGTAAAATATGTACTACCTGCTTAATGTAGCACTTGCGTAAGATTTTTATTTTATCTTGGCTATCTTCCTCTACTATCTCCAAATAATTTATAGGTAAATAGTTAAAACTAAAAGCCGAAAGCACATACTTTATCAATTTTCCCTTTCCTCTAGTTTTTCGGACAACTTAATTTGCAAGCCCGTCAATTTCTTTGTATTGCCATTCCCCCAATACACGTACTGTAGCAGGTTATTATAGACTAAACAACAGCTATTTTGTAGCTTGTCCGATAGCGTACTCCACATTTTGGCAAGTGATACCGAGTACATTGGCGCCTTTAGGAAGTATAACTTACTATCTTCCAATAAGGTTAAACAATCTTTTAAGGGTTTATACACTCGTTCCGCACTGACATAGCTTCCAATTGCACAGTTGTATATTCTCGCTTCCAATCGCGTAATACCATGTTCTTTGGCCAAAGTAGACGCAAATGTTTCCCTTAAACGTACATCTGGACAACGTAAAAATCTAGTATATGATTGCCAAGTTGTTTATTAACACCAGGACTTGTTATCTGACACACAAATTTGTTGTATATCTTAATTCTTGCATTGGTTGTTAGCCATGTTAAACAACCAATCCATGCAGTTTTATCGTTGTCAACTATAATATTACACTTTTCTTCGTATTCTCCTTATAGCAAAAGTTATGCTTTGTAGTTAAATAATTACACACCTCCATCTTGCTAAATATGCCAGCAAAATCTTGTGTTACATCAATGTCAAAAATGATAGAAATAATCTTTTTCGACTTCGTCTAATATATCTGGTAGTTCCTCCAATAAAGTTTCCAACTTAACATCTGCTAGTTCCACTTTGTATCGAACACATATAGGATTTTGGAATTTTTTATTAATGCATTCGAGTTCTTCTTTTTCCGATAATTTCTTTTACTCTCTGGCCCCATCTTGTTAGTGCTTTCCAGAGAAAACGGAAGCTTAGCTTTAACACCATGCCTAGCGGAAACAAATCGGTTGAACTTTCTTCGTAGATAGCTGTTAAATGCACCACAAATTTCTTTTTTTAGGATAAACATCCTTTTGTTTGCAGATGCTTGTTCGGTGTCAGAAAGGTCGCAAATTTTAACCAACATTATATTGTCACAAAATGGTTCTGCAATTGGTGTGTGTAGTCCACCAGTCAGCATCTTTTCGCCTTCGACATAACAAATATTACCAATATCTGTCACCAGATTATTGTTGCACATATAATCTGCCAACAGCCATAATCCAAATCACTCATTTGTCGGTTTCACTTTATTCCCAAGAAGTTGAGACACGTTAATCACCTTGGAGACGCTCATGTTTACCGTTCTAGCTACTATCGAATACTAAATTGAATACGAAAAATTGTTCTCTTACGTATTCTACAGAGTGAGGACGTATATTGCCGAAGATAGTCGAATATGTTGTTATCCAACCTAAGCCGACAGGGATGCGCATCGACATATATCCGGATATATGTAGGATGTTAAGTTAGGGTGAAATTGCCCCATAGGGTGAAATTACCCCCACATGACCACATGGCCATATGACCACATGACCATATGAGCACATGGCCATATGACCACATGGCCATATGACCACATGACCACATGACCATATGACCACATGGCCATATGACCACATGACCACATGACCATATGACCACATGACCATATGACCACATGGCCATATGACCACATGACCACATGACCATATGACCACATGACCATATGACCTAATTGCTTTTTAATGAGTTTTCTCATTACAAACCCATTAGCACTAATTGCATTTTAATGAGTTTTTTCCATTAAAAAACAAGTGTGGACCTAGGTTAGATAAAAGGAAAAATTAATAGGTTAGGTCAGCGCCGCGGCGCTGACCTAACCTATTAATAGCAGTCGCACAGAGAGGGGGCGCATGGGCAGGGGTGCACACGGGCTGGGATGTGTTTTGGCGTACACGAGGGAAGCGGATGTTAACAGTCACCAAGCATCCAATTCTTTATTTGGATGGTATCGAGTACTTGCCTGCGTATGTATCCGGAGTAAAAGAATACGATTTGCATACGCAGCTTATTAATAAAATTAGTTTATCGAGGAAGATGACAAAGGTACATCATTCCTAATAGTACAACAATCTACGCATGGGGCGTAAAGATATAAGATAGTTGTTTATATTTGTATATATTAGTTTTAAATTCCATAATTTTTAAGTTCTTCGCCCACCTTCCAAATCTTTCCTGCTTCTATCCTGGTTGACAGAGTATACGTGTTATCTCCACGTGGTATTCGCGGGACACGGAGGTTTTAGATTTCTCGGGAGATGGGTGGCTAAAGCATATGTCTCCTGTAGCAAAAAGGGTTTTAAAGATGGAGTTAAATAAAGATGGGCAAAATTAGTCTTTAGAAGGCATAACTTTGTATGGGGTGGAGCTATTTAAAATCTGTTTACAGATTTGGGGTCCCTAGAAAAATTTAATATTAGTTGATACCTAGCAAAATATATTTATCTTAAAAGAGTGACTACCCCGCGTATAATAAATACAATATAACACTTGTCGATAAAAAGTTGTAGGAAAATTAAAGACGTATTTAATGGGGTCTAGTATTAGAATTTGTTGGTAGTAATGTTAAGTCCTACTGTATTGTAGGCGAGAAAGATACGATTAAAAAGATTAAAGGGTCTCACGAAGTGTAGTTAAGTAAAACCGAGGGTCTTACAACCTATAACGAGCATATACCTCCAAAAGGGGTAGGCATGCAACTACGCAGCAGTGCGCGGAGAATAAGAATTCTCTCTAATAAGAAATTAAAGTTTCCATGTACGTAGCACCAGTCATTGGGAAATGGTAGAAATGTTAAACCTATAAAGGCGATTATTAGTTGTGGATTAGAAAATAGTAGTTTTCGCGGACTAAATAAAATAGCTTAGACTAATTAATGTATATGGTTACATACTCTCGTACACATCCACAAACATCTGTTTACGTCCACAATGGCGATACCGGTAGTTTTGTTTAACAAATAGTAGGAAAAATACGTTAGGTGTTAGTGCGTGGAAGCCCATAGGATCGTTGGATTCAAAAGAACGATGCGGTGGGATGTATGGTTGTCTCCGTTAGAATAATCGAAAGTGGTTAATTGATTGTATTAGATGTTTAAATAAGCGAAAGTGTAAAGGTCTACATAAACAAAAATTTAATTAACCGACAAAAAAGTGTGCGATGTCCTACACTTATAAATAAAGTATGGAATGGTGCTTTTAGCGACCCTAGCAGTAAAAGGGCGACTGACTTTTCCAAGCAACTACAAGAATAGCAGTAGCGCAGAGAAGGGTATGCATGTATTATACAGCTGCTGCAAAATATGTTAGTTTACGCGTAGCTCGGATGTGTAATTGATCACGACTTAAAGATCCTCGGAGGTTTAAAAATTCTCAGCCCATTGTCGTTCGAAAAATGTTTGGAAATTATCAAAACGGTAGCGGGTGGAAGTTTAATGGATGATTGATCGAGTTTTTCTACCTTTTACGAGGGAATTGGAAGTTGACAGACATCGAGCATCTAATTCTCTATTTGGACGATATCCAGTACTTACCGGTTCTAGAAATCATTACGTGCGGTCGACCGCTATGCGAAAGTGTAAAAGCCTACAGAAGCAAAATTTAATCATCAGACGAAAAAGTGCGCGATGTGCTATAGAAAGTATAAAAAAATGGTGCTTTGCATCGGTCCTAACAGTAAAAGGAGAGTGACTTTTCTAGCAATTACAAGAATAGCAGTAGCGCGGCGAAGGGTATGCATGTATTATACAGCGCATTGTTGCTATAAAATATGTTGTTTACGAGAAGCTCGAACGTGTACAAATTAAATTTTAATCTATAATTAACCATGGTCGTAAAAATGGGAAATTAATGGTTAATTTTAATACTGCTAAGCATATACTTTCGCTCGGTGATTCATTTAGAAAATATTCAAGCCCACCATTTCCTAAAATATGACGTAGAAGTTATTTAAAATTAAATTGCTTTATTAGTAAGTATCCTGTAGACAACAAGTTGGTATTTCCTTAGTAATGGTTTAAAGTGTTTTTATTAAGTTTTTGGTTATAGTAGCACTGCATCTTCTACAGCACGACTTGCACACAATTTGTGTGCGTGTTATATCACCCTTTTGGATTTTTAATATGCACGCGATCCGTATAACATGGAAGACGTTTCCGATGTTTCTACTAACGGCATTCGCACCATCGACGATGCGACCCAGGTGCATGCATTGGCGCTAAATGTATTGGACGAGCAGCAAGGATTATGACCTCATTTAGTCCCCCGCTGAATCCTCAACTTCGTTCGGGTGTCTTCGGAAACCTTCGGTTTGCATTCTGTAGGGTACATAAAGCCGGTGCGCGAGAGTAAACTCTTTAGTTATAAGTTAGTTCGCTTACAAGTCAAGTCTTATAGTGCGGATTTTGTTTTGTACTAAAATGGTACCTGCAAACGTTTTTAAATGCGAGCCGTGTCACGTCTACTTTACCAGAAGGGATGCTCTCAAACGGCATCAGAACAAATGTTGTGGTGCAACATCGTCCAAGGTTAAGCTTATACATCCGTCTGCAGCAAAGTACTTAAACTGTGGGACTTGCGATTTCGCTTTTACGAGAATGGGCAACTTACAGCGACACAAGGAAAAACAGCACGGCATGTCATTAAGCCGTAAACGTTCAGCTCCGCCAGCTGTTAAAGGGTCTTGTACGAAACAACCACGAATTATGTGTAAAGTATGCGATTTCGAAATGGAAAAACTACGTATGCCGCACATTTAAGGAGCAACAGACATAAAATGCATCAGTTACCGCTACTAGCGACGATGGTGTAGAAATGGTTAGCACTGCGTTTAACAACCGTATGGCTAGCTATCGCATAAAGAACGCCAGTGTCGACGATGGGGTGCCCGAGTTTCTTTGGAAGCAGAAAGAGCGATTTATTCGATTAATAAATGAAAAAAGAATACAACATACAGCAGTAAAAGTCTATTGCGAACTCTACGGCGTTTACATCAAAATGGGGGAAGAGGCTACCGATGTGAAATCCTTTAACACAAAAAATGTGGTTATAACGTCTTCTAGTAATCTGGAAAATATGTACGAGGTCTTAAGCGAAACCATAAGAACAAAATCAGAGGAATTTGAAACATGCGGGTCCGGTTGGTCTTTGGAAAAGGTGCTCTATTTAGAAATAAATATTAATAAGTATAAGCCGATATGAGCTCTAGGTTAAGAATAAAAAATTGTAAATATGTATTTAGAAATGTGGTTTACAAATTTAAACTGTATTAGTAAAAATTGTTTGTAATAAAAAGTTTTAAGAATTGTTTCTAGATTTTCTTTTAGGTATGAGCCGCAGGAAAGTTATAATTTAGAGGTGTGTGTAAAATGGTAAGGGTCGTTCGATTTTAAATCTATTTAGAGATTCGGATTGTGTATAAAATTCTAGACTAACAAGATGTGCTACATGTATAAAAATTTATGAGAACGCTCAAAAGTCGCTACAGGTAAGAAATCTTAAAATGGGGGTAGCTCTCTGGGGGATGGTGCTATGTGAAAAATTTAAAGAGATTTGGGTAGCTTAGAAAATTCTAATATTGATTGATACCAAACAAGGTAGGTTTATCTCGTGGGTGGAAATGTGGAGAAAGATTTATCTCGCAGAGGGTATATGTGTAACTTTGCAGGTCGTGGTCCGATTTCAAATCTGTTTGCAGATTCAAATTCTGCGTAAAATTTTAGACTAACAAGATGTATCGCATGACTAAAAATTATAAGAACGCTCAAAAGTCGCTACAGGTAAGAAATCTTAAAATTAGGGTAGCTCCTTGGGGATGGTGCAATCTGAAAAATTCCTAGAGATTTGGGTAGCTGAGAAAATTCTAATATTGATTAATACCAAACAAGATAGGTTTATCTCGAAAGATGCAATGGATAGAGAAGAAAACTATTTGTTAGGTTTGCTTATAAAGCAAAGAGCAAAATTTAGAAGATCAGGACTTTAAAGGGGTATAACTTTGCAGGGCATGGTCCGATTTGAAATCTGTTTACAGATTTGAATTCTGTGTAAAATTTTAGACTAACAAGATGTATCGCATGTATAAAAAAATTTATAAGAACGCTCAAAAGTCGCTACAGGTAAGAAATCTTAAAATGAGGGTAGCTCCTTGGGGATGATGCAATCTGAAAAATTCCTAGAGATTCAGGTAGCTGAGAAAATTCTAATATTAATTGATACCAAACAAGATAGGTTTATCTCGTGGGTGGAAATGTGGAGAAAGATTTATCTCGCGGTGGAAAGAATGCGGTGTGATGTAATTAAAATGGTTGGGGTAAAAAATTCCACAAGGAGGAGATTCATCTCCACAGGGAGAGAGCAGGTGGAGATTCTTAAAAAATAAGACTTTATAGTGCGAATTTACATGTAAATTTGGTCCAGATGAGGGAGCAAATGAGGGATTCTGGAGCAAATGAGGCGGTGATTACGCCATAAATACACTACTTACCTGTAGTGATACTCTCGCACCGTCGTACTTATCCCCCTCTTCTCTAGTAGTCGGTTAAGTTGCTAAATCTATGGCAAATTACAAAAACGAAACTATAGAAAAATAATCGAAGAAGGATATTTCTTCGTCCCATTTGCTGTAGAAACCCTAGGACCTTGGTGCAACGATGCATTTCTTTTTATAAATGAACTTAGTAAACGGTTATCAAACTTGGCTGGAGAACCCCGGTCGAGTTCTTATCTAATACAAAGGTAAAGTCTTGCAATTCAACGTGGAAATTCTGCAAGCGTATGAAATCCTCATCATCATTAGGTTTTCAGTCCTAGAACTGGTTGAATGCGTACCCTCGTTGTTTCCTAGTCTGAACCAACCTACACATTTCCCTGAAATTTGCACAGTCTGAACCTATCACTATCTGTGTGCGAAAGTCTAATCTCGGTCTACCTCTACCTATCTTTTCCTATCTCTGCTTGTAATATATTCCGTACTATTCCCCAGAAATGCCTTAGAACGTATCCTGTCCTTCTCTTTCTCCTATTTTGTTCGTTTTCGACAGATATCTTTATTTCCCTGCTATTTCTACAACCTATTTGTTATTAACTTTATCTAGCTATGCTACCATGCTCATACATCTGAAGCGCAACATTCCAGAAGGCGTCCATCTCTTTCTGTCTGCTTTTCCTACTGCTTCCAATTCATAGATGTACTGTGCTGTGCTTCACACTATGCTTTGAACAGTTTTCTTCTTGTATTTACGTTCATTGTCTTTGAACATAGCTGCGGTTCTTTCTTGTTTGATGCAGTTCGGTTATCTTCTATTGTTTTACAGTTATATACCCTATTTCCCCGATATGAAATCCTAATGTTATAAAAATCTGTTATATTTATTATGTAAATACATTTAAATATTTGTTTTATTTACAGTATTGTTCCATGAAACATGAAGTATTAATTCAGGTTTTTTTGTCAAACTACTACCAAAAATAAATAATCTCTTAATTACATGAGGTAGAAAAAATCTAGTTTCTTCAATTTCTGGAAGACGTCAGAAATAACACCAATGACCCTATTTAATATTTATTCTAATACCTACAGTCGTCATTGTTAAATTATCCTGTCGAGCCATTACGAAGGGCAATGGACGCGAAATTGGATTCGCGGATTGAATTGCGTATGCGAAATATTCACCTCGTGTACGATTACACAAAAATAAATGCATACCTCAGATACCAATAACTTCGTAAAGTACCTTGTTTTCCTTCCACTAAGAATAAGCCTACACCGCACGAATTGTAAAAAGTTAATCGACCTTCATTGTTTGTAGTTATAGGGCAGTAGTTAATTATTTTTTAAATACTAACCTTGTGCCTTTATTTTCTAAAGGTGTAGATTTATAGTTTAATAAATACTATTAGCATATACTACATGATTTTATTGTAATCACTCATACCAACAAACGCCTTTAGAGATTGTTCTCATACTTGATGTTTTAAGTTTCAATAACCTTCATTGAATGCAGTCAGAAGGTGTTTATTTGTTATACAGAAATAGCAGAGTGTATCTATTTTCACATCATTAGCAAATAAAATTTATAGATTATCAAGATAATGAAACAACTGAAGTCAGGATAAAATTAAGAAATTATCTTCGTACTAATTTAATATTGTAACGAACTTCAGCTTACTGTTCTTTATTAGGTGCAATATAAGTCCGATTATTATTATTTTTTAATTAATTTAATATATTTTATTACGTAACATAAACAAATAATATTGCAATTTCACAGTTAGTTGAATACCGAATCTCCTTCATAAATATTATTTTGGATACCAAGAACTATAGTGCTCTGCCACTGCGAACAGGAAATACTTTTAAGTTCAATATGTGCCTTGAGCTTATAAGGGTAGGTGTTAAACAAACATCTTCTGAATCAGTTCCTGATTGATCTACAGTTCTCCAAACCCCAAACATAATTCCCCATCACGCCAAGGAAGTAGCGGACCTACAGCTTATATGGGTGATAGATTTGTTTCAAAAAAGTAATCGGTTTTAAAAAGTTGGCTTTTTCTGTATTATTTCATAAATTCAAGCCTCCATATTCGTTGCGGTCTTGAGAATACACATCCCGTTTTCATTTAATCCTATTGTGTGATCTTCTGCACTACGAATTAGCTTCCATCTGTTCTGGGAAAGAAATGATGATATTTTTGGAGAAACTTGTATATCAAATGCGATTAAACCTAACTCATCATCATTAGGTCTTCAGTCCTGGAACTGGTTAGACGCGTACCATCATTGTTTAGGTGCGTGAAGTTAACCGCAACATTTTTGAATTTTTTAAAAATATTTATGTCATAATTAGGCGCCAATTAGGCGCCATTTTACGCCGCTAAAACTAAATTTTGCGCCGTCTTGTCAAACAAGTTATTGATAAAATAAGATTTTTCCGGCCAAGTTCACGAAGCCGCACTTTTTTTCAATTTTCAGAAAATCTTTATTCCATACTTTAGCGCCAATTAGGCGCCATTTTGCGCCGCTGAAACGAAATTTTGCGCCCTCCTGTGTATCAAGTTATTCGCAATAAACTATTTTTCTGAACTCCAAAAACGTGAAGTTGGCCGCGACTTTTTTGAATTTTGAAAAAAATTTTGCACCACAATTAAGCGGTAATTAGGCGCCATTTTGCGCCGTTAAAACGAAATTTTGCGCCCTTCTGTGTAACAAGTTATTCGAAAAAACATTTCTCCAAACTAGCCCAAAATCGTGAAGTTGGCCGCGACTTTTTTGAATTTTGAAAAAATTTTAGTACCACAATTAAGCGGTAATTGTGCGCCATTTTGCGCCGTTGAAATAAAATTTTTCGCCCTCCTGTGTAACAAGTTATTTAAAAAACTATTTCTCCATACTACCCAAAATCGTGAAGTTGGCCGCGACTTTTTCGAATTTTGAAAAAATTTTTGTACCAAATTTAAGCGGTAATTAGGCGCCATTTTGCGCCGTTAAAACGAAATTTTGCGCCCTTCTGTGTAACAAGTTATTCGAAAAAAACCATTTCTCCAAACTAGCCCAAAATCGTGAAGTTGGCCGCGACTTTTTTGAATTTTGAAAAAAATTTTGTACCACAATTAAGCGGTAATTGTGCGCCATTTTACGCCGTTGAAATAAAATTTTGCGCCCTCCTGTGTAACAAGTTATTTGAAAAAAACTATTTCTCCATACTACCCAAAATCGTGAAGTTGGCCGCGACTTTTTCGAATTTTGAAAAAAATTTTGTACCAAATTTAAGCGGTAATTAGGCGCCATTTTGCGCCGTTTTTCAAAAAACTTCATGCTTTTAGGCAGTTAGGATAAACATATTTTTTCAAATAACTTGTTACACCGGAGGGCGCAAAATTTCGTTTCAACGGCGCAAAATGGCGCCTAATTACCGCTTATATTTGGTTCAAAATTTTTTTTCAAAATTCCAAAAAGTCGCGGCCAACTTCACGTTTTTAAGTAGTTCAGAAAAATAGTTGTTTTTCGTATAACTTGTTACACAGAAGGGCGCAAAATTTTGTTTCAACGGCGCAAAATGGCGCATAATTACCGCTTACAGGCCGCCCCCATTTTATAATTTTAATGAAAAAAACCCTTAGTAGATTTTCTGCCTGTAACAATTGCCTCTTCAATGTACAAGTTAAAAATGAATGAGGATAGGGCACATCCCTGTCTTACCCCTTTCCTAATGTTTACTTCTCTACGTTCCTGCTCTAATTCTATTACTCCTGTTTGCTCTTTGTATAAACTATGTACTATTCGTCTGTCCCTATAACGCATTCCAATTTTTTTGAGTATTTCGAACATTTTTTTTGCATTTTACATTGTCGAATGCTTTTTCCAGATCTATAAACCCTATATACTTGCTCTCCTCTTTTTCTATTGTTTTTTCCATTATCACTTTTAGAGCTAAAATAGCCTCCCGTGTTCCCCTGTTTCGCCTAAAGCCAAATTGGTCTTCTCCTAGTATTTCTTCAGCTCGATTTTCCATTGGTTTTTGTACAATTCTAGTTAATATTTTTTATGCGTGTGCTGTCAAACTTATTGTTCGAAAATTCTCACATCTATCCGCGCCTTTCTTTTATGGTATAGTTACTATGATGTTAGTTTTGAAATCTTTAGGTATCTCGCTTGTCTCATACATATAGCTTACAAGTTGGAAGAGACGTTCTGGCAGCTTTTAGAGTTTCTGTTTGCACCTTATCTGTACCCAGCGCCTTACCATTTTTCAGACTTCTTAATGCTAATTCAAACTCATCTCTAAGTATAGGATATCCCAGGTCATCATTTTCAATGTCTGATTCCTGTTTTAATGCTGTTAGTTTTCCTCCTGCATATAAATTCCCTATATATTATTGTCATTTTCCCACTTTCTCTACATTTTCTATAATAACGTTTCCGCCCGCGTCTTATATATTTTTGCTATACGGTTTTATAACCCTAAAATTCATTCTAATTAGTTTGTATGCGTCATCTGTTTTTCCTACTTGCATCTTGGTTTGCACCTCTGCACTTTTCATCAATCCATTGTTCTTTAGCTTTCCTTCATTTGCGAATTATAATTTTATGGCTTTGTATCTCTGTTTTCCAGTTTCTTCTGATTTATTTTTTATTTTCGTCTTTCTTCTATTAAATTCAGGATATCCTTTGTTATCCATGATTTCTTATTTTTTTTTGTGTATACTCCAGAATATCTCTGGCCGCCATGTTTAGGCTGGATTTAATGTTATTCCATTCTGTTTCTACTTCCTTAGTAACAGAAATTTTCTCGATATCTTTCAGCAATTCATTTGATTTTTTTTCGAATCTTTATTGAATATCTTTATCTTTCAGTTTCTCTAAGTCAAAGTGCCTTTTTCTATTTCTTTTTTTCAGATTTTTAAATTTAAGTGCGGCCTTCATAATTACGATGTTGTAGTCAGTGTCTATATCTGCTTCTGGGTAACTTCTACAGCCTTTTACTTGATTCCTAAACCGTTGTCTAACAAGAATGTAATCTATTTGATATCTTCCTATATCTCCTGGAATCTTCCACGTATATCGTCTCTAGCATAATGTTGAAATAATGTGTTTGTGATGATAAAATTGTTCTTGTCGCAAAATTCTATCAGCCTATTTTCCCTGCCGTTTCTCGTGCCTAAACCAAATAAACCTATTACTGCTCCTTCTTTATCCTCACCTACCACTGCATTAAAATCCCCCGTAATTATTAAATTTTCATGTCCTTTTACGTATCTTAATATGTCTTCGATATCTTTGTAGATCGCTTCTACCTCTACGTCACTGTAGCTAGAGGTGGGCAAGTATACTTGTATTATTACTGTGTTTACCGGTTTAGATTCTTATCTAACCATGAGTACTCTTTCATTCTTTTGTAAGTAATTTTCTACACAGAATCCTATCTTTTCCGCATAACTATCCCCACCCCCAATTTTCCTTTCTCTGCTCCTGTATGAATTACCCTGAAGTCTCCACTCCAAAAACCCCCGCCTCTGGCCATCGTACTTCGCTGATCCTTACTATGTCTAGTGCTAACCTATTCATTTCAATTTTTAGGTTCTCTAGCTTACCTACTTGCTTCATGCTTCTAACATTCCACGCTCCGACTCGCAAAATGTTCCTGACTCTTATTCTGCGCTTTCCGATCGCATCCTCCGAAGTAGTCCCCTTCCGGAGATCCGAATGTGGGACTATTTTAACTCTGGAATCGTTTACCCCAGAGAATGTCATCATTTTATTATAATTTAGGTACGCTGTGTACTTGGGAGATAATGTGGTGGTCTCCCGTTGCCTTCCACACCGTGATAGCGTGTCTTAGACTGCCACACCGACCCCTATAGTCTCTGCCAAACTAAGAGCCGCTGCCCTCTTTCGGGGGCTTGTCTTAGTCTGGTTCCTCACTAACGAGCCTACTACTATGGTTGGACCTGTAGTTTGGTTCTTTAGCTCATTAGAACACGCAAGCCATTTCCCCTGTCCTAGTAATCTAGAACTTCGGCAAGGTGCACGTCCATTCGAAATGGCTGGTTATTATTATTTGATCCGAATACGTAGACCTGATCTTTCCGGAAACCTTGGCAAATGTAGAATATGAAATTGTTAAAATATCTTCAAAGTGTAATTTTAAAGTTAGCTTTAAACTAATGGGAAACGGTGTCAGTAATTTAACTAGTAGATCAACACCTGCTCCACTTCTGGCGTTTCTATTTCAGCCACGGGGACTATTTCGACCGAGTTGTTTTTACTCTTCATAACTACATGTATAAATTGTTCCGTTTTTTGTAAGAAATACATGTGATCAGCACCAGATGATATTTTAACAACATTACCAGAAAATACATGATATTGCAATTTTTTATCCCCAATGTTACCGTGGAAGTCCTTAAATGTACTCCAAGCATACGCGCGTCCGTCATTCAAAAATCTGATAATTCACAAACATTTACAGTAATCATGAATGAATATTTACTACAATATTGCATTCCTAATACTACGATTACACTACATTACTAATTTAACTGAGCACTATAAATTTATGTCAGCAATTTATATAGACATTAAGCGTAATTATTTTAACAATCGATTCAATAATTTATTTCATATCGCTTGTGGACTCATACTAGGATTGTCCTAAACATAGGGCCGTATGGTTTATACATCGAATTATACAAGAAATTGGTAGACACTTCTAATCTTCGCAATATAGTCGATCATTATAGCTGCCAATTTATTATGCGTTTAATTGCTTTATCGCTCTAATTCTAGATTGCTTGACGTCACGGTTACAATATTTAAGTATTGGTTTACCATAATTACGAAACTATAATCCAGGATACACCGGCAGTAGGGAAAAAAACAATTTCAACCATCAGAAATTATTTGTTATTAAAAGTTGTTTCTAAAAAACTATGCAGAAGGTGTAAGAGAAAATCAGTTATTGATTTATTTATTGTACCAGTCGTACTTCTCGCTAAAATGATTTATCTGCGACACGATCATTATTTTAAAACCTCATAAAATTAGCTGTACATAATGCTGAAGTTCAATTTGAGGAACAACAGCGCACGTACCGTAGACTTCTGCAATCGACCTGAGTTCATCTAATCAAATAATCGAAAAAACAGTCTAAAACTGCAAACGTTCCTGATAGACACAGGATGTATTAAATAACTTTTACCTGATTGGTTACATCTATGAGTAGCTCTTGAAAATAACTTAATAATTCGACCCATTTCTCAACATACTTGCTTTAAATCGTTCTTGAACTCTACTGTTAATTTTCGAAGTAAGTAGTCTTGCGAGTGATATCTCATCAAACAAACTGTTAGTGCTAATTTTTTCTCGATTATCTGAACAACGTATTTATACGTTTAGCAGATCGTTCAATCTCGTCCAATTTTAGTCCAACCCATGCGAAGATCTAAGCGCCACCAAAACTGTTTTCCAATAATTTGTTCAATGTAAGAAATAACCGGTTTGTGAAAAACAGTTATCCCTAACACGAATGGGTCCTGACTACCAAGTTTTCTCAAAAACTATTTTACCCACTGCGAAATATCTTTTCCTGAATTTTAGAATTTAGTTTTCTTAGTTCCAAAATTGTGTCTGTAGTAATTACTTGATTTGTTCTATGAGTAGTACTTGTCAAAATTATTCAACTGTTCATGCTTTAACTAAAAATATAATTTACTTGCTGCGCCTTTAAGTAATCTCGCAATACATCTGGACAGTTCTCTTCAGAAAAAAAACAAGTAGAGAAACCCAGCAGACAGGAAATCTTGTTGAAGGTGTCTGGAGTCGCAAAATGTGGTTGTTAAAAAATGTAACTGAAGGAGAAAAAGAATTCTCAAAATTTTGAAGAACCGAAAAATTACTGTAAAGTAGTTGTTCAAATAAAAATGAAATTACAAGTTTGTAGACACCGAATGGGGATGAGGGACCACCACCACCTCCACCTCCATCTCCGATGACGCCACTAAAGGTTAATTAATGAGCTTTCTCATTAAAAACCCGTTAGTACTAATCGTCTTTTAATGGATTTCTCATTAAAAATCTATTAGCACTAATCGTTTTTAATAAAAAAACTCATTAACATTAATTGCTGTTTAATAGGAAAACTCAATAACGATAATACCATTTCTTCTTACGTCACATGTCATCCGCCATTTTTTCTTACGTCACTGGTCATTCACCATTTTTCTTACGGCAAGACACCATTTTTTTAAACGTCACGTTTTTTGACTTACTCTGAATATATCCATTTTTGCTCCATCCTGTATATACATTTTACCGTAAGTTCTTAGAGAAAAAAATCGGCTCAAGCGGGATTCGAGTCCGTGCTGCCCGCATGCAAAGCAGAGACCTTAACCACTACACTATCGATACATACGAAAACATTACTTTTATATCTGGTATTATTGTTTAATGAACAGACTCCATTTTAATTTAAAGATAAATTTAAGAGCATCTAACCCCAAATTTTATATAAACTTACCCTGTATTTTTTTATTAACGAGCACCACTAAGTCACATAATAGACGTCTGCATCGGTCGATAGACGCTTTTAAACTAACCAACTTGAGGTTTAACTTTCTTTTAATCATCCCCAACTTTTTCGGCGATCAATTTAATTAAGAGTATCGTTTTCTGTCAATACGACTACCACCTTAAACCTAAGAATGAAAAACAAGGGAATTTAATAGATTTATTTATAATTTGTTGGTGTTGACGTTACAAATAAGTAAAATACACTTTATCAAGAAATATTATAATTTTATTAAAATATATACCTGTATTCCTAACTACAAACCGTTGTGGTAACCAGAGTCTGGTGAATCTGAGGTAGCCAACCTCTAAACATTTGTGTGAGCAATCGCCTCGCAGTCGCATCTTCTGATTATTGGATGAGGTGACATTTAATAATTTTCAACACTGTCAAGTAATTTACACTGCTGTAATAATTAAACAAAGAAATACTCGCACGACCCTCTTCCTCTAATAACGTCTGAACCCTTTCTTCATCTGTCGTATTTCCACTTACATTTTTTATAACACCTATAAATTTTTCGTAAAATTCTGGAAAGTTTCTACAACGTAACTCCTCCATTTTATAACATATTAATTCTCGCAATTTAGTAGCTTGATGCACTCGTACTCAGGTAACACAATAACATTTCGGTCATTCGTAATTTCCATATTATATAAATTTTCTTCTTGAAATTTATTCGTCATCCATACACTTCTATTAGATATTTCGGCAATCGGTTTCAATTTGAATTCACGATCCAGTTGTAATTCTAAAACATCTCTACCAGATAAACCATCCCATCTTACGTTTGCTGCTTCTTGGGTAAATTGTACGATTCTAAATTCCAATTGAAAATTGCATTTTTATAACATAATTTTGGCGCATTCTACTATTGCAAATAATGTGTATGACTGGTCGTAGACCACCGTATAAATCAAAACCAACTTACACGATGTGGCGGTGAAAATTTAATGTAAAATCACCTAGCGCACAGGTGGTCTCACCTACTAGTTTGTTGAAATCTAATGGCACTCTTACATCACTTTTAACGTCAACACCAGAAAATGCAACTTTAACTTGTAATTTTGATCAACTTGACGATACTTTGACAACTAATGCGCTGGAACATGGTTGTCTTGTCGTATATGCTGTCGGTCAAACGCGCACAGTTCCTTATTGTGTTAATTGGTGTTATATGCAAGTCTTGACACGAAAAGTGACGCTTGTAATTGTGATATCGTGGGTTTTACCTGTTTGTATTTAAATACAGTTTTCTTCTTATCTCATAGATTGACTTATTACGTCCTACTTTTAAATATGAAAAAATTTTAGGGTAAGACTCCGGTCATATAATCTTACAGATTTCATCTTGAATTATGTAGAAGCTGAAACTTTAGAAACACCGAATTTTGTAGCATCTTATTTATGAATTTCTATACACCTAATCCGTTTGTCCAGCATACATTCGACATATATCCGACATATGTCCGACATATAAAATTTTACACGGTGCGTCAAGATTCTACGCTGCTAGTAAAAAATATAATATACCTAGAACGACGCTATACAATCACGTCAAAATATTACAGAACGAGAAGAAATTGTATATTATCGAAACTGTTCCTAGACAAGAGAATTCAAGCGATATGGATGTTGATATGCAAGATCTTGTAATACCAATACAGAACTTTGACGAATTTTTGGTATCTTCAACCACCAATGCGCGTAAACATTGACTTTTATTCCTGTCTAACATACGAGCTATATTCGCTGAGCCATCAAACTGTAGAAAAACCAACGCCTTAATATCTCTAATCTTACACTAAAATCTTTATATGTGTTCGAAAACCTTTCACCAACCAAAGTATTAATTGTTAAGAAGTGTATTCGAACCCTTAAATGAAGATATTGGATACTATGAGTTTGGAAATTATGATGATTTAATAGTATCTGGGAATAGCAAGGAAGATTCAGTTATGGTTCTTGACGATATTCCTGTGAAAGAACTAAGCAAGATCACACAGTTTTTCTCGTAGGGTAGGCACAAGAATATTGATTGTTTTTTCTTAAGTCAACTTATGCTAACACCTTCAAACACAAACCTAAGATAGCGCCAATGTAATCGCACTAAGGAAGTAGGATGGCACGAAACTTCGCCATATTTTTCTGAATCATATAAGCGGGATTATGTCATTCCCAAAATTTAAAGAAATGTGCTTAAACAGTGGGAATGGTGGTGACTCGAAACATAATTTTATAACTATTGTCAAAAATTTTGATATCGATAAAAGACGGTATAGGAAAAATTTCGATCAAAATATAAGTATTGGAGATGACATAAATGATCAACAGTTTGTGGAATATAAAAAGGTTACACCACTTCGCAGTTAAAATTCAAAGAAGCACATAAGCAATTGATTAAACCGTTGCAAGTGACAGCATCTCATTTAGAAGACATTGCACAAAAAGTTCCTAAGCCAGTGGGAAACGTTAAAGATGAAAACGTGGAACCACTTTTAAAGAACATTAAGCAAACAATTTCCGAGGAACCTTTACATCATTATTATGCAGATCTGTTGACCCGAGATCAAGACGAAAATATAGATAAATCAGTTTATGGAGTAAAGTATAATTCTCAAACCGATACATGCAGTTTGGGAAAAAGTATGTTGGATATTGATCCAGAAAACAGTGACATAACCTTAAGTAAAAGTGTATATCCCGGTACTAGAGGTCTATACAAACTGCTAAACTTTAGAACATCAGCCTCGAAGACGGTAATTTCAATCTACAAGAAGATTTACCAAAACACTTGGACATGGTCAGATCAGCATCGATTATTAGAAGAAAGTTTAATCCATACGCACTGCAAGAATTAAACGAATTTTCAAAAAGCAACAAAAAGTTTGAAAAATATGTGCCTAAACATTTGCCAGATTTTCGAAGGAAGTCTGAAGGAGTACTCACGGGTAAAGGTGTAGGTTTCCATAAAAGGTTTTACAAAAAATAATGAATGCGAGTCCTGTTGAGTACATATATTGGATCTATGGTTCACTTTAGAAGTTCTGAACGTAAGCGCTTGCAATTTGGTCAGCTAGGACCTCCTTAATAATTGCAGATGATGGGGGGGAGCACACACACTACGACATGCAGTAGAAACGTCTTGTTAATGTATCGAAGCCGAAAGATAATAGTGATTGTGTTTCTAAAACGTTTGCTGTTAATCTGGTAAATCAAGTATTTACTCCAAGTCTAAAAAGTTCAGATGATGCTCAACGTAAAGCTAAAGTATACAATCCAAGAAACCAGTGTATAATAATGATTAGATATCCTATGAAAGAGGCAGACGTAGCAAGTCAACAGTATTTGGACTTTGAATTAAAGAGACATTTTAGTTCCTTAATCAAAGGCACTCAGGATCTGATCGTTAAATTTACAAGTATGAATGTATAATATTGAAAAATCTTGAAGAATAGGAAAAGATATATAAAACACTTTACAATACGAGTAGTGCAGTAGACCGTAAAAATTTATATATACCTAATACAAATATTCAAACTTCAAGGTTAAAATATCCCAAGCTGTTAGGGATTATCTTAGTAGCGTTGAAAGCTTGATGAAAAAAACAAACTAGTCAGTATTAGGCAAACCGGTTCCGAAAAATTTTCTGCACAGGCATACTGTCCTTAAGCCTATAAATAGAGACCTGCAATTTGACTTAGCGGAATTTCAAACTTACGCTAGTTATGTAATCCCCCATTTGATATATACAAAATAAACTAATACTTAAGAAGTTATTAGAAATATTAGGAAATGTGCAACAATGTCATGAAGGACAATTTATTACAATTTATTTCAGTTGATTAACGTTCATGGGAACGGAAACGCTACAAAGTAGCAAAAGGATAAGTGACACTGCAGATGTCAGGTCACAGACGATCGTAGACAGTCACGTACCGAGATTACGCAGAAGTTAGCTCGCAACAAAGTAGTTATGAATAGATTTAAGATAGCAACTATGTATCATGAATAGAGTCAAGTGTAAGCGGACATTAGGTCTGCAAGTTCCCACAGAACTGTGAGGGGGTAGGGAGATTATAAAAGGCCCGGGAGCTCCATTCGCAGTCAGTTCATCAAACGTTCAGCTTTCACATTGCAGTTCGTAGATAGCTCACTTGTACAATTAAGTAATTAATTTTCGACTTAGAATAATAATTCAAGATTGTAAAATTTCATTGTTCAAATCTATTTAAATTAAATAAATGTGTTAAAGTTCAAAAAGTCTTTTTAAAAAGTACCGCTCAAAGCCACGAACCTTAACTGGCGCAGCCGTAACGGATGTTAAAAGGGCACTAGCAAATCCAAAATCGAGGAACTGGTGGTCTGGAATTTCAATTCCGAATTTGGCAGAACAAAAACAAAAATTGGAGGCGAACAAGCATCGTTCAATCCCAGAAAAAAGAAGTTGAAGGCAAAACAAGAATAGTTCAAATTCAACAAAAGAAAAATTGGAGGCGATACAAGAATAGATCAAATCCAAAAGAAAACCGAAACAAAGGAAGAAATCAATGAAATCAACAAAGCAACTAGTGTAAGTTCATTTTCCTTTAAACCAATAGAATTTTATTTTATTATTAACAAAGACATTTGATATTTGCTAGTTTATGATTTATATATGTATATTAACTATTGTTACAACTATTTTATGCAATTTTTTGAAAATAATTTACTCAGCAATTGCTAGAGATTATCTTCAAGCTGTTATTGAAATTTTATCATTATTTTATACTGTATATATGAAAAGAGAAAGATAAGAATTGAGAAAAAATTATTTTGAAACATAAAAAAAACTTGAGACAATTAAAAAGTCGCAAAGCGCACAAGAAACTATATTACGTTTTAACTAACGCAAGAAAATCTTTAGAAACAAAATCAAACTTCTAATTCAACAACTTTAACTAACGCAAGAAAATTTTTAGAAACAAAAAAACAAATTTCTAATTCAACAATACGAGAATTAACTGGCGCATAAAAATAATTTAAATACCCCGAGAATAAAAAGCGAAAGCTAAAATCACGAACAATTAAAACTAAAATCCTTATAACAACGCAACTATTTAAACGCGAAACAGAATACGATCCATAAATAGACAACGTACAAATCCATTATTAAAAACCACAATCTTATTACAAGAAATAACGAAGCGCAATTTCAAACGCAAAATCAACATTCATCGTCTCATCTTTACAAGTGAATAAAACCACGCACAAATCTTATTATAAATTACGGTACAAAAGCTATCAAACATTGCGAAAACCTTCAGCATTGTAAAATTGAAACAGCATAAATTACGATCGGAAACTTTTATAAAGTATCAATTTAAATTACTCAGGAAAGATATAAATTATTACTACTGAAAAACGCATATTACAACCTTATTCAAACGTGAAAATTTTAATTAAATACTTCAGTAAATTAAAGAAGCACAAATTGTATTATTCTCAAACACGACATTGTATAAAATCACATCGATTACTGAATAACACCTACAGTATATTTAAAAATAACCTTACAACAGGAACTGACGCAACTAATTAACTGACAACATTGTAAGCATTACAGACACCTTACAAAAGCATAAACCAAAGAGATAATTATTACGCACCTAACTAAAATCGACATAAATTAAAAATAGAGAAGTTTTTCCTGACGCAACTAACGCAAAACATTCAAGCACAATAAATTACCACAAAAACCACTCAGCCTATTGAAACTTCAGAAATTAAAATTAAAATCGGCAAACTAAAAATAAACTTAACCAAACCAATACCAAGCGTAAAACCCTATTAAATAACACCAAAAACTACAAAATAAATCCAAATTTAAAAAAAAAAATTTTTTTTTTTACTTTTTTAAAATTACCCAAATATTACCTCAGCCAAGATGACTAATGAAATGAAGCTGTGCATGGACATAATACCCAACTTTAACGGTAATGATCAATGTTTATTAAGCAACTATATTTCAGCCTGTGAAATATTCCTAAAAACATTCTATAAGCCAGGTAATAACGAAAGGAGCACATTGCTTATCCGCCTTATTATCAGTAAACTGACCGGAAGTTCACTAACATTAATCGCGAGTCGAGAAGACGTAGACCAGTGGGATGAATACAAAAGCATATTAATAGCATATTTTGGAGACCAAAGGAACCTAAAATGTTTAGTAAAAGATTTGACAAACCTTAGGATGGAACACAACCAATCCCCATACCAGTTTGGAATGAAATGCCAAAATGTAAGAAGCTTAATCTTGACAAAACTCAAAATTGAAGAAACCGACCCAAATGTAAGACTTTTAAAAACGAAAATGTACGACGAGATGGCATTAGATACCTATCTAAATGCACTACCCGAACGACTTTCAGATAAAATTAGATTTCAACATCCCCAGACTTAGAAGAAGCAATGAAAATTATAATCGAAGAAGAGAATGCAATGTACTTTCACTTCAGAAGAGCTATTTCATCAAGAAGTAGAAGATTATGAAGATGACCAGAATAATAGCAATCGACCGTGTACGAATAATGAACAAAACCAATCAAACCACCATGAACGCGAAGAACCATACAAAACTTACGAGGAGGACGACGAAGAAAACGCGTGCACAAATTTTCAAATGGACCACTTTATAAACGACCAAACGTAACAAACCTAAATAATATGAATCACCTTGTACTACCCTATATCGAAATACCCCACGCCGAATTTAAATTACTAATTGATACCGGATCTTCAAAAGCATTAATAAGCCCGCGAACAGTAAAGAAACATTATCTAAACTATGTAGAAAGAGAACCCTTCAAAATTAAAACCGCCCTCAAACAACCCTGCACCAATTCGTAGCAAACATACCTTTACCAAAAACATTCAACGTAAAAATGAAACATAAATTCTGCATATTTGAATTTAATGACTAATATGACGGACTATTAGGAATGGACCTTCTAAGAAAATTAGGAGCCAACATAGATATTAAAAACCGATTATTAAGAACCAAATATGGACGAATCCCCATCAAACTTCAAAACACCCAAATTGACGAAAAATATACATTAGAACCCCGAACAGAAAAAAAGATAAGAATCCCCGTAAATTCAAATAATAACTTATGAATAATAAACCACATAACTTTTCAACAAGGAGTAGAAACCCCAACCGCATTAGTAAAAATCAAAGATAATTATGCCACAACGACAATATTAAATTCAAATGACTACCTCGTAGAACTATTTTTAACAAACCTGATTAACGTAGAGGAATTAAATTTTAACGAGATAGAAATAGACGAAAACTCAAACGAAAATTACAACCCCGTAGAAAACGATGAAATGTTAAGACAAAATTTAAATAATATCCGATTTAACCGCGACATAAATCAGGAGGAACAAAGAGCAATACAAAAATTATGTTTCGAATACCGCGAATACCGCACAAGATAATTAATAACATTAGACGACCCTGACGAAATAAACGATGTGATCAGAAACCAACACGAAGGAAAGACCAACCATCGAGGAATAAACGAGACCCTAAAGCAAATCATGAGACGTTACTATTTCAAAGACATGAAAGAATTAACTACAGACTTTACCAATCAGTGTGAACTATGTGACAGAGCAAAATATGACAGAAACCCCCGGAGATACCCTTAATGTTGACTAAAACACCAGACAAACCTTTTCAGAAATTGCATGCAGATACTCTAGTAGTAGAAGCACAAAGCTACTTAACAATCGTGGACGCATTTACGAAAATAGGCCAAGCAATACCAATCACTTCTAAAAATAGTTTAGACGTAACCCAAGGATTTTTACATTATTTTACATTTTACGGAACGCCCGAAACAATAACATTAGATAACGGAAGCGAATTCAAAAACGAAACGATACAAAACACTTTGGAACTACACAAAATAAAAATTCACTTTATAACTGAAAGCCATCCTGAATCCAACGGACTAATCGGAAGGCTACATTCAACCCTATTAAAACAGATCAGATTATTAAGAATAAATTACAAGAAAGAACACATAACTAACTTAATATCATACGCATTAATCGCGTATAATAACACAATTCATTCATCGACAAATTTTACATCCTTAGAACTAACCCTAGGACACTCAGATTCACGCAACCCCTACGATATACATTATAACAAAGAAATCTATTAGCAATACGCCAAGGATCATAAAGAGAAACTAAAAATAACGTATGACAAAGTAAAGGATAAATTAGATAACGATAAAGAACGCATTACCGCTACCCGTAATAAAAACTCAGACCTAAACAAATTTTCCATAGGACAAACCGTATTCGAGAAAAATTACCAAAGTAAAAGACACAAAACGGCACCGAGAAATTTAGGCCCCTTTAAAATCAAACGAATATCCGACAAAAGCGTAGCCGCAATAGACGACGGCAAGACAACAAAATATGTTCACCTCAAAAATTTAAGACACCTTGTACTTTCAGATGGACAATCATCACCCTTACCGTCAACCTCCACCCAGGTAGAACGGACACAGACACTACCAATAAAATTAGGCAGTATGCAAAACACTATAGATTATTGGACCTTTGCACAAAAATTCGATTTAATTGAGCTAAAACAAGAATTTCGAATAATCAAAAAATAATTATTTTCGACTAAAACAATCAATGGACACAACAAAATTCGGAAAAGAATACGCAATAGAAATGATGAACTACGACAGTATAACAGAAGGCATTTTGAAAAATATAGAAGACAAATTTAATCGACTAATACCCACAGAACAGACGGTAAGAAGAAAAAGAGGACTAATCAACGGATTAGAAAACATAATTAAATTTAGATAATCAAGACGCAGAACGCTATGACAACGCGATACAACAATTAATAGAGAACCAAAACGACATCAAAACCATAATTAGTAAACAAATATCGTTAACTCAATCAACGATCATCAAATTTAATGAAACCCTAAGAAAATTAGTTAGAAATCAAGATAGTATAGCCAATCGAATACAAACCTTAGAAAATAACATGCAAACTACCATGTTAGGCATGCGAGATTTAATCAGATTCAACACGATATACAACCAGATAATATCAACCCTAACTTTAATTCAACAAATCCTAGCAACATTAGAAAACGCAGTAACCTTTGCAAAATTAAATACCCTACATTCAAGTATCATAGAACCAATTGATCTATTAAAAGAATTATTGAAAATAAAATCTTTTATAACTAACAGTAAATTACCTTTCGATGTAATAGAATCAAACATTTTAATATTTGAAAAAATAGCCATAGTTAAAGGCTATGTAAAAAACAATTATATAACATTTTTAATAGAAATACCCATAGTAGTGATTAACAATTACAATTATTATCACTTATTTGCTTTTTCAATGAAAATGACTAGCACATACCAAGTTATTATTCCAAAAACCAAATTCCTATCCTAAATGTGAACTAAGATATGGTTATACGAACGAAAAATGTGATGAAGTCACACCCAATCAATACTTATGCCAATCATTGACAACAACAACAAATCAAGAAGACAGCCCTTGCGAAGTACAACTACTAAAATTCACCAATCATTACGAAAATTGTGAAGCCAAACCTGTACAAATCACCAATATGAAAATTCAGAAAGTAACGGAAAATAAATGGATAGCCATTTTCCCCACCGAAGTAATCGCAACAATGTACTGCAATCAAGATGAAAGTAATTTAGCACTAACCGGAAGTAAATTAATCACCCTTAAGGAAAATTGTTATTTAAAATTAAAAAACGAAATAATTAGAGTTTACCAAGATCCCGTACAAAGCAAGAAATTAGCAAATCTACCCGATTTACAAATCAAGATTACCCAAGACGAAGACGAAGAAATAATTCAAAAACCAATGCAATTGGAACACCTGGAATTAGACAACCTCAACCACGCCATGAAACTCATGGAAGATTACAAGGAACACCTAAACAAAATTAAGACGCCCAAAGTGCACTACGATAATATTAGTATATGAACAATTATATTGATTATATTGACTATTTTATTGATCATTTATGTAACCTATAAAATGTGTATTAGCTATAAAAATAATAAAGGAAACAGTTTTAGATTTAAGGCAACCAAAGAAACAAATGTACCCCTAGAAAGTATGAATTTTAAGAAATGAGATTAAACAATTTTATTTAATTAAAAATCAAGAAAGGTAAAAGCCCTTAATTTATAATGTACGTCGGGAGGAGTTATGTAATCCCCCATTTGATATATACAAAATAAACTTATACTTAAGAAGTTATTAGAAATATTAGGAAATGTGCAACAATGTCATGAAGGACAATTTATTACAATTTATTTCAGTTGATTAACGTTCATGGGAACGGAAACGCTACAAAGTAGCACAAGGATAAGTGACACTGCAGATGTCAGGTCACAGACGGTCGTAGACAGTCACGTACCGAGATTACGCAGAAGTAAGCTCGCAACAAAGTAGTTATGAATAGATTTAAGATAACAACTATGTATCATGAATAGAGTCAAGTGTAAGCGGACATTAGGTCTGCAAGTTCCCACAGAACTGTAAGGGGTTAGGGAGATTATAAAAGGCTCGGGAGCTCCATTCGCAGTCAGTTCATCAAACGTTCAGCGTGCATAATCATCATGGAAACCCACGTTTACCTCCTGTTCTGTAGAACAGGTTGTGAAACGTTCTAAGCAACACGAAAATGTCTCAACGTGTGTAACTAGATAAGGAATATCTGCATTGAACTTACTTCGCTCAAATCGTTGGGATATGTTAATGGCGACAGCTGTTATTAGTTGAGTATGGATTATAAAATAAAATTAACATTGACTGTCCATAAAATTTTCTATATAAAAATTTAGAGTTACACTATTATTTTTAGGTGTAACGTAATTACGTAATAATTTTTTATAGCTGTTGCAAAATGCATTTCGGCCAATAAATGGTTCTCTTTTCTTTTTATTGCTGTTTTCTGCTATTACCTTATTTTTTTGTTTACTTATCAGGAATTACTTTTAAGAATGCTTGTGGAAACTAGGTATGTTATATAGGACTATTTTTAATATAACGGAATGCCAAATATTTAAAAGCTGTGGTAAACAAGTGGCTGTAAACAATCCACTATATAATTTTTTTGTTTTATTTAATTTTGGTTTTATGTAAATATTAGGATTGAGGATAAAAATTAATGTGAAGTAAGTCAGAAATGTATCAATTATTTTTGCGTCGATCTTTGTACTTTGTAATGTTTTGGATAAATGTTGTTTTCTACGCCAGATGGGTTTCTTTCTTTGTAACTTTTTTTTAACTAAAGGTTTTGTAAATAAAATTCCTTTCTTGAGCTTTTCTGTTTCTTTCTTTGTAACCCATGCCACTCTGCGACTTCTTAGCTAGCATGGCGTTTTTGAATTCCTTTTTTTGTTGCAGTACTCGGTGCGGGCTATTCTCTTTGCTTACTTTATTTTTCTTTCTGGTTCGCACGGAATATCGTAACACTTGGTTACCGTAATTCGGGTGAGCATTCCGGTACCGATTTCGTTGTTTTCTTACAAGGTGCGCGTGTGTGTACATGCATGCGTGTGTGTGACAGACAGATGATGTTTGTTGCTTAGGTTTATATGTTGGCCGATAAAAACAACATAATATTTCAAAAATTTTAGAATGCGTAATTACAACAAAGTTTGTTAATTTGTCAATTAATATTTAATCAATTTTTGTTACGCAACATGTTAAAATTAATATAATAGTAATCAATGTTATAGTGAACTATTAATTCATATTTGCTAAAAGTTGAAAATATAGAAGTAGAAATTGAATGACGGAGATATATTTTATATATATATATATATATATATATATATATATATATTGAAGTGTTCTTTGGGATTAAATTCAAGCCCTACCGTTGGGAGCCATAAAAATGCAGTGGTTTCTTATTTGAAAATCATGCCCCACGAATTGGGTGTCATAAAAATGCAGTGGTCTAGCTGGAATTATGTCCTACAAATCGTGCCCCACACTTTGGGCGTCATAAAAATTCAGTGTCCGATGGGACTAAATTCGAGCTCTACCATTGGGAGCCATAAAAATGCAGTGGTCTCCTATTTGAAAATCATGCACACGTTGGGCGCCATAAAAATGCAATGTCCTTTAGGATTAAATTCGAGCCCTACCGTTGGGCGTCATAAAAATGCAGTGAACTTCTATTTGAAGCCCCTACTTCCTCCTTTTGGATCGAAATATAACTCCAGCAATTTGCACCTAAATAAAACTTCGTTACAAATTTCGTGTTTGATTATGATATGTTCTAGTTTGATATTTACAAAAATTGCTTTTCCAAGTTGATTTACCACGGTTAGCTCTGTGCACCACTTCCTATGATATACTTACACAACTACACATTCTTTCAACACCTTTACACACAACAAAATACAAAAATAGAATAAAATCCTTGGACAAACATACACTCTTTTATTCATATGACATAAATGATAATGCAGACAATCTCAATATTTACATTGTTGTATTTACAATAAAACATTTCATCCTTTTTTTCAATCTAAATTGTTTGTGAGTTATTACACTTCAACATTTTTTTTTCAATGTAGATGGGCCTATCGTAAAACCCTAAATTTACCTTTATTTGGTTTATGGTGAGCTCAGTATAAATCTTTTTCTCTGACATGCATAAAATATTGCATGGTCAAATTACTCTAAAGACCCGTTTACTCTTTACATCAAAAATTATTGTTCTTGTTTTTACCTACTCAAATAATAACAGAAAATTGTCTTTTATATACGGTAACCAAATTAATTTTCAGTTCATAAAATTTTCACCACATAATTCTAAACACACCTAGCTTTATAACACAATACCAGCACCACAGTTCAACAATAAAACAAAATTCGTTACCTAGTGTGTTTTTCGGACGCACCACCTTCTTAGATGATCTCTACCAAACTCACATACTTGGATTTTCCCCACGTTTTCACTCCTACATGGACAGCAACTCCATCTCACTCGTTCATCCAGTTCCCCCAGTTATTAGTGGATGCTTTTCATACCACCATCCATCTAACTCCAAATTTTGCCTCTTTCTCAATTTAACGTGCCACCAGCACTCTCTTAATTTTCTAATTCGCTTCGAGTACATTAAGGAGCATCGAGAAGACATCCTAATTTAATTAAAAGCCGCGACATAGTGCAATTTGCCGTATATTTTTACAAGTGTAATAAATGCACGAGTTGGTGCTAACAAATTAAACGGGCTGAAAATAAATAATTATAAATAATTGTACGAGTACAACAGGATGCTACTGAGGTAAGCAAACCTAGTATTTCTTGAACGAGAGTGTTGGGGGCATGTTAAATTGAGACGGAGGCAGAATTTGGATTTGGATGGATGGTGGTATAAAAAGTATCCACTAATAACTGGGGGAACTAGATGAACGAGTTGACATGGAGTTGCTGTCCATGTAGGAGTGAGAACGTGGGGAAAATCCAAGTACGTGAGTTTGGTATAGATCACTTAAGAAGGTGGTGCGTCCGAAAAACACACTAGGTAACGAATTTTGTTTTATTGTTGAACTGTGGTGCTGGTATTGTGTTATAAAGCTGGGTGTGTTTAGAATTATGCGGTTAAAATTTTATGAACTGAAAATTAATTTGATTATCGTATTTAAATGACAATTTTCTATTATTATTTGAGTAGGTAAAAACAAGAACAATAATTTTTGATGTAAAGAGTAAACGGGTCTTTAGAGTAATTTGACCATGCAATATTTTATGCATATCAGGGAAAAAGGTTTATACTGAGCTCACCATAGACCAAGTAAAGGTAAATTTAGGGTTTCACGATAGGCCCATCTACATTAAAATAAAAAAAATGTTGAAGTGTAATACTCACAAACATTTTAGATTGAAAAAATATAACAATGTAAATATTGAGATTGTCTGAATACTCATTTATGTCATATGAATAAAAGAGTGTATGTTTGTCAAGGGTTTTATTTTATTTTTGTATTTTGTTGTGTGTAAAGGTGTTGCAAGAATGTGTAGTTGGGTAAGTATATCATAGGAGGTGGTGCACAGAGCTAGCCGTAGTAGATCAACTTGGAGGAGCAATTTTTGTAAATATCAAACTAGAACATATCATAATCAAACATAAAATTTGTAACGAAGTTTTATTTAAGTGCAAATTGCTGAAGTTATATTTCGATCCAAAAGGAGGAAGTAGAAGCTTCGAATAGAAGTTCACTGCATTTTTATGACGCCCAACGGTAGGCTTGAATTTAATCCCAAAGGACACTGCAATATATATATATATATATATATATATATATATATATATATATATATATATATATATATATACATTTAATCAAGTTAATTCTTCAAGAAAGATATTTACCTTAAACTGATAATTGTTATACACAACGGTCTAAACACCTACTCATGTTAATACACATACACTCTTAAAACAGCAAAATAAATATTTTTCGTATCTTGATCAAATGTTTCAAATGTAGGTTAATTGTCTCAAATGCACGTCATATGCTTCAAGTGTTGAACAAACGTTGCCAGGGAGTTCATCGCTTGGTAAATGCGTACAAGAGCCCAGAAATCTTTGTTAATTGTTACAAATGTCTTAAAGGTTACGAATATTGTTAAATGTGGTCAAATGTCGTCAAATGTTGTCAAATACTGATTAAATGTCGTCAAATATTGATTAAATGTCATCAAATTTTGATCAAATATTGTCAAATGGCGCAAATGTTGGTTAAATGTTGTCAAATGTTAGTTAAATGTCATTAAATTTTGGTCAAATGTTGTCAGGTGTGATCAAATGGTGTAAAATATTGGTTCAATGTTGTCAAATATTGTCAAATGTCTGTCCAATGCTTAAATATTTGTCAAATGTTTGAAATGCCAAACAAGTGTACTTAATTTTTGTAAGTAGTCAACCCCTCTGGGTTTTGTAAGTAAAAGATACATAAGGAATATGTTGTGTAATATTATTTCAGCTTAAATGTTGACAACTTTTTATACTTCTAATAGAAATTGAGAAGTTACACTTGCTCACATTTATGAGCCGCTCTGTATAACTTAAGGGACAAGAATTTTTTCATATCAAGATTTCCTCTTATTAATGGTTCACTCTGTATAGGTTTCATTCAAATACAATAGACTGACTTCATTTAATATGTGGAAACTGTTAAGCATTCTCATCTATTGTGATATAAAGTATAGACAACTTAATTGTTATGCATATATGGTATTTATTAGTCAGCAATTGATGTAATCTGATAAAATGACACACTTTAACATGTTAAATCTACTATATTATATATAGCACAGTTTTAGATTTAAATAAAAAATTGCAAAAACATTACCTTTCTCTTGGTCTCCAATTTGTGGTAAATAATTTTCGGCATATGCATGTGCATCAATACGCGCTTCACAATTATTAAAATTATTTACAATTACATTACTAGTGGTTAATTCACTAAGCTCATGATAATTAGAAATGCTGTAATTACAGAAAGCATTTGTAATTTTTGTAACTGGAATGTCCTTTGCGTTTATATTCCGACACAAACAATCCTCGTTTACATTGCACACTGCAACATTATTAAATCCAAAGTGTATACTAATAATTAACAAAATTCGAGAAGGTACCATCTCGATTCGACACTAAAAAAATGTGTTACATTGATTTTGATTCCACGATTATAAACTAAAATACCGGCGATAGTTAGTTGGTAAATCTTCGAAAGACACTATAAAAATGCAGTATTGAACTGCAGTTCAGTAAATCGTTAGTCGAATTAATTTTCTTGGTGATTTTCAAACATAATATCCCCACCATTTCCTTGCAGGATGAATAAATACATGTAACCCTGAAATGTTTCGCGTAATTAATTGAAATCTTTGTATTACAAATTAATTGAATAAGGATATTTTTGTATTCCCTGCTTCATCCTTCATGCGTGATAAAACTTTATAATTAATAGAAATGTAAGGACACGCTTAGGAATTGGGGAAAAATCTGATCATACCATTTGCATACAATTTATAAACTCTTGTATTTTTACTATTTCTAATTTTGCTTCAGAATGTTTGTACTGTTGTCTTAATTTACAACTTAATGCCTTTTGGAAATTTTCATCATTGCTTCTTATAGAAAGAGTTGTTTAGACGTAATCTTACGCCTTCTAATAAGCTGGCGCTGGATTGTGTCATAACTAGGCTTAGGATAATAATGCATTTTCATATTTGCAATGCAAATTTTTATTAGACGAAATTCTTGTTATGTATAAAAATAAAACTAATATACCTCCTTCCTATTATTATTGAAATTAATAAAGTTTGTAGTATTAATATAAGTCCTATTGATAGGGGATGATTTGTGAATAAAAATATAGTAGAAATAATAATTAGTGCATTAAGTATTAATGCGATTTCAGGGATAGTTTAAAAAAAGCATTAATTTTGGATATTAAAAATAATTTGTTCCTCTGAAGTTTTAAAGAGGCTGTAAGTTTGATTTACTAAATCAATATTTTTATTTAAATTATTAAAACAGTGATGGTTCTATCTTTTTACATTTGCTTAATTCTTATATTGTAGGCGCAATAAATTTTGCTATAAAATTTAAGCATTTTATATTAATATTATTAAGATTGGAATATATAATGTTAAATCTTTTGTTTTTAATATTTCACGTATTAGCCGTTAATTTTTTACATTATTTTACATTAATCTTTATTTCAATAGTAGTTTGTGAAAGATCCTTAGGTCTTTCTTTGTTAGTTGTAATGGTTCGTTCTTATGGTAATATTTATTTTCAAGTTTTAAATATTTTATGATAAAGTTTATTTTGTTTCTGGTTTTTATAATTCCTTTGTGTTATAGTTGTTTATTTATTGTATTATGGTATTATGTTTTGATTTCGTTTTTGCTCTAAATTTAAATGTTTCTTTTAGTTCTTATAGTATTGGATTTGTTATGGGATGAGATTATATTTCCTTTTTTATAATGATTTTAATATTATGAATTTCATTATTAATTGTTTTGGCAACTGAATTACTTAGAAATATGTTTTTAATTGTTTTACTAATATTAAGATTTTCTTTGTTTGTTGCTTTTGCCACATATAATTTATTTGTGTTTAATTTGCTTTTTGAATTTAACATGATTCAAACTTTAATTTTAATTTTAGGATGGGGATATCATTCTGAACGTATTCAAGCAGGCATATATTTATATATATATATATATATATATATATATATATATTGTAGTGGATTTATAGGGTTAAATTTGGGTATAAACAATGCAATTTCAAACACCCTATATAGAGGAAACAACCATAATTTACGTGCGAAAAATTCGTAGGTTCATAAAGAAAATCAATTGTATAAGCCAATAGAAATTATTAATTAATTTAATTCAGTTTAATTCAAAGGGTTATAAAGTCAGAAAACGCATCAAAGCATGAAAAATCGATAATTCCAAGGCGAAACGCGTTACTAACAAACAAACAGACGTCGAATATAGGAAATACCTTGAAACGCAAACTCCTACAAATGTTATTTTAAAACGATCGTTAATTGAACACCTGCATGTTTTGAAAGGTCGACTTCTATGTATTTTGGAGCATAACAAGCAAGTTTCAAAGAATATTGGTCAACCGATAGTCGCAAAGCACGTATACAACTCCACGTGGAGTAGATATCACGCGGAGAGTAATATCGATTTTCTACCACTCAAGCAAGGGTAGAAGGAAACATCTAATATGCATAAGAGAGAAATAGAGTTAATACAGGCGGGGTTTTAAGACGTCACTGAAAGGTATCATTAGTCGAAATAGTTAGTTTTACAACAGACGAGCACGGGACAGTTGAGTGCGGGTTTCCCAGAAAATAGCGTAGCGACGAGCTAAATTTCGGGGAGTTCGAAAACGGTTATACAAAATTTGAAGAAAGAGTTAGTTTAATTAATTATTTTGCGTTAGGAGGGTCTGGAGAGGTTACATTTTGAATTCTATAAATATGAAAGGGGAGTTATTAAGTTTCTCTTTGACTTCTTTAATTTGCATCCCTTACGACGTACCAAAACTCTACTAACGAGCTTGTAAGTATTAAAATTTATAAATTCAATAGTACGGTGTTAGATTGTTGTGGCCTTAGAGTTTGTAACGCGAAAAGTGTCGAGTTTATTTATATTTAACTAAGGTACAACGTATACTGCAACAAGCTCGTAACGTAAAGTAAATTAAATTATGCAATAATAACAAGTGTACTATACTTGAATTTGGTTATTGAGATGGATCTTGAATGAGTAGCATGCAGCGCAACGTAGATGGTGTTCATCTATAAATAGCTGGAGGCGGCAAGCAGCGCATAATCACTAGACCGAGG
Organism: Platerodrilus igneus; assembly: GCA_036346225.1. Lineage (NCBI taxonomy): Eukaryota > Metazoa > Arthropoda > Insecta > Coleoptera > Lycidae > Platerodrilus > Platerodrilus igneus. The sequence continues at coordinate 2,162,569 of JARFIW010000565.1, forward strand.
GTTCAAGAACATAATACATCGTCAATTGAGATGGAATCTTCAAGTTTTTCCAGGTAACGCATTAAAATTTGCTGTTTTTTATAAACTGTAGAAATTATTTGTGATGTGTGAGAGTGAGCTTTGATGGTATTTTTCGTTATTTTGCGTATTGAAAAGAATACGCATAACTAACTTTTATTATTGTATTTGAATATAAATCTAAAGGTGTATGTAAAGCTTATTAACGTTCCTCATAAATTTAAATTTTATTGTTAAGAGTACATGGGTTTTTTTTATGTTTGTAGTAAGAATATGCAAAGTAGAAAGCATACATTAAAAAAAACTGGGTTATCATGAGCTCACCATACTCCAGAGTGTAATAATTAGAAAAAAATATATAAATAAGGTATTATTTAGGGCCCATTTACTCCTGTTACATTAAATGTGTTTGATATTTCAATTTAAAAACAAGGACTTTACAAGGATAGCATTTATTGAGGTGTAACTTGAGCACCGAAATGTACATAATCTTGAATTATTATTTGTAAATAATGGTAAATAAATATTGTATGATTGTTGTTGTATTATTTTGTGGTTTTATTAAGAGTGTGTGTGTGAACGGTAAAGAGTATGATAGTAAATCTAGGTATCCAAGAGGAGACCCAACTGAGCTAGCTAGGGAGCGGTTGAAGAAATCAAAGTTGATGGAAGTAGAATCTGGGTAAGAAAATTTTTTTTGAAAATTTTCCTTTTTGTGAAATTTTTGATTTTGGTAAATTAATAAATTTTCGAATTTACCGAGCTCCAGAGCGAAGTTACACGGCAATATATATATATATATACAAATATATGTATGTATATATATATAAATATACATATTGCTGTGATAAGGGGTTGTTTAAGGGTGTACTTTATAGTAAAGGTCGTTTAGGAATTAGAAATTACCATAGGAAGCAGAAAACTGCATTTATTTAGTAAAAAATTGAGAAATGGAGATAGTTTGTAAATAGTAAGCAGTCGACACCCTGTATATAAAGTATAAGTAGTTTTAAGCGACGCAAATAGACACAGGAAGACGCAAGTTAACGTAGAAACAAGGAATACATGCATTAAGTAAATAGTAAATATTTAACACCCTGTAGATAGAGTTTTAGTTAATTTGGGAAATGCAAATAATGATATTTTTCAGTGGAAGCACGCGTATTTTATAAGTAAACATAATAAAGTGTAATTAAACACGCATGCAAAAGAGTTCCAAACAATTAGGTTAATACGGAGATAAGAAATAGAGCTTCGAGAAGCATAGTGTAAATGCGTACAAGTAGTTAATAATTGTGATAAAGAAAGGTGATTAAAAATTGCGTAAATAACAGGCAGATATGAAAATTAAAAGTCGAATTGCATCAGTTGTTTATGTACAACATGTAAAAGCGATTAGATTTGTCAAAACACCGCATGTTTGATAACGAGGCACCTGCGAGCAGGCCACAATTATTTAAAAGCAAATAATGTTACATCAGAAATTACTTTAAAAGATTTGATTGGTTAAAATTAGCGACGAGCTTGTAGACCATATCCACTGACGGAGTAGGAGATCAATGATATATTAACAGGGACTGTGATGACGAACTCAGTTTTCAACTCAACAAAGGCGGAGGTGCGCCACTCTGAAACAAAGTGTGATACGTAATAATAATTTAAAGTGAAAATTGTATAAGTGCGACTAAGATGAAAATTATGATTGCCGATTAAACGTAAGTAGATTTTGGGGAATTTATTTTAAACTAAAACACAATAATAATAGGGCTCCGAGTCCGGGGAGAATAATAAGAAATCTAAGTTCGGGGAGAATAGATGGTATTCTAAGTCTGGGGAAATTGATGAGAATAAATTCTGAGAAGAAGTCTTAAATTGAAATGAGACGACAATAATTTGGGGTGCATTAGTCTAAGTTTAATAGTGGTAGTTCAGAGGGTGATGGCAATAATTTAAATGCAATGGTTCAAGCGTGTGGATAAACAATATTTTGAATGGGCATGTAATAATTATGAATTGGGGGAAAATAATTTTTATCCAAATGGATGGTAGAATGCATGGAAAATATTAGCTGATAATGGATGCGTCAATTGCGAGAAGGAAATAGCGAAGAAAATAGACCAGGTTAGATTTTTAGTTATAAGACATTATTTTTCAATTTTTTATTTGAATATTGAATTTGCTTAATATAAATGAATGTGACGAAGTCAACAAAGCAGAGAACTTGCATACGTATAAAGGGCGTTATATGATAAAGAAGTTTTGAACGTTCCACACTTCTTTTTATAAAAACAATAGGTTTTTGTTGGTGACTTTAGATTTGATTAAAAAGTATATGATTTTTGATAAATGAGATTTACAACATTAATTAATTGAAAAGTGTATTTTAAATAATTTACAAAAACTGTACATAATATTTGTTTCATGATATAAAATTGAATTCACTTCATTTTATAATTCTAAATAAATGCTAGTCAAGGTCATAAGATAAGTTAATGGGAGTGATTTGAAAATCTAAACAATAAAGGAGGAGCTATAAGTTGAGTACGCCATTGATAACGAGTAAGGCGGTAACATATCAAGTTTTGTTATTGGTCGACAAGGTAGGTTCAAGATAAAATCCAGTTAAGTTCCTGGAGGGAGTTCATAGCAATATTTATATGACAGCCCAACGTCCGAAATTGATAAATCCAGTTAATTCATAGCAATATTTATATGTCGACCAAATGATGGGGCGCGAATAATTTAGGGAGCATAGCAATATTAATAAGACGGACCAACGTCGGGGCTCGATAATGTCAGTTCCTGTTTATGCATAGCAATATATATATATATATATATATATATATATATTACTCATATTTAGACCAGGGTAGAAAATTAAATAATCACATCAAATAATTTTAATCACCGTGTAGAAGCTTTGGGAAAAGGTACGCGTTATTAAAACCGTGAAGCATAAAAATTCATTCGTTTCATTAAAAATAAGGGAGTTAAATTATTTACAAGACGCTTGCTATAAAAAAGGAAGCAGTATTAAAATGCTCTACGTGTAATTTAATTATTCCGAGTAAAGAAACAAATAAAAATTACGTGCAAAATTTATATTGATTAACTCAATTTTAAGTAACCGGTATTAAACAAAATGTACAGATAATAATTAATATTTGATTAGGAGTCACTAAAAATTAAAGGGTATTATTTTAATTGGAGTTAATTGAACCATTAGTAACATATAATATGTATAAAAGCTAGTAAAAAACCCAATAATATTCAAATCGTAGAAGTATTATGTTTGAACACCTGCGTATTTTTAAAAGTCTCGTTCTGCGTAAATTTTGCAGATAACAAATGGTTACAGAGAATGTTGGAGAAACCGTCGCTTAATATTTACGGGAAATGCTAATAAGGTGGGTTATTTCACAGTCCACGTGGATTGAAAATAACCGATACTAAAGAATATCGATTAGTACCACTCAGAACAGGGTAGATAGAGACGGATAATATGCGCAAGACAGAGACACATATAGTAAAAGGCGTGATTTGAGCAACGTCACTGGGTTGCGATTGGTTGAAAATAAGAGGCAAACATGAGAGGTAAAAATAACATTTCTGTATAAAAATTAATTAGTTATTCTCAGACGTTGCGAGCCGTGTCGAAATTTCATAGATTTTAAACTTGGACGTGTGCAAATTTTGTGGAAGCTGTGCCGAGCGATCGAAAAGGGAACATAGAATGACGAAATTCTAGAAACTGTCCGTTTTGGGGACAAAAGCGACGTATAGGCTAGCGATTATATATACCCGTGTTAATATGAGTTGAGCCCTCTTAGTTTTTCGATTTTGATTGAATAATTTAAACAGTTTGCTCGTATATTTTGGTGATTATTTAATACTTTAAAACAGTTTGCTCTTTACGTACTACGATGAAAGTAATTTAGTGCACTTAGAAAAGAAGATACAAGGTAATAAAGTCTAGTATCACTGTACCAATTATTCAAATTTGCAACGACAAATGAATACACAAAAGTAGGCAGTTTTGGCGTATAGCGTGAAAGAAGTATGAATTTCTTTGCTATTTTTCTTTTGGGGGGTGTTAATAATTAACTGATTCGTAAACGTGACTGGATCCACGAATCAAGATTCAGATATACACAGATGAGTTCCGGAAAAGCACTGAAACAACTTTAGATGAATGGCGGTGTAGAAAATTTTAAAGGCGACCAGTAATCCGAGGACCTAAACATAACCCAGTTGGAATGGTGTGATTAACAGAGGACGATGTACATTGGAGCCACGAGTGCATTAACCTTCAGGTAACTTATGCTTTGTTGTTCGATTTTTGATGTTTTGGTGTGTGTTGAATAACTTTATAATTTGTTTACTTAAAATGGACAGTAGTGAAATTGTACTAACAACAAATTTTTAATTTTAAGGTGAAATTTTCTTGTTTAAGTAGAAAGGGGTATTTAGTATTTATGTTCTTGAAGAAAATTTGGGTATGTCTTTGAGCTCAATTAGACGAACCTGGTTAATTAACGTAAAGGGGTGGGAGATGCTCCCTTTGTACTCAGACTCAGGTCTGCATATATTGTTATATTAATTAGTAGGCATCCTACAAGGACTTTAATTCTGGATGCACATTAAAATGATAATAAATTTAATCTTGAAGTTTTCTGATACTGAAATTTATGCTGAAATTTAATTTTGAAATTTTAATGTATTATGAATATTGATGTAAATAGAGTTAACGTTGATGTTTGTGGTAGGAATGTATTTGTTTTTTTTTAATGAGGATGAAAGTTTTAACTAGGTGAGCAGCCGAGGCGGAAAAGAGTAAAGAGGCGATTAACAGAAGAAAGTCAACGGATCAGATTCACAGCATTCTTGACGCCCAATCTGTGGAGCTCGATTCGAAAACCGTAGTTCCCGGATTTTGATGGATTCACAGCAATATATATATATACATATATAAACAGTTATAAGATGAAATGAAAACCCAACTTTTTATGTAAAGTTGAATTACCATTTCAAATCGAACTGGTAATTGAAAACCGTTAAAAGAACAGCTGCAGCAGGATTTAAACTTGCGACCATTGATTTGCTGGATCAACACTCTAACTCTAAGTGAGCTATGCAGCCAATTGATTAAGATGTGTTATAATTTATACTACTGAAGTTTGTTCTTATTTCGATTTTCAATTACGTCTTGCATTTTTAAGGAAATTGATTCAAGTTATATACATAAATCATGTACGAATAACTTGATCATCTTATTTTGCTGTTCTTTTACCGGTTTTCAATTACCAGTTCGATTTCAAATGGTAATTCAACTTTACATAAAAAGTTGGGTTTTCATTTCATCTTATAACTGTTAATATATATCTGTGGCTTGATACAAGATGTGACTAAGTCAAAATACATTACTTTTTAGTATGGCTAAATTTGTAATAATGAAAGATCGATTTATAAATCGCATTATATCAATATAATTTTGTGAAAAACTACGTTCTCTCTACACAATTGGTAATTGACTTGGTACTGGTTTACAAAAAAATGGAAAAAAAATTGTTTTTTTTACTTTTTTTTCTGACATTGGCGCATCTTAAACTAAAACTTTTTGTATATAGTTGACATAGGCAATAAAACAGTCGTACTCCTTCTATTTTAACAAAAAAAAAATATTATAGGCAAATGCCTTAACGTTACAGTTACTCCACTTGTTAGTCGTGGTCTTCATATACGCGCTCATCTGGTAAATAGTCATCTTTATCAGATGCTGTTGGTGTAGAAATGAGCGATTCATAAAAGCATCTACTTGTATCAGACATGTAAGGTAGCAAAGCTTTCCGATCTTTAAGTTTCTTTTCAGGCAGTGGAATTCGATTGTAGTTTATTGGTGTTAAGGCTATTTCTATATCACATCTGTTGCAATTAGCGAAGGAGTGAGTAGCTGATCTCATTACTATTCTTTGCTTTTCAAGCTAAATTCATTACATTAAAATTTTCGGAAGAATATATTTAAATATAACAAATCAATCAAAAACCTATTCACCAAATTAAAAAACCCAACAGAAAAAATGTTTTGTAGTAATATAGTTTACAAAATCCAATGTAGTTGCAATAGTTTTTACATAGGTCACACAAGCCAATGGTTAAAAAATAGAATCATCCAACACAAGTCGGACGCTAAAATAGGAAAAAGGTCATGTGCACTATCTAACCACATACAATCAACTAAACACTCACCAAAATATTCAGAAACTATAATTCTTGATACAGAAGAAATATATTCCCAACGCATATTTTTAGAATCATATCACATTCAAAAAGAAAAAAACAGTATGAATGAAAAATCCGATACTCAAAATCTAAGTACAATATATTCACTACTTTTTCACCACTAATGACTTTAATATTCTTTACATCAAACAGGTTTATACGTATGTATAGTAGTAATTTGTTATTGACACGTACTATGTATTAAAAAAAATGATAACATGCTCTCGCATGTACGTAAATATATACGTATATACTTTACACCTTTTACCATCTAACAACATTAAATTTTACAATTTTACAGTACAGTTTCACATAATTCTGAAAAAAAAAATCTTAATTTTTGACTAACCAGCCTATTCAAAGTATGCACATGTAAAATTTTTTTTAATATTTGACATTTAATGTCAACATCAACGTTACAAGCTGTTAAATAGTTTTAGTTATTAGTTAATAATCTTTAAATTTATATAGCATCCACATTAATGTACGTATAACACATAATTGTAAAGTTATAGCTGTTTTCACTCCTTTTTAGCACATGATTAAGGGTAAAAAAATACCCGAAACGTAGTGATAAATAAATGGATATATAGTATATAATTTTTTCGAACGAAAGCATCCCAAAAACCAACACTGAGTTCTATTTATTAGTATCGTTCGTAATAAAAACAAAAAGGTAATATATATATATATATATATATATATATATATATATATATATATATTGAATATATTGAATCTAATAGGAATTATTAGAAATTGTTAAATAAAGTATAAGTTCATTGCAACAATGCATAGATGAAATGGGTTACCTAAAATGTGACCCATGACCCAGTGACTTAAATGAGAATGTGACCCACCACCTAGTAACCCATAACTCAAATTGACCCAGTGGCCCAAATTGACCCAGTGACCCACATTGCCCCAGTGACCCAGATTGACTCAGTGACCCAAATTGACCCACATTGACCCAGTGACCCAAATTGACCCCGTTACCTAAATTGACCCAAATTGATGCAATCGCAAAAATTTTCTTACTGTCTCAAATTGGCCCTCTGTGATGTCTTCAATTAGTGGGCGAGTTTAATCGAATAACCGATTATGAAATTTGGAAATTTTATTATTAACTTTTAATAAATATGTGCTGTTCTACGAATTACAGTTACAAAATAAATCTCAGAACTATCTGGCAGAAGGAGTAGCTGCTATCCGAGACAATTTTAATTAGTGTGAGAATGTTTAACAATTAAATATACTAAATGATCAAAATATTTTTCAATGACAGACGCAATAAAATATAAATTGAATAATCCCGTTTTCTGACATCGAGTTGATACAGGAACATTGTTTTATATGATATTCAGCATTCTTTTAGTTAATTAGTCTTATCAAAAAAACTCGGTCTCACGGAGATTTATAAAAGTCAGCACTTATGTATAAGGTTTAAATTACAATTAAGGTAATGTTTATTCATGCTTAATGATAATGATATACAAATTACGAAAATAATGGACACTGAAAATAACCGGGTACATAATATTAAGATTTTTGCTACAAATTATTTCAGTTCTTAAGTGAAAGAATACTATTATTTGAACATACAAAATTGTATACGTTCATAACACTGCATTCTCGCGGCACAGCGCCACAGCACGTTTCTTGAAAAACATGTAAAAACGCGTTTCATATTATATAAAAAGCGATGTATTGATTACAAAACATTTTAGCGTTTGCTTGAAATATGAAACGAATGCTAGCAACTAACGGCACCAATAAGCTTATGCATTTGTGAAAATAGTTAATAAATTGAGCTGAAAGTATGGGATAAAGATTTTTATGACTTCAATAATTCAATTTGTTACTCAATCAATTGGGTCAGTTTGGGTCACTGGGTCAGTTTGGGTCACTGGGTCAGTTTGGGTCACCGAATCAATTTGGGTCACTGGGTCAATGTGGGTCACTGAGTCAATGTGGGTCACTGGGTCAATGTGGGTCGCTGGGTCAGTACACGGGACTCACTGTGACCCAAACAAAAAAGTGACCCACTTGGACCCAGTGACCCAGTTGACCCATGACCGATTTCATCTCTGCAACAATGTAATACAAGGATAATCCAGAGAGGTTATTAACAGTTCATGAGAACGGATATGCAACTTTGCATCTGAGAGGGCAGTGATACTGCAGGTGGCAGGTCACAGGCAGTTAACATACCGTAATTACCTAGAAATTAGATTGTTACAATGTAATAAAGTGTAGAATTAAGAGAAAAGCAGACATGAGATCTGCAAGTTCCCATAGCCATGTGAGGGGCAGGTTATTATAAAAAGCCCGGGAGCTCAAGGCCCGGCAGTCAGTCTTCGAACTCCATACTTCGTTGTTCAAGCTACTCACCTTATTAGAATTAATTAAATGTTTTTGAATTAAAGTTATTTTACAGTTATTCAAAATTCCATGTTAATTTCTGATTTAAGATAAAATAAATTTGTTAAGAGTTTGGAAACGTTTTTTAAAAACACCGCTCCAAACGCCCGAACCTTAACTCGCGTTACTTTAGTCGTTGGTTATAACTTCATACTATGAGTAATTTAACTACACACTTTACGTATAAACAACAACTGAACATCCGTAACAATTTACGCATACAGTTTAAGACGGACAGAGGAGGGTGGTTTAGTTTTGCCTGTAATTGTATACAAAGGGAGGGAGTATCGACCTACGTACCTGTACTTTAAACACTATACTATATTTGTATTAAACTTGTTTAAGTCATCTTGACTGCATTGTTAAATGTTAAACCTTAGACTATTATTACAAAGTACGTACTCAACTAAATAGAATTCTATTAGGAACTTCTGAGAAACATTTGGCTTACAGTGACTGAGCTTGTCAACCTGAGAAGACATCAAACAATACCTAAGTAGCTTTTAGCCTGAACTTTATTCATTTTGGCCAAGAAATCATTTTGAAGATTCATTTTCTACAAAAGCTTCAATCGCAAAACCACGACGTAGGGTTTATTTACAATTATATCTCACAAAAGTTACTAATAGTTATGGCATATAATAAATGTAAATTGAACATGTATTTTCAAATGCTCTTTGAAATGAAAGGTCTTTTAACAATGGACTTATCGTAACCACTGGGTGCATTGAATTCTTCTTCCTGTCGGGACAGGTAGTCGACAGGGTCTGTTAGTGTGATGCATTGCTTGCCTTTGCGATAAGAAATACTTGCTTTTAAATAAGGGTTTAATCCTACATTTAAAATATTGCAGAATGCTGGCGTTCGTTCTACAATAATAAATATTTTTTTGGTCAACTAATCAACTTCTGCCATTTTTTGCGAGGCCCTCTTGGGCGCGAGGCCGTCGGCGGTCGTCGACGCCTAACGCCGCCACTGGTTAAAGGCTATATAAAGAACAGCGAAATAACATTTTTAATAGAAATCCCCATAGTAAAGAGTAAAATTTATAATTATTATCATTTATTTGCTTTTCCAATGAAAATTACTAGTATGTATCAAGTTATCATACCCAAAACCAAGTTCCTATCCTTAAATGAACTTCGATATGGTTATACAAACGAAAAATGTACCGAAATAACACCAAATCAATATTTATGCCGATCGTTAACGACAACCACTATTCAAGAAGAAAGCGCTTGCGAAGTACAATTATTAAAATTTTCAAATCATTACGAAAACTGTGAAGCCAAACCCGTACAAATCACCAATATGAAAATTTAAAAAGTTACAGAAAACAAATGGATTGCCATATTCCCAACAGAAGTAATAGCAACCGTCCACTGCAATCAAGACGAGAATAATCTAGCATTAACCGGAAGCAAATTAATCACCCTTAAAGAAGACTGTTACTTAAAATTGAAAAACGAAATCATCAGAGTTTATCAAGATCCCATAGCAACCAAGAAACTCGCAAATCTACCAAAGCTACAATTCAATACAATACAAACCGAAGATGAAGAAATAATCAAGAAACTTATGCAACTAGAACATCTAGACTTAGACGACCTCAACCACGCCATGAAATTAATGGACAATTATAAAGAACACTTAAGTGCATTAAAAGTGCCAAAGTTACACTATAACAACATAAGCGTTTGGACAATTGTATTAAGCATTTTACTAATTTTTCTAATTATATATGTATTTTACAAAATGTATCTTAGATGTAAGAATAAGGAGAAAAACGTTAGACTTAACGAAACAAAGGTAAATAAAGAAACAAATATATCCTTAGGAACAATGAATTTTAAACAATGAATTTTATAAATTTTTAAAAATGAAGCAAAGAAAACCTTAATTTAGGTAGGGAGAAGTTATGTATCCCCCAATCGATGTATGTATAATAAAATAGAAGCTATTAGGAATGATTAGAAATCATTAAGAAATTATTAAGTCAAGTGCAACGTAATCCAAGAATAACTAAATAAAGGTTATTAACAGTTGTGAGAACGGATGCAATACATTGTATTCTAGACGATAGTGATACTGCAGGTGGCAGGTCACAGACGGTTAAGAACCGTGATGACTTAAAAAGTAACATTTTTACATTGTATCATGAATAGTATTAAAAAATAAGCAGACATGAGCTCTGCAAGTTCCCTCAGACATGTGAAAGGCAGGGACAACATCAATACCCCGGGAGCCCCAAAACCAGTCAGTCAGTGTCAAGTATTTCAGCTTTAACATTGCATATTAGTTCAATTATTAATTATTTTTCGACTTTTAAATCAGATTGTTAAAATTCCATATTAATATTGTATAAACCAAATAAATTGTTACAAAGTTTTTGGAAGTAGTTTTTAAAAACACCGCTTCCAAGGCCCGAAACATAACTCAAAATCGGAGTCCAAATCGAAAAAAGACATAATAGGGGGTTCAAATAATTTCTGTCTACACTAAAACATTATTTCTACTTGTGCTTCCTTGTTGCTGGCTAGCCTCACGCATGGGCGCCAGTAAAGTGATTTTTTTTCTTTATTCGCTGGTTAAAGTGAAGCTTTAATTATTCGCGGCTAAGTCTGGGAATTACCCCAAGGGTGAGCAATGAGAAAGGGTGTGGGGATGGTCTAAACTCTACAATAAACTAACAAAAGGAAAATGGGTTGAGCGCCACTGTATCTGTATAAACGGTTACACTAAAGATTCATTACTCCTATGAGAAGATACAGAAACTCACGGGATGTGAACACAATAAAAAACTTACAACTTACTGAACTAATGTATCTGGAAACCTCTGGGACATACTTACGACCTCTCCAATCTCGATGAACCTGAAAAAAAAACACAACAAATTCTCTATTAGAAAGACACAGTTTGTGCTTTCCAATAAAAAACATACTAATAATTACAGGTGGATAATGTTAAGATTACCACACCAAAGATATTTAAATCAACAGTGAATACCTAGAACAAACCAGTTGTAGCATATCTGTGCTTTTTAAATTACTTCAGCATTCGTATAATTTCATTGTTCAACAAACTTATTTACTTTAAAAATTTAGTAAATTTAATTATGCATGGAATAAAAAAACTTGAGTCTAAAAATGAAATTTAATGTAGTTTCTCTTTCTTGGTTTTTTCTTTAAATATGTTTACAAAATGAACTAATAAAATTGGGTTTTCAATACATCTGCCCTTGACATAACAGGACCTTAAGTTAATAATATTTTAAATCAAGTTTTGACACCAAGTGTTCAGATCTGAGTATTGGCTCACATATGTTTCTCATAAATTATTTCTTAAAAAATTTGAATCACATGTAGTTAACTTAGACAAACAATTTTTCATTTAATTCAGGTATTATGAGCTTATTAAAATTTAACATCTCCAAATAAATTTTCTAAAAAGCAATGGACTTTGAAATGTCATATTTTTACCAAATGAATTTTGCAAATCTTATAAAATTATTACTCTAGCATTTCGTGACTATTTTCTCCCACGCTGTTCTATACACACAAAATTTAACTTGACCAAACGATCCTCGAAAATTATTTATGTAAGCATTCACGAATTCTCACAAACAAAACAAACAAGAAGGTTTGATACCTGTAGGTGTTGATGTTTTCATATCTAATTATTAAACGTCGACGTACATGCTCCAAAATCTGCTCCTCAAATTGTCGTTACGAAACATTAATCAACAGCTGTAGTTGCCCTGATAAATGAACAGCTTTCCAATCTTGGATTCAACTATAACAACGTTCAACCATATCTTTATATTATTGCAGCATTTAAATATACTTTTCCATTATTCTAATTCGTCATTCTACTCTGTCATACGCGTTAACAAATCCTAATACAACAATTCAAGAGGCGGCGCGTTTCATTGCCTTGCCGGTGTCACAGGAGCCTGGCGCTTCACACTGTGTCCCAAGGCGACTCGCCCCCCTATTATAACCATCCCACGCCGATCCGGAGGCCCCACTTCTCCAAGGCCTGAAGATTCATACTTTCAAAAAACAATGTCAACTCGACTACATTTAGAAAAGGAATGGCCGACCTCGTTAGTACGACACCTTATTTGCGTGGCGCATTCCTGTGACCAGTACACGCATGCGCTATTCTAATTCTAACGAATGAAGAGGAAGAATCCGCCTGTAAAGTAGGCAACACAAACGACTAGACCCCATATAAATACGTTCCTTGAATCTATAATATTATTAAATATCTCCGTGCAAAGCATTTAAGTTATTTAAGCGAACATGATTTCCTGTTTTCATATAGAATTGTTTCTTTTAGATTTTATAGCATCAAATACGAGAATTAAATACCACAGTATAAAATTATGCTGAAGCGATTCTTGCTAACATGGTGCTATAGAATATATATTCGTTACAACACTCCAAAACACGGTAAAAATATTCCAATTATCTAATATACCATAACAATCAAAACACGTACCGACGTTACTTAAAAGTAAACTTAAGGTGGTACTCCAAAATATAAAACATATTAATTAGAATTGATTAAAACATCAATGGGGGAGAATATAGCCTGCAAGTAAAGCAGAATAGGTCAAAAAATTACATCAATGACATGTTTAGGCGCATGCCAAAAATATATAAATGAGCCTTCAAATACTCGAATAGTATTTATGGGGGGAATACTACTGAAAACTATAACGGGGACATGCTACTGAAGCACAAAAGGGAAAATGCTACTGAAAGCATGGAAAGGGTCTGAGCAGAAATGAGCACGAACTAGCTGTTACTTGACAGTGTTCACATAACTAATACAAACAAAGATAAATGCAAAACGAATGAAATAAAAATTTAGAGTACCCTAAAATATACCTAACCATGAGAAGACAAAAAGAATAAGTTTTTTTTTTATAAAAATAAGAGTAACCGAATCACTCAAAATACAAAATAATTGTAAGCCTGACTTACAGTTAATTCCATAACTAATTATTACCTTACAGAAGAGGGGACTACGGAAGAAAGGGTTTCAAATCCTTAACGTTCCACTTTCCAACAGTAGACCATACTCATTTTCTAACTCATAAATTTTATTTGTAACAACACTTAGCACATATTTTGGTGCTAATTTAGCAGTGAATCCTTCCCCAGCATGTGAAAGTACTTTGTTTGCTCTTCACTTTATCACCCACGTTAAATGACTTTTCACGTCTTCTAAGATAATACTGGAGATTCGATCGTTCATACGCTAGAAGAAATTTCGCCTGAACATCTTTGAAGACTTTTGACAATCCCTGGCGGTCTGACACGTACGAAGGTCTATTAGCTGCATTCTCAGTCGTCAAGCGGGTCAGAACCAGTTACATAAAATTTACCATCAACTGGCACATGCCGTCTGTAAACCAAGAAATTTAGTGTATACCCTGTAACTGAGTGTTTGGCAGAATTAACCGCATATGGGATTTTAGCTAAATCAAGGTCCCATGAATCATGTTTGAAGATGTACGAGCGAATAGCTGTGCCTATGGTTCTGTTAATTCTCTCCACGAAATCTACTGGTATAGCGGACCAGTTCGGGTACAGAGCATTAAAGTAGATTAACACGTGACAAAAAACCTGTTCTGAAACCAGCCGGTGAAGATAACATCATATAAATTCTTCTAGGAATTGAAAATTTTGAAACGAAAATCTTGCATTTCACCATAATATTGAAAACAATTATTCCATTTTTTACATTAATTAATTTGTTTCAAAGTTCGACTAAGTTGTATTTCATAAAAACTTGACTGTTATTCCCATAACCTAATTATTATTTTTACCACCATATTCTCTCAAAGCTTTTTATAATTTATTTGTGACGATAACCTATTTGTTGCGCTGTATAAAAAAATAATCTTTAGAATAATGAAAAGATGACATAAGGCTAAATACCATTATCTTTGTTTCAATTAGGCATTACAACAGAAAGCGTGAACTCCTTTTCGTTAAATAAATATAGCGATACGAATCGCTTCCTTGTAGATAAATATTCTCCAGAGGCAGGGCTCGTAATCGACGAGCAGTATGGGCAATAATAGAATAACCTTGCGTAATAGATTGCTTACAAATATATAATGAACTCGCGAGGTAATCTTTGAAGTCGTAAAATCGCCAAGACAACAACTGCTTTAAATTAATAATGGGACGTATACAATACTAGATAAAAGCAGCAAATATATGATGATGAAATATAGACTGAGCGTCTTCCATTAATAAAAAACGATACATTCTTACGTAAAATAAAGACGTTAATTCAAATATATTAACTAATATGCAACATGTAAGAACTAAATACAGGATAATGTAACAAGAAGCGTTACATGTTAATGAGGGACTAAAAGAATTGTAATGTAAAATAAAAACGTTACACATTTTCGGGTTCAGTATCGTTTACTGCTAGTTTTGTTTTTGAATTTTGAGACACAAGTTGCGGTCTCGTATTTTTATTTTACTAAACTGTGTTCCCTTTGTGTTTTACTCCCATGTTCGTGATTATTAATTGTCTTTGCCGTACGTGATCCTAGGATTCCTGTGGCATCCCTAGGTAACTTTTATTTTAGTTTATTTAGATGCAGTGGCGTTAAACCTTTTTTAAAATCTTCGTTTAACAATTCCCTTCCTCTAACCCCCATGATCATCGCTCAAACGCTGAAGGGAAGGTAGTTTATTAATACTTATCCATCAGTCGTCTACGGCAACAGTAACTTGGACTTTTTGTTCCACTGGCGTTGGTTAACCTGAATACAGGACAAAAAATTTTCAACCTGAAGCCAATTACTGTAGCTTTGTGGTATAATTTGAGCTTGGTATTGATAAGAAATAGCATGCGGACAAATTTGATAAAGTTGAATATTTCGGTTTGTAGTGTAGTTTTAATGTATTGTATAAAGATTAAGAGAAGCACTATAAAGAGTGTTCCAATCGAATTGCAAATTACCGGTTAGGGAGAAGTGAATAGTTGATAGTTTAGAGAGACAAAGTGGTAGTAGGACTTTTTGAGCAGATTCTTTTCTTTTGATATTTAGAAATTTCTGAATTTGCACGTTTTTTGAAGGGAACCGAGTATAAAATAAATTGAAAACTTTTGTGTAAAATTTTATTTGAGAAGCAGATATTAATTATTTAAAATCGTACGAGGAATTAAATATTATTGCATTCTAATTTCTACACCAAAATATTTCTGTAAGTATTATAGGCATTTTTATTGATTTTTATAGATTTTTACATTAGGGTTTTAAGTCGGGGAAAGGATGTTCTAAGTTTGGAGATAAGCATTTTTAAGACGTGGGAGAACAATTTTAAAATTTAATCGGAGGATTGTAAGTCTTATGAGAACAAATTATAAAATTTGGTGACGGGAAATCGTAATTTAAGTGAAAAACTTCACTGTGTTGACCCTACTTATGGATAGTAATTATAATGCATGCGTTGTGCTCACGAGTCAACGATATATATTCTGATGAAATATATTGCGATAAGAAAAATTAGTAATAAGTACATACCTTTTTCGCGTTCCTTAATTTGGATTGAATCGTGTTTAGCATAATCAATCTGATTAATTTGAGAATCACACGTATTTGCATCACTTGCACTTACGTTGTTAGTAATAAATTCTGTAAGCGTATAAAAGTCACAACTGGTGTTATTTGGAAAAATACTTCGAATTTTTGTAACTGAAACACTTTTCGAATTTATGTTCAAGCAAGAAGAGTTTTCGTTTAAGTTGCACAGTACGACTTGTGTAAGAATTAAACGCATGCCAAGTACAGAAAAGATTTCTGTATACGCCATTATATTGAAGTAAAATATAATTAAATTTATTATTTTTAATTCTAGTGCAAAAGTTATAAAGTTTTAAAATTTTAATATTTGAATTAGCTATAGAATAACCGATAACTCTTGAAAATTCGGTCTTCGCCAAACTGCAACTTGGAAATTTATCGGAAGTAATTTTCAAATGCAATAACCCCACCTTTTTTGCAGGTGGGATAAAATAACCCTGAAATTTATTTATAATAGAAATTAATTCCAATCTGAATTGTACAACTACTAGTGCACATTTCAATGCACGGTCTTGCAGCTAATGAAGTATTTTTTAAATTTTATCCTTCATTCTCTTTCCGGAATCTAATTTTAATATGCTGTCTTTAAATTTATAATAAATGAAAATTAGAAATATTATGCAATTTTGTAGCAAAAAAGTAGTAAACTAAATTAAAATTTTCTAGTTTCACAGTATTCATACACCTCAACATAATCATAAAGAGTGCCAACCTTAAACTTAAATATAACCATTTAATGTGTAGCAAGTGTAGTTTTGTAATCAACACATAGAGACTTTCACTAGTAGTTAGGTATATACAAATATTTTTATTTATAAGAACCGATTCAACATCATTGTATCAGAGAACACATTCTAAAAGCTTGTACGTTTTAAGACGTGGCTGAAGTTGTCTTCATCTTCATCTTCATCTTTGCTCAAATTACAGCGGTCCAGTTAAATATTGCAACAAATAAAACTATAATACTGTATGCTTGCAAAATAGAATTAACCTGCAAAAAATATATAAAAAAGCATGAAAACGAATTTGCCGACCTTCTAGTGGGGCAAGAAGGGGGCGAAAACGGCAAATTAATTTACAGTATAAAATTTTCAATTTTCAAAAAACTTCTAGTGTTAGTTTTCACCGATTACCAAAAATGGTTAGTTACAGTACCATAAGACATAAGACTAAAATACAGTTATCAACTCTTCACCAGGGGCAGAAGGGGTCGAAAACGGCAATTCAACTTTCACAATAAAATTTTCGATTATTGAAAGTTTTCAGTGTTTGGTTTCAGTTGTGACCAAGAACGGTTAGTTGCAATACCAAGACTTTAGGAAAAAATTACCAACCCTCCGGCGGGGGTAGAAGGGGTCGTAAACGGCAAATCAAATTTCATAATCAAATTTTCGATTTTTGAAAGTTTTCAGTGTTTGGTTTCAATTGTGACCAAGAACGGTTAGTTGCAATACCAAAACCTTAGGAAAAAATTACCAACCCTCCGGCGGGGGTAGAAGGGGTCGTAAACGGCAATTCAAATTTCATAATCAAATTTTCGATTTTTAAAAGTTTTCAGTGTTTGGTTTCAATTGTGACCAAGAACGGTTAGCTGCAATACCAAGACTTTAGAAAAAAATTACCAACCCTCCGGCAGGGGTAGAAGGGGTCGTAAACGGCAATTCAAATTTCATAATCAAATTTTCGATTTTTGAAAGTTTTCAGTGTTTGGTTTCAATTGTGACCAAGAACGGTTAGTTGCAATACCAAAACCTTAGGAAAAAATTATCAACCCTCCGGCGGAGGTAGAAGGGGTCGTAAACGGCAATTCAAATTTCATAATCAAATTTTCGATTTTTGAAAGTTTTCAGTGTTTGGTTTCAATTGTGACTAAGAACGGTTAGTTGCAATACTAAGACCTTAGGAAAAAATTACCAACCCTTCGGCGGGAGTAGAAGGGGTCGTAAACGGCAATTCAAATTTCATAATCAAATTTTCGATTTTTGAAAGTTTTCAGTGTTTGGTTTCAATTGTGACCAAGAACGGTTAGTTGCAATACCAAGACCTTAGGAAAAAATTATCAACCCTCCGGCGGGGGTAGAAGGGGTCGTAAACGGCAATTCAAATTTCATAATCAAATTTTCGATTTTTGAAAGTTTTCAGTGTTTGGTTTCAATTGTGACTAAAAACGGTTGGTTGCAATACCAAGACCTTAGGAAAAATTACCAACCCTCCGGCGGGGTAGAAGGGTCGTAAACGGCAATTCAAATTTCATAATCAAATTTTCGATTTTGAAAGTTTTCAGTGTTTGGTTTCAATTGTGACCAAGAACGGTTAGTTGCAATACCAAGACCTTAGGAAAAATTATCAACCCTCCGGCGGGGTAGAAGGGTCGTAAACGGCAATTCAAATTTCATAATCAAATTTTCGATTTTTGAAAGTTTTCAGTGTTTGGTTTCAATTGTGACTAAGAACGGTTAGTTGCAATACCAAAACCTTAGGAAAAAATTACCAACCCTCCGGCGGGGGTAGAAGGGGTCGTAAACGGCAATTCAAATTTCATAATCAAATTTTCGATTTTTGAAAGTTTTCAGTGTTTTGTTTCAATTGTGACCAAGAACGGTTAGTTGCAATACCAAGACCTTAGAAAAAAATTACCAACCCTCCGGCAGGGGTAGAAGGGGTCGTAAACGGCAATTCAAATTTCGTAATCAAATTTTCGATTTTTGAAAGTTTTCAGTGTTTGGTTTCAATTGTGACCAAGAACGGTTAGTTGCAATACCAAGACCTTAGAAAAAAATTACCAACCCTCCGGCAGGGGTAGAAGGGGTCGTAAACGGCAATTCAAATTTCATAATCAAATTTTCGATTTTGAAAGTTTTCAGTGTTTGGTTTCAATTGTGACCAAGGACGGTTAGTTGCAATACCAAGACCTTAGGAAAAAATTACCAACCCTCCGGCGGGGGTAGAAGGGGTCGTAAACGGCAATTCAAATTTCATAATCAAATTTTCGATTTTTGAAAGTTTTCAGTGTTTGGTTTCAATTGTGACCAAGAACGGTTGCCACATAATGAAATCACCTGCGTTTTAGTTTTCAATGGCTATCGTAGGAATAAGAGGACTCCAGATCATATTGTAGAATATGCATTTTGTAAACATACAAATTGTAGAAGCTTTAAATTGCATTACAAAAGAGTCAATATCAATGTTATAGTTCAAGTTTTTTACAAAGGCCCTGTGGCAACCAACCACACCGAAGTATTTTCTTACCAACTTCGAGGCTATTTTAGAAAAAACATGAAAGAAACACTACGAAATCAGCTGCCAAACAATGTACGGTGTAAGGATATAGAAACCATAAATCCTGAAATATTACAGGAAGGTAATTGGCAAAATTTACGATCCTTATCCGTATATCAAAAAATTCGCTCTGAAGCCAAAGCTGATAATGATAAACACGCGGATCCGATGAAAGATATTTTAATACATTCTCTAGAAGAAAACAAAAATGAAAAATACATCCGATTTCCAAACGGACGATTGCTTGTATACATGTATAGCAAACTACAAATTAAACTATTGACGTTGAAAAACAAACAAAACATAGTATATTTAGATGCAACAGGTTCTGTTGTAAGACCTCCTCTTTATAATAGTACAAAAAAAGTTTTATATTACGCGGCCGTAGTTAGAATAGATGACAAAGTATTACCAATGGCGGAATTGATTTCAACCAAACATGATAGTGCTACTATAGGGTGTTTTCTTATGCAATTCAGACAGTTTGTTATTGTAAAATGTAGGAAGAAGTGGCCAATAATGAACGTTTTAGTGACGGATTGGAGTTTTGCATTGGTCACTGCTGCGTGCCTAACATTAAATGGAATGACATTGTATTCATATTTACATCTAGCTTATAAATTTATTATTAATGACACGCGTGGCAGTTCCTTTTCGGACATTATACAATTACGGTTTTGTTGTGCGCATTTCATCAAAATGATTTGTAATAAAGTTTCCAAATGCAAACTATCAAAAAAATATGGGAAAGTAATTGTAGACTGCGTTGCTGCAATGCTGCTTTCATCAAACCTTGATGAGTTGTCTCGTATCTTTAAAAATACATTGCTTGTTCTTTTGTCCCCCTATTTGAGTGACATTGTATTTAAAGCACTTGAAGATGTGCAACAGTGTAAGTATACTCATGAACATTTTATTAAGTTAAAGGACAATAGCGATTCAGAGTTGTATATGGGAGAGGAAGAAAGCTCTAGCGGTAAATATGATACAACGCCATTTTACTTGCATTTTTTTAAAATTTTCACGGATGTTAAAGAAGTAATTATGAAGTTGGATAAATCTAGTTCCACATACGAACGAAATTACTATAAATCAGAAGATATGGCAATGTATCTGCTTAAACGATGCATGCCCTTTGCACCAATGTGGTCCAGTCTTCTAGATGGAGAACATTATAGTAATTCCACAGCCGAGTGTTGGTTTAAAATTTTAAAAAAAGACGTTCTTCAAGGTCAAACCAACTTAAAGGTGGGAAGATTTGTACAGGAAGTAAAAAGGCGTTTAGGTGTTGAAATGAAAGCGTTGAGTCTATGTGTAGGTAAGATCCCTGGGAAGAAGAGAACAAAGGTTCACAAGAAAGAAATTGATAATCCACATTTAAAGGAAAAGTGGCTAAAAAGAAAAAAAAACGTCGTATTTTCAACTCCCACATTTAAAACAAATTATTAACAACAAAAAATCTAAGATTACCGATTCTGAACCAAAAAGCAATATTAAGTTATCACACAACAAAAACGACTACATTACAACTAATATAGATCAGCATAATAGCAAAGAAACATTGAATCATTCTGCCAGTCATCTTGTATCACCTGATATCAGCAAAATTGTCGATGCTTCCCATTGTGACAAACGAAAACATAGAAAACAACAAAATCCTCCAAAACCATCAATGTTGCTCGCTGACATGCAATTTGAACATCAAGGCCAAGAAATTCATTCCCCACCTGCTATAAGTTTTGAAAACGATTTCCTAAATTCGCCTAATGAACAAGCTTTGTGCAACGGTTTGTTTATGAATGTAGAATATTATATGTCTTCTGCTGTGGATAACAAGAAGTATATACTTGGTACTTACACTGGAGAATACGAAATTCAAATAAACAGCATTTCTCTAAAACGTCTTCTTTCCAAGTTAAATTCATCCTACACCACACCAGATAATATCGAGGAAAGGTGGCTTGACGACGATTTAATTGATGCAGCAGTTACTCTCATATTCGAAAATAAAAGCGAAATGATATATATTTGTACAACATCTGTACAAATGTTGTTTTCAGACACCTTTAAAAGTCATTGGGGAAAGTTTAAGCCGTACTCGAAAAATTTAACAAATGTAAAATATATCTTTCTACCTCATAACGTACGTAATATTCACTGGGTGTTGTTAATTTTGGACTTACAACTTCACATAGTGTATTTATTAAACCCTGCAATTAATAACAATCTTGATGACGACAACACATTTATATTAAGTAAAATAAAAAAATTTGTTAATACTCGAAATTGGATGAATAATGAAACAACAAATATACGGGACTGGCAAATTAGAATTCTTACAAACTGCCCCAAACAAAGCGATGATGTAAATTGTGGTATGTATATAATTTACTATATGTATAGTTTCTGTAAGTCTGGGGGTGTAGACAATTTTGTGCAATACTGCAAACTGAAATATTTTGATCCTGAAAAATGGCGAATCTCTCTGCAATATGCACTTATACTTGGTTCAAGTGATATGTCGCATAAATGCATTATATGTGGACTTTACTCTAAAGACGCCCAATACATAGAATGTAACAGATGCAGCCGATGGACTCATTTTGAACGGTGCGCTTTTAATTCTTTGCCTCCCAAGATGACTTTTGAAGAAGTGCAAAACAAAGATTTCGAGTTTGTGTGTAGATTATGTCAACATACGCATCCGTTTAAGAGTGTTGAATCTCAAAGGAAAATTGGTTTAGAGGAGTTTGAGTTGCACTACTTCATAAGGCATTACAAATATTACTTATTAAACATTATCAATACCAGGAAACCAATAATACATGTGCCAGGTATCGCGAAATAAGACATCCAAATAAGCACATGAAATGGGATTATTCAACAGAATTTATATCTTATTCCACATCTCTCAAACTTGGAAGGTTGCTGATAAACGAGTTTCCACAATTAAGCCCGGAATTTGTTATCTACTGCTTGCTGGGTGCATCAATACCAAGTTATTTTACAAATTCTACGATTTACTAGAAAGTGAATTTAGTCATGATTTTATTGACAAATATAAACAATTAAATCCAGAAGAAGAGAATGGTGTCCTTGACTATCCGGTTTCATACACATTAGAAGAACTGTTTGAGAAATTAACAAAGAAAGATTAAGAACTAAACATCTTAATATGAATAATGTTATGTAAAATACACACAAATTAAGTTATCTGCAGGAAGGGTGGCCATTTGTTCTGGTTCGTTTGTATTGCGAATAATTATATTCGATCATAAATGAAACCAGACGCCAAAAGTTTTAAACACTTAAATTTTTATTTTGACAATTGTAACTCAGTTTTGCCTATTTTTACACTTGCTGATGGCTTAATGAATACAATCAATATGATGGTTTGATATTTCAGAAATAGTTCTAGAAGTAGAAGCAGGGTTAAAAATAGCTCTAACTCTAACTGAATTAAATATAATCAGCGGTATTTTTAAAACGTTAATTATATACCTGTCGGCATAAAAACATGTATGTAGTAGATGTTGTTCTTTTTCATTCGTTGCAATTTTAATTTAATATGTAATTAATTACAGTGTATAATTATTGAATGAATATTATTAATCACCAAAATACATTCCAGTAATAATATAAAACCGTATAAAATAGAAAAATGTGAATATTAACCTACTGCCAATGTTTAGCAATTAACCAATTGTTATCATAAATAGAAACCACTTTTAGAATTTTCGAAGATTGGAAATTTTATTCAGAAACTTATTATACCGTCCTCAACTCCTTCTATCCCTGCCGGAGGGTTGGTAATTTTTTCCTAAGGTCTTGGTATTGCAACTAACCGTTCTTGGTCACAATTGAAACCAAACACTGAAAACTTTCAAAAATCGAAAATTTGATTATGAAATTTGAATTGCCGTTTACGACCCCTTCTACCCCCGCCGGAGGGTTGGTAATTTTTTCTTAAGGTCTTGGTATTGCAACTAACCGTTCTTGGTCACAATTGAAACCAAACACTGAAAACTTTCAAAATCGAAAATTTGATTATGAAATTTGAATTGCCGTTTACGACCCTTCTACCCCCGCCGGAGGGTTGGTAATTTTTCTTAAGGTCTTGGTATTGCAACTAACCGTTCTTGGTCACAATTGAAACCAAACACTGAAAACTTTCAAAATCGAAAATTTGATTATGAAATTTGAATTGCCGTTTATGACCCTTCTACCCCGCCGGAGGGTTGGTAATTTTTCCTAAGGTCTTGGTATTGCAACTAACCGTTCTTGGTCACAATTGAAACCAAACACTGAAAACTTTCAAAAATCGAAAATTTGATTATGAAATTTGAATTGCCGTTTACGACCCTTCTACCCCGCCGGAGGGTTGGTAATTTTTCCTAAGGTCTTGGTATTGCAACTAACCGTTCTTGGTCACAATTGAAACCAAACACTGAAAACTTTCAAAATCGAAAATTTGATTATGAAATTTGAATTGCCGTTTACGACCCTTCTACCCCGCCGGAGGGTTGGTAATTTTTCTTAAGGTCTTGGTATTGCAACTAACCGTTCTTGGTTACAATTGAAACCAAACACTGAAAACTTTCAAAATCGAAAATTTGATTATGAAATTTGAATTGCCGTTTACGACCCTTCTACCCCGCCGGAGGGTTGATAATTTTTCCTAAGGTCTTGGTATTGCAACTAACCGTTCTTGGTCACAATTGAAACCAAACACTGAAAACTTTCAAAAATCGAAAATTTGATTATGAAATTTGAATTGCCGTTTACGACCCCTTCTACCCCTGCCGGAGGGTTGGTAATTTTTTCTAAGGTCTTGGTATTGCAGCTAACCGTTCTTGGTCACAATTGAAACCAAACACTGAAAACTTCCAAAAATCGAAAATTTGATTATGAAATTTGAATTGCCGTTTACGACCCCTTCTACCCCCGCCGGAGGGTTGGTAATTTTTTCCTAAGGTTTTGGTATTGCAACTAACCGTTCTTGGTCACAATTGAAACCAAACACTGAAAACTTTCAAAAATCGAAAATTTGATTATGAAATTTGAATTGCCGTTTACGACCCCTTCTACCCCCGCCGGAGGGTTGGTAATTTTTTCCTAAAGTCTTGGTATTGCAACTAACCGTTCTTGGTCACAACTGAAACCAAACACTGAAAACTTTCAATAATCGAAAATTTTATTGTGAAAGTTGAATTGCCGTTTTCGACCCCTTCTGCCCCTGGTGAAGAGTTGATAACTGTATTTTAGTCTTATGTCTTATGGTATTGTAACTAACCATTTTTGGTAATCGGTGAAAACTAACACTAGAAGTTTTTTGAAAATTGAAAATTTATACTGTAAATTAATTTGCCGTTTTCGCCCCCTTCTTGCCCCACTAGAAGGTCGGCAAATTCGTTTTCATGCTTTTTTATATATTTTTTGCAGGTTAATTCTATTTTGCAAGCATACAGTATTATAGTTTTATTTGTTGCAATATTTAACTGGACCGCTGTAATTTGAGCAAAGATGAAGATGAAGATGAAGACAACTTCAGCCACGTCGTTTTAAGTACCTACTTGCCATAAATTCATAAGCACAACGTTTGAATAAATTAAAAGAAAAACAATAAAATAGAAATTCTTCTTTTTCTAAATATAATCTATTATCATCTATCATACGTCACTATTTTCCAGCCGTTAATTGATTTTAAAGACAATACCATTTTGGTTGCTTAGAAACAAACAATTTTCGACACTCGTTTTATACTACTTCAAGAGAACGTAACAAATCGTAATCACATGGTGCAAAATCTGTACTGTACGGTAGGTGGAGTAAAACTTTAACTCCTTGCAAATTTTAAAATATGTCCTGCACTTTGAAATCTGTGTGTTGCCACACTACGGCAGTAAACCTTAGTTTCTGGTGATTAACGCGAGTTACATATTCCCCAAATTAATATACATGTATATTTAAATGAAACTATTAAGTCTTGAGAATAAATTGTTACAATGTATAATTGAAGGACAAATTATAAAAGGTTAATGAAAGTTCACGAACCAGACATGAGAACGGAAACAGTACTTTGTACTCCAGACGTAATATGACATTGCAAGTGCAGGTCACAGTAGGTTATAAGACGGCAATTATTAGAATTAAGATTATTAAAATGTAATACTTTGTATTGTATCAAGAAATAGCAGACATGAGATCAGCATTTCCCACAAGTGATGTAAAAGCAGGGTAGCATAAATACCCTCAAGAGCCCAAGATGGCCAGTTAGTCTTAGAACTTCATAACTTTAGTATTGTTGCTTGTTCAAACTTCTTATTTGTAATTATTAGTTATTGATAGTCAGTCTCGAGCTTCACAACTTTAACATTGTTGGTTGTTCAAGCTACTCATCCTAGTTTTAATTAAATTAATTAATGAATAATAATTTTGAATAATTCTGTATAAATAAATTTGATAGATAGTTTTTGGAAGAAAACCTTTTTAAAGAAGCTCCAAGAGGCCCAAAACCTATCTGGCGCAGTCGGTAGTATTCCAGAAGGGCACCGGCAATTCCAAAATAGAAAAACTGGTGGTCGTGAATTCCAATTCTTTGTCTCGAAAAAACCAATTGGACGAAGTACAAAATCGACCAAGTCTAGTAACAAAGGGGAAAGACTATAATGGAACTAACAATCAAATTATTGTAAGTACCATAAGTTCATTTTCCTAACCATTTGTCACTTGCATATTGATATTAGCTAGTAAGAAACAAACAAATTTTCTATATACGCATTCATATGTACAATTTTATTATCGCAATTTATTACTATTATTTCTGAAAGAATTTACTCAGCAAAGTCTGAAACTTATTTTAACAAAGGTGTATAATTGTAAAACAATTATTTGTACCATTTTATTACAGCAATTATTATTCATAAAAATCTGAAAATTTTAATTCTAATCAACTGTATAATCTCTTACAAGATTTATAATTAAACACTTTTATTGCAACAAGTTAACGAAGATATATAATTACAAACATTTTATGTACTTTATGAAATAATTATTCAGCAGAAGTCTGAAACCGATGTAATTATAACCAAGGTTATTATTATTACACACACTATATGTAAAGATAAATGATTCTTTAAATAACTCTAACACAAACTAGACTGAAACGTAACTCTTAATTTATTAAAACAATGAACTCTGAAAACATAAAACTGCATTTCGACTTAATTCCTTTATACGATGGAAACCAGGCACTATTAGGTATTTTTATTACAGCTTGTAAGATATTTTTAAAATATGCATTTTGCAAGAATTATATAGAATTGGAGACAATTATTACAGACTGAAACAATCAATGGACACAGCCATATTCTGAAAACAATACGCGATAGAAATGCTTAACTACAACAGTATAATGGAAAACATCTTAAAGAACACACGACAAATTCAATCAATTAATACCAACAGACCATATCACAAGACAAAAAAGAGGATTTATTAACGGATTAGGTAATATTATAAAAGCTATCACAGGAAATTTAGACAACCAAGGTGCTGAACGATACGACAACGCGTACAACATTTAACTGAAAACCAGAATGACATAAAAACCATTTTTAGAATATCCTTAACTCAGTCAACCATAGTAAAATTTAACGACACATTACGAAAATTAGTACAAAACCAAGACAGTATAACAAATAGAATACTAACTCTTGAAAGTAACATGCAAACCACAATGTTAGAAATGCATGATTTAATAAGATTTTACACGATATTTAATCAAATGATATCAACCCTCACTGTAATTCAACAAATTTAGGACACATTAGAAAACGTTGTAACATTTGCTAAATTAAACACATTACACGCTAGTATTATAGAACCAACTAATTTATTGAATGAATTATTAGGAATTGGATCATTTATAACTAACAGTACACTTCTCTTTGAAGTAACAGAATCTAACATACTTATATTTGAAAAAATAGCCATAGTAAAAGGTTATGCAAAGAATCATGAAATTACGTTTTTAATAGAAATCCCATTGTAGAGATTAACATTTATAATTATTATCATTTATTTGCTTTCTCCATGAAAGTTATTAGCCAGTATCAAGCATCAAGTTATTATCCCTAAAACCAGGTTGCTTTTCCTGAATGAACTTAGGTATGGCTTCACGAATGAAAAGTGCAAAAAAGTAACACCTAGCCAATATTTATGTCAATCATTAACAACAACAGCTATTCAAACAGATAGCCCTTGTGAAGTACAATTATTAAGATTCTCTAATCACTATGAACAACCACCTATTGCAACCAAGACGAAAACAGTTTAGCCTTAATTGGAAGTAAAGTGATCCCCATAAAAGAAGATTGCTATTTAAAATTAAAAAACAAAATTATTCAAGTATATCAAGACCCAGCAATAACGAAGAAATTCGCAAATTTACCCGAACTACAGATCAAGATTACACAAACCGAAGATGACAGAATCATCAAGAAACCAATACAACTAGAACATGTAGACCTAGACGACCTCAACCAAGCCGTAAAGTTAATGGACAGTTACAAAAAACACTTAAGTGAATAAAACGTCCCAAAATTACATTTCGACAATATTAGTGTTTGGACAATTTTATTGATTATTGTAATAATTCTATTAACGGTATATTTATTGTACAAAATGTATATTAGATATAGAAATAAGGATATAAATTTTAGTCATAAGAACCAACAAACAAGGTAAATAAAGAAAAGTAGGGTAGCTAAGCCGGTTTGGCAACAGAGATCCACAGCAAGATATGTATACGCCGGTTCGAGAACAATATGAACAGCTAAGCCGCTTTGGGAAACAAAACGTGCAGCAAGATATGTATACGCCGCTTTGAGAACAAAATTGTCTTTGTGTGTAAATTTGTTGCGTCGGGGGCGGGGGTGGTTAGGTCTTTGGGGTGTGCGTTCGGCGGGGTCGTTAGATTTTGTCGTGGGGTGGTGCGCGTGCGCTGGGGTGGAGATATTTTCTTAAGAAATTTTTAGCAGCGTTCCCGACGTTAAATATTAAATATTAAATTTTAAAAAATGTTGTGTGTGTAGAAAATGGAGTTCACGTGTTGGTTCGTATTTTCTGGGGTAGGTTAAGCTAAAAATTAAAACGCCGCTGTGAAGAATTTTTAATATTAGGCAAACGCGTGCAAGTGGTAAAGAGTGTTTTAGCTCTCCTCATAAGCTGCGTTTTGTACGAAGTAGCAAATAAAATTAAGAAAATATACGAAATGTTATATGATGGAGGTCAAATTTTAAACGTTTGCAGGTAAAATCTTGTAAAAAAGAAGTCGTTCACATCTCGCAATTTCAATGTCACGATAAAATACTAAGAATTTGCATGCAGTCGAATATAACCTCGTGCTTTTATCTGGTAATATATATGTAAATCACGTCGACATTCGACTTTTAATATAATGTATTTAATTAACATAAGGTGTGTTGCAAAAACATTTCAAGACAGGTATGCCGTATATTTCCTTATTGGTATGCAAATTATACCACCTTGCATCACGATTTATTTGACTTTTAAATAAAAATTAATTTAATCTTATATCAAGGATGTCTTGCTTACAAAGAAGTCGTTCACTTCTCGCGATTTTAATGTCACGATAAAATAACAAGAATTCGCAGTCGAATATAACCTCGAGTTTGGAATTATAGCTCTCTGGTAATATATATGCAAATTATTCAACTTTTAATATAATGGATTTAATTAACATAAGGTGTGTTTGCAAAAACATGTTAAGACTATTTCCTTCTTGGTATGCAAAATATACCACCTTTCATAACGATTTATTTGACTCTCAAATAAAAAATTAATTTAATCTTATATCAAGGATCTCTTGCTTACATTTTAGCAATTTGAATATATTTAAATATTTAAATGTAATTATACATTTAATTTATGTGGCAAGAAAAATTCTTTTACTTTTAGCGGTTTGGTGATTGTATGTAGATGACGTATTAGACATTGTATATATATAACTCGTTTAATTGCACAAACGTGATAAAAAATTTGTAGGTTATGCAAAAACGTGCATGTAGTGAAGAATTTAGCGGTGATCTTTAGAGCTTCGTCATTGTTTTATTCTCGTTGCTTTAGTTAATTAAAGAGAGATTTTAGGTTAAGCAAAAATAGGAAATGTGGTGGATGACATAATCACTCTCAAAATGATGAATGGTGGGGGAAGGGAGCTTCTAAACGTGCCCTAAACGGGGCTCTGCCCCATTATTTTTGTATTAAATATCAAAAAGAATAGGAGAAATTATTCGACTCGTATTTTATAATGGTTTTAATTTAAAATATTGGTGTGTGTGCAAAAAACATGTTAAGACAGGTCACTCGTTATTTTATTCATGATTGCACCACCAAAATAATTTATACAACCACACTGAACTCGTACCCGGATCTAAAATTTAACCTTTAAATGTATGCAAATAATGTCGTTATTTAAAACGTGGTGAAGAATTTGGATAGTGATGTAATCATTCTCAAATGCGGAATGGTACTCCATAAATTCTAAAAATATATGCATATCTATGGCAGGCAACCCAGCATACACCAATTATATATTCTTAGTGTAAAATTTTATTGTTAGGTGAATAACCAGCAATTTATTATGTAATATTTATTGCTACAAGCATGGTAATAATAATTTGCAATGTGCAAAATACCTCTTTTGTTGTTAAAAGACCGATTTAATTAAACACTATAAAAGATTGTGAATTATTTATTCTAGTTAAATTTTACAGTGCTAGAGACACTAATTATTATTAGTACTAGATATAGATATAACAAAATTTTTTCCAGATGATAGTATGTTCAAAGGATATTATTATTTAAAAGACTCTGTAAACATGATTAGTGAAATTATTAAAGTTAAGGAATGTAAAGCAAAAATTTGTCCATAAAAGCAAATATGTTTTCTAAAAGATATGCATAACTTACGGATCTAAACGTTTCAACATCTCGCAAACTGAGATAAATATTACTTATTTCTTTGCAAAAACGTTCATATAACGCCCTTTAACAACCGCGTTCAGTAAAGTGCATGGTAGTTAATGACCTCGGCGATTGGGCTATTTATAGTATAAATATAACAACATATCTCCATATGTAAATTATATGGTTCTGGTTTATACCTAAAACAACTATTTTGCATTATATTTTGTTGATCCTGGCAGAATAAATTACAAGTATAGCTACATTGTCAATACATTTTTATTTTCAAACTCGTTTTAATTATTGTAGAATTTAGTGCTTATAAATAACTTACTTTAATTCAATAAGTTATTCTTAAATTAATAATTATTGTCAAGAGAAATATATACACATATGGTAAATAATTGCAAGAATGTCTATAATATATCTGAGTTTTAATTCTGTTAAATGGAACATATGGCAACAAGGTAACTTCAAAACATTTTAGCATAATTGTCAATTACCAAAATTCACAATTTTCATCTAATATCAACAAATGTTATTAAATTGATGCTAAACAATAAAAATAATACCGTTATATTTCAAATCATTTTAATAGAATTACGCAATGTTAAGTCGTTATTAAAATTAATTTAAACAGAGTTTTATTGTTATCTGTTGTTGTCTGTTGAAGAATCGTAGCAGAATCTGAACTATATCGCTTTTACAAAGCATGTATTCAAGATCACATTTAGTTAGTTTCAAAAACTTTTCATCATTGTATACGACTTGTTTTAACTTGCAGTAGGTATCAATGACCGAATCAACATTACCACCCGAACATGGTTGACAACTTTAAATTTTATTTTCCTATTACTTTCAAGGTATTAATCATTGGTATATATATATATATATATATATATATATATATATATATAGATTTAGCGACATCAGACAACCTTTTCTTAATCTTCGTTGGGAATTAAACCACTCATAGTTTTTAAAATCATCTTTCTTTACGTTTCGATCCATGACCTAGGATCGTTGTCAAAATTGTCAAAACCACAACAATCATACAGGGAGTATTTATCAGGCAACATATTTCTCGCATGGCTATGACAGCTTTTTGTGCTCTATGTAGAGTAATGATTAACGTTATACTCTTTTGATTAATTTGCAATTTACCGGGCATGCATCCTTCGTTAAAAGTAAAGGATATTCCATAGATAATTTGAATAACAATCTATCACCACCAAAACACCTCTAATTGGATTTTCCTTAAATATATTGTTCAAATTCAACAGAGTCGCCTTGCCAGAGATCATCTCAAGGTTGTTGATTTATTAATGCTGTTACAAAAACTAGTGGGGGGTTTATCAGACGAATAACTAGGTGATGCTCAGTATCACAACACTTTAGCATTACCTATTTTGATGAATGTGCCATAAAAGCTAGGTACTTGGATAGATCTCGCAGTGAGTGGAACAACAACGATAGTGGTGCGAAGTTTTCAAGTTAACATGGACAATGTACTGTACGATTTGTTCGAGAGTGAACAACGCATTTTACACCAACATCTGAAACATGCCATAGTATTGAATGATGTAGACAAAATCAAACGTATACTGTTCAGAGTAGGTGTTCATGTTCCTTTAAAGCCTTCAAATGGCTAACGCTGACCAATGATACATCCATTGATGTAATGGACATGCTGTTTAAACAACAGAGTAGGTGCGATCAATTTGTATCAAACTTCATTGATGCTTGCAACGGCAAAACAGAGTTAAAATGTCATCAGGTGCGCGGTGTACTAGACGCAATAGAGAGTAATTATAGTTTGAGCGATGTATATTTCCTTGAAGAATTACTAACCAACCGAGCTGTATTGAGTACGAAGGCATTTCCTATCATGAATATAAAATGCAACTATAAATCACTGGTCACAGCGATTGACGATATGATTGTAGGTGTTGTATATTTCGCACAACCTATGGTATTAAAAAAAGTATTGAAGTTAATTTTAAAGTATAAGGTAAATTATAAGTACCAACCTAATGTAGTTGGCCCTCATAGAACAACATATAACTGGCTCCTCAAGAATTTGGCAATGGAGGGCTCAAAACAGCAACCAGGATGGACGTGTGGTCCGGATTCGGGAAAATGGCCATCAAATAGTATAGATGATTATAAAAAAGTGTATATGCTATTAAAGTTATTGTTTTAGTTTAATACTATTTTTTGTATGTAAATTATGTCATCTTGGTAATCCTACCTGATGCGCTATAGATAGCACTTATTAGATATAATGGAGGATGCTATTGTACGTGTCGCATACCTTTTACAATAAATATATATACCTCGAGTGTTGGTCAAGTACGGGAGAAATTGTTAGCTGAGAAGGTAATGTGTTTTACCTGCTTGTTATTTACA
Organism: Platerodrilus igneus; assembly: GCA_036346225.1. NCBI lineage: Eukaryota > Metazoa > Arthropoda > Insecta > Coleoptera > Lycidae > Platerodrilus > Platerodrilus igneus. The sequence goes on from JARFIW010000565.1 coordinate 2,195,585, forward strand.
CATATTCACGGACATCGAAATACTCAAGTTCAACCAAAACAGCGAAAATCAACCTACATCAACGTTTTGCGCTTCGGGCATGAGGAATTATAAACAACTTTCTTGACGTAGAACTAGTGTAGTAATTAGTAGTACATAGATGTAATTTGTGTGTGTGTGTGTGTGTGTGTGTCGCTATAATAAAGCATATAACAGTAAAAAATTTTTATTGATGAATGACATATGATGGTAAACAAACACGTAACAGCAAATCTACAAAATATGATTTTGGATATCCAACTATTATGGCTAGAATCTAAATTTAACCATTTCACATATACTTGATTTTAACTCTCTTCAATACTTTTTCCACTAAATATACATCCGGATAGTGTGTTCGTTGAAGTTCTTCTGCATAGAAGCCGCCTAATATTGGTTGTCCTCGACTATCGCGCAACAGGTACGTTAAAGGATTAGTCAAATGCACTTTGTACACCGTAAAAATTTCGTTAGACCAATTTGGTGTGTATCCCTTGGTAAATTGACTTCTATGTTTACTAATGCGAACATGATCTCCAACAGAAAATTTTTACTCTTTAAGTTAACTGTTTTGATCGTACTGTACACTGTATTGAAGAGTTTGCGTTCATTGCGTTTTGACACATCTACAGGTCGCATGCCGATTGTTCGATGTTTGGTGTTGTTATATGCAGTCACGAGTGAGGATAGTATATTCAGCCATCGATACGAACCATTCAAACTAAATTGTTTCCACATTTTTGACTTTAAGGTACGATTAACGCGTTCTACTACGCAAGCTTTTTTATTGCTGTACACACTATAATGTGTAATCTCATATTTTTCCATTAAAGCCTTAAATGTTGATATATAAAATTCTTTTCCCAAATCCGTTTGAATGTACCGTGGAATACGATGGTCTTTGTTGAAAATTGATTGAAAAGCGTTTGAAACAGCCTTACCCGTCTTGCGCTTAACCGGTACGGCCCATAAGTATTTAGAAAATACATCGATAACAACTAGAATGTATCTAAATCCTTTATTTATCTTTGCATATGGGATCATTTCCACCAAATCGGCTTGAAACAGCTCGTTTAATCCTTTTGTGATTACATGTCTTCTAGGAAAGTTAATGCGAGCAGGCTTATGTAACTCGTGGACGATTTGCTCCTTTACAGACATATTGCTAATATATGTGTGTGTGTATGGTTGACGGCTATATGCGTGCGTTTTAAGTTTCTCTTGCAACTGTTGAATATCTGCTTGAATTCGTGCAATGTCTATTCTAAATTGTGCTTTCACTTGTTGAATAGCAGCGTCTAATGTCTTATATATGCTATTCATAGAATCATCTATCCGTTTGGTTACGATTTGTACAACATTAGCGTTCACAGTGGCTGGAACAAGGTTACGCATCATCTCTTCAAAATGGTTAAAGTCTGATCTTGTAACATACTCGCTCGAGAATTGTGTTATCATACTGTTTGTTGTCTCCTTCACAAGCGTGTCTATATACTGCTGAATAGTGGAACCACTTCCAAGCGTTGGTTCGCCCTCTTGCTGGTGTAGCGTTGCTAACCGCGATTCTAAGTACGCTTTCGTGACTGCATCATCATCTTCTTGTGGTGTAGCGACGCGCGCTAATCTCATGTTGTCAAAATCGTAGTAATCATCATAAGAAATATATGAAGCACAGTCAGACGCATGTCCAAACTTGTCGATAACCATCGTGATAATGAATAACAAGTCGCACAATCTACGCTATTATACGCAATTCGCGTAATTCTTCCATAATCGATGTAATTTCGTTTGTGTGACCGGTGTTACCTGCATCTTGCGAGGCGACCAGAAGCTTGAGCCGTTCGCACAGTTCGTTGGGATCATCAAAGTATACATACTCTAGTGGCTTCTCGTTATAATCCATGAGTAGACCACGACCACTCGGGTTTATAGTTTGCTGTCGTAAGCTATACATTGCATTACTTCTTTTTAATGTCCGCATAATCGTTAATTTCTTTAAGTGAGAATTTACCCAAAGGATTGAGAAGGAACAGCTGCTCGTACAACCCTTTGCTACCGTTGTAGCAAAATCGTTCTACACACCTTTTCACCAATCCCGAAGATAATGTCCGAATCACCAATCATTAATTTTCCTGTCTCCGGATTAAAACGTACTTTATCCCTGCGCAAGTGCTCCGTGTCATTGTTATAAATACCAGTAAAGTTGGAAAACAGATTATCGACATAGTATCTTACCGATGGTAAGAATCGTTGTAAGTAGGCCTGATGTTCTTCGCTGTTTAGGTACCGTTCGTACTCTGTATGGGTCTCTGGAGTGTTGCCGCTACTCTCCGATTCTTCGAAGGTGGACTCCACAGACTGGACTGGGCTATGAGGATTGTGTTCCCATGCCTCCTCTATTGGTGGTGCGGCGATTGGTGTTGAACTGCGCACCTGATCGAGAAATTTAGGGCGTCTTTTAGGAGTAGATTGTACGTCATGTTGTTGTGGTAACCAGTGCTGGCTTTCGATCTTGGACTCCTGTTTAATATCTTTCAGCAAACCGGTCTGAAGTGTTTGTAAACGTTTTGTAATAGGTGCATAGACTTTACTTAATGCAAGCTCCTTTTCAACCACACCTGCTTTTAGCGCTTGTAATTTCCTCTTGACTGCCTTTCGTACTTTTATGAGTTCTTGTTTGGTTTTCACGTCGTCTGCCATCGTCTAGAAACGGGTAGGAAGTGATATGCTATTTATGTGCTTTATAAGTATATATAGGTGTCAAAACCTTTTCGGTAACGACCGCTCTGCAAATCGCCATCTTTATTGATCACCAGGAACCCATACCGATCTCGCCAGCATACGCCGCACAATTCTTTAAACCGGTTAAACGACATATCCGTGTTTACATGGTCAGCGTATACGTGTTTTAAATTGAGTTCGTCTTGTTTGAATAGCACTAGGACATTAGCATTGTCTCTAATCAATTGTTTAGGTATTTTGGAATAGGTCTGACATAGATAAAAACAATCAATGGCCTTATGTCGACCTAAAGAAAAATATTCTCGCATTACATTTTGTTTATCGCACGACACGTCATCGAAAATAAATATCGAATTAGGTTTTGCATCCGCTGGAGTAACAATTGCATCCCATTTGTTAAACGCAAAATATCCTATTTCTTTTATTGGTTGTAATAACCTCTCTAGGTACTGATACTTTGGTTGATACAAGGATTTTGAGTAGAGATAAACGTTTTCAAAGCGTACACCATTCGGATGTTTCAAGAGACCGATGACTACATTAGTTTTACCACAATTGGATGGACCTGTAATGATACACCGTATTGTTGATGGTAATAGTAGTCCATGCTTTTGCACGTTAGTGTTGTTGCTGCAGTTGTGGTCCGTAATTGGCAACGCCAATTGTTGCTTTACCAGACGCATTCTATCCATATACTAAAACGTAATTGCAGTATGGTAAGCATTTAAGCGAGTAATTCTACATGCATGACCAGTCTCCTTTAAACCTTTCGACTGACAAGATTAATGAAATCCTATCGTGGCTACGGGTTACTCAATAGTGCTATCAATCGTTTACCGGTAGAATTACATTTACCAGGCTATCGCTTCTGTGGACCGGGTACTAAGCTTCAGAAACGCCTCGAGCGTGGTGATATAGGTCGTAATCCCTTAGACGAAGCCTGCAAACTACACGACATCGCCTACGATCTTTCTACAGACTTAACAACCCGACACCAAGCTGATCGACGTCTTGCCGAAACAGCACAAAAACGTCGTACTGCACCCGACGCTTCGTTAGGTGAAAAACTTGCTGCGTTTGCTGTTGGTTCTGCAATGAATGCCAAAGTTAAATTTGGTATGGGTTGTCGCAAAAAAACGATAAGGTGTAAAGGAAAACGATGTGGTCAGCGTCTACGTACAGGAAGTGGTATACCATTCAAGCGTTTAATTCGCACCATTTGGGAACGCATTAAAACGTTCGTCCGACTGATCTTATTAAAACTGCTAAACTTGCAGTGGCACCGATTAAAGAAATAACAGATGAAATTCGTGGCATCCCACGTGTAATCCCTGTACCCAAAACTGGTGGTTTCCTACCTTTGATACCTATTTTGCAGCCCTTTCCGCAATTGGAGCGTTGTCGGGTGGAGCAGCTGGGATTGCAAAAGCTGTCAACGATGCTAAACTTGGACAACAACAATTAGATGAAGCGAAACGACATAATATGGCACAAGAGGCAGTGACACTTGGAAAGGGTCTCTATTTGAAACCTTATCGCCGTGGACATGGACTGTACCTAAAGCCTTTTCTTACACACGGGCAAGGTTTGCGTAAACAAAGACAACAAAAAAAAACTCAACGCATTCGTTAAATCTACCTATGCGAGCGTTGACCAATGTTGACTTGAACAAATACATAAAACGTTTACCAATATCCCACTTTCGTGGAATATTCATGCGCAATTCACTTCCAAACACAATTCGTTGGCGAGAATGTGGTATTCTTAATCATGATACTACACGTGGTGTGGGAACTCATTGGACCGCGTACAAAAAGATGGTTCAAGGGCAGTCTATTATGATAGCATTGGTAATCTACGACCTCCGAGGGAACTTGTCAAATACTTAACCTCATCAGGACCATGCACTCTCTATTATAATTATGAACAATTTCAACCGCTTAACACTGTTACCTGTGGACACTTCGTATTGAAATTTTACTGCAAAATAGTCCTCCGCTAAGTTTCTAACAACGTTATATATTATTTGATTTTAGTGTATTTTTAACTGTTTTGTATAAAAGTGTTTAATTAAAACCATATATTGCAAGTGTTTCAGGAATTTGCTTTTATTACCCCATCCCAACTACGAATACGACTAGTTGTTGGTTTATCGTCAACCACCGAACATGTACACATTTACTTTAACTGGAACTGAATCTACGCTCACCGCAATCATCAACCCACCAATTGTTCTCGATGATGACCATGAATACGTTATTGGTCTTACAAACTTTGATACATATTTTCAATTCCCAATGTAACGGAAGCGAACAATAAATTTTACATTGATGACATCGTGCTTACTTTACCAGAAGGAACTTATGAAGTGGCAGATATTAATAAGTTCGTACGACGTAATCTGAACGATCCCCGTGAACGCACTTCATCCAAACGTTATCTTATTGATATTCGAGCCAATAATAACAGTTTACATACAGAAATCAAAGCATCAGGTATAGTGGACTTTACACAACCAAATTCACTTGCTTCGTTGCTGGGTTTTGAGAAACGTAAACTACCAGCTCTCACTACTGCTATTTCGGACCATCCGGCACAAGTCTTTCCAATCAATTCAATATGTATTGAATGTAATCTTGTGGTCGGATCGTATCGGAATAACAAACCTGTACACATTTTGCATCAATTCTTTCCTGCAGTTGCTGCAGGGTACAAGATTATTGAAAACCCCGTGAACGTCACCTATATGCCACTTAATACACGAATCATCGATCGCATCATTGTTAAAATAGTTGATCAAAACGGTAATCTCATCACTTTTCGTCGGGAAACCATCACGATTAGACTTTATCTAAAGCGTCTTTAAACAATGGTTTTGCGCTATGAGCATAAACCACCAAAACCTATTAATAGACGCATTATCAGCACCTTTACCAGTTACAAGACACCAGTGCACCGATTAACACCGGAAAACGTTAAATTTCTGCAAACATTAGGACTCAAAGTGCTACATAGCTAAAATGGATAGTAATATTTTAAATGTTACGCAACGTGCTATATTTGATACAACCATCATCAATGCCGACAAACATATGCATACTCCGTACTCCAATACCACGTATGAGAAGAACGATGTTATACGGATTCCAATAGAAAACGAAGATGTCTATACACTACCATGGGACAGCGTAATTTATATTGAGGGTACAATGAATAAGTCAGATGGTGGCGTTTCGCTTACCGCCGATTTTGTCAACAACGGAGTTTTATTTTTATTTGATGAAATTCGTTATGAACTTGGTGGAAAGACTATTGACCGCGTTCGTAATCCAGGTATAACTACGACTATTAAAAATTTCCTATCCTACGATTATAGCGAAAGTCGTCGCTTTAGAAACGCCGGTTGGTCCCCATCGATAAGCTTGATCTCGTTGATGCTAATGGTCATTTCAACGTATGCATTCCCTTGCGCATGGTTTTAGGATTTGCGGAGGACTACCGAAAAATTCTTTTGAATATCAAACAAGAGCTTATTCTTATTAGAAGTAGTGCTGACGATGCAGCTATATCGAATTCTGATACCAAAGAGTCAATCAAAATTACTATTACACATATATCATGGCGGATTCCACATATAACCGTTGCAGATGCAGAGCGCTTAAAACTACTCAAACATATTCAACGCAATGCCACCATGGACATAAGCTTTCGCAGTTGGGAACTACACGAATATCCAGAATTACATACAACACACACGCATACGTGGGCCGTGAAGACGGCTTCTCAAGTGGAGAAACCACGTTTTGTTATTGTCTGCTTTCAAACCGATACATCGCGCAAAAGGGGCGCAGTCAGTTCGACCACTGTAAGTTGACCAATATGAAATTACATCTGGGTTCATCTATGTATCCTTACGATAATCTTAACATTGATTTCGATACCAATCGCTATTCTATACTATATGAGATGTATGCACAGTTTCAACAATCGTACTACGGGGGTATCAGCGAGCCGATATTAACACCCAATGAATTTCAAACGCACGCTCCACTTGTAGTCATCGATTGTTCCCATCAAAACGAAATAGTGAAAGTGGGAGCGGTTGACGTACGATTAGAATTTCAAATGAAAGAAGCGCTTAAAGCTCACACTACAGCGTACTGCCTCATTCTACACGATCGTTTGGTCCGCTACAATCCTGCAACCAATATTGTGAGTGAAGTCTAAAATTAATAGTCCATTAGTTGTCGACGTTCAAAAGTTTAAAATTGCACATAATAACTTTGTGTTTAAAGAAATGGCTGTTTTACAACTATCCCTATCGAATGGAGTTGCAATAACATATGTGCTGAAACCACCATATTCTTGGAACTGTCTATCAGCTCGCTTCAAATACCAAAAGATATGGTTAAGCAACTTTCACGGTATATCTTGAGATGATGGCAATTTACAATGAATTTCCACACCTAAATGTTATTAACCTAGAAGATTTAGGGTGTACTCCTCTACATAAATTAAAGTATTACACCAATTCACACAAGTGTTTCTAGCATACCACACAACATTCGTCATTCAATTGCGCAACCACAGATGTAATTGTACTCAAAAACTGGTTTGTACATATAACCAATTATTCATTTTTAATAAAGAATAATGTTTACATTAAGTAGTGTTTTTATTTGTATATTTTATACCTACATACATACATATTCCTTGAGACTAGTAAGATGTGTTTCAAAAAATGTCTTGAAATAAGTTTAATTGTAAAACTTACTAACGAATCTGTAAGTATCATATTGAAAATTCCTCTTAACGGATATGTATTTTGCATTTTTATGCAAACTTTATGTTACAATAATACAATTAAAAATTATATTCTACTACCGAGGTATTAAATTTTAAAGTATGTTATAGTTGTGTAAACATAAAATGCATTGCATAGGTTTTTATCATCAAAGTAGTACATTTTATTTAATCCCACCTGTAAAATGATTAATTTCTTAAACCTAAGTTTCATAAAATTTATTCTCCAAAGATCAACCAACTATAAACCAGAACTATTAAATTTACATAAATTTCGGTGTTATTTTAATTTAAACTATGCTCATAAAAGTCGTTTATATATATAGCACCAACATTGTTACTACCTATGAATATCAAATCTTTAAAGGAATTTATAGTCATGATTAATTAATAAGTGGTCTTTTCATTTGTACACATTTTGTATATGTTGTTTTAGTTCCATTGACGACCTATTATTAGTAATCTGTTTATTATTTTATTGACGATATAAATTTTAAGATTGGAAGGAACGATAAGAAATCTTCCTCTGACATTTATATGCACTCCGCATAGTTGTTTAAGGTAGCAAATATAAATAAGCTGTTTAATGTGTTGTAGAAGAATTTTTACCATTGTATTATCGGTATGTATAAACTTACTTACTTAATGTGTTTTTAACGGAAGTAGAAATTATGAATTTTGGTAATTAACAATTATGCTAAAATGATTTGAAGTTATGCAGTTTCCATATATAATTTACATATATCGGTATGTTGTTATAAATATCACAACCTCGAGGTCATTAACTACCATGCACTTTACTAAACTATAATTAATAAAATCCCGTACATTTAACTAAGATACATTTTTCTTAATGTGGAAGTCTTATCTATATTTTATTCAAATAAGAATCTGCTACCGCCACCTACAAAAGATAGGGACAATTAAAGAATGTAAGTTTTGTAAATAAAACATTAAAATATTGTGTGTTTCTTTTAATATTATATATTTAATACAAAAATAATTTTTGAAATTCTCGGAGATTCGTCAACACGTGCATGTTTTTGCTTAACCTAAAATCTCCGAAGTATTCAATCACCTAATGCGTGCAAAGCCTCCGTTCAGAACGCCTTATGGAGTACCATTCCGCATTTGAGAATGAGTACATCCCCATCCAAATTCTTCACCACCTTTTAAATAACGACATTATTTGCATACATTTAAAGGTTAAATTTTAGATCCGGGTACGAGTTTAGTGTGGTTGTATAAATTATTTTGGTGATGCAATCATGAATAAAATAACGAGTGACCTGTCTTAACATGTTTTTACATATACACACATATTAAATATATATTGAAATTGCTAAATGTAAGCAAGAACACCTTGATATAAGATCAAATTAATTTTTTTATTTGAGAGTCAAATAAATCGTGATGAAAGGTGGTATAATTTGCATACCAAGAAGGAAATAGTCTTAACATGTTTTTGCAAACACACCTTATGTTAATTAAATCCATTATATTAAAAGTTGAATAATTTGCATATATATTACCAGAGAGCTATAATTTCAATAAAAAAACACGAGGTTATATTCGACTGCGAATTCTTGTTATTTTATCTTGGTAATGAAATCGTGAACATGTTTTTACATGCAGACTTTATAATTTGATCCATTATATCACATTTCGTATATTTTCTAAATGTTATTCGCTACTTCATACAAAATACAGCTTTTGAGGAAAGCTAAAAATTCTTTACCACTTGCACGTTTTACTTAACATAACAAAATTCTTCATATAGGTAAAATCACCACTTCGCTATGCTCTCGGCTACCTAGTTTCGGCTACTTTTCCAAGGTCGTTGTGACGTCATAGCCTTTTATAAATAAAGAACAATGTAATACTATTTTAAAATTTTTATTCTGGCATTATACATAACAAAATTTAAAAATATTTAATGCCAAGCATGGAGCCATTTAAACTTAATTTTAATATAAATTCGATTGTTTAACATGGCTAACAACCAATGCAAGAATTAAGATATACAACAAATTTGTGTGTCAGATAACAAATCCTGATGTTAATAAACAACTTGGAAATTATATACTAGATTTTTACGTTGTCCAGATGCACATTTAAGAGCAACATTCGCTAATCCCTTAAAAGACTGTTTAACCTTATTGGAAGATAGTAAGTTATACTTCCTAAAGGCGCCAATGTACTCGGTATCGCTAAAATGTGGAGTAAGTTATCGGACAAGCTTCAAAATAGCTGCTGTTTAGTGTATAATAACCTGCTACAGTACATGTATTGGGGGAACGGCAATACAAAGAAATTGACGGGCTTGCAAATTAAGTTGTCAGAAAAACCAGAGAAAAGGGAAAAATTGATAAAGTATGTGCTTTCAGCTTTTAGTTTTAACTATTTACCTGTAAATTATTTGGAGATAGTAGAGTAGGAAAACAGCCAAGATAAAATAAAAATCTTACACAAGTGCTACATTAAAGCAGGTAACATATTTTACACAATCTGTAACACCATATTCTACAATTCCAAAAGAAATAACCATTTCGGTATCGGGGTTGATAAGTACGCCTAACATTCGCCCAGAGGTTGTACGACAACGCGTAAATATTGGCAGTAAACTCTCTCCGTTGACGCTGCAGGAAATTGCCCAATTATGCACGCCATACTCTGTAAGTGGAAGAAAAAGACAGCTGGAATTAGAAGAAATGCATGCAAAAAGGCGAAAGTTGGACTAAATAGAAGACACTGCGACAATACGCGAACAATACAAAGATGTGTTAGACAAAGAACATCTTATTAGAGAAAGAGGAAAGGATTAAAAGATTATTTTATGTGCCGATGGACTGACTTGGATACATCCGCGTTCTACAAGCTGTATGTATTTGTGGTTAGTAAGAAAAACTCTTTTTAGAATTTTAGAATAGTATTACATTGCTCTATATTTATAAAAGGCTATGACGTCACAACGACCTTGGAAAAGTAGCCGGAACTAGGTAGTCGAGAGCATAGCAACGTGGTGATTTTACCTATATGAAAATGAAAATAAAGAACTTTTAAATTTTTTGAATAAATTTTGGTAGGAAATATTTAATAAATAAGTATATGTTAATGAAACACATATTTTCTAAATGATATTGGTGCTAAGGAAAGCTATTTTATTAAGTTCTATAGTTTGAGAGTGACGTAAAAACCTTGATGCTACACCTTGAGTTGTAAAAGTTAATACATAAGCCTTGATATAAGATCAAATCAAATAATTTGAGAGTCAAATAAATCGTGATGAAAGGTGGTATAATTTGCATATATTTTAAATTCATACGGGTATAATTAAAAGATTATATGTTAGATCCGACTGCAAGTTCAGTGTACTTGTATAAATTATTTTGGGATGATGTAACCAAAGGAAATATACGACATACCTGTCTTGAATGGTTTTGCAACACACCTTATGTTAATTAAATACATTATATTAAAAGTTGAATAATTTGCATATATATTACCAGATAAAAACACGAGGTTATATTCGACTGCATGCAAATTCTTAGTATTTTATCGTGACATTGAAATTGCGAGAAGTGAACGACTTCTTTTTACAAGATTTTACCTGCAGACGTTTAAAATTTGACCTCCATCATATAACATTTCGTATATTTTCTCAATTTTATTTTCTACTTCGTACAAAACGCAGCTTATGAGGAGAGCTAAAACACTCTTTACCACTTGCACGCGTTTGCCTAATATTAAAAATTCTTCACCTCGGCGTTTTAATTTTTAGCTTAACCTACCCCAGAAAATACGAACCAACATTTTTTAAAATTTAATATTTAATATTTAACGTCGTGAACGCTGCTAAAAATTTCTTAAGAAAATATCTCCACCCCAACGCACGCGCACCACCCACGACAAAATCTAACGACCCCGCCGAACGCACACCCCAAAGACCTAACGACCCCCGACGCAACAAATTTACACACAAAGACAATTTTGTTCTCAAAGCGGCGTATACATATCTTGCTGCACGTTTTGTTTCCCAAAGCGGCTTAGCTGTTCATATTGTTCTCGAACCGGCGTATACATATCTTGCTGTGGATCTCTGTTGCCAAACCGGCTTAGCTACCCTACTAAGAAAGAATAAATGAACCCTTAAGGACAATGGGTTTTAAAAATTAAGTATAACCCTTAATTTTTATCTACGTCGAGAGGAGCTACATATTCCCCAAATTAATATATATGTATATTTAAATTAAACTATTAAGTCTTGAGAATAGATTGTTACAATGTATAATTGAAGGACAAATTATAAAATGTTAATGAAAGTTCATAAATCAGACATGACAACGGAAACATTACTTTATATTCCAGACGTAACATGACACTGCAGGTTCAGGTCACAGTAAGTTATAAAACAGCAATTATTAGAATTAAGATTATTAAAATGTAATACTTTGTATTGTATCAAGAAATAGCAGGCAAGAGATCTACATTTCCCACAAGTGATGTAAGAGCAGGGATAGCATAAATACCTTCAAGAGCCCAAGATGACCAGTCAGTCTTAAAACTTCATAACCTTAGCATTGTTGGAAGAAAGCATTTTTAAAAAGAACCTTCAAGGGGCCCAAAACCTATCTTGCGGGATCACGAATCGACAGAATGTCATAAACCATTAAATTTTGCAGAATACAATCTCGATCCTCAGGAACTAGTTCAAAATCAAGAATTCCTTTACAAAGTTGCACCATTCCCTAATAGACTAAAAGACGATTTGTTCAAAATGTTGTATACCACTTCAAATTCTTTTCAAATACGCAATATATCTCTGCTAACTAACTACATGTTAGGAGCCTGACAGAGTCACTCCGGTTCTGAAACCAACTTTATATTTTTCAAACTATAAAAAATTAGCAAAGTTATATTAAAGTATGCGGTTGAAATTTTTCCACATTATTTTAAATACAATTTTTAGTAACAAGAAAAATTACCAGGCATATCGGTTAGGTTTAAGTCATTGCCGGACGAGTACAAACCTTTATCTTTTATACTGCGGTGAAAATGGTTTATACCATTTGTATCTTTAACAGTATATTCAGAACATTGCAAGCCAGGCGAATACAATGGCATCATCTTTATAGTGCAACAAGGAGATTTGGATATCGTAACGCCTTGACGTTACGGTAACTAAAAATCAATACAAAAAGAGTACAATTAATCTAAAACGAACAAAATTATTATCGATGCACCCTGTATAATGGGTTTCACAAATAGCTAACATTCATATTGTTTTGAAAAATATAATTTCAATTAGAGCATTTGGTGTAATTAAAGCAATACAAAAATTAAATTTTCTCAAAATAAATTGGTACAAGTTAACACAATATGAAAATAACGCATGAGTCATAGTATGATACACGTGCGACAATAAAAACCGTCAAAATGGAAGTTCCCTTAAGTCATACAATATAATAATCATATAATAATTGCAGGCGTCATACAATAAACTCAAACCACAAAATCATTATTTATGGTAAAATACATATTAGGACGGTACTCAGGTTCATAAATTAAATTAAACCACAAAAGAGTGAGGCAAGAATTTATTTCACTTAAGTTCACAGTAGAATCAGGTCAAAGAAAGCTTTAGAACTATAAAGTAAAAAACCGTGAACCGAATAATAGGAATGCTTCATACCATAATTATTCCAAATATAAAAGAGCTTCTACAAATTATAATTAAATAAAATAAACTCAATGTTAAATAATTGTTAGACAAAAAATCATATACATACTGTTAACGTCTTTTAGTAGAATTTATTAGATTTGTAAATGGCATATCGCCGGTACAAATTATTAAATGCCACCCTAACTTGTACATAATTAACCCTTGACCTGTACAATCCAGTACGAATCAACTCAAACCATTATTTCCTTGTTGGCTCCTGTTTAACGCTAAACGAGTCGTTCTCCTACATTGGACGTAGCTAGTCGTAGATTAGAGACGATAGTGTCGCGTTTTACAGCAAGGTTTTTTTCTCGTACAAGTGCACGTTGTTTTCGTTATCGGCATTATAAACATTAGTGCTTCATAGCAAAACTATAGTAGATAATAATATACTAATCTAATCGAAGATCTTGAAAAGTTTCAGCTATCGATCAAAATCAAATTGGCATTAAAACGGTGATCGTGTGTATTACTTCGTAGAAAGTTATTTTGTTTTTAATCTTTTATAACATACTGTATACATACGGTAATGTTGATACAATGTAGAAAATCTCCAGACGCTTAGTAGCGAAATCCACCAGTATTAAGTTCAGCTAATTAATTACAGCAATAAATAGAAAGAGGCAAAATTTTAATGTATCTATAATAGAATAATTACAATCAGACGACTTTTGCCTGATAGGATCATGTTAGTCTACGATTGGTTCACGTGTTAAGTAAGACCAGGCATAATCCCTCCTTAAACATAAAGAAAAATGGAAAGTAAATGACGGCAATTACACCCAATGGAAAAACGAAACGAATTAATGAGTCGCGAGCCATAAACATAGACACATGTGTGGGTAAACAGTAAATGTTAGTTTGTCGTCAAACACCACCTTGATTATAGAATAATAAACAGGAGTCCACGTTGTGAACCAAGGATTTTCGACAGAATCTACATTACTAAAATATATTGGGATGGTTAAGTTCTCAGCAAAGTCAGATTGGAATTAAATATTCGATAATGGTGGGTAAACAGTAAATGTTAGTTTGTCGTCAAACACCATCTTGATTATAGAATAATAAACAGGAGTCCACGTTGTGAACCAAGGATTTTCGACAGAATCTACAATACTAAAATATATTGGGATTGTTAAGTTCCCAGCAAAGTCAGATTGGAATTAAATATTCGATAATGAGATAAGTTATTCTTACCTCCAATGAACTTTTGTATTATAGTTGTTGTACAATTTATTGCTAAATGTACAGTGTTACATCATTAGAAGTATAAAATTTGGACATTGCAAGTTGACGGTAAAGTAACGGCGCATTGAATAATTATTATTCTAGTTAAGGATCAAAGTATGATGAATTGTAGATGAACCGATTATGCATTTATTCAATTTTAAGTATTTTGTTAAAGCAATCTCTGTAAGTCACTGACGTTATTATTAATGTACGTATATTAAAAAATTATTATATGTATACTTGTTCACAGAAGTGCTATAATAATGTTATTATAAAATAGATTTAGGTAATATGAGTTGAGATTGGTTGTTTTAATTGTTCAAACATACGGGTGGCTTGTTGACATCAAATCCATTTCACCAAGAGAATACTGTGATTCCCCCCCCCCGTATTGTTCGTCATCTTAAAGGAATTTATATTAGATTAAACGAACGGACGCTCATAAACTTGACTGATTGAAAACCTTACAAGGTAAATGTTATTAGTAACGCATCTTGAAATTGTACCTAGATAAATTTTAATTATTCAATTTTGTTCCATTTTATTCCATTTATTTCTATAGAAATCCACTCCGCACCACTGTAGTTGGCCGGTGCATCCTTGTTTGTCCCCCCACCTTTTTGAGCAGTTCCAAATTTAATAATTTAACGTTTCATACAACCTAACAATGTGAACGCGTGAGCGGAGGAGAGACCACATATTGTCCGTAAGTGATATCTTTTGTAAAATGATGGAATCGGCACATCCATAGTGTGTAATTTGCAAAAAAGACATTTGTGATGTGAAAATAGTTGAGATTACGAAAAAAACCTTACAAAAAGTTAGAGACATATTAACAGTTTGTTACGGTATTCCGCGTCGACAAGAAAGAAAAAGTAAAGTACGTAACGAAAATAGTCCGCAGCGAGTATCACAACAAAACAAGAAAAAAGAAATCAATATAATTAAAGCTGTGCTAGCTAAAACGTTGTAGAGTGGGATGGGTCACACAGAAAGAAAAGGGAAACTTCAAGAAAGAAAATTTATTTACAAACCCTTGAAAAATTAACATGTTATAAAAGGAAAACCAACTCGAATAGAAAACAACATTTATCGAGCGTATCGCGGAGGATTTACATAGTTCAAAAATCTTCGCAAATAATAATTAATACCCTTCTTGAATTACCTTAACCTAATTTTCTACCTTAATCCTAGTATTTATATAAAAAAAATTAAACAAACATATGTACAGTGGACTGGTTTCAGTCTTGTGGTTACCCCAATATTAAACCTTTGATATAAAAATAGTCATGAAAACTCATACTTACGTATTGTCCATAAGTAACTCTTGATAAGCAATACAAAAAATAGTAACGGCAAATTACAGCATTAAAGAAAGAAGCCTTCTACGAGTCGAAAAATACATTTCGTCCTAGCTGTAAAAAAGGGTTATTGGAAAAAACGTCACACTTAAATCATAGTGTACTCTAAATTTTATATAGATAGAAAATTGTATTATATAATTAATACCCAAACAAGAAGTACGTTCAATTTCAACACCGCAAGACCTACAGTTGTGCGATGAACAACCTGAAAAACTTAACAAAAGAACAATTCCTAATTTTTCCTAATGGAGGTCAACTAAGCGACGCAGACAAGAAATAGTAATTCTTACAGCTTGGTCGGACGTTTTGTTGCGGCCCAACAACTGGTTATAGTCGACATCTGCTGGATGACATGGCATACCATACCAAATTCTTTTTCTGGAAAACCAATGAATCAAATTCAGAAGAAGTAAAGGTGAACAGGCTAACTCTTCACTTTCCTTGATCAATACCTAGTAGTAAATCATTAACTGACCTAGGGTATATGTCTATACATGTTGAATAGTGATGGGTTAAATTAGTTGAAAGTAAATTAGCACCAATTGCAGAAGTTAATTTAGCTGTTCGAAAAATTCAATCTCTCAAAGAAACAACTTTGTACGAACTAATTTCAGAATCCCATGTTATAAATTTATTAGCTGTAGACGCCCGCTTGTTTATCTTGGTGACTAGAATATATTACTTATCGCAAAATCCATGTTAAATATACTAGTGAACTTCCATAGGAATATCTCGTAATTTGGACAAGTCGTTAGATAGATTTGAAATAATAGTTCGACGACGAATACTCAAATATGCCACAGTAAAAACTTAAATCCAAGAAATATTGATAACGGGAAATAAATTTTATAATTTCTAATTCATTGCAATGTATGTTATCTTTGAAGAAACGTTCTTATGTAGATAAAGAAACCGGCAAATGCGGATTAAATCTAACTCGCTAATTTTATTTTATATAAAACTTGTAGTGATACTTCTAAATAATGCGAGCATATCATTTTAAAGATAAATTTAGTTACTTTGAATTATACTAAATATACTAATGAAATTCTACAGGATCATGAATAAGTATCATTTCAATTTAGAATGCAGTCGAAATTAAGAATGAAAATTTGCAAATGACCGTGAATACAGTAAAGAATATGAAATTTAATTACATAAAAACAAAGATATTTACCAACAAGTTCGAAAAAAGTTTAATTTATAATTTAATGACACCACGTCACTGAACAATACATGTGACAGGATGGGTTATCATGTGTAGTGTTATAAAAATTTCGTAGCCGTTATGAAAACATATTTAGAAGTTGAAGTGTCACCATCATCTGATGTATTTATAGTTGGAGAATGTAAGAAGGAATTAATTAAATCATTGAAACATTGTGATATATAATAATATACAGGGTTTAAACTACAGCTACATTAATACAATATTACTTATACTAGAACAATACTTTATTAAAATGTTAGTAATAAATTACTTTATCGTTATAAAGAATATTTAACTGTTTAAATAAATTTTTAGAGTACTTTCTAAAAATCCTCTCGCAATAATTTAAACCTGTAAAAATATATCTAAATTAATGTTTTAAACTGATACATGAATTTTTTTAATTATGATATATTCTTGCGTGCACGTTCAATGCCATGAACATCGAATCGATATACTTCAAACTCAAATATTTTAGAAAATATCACAGAAATAGATGTATACTTATGAGATAAAGAATGACCAGCCGGTAAAAATATCGTAGAAAAAGTATCTCAATATATTCCATATTTAAATGTTCAGGGAAATCAACGCTATTATTGCCATTAAAAATATAAAACATAACGGATCCTCACAATTGTTAGTAACGAGTTAAAATATCATTTAAGGAAGCTGTACAAATATACGAAAAATTTTTGAAGGTTTCTGAAGTGTATCAAACCATTGAAGTTATGCTACAGCTATACCAGTAATACAAAATTAGGACTAAAATGGTCAAAAAACTTGCCCATAAGAACTACATAAAAAACAAGAAATTTACACCCATAAATTATAAATAGAAATTATCTCTGTATGGAATATATGAGAGTCAGTGTTCGAAGTGCGGGTGGATGTGGGAGGATACTCCCCCCCCCCACTTTGATAAAAAAGCTTATAGCTTGGTTTTTTAATTTTTGTTACACAGAAGTATCAAAAAAAATCTTTTTGGTTTCCTTTATAATTTTAATACCTCAAATTTTTTTCTTTGATGAAAGGCAGTGTAACGTATTAAAATTTTCAAGGCACTAAATCATGAATAAATTTATTTTCAAGTCGTTTTGGAGACGACACGTCTTTTATTATTGTGTGTTACTTTCTGTAATGTTACAAAATTATAAGACCATGCATATTGTAAAGCATTTGGGTTGTTTCCTTCACTAAATTCATTGAAAACAGTATACAAATTTTTAACCTGGTATCAGACACGAGTATTCGCAGCTATTTTTAACAGATTCGTTGTGCAAAATCGTAATTCGAAGTACACACTTAATACCTGGCGCATGCTTGTTCCGTCCTAGGTTTACGACCACTGTTTGTCGTTTCAACTTGAGGAGTTGCTCGTAAGGCTTTATCAGTAGAGGAGGCTAAAGAAATTTCCTACGAGCGATTTATGGCTTGCTGTGATTATTATTTGCGTATGTCTGCAGGTTCAGACATGATGTTTTGTGAGGTAAGCTAAATCTATCATGTAATGCTTATGGTACAGATCTGAAAAATACGTAATAAATTGTTAAAAATAGCTGTATGATTTTTAAACATAAATCCGCTATAAGTTAAATAAACATGTCTAACATATTTCCATCTTCTCAAAAATGATAGATCAATTTATATTGTAAATACCCTAAAACATGTTATTTATGTTTATTTGAAAAGTAATAAAAACATATTTTTGTTATTCAATCTATGTAACAGTGCTAAAAGTATATTGCGAACCCATTAAAAGCAATCAGTAATTATTCCCATAACAAGTAGAACGCCCATGTGAGTATGAGTTCAAGTATACATGGTCAGCATATTTACACTTTATGTTCTTTTAGCTTTGGACAATTTTTTTTATTTAAGACTTATAGAGTAATGTTTGCATCTATCTTCACCTTTTCTTTTAGGTTCCTCAACAAGTGTATTTTAACTTAAAAATATTTCGCTTAGATCCATTATTTCCGTTTAGTTCATACACTTCCAAGGCGGTACTACTGGTTAACATTTTTCAAATGTAGTGTGGCGCTTAAGGGCAATCCATAACACACAGACACACACACACCCCGTTAGTCTCACTACACCCAACTGAAAGTAAAGTTCAGAACTTGTCTGTAAATACCCTCAAAGTCTTTTATTACGGGTTAAAATCTCATTTTTGAATTATGACTTTAGGAGAAGGTACGTTTCTCGAACCCATCTTTTAATACAATCGTATCCATATGGCTTTTCGTACCGGCGTCCAGCTTGCCGCAAGAAAAATTACAACAATGTGTTAGCTATAATTTCTTTTTCAGGTATGGTCTCTTTATTTTTGAACAGTAGTCGTGATCCGTAAGGACGTTTGTGATAAGTTTTGCACTAGGGTTTTTACATCTTCTCCTATGCGCAGGTCCATCTAGTTGTTGAGTTATTAGATGTAGTGGCGTCTTCACTTTACCTTTTTTTGAAGTTTTTTGAATCGTGTTGACAACAAACTTACGACCACTCTTGTGCCCTCTGCAGGGTTCATGTCCAAGTTATGCCGCTTGTTCCACCTAAGTTAATAACCTTGTTCCATCCTTGTTGCTTAATTATTAATTAATTAGCACCTACAACGTGGGGATATTTTGTTTCAAATACCCCTTTAATTTCAGTTCCCCTAGTTAATAGATTTTTATTTCACTCTGATTAATTTAAAAAATTTCACTAGTGCCTTCAAGCGTGAGATTCGAGTTGTTTCGTGCGTTATTTGTTCTCATCACATTGATCGCTTTTTATATAATTTGATTTCAGTCGAAAATTTTTATTAGTCTGATTTTGGTTGACCATTTTTGTATCTTTTGCTTAGATCACATGAGGTCACTGTTTTGTTGCAGGTATAGTTGAGTATAAACATTTCTGTTGTTGATGTTAAATTTTGTTCTGACAAAAATATTTAAGGACGAAAGTGAAATTAATATATAAGGTATGATATTTATTTTAGGTTCCCTATAGTAGGGGACATAGAATACTACTATAGTAAGCCTGCTTATCGTAAAAGGCGATTAAAAGGCGCACCAAGGAGCAGCAGCCTTGCTGGCTAAAAGATATTGGAGGAGAGTTGGTTGGTATCGGGCGATCCTCAATAATTTACAAGGTTGTTGGGGGTTGGCCGTGACAGATACGGCTTTTTGCTAAAATCTTTAAAAAATGCGTTGTGGAAAGATATAGAAACCTACCACAATATTTACTATGTATAATGGAGTGCTCACAAGTAAAATTCTTGTCCCGAGGTAAAATACCCCTCATTCCGATCTCCGGGGGAGGGGTACTTGGGGCTCGTCATCGTAAGTATTTAAAACAAAGCTGTGAAGGGTATGTAGAACTTTTTAGATTAGCACAGAATAGAAAAGAAGTTAGAGCTGCGTTCAAATCGACCTTAAGTAAGGTCGAAAACAAAATGATGATGATTTATTTTAGAAAGGTATGAATTTTTATTTAGGAAACGTATGAAATTCTTGATAGTTTAGTAATTATCACTCATTGTCTAAATTTTTTGGTAGTTTGGTCTTGAAAATGGCTGAAGGGTTTCAGATTGTTTATTTGCGCAAGGAAGAACTGGAGTATGAATTAAAAATACGTGGAATTGAAAACGGTAGACCCAATATTCAGAAAAGGAAAATATTATGTCGTTTATTAGCTAAAGAGTCTCTAAGGAGCCAGGAAATTTTCTTTCAAGTTAAAAGGTACATTTTTTAATGGAATGTGATGAGATTAATTCTACAGTTGAGCCGGTTAGGAATATTTTGTCAAAATTGGAAGGAAATCCGTTTGATTAAATTTTTAAAAGAGAACAATCTAGATTAGATCATCAACAAACTTAGAAAAAGTCGTTATATTCAAAGATGAAGATGTCTCCGTAAGTCATTTTGGCAAGTATCCCTCAATAAGTCATCAAAAAATAAGAACGCATTTAGTGTGATATCTCGCGGAAAATATAGATTCGTCACTTTGCTGTTTGGTCTAAAAAATGCTGTACAGACACAACAACGTTTAGTGGATGCAATTTTTGGCCTACGATTTAATCCTCACATATTCTGTTATTTAAATGATATTATTCTATTTTTGTCGTCGTTTGAGAAACATTTGAAGTTGTTGGGTGATGTTTAGGAGCGCCTTGAGAAGGCCAACTTAACTCTGAATTTGAAGAAATGTCAGTTTTTTAAAAAGTCAAGAGAAGATTTTGTTGTCACCTAATGATTATCCACAATGGAAAATAGAAAACAATTATGCCTAAAAATTTCTTGAATTCAATTTGCCGTTCGAGTCTAATATTGTTGAATGGAAATTTTTAGTTCCTCGGGGAGAGGAAGTGATACGTTCTTGGCATGACCCGCTGGTCATTGTGGCTTTACTAAGACCATTTTTCGGGTCCAGGAGTATTATTATTAGCCCAAAACACTGCAAAATTCCCCTGAACTGTGTGAGACTTTACATGAACAGTGTATGGGGGAGTGGGGCGATGGTCTCATACGTTGCAAGCGTGTGGGAACATTGACTCGGCACACTCAAACTCAGACAGAAAACAAACGCTACACAAAGAGGAGTACTGCTGAGACTCACGGGAAGGTATAGAACCACCCCGCATGATGCACTATGCGTCGTGGTTGGGGTGATGCCCCTATACCTACGCATCAAACAACGCACAATAGTATATTTCCTCATGTATGACGACAACGAAAGGTTACAATAACTTCTCAGCACAAACAACTCACTCACAACTAAGACAGAAATCAAAAACTGCAAAGACGATGTAATCAAAGCACAACTGGTAGAAGGATTTATACACTGATCCCAAACATCAAAGATAGACTCATACCAACAAAAGGACAAATACATTACCTGACCGGTGACGGACCATACCCAACATACAGACTAAGAATGAAACTAAAAGTCAGTGAGACGTGCACTTGTGGAGAGACAGGGCCACCCGAACACGTAGTATTCAATTGCACAGATTTGCACCACGAACTTAACACACACAGACTAACACTACAAGACAAAAACTGCAAGAAATGATATGGAGAAAGGACCTCTTTCCATATCTAAACGTAATCGCACAAAAACCACGACAACATTACATAAAAGATACCTCGATGGGCGACAATAACTCAACCAGAACATAGACACAAGAGACAACGATAAAAACATAATTTTTTGGAATTCCAGGAGCATCCACTTCTGATAGCCAAAGATATCCCATCCCATCCCCAACATCAACCCCTAATACGTGGAATGCATACACCACATATTAGAATCCCAACCCATTTAATTATAAGGACTAACAGTAGGTTTCAAAATAGGTTAAGAGTAAATTACGTAGTAGAATAAATTCCATTATTAACACTAACACTAATTTTAAAATAGCAATAGTAGCAATAAAAGGCAATGTAAAAAATATCCAAATCTTTCCCCCTCTTGTAACTAGAACGGGTCGTACACGCATAATACATAAGCACACATACACACATTGGCTCTTTCAAAACCTGGGTATTCGGATGCCAACGGACCTGGCTGTAGGGGGCAACGGATAACGTGATGCCCCTCTCGATGTACTGAGATTTCTGGCTGCCGATTGTCCCGGTATAGGGAGAGAGGACGACGCTGTCCCCACACCTACACACCGACACAAAACCACGCACGCACATCACTCACCCACATACACACGCGTGCGCGCGTAAAAACGCAAACACATACACAAACACAACCGCCCATCCAACCATAACACCAATCAAAAAACACAAATCTAACAATACATCCAAGGGGTGTCCGAGAGTGCATTGCGGTTTCCGGCTGCCGACGACTGCGGTGCACAAATGGGCATCACGCACACTGGGGACCCCCGATATCTGGCTGATAGTCGGACCCCTAGTTACGCACAAACACCCACCGAACCCACAATTAATCAACACACACATTCAAAAATTACACAAGGGAGAAGACAGACCAGCTTAAATATTAGGTAGTAGAATGTTACATTAAATAAATAAATAAACGACCCAAGATGAATGATGATGCTATGAAATTTTGTAGGAAATGTTCAACTTGTGAAGCTCAGAAGTCTTCAGATACAGCTCCGTTCGGATTGAGGTGACCGGAGCAGTATGCTAAGTTTCATTTTCAGACTATTGCTATGGATCTGATGGGTCCATTCTCACAATCTGAAGCAGGTCATAAATGGTTACTTGTTATTGGTGATTGGTTCTCAAAGTTTACTTTATTACAGCCACTTTGGAGTACAAAGGCACATGTTATTGAAAAATTTCTAGAAGAGGTGTTCTTAGTGTTAAGAATCTCTCAGTTTGTTATTTGTGACAATGACAAGCAGTTGCCAGGTGGAATTTTTAGGGCTAAGTGTGATAAGTATGAAATACAAAAAATTTGGTACACTACTGTTTACTCACCGCAGTGCAATTTAGTTGAGCGCATTAATAAGGCTCTTGGTACATTATAATTTGAATAAGGGCCACTATACTTGCGGCACGTCACCAATGCTCCGCCCGAAGGTACTACATTGTATAGATTGAGACTCTTGGTACGGCGATTCGTTCTTATATTGGTAAGCATGATAGATGGAATTTAGAGTTACCGCAGATTCAGTATGTGTTGTAGTAATAGTGAGTAGTAAGGTCCGCTGCCATTAGAGGCACTCGTATATAGAAGAGTAGGGAGAGCGAGTCCAATACAGGCGGCTAGCAGTTCTTAGTAGTTAATCATGAAGTGTAGACGTAAGCTAATCACATCTACTAAATTATAAGTTATGACAATAAACAATACTAAATATAACATGGCGCTGCGACAAAACCGACAACAGCAAGCATAATTACAGTAATTAACACGCGTACAACAATTTACTAAGAAAAATGGCGAGTAACGTACTACCCAGGTTAGAATTGAACAATGGTCAAGCTGCAGAACAATGGGCACAATGGAAAAATAGCTTTAACATATATTTAATAGCGACGGAAGCCAATAAAAAAGAAGAAAAAATTCAAATCGCTCAGTTGCAACATTTTGCAGGTCCTGAAATCCAGAAAATTTACGCGACGTTTAAATTCGAAGAGGATGAAAAGGACAAATTAGAGCCAGTAATTGAAAAATTCGATAACCACTTCTTGCCTAGAAAGAATCTAACATTTTTGCGATACAAGTTTTTACATCCAAGCAATCAAGTGAAATGACAATGGAACAATTCATTATTGACCTTAGACGACAAGCGGCAAGTTGTAAATTTGACAAATTAAATGATGATCTTATAAAACTTATGCTAATTTGTGGAACAAATAGTCAAGAAATAAGGCACCGATAACTGCAAGAAGATGAAGCGGATTTGGAAAAAGCAATCCAATTGTGTTCTATAATTGAGCAGTCTAAATCGCAGGCGGCAAGAATGGAAAAATTCGTCGCAAATAATCAGGTAAATTCTCAAATTGACAGGATTTCACCCAAACAAAGCTCCATGGGGGGCTGGCAGTCTGGTCCAGGTAGACAGCAGTCAAGCCAACAACGGCGATTTGGCGAGGACAACAAAGGAAGCGCGACATCACCTTTCCGTGGACGAGCCAGATCACAATCGCAAGGTAGGAGGTCGCAAATTAAAAATTGTAAGCGGTGTGGGCTCAATCACGCAATTAATAGATGTCCGGCATATAAAAAGGTTTGCGGTAAGTGTAAAAAATACTATCACTTTGCAACAGTATGTAGAAGCGAGAAACAAATTAGTAGTTTAACTCAGGAAAATTATAATCAAGAAAATGTAGTTTATACAGGCACCCTGAATGAATGGACAGGTAATACAAATTGTAAAAGGGTTCTTGTAAACGATAAGGCTTGGTGGGTAGACTTAACAATAGGTGCAGTTAAGATGTCGTTTAAAATTGACACAGGTGCAATGGTAAACATTTTACCTGTAAAATACTTTATTCGTTTAAATATGCCTTTTGAACAATTAGTAGAGTCTAAGACCCTCTTGAAAACGTACACTGGTGACATTTTTGCCACTTATAGGGGAATGTAGAATAGATTGCAAGTATAATAGTAGAGAGCTTGAAATTGCATTTTTTGTAGTTAATGATGACACTGAACCGATATTAGGGTTAGAAAGCTCAATAAGTCTGAAATTAATTAATCGTATAGAACCAGAAGCTCATTCTATTAAGAGTATTGATCACATTAATAATACTTTCAATTTAAATTATGAACAAATTATACAAATGTTTGGTGAGGTATTTTCAGGTATAGGTTGTATCAACCCACCTTATAAAATGAAAATTGATCCTAGCGCAGTTTCTTGTATCACGCCAATTGAAACGTATCTTTTCTAAAAGGCACCAGCCCCATTTTGGGTGGCAGTGAAACTAAGTATTCCGACATAACTAGGGGTCTATTCCTTGGGTAGAGCTATGAGAAATGGGGGGGTAAGTCGAAATCTGTTTGTAGGTCAAACTTAATCTAAACCAAATAGGCGCCACCAAGTCCGGACTTATTCATGATAATGGCATGGCATATTTCTAAGGGCGGACGTGGAGACCCAAAGAAAAAAAAGATCGCCTTCGATGACAAAAACCTGTCTTAATAAAATAAGACGCTGTTCCTGTAAGAAATTGTAATAGTTAGATAAATAAAAAAGTGGAACACTATTTGTGTCCAGCAAATATACATAAAGAAGTAGTAAAAAGATATTTTCAATATAAAGTTGGCATCAAAATTCTACTCATAAGGATGTTAGCTTTATGTGTTTAGGTTTGATCATATTTGATCAAAATAAAAAACTTTAATCTTGAACCAATTGTTTACTAAAAAGAATCTCTTTTAAAATAAAATGAATTGCAACAAAAATTTAATTAAAAACTGAATTACTTCATTGTTTTCAACTTCAGGCTTATCTAAATTATTTATAATCAAATATTTTACAGTATATTGTAAACTTGTTATACAAAAAAAAACTCCGACCTGTGCAGATCTGTTCAGGCCGATGACAAATTAATTACTTCTAAAAATGTTACTACTCAAGTTTTTCTTTTTTAAATTGCATGTGCAAGTTTTAGTTTCTAAAAAGCAGATCACAAAAATACCCTTGTTTACATAACTTGTGCTAAAGCTGTTCAAAGCATTTGCTTTCAAGAATACATCTGTCAGCAGTATACTACAGAAAAATAAGTGACGTCAGTAACACCTGTTGTTGTTACTAACGATTCATAATGAACCACGCGTGTTGTTTCTCAAAACATCAAATTAGTGAATTATAATTTCGACACTGGAAATCCAGCTCAGCAATAGTTGAAACTTTTATAATATTCATGCTTTTACACATTAGAACAAATTAACGTGTTTTTAGTGTGAAACACATAAAAAGGACTTAAAGCTATCTACGAACCAAAAACTGCATTTCTCGCCTTGATGGGGTACTTGTTATTTCATACAAAGATCACTGCGTGTAGTGTGAACCAAGTTCATACTAAACAACTTCTACTATGGTGTTGCTCCACGTGTAGAATCAAATACGGCCACGATACATTCGGCAGCCGCTGCAATCCGGACGTTGTATAACAAAGTGGTTTTCATAAAATTGGTTTCTTAAATTTTTTATTTTCAGAGTTGCATTGTCAATTGTGGCATTATGTCTCGTCGCGCTAAATAAATTATCTCAAATTAAACAAGTTAATAACCTTTATACGTTACCAACCGCTATTCGAAGATGTGTCCTAACTCATCAAAGTTGATACGCAAATTGCCGGCCTGCAATTTTTGATACATCTTATTGCTTCTTCCACGTATGGCCGACTGATTACAAAACTAGCTCGGGCGACCGAGGCGTCCGAGGAGGGGACAGTCAAACAGAAACGCGCCTGCAAATAGCTGTAGAAGACACAGATATTTAACCACAAATAGAATACCAAAGGACGATGCTGCTTTAACGTATTATTTTAGTTGTTGAATGTAATTTACTATTGTTTTAATAAAAGTGTTTTATTATTCTCGCACTTTTATGAAGGGATTTATTAATCAAAAATAAAATTGTTACACAATAAGAAAAGTCCCATTTGCACTGATGGACAAATTAAAAGACAATTTGGTAGAATTAGAAAAATTAAATATTATCGAAAAAGTAAACGGCGCTAGCGAGTGGGTACATCCACTAGTATTAATAAGAAAAGAAAATGGTACATTAAGAATTTGTTTAGACCCCTTGCAATTAAATAAAGTACTCAAACGAGAACATTGCAAACTATTAACGTTAGAGGAAATAACGGCGAAATTACATGGGGCATGCATATTTTCTAAGTTAGATGCAAGTCAAGCATTCTATCAGATACCGTTAGACGACAAAAGTAGTAAACTTTGTACAGTAGGTACACCCTATGGTCGCTATCGTTTTCTTCGATTACCGTATGGAATTAAAAGCGGCCCGAAAGTGTTCAATGAAAGGTTCAGGGAAATATTTGAGATGAGTAATGTAGCAGTGTATATAGATGATGTAATTATATGGGGAAAGACAAAAGAAGAACACGATAAAGCACTAATAGAAGTATTAAAAAGGGCAAAAGAACGTAATATTAAATTCAATTCAAAAAAAATGTATCTTAGGTGTTTCGAAAGTTAAATTTATGGTGCATTATTTAAGCAGTGAAGGTATAGGATTAGATCCTGACAGGTTAAAAGCCATACAAGAATTCCAGGAACCCAAGGACAAGAAAGACGTTCAGAGGCTGTTAGGTATTATAAACTATATGAGTAAGTATGTTGAAAATTTCTCAGAAGAAACGAAAGCTTTACGTGAACTCTTGAGGAAGGATGTTTATTTTGTATGGTCAGATCAACATAAAGCTGCATTTGAAAAACTTAAACAAATTTTAACAAATAGTCCGGTACTCAGGTATTTCGACCCTTCCAAAGAAATAACTATATCTGTAGATGCAAGTCAGAATGGTTTAGGGGCATGCATGTTACAGGAAAATATACCTGTTTCATACGCATCAAAAGCTCTAACGGAATCCCAGGTACAACAGCCCCAAATCACAAAAGAGCTATTAGCGATTTATTATGGGTTAACTAAATATCATGATTACGTATTTGCAAGGTCAGTGATCGTTGAAACGGATCACAAGCCTTTGATAACATTCATTAATAAACCGTTAAATAAAGTATCAGCTCGTTTACAGCGCATAATATTATTTTTACAGAGGTACAACTTTAATCTTAAATACAAAAGAGGCAAAGATCTCGTTATAGCGGATGCATTATCGCGAGCTTGTTCTAAAGACACCGCGAGTAATGATTTAGATTTAAAAGATCAAATTTGTGTAGTTGTTGAGGCTAATATTAGTGAAGAATATTTAAATAAAATTTAATCGGCAACTAATGCTGATCCAGAATTACAGCAATTACGAATGGTAATCGCTAAGGGCTGGCCAAAAAATAATAAATTATTAAAAAATTGTGTTAGGCCATATCTTAAATATAAAAGCGAATTAATAATTGAAAATGAGATCATTTATAAAAATAACAGTTGTATAATTCCACTAAGTCTGAGGAAAACAATACTAGAAAAAATTCATTACAGTCACTTAGGGTATACTAAATGTGTAAAGCTAGCACTAGAATCAGTATTTTGGCCAACGATTCGCAACGAAATTAAATCAATGATTGAAAATTATGCACTTTGCCAAAAATATGCAAATTCACAACCAGCAGAACCGTTACAACCGCACGAAATACACTCAATCCCGTGGTATAAAATTGGTTGCGATATATACGAACTTAGAGGAAAATATTATGTAATAGTGGTAGATTATTATTCTAAATTTGTCGAAATTGAAAAATTAAATAATATAACTAGTAAGATTATAATTAACACATTCAAAACCATTTTTGCAAGATTTGGAGTTCCCAAATACTTGATTAGTGACGGAAGAACTCAGTTTACCTCCAAAGAATTTCAAGATTTTGCAGATGAATGGCAATTTCAACATAGTGTAAGTTCACCGACCCATAGTCAGTCTAATGGAATGAGTGAAAGGCACATACAAACAATTAAAAAAATGATGAAAAAGGTTATTGAAGATGGTAGAGATTTAAATCTTGCACTTCTACAATACCGAAATACGCCTATTTTTGAAAATAACTCACCAAATGAAAAATTAATGTCGAGAGCTACTCGTAACACTTTGCTTCCCACAGCAACCAAAAAATTAAAATCACACTTAGTTAACACGGCTCAGTATAACAGTCACATTAAAATTAATCAAAACAAGCAAAGAGAAAATTATAATGAAAAAAGGGGGGCGAAAGAATTGTCAATATTAAAATCAAATACAAACGTGTGGGTACAATTAAAACCTCAATCAATCTGGCAATCAGGTAAAATATTAAAGAAGCTTGGTAAACGTAGATATAAGGTTTCTGTAAATAATGGAATTTATATAAGAAATAGGAAATTTTTAAGACCATCTGCAATAAAAGACGACCAACACCTCAATATTCCGAAAACGGTGTCATGGTCAAAAGATCAAACTGTAAAAGAGAAAGAAGGTAGAGCAGATGCAAAAGCTTATTATAATAGTATAGATTTTCCTAAGTTAATTAATTATAGTGATAAGTTAGAACAAAATGACATTGTAAATAATCAGCATAGTAATGTAATGAGTGTCACACCATCATGCTCTAAATTAGCACATAATGACGCAAGTGAAGTGGCGGCAGGTGAAAAGTGTAGTGCAACAGAGACTAACGCAAAGCGAGATCGCACCACGATTACTTCGCGTTACGGTCGAGTAATAGTTACTCCTTCAAGATGGCAACACTAAAATAAGGGTAGGATTAAGATTTATAAAAATTGTAAAATATTGCCTTCCGTTAAAAAAGGGAAGATGTTGTAGTAATAGTGAGTAGTAAGGTCCGCTGCCATTAGAGGCACTCGTATATAGAAGAGTAGGGAGCGCGAGTCCAATACAGGCGGCTAGCAGTTCTTAGTAGTTAATCATGAAGTGTAGACGTAAGCTAATCACATGTACTAAATTATAAGTTATGACAATAAACAATACTAAATATAACAGTTTGGAATCAACCCTACAAGACATGAGGTTACTACTATCCTCAACATTTTTAAATTTTTGGTCGCCATGCTCCTTTAAGTGGTAAATTTTGTACATTGGAATTTGAACCCCAAGATGATATAGAAGTTATACCTGGTATACTTAAGATTTTTAAGGACGTTTGTGCGAAACTACATTCGGCGTATGAACGTTTAAGTCATCAGTACAATTTGAGGAGGCGACATATTTCTTTTGAAGTTGATGATCATGTTTGGAGAGCAAAGAAAGTACATTCTGGCACAGGTGATAAGTTTACCGCCAAAATAGCACCAAAATTGTGTTGTGTGAGATTCGTAAAAAGCTTTCTCAAATATAGTTTATGAGTTACATAAGTTGGATAATTCATGTGGGGTTTAGATATTGATTCCTAATATATGTTTCTAGTGTTAATCTGGTATTGTTGTTGATGTTTAGTTTTTAGCGCAATAATAAAGAAAACTTAGGTAATCTTCTGCCTGGATGAGTTATAGGAAAGCTTATATTCTGGTTTGATAGTTCAGTGGTGTTGTCACTCTTTGTGAATGAGCAAGCACTACCTTGTTTTGTGGGAAGTCTGTATGGTTAATACTCTTAGTGGAGTCGCTTTTTTATTTATTAGTAGGTAGAGACCTCGTAGTAGATATTAAAGTTTAGTATGTTTTGACTTTGGGTCAAACGAAGTTTAGTCACTGTTGTGTTCGATAATTATTGGTAGTAGCATGGAGTCTGTATGACTTTGAGTAGAAAAGAAAGATTTTGTTGTTGTTAGGCGATACAGAAACGTCCTGCGTTGAGTTTATAAATATTGTTAAAATGGTAAAACAGTGTGCTTCTTTTGAGTTTGGTAGAGTTATCAGTGGTGGTGTTTTGTAGTTTATGTAGTGATGCAGTCTACCAAGTATATGGTGGAGTCATGTGTTTTGGTGAGGCAGAGTATTTTCTGATTAGTTGTCTGCTGATAGTCGATGACGTTCTTGTTTGATTAGAACGTTAGCTCTAATTTTTGAAATGTATATTTCGTATTGTAGGGATTTTTGAATACTTGTAGACCCACGAATCATAGTTGTATATATAGATAGATGTAAAATGGTGATAGTATATTAGGATCTTAAAATTTTTATTATGAATTTTGATTGATTTAGTGGATCGACATATCGGCTTTATACATATGTCGATTTGTATATAGCTATCGGAACTGTTTATTAGGTAGGTTTGATGTGTAGTGAGACCTATTGTCTTTTTTCTTTTATGTTGTTTCTTTACCGAGAGTGTCTCCCCGATTTTGACTTCCAATTGGACCTTTTGTACGCATTTGATACACGCGTACTCAGTTGCTGTCTGTTCCTTTAATTTTTGCTTAGTTTTGGTTGAGCTGCAGATTTTGGTGATGGTTTAACTTTATTTAGTCATAACTAGTAAACAACGATGGAATTGATTTGGGTTTTTTAGGTGTACAGAGATACATTTTGTCATAAAATTTTTCAAGTTTACGTTATGTTTTCTTATTCTAAATTTTTTTCTTTTTGGAAAGAGGCAGTGTACCATTTAGAAATGCCGATAAATTTATTCTGCCGTATTTTAAAGAAAAATGCTTTTAATTAATTGCGTTATGACATCAAGATTCAAGTATTTTAATTAAATTAATAAATAAAGTCAAGTCATATTGGTATGCTTCGTTGGTTGCTGTATGTTCAGGCAAATAATTGCATATATTTATCTCCGTGCAGTTCTAGTTATTGTTTATATCTGTGTTCTCCCTAACTGCGCATGAATAAAAGATCGGATCGTCGAATGAGGCATTGCAAGTGATCCCACCAAGCTGTTAGCATGGGTCGTCAATTTTGTAGAGCTCGCAATCTGTTAATAGCCTGGTGCTAAATTCAATTGAGCTTTAGGTAGGTTCCTAAGGCTTCACAAGGATATGCTTTAGAATTTAATCTGGCTTTGTTTAATAAATATTGTTAGCGCAAATTAATGGGGGTTTAGGATCAAGTTTGGTTTGTGTAGAACAACGAACAGATGTGGTAGACATGGCGTCTCTGGTTGATTGAAACTTTAAGTGTGTATCTGGATAAAATGCCAGTTTGGATTCGTCGGTGATGGATAACTTTCAAGCCGCAGTTTCGTTTTGGTTTAAAAGTACCGTGTGGTAATGCAGTTTGAAATAAGTTTACCTTTTTAATTTTGTTTGGATAAATGTCCGTTGGTGACCTTAGAATTGACCCGTTCATAAACAAATATGTGTTATTTTTAACACGTTGTTAAAATGAAGAACTAATCAAGTTGCATAAACTAATATAGTAATGTTTAAACTTTCCTGCTTTTAGTGAATTATTTTTGTAATTTGAAGTACTCTTTTTGTGTTGTAAAATCGTTTACTCGGTTCGATACCATTTAAACTTGATGTTCTTATGTGAAATAGTGTCACCACATGTTTAAACTTTGTCTTTTAGGTGGTCAACAGCTAATTAAAAGGTGAAAATACCTATTTTATCTTTTGCTTACATCAAAGTACTTATTCCTTTTGAGATTAAAAAAAAATCAATTGCATCTTAAACAATCTAGTATGTCTAGTAAAGCTAACAGATCTGGTAGCCCTTAGATTAAAATGTGATTTGTTAAATTAACTACTTAAGAACAAGATTTATGAAACGAAATCAATTCTGTACGATTATATTCGAATGTCATGATGTCTTTTAGTAAATACTTATGTGAAAACTAGTTATTTGAAAAGAAATCTACTTATTTTGCATAATAAAAACATTTTATTGAAATTCTTTTGTTATCTTTGGTTGTTTTAAAGTTATGAAATTGTGACATTCTTATGTTTATTATATTATTTTTGGGTCACAAACAATGATCTCAATGTATGTGCTAACAATAATTTACTTTTCCGGTATGGTCTCTTTATTTGTGATCGGTAGTCGTGAATCGTAAGGACGTTTGTGATAGTTTTTGCACTGGAGTTTGTACATCTTCCCCTGTGCGTAGTATCATCTGGTTGTTGAGTTATTAGATGTAGTAGCTCCTTCTCCTTCCCTTTCTTTGTAGTTTTTGAACCTTGTTGACAACAAAGCTACGGCCACTCTTGTGCCCTCTGCAGGGTTCATGCCCGCGTTATGCCGCGGTCACGCTTGTTGCACCTAAGTTAATAACCTTGTTCCATCCTTGTTAAATAATTATTAATTAACTAGCACCTACAACGTAGGGCGATTTTGTTCAGAGTAACCCTTTAGTTTCAGTTTCCCTAGTTAAGAAATTTTTATTTCACTCTGGTTAATTAAAAAAATTTCAACACACCGAGCACACTTCAGGAAAAGAAAATATTGCCACAGACACTCTACAGAATGGAAAGCATCGACTTCAAACAGCTCTCAATCCTCAACAAAACGATGAAGAGATCAAAAGTCTCGGGGAAAACAACAACTCCAGTTTAACCTACAGACCGATACAAATCCTGAATTCTGATCAAACAATTTTCGTGACATTTCAACAACGATAGCTCGCCAATTCGTAACGAAAGAATTACGAAAAATGCTTTCGCAAGCATTCACAACTTAGCACATCCAGGAATAAAGGCAACCACCACACAGTTGGTAGCCCAAAAATGTGTTTGTCCTGGCATCAAATCAGACTGACGCACCTGGACGCGAAGCTGTATCCAATGCTAAAAAGCCGAAATCACAAGACACGTGATCACAGAAACGCAAAATTTCAAACGACCATCTTCAAGATTGGGGCACATAGATATTGTCGGACTATTACCCTTACCAGAGGGGCACCGATACATATTCGCATGCATCGGCCGCTTTACAAAATGGCCAGAGGCAATACTTCTGCAAAACTTTGGAGCTGAAACGGTAGCCAGAGCATTCATAGAACGATGGATTGTATGCTTTGGTGTACCACTCAGAGGTATATCAGATCAAGGCCGTCAAATAATTGGTAAACTTGATCGGATTCAAAAGAATCCACACGACAGCATATCATTTGTAGTTCAATAGCATAGTGGAACGAATCCACCGGCAATTGAAAACTGCTTTAACCTGCCGCGAGAAAGAAAAATGGACAAATGCGTTACTTTTAGGTTTACTCGGATTCAGAAATGCTTGGAAGGAATACTAAACGCTACAGTTGCAAAGCTTACATTTGGCGAAGCGCTACTCCTTCCAGAAGAATTCCTCACAAATTCGAGCATGCCAACAGAACTAACGCATTCTGAGACACATGTAAACCAGCTACATTACCACTTTCAATGACAACAACAACCAGTCCAAGGCACTAAGAACAGTAGCAGACAAACTTTCGTATTCAAAAAGTTGAAAACTCAAGCCACATTTTTGTACACTGTGGAGGTAACAAAAATGCTCTACAATGTACATACGATAGACTATACAAAGTAATGCACATGGACGACAAAACCGTCACCAGCAACAAACAGGGCAAGAAAACAACTGTTTCAATCGACAGGGTTAAACCAGCATACATGGGGAACGAACCCTCAGAATCAGTCAACACGAGTCCAGAAGAACAAACCTGTACCGCTCCGACGATAATTACACGACGTAGAAGAAAACATTTTTGAAAGAAATTGCTACCTTCATAGACGTAGTTTAACACAGAAAAAAAACCCAAAGAAAGACTGGCCGGGCTCAGTCGGTGAGTGGGCTGGGTCTTGCGCATACAAAAATTAAAGAAAGGGCTGAAATAAAAGATACACACACTCATTTGTAGCCAAAGAAGCATGTAAAAGAAAAAGTCTAATTAAGTAAATATGTCCCACAATAAAAAGGAGTATCCTGAAGGGATTTTCCCAGTATCAACAAAAACAAACAAAAAACATTGAAGCAAATAATCACTATTATTTTCTTAAAGGTTCGGTTTAAACCCAAAAAAATTACATAATAAGCACGACTTACATATGTCGTGAAGAACAAAACAAAAAAGAATCACTCTTTAAAATGTCGTTTTTAGGTCTCCACCCGATATTACTCATCAAACAAATAAAAAAATTTTAATTTTTCCCTCTAAAAACAACAGCTCTCAATCATCAGTGTAAGCATAGCATTATTACCTAAAATTATCCGTACAAAATTCAATAAATAATACCCTTATAATTATTTATGGTTCCGGGTTGGGACCATGTCATTTTATAAATTAAGGTCGACGTTTCGCCCACTTTTGTAAGGGGCATCATCAGGACAATGATTGTTAAATAGACAAGTTAAAGTGTAAAGAGCTATGAATGGGCTAGTAAGTCTGCTAGTTCAGGAGTAACTCTTCTCTTTACACTTTAACTTGTCTATTTAACATTATCTTTCTTATCTTAAAAAAAAAAATTATTGTCCTGATGAAGCCCCTTACAAAAGTGGGCGAAACGTCGACCTTAATTTATAAAATAACACGGTCCCAACCCGGAACCATAAATAATTATAATGACTCCGGCCGTGAAAGCCTCCAACAATATCACAAATAATACACTATTAATAATTACATATAATTTCCCAAAAAACGAAATTAATAAATAATATCGCATTAACAATCCATGCTATTGCGAGTATAAGGTTACGTACATAAACTTGACCCAAGAAAGAAATCAATACCCAATATAACTAATGATCAACCCCATCGCACGAATAAAGATTATCGTTCTACAATTATTACGTTTAGTCAACCAATATAACTAAAAGGTACTGGTTCGACCAGTTTAGAGAGCCCATAGAAAGAAAATAGTGAACAGCCACTCATCCACGTGTCACAGGCGCAGGGTTGGTTACACCTTCCCTAATGACAGGGCGGAACAGAGGGCCTCGAGATCCAGCAGTGTGGGTGTCCTCCCATAGGGAACGGGGCAGCATTCCAACGGGTCGTTCCGGTCCACCGGATGAAGCTATAGTAATTAAAAGCAAAATAATTTATTAGTAGAATATAATTGGGAATACTGGGCCCTCATTTCCCCCAGAATCCCTCATTTCCCCACACATCTGGACCAAATTTACATGTAAATTCCCATAAGGAGGAAATGAATCTCCTCCTGCTCTCCGCCTTGCTCTCCGCCTTGCTCGGACAACCCCCAACCATTTTGATTACGTCACACCCGCATTCTTTCCACCCGCGAGATAAATCTTTCTCCACATTTCCACCCACGAGATAAATGTACTTTGTTTGGTATCAATTAATATTAGAATTTTTTCAGCTACCCAAATCTCTTTAAATTTTTCACATAGCACCATCCCCCCAGAGAGCTACCCCCATTTTAAGATTTCTTACCTGTAGCGACTTTTGAGCGTTCTTATAAATTTTTTATACATGCAATACATCTTGTTAGTCTAGAATTTTTTGTAGAATCCGAATCTGTAAACAGATTTAAAATAGGGCCACGCCCTGCAAAGTTATACCCCTTTAAAGTCTGGAACCTCTAAATTTTGCTCTTTGCTCTATAAGCAAACCTAACAAATAGTTTTCTTCGTCTATCCATTGCATCTTTCGAGATAAACCTATCTTGTTTGGTATCAATTAATATTAGAATTTTCTCAGCTACCCGAATTTCTAGGAATTTTTTAGATTGCACCATCCCCAAGGGGGCTACCTCCATTTTAAGATTTCTTACCTGTAGCGACATTTAAGCGTTCTTATAAATTTTTTTAGTCATGCGATACATTAAATTAGCTTAGAATTTTACGCAGAATTCGAATCTGTAAACAGATTTGAAATCGGACCACGCCCTGCAAAGTTACACATATACCCTCTGCGAGATAAATCTTTCTCCACATTTCCACCCACGAGATAAATGTACTTTGTTTGGTATCAATTAATATTAGAATTTTCTCAGCTACCCAAATCTCTTTAAATTTTTCACATAGCACCATCCCCCAGAGAGCTACCCCCATTTTAAGATTTCTTACCTGTAGCGACTTTTGAGCGTTCTTATAAATTTTTTATACATGCAATACATCTTGTTAGTCTAGAATTTTATGTAGAATCCGAATCTGTAAACAGATTTAAAATAGACCACCTTACCATTTTACACACACCTCTAAATTATAAATTTCCTGCGGCTCATACATAAAAGAAAATCTAAAACAATTCTTAAAACTTTTATTACAAACAATTTTTACTAATACAGTTTAAATTTGTAAACCACATTTCTAAATACATATTTACCATTTTTTATTCTTAACCTAGAGCTCATATCGGCTTATACTTATTAATATTTATTTCTAAATAGAGTACCTTTTCCAAGGACCAACCGGACCCGCATGTTTCAAATTCCTCTGATTTTGTTCTTATGGTTTCGCTTAAGACCTCGTACATATTTTCCAGATTACTAGAAGACGTTATAACCACATTTTTTGTGTTAAAGGATTTCACATCGGTAGCCTCTTCCCCCATTTTGATGTAAACGCCGTAGAGTTCGCAATAGACTTTTACTGCTGTATGTTGTATTCTTTTTTCATTTATTAATCGAATAAATCGCTCTTTCTGCTTCCAAAGAAACTCGGGCACCCCATCGTCGACACTGGCGTTCTTTATGCGATAGCTAGCCATACGGTTGTTAAACGCAGTGCTAACCATTTCTACACCATCGTCGCTAGTAGCGGTAACTGATGCGTTTTTATGTCTGTTGCTCCTTAAATGTGCGGCATACGTAGTTTTTTCCATTTCGAAATCGCATACTTTACACATAATTCGTGGTTGTTTCGTACAAGACCCTTTAACAGCACTGGCGGAGCTGAACGTTTACGGCTTAATGACATGCCGTGCTGTTTTTCCTTGTGTAGCTGTAAGTTTCCCATTCTCGTAAAAGCGAAACCGCAAGTCCCACAGTTTAAGTACTTTGCTGAGGACGGATGTATAAGCTTAACCCTGGGTGATGTTTCACCACGACATTTGTTCTGGTGCCGTTTGAGAGCATTTTTCCAGGTATAGGAAGCACCGCAAGAGTTGCATTTAAAAACGTTTGCAGATACCATTTTAGTACAAAACAAAATCCGCACTATAGCACTTTGGTTAAACTTGTAAGCGAACTAACTTATAACTAAAGAGTTTACTCTTGCGCGCCTGCTTTATGTACCCTATAGAATGCAAACCGAAGGTTTCCGAAGACGACCGAACGATGAAGAGGATTCACCGGGGAACTAAATGACGTCATAATCCTCGCTGCTCGTCCAATACATTTAGCGCCAATGCATGCACCGGGTTCGCTTCGTCGATGGTGCGAATGCAGTTAGTAAAAACATCGGAAACGTCTTCCTTGTTATACGGATCGCGTGCATATTAAAAATCCAAAAGGGTGGTAGCACACGCACACAAATTGTCTGCAAGTCGTAGAAGATGCAGTGCTACTATAACCAAAAACACTTTAAACCATTACTAAGAAAATACCAACTTGCTGTCTACAGGATACTTACTAATAAAGTAATTTAATTTTAAATAGCTTCTACATCATATTTTCGGAGATGCCAGGTTGAATATTTTCTTTGGAAACAATCGAAGATTGCCGAAGACACTCGAAGAGTGCACGAGCGCGTCCACTAAACCAATTAGCATTAATACCAAGTATTCCGTACTTTCGTAGGTTGCTCATTTCCTAGAACCAAATCTTCCACATAGCGGTCGGTAGCACGTAATGATTTCTAGAACCGGTAAGTACTCGATATCGCCCAAATAGAGAATTAGATGCTCGATGTTCGTCAACTTCCGATTCCCTCGTAAAAGGTAGAAAAAGCTCGGTCAATCATCCATTATACTTCGACTCGCTCCTGTTCTGATAATTTACAAACATTTTTCAAACGACAATGGGCTGAGAATTTTTAAACCTCCGAGAGATCTATAAGTCGTGATCAATTACACGTTCGAGCTACCCGTAAACTAACATATTTTGTAGCAACTGTATAATACATGCATACCCCTCCTCTGCGCTACTGCTATTCTTGTAGTTGCTTGGAAAAGTCAGTCGCCCTTTTTACGGGTAGGGCCGCTAAAAAGCACCATTCCATACTTTCTTTATAAGTGTAGCACATCGCGCACTTTTTTGTCGGATAATTAAATTTTTGTTTATGTAGGCCTTTACACTTTCGCTTATTTAAACATCTAATACGACCGATTAACCACTTTCGATTATTCTAACGGGAACCACCATACATCCCGCCGCACCGTTCCTTTTTGAATCCAACGATCCTATGGGCCTCCGCACACTAACACCTGACGTATCTTTCCTACTATTTGTTAAACAAAAACTACCGGTATCGCCATTGTGGACGTAAACAGATGTTTGTGGATGTGTACGAGAATATATAACCATATACATTAACCTGTCTAAGCTATTTTATTTAGCCCACGAAAACTACTATTTTTCTAAACCATAATTAATAATCGCCTTTATAGGTTCCACATTTCGACCATTTCTCAATGACTGGTGCTGCGTACATGGAAACTTTAATTTCTTATTAGAGAGAATTCTTATTCTCCCACGCACTGCTACGTAGTTGCATGTCCATTCCTTTTGGAGGTATATGCTCGTTATAGCACCCGCGGTTTTACTTAACTACAATTCGTGAGACCCCTTTAATCTTTTTAATCGTATCTTTCTCGCCTACAATACAGTAGGACTTAACATTACTACCAACAAATTCTAATATCGGACCCCCATTAAATACGTCTTTAATTTTCCCTACAACTTTTTTTGTTGACAAGTGTTATATTGTATTTATTATACGCAGGTAGTCACTCTTTTAAGATAAATATATTTTGCTAGGTATCAACTAATATTAAATTTTTCTAGGGACCCCAAATCTGTAAACAGATTTAAAATAGGACCACCCCATAATAATCTATAGGAACACTGTGGCACGATTTAAATAAAATTAAATAAAAACCCTTAACCACAAAAATATTTAAATTACTAAATACGTATTTCGACCACTATGTGGCCATCATCAGTAGAAAAAAAAAAAAAAGCTGTTGTTCTGGAACACTTCAGAGGATATTCTCCTCACCGCTTAGGCTGAAGTGAACCTTCCCAACCTATAATTTACTATATTGTTGCTTTAAACACTATTTATACTATACTATACTATACACTAATTATAGGTTGGGAAGGTTCACTTCAGCCTAAGCTGAGGAGAATATCTCTAATGTTCAGAACAGCTTTTCTGATGATCAATAGTCGAAATCATGTTAATTTAAATATTTTTGTGGTTAATTTTATTTAATTTATTTAGAACCA
This sequence comes from Platerodrilus igneus, assembly GCA_036346225.1. Taxonomy (NCBI): domain Eukaryota; kingdom Metazoa; phylum Arthropoda; class Insecta; order Coleoptera; family Lycidae; genus Platerodrilus; species Platerodrilus igneus. Next base: position 2,236,011 of record JARFIW010000565.1, read on the forward strand.
CCATACAAAGTTATGTCTTTTAAAGACTAATTTTGCCCATCTTTATTTAACGCCATTTTAAAACCTTTTCGCTACCCAAGACATATGCCATAGCCAACCATCTCCCGAGAAATCTAAAACCGCCGTGTCCCGCGAATACCACGTGGAGATAACACGTATACTCTGTCAACCAGGATAGAAGCCGGAAGGATTTGGAAGGTGGGAGAAGAACTTAAAAATTATGGAATCTTAAAACTAATATATACAAATATAAACAACTATCATATATCTTTACGCCCCCCATGCGTAGATTGTTGTACTATTAGGAATGATGTACCTTTTGTCATCTTCCCTCGATAAACTAATTTTATTAATAAGCTGCATATACAAATCGTATTCTTTTACTCCGGATACATACGCAGACAAGTACTCGATACCATCCAAATAAAGAATTGGATGCTTGGCGACTGTTAACATCCGCTTCCCTCGTGTACGCCCAGACATCCCAGCCCATGAGCACCCCTGCGCATGCACACCCTGCCCATGCACACCCTACGCGTACGCACCCCTGTCCATGCACGTTGCCCATGCGCACCTCTCTCTGTGCGACTGCTATTTCAGGGGTAACGTCACAGCCTTTATAAATAAAGAACAATGTTATATACTATTATAAAATGTTTATTCTGACATTATACATAACAAATTTAAAAATATTTAATGCCAAGCATGGAGTCATTGAAACTTAATTTTAATACAAAGTTATACACAGAAGACAGTCCTTTCTTTATGTTTGTTTGCAGTGGTTTTAATTTTATCTAATTTTATTCGCAGCTTAAAATTTAAATCGATACCAAGTCTTCTATCTCCTTTTCTAGCCAATAGTTTGATACATAAAGACCGTCTAGGTTTTCGAATTGTAAAATGTGCCGAAGTTTGCCTCTATATTTAAAGTCTTTGATTCCACCGACAACCAGATCCATTCCTTCGTGTAATTCTTGCAGTTTGTGACAATCTTTTAATCGCAGCTTTCCACTATATCCTGCATACGTATCTTGTTAGCTTGATCGACTTCTTCTTGTCGGTATTGGAGGAAATTCTTATTCTCCCACAGACTGTTGCGTAGTTGCATGTCCACCACTTTTGGGAATATATGGTTGTTATAGGTTGTAAGACCCTCGGTTTTAAATGATCCAAAAGGTTCTTTACTAGGCAAATATACAATGTTTAGCGCAACCTCTTTGCGTGTCGTGTACGCAAAGATTACGAAACCCGCATTCCTTAGTTCGTCTTTGTTATCTGCCATTTTGATAAATACATTTTTAGAATAACCTTTTAAAAAGTATACTGATTTAGTGCCATCCTTTTCCGCAAGGACGCCTACATAACTAAAAGAGTCTTTTTTACTAACCACAAATGCATACAACTTGTAGAAACCAGATGTATCTAAGTCAGTCCATCGGCACATAAAATAATCTTTTAATTCTTCCTCATTTTCTCTAATAAGATGTTCTTTGTCTAACACATCTTTGTATTGATCGCGTATTGTCGCAGTGTTTTCCATGTAGTCCAATTTTCGCCTTTTTGCATCCATTTCCTCTAATTCCAGTTGTCTTTTCCTTCCACTTACAGCGTATGGTATACATAATGGGGTAATTTCTTTTAGCGTAAACGGATAGAGTTTACTACCAATATTTACGCGTTGTCGTACAACCTCTGGGCGAATGTTAGGCGTATCTATCAATCCCAATTCCGAAATTACTATTTCTTTTGGTATTGTAGAATATGGTGCCGCAGATTGTATAAAATATGTACTACCTGCTTTAATGTAGCACTTGTGTAAGATTTTTATTTTATCTTGGCTATCTTCCTCTACTATCTCCAAATAATTTATAGGTAAATAGTTAAAACTAAAAGCCGAAAGCACATACTTTATCAATTTTTCCCTTTCCTCTAGTTTTTCGGACAACTTAATTTGCAAGCCCGTCAATTTCTTTGTATTGCCATTCCCCCAATACACGTACTGTAGCAGGTTATTATAGACTAAACAACAGCTATTTTGTAGCTTGTCCGATAGCTTACTCCACATTTTGGCAAGTGATACCGAGTACATTGGCGCCTTTAGGAAGTATAACTTACTATCTTCCAATAAGGTTAAACAGTCTTTTAAGGGTTTATACACTCGTTCCGCACTGACATAGCTTCCAATTGCACAGTTGTATATTGTTGCTTCCAATCGCGTAATACCATGTTCTTTGACCAAAGTAGACGCAAATGTTTCCCTTAAACGTACATCTGGAAAACGTAAAAAATCTAGTATATGATTGCCAAGTTGTTTATTAACACCAGGACTTGTTATCTGACACACAAATTTGTTGTATATCTTAATTCTTGCATTGGTTGTTAGCCATGTTAAACAATCAATCCCCGCAGTTTTATCGTTGTCAACTATAATATTACACTTTTCTTCGTATTCTCTCTTATAGCAAAAGTTATGCTTTGTAGTTAAATAATTACACATCTCCATCTTGCTAAATATGCCCGCAAAATCTTGGGTTACATCCATGTCAAAAAGATAGAAATAATCTTGTTCGACTTCGTCTAATATATCTGGTAGTTCCTCCAATAAAGTTTCCAACTTAACATCTGCTAGTTTCACTTTGTATGGAACACATATAGGATTTTGGAATTTTTTATTAATGCATTCGAGGTCTTCTTTTTCCGATAATTTCTTTTACTCTCTGGCCCATCTTGTTAGTGCTTTCCAGAGAAAACGGAAGCTTAGCTTTAACACCATGCCTAGCGGAAACAAATCGGTTGAACTTTCTTCGTAGATAGCTGTTAAATGCACCACAAATTTCTTTTTAGGATAAACATCTTTTGTTTGCAGATGCTTGTTCGGTGTCAGAAAGGTCGCAAATTTTAACCAACATTATATTGTCACAAAATGGTTCTGTAATTGGTGTGTGTAGTCCAACAGTCAGCATCTGTTCGCCTTCGACATAACAAAATTACCAATATCTTTTACCAGATTATTGTTGCACATATTTTCTGTCAACAGCCATAATCCAATTCGCTCATTTGTCGGTTTCACTTTATTCCCAAGAAGTTGAGAAACGTTAATCACCTTGGAGACGCTCATGTTTACCGTTCTAGCTACTATCGAATACTAAATTGAATACGAAAAAATTGTTCTCTTACGTATTCTACAGAGTGAGGACGTATATTGCCGAAGATAGTCGAATATGTTGTTATCCAACCTAAGCCGACAGGGATGCGCATCGACATATATCCGGATATATGTAGGATGTTAAGTTATGGTGAAATTGCCCCATAGGGTGAAATTACCCCCACATGACCACATGGCCATATGACTACATGACCATATGACCACATGACCATATGACCACATGACCACATGACCATATGACCACATGACCATATGACCACATGACCACATGACCATATGACCACATGACCATATGACCTAATTGCTTTTTAATGAGTTTTCTCATTAAAAACCCATTAGCACTAATTGCATTTTAATGAGTTTTTTCCATTAAAAAACAAGTGTGGACCTAGGTTAGATAAAAGGAAAAATTAATAGGTTAGGTCAGCGCCGCGGCGCTGACCTAACCTATTAATTTTTCCTTTTACCACACTTAGGTTGGATAACAACATATTCGACTATCTTCGGCAATATACGTCTTCACTCTGTAGAATACGTAAGAGAACAATTTTTTCGTATTCAATTTAGTATTCGATAGTAGCTAGAACGGTAAACATGAGCGTCTCCAAGGTGATTAACGTTTCTCAACTTCTTGGGAATAAAGTGAAACCGACAAATGAGCGAATTGGATTATGGCTGTTGACAGAAAATATGTGCAACAATAATCTGGTAAAAGATATTGGTAATTTTGTTATGTCGAAGGCGAACAGATGCTGACTGTTGGACTACACACACCAAATACAGAACCATTTTGTGACAATATAATGTTGGTTAAAATTTGCGACCTTTCTGACACCGAACAAGCATCTGCAAACAAAAGATGTTTATCCTAAAAAGAAATTTGTGGTGCATTTAACAGCTATCTACGAAGAAAGTTCAACCGATTTGTTTCCGCTAGGCATGGTGTTAAAGCTAAGCTTCCGTTTTCTCTGGAAAGCACTAACAAGATGGGCCAGAGGGTAAAAGAAATTATCGGGAAAAGAAGACCTCGAATGCATTAATAAAAAATTCCAAAATCCTACATGTGTTCCATACAAAGTGGAACTAGCAGATGTTAAGTTGGAAACTTTATTGGAGGAACTACCAGATATATTAGACGAAGTCGAACAAGATTATTTCTATCTTTTTGACATAGATGTAACCCAAGATTTTGCGGGCATATTTAGCAAGATGGAGATGTGTAATTATTTAACTACAAAGCATAACTTTTGCTATAAGGGAGAATACGAAGAAAAGTGTAATATTATAGTTGACAACGATAAAACTGCGGGATTGATTGTTTAACATGGCTTACAGCCAATGCAAGAATTAAGATATACAACAAATTTGTGTGTCAGATAACAAGTCCTGGTGTTAATAAACAACTTGGCAATCACATACTACATTTTTTACGTTGTCCAGATGTACGTTTAAGGGAAACATTTGCGTCTACTTTGGTCAAAGAACATGGTATTACGTGATTGGAAGCGACAATATACAACTGTGCAATTGGAAGCTATGTCAGTGCGGAACGAGTGTATAAACCCTTAAAAGACTGTTTAACCTTATTGGAAGATAGTAAGTTATACTTCCTAAAGGCGCCAATGTACTCGGTATCACTTGCCAAAATGTGGAGTAAGCTATCGGACAAGCTACAAAATAGCTGTTGTTTAGTCTATAATAACCTGCTACAGTACGTGTATTGGGGGAATGGCAATACAAAGAAATTGACGGGCTTGCAAATTAAGTTGTCCGAAAAACTAGAGGAAAGGGAAAAATTGATAAAGTATGTGCTTTCGGCTTTTAGTTTTAACTATTTACCTATAAATTATTTGGAGATAGTAGAGGAAGATAGCCAAGATAAAATAAAAATCTTACACAAGTGCTACATTAAAGCAGGTAGTACATATTTTATACAATCTGCGACACCATATTCTACAATACCAAAAGAAATAGTAATTTCGGAATTGGGATTGATAGATACGCCTAACATTCGCCCAGAGGTTGTACGACAACGCGTAAATATTGGTAGTAAACTCTATCCGTTTACGCTAAAGGAAATTACCCCATTATGTATACCATACGCTGTAAGTGGAAGGAAAAGACAACTGGAATTAGAGGAAATGGATGCAAAAAGGCGAAAATTGGACTACATGGAAAACACTGCGACAATACGCGATCAATACAAAGATGTGTTAGACAAAGAACATCTTATTAGAGAAAATGAGGAAGAATTAAAAGATTATTTTATGTGCCGATGGACTGACTTAGATACATCTGGTTTCTACAAATTGTATGCATTTGTGGTTAGTAAAAAGACTCTTTTAGTTATGTAGGCGTCCTTGCGGAAAAGGATGGCACTAAATCAGTATACTTTTAAAAGGTTATTCTAAAACGTATTTATCAAAATGGCAGATAACAAAGACGAACTAAGGAATGCGGGTTTCGTAATCTTTGCGTACACGACACGCAAAGAGGTTGCGCTAAACATTGTATATTTGCCTAGTAAAGAACCTTTGGATCATTTAAAACCGAGGGTCTTACAACCTATAACAACCATATATTCCCAAAAGTGGTGGACATGCAACTACGCAACAGTCTGTGGGAGAATAAGAATTTCCTCCAATACCGACAAGAAGAAGTCGATCAAGCTAACAAGATACGTATGCAGGATATAGTGGAAAGCTGCGATTAAAAGATTGTCACAAACTGCAAGAATTACACGAAGGAATGGATCTGGTTGTCGGTGGAATCAAAGACTTTAAATATAGAGGCAAACTTCGGTACATTTTACAATTCGAAAACCTAGACGGTCTTTATGTATCAAACTATTGGCTAGAAAAGGAGATAGAAGACTTGGGTATCGATTTAAATTTTAAGCTGCGAATAAAATTAGATAAAATTAAAACCACTGCAAACAAACATAAAGAAAGGACTGTCTTCTGTGTATAACTTTGTATTAAAATTAAGTTTAAATGACTCCATGCTTGGCATTAAATATTTTTAAATTTGTTATGTATAATGTCAGAATAAACATTTTATAATAGTATATAACATTGTTCTTTATTTATAAAGGCTGTGACGTTACCCGAAATAGCAGTCGCACAGAGAGAGGTGCGCATGGGCAACGTGCATGGACAGGGTGCGTACGCGTAGGGGTGTGCATGGGCAGGGGTGTGCATGCGCAGGGGTGCTCATGGGCTGGGATGTCTGGGCGTACACGAGGGAAGCGGATGTTAACAGTCGCCAAGCATCCAATTCTTTATTTGGATGGTATCGAGTACTTGTCTGCGTATGTATCCGGAGTAAAGAATACGATTTGTATACGCAGCTTATTAATAAAATTAGTTTATCGAGGGAAGATGACAAAAGGTACATCATTCCTAATAGTACAACAATCTACGCATGGGGGGCGTAAAGATATATGATAGTTGTTTATATTTGTATATATTAGTTTTAAGATTCCATAATTTTTAAGTTCTTCTCCCACCTTCCAAATCCTTCCGGCTTCTATCCTGGTTGACAGAGTATACGTGTTATCTCCACGTGGTATTCGCGGGACACGGCGGTTTTAGATTTCTCGGGAGATGGTTGGCTATGGCATATGTCTTGGGTAGCGAAAAAGGTTTTAAAAATGGCGTTAAATAAAGATGGGCAAAAATTAGTCTTTAAAAGGCATAACTTTGTATGGGGTGGTCCTATTTTAAATCTGTTTACAGATTTGGGGTCCCTAGAAAAATTTAATATTAGTTGATACCTAGCAAAATATATTTATCTTAAAAGAGTGACTACCCTGCGTATAATAAATACAATATAACACTTGTCAACAAAAAAAGTTGTAGGGAAAATTAAAGACGTATTTAATGGGGGTCCGATATTAGAATTTGTTGGTAGTAATGTTAAGTCCTACTGTATTGTAGGCGAGAAAGATACGATTAAAAAGATTAAAGGGGTCTCACGAATTGTAGTTAAGTAAAACCGCGGGTGCTATAACGAGCATATACCTCCAAAAGGAATGGACATGCAACTACGTAGCAGTGCGTGGGAGAATAAGAATTCTCTCTAATAAGAAATTAAAGTTTCCATGTACGCAGCACCAGTCATTGAGAAATGGTCGAAATGTGGAACCTATAAAGGCGATTATTAATTATGGTTTAGAAAAATAGTAGTTTTCGTGGGCTAAATAAAATAGCTTAGACTGGTTAATGTATATGGTTATATATTCTCGTACACATCCACAAACATCTGTTTACGTCCACAATGGCGATACCGGTAGTTTTTGTTTAACAAATAGTAGGAAAGATACGTCAGGTATTAGTGTGCGGAGGCCCATAGGATCGTTGGATTCAAAAAGAACGGTGCGGCGGGATGTATGGTGGTTCCCCGTTAGAATAATCGAAAGTGGTTAATCGGTCGTATTAGATGTTTAAATAAGCGAAAGTGTAAAGGCCTACATAAACAAAAATTTAATTATCCGACAAAAAAGCGCGCGATGTGCTACACTTATAAAGAAAGTATGGAATGGTGCTTTTTAGCGGCCCTACCCGTAAAAAGGGCAACTGACTTTTCCAAGCAACTACAAGAATAGCAGTAGCGCAGAGGAGGGGTATGCATGTATTATACAGTTGCTACAAAATATGTTAGTTTACGGGTAGCTCGAACGTGTAATTGATCACGACTTATAGATCTCTCGGAGGTTTAAAAATTCTCAGCCCATTGTCGTTTGAAAATGTTTGTAAATTATCAGAACAGGAGCGAGTCGAAGTATAATGGATGATTGACCGAGCTTTTTCTACCTTTTACGAGGGAATCGGAAGTTGACGAACATCGAGCATCTAATTCTCTATTTGGGCGATATCGAGTACTTACCGGTTCTAGAAATCATTACGTGCTACCGACCGCTATGTGGAAGATTTGGTTCTAGGAAATGAGCAACCTACGAAAGTACGGAATACTTGGTATTAATGCTAATTGGTTTAGTGGCCGCGCTCGTGCACTCTTCGAGTGTCTTCGGCAATCTTCGATTGTTTCCAAAGAAAATATTCAACCTGGCATCTCCGAAAATATGATGTAGAAGCTATTTAAAATTAAATTACTTTATTAGTAAGTATCCTGTAGACAGCAAGTTGGTATTTTCTTAGTAATGGTTTAAAGTGTTTTTGGTTATAGTAGCACTGCATCTTCTACGACTTGCAGACAATTTGTGTGCGTGTGCTACCACCCTTTTGGATTTTTAATATGCACGCGATCCGTATAACATGGAAGACGTTTCCGATGTTTTTACTAACTGCATTCGCACCATCGACGAAGCGAACCCGGTGCATGCATTGGCGCTAAATGTATTGGACGAGCAGCGAGGATTATGACGTCATTTAGTTCCCCGGTGAATCCTCTTCATCGTTCGGTCGTCTTCGGAAACCTTCGGTTTGCATTCTATAGGGTACATAAAGCAGGCGCGCAAGAGTAAACTCTTTAGTTATAAGTTAGTTCGCTTACAAGTTTAACCAAAGTGCTATAGTGCGGATTTTGTTTTGTACTAAAATGGTATCTGCAAACGTTTTTAAATGCAACTCTTGCGGTGCTTCCTATACCTGGAAAAATGCTCTCAAACGGCACCAGAACAAATGTCGTGGTGAAACATCACCCAGGGTTAAGCTTATACATCCGTCCTCAGCAAAGTACTTAAACTGTGGGACTTGCGGTTTCGCTTTTACGAGAATGGGAAACTTACAGCGACACAAGGAAAAACAGCACGGCATGTCATTAAGCCGTAAACGTTCAGCTCCGCCAGCTGTTAAAGGGTCTTGTACGAAACAACCACGAATTATATGTAAAGTATGCGATTTCGAAATGGAAAAAACTACGTATGCCGCACATTTAAGGAGCAACAGACATAAAAACGCATCAGTTACCGCTACTAGCGACGATGGTGTAGAAATGGTTAGCACTGCGTTTAACAACCGTATGGCTAGCTATCGCATACAGAACGCCAGTGTCGACGATGGGGTGCCCGAGTTTCTTTGGAAGTAGAAAGAGCGATTTATTCGATTAATAAATGAAAAAAGAATACAACATACGGCAGTGAAAGTCTATTGCGAACTCTACGGCGTTTACATCAAAATGGGGGAAGAGGCTACCGATGTGAAATCCTTTAACACAAAAAATGTGGTTATAACGTCTTCTAGTAATCTGGAAAATATGTACGAGGTCTTAAGCGAAACCATAAGAACAAAATCAGAGGAATTTGAAACATGCGGGTCCGGTTGGTCTTTGGAAAAGGTGCTCTATTTAGAAATAAATATTAATAAGTATAAGCCGATATGAGCTCTAGGTTAAGAATAAAAAATTGTAAATATGTATTTAGAAATGTGGTTTACAAATTTAAACTGTATTAGTAAAAATTGTTTGTAATAAAAAGTTTTAAGAATTGTTTTTAGATTTTCTTTTATGTATGAGCCGCAGGAAATTTATAATTTAGAGGGTGTGTGTAAAATGGTAAGGGGTGGCCCTATTTTAAATCTGTTTACAGATTCGGATTCTACATAAAATTCTAGACTAACAAGATGTATTGCATGTATAAAAAATTTATAAGAACGCTCAAAAGTCGCTACAGGTAAGAAATCTTAAAATGGGGGTAGCTCTCTGGGGGATGGTGCTATGTGAAAAATTTAAAGAGATTTGGGTAGCTGAGAAAATTCTAATATTAATTGATACCAAACAAAGTACATTTATCTCGTGGGTGGAAATGTGGAGAAAGATTTATCTCGCGGGTGGAAAGAATGCGGGTGTGACGTAATCAAAATGGTTGGGGGGTGTCCGAGCAAGGCGGAGAGCAAGGCGGAGAGCAGGAGGAGATTCATCTCCCTCATTTCCTCCTTATGGGAATTTACATGTAAATTTGGTCCAGATGTGTGGGGAAATGAGGGATTCTGGGGGAAATGAGGGCCCAGTATTCCCAATTATACTCTACTTTTATTGACGCCGAAAAGTGCAGTTCTTTGGTTTTTAAACCGCAAATACTTACCACACAATGTGTGCACGAAATTTGGAAGAACGAAAATAAAGAAAACCTAAAAAGGCAACGTCGAGTAATTGTTGTCGTCTATCGAACATAAAATGAGTAAAAATGAATTCGTTTTAAATAACAAGCATTAATAATTTCAATCCTCGCGTTATCAACATACCAATAAGGAGATTAGAAAACTCGAAAACAGGGTTTTATCGGATAATTCAATACCTTATTTCAACGAGTCTTTAGATGGAAATCACATAAGAATCAATTATACGCGGTCGTATTGTATAACAAGTTAACGGATACCTAAAACAAGATATTGACTATTTAATTTTAGCATAAACTTTACGTTCCGAAATAAATAAGTTTAAAATAAAAATTAGTATGAAGCGTACTTATTGTAAACAAGATGTTGTCAACGTATGAAAGAGTAGAAACAAAATCCATGTAAATGAAATAACCAAATACCGCCGAAAATAAACGTAACAAAATATATAACTTTTTATCGTGACTAACGCAGTCAGTAGAAAGCTGAGTATGTAGGAGCATGCAACCAATCATAATTCTAAGTAACTGACTAATAATCACGCAGCATGCAAATCAATAGCATGTGCGCTAAAACAACACCTCTCGAACAATAATGGACTGATTTGTCACCCTGCGAAATACGTCCAAACGTACAATCCAAACAAACCCAAGATATAAAAGGAGCTTCAAACGTTAGAGTAAATTACTTCTTAATTGTTCTCTTTTTAAGAAGATAATTTAAGAATAAAGCAAATCATGTCACCTAGCTCTTCGTGCACTAGGGGTTTTCCTTTAGATTATATCGTTGCGACCACCAACTCAGACGAGATAAAATGAAGTAACTCTTATAACAACACTACGGACGCAGGAACCCGCCATAACACAGCTTAGATCCGCTCCACCATCAGGGACACCTCCTAGTGCACATAACGCGAACATGCACACCACGATTGGAGACATTCCATCATCAGCTCCCTGTAATTTCTACCAACATAAACGTCGCACGTATGCCAACATCTCCGCCTACCAGCTGCAGAGTACGGAAGAATGGAAATTCTATCCTAGTCACCATAGCTAGGTGCCATTTTGCATTCAGCATAATGATAGATAACACCCTCTATACAACGCCAGATCCAGGTCTTCGTCGTGAAGTTACAACATTCAAATCTTCAACATAGAAATTCTTTCCACAACTATACGAACTAAATTTGCAATAATGACGCACACAAGAACTTTTGCAAATATTTTCTTTGTGTGTCATGCCTTTAAAGTGTATAATTAGTTTGTATTTTTAAACTTATCTCTGTTGCTACGAAGCATTAACAAGATTATCCCAGACAAACCACTTTGTGCCGGCTTTATATACAACCAAAATCTCTTCTCTACCACAATATATAAGAAGATATAACGTTATACATCAATGGGGTGGATTCCAACAGCGCCTCGCGGAATTAACATCTACCTACCTTCGTCTCCGGACGAAACAAGGTAACCTAACCTCAAAAAGCCTCTATTGTGGGACTCGTTCGAGCGTAAAGACTCTAGAGGATGGTTAAGAAAAAATTTTTTGCGTCCCATAGGCTTTTTGAGGTTAGGTTTCTGTTAGAAATAGATATTATTATTAAAAAACGCAAATCTCTTAACACGCATATCAGAATAGTCTTTGTATGTTTGATGTGGTTTGTTTAGCATTCTTCTTAATCTTCTTTGGGAATTAAACCACTCATGGTTTTTAAAATCATCTTTATTTACATTTCGATCCATGACCTAGGTCCGTTGTTATTTTTGTTGCTAAAACTATTGCAGACCGTTCTGATATGCGTGTTAAGTGATTTGTGTTTTTAATAATAATATCTCCTTCTAACAGTAATCTAACCGAGGACTCGTTCGAGCGTAAAGACAAGACGCAGGAAGATGGTTAAGAAAAAAATTACTGCGATCCGGGAAGCTACTCACCCTACCAACCACCTGTAACACCACAGCAGACGACACAGACCACTAGTAGGGAAAACAAACACCTAGAACACACGCATGATAAATAATGATACACTCAAGACAGTAGAAAACCACAAGGTTAACGCTGATTACAACACGCGCCCTGAGAAGACCAAGATCAACCAAGTTCATACATCAATGTTACTTTTCTAATATGAATTTAGCAGCAAATCAAAATTAAAAGCTCCTATCACAGTGAAGATATAAGTTGTTTATGTGAGCTTAAACTAAGTCTTGGATCATACAATAATTTATTAAGATACATAACAACCAATAGGCTATACAAAACATGACTTTTTACCAAGGACGTTCCTTGCTTTTTACTAATTGAATATTTTATCTAGTATTTTTGCATATTACTTAAAAAGATACCTCTATATAACAACATAAAAAATACACTACCTGCCATATTGTTTCAATTTGATCTGTACTAAAAGTTATATAATAATAAGAACTGATTTGGAACCACTGTTTTTAACATTAGGAAAGTAATTATTATATTTAAATAAATTTTAATATATTAAAAAATAAATACAAATAGAAATTAAGGACGTGCTAGACAAAAGATTTGTTCTACAATGAGACAGTGGTTTATAAAACATTTATATAACATTAACCTACAAAATAAAGTAAACAAATCTGAAGCAATAAGTATCAAACTTATTAGCAACGACATTTTCTCCATAGTTATTGACTAATAAGCATACTGAATGGACATTATCTACATGTGCAAAAAGAGCATTTACAGAAATCATGTTTAAATGACTTATAGAAATGTATTGAATTTGAATGGATTTACAGTGGTGTCACTAGTTCATTGCTTATTATTAAAACCATGATTGAAAACATTTGCAGAGTATGTTTGGATAATAGTCAAGAAAATAATATATTCAGAGGCTTTAATAATACTGCTGACAAGATTATGCAATGTGCCTCTGTGTTGGTTTGTGGTAGGTACATCAGTTGCAAATTAATCTTTGAAATTTTTGTAGCTAGACGAGAATGACGGATTTCCCCAAAGTATATGTAAGTCTTGTGAAAATAAGTTAAATATCTGCATTCAATTTAAATTGAAATGCGAAGAATCAGATAAGAAACTTCGTCAAGGGAATTATGTTGATCATATAGACCAAAAAGAAATTGATAAGTCTGGTGCTGAAAGATTTACATGCTATATGTGCAGCATGATATATCAAGATAAACGTTCTTTAATTTTTCATATTAAAACGGTACATAGGGTTGGCTTGTTAAAGGACAACTCGCAAAAGTTACGACGCAGCTGACACAGACACGAAATGCATAATTCAAAGCATATAAAGCAAAATACATATTATCAGTGTCACATTTGTGGAATAATTGTTAGAAATAAATCGGATCTAAACATTCATATTTGTTCTCATTCGGAGGTCAAGCCCTTTTTTTGTTTTCGCTGTAATAAATCATTTGCATTTAAGGGCTCTTTAATAAAACATCTTAATAAACATGACGGACTTAAGAGTGTTGAATGTTATCTTTGCCCAAAGAAATTTGTACATACCAGCAATTTTCAAGTTCATCTTAAAGTACACAAGAATGAAGGGACATTTGTTTGTTTCATTTGCTCAAAACGATTTAAATCAAAACGCACGCTATCATTACATTACAAAATACACACTAATGAACGAAATTTTCCATGCACTCAATGTGATAAGGCTTTTATCAATAAGTATGATTTATTAAGACATTTAAAACTGCATGAGAAGAAAAGCCTAATTGAAGAAGGTAGTTACGATAAAACAAATGATGACATTAATAAAAGTAAGAGTGTGCAACAATGTGACAAGTGTGGGAAAATTTGTTGGAGTGTTGGAGATTTAAAGAAACATTCAAGAATTCATTCTGGAGAAAAACCCTACCATTGTTCTGAGTGTGGAAAAAAATTTAAAACTAGTAGTAATTTACGAAGTCATGAAAGAATTCATTTATCAGTAAGTATGTGCCCATATTTTTTTATAGTCTTATGTGAACTGTGTATGTAGTGGGAACATGATATTACTGGTACTTATTTCTTAACAATTTCAGTTCATTGAAACATTTAAATTACGAAGCAAGAAACAAAATATTACCATTGAACTGCATAGCATATCCTTGCCTTTGTTGTTTTATATTTCGCATTTTTACTCTGAGCTATCGACATCATTTGGGGTGTAGCACTTTATTTTCATGCACTTTAACTTTACTCATTCCCAATAAAACATGTTTTAACAAATTAATCTAGTCTAGAGCATGCCCGCTTAAAACTTCAGGAGGTATCATAGATCCATATTCATTTGTCAAAACCTCGGTGTTTGATATTGGACCATACAATTCTTAGTATTATTTTTAGGAATGTTTATATCGGCTTATATTAGATTCAAGAAAATGTAAAATTAAGGTGTATTTTTAATTTTATTTTATTTTATTTTATCATACACCATAACTATATTAAATACTGCTGTTGTTAATTTCATTATTACTGTTATTTCATTGCTTGTTATAGGGTTCATGTGTACGGCTCAGATTTCTCTAATTGTAAGTAGTCATGGTTAAGGTTGGGAGAAAAACAGATTAATAAATGTTAAGGTAGGTGTTTACATATTTTAATTTAACAACCGTCTTCTAAGTACATAAATCATAACATAGCGCTGCGCCAATAGGTTGTAATTGCATTATAGCTATAGCTAGTTAACGCATATGAATAAAATTGCAAGAAGAGGAAGAATCTACAAGGTAGTTAAAATTACCTAACCGGCATGTGTACATTATGAAGCTACCAATTTAGCAAAGGAATGGAATCTCAGGAAAGAGGAAATTTGATTTGTATCTAATTGCATCAGGTGCTGGTATAAAGTTGAAAGAAGTACAAGTCGCTTTATTACTGCATGTGATGGGAGTGAAGTGTAATGATTGTATCTAGAATGCTTAGAGATTAAAAAAATTGAAGAAATATGTCGTTTAAAACCTAATAAAAGATTCTTTCAATTACTCTTACTTTCACATCAATTTAAATGACATAATTCATGGATAAACTTCTGAAACCTGAGCGGTTTAATGCTGAAGCAACATCTAACTCTGCCGGCCAACAATGGAAGCATTGGCATAAAGTCTTCGAAAATGTTGTAGAAGCTGCTGAAGTAAAGGATAGTACTGGGAAACTAAACTTACTAATTAGTCATGTCAGGCCTGAAGTTTATGAATATATAAGCGAATGTACTACGTTCAACGAAGCTATTAATACTTTGAGTAAAACTTACATCAAGCCCAGGAATGAAATATTTGCAAGGTACACTTTATTGACTCGATGCCAGCAAGCTGGAGAAGCTATCGATGAATATTTACAGGTATTAAAACGACTAAGCAAAAATTGCAAATTTAAACCTGTTACCGTGGATCAAAACAGAGACGCCTTTATAAGGAATTCGTTTATTAGTGGCCTAGCTTCGCCGCAAATTAGGCTGTATCTTCTGGAAAGTACGTCACTTACACTGCAAGAAGCTTTCGATAAAACTAGTACACTAGAAATGGCACAACTCATTCCGAGAGTTATACTTCAAGCTTACCACTGAACTATCTTAAATGAAAACAATGAACAAGGCGAAATACAAACACAATCAAGAAATTCACTAACTAATGCGGCGATAACGTCGAAATACTATTTTTGTGGATATAGTAGACACCCACGTTACGCCTGTCTCGCTAAAAAACGCTACTTGTCATAACTGTGCAAAAAGAGGGCACTTTTCAAAGGTTTGCAAAAGCGCTAGCTGTACTAGCCAAATATCAGCAATGGTGCAAGTGATAATATCTGCATTAGCTTCTAAACGCCTGTCAAAAGCAACACTTTAAGTTAAAATATGTGGGGCTAAGACATATGCCTTAATAGATACAGGGAGCTCTGAAAGCTTCATTAGCAGCAGCATCGTCAGGGAGCTAGAACTGGAAACTTTCCCGAAATGTTGTGATGGCCTCCAGTGAATTATATTCACAGATAAAAGGGTATTGTTGTGTGGAGTAAGAAATTAACGAACATAGATATCGAAACGTAAAGCTATGTGTTCTAAATGCGCTGTGCGCTGATATCATAATAGGGCATGACATACTGGGGCTTTATTCTGATCTGAAAATTTCGTTTGGGGAGTAAAGCCAGCCCTCAAGATATGCAGCTTAGCTGAAGCTAAAGTAGAACCGGTCTGCCTGTTTCCCTAATTTAACCAGTGACTGTAAGCCAATTGTTGTAAAATCTAGACGACATTCTAATTCTGATTCTAAATTCATCGAAGAGGAAATTCATAAACTGTTAGAAGAATGAGTTATCGAACCAAGTGTATCACCATGTCATGCCCAAGTTGTAGTAACTATGAATGAAAATCATAAAAGACGACTAGTTATAGATTATTCACTGACGATAAACCGGTTTACATTACTGAACGCTTACCCGCTACCGAGAATAGAGGGTTTGGTAGACAAGATTTCGAAATATCATGTATTTAGTACCATCGACTTAAAAAGCGCTTATTACCAATTCGCTATCAAAGAAGATAACAAAAAATATACTGCATTTGAAGCGTGTGGAAAGTTGTACCAATTTAAGAGGATTCCGTTTGGGGTTACTAATGGGGTTGCCTGCTTTCAAAGAAACATCGACAACATCATACACAGGGAGGACTTGAAGGACACTTGCATACTTGGATGATGTCACCATATGTGGTAGAAACAAACTAGAGCATAATCAAAATCTACAAAAATTCATGACTTGTGTATACAAATACAACCTGAGTCTTAATGAAGGGAAATGTAAATTCTCCTTCGATCGCATTAACTTACTAGGCTACGCTATTTCAAAAGGAACCGTTAAATCAGATGCCGATTGAATGAAGCCCCTCTTGGATCTAAAGGTGACTACAAACATCAATACCTTGCGTTGCTGTGTGGGAATGTTTGCTCATTATTCTAAGTGGGTGCCTAAATTCTCAGAAAAAAATCAACCGCTTGCTCGATGTAAAGTATTTCCCATGCAGGATCCTGCGGTATCGACGTTCAAACTATTAAAGCAAGAAGTTGCCAAAACGTGCGTTACTTCCATTGATGAACATGCAATGTTCATTGTAGAAACAGATGCATCCGATTTCGCCATCGGGGCTACTTTAGGTCAAATGGGAAAACCGGTTGCCTTCTTTTTCAGAACACTATCTTATTCTGAACAGAGATACTCTTCCATTGAAAAGGAAGTACATACTATTGTAGAAGCTGTCCATAAATGGAGACATTTTCTTCTTAGTAGACCATTCCAGCTAATAACAGACCTAAGATCTGTCGCCTTTATGTTTAACACATTACTTTCTGGGAAAATCAAAACGAAAGAATTATGAGATGGTGGCTATAGCTATCGAACTATTTTATTTGATATATTGTATCAACCCGGTAGAGAAAATGCAGCTGCGGATATCCTTTCTAGAGTATGCTCTGCGACTGCGGGGGATAAGAGCTTATATAACCTACATAATTCATTGTGTCATCCTGGTATAACTAGGCTAAACCACTGGATTAAAAGCAAAAACTTACGTACTCTGTAGATGTTCGGCGAGTAACACAAGCATGCGGAATATGTGCTTAACTAAAGCCGAGGTTTTGTAAAAAGCAAGCGACTTATCAAAGCAACGGCCCCCTTCGAAAAGTTAAATATATATTTTAAAGGCCCCCTGCCATCGGCAGGTAAGAACCAATACATACTCACAGTCTCATAGACGAATACTCCAGATTTCCTTTCGCCTTCCCACGTTCAAATATGATGTCGCAAACAGTAATATCGTGTCTCCAGCGGGTATTTACCATATTCGGAATGCCTTCTTATTTTCACTGAAACCGAGGAGCTTCTCTCATATCGCAAGAAGTGAAGTGCTTTTTGAATTCTCATGGCATACCTACGAGTCGAACTTCTGCATACAACCTCCGAGGAATCGGGCAATATGAAAAATATAATGGTATAGTAAGGAAAACAATCTTACTAGCACTCAGAAGCCAAAACCTAAAAACGATTCAATGGGAACTAGTTTTACCTGATGCGCTTCACTCGATACGTTCACCATTATGCACTGCCACGAACTCTATGCCTAATGGAAGCTCGATACTTACATGGTCATTACAGCCCGGTCCAGTGCTTTTAAGGAATCACTCTTGAAACTCAAAGTATGAACCCGTAATTGAAGAAGTTGAACTAATAGAAGCAAATCCAAAATATGCGTTTGTACACCTACCCAGTGGGACTGAAAGTACTGTATCTATCAGGGACTTAGCCCCTGTTCCAAAAACAGTTGAAGGAGCGGAGCAAAGCGGTTATCGTGAGCCATGAGAGCCAGTTTCAACTACGGACTTGACTTTGGTTTCTGAAAAAAGTAGAGACTAAAGGCAAGACGATAGTACCAGGGTGGTGGGAGAAACTAGTAGGTCAGTACGTGAAGGACGCATGCCGTTGTACTTTATCTGACTGTTCTTTCAAAGAAGGAGGGAAGAATATAATGTTTGTATCTATAATGCTACATCACAGTTTAGAGATTTAGAAAACTGGTCTCTATAGTATTTTTATTGTCACTGTCGTGTTGTAGAATTATGTCGTTTAAAGCCTAATAAAAGGTTCTTTCAATTACTCTTACTTTCATATCATGAAGCTTTAAATATTTATGATAATTTCAAATTAACTGAGATGAAAAAGAAGATATTAAACGCGTAATTATAGAATTTGACAATAATTTTGGTTCAAATATCGATTTAAGTATTGTTTGTCATAAATTCAACATCCATGTTCAGAAGCAGTATGCGATATTGACAAATCAGCAGAATCGACCTATGGTAACCTCAAAGAGATCAAGGAAACACAGGTTTCAGTTCATAGTGTGTAACATTCTAGAAGAAGCACAATAGAGGCATTCTAATTGAATGCCAAAAATAATTAATAATTGTGGGAATTTTTGTTTCACGCACGTGCAGATGTTTAGCATACAATCAATCTTGTAATTACTGTAAACAATTAAATCACTTTGCTATAATTAAAGTAACAAACCAATTAATTATATTTTGGCGCAAAAAATTACAGACTGTTCAGTTAATAATGACTATTTTTTAAATGCTATTATAAATACAATAAATGCAGAGGAGGATGGGGTTGAAGTCGTTATAACTAATAGCCAGTCAATTAATTTTAAATTGGACATGGCAGGTAAATTGCATAAATGTTTACCTTTTAGAAAACTTCGAATGCAAGAAAGTTTTGCACTAAAGATAAATTGACTGGGTATGATAGTCATGCCACACCAGAGAGTGATCTACATTTCTTGAAATGTGCTATGGTTTTTCTCAAATTAAACTTGATGAAAAAAGTGCTAAGTCGGCTACATTTCAAACGAAGTGGTGTCGTTTTTATTACAAGAAACATCTAATCTTTCACCAAGTCTGAAGATGTTTTATAAAGTTTTCTCTAAAGTATTTAAGTGAGTGCACAGGGAGCGGATTTACTGCAATGATTTAATTTGTTATGGGAGCATGTAGTAGGAGGATAATTAGATTAGATCACGTTTTAGAAAGGGCGTAGGAAATGTGAGTCAAATTTAATTCGAGTAAAAGTCTGATAGGTGTACAGAATGTCAAATTTACAGGACATATACTTGGTAAGGACGGGATTGCAATAGATTCAGAGAAAGTTAAGGCCATAAAACAATTACTAACACTAACGTACATAGAGGATATACACCGTATGCTGGGTATGATTACTTATGTTGCTAAATTCGTTCCATATTTATCAGAACTGAGTATAGTTTACTGTGCAGGAAAAATGTTCAATGGACTTGGACTCAAATTCACGACAATTTCAATAGGTCAGACGCATCTAAATCGTTAACAGATTGTCAAAAGCAATATCCACAAATTGAGAAGGAAACACTGGCGATTCTTTTCGGATGTGAGTGGTCTAGACAGTATATTTATGGTAGGCTGATGCTTGTGAAAACAGACCATAAGCTGCTAGAGTTTATTTTCAAGAAGTCGTTAAATCAATGCTCAATGCGATTGCAGAAAATACGAATAAAATTACAATATTTTGACTTATTGGTTTTACAAACCGAAAACAGTGCTTTTCATTGCTAATGTTTTTTCTAGAACAATCTATAACTCTGAAATCTATACCAGCGAGGACACGCTGAAAGAAACTAAAGTCCAAGTTGGATTAATTAAAATAGATGCACCAGATAAGAAATTAAAACTTGTAAAACAGGAAATTAAAAAATGGGGAATTACAAGAGGTGAAGTACATTAAGATGGGGGTGTTTTAATAAGCTCTCAGAGATGAGCATGTAAGGCGATATTATACGTTTAAAGAGCCTTTGGTCGAAGATCGAAGGATTGTTTTTATAAATCAGATTGGAATTGTGCGTTCCTTAAGGAAGGACAGTGTTTACATTATAGTCATTTGTGGAAAGAAAAGACCAAATAAAGGGCCTAAAGTTGTATACTTTGGCTGGGTTTAAATAACGAAATTAAGCAAATTGTTGAATAGTGATAAACGAGTTTATATTTAAGGGAAAGGATTCAAAGGAACATTTATTGAATCGGGGTCTCTCATCTGGACCTTGAGAAATAATTTCGACTGATATATTTCAACTCAACGGGACGAATTATTTATTGATTGTGGACTATTATTCGAAATATCTGGAAGTTCCATTATTTAGAGGAAATGACAGCTGAGTATATAACACAAATGAAATATGTGCTTGCTAGACATTCTATTTCAGCTTTAGTTGATTCTGATAACATACGAGTTTCAACGGATTAGTTTTTTAACATCAAGACATTCAGTCCCAATTATACACAATTGAATGTCGAGTGAAATGTTCAAACAGTCAAGTATTATTTAAGAAAGCTCTGGAATCTAAGTGACAAATATTTAGTATTATTAGAGTTTCTTAATACTCCTGTGGGTTACAATAAACCGTCACCTGTCTAACTATCGTTTTCAAGACAGTTAAACGGTAGTTTGTCAGATACAATACCTAAGTTTAAACCAAAGGTAGTTACACATTTTAACAGTACCCTAAAGAGTAGACAATTTAACAAAAAAAATCGTAATTAGCGCGTTAAGTCTTTAATACCTTTAAGAAAGGGCTATTTTGTTAGTGTTTAATAAACTTCACATAAATGTTGGCAAAGTTGTAGAGTATGCAAACAGATCTAGCTCTTATAGAATAAAATTAGGAACCGTTAACATTACTGAGAGAGAAATTGCAGGGACATGGTTAACGACTATCCTAAGTAAGGATATTTTGAAAAAGATTGTGAAACTTTTACAGCAGATGAGACGCATCAAGGTTGCAATTCAGTTTATGACACCAGCGTAGAGCCTTCAATATCAGGTAATAATGAATGTATTAGGAATATGGTAGATCATGCAATGTGTAGTGTACCACAGAAAGTGTGCACAAGATCATATCATGAAATGAAGTGACCAAAGGTGTT
This sequence comes from Platerodrilus igneus, assembly GCA_036346225.1. Classification (NCBI taxonomy): domain Eukaryota; kingdom Metazoa; phylum Arthropoda; class Insecta; order Coleoptera; family Lycidae; genus Platerodrilus; species Platerodrilus igneus. Next base: position 2,257,748 of record JARFIW010000565.1, read on the forward strand.
TGATGGCTTCATTGTGCAGTCGTTAATCAAAACATGTATCGTAGTGATTAAGTCATGAATGTAACCTTAATGTTTTAAAGGGGGATCCTATGAGGTTCATGTGTACGACTTAGATATAATTTGATCATACTTGCTCTCTCTAGTTGTAAGTATTATGGTTAAGGTTGGGAGAGAAACAAGTTAGTAAATGTTAAGTTGTGTGTCTACATATTTTAATTTAATAATCTGTTTCTGAGTACATTAATCATAGCATTATCTATTACTTTGAAAAGTTTAAACAAACTTTTTAAATGCATTTTATCTTTATTGAACTTATTAAATTTAAAATTAATTAGCAATTTTAAAGAAGTAAATGAGTGAATAAAAATAAGTGTTATTAACAATGCTGCTTTATTATGACTCATATGCAATTGACTTTTAATGAAAAGAACCAAATAGTTAATTTCAGGGTACCCTCATATGCCGTTTTACGTCCTAGATATGTTCCAGAAAAGTTGGTCGTAATGTGAAAACTATATAATGAATCAATTATTTTGACATAAACCCATATAAATTTAATTGGATCTGTTCTATTTTTTTGTCAAATAATATAACTTAGTTTATAAACCATTTTATTCCATTTATTTTCTATGAAAACCCTTACATAAAAATAAAAGTTTAAAACAAGAAAAAAGCTTATACACATATGTATACATATAATAAAAAAACTTATGATGTTTAAAAACTGTTTTAATCTTCGTTGGGATAATTTTGAAGAAGGATATTCATTCCATGCTCGAAATAAGAAAGAGCATTTGACAAGTCTTTTGCTGTTAGCTGTTGACATATAACAAGATCTGATCTGGCCTCCTCATCAAATGCTTGTTCTGTTTTCAACTGGATCAGTTCCTCTTTAGAAAGAGCTCCGTCAACATCTAGAAAATCAATCAAATCACCTTCCAAATCTTTAAAACCAACATTGTTTGCTATGTTTATGTGCTGTTGAATTTCAGAAAGAAATTAACTTTAGGCTCATTAGGCTTTATACATTCTGGCCATATTTTTTACAAACGTAGTTCATTGTGATTGATTTTAATCCTCCAGCGATGCCCATGTTATCTAAGGCATCTCAGATGCTGAATTGTTTCCAAAACCATTTTAACGAAAATTCAGTATTGGTTTCATGAATAAGTTTACTAAAAGTTTTATGTAAATGATAAGCCTTAAACTTGACTATTGCACCCTGATCCATTGGCTGGATTAAAGTTGTATTTTTAGGAAGATACTGAATTTTCACATCTTCAAATAAGTCTGATAAATTAACCAAGTGCCTTGGAGCATTGTCCAAAATAAGCAGTGTCTTGTTGATCAAATGATTGTCGTATGAATATTTTTTTACTTTTGGATAAAAGTAATTTTTAAACCAATCCTCAAAGTTAGATCTCCAAATGGCAGACAATTGTTTATTGTTCAGCTCTTTATAAACCTTGAATTTTTGAAAAGATATATTTGTTTTAGTTTACAATTCCCTTCAGCATTTATCATTAAGGAGCAAAGTAATCGTTCTTTTGACAACGTATCCAGATGTACAGTTTTATGTTTTGGAATGTAAGTTCTTTCAGGTATTCGCTTCCAATAGAGTCCTGCCTCGTCTACATTGAAAATTTATTCAGGTCGGCTTCCACCTCTTTCAATACTTCTTTTCAAAATGTTGGGATATTCTTTTACTTTGTCATCAATGGCACTAGTTCTTTCACCTTTTATTTTTATTGTGCAAATTGTGGCAATTTTTGAATTTTTCAAAAACACTTTTAGCCTTTTTGTGATAGTCGTTTGACTCATTGGCATCCTTTGTTGATTATTGTGTTCAATTCACACGTCTAATAATTTTTCCAATTTTTCATAGTTATGCTTCTTTGGTGAGTTAATTTTGAGATAAAGATGCAGCAGATAGCAAGTGTTTTAATTTCTTCTTGTCTATCATGAATAGTTTGGACGTTAGACTTCGCCAGTTCCATTGCGTTACAAATTTGAATAATTTTCTCATCCGTTTCAATACGATGTTAAACTTCTAATTTCATCTCCAGCATGACAAATTCTCTTTTTATTTTTACTAGTATCAATCTCCAAATTCATTGAACATTTTGGTGGCATTTTTTTTTCTAAAAAAAAGGAACGATTATTTTTAAAGAATTAATGAATTAATTATACGTATATGTTACAAAAATATTATCTTTCTAATATGTATTCATCAAATATATTTACAACAAGGAAACAAACATAAATAAACACGTCATAAATAAACAGTAAGTGGCAATGCAGTAAAATAGCGACAAAGGCAAAATGTAGCAATGCTGCCTAATGAGAGAAGCTGTAACTAAACAGAAGGTTGCTGCTGGTCATATAATGAAACATCGTGGGCTGTAAATCGAAAAAGTGTTATAATTTAATGGGACTGTTATGGTGAAATGTTGTATTACGAACAGCCACATAGCGAGTTATAGGAGTATTCAAATTTTAATCTTAATTCTCATCGATACAACTGATATTATAAATACCCTTTTTGCCGATTCTATAATAGCCGTGCATTTCCTGCCATTTGTTTAAGGAATTTATGTATGGCACAAGTTCACATAATTAATTCAAAATACCCATAAGAATTGCATCGGTAGATTTAATTTACGTTTACTGTTTTTAGGTACGGCCTTTCACATGCACTTATTGTGGCCATGGATTTGCACAGTCTTCAAATTTACGCACACATGAAAGAATCCATTCTGGCGTTAAACCACATACATGTGTGGTATGCAGTAAATCATTTAATAGAAAAAGGGATTTAGAAAACCATAGTAGAAAACATGATGGTGAGGCTAAAATAAACGAAAATGATGGTGAGACCACAATAAATGAGAGTAATGCGTTTGACTTATTTTGAAATTCAGTGTTATTTAACATGGTGTGTGTGTATGTGCGTGTGTTTGATTTATATGTTTGTTTTTACTGATTCTATATGAAAGAAATTGTAACCAAACATATAAAATATCACTGTAAGTAATATTTCCTTTATATGGGAAGACCGATAGAAAAAGTCAGCATATATTAAAAAATTAATGCAGACTATTAAATTTTAATAAACTAAAATGTTAAGGCTTTTATTTTTTTAAGTAAGTACCATTTTGATATGTAAAAAACAAGTAAACTTTTTGTAAGTATTTTATTTTTACATGAAAGACCACACTTTTATTTACTTTTCCACATAACTGCCACCAATATTAAGGCGCTTGTCAAATCGAACAACAAGCTTTTGTATCCGTCGTCATAGAAGTTTGCCCTCTGATTTGACAGCGTGCTGTAACGATTTCGAAGATATCATGTCTTGAAACTTGAGGGTACGCCTCTGATAACGAAGAAATCGTTAAGTGTCTATTCTCTGTCACTTTTTTTGTCGACTTTTTGCACCGAATATATATATATATATATATATATATATATATATATATATATATAAGTTATAATCATAAACAATAAATAAATTTAATGAGTCTTAAATTAATATCAAACAAGAAATTTGAATGGCATGTGACTCAATATTAGCCATACATCGACAGGATACCCTTGTGATCAATACTGAATTATTTGCCACTAAAATTTCTTGTTTGATACTCCATTTCAGCATGTTGGTGATATCCTGGACGATGCAAGTGCGACGGTACGGAGCATTGTTGTGCTGCAATATAACTCGTTCATATCTCAAGGCCCATTCTGACCATTTTTCGAGCAATGCATGGTTGAAATTGATCAGTTGTCAGTAGCGATGCCCATTGACAGCTTCGCCCAGTTTCAACAGCTCATAGTACACAATTCCTATCTGGTCCTACTAAACGCAGAGCAGTTTTCTTTCCGAAGCGATTTGGCTGTGCTGTTGATGTTGGATGCTTCATCACATGAAAGCTTCAATTTTTTGTGTTTGGGATTTTCGAAATATATCCACAAAGTTTGCGAATAATCATCATCCAATAATGCTTGCCGGCCATCGTCCTTAAGTTTTTAGTCTTCCAGAGTATTCTTTGTTCTCAATGTTAAAATCACCACTTGTGAAGCATTTAAACCAATCTTTATAGTAGTTTTCGTTGGTGAATGTTTGCCGTAGGCCATCTCAAGCAAATGACGTGCTTCAATTGCAATTTTTTTCAAGTTAATGCATATTAGTAAAACTTCTCAGAAATGCTCATTATTTGACACAAAACTCGACATCACGTTGTTAGAAAAATTGTGTTGCTATATGTGTTTGTATAACCACGGACTATTGAGAACAGATGTTCAGAAGCCATAAAATGGGAAATTATTTGTAAATGCAGGAAAGCTGAAGAACAAACGTTCGACGAAAAGTGCAGAGGTACAAACAGAAATAGAAATAGGAAAGACAAACGAAGCATACAAACCAATTAGAATAAATTTTAGGGATATAAAGCCGTATAGCTAAAATATAAGATCCGCAGGAGGAGACGCCATTATAGAAAATGTAGAGAAAGTGTATAGATGGCAAGAATATATAGGGAGTTTATATGCAGGATAGGAACTGGAAGCACTAGAATGGGAATCAGACATTGAAAAGCATGACTCGGGATATCATATACTTAGAGATGAGTTTCAACTAGCATTAAAGAGTCTGAAAAATAATGAAATGCCGAGTATAGATAATGTGCAAGCAAAAACTGAAAGCTACTGGACAAGCAGTAAAAGAACATCGCTTCCAACTTGTAAGCTATATGTGAGACAGGTAAGATATCAGATTTCAAAGGTAACATCATAGTCACTATACCAAAAAAGTGAGATGCAGATGGATGCGAAAATTTTCGAACAACAGCACATATGTCAAAAATATTAACTAGAATTGTACATAGACGATGGAAAAACGGGCTGTAGAAGTACTAAGAGAAGATCAATTTGGGTTTAGGCAAAACAGGCGAACATGGCAGGCTATTTTAGCTCTGAGGGTGATACTGGAAAAAGGAGAGAGCGTGTATATAGAGTGTATAGATCCGGAGAAAGCATTTGACAATGTAAAATGGAAAAAAAGTCCGAAATACTCAAATAGATTGAAATGAGTTTTAGGGGTAGATGGATAGTAAATAGCTTATACAAAGAGTAAACAGCGGTAATAGAATTAGAGCAGGAACATAGAGAAGTAGGTATTGAGAGAGGGGCGAGACAGGGATGTGCCCTGTCCCCGTTAATTCTTAACTTGTACATCGAAGAGGAAATGAATACTGTCAAATGCAGGAAGACATTTGGAATTATTATGCAGGGACAAAAGATTGATATGCCTAGATTTGCAGATGATATAGCAGTATTAACATCTAGCAACGAAAAGTTAGAAGCAGCTCTTAATAAATGGAAACAGTTCTAAGAGAGAGATGCGGTATGAAAATTAACAAAAATAAAACAAAAGTACTAGTATGCAAAGCAGGGGAAAATAAATTAAAAACTAGAATACAAATAGGAAACGAGAATTTACAAGAGGATAGAGCACAGCACTGTACAGCTGTGAAACTTGGACAGTAGGAGAAGCGGACAGGAAAAAAATAGAAGCCTTTGAAATGTGGTGCTACAGACGCATGATGAAGATATCATGGACAGGCAATGTTAAGAACATAGGTTCTAGAAATGGTAGGAGAAGAAATAAAAATGTGGGAAACAGTAAGAAATAGGAGAGATAGTATGATATGCCACATACTAAGGTATGAGGGAATTGTGAGGAATATATTAGAAGCAGAGATAGAAAAAAGAGAGGTAGACATAGAAGACCTAGGTTTGACTATTGCACACAGATAGTCAAAGATGTCGGCTGCGGGAATTTCAGGGAAATGTGTACACTAGCTCAGAATAGAAATCAATGGAGGTACGTGTCCAACCAGTTCCAAGACAGAAAACCTAATGACGAAAAAATAATTGTTCTTAAACCTGATGATTATTATAAGCAACTGGAAGTGTTGGTTTTGCAATATTCTCAACTAATGTTAATTGTTTCAAGGGATTTACTGGAAAACTATTAATTCGACAAATGTCTGTAATAATACAAGTATACATGCCCACCTCTAGCTACAGTAACGACAAGGTAGAAACTATCTACAAAGATATAGAAGACATATTAAGAAAGTAAAAGGACATGAAAATTTAATAATTACGGGGGATTTTAATGCAGTGGTAGGTGAGGGTAGGGAAGGAGCGGTAGTAGGTTTATTTGGTTTAGGCACGAGAAACGACGGGGGAAATAGGCTGGTAGAATTTTGCGACAAGAACAATTTAATCATCACAAACACATTATTTCAACATCATGCTAGAAGACCATATACGTGGAAGATGCCAGGAGATATATGAAGATATCAAATAGACTACTTTCTTGTTAGACAACAGTTTAGGAATCAAGTAAAAGACTGTAGAAGCTACCCAGAAGCAGATATAGACACTGTCCACAACATCGTAATTATGAAGGCTGCACTTAAATTTAAAAATTTGAAAAAAAGGAACAGAAAGATGCACTTTGGGTTAAAGAAACTAAAAGGTAAAGATATTCAAGAAAGATTTGAAAAAAGTCAAATGAATTGCTGAAAGATATCGGGAAAATATTTGATACTAAGAAGTAGAAACAGAATGGAATTACATTAAATCCAGACTAGACATGGCAGCTAGAAATATTCTGGGGTATATACAAAAAGAAAAGAAGAAACCATGGATAACAAAGGATATCCTGAATTTAATAGAAGAAAGACAAAGATACAAAAATAAATCTGACGAAACAGGAAAACAGAGATACAAAGCCATAAAATGGGAAATTATTTGCAAGTGCAGGAAGTAGGAAAGACGGATGAAGCATACAAATTAATTAGAGTCAATTTTAGGAATATAAAACCGTATAGCAAAAATATAAGGGACGCGGGAGGGAACGTCATTATAGAAAATGTAGAGAAAACGGGTAGATGGCAAGAATATATAAGGAATATATATGCAGGAGAGGAACTAACAGCATTAGAACAAGAATCAGACATTGAAAATGATGACTTGGGATATCCTATACTTAGAGATGAGTTTGAATTAGCATTAAAGGATCTGAAAAATAGTAAGGCGTCGGGTACAGATAAGGTGCAAGCAGAAACTCTAAAAGCCGCTGTACAAGCAGTAACAGAACATATTTTCCAACTTGTAAGTTATATGTATGAGACAGGCAATATACCCAAAGATTTCAAACGTATCATCATAGTAACTATACCACAAAAAAAAAGAGGCGCGGATAGATGTGAAAATTTTTGAACAATAAGTTTGACAGCACACGTATCAAAAATATTAACTAGAATTGTACAAAGACCAATGGAAATACTAGGAAAAGACCAATTTGAGTTTAGGCGAAAGAAGTGAACACGGAAGGCTATTTTAGCTCCGAGAGTGATAATGGAGAAAACAATAGAAAAGGGGGAAAGCGTGTATATAGGGTGTGTAGATCTGGAAAAAGCATTTAAGTATGTAAAATGGAAAAAAATGTTCGAAAATTCTCAAAAAGATTGGAATGAGTTATAGGGATAGGCGAATAGTACATAGCTTATACAAAGAGCAAACAGCAGTAATAGAATTAGAACAGGAACGTAGAGAAGTAAACATTAGGAAAGGGGTGAGACAGGGATGTGTCCTATCCCCATTAATTTTTAACTTGTACATTGAAGAGGCAATGAATACTGTCAAATGCAGGAAGACATTTAGAAATACTATGCAGGGACAAAAAATTGATATGCTTAGATTTGCAGATGATATAGCGGTATTAGCATCTAGCAAGGAAGAGTTGGAAGCTGCTCTTAATGAAATGGAAACGGTTCTAACAAGAATACAAATATGTAACATGAACTTACAAGAGGTTAAGGAAGCCAAATAACGTAAGATGGGAAAAGCACAAAAGATATAAAACAAAGATTAGCAGAAGGTCGTGCTACATTTAACAAGAAAAAGCAACTACTGAGTTCAAAGACAACAAACATAGAAACAAGGAAAGTATTGCTTAAAACATATGTGTGGAGCATAGCACTGTACGGCTGTGAAGCCTGGTCAGCAGGAGAAGCGGTAAAAGCCTTTGAAATGTGGTGCTACAAACGTATGATGAAGATATCATGGACAGACAAAGTTAAGAACGAAGAGGTGCTAAAAATGGTAGGGGAAGAAAGAAATATGTGTAAAACGGTAAAAAATAGGAGAGATAGGTTGATAGGCCACATACTATGGCATGAGCGAATAGTGCGAAATATATTAGAAGCAGAGATAGGAAAAAAGAGAAGTAGAGGTAGACCTAGGTTAGACTACTGCACACAGATAGTGAAAGATGTAGGCTGTAGGAATTTCAAGGAAATGTGTAGGCTAGCCCAGAATAGAAATCAATGAAGGTACGCATCCAACCAGTCCCAAGATGGATAAATTAATGACAAAAAAGTAACTGTAATAAAACATGATCATTATAATAAGCAACTACAAGTATTAGTTGGACAATATTCTCAAACAATGTTAATTGTTTCAAGGGATTTACTGGAAAACTATTAATTCGACAAATGTCTGTGTTGGGGCATGTTGGTAGCCACAGGCTGCTTAACCCCCTTCACATACCACTGAATATCGGTGAAATAGGTCATATATTTAGAAAACAATAGAAAAGGAAATGAGCTGTATCTAGGTTGTGGGAATTTCAGGGAACTGTGTAGGCTAGTGCAAAATAGAAATCAGTGGAGGTAGGCATCCAACCAGTTCCAAGACGGAAAACCTAATGGCGAAAAAATAATTGCACTTAAACATGATGATTATTGTAAACAACTACAGGTGTTGGTTTTGCAATGTTTTCAACTAATGTTGATTGTGCGAAAGGATTTATTGAAAAACTATTAACTCGGCAAATGTCTATGTTGGGGAATATTGGTAGCCACCGACTGTTTAACCCCCTTCACATACCACTGGATATCGGTGAAATAGGGTATATATTTACAAAACAATAGAAAGGGAGCCGAGTTGTATCTAATAAAAAAGAGTAGTGGCTATGTTCAAAGACAACAAACATAGAAACAAAAAAATTGTTGAAGACATGTATGTGGAACACAGCACTGTACGTCTATGAAATAGGGACAGTAGGAGAAGCAGGCAGGAAATGGAATAAGTCTTTTGGAATGTTATGCTTCAGGTGTATGAAGATGGTAGCACGAACAGACAAAGTTAATAACAAAGATGTTATAGAAATAGTATGGGAATAAAGATATCTGTGGAAAACAAAAAAAAAATAAAATTGGGAGAGCAGGACATGTTCTAAGGCATTTTTGGGGAATAGTGCAGGCTATATTACAAGCAGATATAGGAAAAAAAGAGGTAGCTGTAGACCTAGATCAGACTATTGCACGTAAATAGTGAAAGATGTAGACTGTAGGAATTTCAGGGAAATGTTTGGGTTAGTTTAGAATAGGAAACAATAGAGGTACGCATCTAACTAATTCCAGGATTGAAGACGATGCTGATGATGAAAGTCATATCAGAATATCGAATATTGTGTAGCAGCAAAAAAATACCTCAATCATGAGTGTTTGTCTGATTTACGCATTCCCTTCTATAAACTCTGCATCTCAAATATTTAAGCACATCGAACGATGTAGTGCAACAGTTGAAGCAGAGTTCTAATTTAAGCTTTGTATGGGATCATAATGTATTAACTTATTTGTATGATAGTTATAAAGTGATAAACTCGAATGAGTTCCTTCTGAATTTGCAACACCGTTGTTTATAGGTATTTTAATATAGTTGCCATCATCAGAACATGGCTTCTAAGTGTTTTTACTCCAGATAGGTCAATTTTAAAATTTTTTGTTAGTACAGGATCCAACAGCGTTTTTTTATCCAATTTATAACACCTATTAAAAAGTTCAAAAAATCCCTGTAATTCAGCATTCAGCACTATAAAGTTTTCTTTAATACATTGAATATGTAGTAGTTTAGTGTATTTTTTATTTTGTACTCTTTTGTTTTGCGATTAACATGAGCTGTTCTTTTAATGCACTAGTTTCTAATCTCTGCAGTTCACATATTTTCAATAATTGTATTTTATCTATTTTGCATGGTTATAATTTGAAGTCAAAATTACAAAATCAACGCTTCCATTTTCCTTTGTAGTTCGAGTTATAAGCATTACTATTTCAGTTTTAAATTTTTGAATTTCCAGGTCATTCCTTTCTTTATTTTCATCCATCTTAGACCCATTTTTAGAGTATTTGGTCCAAATTTCCTATTAAGTAATCTCAGATTTACTTTAATCTCAAGTTGAAACTAAAATGGGTTTTATAGTCCGTTCTAGGATTAAGTTTATGGAATCTGTACATACCTTCGTTTTTGGTAATAATTTTGGTTAAAAACGCTAATTTCGTTTTACTCATTAAAAAATCAATTATGTTATGTTTTTTGTTTAGTGACTTTTGCATGTTGCGTTAATAATTTCTAATTTTCAGCAGTAGTGTTGTGTAATTATTTTCTTATTTTATTTATAAACATTAGTATCTTAACTGCAAATAATAAATATAGACTCAATGAACGATTTAACTAAAAGTTGTCCAAATTTTCACCAAGTGAAATGAATTTATTAATGAATCTGGCGAATAAATACAAAACTGCAATAGAAAGTAAACCCACAGATTCATATAGTTGGAAAGATTAAAACAATGCATGGGATCAGATTGGTGTAGAATTTAATAGTGCTGCCCGCGGTGGTGTTCCACGTTCTGCAAGTATGTTGTTGTGGTTTGTTTAGCATTTTTCTTAATCTTCTTTGGGAAGTAAACCACTCATAGTTTTTAAAATCATCTTTATTTACGTTTCGATCATGACCTAGGTCGTTGTCAAAATAATTGACAATGATCCTGTCATTATTTTGACAACGAACCTAGGTCATGGATCGAAACGTAAATAAACATGATTTTAAAAACTATTTTGACAACGATCCTAGGTCATGGATCGAAACGTAAATAAAGATGATTTTAAAAACTATGAGTGGTTTACTTCCCAAAGAAGATTAAGAAAAATGTTCTGCGAATTTGAAAAACTACAAAGCAGAAATTGCTGCTGAATAAGCGGAAATTTATAAAACAGGTCCGGTACTCCAAAGGTTGTCAACATTACTGATGTCGGTATACAAATAAAAGATTTTAGAAATTCAAATAGAAAACAATGAAAATAAGTTTGATAATGATGATGAAGAAGTGGCTGAGATTCAAATCGATCATAATTATGCTGTTGGACAAAATATTTTCCACAATTTTGGTGAGCTATATAGATAGTTTTTGTATCAACTGGTTTCCAATATATACTATTTGTTTCAGATCAATTTTTCTTGAACAACAGATGTCCTTCTTCAGATTTTGCTAAAGAAGGTCCGAGCATTACTTCGACGTTCGAGCGCAAGTTGATTCCTTCAAATAAACATGAAATTCCCAACACAAGCAGTGTATTTAAATCATGTAGTAAGTTTTAAAACAAATTATTGCCGACTTTTTTATTAATTAATATTTGTACTAGGTACTCCAGCTGGTATACAAAGGAAACAATAATGCACTGATCATAAATTGACTGTCGGACAAAAATTTGTGCATTGTCTGAGGCACGCATGGAATTGGTAAAATTCAGTGTGACGTTACCAAACAATATTTAAAATTTTAGCAGCAGGAACACGAACTGAGAATGGACCTTTTGAAAACCGAATACAAAACCAGAAACGAAAGGGAACAACAATAACAGCACGAACTCCAGATGGAGAAACTTCAATTAGAAGCCTTGTTGTTAAAATGACAATTGAATAACATATAACCATAACCAGAATCACCAACTAGAAAGGTATTCCCATAGATACCGTTTTCAAATTTTATTCGGAGCCTGCTATTGTTAAAAATCCTGCTATTATGAACAAACCCTGGCCAACGAGCTATAATTTTATAAATCGTAGTTGTGCATCTGCAACTAGCTGTATATTGATTGAAAAATACCCTTTACGATTTTTATATATTTCACCATTTGCTAAAGCTATGAATCAGATTATTTAGCATGTATGGTTACAAAAAAGGATTGCTGATTTACCTAAACATTAAACTTTGATGTGTGTTCAGTCAATCGCACCGATAACACATGGGAATCTTGCATACTCGTATAATGCTCGGTGAGCTTCTCTAATGGCATTTTCAGTGTGTGGCATGTTAATGAATTGCTGCCATAAAGAAGCTATTGCTCATGCAATTCTACACGCAGCAGTTGATTTGTGAACTCCACCAAAATCATCTACTGTGATAAGCATATTACCACTCACATAAAATCTTAAAGCACTTAAAAGTTGTTGCAGAGGATCTATTGCAAGGATCCTACAAAACAATTAAATATCTTGAGCAGAATTGCCAGTTAAAGCTCATGCGATAATTTACATAATCTCAATTAACCTCCCAGTTTGTTGGGTGTACAATCAAATGTTCCTTACGTTGCAACACCATCATTACTCTATCTTTAGATAAAGGAAATTTATAGAAATTCACGATAATTTCATTCTTGGAATGAAAAGGCCTTTCTCTAAAACTGCTTGGATTTTGTGGCATTTCAATAATATTTATTATATCTTCATCATCTTCCGATAACGTTGCCTCCAAATCTTAAAAAACATCGCCCATTGCTTAAATAAATAAAAATTTTGAAGTATAAGGTTATCATAAAGTAAGGGATATATTTTAAATCATTACAACTTTTTAATAAATTAAGTTAGTAACATAAAACAAACGAAATCTAGTTGCTTAATGAATGGGATTTTACCGTATCTATGAGAAACAAAAGCGTTGTCATAACAATTGTTGACACTAGTGTCAAAACGAAATTATTCAATTTGAAGTTTTATTTTGAAATTAAAACTCAAGTAAACGTTGAGTTCAAACGACTCAACTGTAATAACATGGATTTACAAACAAGAATTGGTTTAGTTCAGTGCTATTATGAATCCGGCAGAAATTACACCGCTGGATTACGAAGATTTCGACGAGAATGGGTTTGAGAGCGGGACCCTGTCAAATGAAAGCGTACCGCTATTTGATACAAAAATTTGAAAGAACAGGGTCTGTAACTGACTTACCAAGATCAGGAAGACCAATAATTAGTGATGTCCAAGTTGCAGAGGTTCTTCATGAAAATCAAGACATAGCCAGAAGCAATTCACTTGCAATCAGCAGTGCAAATGCGATATCAGCGATTGCAAATGCCGTATACCACGGTTTGGAAAATTTTACGCAAAATTCTAAACATGTATCCATATAAACTGAAAATGCTGTTTGAATTAAAGGACGCAGATTTGGCTACTAGGTACGATTTTTCTTTGCGAGTAATGGCTCAGATGGAAATTGAACCCGAATGGTTATCCCGTATTTTATGGACAGATGAGGCACATTTTACTCTGAATGGTGGAGTCAATACTCAAAACTGTAGAATCTGGTCTGCAGAAAATCCGCAACAAATCGTTCAAAAGGTCTTCATGACAAGAAAGTCACCGTTTGGTGCGGTTTACAGCTGATTTTATTATTGGTCCGTATTTCTACGAGGAAATGCAGAATGGACAAGCCGTATCTGTAACTGTAAATGGTGAACGATACTTGCAAATGTTACAAAATTATGTTATTCCACAGCTGCAAAACGAGCACTACGGAATTGAAAACATCATTTTTATACTGGATGGAGAACCCCGCATTTTTCGACCAGTCAAAGAATTGTTAACCAACGTTTTTCAAGATCGCGTGTTAAGCAGACATTTCGTAAATTCATGGCCACCAAGATCACCTGATCTAAACCCAGCGGATTACTGGCTGTGGGGTTATTTAAAAGTTTAGTGTTTAGAAGACGACCAACTACGCTACAAGAATTAAAAGACAGTATTACGGAGCAAATTGGTACAATTCAACCAGAAATGTTACGAAATGCTGTGTACAATTTGGAGGTAAGGATGGTGATCTTACAACAACAAAATGGAGGTTATATTGAGCAATTGCCGTAACCTGTTTTGGGCATACTAAATCCCATTTCATAAGCAATTAGATTTCATTTATTTCTTGTTATTAACTTAATTTGTTAAAAAGTTATCATAATTTAAAATATATCCCTTACTTTATGATAACCTGATATATAAATTTTTTAGGTTTGCGCTGCAGCTCAAAGCCATAGAGAACATATTCATTTCGTTAAACCGAAATCTAAGGTTTAAACTGTGTTTAATCCTACGATAAAGTTTAAGCTCCAGTTTAAAATTAAACCCTATTTATAAATCACTTATTTTTATTAATTTAAGGTTTAAACTTCGATCTTCAATTTAAACTGATGCTATAAAACTGGTCATTAGTGTACAACTCTTGTAATGTATTATTTGTTTCTTCTAGCATTTTAATTTGATTTTGTAGCTGTTCTTTTTCGAATTTTAGTTTGAGGAACGAACTACTGTTCCATGGACAAATGATTTATATTACTTGCATCAGGCAAATGTCAGTTTTGCTGTTTTCCGTTTTGTACTACACAGATTTTTGATTTTGTCTTCCTTTAATGTGTTCTTTATATATAAATATTCTCATTATACTATTTTTATATCAACTGCTATTGAAAGGATTAATAAACCACTCGAGAGCACTTAAAATGTTTGATAGATTAAAGTTTTTTAAATATCACACAAAGATCAATTGTGTACAAATGCGATGAATCTGTGAAACAGGTATTACTAAGTGTAACTGTCTGGGATCGCAAGCGTTTTTCCCACATGTTAATCGAAGTGTGTACTTATTGATTAGTATCGTTATTGTACTCTTATCGCCTTTTATAGAACTTAGGATATGTACAGATTGTTTACAAAGGATCTGTAGAAACTTTTGTTGTAACTTTTTGGAGCTTTTATCAGTGAACCTTGTAAGTTTTTACAATTGAAAAATTGTAAACTTTTATCATTTCATGCTGTACGTTTTTAGAGCTTTGTTACAAAACATTGAAGTGAATTCAGTGTAGTCTATTAAATAAATAAACTCATGCTACAGCAAACAATGACAAGCTATATCAAACAGTCTGCAATGGACATTTGCGGAGCAAATACAAATGACAAGTAAAATATTAAAGTAGATGAATAAATTCTTAACATTTAATATTGCTTTTGGAGTTACTTATTATGTAGCTTACATCGTTCAAATGATACTCATAAAAAAGGGGTTGTATTATGCATTTGAAATTGAACGACTGTGCATAGATTGCACATAAAGTACTCACTAAACACTAACAAAATTTAGGAAGAAGCTATTTATCATCTCCGGTTTGCCATGTGCAAGTTAGAATATTTATAGATGACCGTGTTTCAGTCATAGTTACAATTATAGTGGGAATTCAAATTCTGAACAAATTGTCTATTCAAATAAATACAGAAACAATAAAAAGCACAAGAAGCAGTACATAACAAAATTTATGTGATTTTTCTTATAAATATGTTCATAACCATAACATACTAAATATATACTTTTAATATAAAAACAATTACAGGTCTTTGAAAATATACAAAATCATGCACTTATTTTATAGCATCTTAATGTCCATGCATTATCCATCACTAACTATACACTATTTGGTGAAAGATAATTTACACGTTTGTTAATTACAGGATAATCATTACAATTATTTTTAATATTTCTGAATTTTGCTAGCTGTTGGTAAACTTGTTTCATGCGTTGTATGTTGATACGGCTAGCCAAAGCGTGATTTACCATTGGTTTTGGATAATCTTTACCTATTATACACTTAGAAGCTTGCTGTACATTTTCAGGGGCCGTCCATGGTTCATGAATATACATAGTTGGCATATTCTTCAATATGGGCAGGTATTTCCTAAACAACAAGAATAATTTTAGTATACGATATTGCAGAATAAATACAAGTCAAACGGATATTACTAGTTACTAGAGTACTAAACATTTGCAATTTTTAAGACACTGTTGAAAGTTGACTTTTATAAAATGAACCAAAAATTTTTAAACGATAAAATTGTTAACATAATCGCTTTTCCTTAAAATTGCTTAATGCAGTTCTTATTTCTAAATTTTTGATTCTATGTTATGTACATTTTATTAAACTACTGCCAAAATGCTATTTATCTATTCACATACCAAAATAGGCATATTCATAAATAGTTTATTGTGGGTACAATACTTAATGTTAGAATTTGATTTTTATATAAAGGTGAGTAGGTTTAGTAACTGAACGAAGTGTTTAATAAATAAAAATTGTACTGACAATAGTTTTCTTTTTTGACCAAATAATTAAACTGTATAAATTCATTGGATTCCTGGTCATATTAGTAATTCACTCGTGAAACTCCAGTTTATTCATCATAAAGAACTCATAGTATTAGTGTTAAGGATTAAACGCCTTAAATAATGTTCATTTTTCATTTTTATTTTATTTTTGTTTACTTGTACAAGTACTAATCTATTTCATCCCAACAAATAGTTTCCTCCAGTATTTTACTTCGAGCAACGTAAATAATCAACAAGCAACACCACTGTGTGCTGTTCCAATAGGTCTCAAAAACTGTTATAGACAAATGATGTAACATGCCTTTTTGCCTATATTTCAGCATGTTACATTGTGCTTGGCACTATTAGCATATAAATGCTTATATCTACATTTAAATATAAAGTTACTCTATTATATAATATATTTTCTATAAGAATTTATCTCGCACAATCCTGGATTATTAGTTGTAATCCACAAGTTCCTAATTTGTTACATAGTACAAATAATTATATCTATATGAAATTTTCCTATTGGTTATTTCTGAAGTGTATATTACAAAAGCACAACTGGTGTGGTTCTAAATTCTGTATTATTGAGAATAATCGCTAGAGATCGTCCATCCCGAAGATGGCCGAAAATAATTTATTTGAAGTGTCAAATTTTCATTTCTCTTTTGATATCTGATTGCGTATCTGGCACTGTTGGCCATTTTTGATTTGAACTTCTAACTTGCCTCATGTGCTTACCTGGTATGTAAATTTTCAAATCATAAATCCCAAATTAACATTTAAATATAATTTTAGATGTTTAGTATGAAAGTTGTTTATTTGTTTAACCCATCAAATAATTATTCAGATGGTAAGTTATTAATGGATTAATTTTTCTTTGCACCTCGTGTTAAATTTTCACTTTTGTAACACAACTGAATTTTCTAGGGTGCTCTGGTTACCTATGTTCCGACTACCTGTGTTTTGGTTACCGATGTTAAAGGCGACTTGTTCTCTCATTCAGATTTCTACATGGAAAAGTTGCTCGTGCATTCGTACAACCAGATGATGTAAAATAAATACTCTCATCTCAAGAATTTTATATTTCGTTTCCTGCTACTTTACATATTGCCGCTCAGTTATTATCTTATTGAAAAATATCTACAAGTTTAATTTATGGAACAGAAGTCTGTTAAAGACAACATTTGAAGTCGACCACATGCTGTTTTGTACCTACACTAGGAGATCCACCAATGCAGGATGTCTCAGTTTCCTGGATTTGAAGGATTCCTATAAATTAACTAACTATTAGTATTAGTTTCAGTTACTGATACTACAGGTATGAGATTAAAACTTTTACCTTATCGTTTTTCTATTAAAATAAAGAGGCCTAACCTCTATTTAAATTTGTCTTTGCCACTACAAATATTTTGTTTTGATTATTTAAATTGGTCTTTGTCACTACAAATATTTTGTTTTGATTATTAATTACATTTTACTTATCTTAAATGATTTCAAATATAATTCTCTAATACATTACCTAAAAATATGTAAACATTTGGAACTTCATGAAGCTTCTTATGGTAAAAAGGTTTATTACTTGAACTTTCATTTTATGTGCATTTGGTACATGACATTATTACAATTATGATCACTTTTTGATTTACTCCCGCATTAAGTTAAATTTTGAGTTTTTAAACAGAGATTATTTATTTTGATTTCTCTATAGAAATTTTCTCGTGTACATTTATTAAATATATGAATTATATCATGTTAAAATATATAGTGATGTCTACAATGTTAATGACACAAGCGTATATCTTATACATGCCTTTGGAATTGTAATAACTGAGTATTAATATACATATTTAGTCAAATTTCTCTTATCGTGTTTTAACTTTTGTTTCCCTAAGTTATTTTACGGTTGTGTAAACAAGTGTCTTGATATTTAAATTTTAACATTCAGATATTCTCTAAACATTCCTCTTACCCTGTGATTTCAAATCTCATGCAGCCTCCGCAACCTTAAAGGTCGATGCAAGCTGTGCCGAAGTATTTCTTATACTTTGTCGTGCAATTACTCTTTTTATAACATCGAGAAAAGAGTAAGCATGACATGAATGGAAATAGTTAGTTCGATATTACGTTGTAACCAAACAGGTGAAAATTATTACTTCACAAATGGGGGCACAAATTATTACAACCCTCGTTCGAGCGTTAACTGCTACACGTTAAATACTCCTTAATCCGTACATAATAAACTTTGTGATTTAGGCATGCAAATTTCTTTTCCAAGATTATAACAGGTTTCTACTTACATTTTCTTCGAGTTTTAGGTAGTTGTACTCCGGATTCTCATCAAATTTTCGTCCAATTATATTAGCGCCCTAAAAGGATAAAATAAAAAGAGGTGGGGAGGATAATTAGGTTAGTACATCGAAAAACGCTCACTAAATGACACTCCGACTAAAACACAACCGTTCTAGTTGAACCCCGGTACATAAGTATCCGCGAAATTCCGTGCAGAATTAGTGTGAGGTGCAATGAAAGTTTCACATCATTTCCCCCAAGAACAATTGAAAATCTCACGAGAGTGATGTCAACCCCAGAGGGCATCTTAACATATTTATACATATTACATCATTCTAAGCCTACAATTTAACTATTAATTTATAACTTACTCAAAGCGAGAGCCAAGAAACAAGAGGAAGTACTTTTACTTTTAAATGAAATGCAGTAAATTTAATGAGTATAAGAAATGGGAAATGGTTACCAATTACTGAAAAAATGTGTGTTACATGTTAATTCGCTTAGATGATACCACACATGCATGCATAATCGTAGCGAGTGAAATAATTGATCTCGGCTGCATTTTTTGTATTAAAACAATTCCGCATGATCTTTTTACATTGCATTGAACAATTTTACATAAAAAATACAAAATCAACAATAATAATAGTGAGATTCAGCATTTCAGTCCATTATTGCGTTATTTAGTCAATACTTCTGAGCTAGGTATTTTCATAACACTAAACACACTTCAAAATTAAATTATTTGCTCCTGTTGAGACTCAACCATATATAAGTTATTGGTCACTTGTCAAGCAAGAAAAGAAATCATCTTTGACTACTTTGACAAGCGGCAACCTAAAAGGCATCTAAGAAGTTCCATATCTCCGTCTACCTCTGGTAATGTTTGGGAGTTACGTGTTATAAAAATCATATGATAAAGGGGGGAAACGTAGTTTAAAGCGGACAACTTATTATTGAAGCACCCTGAACGATTTTGACTTGATGTATAATAGTGTTCAAAATTAAAACATTGTAGAAAAATTCGTAGTTTTATTTAAATCATAAACTTAAAACCACAAAAATAATTGTTTTATCTCTGATAAATACATATTGGATCTTAACATAGGGTCACAAATTATTTTAAAAAACTAAACGATGGTAGTGGAAACTTGTTATTTTTCACTTTTAAGAAAGTTTTAAACTCAAGTAAATAACATTAAATTTATTAATGTATGCATTCCAAATTGAGCATTTAGAAATTAGTTAAATACATTAAATTTAATATTACATAGTTGCGAGTACAAAGAAAACCACAGACACTGTTATCATATTTTATATACAATGTATCAACCAGACGCTATATAAGGAAGATACACAAGTATAAGATTACATGTGAATGAATCTTTTCCATAAATTATAATTTCAATGTTTTAAACAGTTTAATAAGAATAATTAAGCACATAAAAACCATTGATAAGCATGCATCTTTCACGTGTTAGGTACATTACTGGTATACTCCTCTAAAATGAAGAAAGTGGGGATAAAAACGTTACTAAATAGCCGCCAGAACTAAATAATTCAATTATTTAAAAGTTATCAACACCAACCGTTGGGGTCGGAACAGTAAAAAGATTGGTATGTTATAAAACTCCCCGTTAATTATGGAATACTAAATGAGGTACTACATGGTAGCAATGAAATTTGACATAACGTACCAACCCTGAAATAGGTTGAAACGGTTTACGTTTTGGAATTAAATACCCGAAGGATGAAATAATAATTTCTTGGCTTCAATAGAGTTTTGTCGCTGGAAGATGAAATTGTAAGTTTTTTTTTTTTTTGTAGAATTAGATGCTATTTTTGATGGCTGTTGTCTAAAGGATAATTATATGTATAGTATTACATTGTTAGAGGTGTGAAAAATTGGACATTGCCAGTTGATGCTACAGTGGAGGCCTATTGTAAATTATTATTCTAGTTAAGGATCAAAGTATGAAGAATTGCATATGAACTGTTTGTACAAACTCCCCATTGTTTTGTATGTATTTTGTTATATTAATATTTCTAGGTCACTAACCTAAGTATTAAAGTAAATAAATTTAAAAATCGTTTTATGCCTATTTGTTTACAAAAATGCTTAAATAATGTTATTTTAGAATAAATTTAAGCAAGCTGAGTTGAGATTTGTTTTATTTGTTCAACCAGACAGGTAAGAAAAGCCATTTCACCAAGAGAATACCATGTAATCAAAAATCCCCTGGGTTACTTGTCATCCAGAGGAAATCTCATTAGACTAGGCGTAGTTGATGCTCTTTAAACATGATGGATTGAAACCTAACAAGGTAAGTACTAGTACTAGCAGGTTGAGATCGCACCTAAGTGAAATTTTGATTGTTGCTCAATTTTGTTTCATTTTCTGCCATTTATTGCAATAAGGTACCACTCCTGCACCACTTTAGTTGGTCGGTGCATCTTTATAAAGTTATGGGATTCCCGCCTCTTTTGTGCAAGTCCAAATTTAATTACTTAATGCTTCAAACACCCGTAACATATTTCATGTACAAACATCATTACATTACATATTAGATTGGTTTAAAATACATTGAGTTATGCTAAGTAATTAGCAAAGTAAATTTCAATTATTAATTATTCAATAAACAAAATCGGCATGTTGGTTCTCAATTAACCACAATGATCAAATTTCTCACAAAACATGACTTTCTTAAATTCACTTTGATATTGTGTCTAAAATCGCAGATTTTTACCGCAGGTGTTGGTGATCACATTACATTGTGTGCTAAGGGTCAAGTGAGGTCAAGTTCAAATTGGACATTTTGGATTACACATAAATTTTATCAATCATTATGATACTAAGATAATAGAAAAATATTATTAATGTCAGCACACATATATACGTTGGTGCATGGATTAATTGGATTAATTTTGGGAGATTTAATTACAGTATATAAGTTGTAAATACACTTTGAAAATTAAATGTTTGGAGGTTTATTTAGACATATTCTTTTCTTGTTGATTATTGGCAACTTACATAGAAAAGATTGTTAATTCATTTGAAAGATGTTTCAGGATTAATTGGAATTTAAGTTCAGTGTTTGTTGTTCGTGTAGTCATAGCAACATACCTAACAAAATTGCTACAGAGCGCTTTATTTTAGACACACAGTTGGTGCTAAACGAATTGTTAAATCATTTAGAAACTGTTCAAGAGTTGGATGGTTTAGATAGGGATTGTGTATTTGTGGAAACTGCATGTAGTTTAAATCAGATTTGGCATAATAGAATATAGATTGTATGTATTAGATGAAGACGTCGTTCTAGGTCAAAACCCCTTCCCACAAATGTTGAAATACATAGATCAATAACCCCAAACACACGTGCGGCCGCTTCACCAACAAAGGTCAAAGAACCCTCAATGTGACGTCAAGAGAGCTCAATATTTTAAATTAGTTAATGGAATGGTACAGGGTTTCAATTATAGCTTCATTTATTGCTTCAACTATTATTACATTTTATTCCTCAAACATTACTGCTAATATTAGCTTAAATCTATTTGGTTTGTTTCTGCTGCAATTGAATTCGTTGCTAATTGGTTTTGACTCAGACCTGGTACAAGTCTTGTGTAATTTCATTCGAGAATCAATTCTTCTGACAGGCGTATGTTCTATGTTTTTAAGCATTAAGAAACTGTTTGTTCTGGAATTAATTCAAGACTCCTGAATTCAAGGATCTGATTAGCTTTTAAGATTTGTGTTTTTCAGTGAAGGACTTTATGAAAATATTTGAATAAGTTTTTGTGTCTAATAATTTTATTGTGAGAAGTTGTAGTTTTAAGGTTTAATTAATTCATAAATTCATGTAGGAAATTATACCAAATGGCAATTTACACGTGTCTTTGATACAGTATATATTTTTAAAGAAATAAACACGTTGGTAAGAGTATCCTGACATTGGAAATCCATATAACTTTATTCTGAGTGTAAGTTTAAACTTTAGTTTTTTTTATGTATTTTACACTGCACTACTTATATGTAAATATGTGTACTCTAAAAATTTTAGTAAGGTTTAATATACTAATTTATTTGAGCAGAAAAGTGCTCATGTTTTACCAAGTGAAATAGTCAAGGTAGCGGTTTCTTTTATTTTCCTAGGAGATTTTGTCTGTTGTATAGTGAAGGATACTTCAATATCAGCAATATATACAATATGGGAAGTTAAAAACTATTACAATAATGCATGGATATATGTATGTTCAAAATAGGTAGCTTTTATTTTATAATAAACTGTTGCAGTATTAATTTTTTAAGAGCAACTAACAGTTACAGAATACCGCCGAACTCGACGTTTAAAGGAAATTTGATTGGAATCCATCACACAAGACTAGTTTAATCATCTTTAACCTCATCATCTATCCTTACATTTTGATCTGATTCAACATCGTTGCATAAAAAGTTGTCAATTGAATGACTATATATTTAATATTTAACAATACAGAATAAAAACTATACCTAATAAAATCACCATTTGGATCAACTTTTCTTCCAAACTTTACTGGACAATAACCATGAAAAAACTGTTGAAAAAAACTTGAACATGACAACCGCATCCACATTCCAGCATTTACTGACCAATCTGCATCCAATAGAAGTTCTTCAAACACCTAAATTTGATTGTGTGAATTAATTTTATTATAAAATTTTTGTCAGAAAGAGTTGCAAAATGCATCTCTAAATATTAACAGTTTAAATTGTATAAAGTTTTTATTTTAACGTTTATCCAATTTGGTTTTTAACTAGATGGGATGTTACAATTAACGGGCAATCTTGTATAGTAATGGTTTCAAGGTCTAAGAATCAATGTTTGGCAAATATCGAATGTGTCAGGCGGTATTGTATAACCAATTGAGATCTGTATTGCCTGAAGACAGTGGCAAGATGTGTTTGAGCTGGAGCTGGCCTTCACTTTATAGTACTATTGTGCCAAAGTTAAGTTAATTTTACATTGGTAGTTCAGAGCAAAATTAAAATTAATTTTTAATCTTCTTGCTCAGTAAAAAATATCTCTTTCTAAAACCTAAAAATTTATAAATACACCCATTTAATAACTTTTATTTCGGAATAATTAACTATCCTATAGAAAATATTCATCAGAGACACGGCAGCATTCATGATTAAGAGGTCAATCCATTCCAAGCGATCCAGAAAAAAATAACTGGTGCTTAACTATAACATAAAGAAATCCATATTTTATTGGTGCATTTCATTATGTTTTGGCAGTTCAAAACTAATTTTTTGGAATTTTTATTGTGTCCAGGTAAAAATAGTGACCATCTTTTTTTAGGCTGTATGCTATTTTTTGTATTTGCAGGCATTTATACTGTTATATATTTAACAAAAATTATAAAGTATACTACTTTGTATACACTTGAACTAAAAAGTTAATCTTGAATTACATTGTATTCTTAAGATTTATCACGACCTACTTGCAAAATGGTTTCCTTTTACATTCAAGTTATCCTAGTTTAACATCCGAGAATTATATTATCTAGGTTACAGATACCACGATCAAGACTAGTGGTTTACCCAAGTCTTTGATAGTATGTTCCAGATCAGAGCTGTGCTCATTCCAATATCCTTCGAGAAATCTGTATAACTCGGTGGATGCTGGAAAAGAGTATCAGTATTAATTAGTATTAGTTGAAGTTTTAGTGAATGTTTGGTTACTAGTCAATGTAGGGTCAGTCCTGGTCCAGCGCAAATAGACCATCCACCTCGGCCAAAGGGCCAGAGCTACCTTGTACTTCCAACGATAGTCACAAACCAGCACGACAATGTAAGTCGAAACTATTTTTAGATAACTGTTATATTAGGTTAAGTTATGTTTATGTCCTATCATGTTCCATTATATTTTAGTAACATTTTATTATACTTGATAATTGTTGTCAACGTGTTCTTTAGTCTTTTTAATTTCTAAGTTGTATTAACTCGATCCTATGACCTAACCAGTCATTGTTAAGTGCGACCTCTGCATCCAGCAGTGGCTAAACCTGAGACTACGTTTCCCCAGCAGTCATCATGTCAGTCATCATGTCAGTCATCAGGTCGAAAGCGTATGTAACAATACTTTTCTAATTACTTAGCACTGAACGGTCGTAGGTCATTCAAATAAAGTGCATTGTATTGAGTACATTCTGGCCTAAAAACCAAAGTCCTATTTACATGCCTAATATGTTTTTGTTTATATAATCTTTATAACCAAAGTTATTGCACGCAAATAATAAAAATTCAATTTTCGTAGAGTAATTTATCAAAGAAGGAACGGTTTTTCAGCATCAATTTTTCTGTGGTTTTATATTTAAGGGCATAGTTACTTTATATAAAATATCAATGGTGTGAAGCTTACTCTTTAAAAATTACACACCCCTAAGAATTGATTTTTTGACTTTTATAATTTTTCAGCTGCAATATCTCTGTTGGAGGACCAGTTAAAAATGTGAAAATTGCACACAGTAAAGATCTCTATGGCATCAAGCTTTGGTGTAAACTTAAACGTAAAGATTCAACTCAAAAATGAGTTCTAAAAAATTGTGAATTTGACTAAAAAATGCTAATTTCCACATCTGGGAGAAGTGGGTATAAGGAACTATTCTATTATTTCCAAGGCAATTTTTAACTACGAAAACTACATTTCTTGACAAAAAATTAATTAATGTTTAATTACTTAAAGGCTTTTGACGTCAAAAACAAGTATCAAGGTAGAAGTCAGATACTCAATATTTTTACCAACCCCTACCAAAAGAAAACTTTTTCAATTGATAATGCTGATATGACTATATACCATCGAATACCTACTATTAAGGGTTATCAGAATAGTCGTGCTACTGCAGCATATCAAAATGTTGCTTAATAATCATTTCTTACCTTCATTCCCTCTTCCCAAGACAACCATAAATCTCCACGAGTTAGGAAACAAGCAACTGCATGCCTAGCTAAGTGATGAATCCAACCTTCTTCGCGTAACTGGATCATTATTGCATCAATCCATGGAAAGCCAGTTTGACCCTACCATTTTAGTATTAATAAACTCTAGTTAAATCGATATTAATCTTACATTTGCCCATTTTGCTAAAGCCTCTGCATCTTTATCCCAAGGAATTTGCACACAAATTGGATTACCA
Organism: Platerodrilus igneus; assembly: GCA_036346225.1. Lineage (NCBI taxonomy): Eukaryota > Metazoa > Arthropoda > Insecta > Coleoptera > Lycidae > Platerodrilus > Platerodrilus igneus. The sequence continues at coordinate 2,283,541 of JARFIW010000565.1, forward strand.
ACCATTTTATCAAAATTCGTGTTCTTGGTTGCAGCACAGTAAAAAAACTCTCTCCATAGTAATTGGCCATGCAATGACAATGGTGGAAAGGCCTTTTTAATTTTTATGTATAAATTAGTTAATTCATAATAAAATAAACGTGTTGAAAGGCAACCAAATCTTAAGTATGGGGATAATCCTGTTGGTGAAGCTAATAGTGATTGAGGAGTCATTTTAGGTCTTCCAAATGAAGCAACCCAAGCGATTCGTTCTAAATGTCTTTCTAATCTTGCTAATGCCTCACTTTCACCTCCATGCCATACTGCTGGCAATATTCCTTCAGTTTCAAACCCTAGCTCGTGAAGTGTTGGAACACCAAATTTTTCATCATGATCAGCACTTATTGGTGTTTTGGCTCCACTTAAATCTAACATGCTAATAGTTGGTTGTGCAGTTGGTGGCAATTCCATTGAAGCAATTATGTTTTGAAATTGTTGATATGTAAATGGTGCTTTACCACCATTGCGATCTAAAATATCTTGAAGAGAATACAATGTGTGGGAAACTTTAGATAGAACAATGATTCCCAATTCTTTACAAATTTCAGTAATATTCCGATCTCTAACTTGACCAAATGGTTCTGGGTCTTCTTCAAATGTTAATAGAGTTGTTCTCCATTCTTTAAATAATTTCGGTAAGGCATCAGCGGGCTGTCCTCTTATTACAAATAACCGAGAGTTCATTTTCATAAGGCTGGTATCTATATCTTCCAGGCATTGTAGTAAAAACCTAAAAACAGAATAAAGCAATACTACTTGATCCTGCATAATACTTTTTTAGCAAAATTATAACATTATTGTAAGGTTTTAACTATTTGATTAATTCTTATCAATTTTTATAATACGATGCAGTAATCATAGAAAGTACAAATTTGTTATGTCAATTTAGATATTTGCGTTTATTTAATTAAAATAAGCTTTATTCTCTTTATAGTATAATTAGTGTTGTGATAATTGCCAAGCATTGATGTAGAACGTGCTAAATAAATAAAACAGGAAAAAGTGGATAGGTAATGGTTTATTTTACTTTAATAAAAAATTAGATAAAGTTTAAGCAATCTGGTAAAATGAACATCTAGATTAATAAAAAAGGTGCAAGGCTAATTCTTTTTAACCCAGTCATCTTTTGAAGCTGATTTTACTTTCTTAATTATATCATTTTCTTCTTTCATATAATTATAAAATTGGATGCAAGTCATCTTAAAATTATGACAAATCAAAATTGCTTCAATTGTGTTCACTGACAACCTGTTTCTCTCGTCCGGTCATTGAGAAGACATTAGGAAAAATATTCTCTCCACCATTGTATTATGGGCTGGAATGGCAAATACGTATTTGCATAGTTTTATTAGACATAACTTCTTATCAATGTGCTCCGTATTTGCAAGAAACCACAGTCACATCCTTCCATACGCAATTACATAGTTGCTTCACAGTTTTGATTGGTATTATTTTTCTCGAGATAATCTCGTAGGTATACAAACTGGTTGAATAGACTCTCAGTGTTGCCAATATTGATGTTTCTTATGTGTAAATATACCATAGTATATTCTATTTCTTTCTGTTCAGGAACTTGGTTGAGAGTCATCCAGTCGAAAACATTGAATTTTGGAATGGCTGTGACCATTTCTCAATATATTCCACAACAGTATTAAAGAAATCGATAGCCTGTTTTTGAAAGTTTTCACTTTGGCGCTGCTTCTGGCATCATGCTTTAAGCGATACAAGATCTGCTTTGTCGCCATTCCGATAAAATTGAATTTTTTTTCAATCATATTTTGTGTTGTCTCTTGTAACATTGACTTAATTCCAGAACTGTCATGTTTGACTTTTCCATTTGTTTAATTTGAGTTTCAAACGTATAGAGCTGTGAGTGCAAGAAGCAAAATAAGCTTCACTTATTGTATCATCAAAAAAATCTGCGATAGTTTTTGATCCCCGCTCTGTGTTAGCGAAAAAATCTTTTAGTGGCTGTCACAGTTCCAATATTCTTTCAACTGGAGATAAAAGTGATAACCACGTGGTCCCAACATATGATAATAAGTTTTTGTGGGCAACACCAACATATTCACAAAACGTCGAGTTTTTCAGTTCTTACGGTTTAAATACAAATGTACTTGAATAACTTGACGATAATTGATTCGACATCGACAGTCAAAACATCAGCAGCTATTGGTAGTGTTGTGAAAAAGATGTGCTGGGTACCCTATGTCTTCAATATCTCTTTCCAATTCAGAGTCCAGTCTAAAAAAACACATTCAATGTGCCTCTGTTTAGGGCGCCGAGCTAGTAATCCTATCATCTTCACAAAAATCGATAAGCTTATCCATGGGAATATTTAGATTTTCGAAACACTTTACAATACTGGGGGATTGTTTCAGAACGTTCATTATATAATGAAGCCAATTTTAATAATTTGGGTTGATGTCTGTGTTTTTCATTGAAGAATTGTATTATCACGGAAAACATCTTTTCAGCATTATGGTTACTGGCATCTATAGCTATTCCAAAACAGGATGCCGCATTTAAATCTTTAACACATTGTAGCACACTGTAAGGGGCAAGTATATTTTTTATGATTGTCGTGGTCTTAGTTATGGCAGTAGTTTGTTTAGTGGCTATTTTTGAGTCAGCATACCAAATTGCATTAGTTTAGTAGTACAATCTATAGAGTTAAACGAACGGTGGTGATGTACTACCTTGTATGGCACAACCAGCTCAACACCCACAATATAATTATTTTCTGTCTAATTTTTCTTTATCATAAAACTAGAAATATTCTTAGATGTTGAAGCAGTCCTGATATTTAATTTATGAAGACTTGTAGCAACATGTTGTTGGATGTCGAATTTTCCACCATGGTTAATGGCAATATAAGGATTACAAATAGAACACAGCGCCTCAAATTCAGTTTGACTTTTCTTTATAAATGACCAGTTTTTGGTATATTCATCTTTAAAATGACACCTTTTTAGTATCTTTTATATGTATAAAAAGGGCTTACTTAAATAAATCTCTATATGTGGGAGCGAGCGGTTATTTATTTCATTACACTGGCACGAAAAATTAGTGTTCACAGAGCACTGACACTTGACAGATAAAGACTGCGCGATTTTCGTGGTGCCGTCGGTCGCCTCGCGCCCTTGTCTCGCGCTCGACTCCATGCTGCACAGGCTACACACAGAGTCTAGGGAGAAAACAGGAGAAATATTAATATGGGACTGAATAGTGAGATACAGTGACAGTCCCGTATATATTGAATGTATGACTACATCAAGTATAATAGAATATGAGGAAACTAGTGAGTTGAAGCAATAACACTGACAGCATTAACAAGCATTTATGACAATAAGCTTGCTTCTGGGGGTGTTAATTTAAACGAGAAAAATGTCAAGGTCAAATTAGAGGAAAACAAGAATGGTAGCTACGTGAGGGGGCACTGATATCAATTTTCAGCTTTTGGTCAGCCAGTTAGGTAGTTTGGTTTGCAATTTAGTAAATTGAAGGAATGCTCTGATGCTCATTTAATAAATTTGAAACTAATTTGTTTACGCCGATAAACGTTTTATTCATCGTTCTAAAATAGTATAAAAATTAGTTAAATTGCCAGATTCATTCACTTGCAAGTCTCGCAGTTTACACATGGCGAGAATTATCCTTGCTTACACTCTTGATTAAGGTCGGAGTCGTTAATAAACCGTGTTTGCGCTTGGTCATATTTGATGTGGCTTGTGCCGTATTTTGTTATATTTTAATACCAACAGGATACATAGGGGCATAATTCACCATCAATCAATTCATTTAGAATCGTAGGTCGGCGAACTTCCAGAATAATCCTGGTTTTTCTTTCGTCTTTTAATATTCTGGTAATGGGATGCATCAATTCAGGTAAGTGTTTATTATAACTTATTATTTATGTTTATGTGATATCTATTTATAAATAATCTATACAACCATACAGTTCACTCCTCAACCCCCCCATTCTCAATGGTTAACAATTCCCCATTTGATCCTTAGAGCCTAGGATAACGTTTGTATCTTATTGAACCAAATTTCTGAGTAATATCGAATTGATTTTATACTTTGTTTAGTAGGCCAACTCAGATTACAAAGCTTTTTAAAATTGAATGCATGGTTGTTGATAAAATACCAGTGCATTAGTGTATATCGGAATACACTAGTTTTTTCGTTTACTTTGTAGTTTTAAGCATACCTGTGTGATTTGCAAGTTTGAACCCAAGTTATTAAACTTGAACCATCAACCGTATATTGCGACAGCTGTAGTATTGCTTATTATTCCATAAATAGAGAAGTTTTCTATCTCTTTTACCTTTACGTATAAAATTAATTATTTCAAATTCTATTCCATAGCTAAATCATTTATTTATATGAGTCTTAGTAGTTGTTAAATTAAAAGATGTGAAATCATACACTCACGTTTTCTTGACTAATTTAGGCAAGAAACATTTATTTTGTTCCTACAATTTATAAGTTTGTGTTAGTTTTAGCACAATAATGCCTAGAACAGATGTGGAAAATCAACTTGGTATCACGTTAGCTAGATCTTTTTAGGCGAGACTATGCTTTGTTGCAGGGTGAGCTTTAAAATATGATCAAAAAATGAGTCTAAATTAAAAAATTTTACCAAACGGTACCGTACTTTTGAAAGCTATGAACAACTACCATAATGTTGTTCAGGAGATTGGTACACTAAAACAAAAATTATATCTGAAAGTTCCTCCATCTTATACACTTTTAGAAGCATTTGATGATATAAATGATCAGAGCAATATTTCGCTAAGCACTTTATAAAAGATTTTTCTACGATAGCATTTAATTCAGGCGGCTTTGTGGATCAGACAGGTTCACGTATGACTGCTGATCTGAAGGTTCCGGGTTTGATTCCCAACAAGGACTGCTTTAAAAATGTTAGGCAAACATTTTTCACTAAAAAACACCCTCATTAGGATGAGCGGTAAAATGTAGTTCCTGTGTGTTAGTGTTGTCACGTACATTAAAGATCCCTACTTTGCTTGGAACAGCAAGGTTTTTGCAAAATTTCCAGGTAAAGAAAATTCGCTTTGTGGCCCATGTAGTACCTTTGCGTGGAACATTGCAAAATCTCATGCAAGGGTCATATTGATTGGCAGCTCTGTGAATCAGATAGGTTTGCATATGACTGCTGATTTCAAGGTTTCGGGTTCAATTCCCAATGCGGGCCCTTTGAAAAATGTTAGGCGAGTATTTTTCACAAGAATATGCTCTTGTTCGGGTGAGAGGCAATATGTAGTGCACGTGTGTGCATGTTAGCATGCACGTTAAACATCTCTAACTTGCTTGGAATAGCAAGGTTTTGACAAAATTCAACATCTCTAGTAATAAAAACTCTTTTCCTGGCCAATGTAGTACCTTCAAGTGGAGCATTAGAAAGTCAAATGTTTTGAGTCGCTGAGCTCTCTTTGATATTTTTGAGGATGTTAGGGAGAAATTACATTTAACCTATCAGTTGCCAGTATAATGAAGAAGAAGAAATATTTCATTTGCGGTAGGGGATAATATATGGAAAGCTAATAAAGTACCCTTAACTGCTGGTATTAAATTTACCGCTAAGTTAGCGCCTAAATTTATTTTGTGTTAAATTTGTAAGAAACTTTCGAATTTAGTGTATGAGCTAGAGAATACATATGGAACAAAAACCGGTAAATGGTACATTAAATATTTGAAACACTTTTATTCTCTAGATTTTGAAGATGGCAACCTTGGATAAACATTGATAATTTTGCTTTCTGGTATATTGTGCACTTGGTTAGTTTAAAGAGTAGTTTTGTTAAGCTTTTAGTTATAAGTATGGTTTGCATACACATTGGTCTCTTTGAGATAATATCTAGTGATATATTATTTTGTTAGAGTGATTTGTAGGTCCTTACTCTATTAATAGTAATTCCGGGTATATATATATATATATATATATATATATATATATATATATTACTCATATTTAGACCAGGGTAGAAAATTAAATAATCACATCAAATAATTTTAATCACCGTGTAGAAGCTTTGGGAAAAGGTACGCGTTATTAAAAAAACCGTGGAGAATAAAAATTCATTCGTTTCATTAAAAATAAGAGATTTAAATCATTTACAAGACGCTTGCTATAAAAAAGGAAGCAGTATTAAAATGCTCTACGTGTAATTTAATTATTCCGAGTAAAGAAACAAATGGAAATTACGTGCAAAATTTATATTAATTAACTCAATTTTAAGTAACCGGTATTAAACAAAATGTACAGATAATAATTAATATTTGATTAGGAGTCACTAAAAATTAAAGGGTATTATTTTTAATTGGAGTTAATTGAACCATTAGTAACATATAATATGTATAAAAGCTAGTAAAAACCCAATAATATTCAGATCGTAGAAGTATTATGTTTGAACACCTGCGTATTTTTAAATGTTTTATGTTCTGCGTAAAATTTGCAGATAACAAATGGTTACAGAGAATGTTGGAGAAACCGTTGCTTAATATTTTCGGGAAATGCTAATAAGGTGGGTTATTTCACAAGTCCACGTGGATTGAAAATAACCGATACTAAAGAATATAGATTTGTACCACTCGGAACAGGGTAGATAGAGACAGATAATATGCGCAAGACAGAGACACATATAGTAAAAGGCGTGAGTTGAGCAACGTCACTGGGTTGCGATTGGTTGAAAATCAGAGGCAAACAGGAGAGGTAAAAATAACATTTCTGTATAAAAATTAATTAGTTATTCCCAGACGTTGCGAGCCGTGTCGAAATTTCTGAGATTTAACTGGTGCGAGTGCAAATTTAATAAGAACCGACGCACAGGCGGTCGAGATGGGAACATAGTATACGAAATTCTAGAAACTGGCCGTTTTGAGGACAAAACCGACAGACAGGCTAACCACTATATATACCCGGGTTAATATGAGTTTCTCTCTTAGATGTTCGATTTGATTCAATGCGTTAAACAGTGCTTTTTAGTTTTCCGATTTTGATAGAATAATTTAAACAGTTTGCTCGTATATTTTGGTGATTTAAAACAGTTTGCTCTTTACGTGCTACAATGAATGTAATTTAGTGCACTTAGAAAAGAAGATACAAGGTAATAAGGTCTAGTATCACTGTACCAATTAGTCAAATTTGCAACGACAAATGAATACACAAAAGTAGGCAGTTTTGGCGTATATTTGTGAAAGAAGTATGAATTTCTTTGCTATTTTTCGGGGGTGGTAATAATTAAATGATTCGTAAACGTGTCTGGATCCACAAAACAAGCTTCAGATATACACAAATGAGTTCCGGAAGAGCACTGAAACAACTTTAGATAAATGGTGGTGTAGAAAATTTTAAAGGCGACCAGCAATACGAGGACCTAAACATAACCCAGTTGGATTGGTGTGATTAACAGAGGACGATATACATTGGGGCCACGAGTGCATTAACCTTCAGGTAACTTATGCTTTGTTGTTCGATTTTTGATGTTTTGATGTGTGTTGAATAACTTTATAATTGATTTACTTAAAATGGACAGTAGTGAAATTGTACTAACAACAAATTTTTAATTTTAAGGTGAAATTTTCTTGTTTAAGTAGAAAGGGGTATTTAGTATTTATGTTCTGTATTATGATGAAAATTTGGGTATGTCTTTGAGCTCAATTAGACGAACCTGGTTAATTAACGTAAAGGGGTGGTACATGCTCCCTTTGTACTCAGACTCAGGTCTGCATATATTGTTATATTAATTAGTAGGCATCCGACAAGGACTTTAATTCTGGATGCACATTAAAATGATAACAAATTTAATCTTGAAATTTTCTGATACTGAAATTTATGCTGAATTTTAATTTTGAAATTTTAATGTATTGTGAATATTGATGTAAATAGAGTTAACGTTGATGTTTGTGGTAGGAATGTGTTTGTTTTTTTTATGAATGAGGATGAAGGTTTAACTAGGTGAGCAGCCGAGGCGGAAAAGAGTAAAGTGGCGATTAACAGAAGAAAGTCAACGGACCAGTTAAGTTAATAGTTTTTTGTAGGTTTTACAGCATTCTTGACGCCCAATTCGTGAGGCTCGATTCTAATACATGGATCACAGCAATATATATAATAACTTTAGAAAGAAACCTAATGAAACATCCAACCGGCCAGATATTATTAACCGAATTCCTTAAAAAAAACATTTATTTGTAGATAATACTACGATTCCATTGTTCTAGTTTACTAGACTGATTTATACGACATTTTAAATCCAATTTATTTAGTAACAACAATACATAGAAAAACAGCGCAATACCAACTTTTGCTTTTGTCATTCCGATGTCTGTTATGGTAATCCGTGCGGACAAGAAATAACTTAGTAAAGTAAGCAAAGAAAACTAGCTCGCACCGAGTACCGTAACAAAATAAGGGGTAATCCAAAGAATTAATGCTGTGCTAGGTAAAACGTCAAAAAGTGTGCTGGGTCACACAGAAAGGAAACCTTAAGAAAGAAAATTTTTTACAACCCTTTAAGAAATCAACATATTATAAAAGAAAAAACAACTCGCGTAGAAAGCAACATTTATCCAAAATATCTCAAAGGATTTACATAGTGCAAATATCTTCGCAAAATATAATTACCTTCTTAAATTCTCTGACAATTAATTTAAATGGTAACTTCTCACATGTACATTAAACAAAAAAATTTTAAACAAAATCTAGAATGAACTGTTTTCAGTCCTGTCGTATTTACAATTATTAAATCTTTGATACCAAAATAGTTTAACTGTTAATATAAATAAGATTTACTTAGATATTTATCGCAATTATAGGTAATCTTCTGCCGGCAGAAATACATTTCCTTCAGAAGTAGGTAATATTGCACCTAACCAGAATAACTCTAAAAAATCCTATAAGAAACAAGTTGAAAATGCAAGGCATTGTCGCAACGAACTTCCAAATGTAGACTTACTTTAAAACAATTTAAAGAAATTAAAATTATTATGTTGTAATAATTATAAGTATTCAGATAAAATACAAAAATTTATAAACAACAAAAGAGACATTTTAATATATTTTATTTTATTGAATAAATATTTTAAAAGCTATATATTAGTTCTCATCAATAAGATAAGAATTTTTTTTTTTTTTTATATGAATCTAATTATTTTCGGTAATCAAAATTTAAGTTTAAACAATGTCTATAATATTGGAATAATTGGCATGAAATGCCATAAATTGTTCAAATATGTGTCGCATATTGATTTTAAACTTATTTAAAATTTTAATTATCCCTGTGGATTTTCCCGGGGGCTCGGCGTCCCCGTGGCCCGATTTTTACTGACATCAAAACTTAAGCTCTGGACACCGAGCTGAATCGATTGATGTATCACACATTGATGTCCGACCATTAAAAAGGCCTCGGACACACAGACAGACAGACACACACAAATAGATTTCATAAACGAACGAAGTTCGTTGAAAAAATTTATAGGCAGTAAGGACAAATCTCAAACTCTGTAATCAATACCAATAACAGCGGTCGCCATATTGTATTCTGGAGCGAAGTGGAATCCATTTCCAATACCAAAAATTTAAAAAAAGGAAAACATCCAACCCAAATTTATTGTTGGTAATCGACTGCGGAGAGAATTTAACAACTGGTGATGACGTTTTGCATCTTATCCATAAGGTAATAGCTACCAACACGCCAAATTCCAAAACAATACATACAGGCTAGTAAAAGTGATTATTAACGTTTTAGTATTTCGTAGCTGCTCCACTTCCAAAGTTGAATATTAAGGATGTGATTCACTTTCGCGATAGACACGATGAATTTTCCTAACTATTTAAACGGATGTTCGGCAAAGTCATTTTTCATTCAGATTGAGGATTTAGTACCCGTACAGAATTTACACCGCAAAGTTATCATCAAGAATTCTATAAATACCTTGCACTTGTATTCGAACGCATTATATGTAAAGGACCATCGCTTAGGCAATAATAACTTCACTCGTGAAAAATTGGCACAGTAATAAATTTCATTTCCATCGTAACTTCATTTGTAAACATTTATGAGTAGATAATCAATCACCTGAAAGTAAAATATTTTCCTTTCAAAACACTTTCTGATGATAAAACAACCACATGGAAGATATTTTACAAACATCACCTGCTGATAAGAGGACAACATAGCGAACCTCGTTCGACAAAATGGAGGATTTCATGTTTACGTCTGCATTGTACAGCCAATCATAGCGCTTGCCAAACAACACATGTCTAGTCAGCTAAGTAATATCTGCAACCAATCTTACAGAATTATAAAAATAGCTGTAGAATAGGTGGCGTATATTTCGTATAAAAATCACAGACTGTAGCATAAATCCAATTAATAACGTGATGTTTACTAGAAGCCAGAAATAACCTTGGAGAAACACGTATCAAACACTTGATATCTTTGAAAACAAATGTTTTAATCAGTAAAACGACACTTTTCAACTTAATAAACCAAACACGTATTGCCAAAGCTATAACCTTTGATTACAAAACCACGTTCATAAACTTATTTAAGAAATATACATACTGCAAGTATAATTACAACGTTTTAAACTTATTTAAGATATTTCTAAAGCAAGTGTTTTAATACCAAATACCAGATTTAATGCGAAATCCAAAATAACATTTCAGTACTTTGTAAATGATAATATTCTAGGTTTTCAGGGTATCAAAATAAAATATATTGCAGTCTTTTGTTAATAATAATAATCTCAGACTTAAGGCTAACTCGAAATAAATTCGAAATACCTTAAACTTTATTACCGAATATTTAACACAAATTCTACATATGCTGAATAAGCGAGCGTTGCAATTGACAAAAGCTGTCGGATTCGCCACTACACGCAAATAACCTTAAATACCGTACGGAATATGAAATTTTAAATTAAATATAAGCCAAATTATTTAGATATAGGAATGGAACGTAACATGTTCGTTAAAAGTACTAAATTTATATAAAGAAATTTACTAGCAAATACATGCCCAATTAAAGCTTGCGTTTAAATTAATACACATATCTTTCTTAGCATTTCAAAAGTTTCAATATTCCAATAAGATTATGGTTAATTGTAAACAAATTAATTCCGTCGCTCTACAAATCAATTACAACTTATATTTACGTGTACATTTCACTACATCACAGGTCTATAATGCACTCCCGCATACGCCTTTCTAGATAGCTAGTTATATCGTTATTCCCTCATAATTGATTTTAAAATAGTTCTTCCGATGTAAAATTGCGTTTCTGATGAGGGTTTGGTCGGATATGTGTTATCTTGGTATTTTGTCTGGCGCTCCCAGATGAGGTATCCATTGGTGTTGGTTTATAATAATTATTAGGGTTGTTATGATTATTATTCATTGGTGTATTTCTATTGGGGTTTGCGTTGAATGCTGGTCTTTGTTGGTTTAGGTTTTGATTAAATCTTGGTTGGAATGCGGGTTTCGTAAAAGTTGGGTTAAACGTTGGTTTTGGAAAATGTTTATATTGATTATTAAAATTTGTATTGCTGAAGCTTGGGTTATTAATTCGCGGTTGATTTGTTTGTGCGTTGAAGGGTGTGAATTTTTGTTGAGGGATTGCTTGTCTTGTGGCTTGTATAGTTTTTATTGGTGAATAACTTTTATTCGCGTTGGGGTTGTATAGTCTGTTGCGGTAATACATTACATTTTCTTCTTCTATTACTAGGTTCATAGCTTCTTCTAGATTTTGGGGTCGTTGGAATCTGATCTTATCCGATAGTCGTTCTGGTAAAGCGTTTATATACGTGTCCAGTGCAATTTCGTCATACATTTTTGTTTTTAAATGTCTAACGTTTTGATCGGGTTCTTCGATTTTTAATTTGGTTAGTATTAAACTTCTCACGTCTTGGCATTTCATTCCGAATTGGTAGGGGGATTGGTTGTGTTCCATTCTAAGGTTTATTAGGTCTCGTACCAGGCATTTTATGTTACGTTGGTCTCCAAAATATGCAATTAGTAGCTGTTTAAATTCTTGCCATGCCTGTAAATCGTCCCTACTGGCGATTAAGGTTAGTGCCCTTCCGGTTAGTTTACTTATTACCAAGCGTATAAGCAATGAATTTCTTTCGTTATCTCCGGGTTTGTAAAAGGTTTTTAGGAACATTTCGGCTGCTCCAATAAAATTTTCAAGATGCGCTTGCATACCATCAAATATTTGGACTGTTTCCAAATAAAGCTTTATGTCTGTGCTACTCATGTTGGTTAAGGGTTGTTTTCGATTTTGGGTAATTTTCAAAAAAAAATTTGAATTGAGGTTTATTTCGCTATGTATATCGTTATTTTCGCTTCGGATTTATTAATTTTCCGTTTGGGTTGGGTAATTTCGAATTTTGTCAAAAGTCGGGGTTGATTTTCTATTTGTAACGTTATTTTTGCTTTGATTTTATTAATTTTCCGTTTGGATTGGATAATTTCAAATTTTGTAAAAATTGGAGTTGATTTTGCTATTTGAAACGTTAATTTTGGTTTGGTTTTATTAATTTTCCTTATAGATTGGATAATTTTGAATTTTGTAAAAATTGGGGTTGGTTTTGCTATTTGTGATGTTAATTTTGCTTTTGTTTTATTGATTTTCCTTTTAGATTGGGTAATTTGAAATTTTGTAAAAATTGGGGTTGATTTTTGTTATTTGAAACGTTATTATCGTTTTAGATTTTTTAATTTTTCATTTAGGTTGGGTTGGGTAAATTCAAATTTTGTAAATTTGAGATTAATTTTTATATTTGTAGCATTAATTTTGGTTTGGATTTGTTAATTTTAAGTTTAGACTGCGTCGGGTTATTTTTAGAATCGTAGTTGCTGTTATTTGTACTTAGTTACACAGTGCGGTGATGAACTTGTGAGATTTATGTTGGATAATGTTGATTTAATTACCGTAGCCTTGAATTTGCCTGTTTCTATCTTGCGGTTTTAATTTTGTCTTAAGTTTCTGCTTTCTGAAGAATCTGGAGTGAATATATTTGCTCTCACGATATTTACTTAGCTTTGTGTTAGTTTAATTCTGTTAATTTGTAATTAATACTCTTTCCGTGGGTTTTAATTGAGTTGCAATTATTAACTAAAATAATTTGTAGAGCGCTTTGTAACGTGCAGCAATCTAGAGTTTTACTACAAATAACTGTTAAATAAGAAAAACTGAGGTTTCTTACTGAACACTACTACTTGAACACGCAAGGTAACCTAATGTTTATTGACACTTAATTACTGACACAGGCCTACTTGGTAATTTAAAAGAATAAAGAGTCTGTTAACAGTATATATATATATATATATATATATATATATATATATATATATATATTAAACTATTTAAAAGCTAATAACTCAAAAACCAACAAAGTCACACAAATTAAAAAAGAGCAGTTTTTTGTGAAAAATAAAACGTATCTTCATATTTTTCATTTATTTCAACCATAGTTCAACAAACAGAAAATTATGTTTCAATTTAGTGTGGAAACAGGCTGTAACTAGCGTTCTCTATGAGCAATGCATAAGTTTCAAATTCGTAATTTTCATTTCAAAAAACGTAAAAATACAAATTTACGAATTGATCGTATCAAAATTTTCACAATTATGTAGATATTTCAAAATAAATTTTTAACATTAAACGCCCTGTATCTCAAACGAGTGGCATTCGTATACTGCATGTTGAGTTAAATCGTAATATTTTCGCGTCTAGTATCTCTACTCTAGATATTTCCCATTCTTAATAGATTGCTTTGTACATGCATCAATACCAAAATGTTTGTTAATGGCAAAACACCTCCCCTGAGCAGGCAATTTCCCGATACAATTTCTTCACTTCCAAACTTGCTAAACTCTTTTATTTATACGCCTTTTTTTTTTTTTTGGTTAAATGTGGAAACCGTATTTATGTTCAAAAGTATGAATTTTCTATTACTGTTGCAAATAGTAATATTTCCAAAAGCACCGAATGTAGGATACGCATGGTAGAATAAATACTGTCTAAAAGAACCACATATGAACGGTTGTCCTATTTATTTATTTCTTCAATAGGTTTACAACCTTTACTTTTAGTAGTTGTTATAATACCATTTGTAACGCTAGTGTGTTGCAAAAGCAAACATTAAGTTGTAGAAGTAGAAATTTATGAATTTTAGTTAGTTCCATTTATTTTTTTAGCGGAGGAAAGACCCTGAAAATTTATAAAAGCTTGGGTGGTTTACATTTAGTAACATGGCTATTTCAATAGAATATTAAATTAGGACAAATAAATAAACAGGAAGGTATTTAATTTATTTTATACAAACAACAATAACGATAGGAACTTTGCAGTCTTCGTATTAAATTAGAAAAATTACTGATAAAAACCCGAGACATCACCGTTTACAATAATATTTGTATAAATTTACATGGGATTCAAGACACCACAGAATCAAAACGTCGTAAAATTAATGCGTTACACGAACTGATGATATTGAACTCAGTCATAAGACAGCTTTAGATGCACAAAGTGTGAGAACGGAATTGTTAAAAGTGAGGGAAATTGAAATATAGGACTGAGTTGGAAAAGTTGATAAATGAAAGTTAAGAAAGAAATGATCTCTTAGTGACAGTGGATGTATAGGCGGTAGACCTTTCGATAGGTGGCTGATGTCAGATTATTTTGAACTTTGTTGGAATTTTGGGCCGAAAATCTCAAGCATTTGGATTAAGCGTGGAATTTAAATGGCATTGCTAGTGCAACAAAAGGATGATAAGTGGGTTTTCAATCTGTAACCAAATGTTGTAATTCAAATAGTTGAAATAAGGGACCTAGCGTGCCGAAGAAGTCAACAGGTGAATTAGTCGAGTTAACCAGGAAAGCCTTAGATTTTTAAACTGAAAGTACTGTTTGAGCCCTTATTGTTTTTTTTTTGTTTTACGTTTGATAAATGCGTACATGCGAAATTTGTAAATATAAGTTGTAATTGATTTGTAGAGCGACAGAATTAATTTGTTCCCAATTAACCATAATCTTATTGGAAAGGAATATTGAAACTTTTGAAACGCTAAGAAAGATATGCGTATTAATTTAAACGCAAGCTTTAATTGTGGTATGTATTTGCTAGTAAATTTCTTTATATAAATTTAGTACTTTTAACGAACATGTTACGTTCCATCCCTATACCTAAATAATTTGGATTATATTTAATTTAAAATTTCATATTCCGTAGCGTATTTAAGGTTATTTGCGTGTAGTAGCGAATCCGACAGCTTTTGTCAATTGAAATGCTTGCTTATTCAGCATATATAGAATTTGTGTTAAATATTCAGTTATAAAGTTTAAGGTATTTGGAATTTATTTCGATTTAACCTTAAAATCTGAGATTATTATTATTAACAAAAGACTGCAATATATTTTATTTTGATACCGTGAAAATCTAGGATGCTATCGTTTACAAAGTATTGAGATCTGTTATTTTGGATGTAGCATTAAATCTGGTATTTGGTATCAAAACACTTACTTCAGAAATATCCTAAATAAGTTTAAAACGTGAAAATTATTCTTGCAGTATGTGCATTTCTTAAATAAGTTTATGAACGTGGTTTTGGTAATTAAAGGTTATAATTTTTGCAATACGTGTTTGGTTTATTAAGTTGAAAAGTGCTGTTTTGCTGATCAAAACATTTGTTTTTAAAGGTTACAAAGTGTTAGGCACGTGGTTCTCCAAGGTTATCTTTGGCATCTAGTAAACATCACCTTATTAATTGGATTTATGCTACAGTCTATGATTTTTATACGAAATATACGTCACCAATTCTACACCTATTTTTATAATTCTGTAAGATCGGTTGCAGATATTACTTAGCTGGTTAGACACGTGTTGTTTGGCAAGCGCTACGATTGGCTGTACAAAGCAGACGTAAACGTGGAATCTTCCTTTTTGTCGAGCGAGGTTCGCTATATTGTCCTCTTATCAGCAGGTGATGTTTGGAAAATATCTTTCATGTGGTTGTTTTATCATCAGAAAATGTTTTGAAGGGAAAATATAATGCTTTCGGGTGATTGATTATTATCTACTCATAAATGTCTACAAATAAAGTTACGGTGGAAATAAAATTTATTACTGTGCCAATTTTCCACGAGTGAAGTTATTATTGTCTAAACGATGGTCCCTTGCATATAATGCGTTCGAATACGAGTGCTAGGTATTTATGGAATGCTTGGTGATAACTTTTCGGTGTAAATTCTGTACGGGTACTAAATCCTCAATCTGAAAGCAAAATGACTGCCAGATATCCGTTTTAAATACAGTTAGGAAAATTCATCGTGTCTATCCTGAAAGCGAATCACATCCCTAATATTCAACTTTGAGTGTAGCAGCTAAGAAATCTTAAAACGTTAATAATCACTTTTACTATCCCGTATGTATTATTTTGAATTTTGGCGTGTTGGTAGCTATTACCTTATGGATAAGATGCATAACGTCATCACCAGTTGTTAAATTTTCTACAGCGGTTGATCACCAACAATAAATTTGATGTCTTTTTTTTAAGTTTTGGTATTGGAAATGGATTGCACTTCGCTCCAGAATACAATATGGTGACTGCTGTTAATTGGTATTAAATATAGAGTTTAAGATTTGCCCTTACTGCCTATAAAAAAATTTTTTCTTATAGGTTTTTTTAGAGATATTCTGGTTAGGTGTAATATTACCTACTTCTGCTAAAGGAAATGTATTTTTTTTCTTGAGATTTCCTTTTTTTTTGTGTGACTCAGCCCACTCTACGATGTTTTACCTAGCACGTCATTAATTCTTTGACCCCTTGTTTTGTTGCGGTACTCAGTGCGGGCTAGTTTTCTTTGCTTACTTTACTACTTTATTTCTTGTCGGCATGGATTATCGTAACAGACATCGGAATGACGAAAGCAGACATTGGTAATGCGTTGTTTTTCTATGTATTGATGCGAGAATTTCAAATAAATTGGATTTAAAATATCGTATAGATCAATCTAGTAAACTAGAACAATGGAATTGTAGTATTATCTACAAATAAATGTTTTTTTAAGAAGTTTGGTTAATAATATCTGGCCGGTTGGATGTTTCATTACGTTTTTTTCTTAGGTTATTATATATATATATATATATATATATATATATATTCCGAAATTACTGATAATAGAGTTTACGCTTAGATGGATTTTATTTGGAGTTATTTAGATAAAGTTGATCATTGTGAAAAGATATTCAGCTACCCTGGTGATGTATTTATATTTGTGAAAAGCCGTTATTTTGAAAAATTGCTTTAATTTAACTGAAAGTTAAGGTCTGTTTTTAAGGTATGGTTACGAACGGTAAAAGATGAGGTGACGAGATTTTAGAACGACCGAAAGCACGGAGATGTATCCGAAGTAACCGTCTTTCAGATAGCGAATATATCGAAGGAATTGCTGAGACGAGACGGTTTGGCGTCCTTAATTTTGACAACTTTTAAAGCCTCAAGGTAAGCGTTATTTGTAAAGTAGTTTTGTGTTTCAGTTATTTTACATGTTTATATTTTATTATTTTTTTATCACTTTTCTATAGGAACCCACTCCCACACTACTGTAATTAGCCGGTGCATCTTTAAAATAGTTACGGGGTTCCGGCCACTTCTGCGCAAATCGAAATTCGTAACGTAACATAATCCTTACTCGTAATGCATTAGAAAGTTACTTACCTCCATTTGTTAATTCCAACATTTGAAGAACCCGCAAACCATGGATCTATTACAAATACACATCGAAAGGAAGTGGCTCCTCTAAGTCCCTCTCGAAGTGCTGGATTGTCATGAAAACGAAGTCCTTTTCTAAACCAGTGTACCAGATGCTTCTCGGGCTTTTTAGGAGCCCCGTCTGTTTCAGAAACATTTACGCTCATTTATACAAGCCAGATGCCCATTGTAAAGCTGCGTTTTCTAGAAAGTAAAAATAAAAAATTTAATTTATTACTAGTATGTGGGTCATCATTAGATTTTCAGTTCTGAAACTGGTTAGTATATGGGTATATCAACTGAATTAAGGAATAATTTACAGCGTGTAATATAAGTTATAGTCTGCAAGCAACTGAGAAAAATTTATAAAAGCGTGCTTTTGAGATAACGGATGGATGGGTAGACAGGTGTGCAGGTGGGTGGGTGTGTAGATATGTATGTGTGCAGGCACGTGCGTGTGCATGTGTGATTTTGTATCCATATTTTATATTGTTTAATGGAGTTCAAGAGTGGGTTTAATGATAAGCAGAACCAGAATCAGGACTTCCCCTGGTATATGTTACTTTTTATTTGAATGGGTTTTTTTGTTTATATGTTGTGACTTTGTTTGTATTTAAGTTTAGGGTGATGCTCAAGTTTCTCATTACTCTTTCTAAACATTTTATTAGTGTTGTGTTTGTTTTGTAATATTTGTGGTTCTGTATTAACCATGAAACTGTATTCTCTAATGTTTTGTGACAATTCGTATATGCGTAGTGAATTTTGGCTCGGTGTGTTACTTTGCGTGTAATATCTTGTTTTACATCTTTGTGCTCCTTTTTAGTATCCTTTTTGTTCTTTGTGTATTATTTTATTTTCTTAGTTAACATATTATTAGAAGGACTGTTGGAGGTTTCCTGTGTCTGTTGCATCCAGGCGGCTCCGTGGCGTAGTGGTATGTGTGTGACTGCTACGCCCTAGGTCCCGGGTTCGAATCCCGACACGGTCCGCTTGAAAAATGTTAGGCGAGCATTTTTCGCAAAAATACACCCTCGTTCGGATGAGAGGTAAAATGGAGGTCCCGTGTGTGAGTGTTGTCACGCACGTTAAAGATCCCTATCTTGCTTGGAACAGCAAGGATTCGGCAAAATTCAAAATTTTCCAGGTAAAAAAAAAGCTCGCTTCCTGGCCAATGTAGTACCTTCGGGTGGAGCATTGGAAAAATCACATGTAATGTCTGTTGCATCCTTTAGTTTGACGTTATTTCTTCTCTAAGTGCGTATGACTGTGTGGTGCGTTTGTTGAATAATATTGTTAAATGTGAAGACGTTGTTTTAAATTTTTTTACCCAGACGTTAGTTATTTTGTCGTTTTCAAGAGTTTTCCACTTCTTTATTTTATTGATAGTTTAGATTATTTTTTGTGAGTGAATGTTATGCCTCGTATTTCTTCTTTTGCGTTAATTTTGTTCTTTTAGAACAACAGAAATTTTTAAAAACATTTATTTCAACAACTTGGAACTACAAGCATTTACGCACCATGTGTACTTACATCTAACTTAAACTATAAAATGAAATCTAAACTTGAATTGAAATCGAACTGTCTGTCCCAGGTATTTATAAGTTTTCTCCCACGACCCTTCGCGTTGGTCCGTGTGAACAGTTTTGGTTCCCATACTTTTACATCTGCATTTGCGTCGTTTATCCGCCTCAGGAAAATTTACGACAGACATAAAATAAAATAGATATTGAATGAAATACATTTTCAGTCTGTAAAGGGTGTAACTTCCATCCACTGTGATTAATGCCATACAATAAAGGTTTAAGGGTAGTAACCTTTTGTAATATGTAACTTCTATATCCTGTCTACAGAATGACAAGCTTAACATTAAATAAATATATACATTTCAAATCCTGAAGGGACGCTGTTCGCTCCTACAGATTATTCTATACAGCAACATGTGATAACTCTTACGTGAATTTAATAAAACTTATATGTGACTTATGCAATATGTAACTCGTTGTATTTATTTGTTTCGCTTTGAATTCGTTGTGCATATTGATTGTATTGTACTGAGTTGAACTATAGTTTGCTCTGAAGATGTTTGATGTTTGTTGTTGATTTCGTTGTCTAGTGTCTGGAAGAATTTCTTCGAATTTGATTAAATGTTTGGTGTCTTTTCTGCTATATCTGTTATTACCCCTGCTACGTTCACTTTCGACGGTAAGTTAAAAACCACACTCTTTTTGATTCGCTATTCATTTACATAGATTCTGTTACTACCCCAACAACATCCTGTATATCTTACCGTTTTACAATAAGTACGCTTCCTAACCAATTTGCTGCGAATTTGAAAAGCTTATTCTATAAATTAAATAGTCAATACCTTGTTTTAGGTATCCGTGAACTTGCCACACATTACGATAGCGTATAATAACTTTCTAGAATACTTCGATTAAAGACTCGTTGAAAATAATGTATTGAACTATCTGATAAATCGTGTTTCGAGTTTTCTAATCGCCTGTTGGTGTGGTATGATAACACTAGTATTACTTTGAACTCTGGTTATTTCAAAACGAATCAATATGCATTTTCTTTCTTGAACACGACAAAAGTACTCGTCGTTAGCGTTGCATTTTTCATTTCTGTTTGTTTTTTAATGGGATATCGCGTACACAATATTGTGTGCTTTACCCGCGGGTGCCCAAGAATAGAATAGCCCCATGGTAGGACCTGCCTGTCGTAAGAGGCGACTAAAGCGGTCCAACACAACACACACATACACACACACATACTCATACATCAACACACACACATTCACACACACACGCACGCGCGCACCCGCACACACATACTCATACATAACTACACTGGGATTCTATTTTATTTTTTTGTGCGATCCTTAGGTTTTTGTGGTTCTTGTATTTGTCATGTTGGTGTTACTCCTACTGTTTTTTCTTTTTTTCCTCGTCCCTTTCGTTCAACATTCCTCTCTTTTTTCCTATGACTGGTTTTACGTTCTGTCTATCTTCGTGCTAACACAGTTAAATTTTTCGACCCACTTCCTGTGGTAGGTACTTTCTAGTCTGTTTATCTTTTCTTCGGAAACCACGACTTAGTAGACTTTAGGTCTAGTTAGCTGTTATTTTCTTTGGTTCTTCCTTTGTTGCGATTCTTTGAGTACCACAGCTTAAAGTAATTGTTTTGTCTATTTAGCATTCTTGTTGTTCCCGAGCATACTTTGACGCTTGACACTTTTGTCATTTTGGCTGTTACTGTTAGTTTTCTTCCTCGCTTTTTTTCTTTACTTTTGGTTTTTCTGCAGGGAACCAATCTTTCTATTGAGGTTGAACACCTTACTGTTTCTTTTCTGAAGAAGCATCCATCCTTTGACAACTTTGACAGTGTTGACGCCATTCTACTTTTATCCTCGCTCATTGTTACTACCTACCTATCTTTCCCTGTACTTCTCTTCAGTTTCTTTTTTTTGTTTGCTTTATCCGCTACCGTGGTTCGTCGAGCCGGATGAGAATTTCTTTTTTTTATTATTACGGAGCGCTTTCTATTGGGTTTTTAAAATTTATTCCTTTAAGCGAATTCTTTTTTCTTTCTATATTATATATTAGCCTTTCGAGCCGGGTATTATTTAATTTGTTGGTTTTTTGTTGGGTTTGTTTCTTAAACAAATTTTTTTTGTTTGTAGGGTTTTTTTATGTACTGTCCGCTCCCGTACTTTTGCTTTTCTTGCTGTGGGGGAATTTCTTACGTTTGCCTTCGGTGGTAAGTTAAAAACCACACCCTTTTTGATTCGCTATTCATTTACGTAGATTCTGTTACTACCCCAACATCATCCCGTATATCTTACCGTTTCACAATAAGTACGCTTTCTAACGATTTTCATTTAAACCAATTTGCTGCAAATTTAAAAAGCTGATTCTATAAATTAAATAGTCAATACGTTGTTTTAGGTATCCGTGAAGTTGCTACACATTACGATAGCGTATAATTACTTTTTAGATTACTTTAGTCTAAAGACTCGTGGAAATAATGTATTGAACTATCTGATAAACCGTATTTCAAGTTTTCTAATTGCCTGTTAATGTGATATGATAACACTAGTATTACTTTGAACTCTGGTTATTTCAAAACGAATCAATATGCATTTTCTTTTTTGAACACAACAAAAAAACTCGTCGTTATCGTTGTATTTTTCGTTTCTGTTTGTTTTTTAATAGGATTTCGCGCACACAATATTGTGTGGTAAGTATTTCTGGTTTTAAGAAAAATGTATTTTGCGGCGACAATAAAGTAATTGTACCTGTAATTATTCCAGCTTCACTCGTTGGATTGCCGCCCCTTTTTATGATGAGAGGACATCCCCAAGGCGGGATCGCACGCCCCCCCTGTTTCGCCCCGTCATTAGAGACGGTAGGAGCCAGTCCTACGTTATAAACTCGAGGGTGAGTGTTTAGCCACCATTTTATTATATGGGGTTAAGTAGTTGTTAATACTACATATGCCCATGGTGCTATATATGATTGACCTTGTTCCGCGTAAATGGCTGTGCTTCTGTGAGGAGTTATTTGTGGTCCAGAGAAGGTTTACTGATTACTTCCTGTGACAATTTTAGATAGTTACTTCTGTATTTACTATACGGATTTAGAGCTGTGGTTTTTAGAGAGGAAATTTTGTTTTTTACTTTTTTTTGGGTAATTAACTTAGGGTCGGAACCTAAAAACTATAGCTCGCCATTTTGAGAAGAATTTTTTTGTTCTTCTCGATAAATGTATATTACGCTTATCTGTTATTCTTGTTTACATTTGTTTTGGTACTACTGTGCTGGTATAATATGTTTTTTTTTGTTTAATTATAGTTTTTTACGTTTTGTGGGGATTTATTGAATGAGTGCAAGTATGGTTTTTTTATTTCAGGCCTTCCTTTATTTTTGTAAGTGAAATACCCCGCCTACTCACCGATTGAGCCCGGTCATACCTACTTTCGTTTTTATTTTTGTAGGCTACGTCAATGTACGTAACATTCTTCTGGTAATATCTGAGTCTTTTGTGTAATGCCTTTTGTTTTGAAATTGCTCCAATTCATTCTTGTTTCTTTTAAAAGATTTGTTCTTTTATGCATTGTGTCAGTTGTTCCATATCTTTTCTTAATTTATTGATTATTGTTTGTATTGTATGCTGTCATGATAGGACTGTTTGTTTCTTTCGTGTGGTGCTTTTGTTGTTGGTTTTTACTTTGTGAGC
Organism: Platerodrilus igneus; assembly: GCA_036346225.1. Lineage (NCBI taxonomy): Eukaryota > Metazoa > Arthropoda > Insecta > Coleoptera > Lycidae > Platerodrilus > Platerodrilus igneus. The sequence goes on from JARFIW010000565.1 coordinate 2,306,601, forward strand.
ATTCTTACTAGTGCGAATGCTCTTGCATAGGTTAGTAGTTTAGTTTATCAAGGAATGCCTTTCTTTGTGTTTTATTACCTATAATGTGTTTTTGTTGTATTTATGTTTGTGTTGTGTGGTATCTTGTTGATGTATGGTGTGATACTATTTATGGAATTTTAAAATTCTATGTATGTCACTTTAAACTTTTTTTTCGAATTTCTTTTGTTTGATTCCTATGTTTACGCATGTAATTGTTATTTGTTTATATTTGTCTTTCTTTTTGAGTGCTTTATGTGTCGGTATTTTTTGTTTGTTTCTCTAATTGTTTTTTTTTGTTTGTATTTTTGGTTATGTTTTTTAAGTGTTTGTTAAAGTGTTTTTTTGTATAATCCAATTTTAGTGGGGAGGTATTCTATTGTTTTGATTATAACCCGCATCCAGTTCAAACGTCTTTACTCTTAGTAATTGTAATTTGTTGTATTTGTTGATTCCTTTTTTGCGTAATAGTGACTTGTAACCTGCTAAATTGTTACTGCGCTTAGTTATTTGGTAATATAAAAAATGAGGATCGGCTATTTCTCTAAAAATTTCATTCTATACCTTAGTGTTCCCCCCCTAGTATGGTTGCCGGTGGCATGTCTTAAGAAACTTCTATTTTGTTTTTCATTTGTCTTTGTGTTTGTTAGGTCTTAATTTTGATCAAGTGTTAAATTCACACGACGTTGTTGGCCTAGCTGTCGTGTGTTTGTAAAGGTTTCTCGTAATCCATATTCATTATTTTTTACACCAGTAGCACGATGGTGACAGTCGGCTTTGACATATTGCTTGCTCGTAAACAACATACTAGTCCTATCTATTTCCATTAATAGTGACGAAAAACGGTGCCTTCAAGTCAACATTTAACAAAAAGAAGGAACGTTGAGCTCTAACAAAAAGCAGTTTCCCATACAATAGACAATACCTGTGCAAATTATCTGGTGAGACGTATAGAGTATTGTTTATTTTGAATTGTTTCCTAAGAATGTGACCATTACTGTTGACGTTTTTCATTGACTAGTAGAGTGTCTTGCGAGTGCAATTTAAGAAAAACAACAAGGAGCATTCCATATTGTAAAACTTCTAAACGATAATACACGCCTGCGCACTGCAAACCTAGCAAAATGCTAATTTAGGACCTTAAATCACACATTCACACTCAAACCCATTTACCTAAAGCTGACTCACCGACCCTCTTTGCTGCCCTATCCTACCTGCAAGGGTTATTTGAAAACGGAAATGCTCTTCAATCGTAACCTGACGTAGTTAAATCATTAGATTTTTACAGGCATGCCGAGCTTTGACAGTCTGTCATTGATCAATGTTGACGCTTATGTTACAAATGATGAATAATATTTACATTCATCATAATTAAATAAATAAAATATAAGAAAAACGCTACAGATTTATGCAACCCAACATACAGATTTATGGCATCATACTTTCACCCCAGTTGGTAATATCAACACGAATATTTTCACTATATCAGTGCCGGCGCGACGCTAATATGGCCACATCCACATGAGGGGCTGGTGTGAGAACGGCGTCGGAAAACGAAACCGACGTCCGTCCTCCTTTTTTATCCCTCGAAAAACAAAATTTCAGTTTTGTCGCCTCTGACCCCTAAAAAGTTTGTTTTACAAAAGTATTAATTAAAGTTATTTTTACTGATGCAATAAAATACTACTACGCTTCAACGCATAAGTGTACGCTTCCGGCTACTACAGGCAGATACGCATTTGACATCTTCATTGATATTACCAACATCCCACCACACATCTACAAACTATAAGACCGCGAAGAAACTGCAGGGCCTTAACATCAAGGCTAAAAATAAGGTATGACGATTCTCACTTACAACAAGTACACCACGCTCAAGAACAAACCGTTACCAAAAGGCCAACCGCACCGGACAGTTTCTCGGAACAGCTGGCAATACAGACCTTTGTCGATGGAATACGAGATGGAGAGGATTATGACTGACTTGGCCTAGGATTATGGATGATGCGCTGGCTTATCCATTCGAGTTTGAAGTACCGTAGCAGTGTCAAAGTTAGATGCTATATGAAAGAACAATGACAAGAAAGCACGGAGGAAATAGTTCGACGGGTTCTTCCTAACCAACGACCAAATGGGAAAACACCGAAATGCTGAAATTGTGGAGATTTCGGACATATCCAGCAGCAGTTCAAGTAACTCAAGCATAAGAACGAGCGAATGATTCAGACCTAGAGCTCATTATGGATGGTGTCCGTCGTGGCAGAATTTCGGCCTGCTATGTTGCACGTTGAAGTCGTACTAGGGATAGTAAAATTTGTTGTTGCTGTAGGAAGGATTTTAGTACGATCCCTGGAAAATAAAGATGGATCTGTGAATTGGCTTCAGGTGAAAGTTCCCAAGAGCCAGGTGTCCCAAGTTTTAGTCCGCAGGGCACTTTGGCGGCAAAAATACTCTAGGGAAAGTTCGTATAAGATTTTACTGAGTGGTTTGCAATAAAGGTGTAAGACGATGGTGTAGAAAGTGTCAGTTATGTGCGCCGTTGGGTAATCAGAGGGCGTACATGAGGCAATACAACATGGGAAGCCCGTTTGAGAAGGTGGCAATCGACATCGCAAGCCAGTTTCCCGAAACCGACTCTAGAAATAAATACATCTTGTTGTCCATGGACTACTTTACAAAATGGACTGAGGCGTATGGCATACTCCAACCGGAAAGCAGCAACCGTCACCGACGTATTAGTCAAAGAGCTTTTCTGCCGTTGTGGAATACCTTTGGAGCTACACGTTGACCATGGCAGAAATTTTGACGGTGTTTCAAGAAGTATCGGTTGCTGGGAATGACACCAAACCTCAATCAGAAGGTATCTCTCTAAGGTAGTCTCCGAACATCAAAAGGACCAGAGCAAACATATTTCAAGATTCCAGCAATATTGTACTTTACAGAACCAAACTTTGTTTCTAATAAACTTTCAAGGGAAAATAACTTTGTTGTTTTTGAATGATGTCGGAAGTGTTATTTAAAAAAGTAGTTTGTTTAAATGTGTTCTATGCACAGTTGTAAATAAAGAATCAACTTAAAATACATCCTGTAAATTGCTTGGAGAGGAGGGGAACTAGATTTATATCTTGCATGTGCCAGAAAAAAGCTTTGTTACGTTAATTTTTCGTATTACTAAATTTTCCTGTTTTGTATTCAAGTTTGAAAGAATGCTGTTATCTAAAATTGATGAAATGTCATTATTGCCATTGTTTCACTTCTTTTTGTGTTTTATTAATGCATACACAATTATTCTTTAGTAAGTTTCTAAAAAATTTCAAAATTACAAAATTTTCTTTGTATTTTATTAATGAATACACAATTATTCTTTAGTAACAGTTTCTGAAAAATTTCAAAATAGCAAGTTACATAAATACTTTCTTTAAAACATTCCTCCAGATGTAACAATGTTATTTTGAAATTTTTCAGAAAATGTTACCAAATAATAATTGTGATTCATTTCAAAAACACAAAGAAAAGTGAAACATTGCTGCTTTCTTTCAAACTTATTGAACGTAACAGCCACGAAACGGCCCTAAATAACACTGCATAATTTTTTAACGCGTCTTCAAAAGAATGTTTATATATTTCATAACTTACCTTCTATGCTTATTGCAGCACTCTGCTTTAAAAGTTCTGACTATTACCGTTTAAAATTTATATTTTAAACTAATAAAACCACTTTTATTTAATTCTGATACGGGTGAAGAACAACTTTGCAACAAACATATTTTTAATTTAAGCAATTCACCTTTAGTACAGCAGCGATCAACTTTCGTTTCATTTAAACAACGTAGAAATAATCTTAGATGCGGCACCACGTTGAATTCAACGTGACAAAAGTTTTGAAAAATCCGATCACGTGTAATTATGGTCACGTTGCAACTAATGTGCTTTCTTATATAATGTGGTAATTCGTTCGTGTTGATTAAATGTTCGAATATTGACTGTTATGTATTCATTGGCGATTGTTGAGTATATTACGTGTATAATGAAATAAAATATACACTTAAGTAAATTACACGGTAACACTTAACATTTACTGCGTATAAATATGGGTACAGTACAGAAGTGCTGAGCTGCCATGGATTTTCCAAAACGTTTATTTTTATAATTTACAGAAAAACTGTAAATTTACAGTTTAAGCCCAACATGTTCCGTTGCAGTGACTACGCTAAAACATTTATTCGAATGGATTCGATAATGAATGAATCCCAACAACAATATCAGTCGTTATAAACCTAGTGTGTGCTTCGGCAAGATCGCCTTGGCCTCCCAACAGCAAATTATTTTATTTTCTGTATAGCACCTTATTGCACCAACATTGCATCACATAACACCACAAGAGTTGTAGCTAGCACCCAAAAACAATGTCAGTTATTACTGTTCAAAGTTTGGGGGCTAAGGTGATGCCCGCCCAGCCCCCCACTACACTTTTTTTCAAAATTTTTTCTTGCACCTGATAGCACTAACATAGCACCACATAGCACCACCATTCTCACAGCTAGCATCCAAAAATTGGCAAAGATATAGCAATTTAAAGTTTAAGGCATCAGCCTGCCCACTACATTTTTTCAAATTTTTTCTCTTGCACCTGTTAGAACTAACATAGCACTACATAGCACCACCAGTCCCAAGACTAGCACTCAAAAAATGACGTAGATATAGCAGCTTAAGGTTTATGCCCTTTGGCGATGTTAGACCCCACTCTACTTTTTTTAATTTTTTTTCTTGCATCTGCTAATACTAACATAGCACCACCAATCGTATAGCTATGACATTTTTTGGGTGCTAGCTATGGGACTGGCGGTGCTATGTAGTGCGATATTAGTTTTATCAGTTGCAAAAGGAAAAATTTCAAAAAAGCGTGTGTGAGGATGGCTGACGGACTAGCAGGTGCGAGAAAAGATTAAATTTTAAACTGTTATATCTACGCCATTTTTTTGGTGCCAGCTATACGATTGGTGGTGCTATGCGGTGCTATTTAGTACTAGCAAGTGTAAGAAGAAAAATTAAGCAAAGTGAAGTGGTGGGCTAACATCGCCAAAGGGCATAAACTATAAGCTGCTATATCTACGTCATTCTTTGAGTGCTAGCCGTGGGACTGGTGGTGCTATGTAGTACTATGTTAGTTCTAACAGGTGCAAGAGGAAAAATTTGAAAAAACGTACGGGGTGGGCTGACGCACTAAACTTTAAATTGCTATATCTTCGTCAATTTTTGGGTGCTAGCTGTGAGAATGGTGGTGCTATGTGGTGCTGTGTTAGTGCCATCAGGTGCAAGAGAAAAATTTGAAAAAAAGTGTAGTGGGGTGGTTAGTATCACCTTAGCCCCCCCCCCCAACTTTGAATTGTAATAGTTGACATCGTTTTTGGGTGCTAGCTACAAGTCTTGTGGTGCTATGTGATGCAATGTTGGTGCAATAAGGTGCTATACCGAAAATAAAATAATTTGCTGTTGGGAGGGTCAAGGTGATCTTGCCGAAGCACACACTAGGTTTATAACGACTGTTATTGTTGTTGGGATTCATTCATTATCGAATCCATTTGAATAAATGTTTTAGCGTAGTGTAACGGGCATTTTCGATAGTTTAACATTTTACGCTATACTCAATTCTTAAAATACATCGTTCTTGGATCGCTGTTTGTATCAAGTAAATACTTCAGAATAATTCAGAATTGTATGCAATTTAACTCTTGTGTATTAATTAAAGATAGATAAATTGAAAATTGATTCTCATTAATAAATACATTCCAAGGAATGGATGTTAAACAGCTTGTAATTAATTATAGATTGCATCGTTCTTGTCTTGCCGTAAATATAAATTTGGTTCCTTATGTGGATATACAAGTCTAGATAAGAGACGATAAGCGGTTGTAATAACGACGAATTGAGATAAACAGACGAAGAGTTGGAGTTGGTTCTTTGTTCCGATATATTAGGTACGTTGAAAATACTGCTTTTTTCTGCTTTTGACAATAGTGAGAATTAATGCGGGATTAATTTTCGTATTATTCATGAACAAGCACGGCGTGTTTTTAGTTGATTTTATGTTGGAAATAAAAGCGGTAAAGCTTGTTAAACTCGAGGCACGTGTGTTTTACGGAACATTTGACGGACGGTTTTATTGCTTACGCGTGCTTACTAATTGTTTTTAGTTGTTTTTCTTGTGAGACAAATGCTTTAAGGAACATTTGACGGACTTACTTTAGTGATACGCGTACTTTACTAATTTGTGGTTTTAGTTGTTTGTCTTGTGAAATAATAGTCGTAGAACTTACTAAACTGACCGATTCTTTCTTTAGGATGAATGTGTGTGCGATCTAGTCTAGTGTCCCTTTGTTTTATCAGATTAGTACATACTTTGGATTATTTAAATACAGTGAATACTGTAGTTTCTGCATATTTCTAACACCAAAGAATCTAAAATAGATCATTGCTTGCGCGAATTTCGTTATTTGCGAAATATAACAGATTACCGGTTTACAAAGGTATTGGTTGAAGTTTCTCACTGCTTTTTGGAGGTTTATGAAAATAATATACATTTGATCCCAGTTGAAATTAAACTAGTGCTACAAAATATTTCGAAATTATTGTCTCAGGAAATAGAATCAACAAGAAATTTATCAATGCTACATAGTTCCGTCGCGTGACGGTGTCTGCTGCTAACTCCAGTGAGATGCGTAGGTGTGATTAGTGTGACGTGTGATAAGTTCCATCAACACCCTCACAGTCCAAGATGAAGTGCTTCGTTAGTGCAGGACATCGTGAATCTCACACTTCCGTTGCAAGGAAGCGTTGCTGAAGGACTTTCGTAAGTTGAACTATTTCCTACTTGTTATTACTTTAAATATCTATCCGTTGCTTTACCATATCTTCGTCGTTCTAATACCTTTTGCAAAAGACTTGCATGATATTTTAAAACATAAGAAAAAAAAAGAAAGAAAGAAAGAAAGATCAATACTACTGAATTACTCATATCAATTGTGTCTTACCAATTTTTTTTTTAACTTTTTGTCTGATTTATGTTTAATTGGTGTGTGAGGAAACGTTTCTGCTACTCCCCAATAATACCTCACTTTGTACTAAAAATTTTTGTACTGCTTTTACCGTTGTTATATTATATAGATTATCCAAACAGTTTTTTTTTACATTCTACAAAGTACTGAATAATTTAGACTTATCATTGCTGCTATGCTTTTTCCTTTTTTTTCAGGTTTGCTTGACTATTTTTCTTGCAGGTATTATCACTAACTCCTTACAGCCGCGTACATGGTATGTTGGTCTGCTTTCTACAACCTCCCCTAATCTCCGATTGAGCCCGGTCATTTCTTTGATTTTTCTTTGTGTTACGCACGGCTACGAGCCAACGTAGCATAGATTTGGCGCCCAACGTGGCTGCCCCAAAAAAACGTAACAGTAGTCACTGCGACGGAACATGTTGAGCTTAAACTGTAAATTTACAGTTTTTCTGTAAATTTACAGTTTTCTGTAAATTTACAGTTTTTTGTAAATTTAGTTTTTCTGTAAATTTACAGTTTTTCTGTAAATTTACAGTTTTTTTGTAAATTTACAGTTTTTCTGTAAATTATAAAAATAAACGTTTTGGAAAATCCATGGCAGCTCAGCGCTTCCGTAGTACAGCTCTATTATAACGAGTTCCTCTTCTTTATTATAAAAGTTTTAAACATTATCCCTCAGGTTATTTAATGATATATGTGATAATATGTTTTTATTTTTGCTAGTATAAACAATTAAAATGAAAGTGAGCGCTTAATTTCCCAAAAGGACTACAATTATACCTTATAATAATATTTGAATCAATATTTTTTTAAATGATTAAAGGAGCAAGGAGTTCTTGTCCCAACTGTGACCTCAGCCGACTTTATACAATTTTCAAATTAAAAAAAAAACTTGCGTACTTAATATAGTTAGAATGTATTTGAAATCATCATCAGGTTTTCAGTACTGGAACTGATTAGGCGCATACCTCCATTGTTTCCTGTTCTGAACTAAACCACATATTTCCCGGAAATTCTCACAGCCTATATCTTACACTAGCTGTGTGTAATAGTCTAATCTAGGTCTATCTGTACCTCTCTTTTTCTTCTTTCTCTGCTTTTAATATATTCCTCACTAATCCCTCATGCCTTAAAACGTGTCCTACCACAATATCTCTCCTACTTTTTTACTGTTTTCCACAGATATCTTTCTTCCCCTACTAATTCTAGTACCTGTTTGTTCTTAACTTTTTTGTCCAGTCTGCAGCACAACATTTCAAAGGTTTCAATCTTTTTCATGTACGTTTCTCTTACTATCCACGTTTCACAGTCGTACAGTGATATGTTCTATATATAAGCTATCGGCAATATTTTCCTTGTTACTATGTTTGTTGTTTTCGAACATGGTAGCTGCTTTTTATATTAAATGCAGCGCGGCCTTTCGATAATCTTTTTTCGTTATATCTCTCGTACTTTTCCCTTTTTATTATTTTCTAAAAATATACCCTATTTCACCAATATTTAGTGGTACGCAAAGGTGGTTAAGCAACCTGACGGCTACCAAGATCCCCAACACTTAGACATTTGCCGAATCAAAAGTTTTTTAGTTACTCCTTTCGCACACTCAACATTTGTTGAGAATATTGTAAAACTGACACCTGTAGTTGTTTACGATAGTCATTAGATTTAAATACAATTACTTTTTTCATCAATAGGTTTTCCATCCTTGAACTGGTTGGAGGGGTACCTATTTTGAGTTCTATTCTTAACTAACCTTCACATTTCTTTGAAATTCCTAGAGCCTGTATCTTTCACTATCTGTCTGCAATAGTCTAACCTAAGTCTACCTCTACCTCTCTTTTTCTTCTTTCTCTACTTCTATTATATGCCGTACTCTACTTCCATGCCTGTCTTCTTATTTCTCCCACATTTTTAATGTTTTCCACAGATATCTTTTTTGCCATACTATTTCTAGAACCTTTTTCTTCTTAGTTCTTAACGTTATCTGTCTGTGCTGTCTTTATCATACGTCTGTCATACCACATTAAAAGGTTTTATCTTTTCCTGACTGCTTTTTCTATTGTCTAAGTTTCATAGCTGTACAGTGTTGTGCTTCATACACATGCTTTCAGCAATTTTTTCCTTGTTTTTATGTTTGTTGTCTTCGAACATAGCAGCTGGTTTTTATAGTAAATTACAGCACTGTGTTGTGCTAATCTTTTCTTATATCTTTTCCACTTTTCCTTTTTATTGTTTTTTTAAAAATATACCATATCTCTCCGATATTCAGTAGTAAGTGAACGAAGTGAAGCTACCTGATGGCTACAAAGATTCGTCACCACTTAGACATTTGCCGAATCAATAGTTTTCCAATTACTTCTTTCGCACAATCAACATTTGTTGAGAATATTCCAAAACCAACGCCTGTAGTTGATTACGATAATCATCAGGTTTAGGTACAGTTACTTTTTTCATCATTAGATTTTCCCTTCTGGAACTGACTGGACGCGCACCTCCATTTATTTCTATTCTGAGCTAACCTACATCCGTGAAATTCCCCCAGCTTACTTTTCTTTCTCTATCTGTGTTCAATACTCTAATCCAGGTCTACCTCTAATATATTCCACACTATTTTCTTGTGCTTTAGTATGTGTCCTGTCATCCTATATCTCCTATTTTTTACCGTTTTTTACATATTTCTTTCTTGTCCTATCATTTCTAGAATCTCTTTGTTCTTAGTTCTTAACTTCGCCTGTCTATGATATCTTCTTCATACGTCTGTAGCATCATATTTCAAAGGCCTCTATATTTTTCCTCCCCGCTGCCCCTATTGTCTACGTTTCACATCCGTACAGTTCATACATATGCTTTCAGCAATTTTTTCTTGTTTCTATGTTTATTGTCTTTGAACATAGCAGTTGCTTTTTTTTGCTAAATGCAGCACGGTCTTGTGCTAATCCTAGTTTTTCTTTTGCACTTTTCTCATCTTGCGTTATTTGCCTTCCTAGGCAGCAGAAATCCTTAACCTCTTGTAAATTCTCGTTTCCTATTGGTATTCTGGTGTTTGACTTATTTACTTCTCCTTTACATACTAGTACCTTAGTTTTACTTTTGTTAATTTTCATTCCGTTCTCTCTGTTAGTACTGTTTCCATTTTATTAAGAGCTGCCTCTTCCTTACCAGATTTTGTTACCGCTATATCATATGCAAATCTAAGCATATCAATCGTTTGTCCCTGAATAGTAATTCCAAATGTCTTTCTGCATATGACAGTATTTATTGCCTTTTTGATATATTAGTTAAAAATTAGGAGGAATAAGGCATATTTCTGTCTCACCTCTTTCCTAATATTTACATATCTACGTTTCTGCTCCAATTCTATTACAGTTGTTACTCTTTTTGAGTATTGTAATGTAACGCACATAGTCGCCGTTAAAAATCTGAACTCTAACCTACCTGCGAATGAACGAACACCTTCTCTTGACAATATCTGGTCGTGGCTAGCGACACCTATGTTGTGTGACCGAAACTTATCCCAAATATACACACTGAGATGGCGTTAAGTCGGGAAGGTTTGAAATAAAACTACAATAGTTAACGACCCTACTTTAATTATTATATGATAACCTCAAAATTAAGTACCTTCAATTATACATGAATTAGAAGAGCAAACAGTGCCGGACTCCCTGGGCTACCTCTGAGGAAAGAGTATCGGCAGATAAAATTTCAACCTGCGCTTCTAACTGCATAAATACACTTCTCCAAGGATGTGGCGGCGAACAAGCGGCCTTTGCACGTTTCATATCACGGGATGTCAACTGTTACTCGGACATTCTGCATATGAGACTAAAGAAATGTTAGTGTAGTCTAGTTAATCTTTTCTAGAAAGGACCAGGGGCTGTTGTGCCTTTACTACCTGGCTAAAGTTGAAGAGGAAGAACACCGGGAAGATAAGGACCTTGACTACCAATGTTCCATCCCGCATGGCCATGAAGTGTTAGTAAATTCAACAAAGACTCAAACATACATGTTTATTGTACATGCCATTAACAGTTTACAACCTGTTTGACAATATGGTTCACAATGGCTAACCCATATTTTATCGTTGCATAAACATTACTACAAATACTTTGACAAAACAAAGATTGATTAACAAACATAAATATATGGTATAATAGTACCAAACTAAGGGTACAAATTGAATCGACCATCTCCAGCATAGTCATAATGCACACGCGTTGTTTAACGTGATCATAGCAGAGATTCGCAATAATCACAGCTTAACAATAATAACAAATCTCAATATTAATTAACAATAAAATTGTAGATATCAGATCAAACTAACTTACAGTTAGGTTTTAAAATCGGGACCTGAATTATGCAGTTATAAACGCACAACTAAAAACTGAAATAAACAATTAAATAATGATAACAAGTCATTAGAACATTGAAAACAAACTATAAAATATGCTTGTAACAAATACATACCAAATTCAACAGCATAAATACAATCCCAGATTCAGACTCTAAATTTATATAGATGCATGTTAGCTAAATATTCAATCTAGTAAGCGAAAGTCAAGAATTATTTATTATAATTGCATCAGCTAAAAACGTGCATTTAAAAATTTAACACATCGTGGCATTAAATCTACAAATAAAAAATATATATCAACTTTGTGGTTAATTCAATTACTATCTTAAATCCAAAACAAATAACATCAAATAAATACCAAAGCTTCGATGCAATCAGATAACTTAAATATTGCATATAATTAAAAACATTACCTTTAATAAAACCGTCAAGTGAAGCTTTTCGGCCTTTTATTTTAAAATCTGTAAACCAAGTCTAGTTAAAGCTTGTGAGCAATATCGATCACCCGTACAACAGTCAATTCTGACGTTACGGATTGTGTACGGCAACCTGGAAGTGGTTACCGTGCTGTTCAAAAATACTCTCGAATATCGAAATATACACTATAATATTTGCAATAATTATCAACCAATGAAAATGGACTTAAGGAAATAGTACAGATTACTACAGTATTTCGAACATTTTTTCTATTTTACATTGTAGAATGCCTTTTCCAGATCTACAAACCCTATATACACGCTTTCGTTTTTTCTATTGTTTTCTCCATTATCTCCATTAGAGCTAAACTTGCCTGTCGTGACTCTCTCTTTCGCCTAAACCCAAATTTGTTACAGATCCGTTTGACACTACAACATCGGGGACAAAAGTACCGAGATCTTTAAGGTGACTATCTCAAATCGACGAGGGATGGGTCTGATGCAAATCGTAGTTTGCGTGGACTGACGGCGCTGAACCATAATTAGTAGTGGTCGACCAGGACAAAAATAAGGGTTGATTCTAATGACGACAAAATTGGGTAGCACCACTAGTAATGTCAGTGTGCATAGTAATATTGAGAGGACCTCCTCACTAGTCGAGGAAACTCTTTGGCACTTGGTAATATTAAGGAGAGAATCAGGGGTCTACGATGTAGAGTGCTCTGATTCGCCTCCCTAACACACTTACTCTTAACGGAAATGATGCACCCGAACTTCAATTCTTAATTTTATTCGCATCGTATAAATGTAAAAGTTAAACCAGTTTACAAGGTACTTATACATGTAAAACAAAGGTATGACCTGATTTTTCGCCAAAATACAACTAAACAATAACTAATCCCTTCAACAGAACAATGGAAGGGTTGTTATTACTAAGCGAAAGTTTGTTATGGCCATTTATCACACTAAATTCCCATCTACAACTATATTATTAAACAGAGTGGGGTTGGATGTACCCGGGTCTCAGCGCGAAGTGTAAACTATGACACCTTATACAACGTGTGATGACAACAGACGTAGATCTGATTGAATAGACTTGACACTACTTTTGGCATGATATTTTATTCCCGGGGTCAGTTATATTATGGGTATAGTACATATGAAAGGATCTTTATCCCACGCACGTTAATCACAATAAGAGCTAGTGGGGTCTTATGCGGAGTGTAAGTTTCTAATGTTAGTTCCAACGACGTAGGTACAAGACCACTACTTAGAGTTCTGGCGACAAACATATGTCAATGCCAATGTACGCAACTAGTCTGGTCACTCGCTAACTACCAACAGTACAACGCTACCTCGTGGGGTGAATCAGACCAGTAAACAAGGCGAGGGCCATCGGAATTTAACAGGTTCTCAACAAACGTAGCCAAGGTGTGTGTTAATCCATTTCTATTCCCAAATAAATTGAATAATTACCGTGTACAACATACATAATTTGTGATCCTTCCTTTTCATCTAAATTATACGTTTCCAATAAGGATTGGTATTCTATGCGTATCAATGGACAACGACAAGTGAACTTGGATGAATGACTGGACCTACAACAGATTGATTAAACACCTCAGAGTGCTGAACGAGATTCGACAATTCCACGACAACAACAAATGACGTCTCCCTTTTTCTTAGTTCCCAGCCTCCTTCAAAAAAAATTCGAAACTGCATTGCCTACTAACCTATCCTTGCGTGTCGGTAATTAAGGCATTTCAAGCTTAGACGCTGAAAGGGTCTAGTGTAAACCAACAAGTCATAGGCCTGTTTTTGCTAAACAATTATTTTATAATAAACAATCAACAAACAGAACGTTACAAATTGATCTTCTCCTAGTATTTCTTCAGTTCGTTTTTCCATCCATCTTTTACAATTCTAGTTAATATTTTTGACTTGTGTGCTGACAAACTTATTGTTGGAAAATTTTCACATCTATCCGCACCTTTTTTTTTGGTATAGTGACGATGGTGTTACGTTTGAAATCTTTGGGTATCTCGCCTGTTTCATACATATAACTTACAAGTTGGAAGATATGTTGTTAGTGACTGTTCAGAGGCTTTTAGAGTTTCTGCTTGCACCTTATCCTATACCCGGTGCCTTATTATTCTTCAGACACTTTAATGCTAATTCAACTCAACGACAGCACTAAGTTAGTTATTGAGTCGGAAATAAAGTTTAAAAAAATATTTTGCTTTCAGACGGGACGGACTTCTTCAGGGTCGGATAGATACTCGAATTTTTAAGGTTATTTATGATTGTTGACAAAGGTTTTATACAGATTTCTAAAGTAGTAATGGTATAGGATTTGGATATAAGATTTGGCACAAAACAAAATTTAAAAACGAACCAAGACAAGAATTTAGGTTGAAACATTGACATAGATTAGAACAATAAGTTACAAATTTTAATTTTCTTGTTTTTGGAAAAATTTTAAATTGAATGTAGTTTGGTGAGTTTAGCTAATTTCTTTTAATTTTTAATGAGGTTTAGATTTTGACTTTGACACACGCACTGGACAACGAACTTTAAGATAATTTGGGTACTAAATGGGGAGGAGAGAATTTTTTTTTAAAGACAAGAGGGATTGAGAGAGTGATAGCTGGGGTCGATTTGTGGAGGACTTTCTGATTAAATCGTCCAATCGTAAACGTTGCCCAGATAGTTGAGATAATACTCGAATGAAAAGAAGGTAGCTTGTTATATTTCTCAGGTGGTAGTATCCCATCAATCCAACACCAGGAGATGAAGGTCTTGATCGCTGTGTTTTGTTTCTATATGGAGTAGAGAAGATCGCTTGACGACGTTTTTCGCCTTCAGCGGCACTTGCATTGTTGTTTCTTTTATGGTTTAAAAACTTTTATTTTTGACCTTTACCTTTTACTTGTATTTTAATTCATATACTTTTTTGCTTTATGAATTGACGAACAGTTGACGTAGTATTTGAAATGACAAGGGTTGTTAGGGTAGAAGACTTTTGGAAAACATCTCGTTTGTAAGAGGGGTGTAACGCGTTTGCATTTTGTGAACTATAAATCGAACAAAAGGATGTAAATGTTAAAATTTGGATGGATAAAGTGGGTATCCACACACCCTGTATAATAGATTTCATAAAAAGCGAGTATTAATTAAGCATGATATTTTAATTTTTTTTGTTATTAGAAAATAAAATTTCAATTAGGACAGTTAGTTATAATTAAAGCAATAAAAATGAATTTTCTTAAAATAAATTGGTACAATGTAATATAATACTAAGATAATGCATTAGTCATTAAATAGGATAAACGTCGCAAACATAAAAACTGTTGAAATAAAAAATTTCATAAATTGTACAATGTAATAAGTACGTAATGAATTCAAGACGTCATGCAATAAACAAAAACCACAGAATATACATTAATGAATTAAATTGGTAAGTAAAACTGCAGACTCGTATCTGAAACATGGCTAGATGTTCAAGGATAAACTGCAAGAGTACGTGATTGTTAGGTAATTACGAGATAGCAACTTTATTATTAAGCATAGATTAAAATGATTACATTGTATTACCGGATGCTGACCGCAATTAAGAAGATTTTTTATTATGGAAGAAATATGAATAGTTAAACTCGACGGAAAAAGAATGGATTTTATTTGAGTGCAGTTACTCAGAAAACGTCAAAATGTAATAATACAAACGAGTAATAAATAAGAAGTTAAGAGTAAACGAAAGTTTCAAGAAAAATATTTGATTGAATATTTTGCAGGGAAAAAACGCGGCATGCAAATAATTTTTTGACCAATGCTAGCACAGGCAGGATAAATTTCAGTTCACAGGTCCGTAGAAGTATTGTCGTTGCAACGGTAAAAAAATGGGTTAGGACCTGGAGAGTTCACTCCTGCAATCAATTGAAATTTTGTGTAGTGTGTGCTAAAGGAGCTGTCTTAATTGGAAAACTCCAAGTAGTTTTTGTAATAAAGAAATTGGGATTTATAATTTCAGGTAATTTAATATGGAAAACGGGGAAAATTTGGAGTGATAGTATTATTGATAGGCTTGATCTAATGTCCTTTTAGGATGTCTTACAGTAATACATGACTAGATTGACGTTAAAAAATTAGGTTCCTTTGTACATTTGTATTTATATCGCAACTATTTGATGTCTACTGACCTTAAGTATTTACTGAATTTTTTTTGTATTTATTTAGCATCTAGTCAAACGGACACATTTGCTACGGAATATTCAGCTACCTCAGTAATAAAGTTGTATTTAGAAAAAACCTTGGTTTTGGGAATTTATGTAATTTGACAATAATTTGAGTATTTCTACAATATTTTTAAAAACTATAAAGTATAATAGAAAAATATAGGAAGCCAAAAGCAAAGGAGGCCCATGCGGAATAACCGTTTTCCTTGTAGGAATAATATTGAAGTGATTGCTGTGATTAAACAGTTTGAGGTTCTTCAATTATGGCTGTAGAAATAGCATTTATTATTTTTATTTCTTTAGTTTTACCTTTTATTATTTCTTTCATAGGAACATACGCCAGCACCACTGTAATTAACTGAAGCACCCTTAAATGGTTAAAGGTCCTGCCCTTTCAGGGCAAATCTAAATTTAGAATGCAACGCTTATTGTACCCGTAACAATATCTGGGCACTCAACGTAATGCATTTTTTAAACATGAGACTGTTTTCTATGTGTGATTTTGGTGCCCAACTTAGAATCGTTTTTTCCTTAAAACGCTCTTTTTATTGTTAGGAGCATTTTTCTTCATGAAGAGGTTTTTTATTATTTTACAGTAACTTTCCAGTTTCGGGTTTTTTTCGTTTGGCTGTTTTGTTTTTGGTTTTGAAATTGTTAAACATTATTTTTTAGTATTAATGTATAGGCCGTACTTTTTGTTTTTTAAATGTTTAACTGTAAAAATATTTTTAATACGAGTCTTTAAGTTTTCAATGTTTTAATGTTAGTTGTTTTTTTAAATATAGTTGATAAAACGTAAATTTTTCGAAAAATGTTTTTGAAAAATCTTGAGAGGTTTTAGGCATTTTACTTTACAATTGTATTTAATTATGACAAAACTTAATGAGCGTATTAAGGTATTTTAGAGACAGACAAAGTATAATGTGATAAGTTTAAGTTGTGTTAACGTATAGGTCGTGTTTTTTGTTTTTTAAATGATTAACCGTATATATTTGTTAAATGTGAGTTTTTAAGTTTTTGATTTGTTAATGTTAGTTCTTTTCCTAAATTTAGTTGATAAAACGTATTTTTTTAAATGTTTTTGAAAATTCTAAATAATTTCAATAAAAATACATATACATTGATTGAAAAACCTGAACTTCCTAACTCCACGCTCGTCAGGTATTACTAAAAAATTCTAAAAAAAGATCAATAAATTAAATTCATCAGTAATATTATCACTCAAAATTTTCCCGGGTTCTATGTTAAATTATATGACATTATAAATTCTAACTTATGGAATTTCCCTTAATAACAAACGTAGAAAGTAGTTAAATAGCAACTTTTTCTATTTTCATTTTATTGTCTATTCTAAATAATTCATTTCTTGATATTTTAAAAACAAAACATTATGCTTAAATTTAACCAACACTTATTCTGTCGCTAAATCATCGTCCAACTAAATAATTACTAATATGTTTGGTTAATTTTTTACTACATAAATAGAAACCCGTTTACATTTAAGATTCACATATACATTATTGAAATATATAAACATAAAAGCTCACAATATTACTCACTCTTTAATTCCAGTCTTTAAAACTTTCAGGTTATCTAGAGACCTCCGGCATTTGAACTTTCGCCGCCAACACTGGTTTCTTGCCAACTAATACAACTTCCTTTTTACTCAACGTAACACAAAATCAAATTATTGGAGGAGTAAACTCGGAATGTACTAAAGCTTTAACCTATCGTAGCGACGATAATTCCACGAACATGTGAATTGAAAGTCGTACGCTGCATTTTGTTTCTTACCGGAACTCCTGTACATTACATTTTGAACTTGAAGCTGTATATCTTTTCAACCTTTAACTTCTCGCATCCCTCGTAAAACCCACCCTCATTACGTTTGATAGTTAACTGCTCACTAATAATTAATTACCATTTTTCTGTCGGATCTAACTATTCGCATTTCTCCCACATTAAAGATCTCAAATGTGGTCAGCATCCGGTACTACAATGTATCAATTTTAATTTACGCTAAATAAAGTTTATTATCACATCTATTATGTTTTCATTTGCAGGTTTAGTTTAAGTCATCGTCCTGGAGCACGCCGCCTACAATGTATTTGATAGGAATAATTTTATACTTTATTAGCTGAACGACCTATGCAGAAACAAAATTTAAAACATTCTGTTTAATTAAGATTAATTACTTGTGAAATCTATCATATAAGGTGCGCTCTATATTTAATTTGCACATTCAAATCAACGAAATTTTCTTTCCCCATGTAATTTCTAGCTAGCGTATTGCAATGAGTTACAAAGTAACAACTAAAATCAGAGATAGAAAAGTTGCTCTACTCTGCAAAACTGAAAACGGACATTAAAGAAAAATAAAGGTGCGTATTTAAAATTTAATTATTGTTCTTTTTATCTCCATAAACAGTTGAGACATCGATGTAATACTCTCTTATTTCTTACAGATACAAACCAACAAGCGCACTTCCAGTCAGTCCACAGAAAAATGCAAACATAAATGCTTCGCAGTCACTGCTTTTCTTAAAACTTTGAAGTGTGAGGGTTCACATTGCTGTCGAAGCTCATCGACTCGATAATATCTACGCTCCGTCTTAAACTTTATTAAAATGTTTAGACTCCTAATCTTCAAGTCAAACGCATATATTTTTTAAATATTTTTACTATCAAATTTAATTTGGGTTTTCGACTTCTTGAGTAGATAGGCTAAGTGCGTACGGCCTCAAAATCGATCATTTTTACATGTAATTTCTTATAAGAAAGTCTAAGGTTCATTGTGGTCATTTTTGTACCCTTCAAGGTCATTCGTATCAGGACAGAGTGACGTCACCAAGACGTGTAAATACCTTTCTTCTAACGCACTTCAATCTCCACTCGATTTACATGATTAATCTAAATTTTTCAACACGTCTATTTAATGTTTGCGGAAGCCCACTTGGAGGACACCTTAGACAAAAATATTCCTTTCAAATACATTGTAGGCGTCGTAATCTAGGACGATGACTTAAACTAAAACTGCAAATGAAAACATATCTTAATGTAATGAAACACTGCGTATGCATTTCCCATGAACAAGATAATTTACAATAGATAGACCTAATCCGTTTGTTGGTAAGTGGCTAAGAAAAAAATGGTTAACTTCGAACAGTACTTCATTGCTCTGGCATGAGACTGGGTTGTAGACCGATTTTGTTTCATAATTCAAAACACTAAAAGGGAGGTCGCCACGGCGTTTACTTTATAACGACATGGAAGTAAGAGTCCTGTGGAAAACGCAGAAACCCGTTTGACTCTTAAATGGATATCAACACGGTAAGTTTTACCAACTCTTTATATGCCTGAAAAGAAAATAAATAATTAATTAAACCAAGATTACAATTTGCGGTTCTCCACTTAGACAGAAATACACATAAAGTAACACCTTATTAGAGTGTAAATGGTCCACCGATACTTTAATTTTGTGGCGTTTATTTTAGGGTGAAAGACCACTCTTAAATAAGCAACTCCTTTTAAATCTATGTTTAAATCTATTGGTAAATTTTAATAATTATATGATTACAAAAAACTAACAACTATTTAATAAAAGCATCATTATTAATTTCGCAATACAAAGCAAGTTCGAAGAAAAATCCAGTAGAAACTCTTTGAGATTAACAATAATCAAGTATAAAGTTCTAGTTCGTCATAAATTTGTTGTTTACAGATAATCAAATTTGGAAAAGATTAAAGAAATCTGGTATTACAAGTTGTTTTATTCTATTCAGATCTTATTGGCTTAAATTAAGTATATTATCATCAAGTTAAGAAACGTATTAGAATCGTATTCAAAAGATCTAACGACAGAGTTAGTATTATATTAATCGAAATTAATAATTCGATGTTCATAGTTACTCATGAAATTTTATATTTTTGTATTTATATTTCATATTATATTTTATATTTTTCAGTTTAACAACAAAAATGAAAAATAGCGGTTCTTTTACTCTATGAAAATTTAACGTTTCCCGTTAGGACAGATGTAATTCTTTACTAAAATGTTTAGCTTTAAGAAACGGATTGTATTTTCATGACTTCCGATAACAGAAAATAAATCGCTTACCCCTTTCAACACATTTGAAATAGAGCGGAATCAACGCCTAGCACTGTTCTCGGAAGGTTGATCTCATAAGCAAAGCTAATCTCCAACCTATCCTTGTAACATTATCTCAGGACAACGCAAAGTTATTTTCTATTGAATACAATCATAAAATCTCGTTAGTTTAGATAATTTATTTAGCAAAAATTGTTCCTTCATTTGGATTTAATTACAGCGCAAAAAATTTAGTGAATGAAATATATGGTATTAGGTTAGTTAAACCTTAAACTGTTGCATTAAAATACAAAAAAAATATATTAGGCTGATAAATGTTTAATTTATTCTGACTATAGTTACCCGAGGACGAAGTACGTGCCTAGTAACCATCGCTTAAGCAAAGTCTTTAGCTTTTCGGCGTCTCACACAATTTTTCGGTTTTAGACCACCTTACCCCATCAATAAATCGCGCGGATGTGACACGATTAGACGGTTTGCATAAGATCGCCCATTCAAAAAAGGCATTCGAATCGCAGGTGCAACTAATACGACTTTAAGAGAGCTATGTTTTCACTAGCTAGTTGGATAAACCTAACAAATTTCTTTTAAAAACGTAAAATTATCACGTTAGACTTGATATTTGTGAAGCGTGCTCTTATTAAAAGTACAAGAAGGTAAATTCTACAATTTTTCATGATAAAACCTGTTATTCTGAATTAAATATAGGATTATACTAAATTAGGGGAATTACGTATCTTAAAATTTTATTTACGTTACATAGCCTTTCTGCGAAAAATAAAAAATCATAATTACTGCGGAAATTCTCTTATATAAAGAAAGTATAAGATTTTTTATCAAGTTCTAAATTTAGACCTGTGATTCCATAAACGCAAAAATAAATATACTAAAATCTACTCTATCATAATGGGTAACAAAGAAAAGGTGCATTTGTGTCTGCGCGTACAAAACGTCCATAAAGGAGACACATCCGTAAAGTCACAGTAGGTAAAGTCTAAATCGGTTAAGACTAAAACTCTTATTAAACGTGAAGAAAAATAAAGAAGCACAACCACAGGCCTACATATATCCTGAACTTCAATTACCAAAAGCTAAGCTAACGAAAATTATATGCAATACTCTTAACTACTACTCTGTAATTCAAATCTTACAAATATCGACATTTGTACACATAAAAAGTCTGACACTCTCTCACCAATATTCCAGAAAAGTATTCTCTCGGCAAATTTTACATCTGAATATACTTTTGCATTACAACTTCCAGCAGAGAGGAACGTCCACATTATGCGACATCGGCAGGATTCTCAGTAAAAGAGCTATTATGCCAAGAAGCGCCAGAAGCGTTTTCATGAACATATGGAACTCTATTGGCAACGCATGTCTTCCATCCCTGCGGAGAGAAACGAATCCAACAATGAACGACTATGGAACCAGATTAACAAAAAGTGTTTTCAAAGGTAATGCGGGGATCAAAAGTTTTGAAGATAAAATTTAATAGTTTCAAAGCCAAAGCGGCGGCTAACAGTTCGAGCCTAGACAAAGAGAGGGTACAAAGTGTAGCAATTTTGGACTTAGTACAAACTAAGCGAACCTCAACGCAGGAAGAGGTAAACAAAACTAAAATAAATGACAGCACAATAGCCGCGTTCGGAAGCGTCCGCAAAACAATGAACTCACACGCAGAAAATTGTGGCGGAAGTAGCAAGTGTGGTAAAGCAAAGTCGGAAAGAAGAGGTAATTTATGCAGATATTTCTCCCAAAAACGGATAAGTCGGAGAGAGGGTTTATCATCCCAGTCTAATTTCAAACGCTGAATTAAATGTTTTACTAAAAAAGTTAGAAGAGATAAAATTCCTATTGGGTTAAGTTGGAAAGTAAGTTGCGCTTGGTATAGGCAGTACAGTGTGACTGAACTAGAAAACATAAGGTATCTGAGGTGGGATTTCATTGAAGATCTAGAAATTTCAAAGGCTGTGTTCAGGATCCGCAGAGCAGCGAAGTAGTGCAAATTGGTGCAAAGCGGGAAGATCCTTTAGTAATTCAGACAATTACTAAATCACTTATGCAGTTCAAAACCACTACGTTTTAAAAGAGGGCTTAGTTGATTCCGTAAAGCATAGGTTGACTCCATAGCGTCTCCACATGACGCGATATCATCGATATAGGTATGGTTGCGAAGGACAAAGGAGGCTAAAGGAGAGGAATTTCCTTCGTTTTCAGTCAACTGCAGGAGAGTGTGTATCGCAAGAAAAGGGGCGCAATTTGTCCCATAGGTAACGGTCATCAACTTGAAGTCCTGAATAGCCTCATCAGGAGAAGAACGCCAAACAATTTGTTGATAACCACGCTGATCAGGATTAACAAGGATCATTTAAAAATAAAATAGAGACGAAATAGAGTTTTAGCGGAGGCGTTAAAACTACACGTAGTTTGGTACTTACATTTTCTGGGTTTACAACACAATGCTGCGGGGTGTATTATGAAAAGTCAGTAACAGATCCAGCTTGAACAGGTTTTATGTGTTTGAAATTTAAATAGTCGCGCATGAACAAAACGTATTGTTCGTAAATCTAAGGTTGCTTAGTTACACGATTTTCTAAAGAAACAAAACGCCATAGAGCGAGATCTTGACTACCAGGTAAAGAAGATTTTCGATCTTTGAAGGACAGAAAGATGATGTTACACTTTTGGACATTTGTTATACTATTGCGCAATGGTTATAGTTTTACGCAGTATAATTCCCGCCATATTGTAACTTATACCGGCCACGCTTTAAAAGTGATGCAACCGCTTTTTAAGTCAATTTGCAAGCACATTTAAATCAAAACAAATTACTTACATGGCGGCATCTAGTGAATTCGTCTCAGGGTCCCACGATTAATTTGGAGGTTGGGTTTACAGTTACGCCATGTTGAATCAAATTACGATCCGGCGTTCCTTTTTCTGCGCTACTCGTAGGGGAACCGTAGGAATTAGGTAACAGATACACAAAGGCAAAAGTATAAAAAACCTACATCCCTAAAAAGAAAAGACACAAGACACAGATAGATGTTGCTTCGTCGAGGGCTCGTAATTTAATGGCGTCTTTTTACACCACGCGCGCACACCGCATCCTTTTGCACAGACGCGGCTGTCAGGGACGACGGAAGGTGACGTATTCATTTAAAAATACGCGAAAATTTATTTACAAATTAAATCTAACGTGATGCATGCCAGTTGGCATGTAACAACGACACACCGTCCTTACTCATTGCGACAGAGAGTGTCAACATAATATCTTTCAACTAAGAATTCATCAGGTGTGAAAGGTTTAGCGTCACAAACCTCTTCAACGTCCCATAATTTCGCAACAATATCATCCAGAGGAGGACGCAGACTCGGTCATACAAAACAAGTTAGTGACTTCAGACGCCAGGGTGGGGGGGATGCTTCCCATTAAAACATATTCAAAAATAGAGTTAAGAGCAATCGGTTAATCATTTGAACCTTGGATACGACCATTTAATAAGACTTTAGAGAAACTATCCGAGTCAAGTGATAAATCAATAGATCCAGTTTGAGCGAAAAGCTGATCAGCCAGTTTGAAACTAGCTAGATGAGCAAAATTTTCAAAATAAGTATTTGTAGTAGGTAAATTTTCACAAATTTTGCAAAGTATAAGAGCTTCGAAATATTACCAACTCCAAAAGATCCGAAAAATAGTCTTAAAGCCCCAGGCGTATATACTATTCCTTGCAGCTGTGGTTTAGTGTACATAGGAGAAACAGGACGGTCAGTGCAGACTAGACTAAACGAGCATAAGCGATGCTTAAGAACAAGTCAGTACAATCGCTCAGCAGTGGCTGAACACCAACATGAAACAGGCCCTACCATTAACTTTGACAAGACGAAACTAATTGCCAGAATTCTATTTTTCTACAATAGAAAAATCAGAGAATCCATAGAAATCATTAAAAATTCTAACAATTTAAACAAAGACGATGGCTACTACCTTTCTCCCGTTTGGAAAACGTGCCTATGTTCACAAAAGCAGAACCGTAACGTTCACTGATCTGTTACACACTCCTCTCTATTCATGATCACTCAAGCATCAAGTTCTCGCCCCATATAAACCACCACTTTCGCTACTTTCATCAGTTACTTTGCCATAAGACACCTTTTGGCTTAAATGGGCTGGTGAGTCTGCTAGTTCAGAAGTAACTCTTCTACTTTTTATACTTTTACACTTGTCTAATTAATATTTTATCATTCTTATTTTTATTATTATTTTATACTTCATTTTTCTTTTTTTGTCCTGATGAAACCCCTTACAAAAGTGGGCGAAACTTTGAACTTAATTTATAAAATGACACGGTCCCAACCCGGAACCATAAACATTTAAAATGTTGTAATAATTGCTTATTTTTCGAATGTCCTTGGATTTTTTGTCCGCATTTAAGACATATCAATGAAGAAACCCTAATTTCATAATCACTGCTTATTTTAATATTGATGTTCGATTTCTGTAATGATTTTTTAATTTGAGTTAAGTCAACTGCTTTAATAATATGAAGACATTCAATCATATTTTGATGTTCTTCACAGGGTTTGCTAGAATTGGTAGAGCTATTTTCATTTGCTTCTCTGTTTTCTATGTTCATTCTTTTTATTTTCTTTTATATTCTGATTTAAGTTGTGTTAATTAATAATTGAATGTGTATATTGTTTTTGATTTTCGTAATCGATTGGTGTTAAATTATTGAGTTTCTCATTAGCAACTTCAACTTTTGTGAAATTTTGTTTTCGCAAATTGTAATTTGGAAGATATTGTAACGCGCTACTCCTACCGCGTTTCTTTAATTTAAAACAAGTAATAATAATGGTCTTTATTGCTCACTGTTCACAAGTCTAATTAACAGTATATGCCTTATTCATAGATGTTTTCAGTCCACTCAACAATGAAGCACTATTACACTAATGAATTTACAAGTACTAATATCTTCTTAAATTAACTCCTTTACCATAAGTTCATTAACAACACTAACACAACTATTTGTTTATACACTTCTATTTATTTATGTATACTGCAAGTTGCATGCACATTAGACACAGCATATCATTTATGTATATATTCTAAAACTCAACTACGTTTACTTTACAACGACATAATTTATATTAGACATTCAAGAATAGACTAACTCTTACATTCATAAGCGGCCTTATATATACCCTGCATTAAGATATGACTCATTATCTAGAACTTTGTAGAAGGATTCTCGAATGCTGAAGAATACGCTGTGCCCCGGGCGTTTGTATGTTTGACGGGTTGCCTAATAGTGGATCGCAACACTGCCCCCTCTTTAAAACCGTTACGTCTCGTAACTGTAAATCCATCTTGACGCCAATTCGATGACTGGTGACGGTATCGGCAGCTATCTCCTCTGGTGCATCCACCGCGTCGTTGGAAGTAACAGTCAACACTCTTTTCATGGTCTTGGTAGGCAACCGGTTGATAACAACAAACAAGAACCTGGACGTTGGTTCCTGAAAACTACTTCTAGCATATTTCGGACTATCCTCCAATCCAAGCGATCCAGTCCACAGCCCAGCTTGGGCACCGCTAGTCTCGTTACTCCATTTTCCATCATCTGCGCCTTAATATTTAGCAAAGCCTCCCATAGATGTCCATAACTAGGTCTTTGCCATGAAGAATTTTGGTGACCAGATAGTAAACATAACGATTGTTATCTTGAAGAACTAAAGCTTTTCCTACAGTTGGCTGCTGTTGTACTAATTCATCTACACGTCCAAACTTTTCTTGAAAACAACAGCTATTCCCTTGACATTGCCAAATCTTGAGCTACGCAATGTGCAAGGGAATACTCTTCTGGTGCTCTAAACAGATCTTGCTGTTTTTCAACAACAACGCCAAATCTCGCCTTAGCGGAACCACCATATGCTGCCATAAAGCTCTCAAAATCTACATTTGGCTCATGATTAATAACTTGTCGAACACCATCATCATTATTCGAGTCTTCCTGGTTGTTGCCAGCGTAGGATGTTAAACGGTCAAAGTGTACCACTTTCGGTTTACCACGGGGGGATCTTCTGATCCGGTACACTACATCATTAATCCTTTTTAACACTTCGTACGGCCCTTCCCATTGTCTTTGTAGTTTTGGCGACAATCCACGTTTTCTTTGTGGATTGTACAACCACACTAAATCTCCAGGTTGATAACCACCTTCTTGCGCTCTCGTGTCATATTGTGATTTCATTCGATCGCTTGCTGCCTGTATATTCTTTCGGACGTTTTCGTGAATACTATTTGATCTTTCACGAAGCTTACTAACGTAATCTTCACCTGCGATCTCTTCTCCAGGTTTAAATCCAAACTGAAGATCACATGGTAGCCGCAATTCACGTCCTAGCATTACGCAAGCGGGCGAGTATCCTGTGCTGTCATGTACCGAAGATCGGTACGCCAGTAGGAACAAATGTAAATATTGGTCCCAGTCTCGTTGATGTTCAGAGACAACTTTGGTCAGGTACTTCCTAACGTCCTGTTCATTCTTTCAACCATTCCATCCGATTGGGGATGAAGTGGCGTGGTTCTAGTCTTCCTGATTCCAAGGTGCTTGCAGACGTTTTGAAACAACGCCGATTCGAAGTTTCGACCTTGATCGGAGTGTAATTCCAACGGAACTCCAAAACGACAAAACAACTCCTGACTAGTACATCTGCCACCGTCTCGGCTTCTTGGTTAGGTATAGCATATGCCTCCGGCCATTTGGTAAAATAATCCATCGCAACCAAGATGTATTTATTTCCTTTCTCTGATTCAGGAAACGGACCAGCTATATCAATGGCTACCCTCTCAAAAGGATTCCCGACGTTATACTGTCTCATTGGGGCTTTCCGTTTTGTGACCGGGCCATTTGCAGAGGCACACAATTCACATTTCCGGCACCACTCCTTCACATCTTCTTTGCAGTTCACCCAATAAAATCTTTCTCTCACTCTTTCGAGAGTTCTTTTCACGCCAAAGTGCCCTCCGGAAATACCATCGTGCAAGTGCTGCAACACCTCCGGCACTCTGCTTCTTGGCACTATCACTTGAAGTCTCTCAGTGCCATCTTCAAATTCCAGGCGTCGTTTCAAGATTCTATTTTCCATCATCAAGGAGTCCCACTGTGCCCAGTATGCCTTCAGGCTCCTACTTGAAATACTAATTTCTTCCCAAGCTGGCCGTTGTCCTCTATTTTTCCACTCAATAATACGTCCCAATTCGGCGTCATTCTCCTGGTCTTCTCGTATTCTTTCGAGTTGCCAAGTATCATCGGTTACCGTCATTCTATGGATGACACTTATTTTCTCTTCCATCTTGGAGCAATGATTGCAGTCCATCGGACAAGGTCTCCTTGATAGAGCGTCTGCATTCCGATGGCTAGTTCCTACACGATGTTCTGTATCAAAGTCATATTCCTGCAGCCGCTCTATCCACCTTGCCACTTGCCCTTCAGGATTTCGAAACTGCAATAACCATTTCAGTGCAGCATGGTCTGTTCTCAACAGGAATTTACGGCCGTATAAGTACTTATAAAAGTGCTCTACGGATTTGACGACGGCCAACAGCTCCCTTCTTGTCACACAATAGTTCCTTTCTGGCCGCAACAAGACCTTGCTGAAATACCCAATAACTTTTTCTTGTCCGTCCTGCACTTGAGAAAGAACGCCTCCTATAGCTGTGTTACTGGCATCGGTATCCAACACAAATTTTCCCTCCATCCGTGGATAACTCAAAATTGGTGCTGTAACTAGTAGCCGTTTCAGTTGTTCAAATGCTCTGTGGCAGTCGTCATTCCAATCATATTCTTGTCCATCTTCGGTTAATTTTGTTAACGGTTTGGCAATGTTCGCAAACCCAAGTATAAAACGTCGGTAATATGTGCACAATCCTAGAAAACTGCGTAGTTGGTGTATATCTGCTGGTGTAGGCCACTCCTGTACCGTTTTTATTTTGTCAGGGTCAGCTCTTATTCCGGTCTCCGAAACGACATGTCCTAGGTATTTCACCTCTTTTCCAAACAGGTGACACTTCTTGGGGCTCAATGTAAGGTTTGCCCCACTTAATCTCTGGAATATCTCCTCTAGGTTCTTAAGATGTTCTTCGAAAGACCGACCTAACACTATCACGTCGTCCAGGTACACCAGACATGTCTTCCAGGACAGTCCACGCAGTACCGACTCCATCAATCGTTCAAAAGTAGCAGGAGCATTGCATAATCCAAATGGCATGACCTTGAACTGCCATAATCCAGTTCCAATTGTAAAGGCAGTCTTTTCTTTATCGTTTGGCTCCAAGCCTACCTGCCAGTATCCGCTTTTCAAGTCCAAGGTCGAAAACCATTTAGATCCGGATAGAGTATCTAAGGTGTCATCAATTCTGGGCAAAGGATAGCTGTCTTTCTTTGTCACATTATTAAGCCGCCGGTAGTCTACACAAAACCTTGTCGACCCGTCCTTTTCTTGACAAGCACTACCGGGGATGCCCATGGACTATTCGAGGGTTCAATCACTCCCTGTTCTTCCATATCGGTGATAATTTGCTCAGCTTCCTTACGTTTTGCCAAAGGAAGCCGCCTGGGTGTTGTCTTATCGGTTGCGCATCTCCAGTATTGATCTTGTGTTGCACAACATTCGTCCTTCCTTTCTCACTATCATCCAGTACAAACACACCTCGATATCGTCCGACCAGTTCTTTTACCTTGCCCAGTTGGTCGCCATTTAATCCTTGACACGAGGGTATCAACATATCCAGCAATTTCTGTGAGCAACCGTTGGTTGGTTTATTTTTCGTGTCGTCCACACAACGTTTAATATGACATACTGGAATGCAACTTCCCACAATCATGCCTTTCTTCAGGGTCACTGTATGGGATTAATGTTCAGCACCCTTACTGGTACCATGTTTCGAGACTTTACCAGCGTTCTTCCAATCAGAAGTCCCTCCTGACCCATTCCCGATTCAGTTGCTTCCATCATGCATACTTGTCCTTCCCGGAGCGTACCATCCGGGTGTCCCATTACTATCGTTTCCGCCTTCTCGGGTATTTTTACATCGCAAATCATTCGTACTTGCATCGTCTGGTTACTCCTACCTTGAAATGGAATCTCATCATCATCTATCCGAAGCACATTTTCTTTCATGTTTACATGAAACCCATATTCTCTCATGAGATCCATTCCCAAGATCACTTCTTCTGTAATTTCAGCTACCAACACTCGATGATTAATTAATTTGTCCCCAATTGTCAACATAACGGCAGTCTCTCCGTGAGTACCAATCTTCTCACCACTTGCCGTTCGGAGACACACCGATACAGGTAGCACTTTTCCACGACCAACCAAATCTGGTCTCACAATAGTTCTTGTCGCTCCTGTATCCACAAGTAATCGGACAACCCTACCATTAATTCTACCATCGATATAAATGCTGTCCAGACTTTCCACCGACGATGCAGCACGGATGATAATCTCCGGGGCACTACGCTGTGCTGTCGAAGTTCGCCCCTTACATGGACCAGCTTTGGCACAACCGGTTGTTTCTTTGGTTGAGTACAGCGTCTCTGCATATGGCCAACTTCACCGCAGCTCCAGCATCGTAGACGCCATCTCCGCGGTCGTTGTCTTTTCAGCCTTTCCGCCTTTCGCTTTTCAAACACACGATTGACTATTTCATCTATGCTGTTCTGAGCTTGACCAGGTTCCTCTAAGGCAGACCGAACTTTGTGACCCATCCTGTGTGATGTCTGCTTAGCTGCTTCAAATTCAAGCGCATGGGCCAGTGCGTCATCCAACATTTTTGGACGTGCTAGTCTTAGCGCTTGCTGTATTTCGCCATCCTTAACGCCATCCACAAATGTTTGGACAGCAAGTTGTTCGAGGAAGCTATCTGGTGCCGTCGGATATGCCAATCTAACTAACCTGGCAATGTCAGCTTCGAATTCTTGCAGGCTTTCACTTGTCTTTTGCGAGCGGTTCTTAACTTGTGCGTGGTAAACCTGTTGAAGGTGAGCATCTCCATATCTCATCTCAAGCTTTGATGTTAAGAGGCCGTAATCATTCTGCTGGTGATCGGGAATCGTTTGTAAGATGTTAAGAGCCTCCCCCCGTAAGGCCACTATTAAGGAGATGGCCTTCTCTTTGTTGCACCAACCGTTGGCTATTGCAGCAGCTTCAAATTGTTTCAAATATGTGGGCCAAGGTGTTTTACCATCGAACGTAGGTGGTTTTACTTTAAATTTAGACGGAATTGACTCGCTTCTTTCCATGGTTCTTATTTCTGGAATGTTCTGATTAACAACATGGCTTGGTAATTCAAGTGGTCGCGTTGTTAGTGAAATCATTTGTTCTTGAAGCCTCATCACATCTTCTTCCATTTTTACCAATTTATTATCCAACTTTTGCTCAACTGTTTTTACCTGTTCAGTGAAATCTTCTTTCAATGCAATGGAACTTTCCATTAATCTTTGTTCTAACGTGGCTGTACTTTCATTCAACTTTTCTTTTAGTGTCACTTCCAGTTTAGCCGACCTCTCCTCCATTTTCTCAGCATTTTCACTAAACTTTTCCTCTAATTTCGTAGTATTTTCGCTTAACTTTTCCTCCATACCGGATTTAAAATCCTTAAGGAAATTCATTAAAGTCTCTGCCTCCATCTTACTTTGGTTTCTTGTAACAGGCATATACAAACTACTTAAATGTCTTTAGACTTAATTAATCACCCAACACAGCCTGACACCAGTGTAACGCGCTACTCCTACCGCGTTTCTTTAATTTAAAACAAGTAATAATAATGGTCTTTATTGCTCACTGTTCACAAGTCTAATTAACAGTATATGCCTTATTCATAGATGTTTTCAGTCCACTCAACAATGAAGCACTATTACACTAATGAATTTACAAGTACTAATATCTTCTTAAATTAACTCCTTTACCATAAGTTCATTAACAACACTAACACAACTATTTGTTTATACACTTCTATTTATTTATGTATACTGCAAGTTGCATGCACATTAGACACAGCATATCATTTATGTATATATTCTAAAAACTCAACTACGTTTACTTTACAACGACATAATTTATATTAGACATTCAAGAATAGACTAACTCTTACATTCATAAGCGGCCTTATATATACCCTGCATTAAGATATGACTCATTATCTAGAACTTTGTAGAAGGATTCTCGAATGCTGAAGAATACGCTGTGCCCCGGGCGTTTGTATGTTTGACGGGTTGCCTAATAGTGGATCGCAACAATATCAAAATCCATCTAGTTCTTTTAATGGTGGAGTGGTACCAAGGATTGAAATGGTGTTTCCTCGTTGAATTGCAATGCTGATTCTTTGTAACAAGAAGGAAGTAGCCCTATTATCATGAGTGTTGTGTGATATACCCACTTCTTTAAGAAATCGGATAGCATAAACTCCGACAACACCTAGTGTTTCAATCGCGATAGGATAGAAAATGAAAAGGTCTGATAATGTAGAATATTTTCTAATTTTAAAATTTTCTCCAAATTTTGCTTGCGGCTTCAGGGTTATTTGCACATGTTAGAGCGTGGAAAGGAGCTAGGGTGTCATGGAAAGTAAAATCTCACATGACAGCTTTGCCAAGGTTCCACGGGACTAAACTGATTCCGTCTGGTCTTTTTTGTCGTCTCGAAAGATATGGTTTGGTTTTAAAATAGACGGAGCGTCTGCGGAACCTAAAGCTCGTTTAATAATGTCATTTACTGCTCTGTGCTGTAGGATGCGTCCTGCACTGAGCCGACAGCTTAGACTGTGAATCCTAATTCGTCTACGAATGTACCGCAATACATGTAAGTGGTGTGCATAATTTTATTTTCAGTCTTAGGCCGATAGCAATTCTGAAGGATTGATTATCTAACAAAGTTTTCAGAGAAGAAACTGGTAGTGTTTGTAGCCAGGCTTCAGAGTGTATGGATGAGACTGCTCGAATACGGGCCTTGTCACTGAAGTTGGTAGCTGATGAAAGCAAATTGTTAAAAACAAAGATAAGTCCCATTCTTTTTGAATGATTTAAGCCAGACTGATTTGATTTTGAAATCCAAAGCGATTCACCTTCTACAAATAAATCATTGAATAGGGCGCTTAAGGGTTTTGAGCAATTTTCTGAACTAATGGTGTCGATTTTTGAAAAGAAGATAAGAAAGCTGGCAAAGAAAGGAGAACAGATGAGCGAATACGCAAGCCACCTTTTTCTATATAAAGGGTGGATTGAAGTAAGTTCAACATTGATCAGTTCTTCCAGCATGTCGCGCAACACACTGTCGAATTGGTATAAGATGTTTTTTTATTTCCAAGTAAGGCAACATCTAAGTAAACTAGTTTAGGAATTACGAGACAATTTTTGATGAGGACATACGATGTATGAGTAGGAATTTTAATACTTTGTAAACGAGATGAAATACGTGACAGTCTTGATCTTTTCGATTATACAATTTGGAATTGATTCTAAGCAGATAGGAGCGCCAAGTAAAATCCAATTTGTTTTATCGGGAATTTGGATATTAAGAACAATCGAGTTGAATTTTTCGGCAATGTTGGTGCGGTAAAATGGTGATGTGCATATATTAGTTCGCATTTGTCAAAATTTAGATCTAGACCTATTCTTTTGGAGCTACCTATTATGTGTTTTAGGTTATCATATACGAATCTGTATCTTCGCCAATACATCCGTCAACTAAATACCAAGCATTGAAGTCGCATGTGATTGATTTTGTTAGATTGTTTATGGCTAAATAAAACAAAGATGGCGCTAAAGGATCTCCTTGTTGGACTACCCTTTCGGACATAATGATTTTGGAGCCAAAGTTTAGGAAGGTGGGGTAAAAGTAGCACTGAGATGAAAGGGTATAATAAAGGAACATGTTCAATAATATTTTCAAAGACTATTTCTCTATGTATGTTATTGAAAGCATTGCGGAAGTCTAATTTAAGCATAATTTTATTGGATTTATTTGAATTAGAGTTAATAAATGTTTGAGCTGAATGCGAAACTATTTCACAACCACCAGGTATACCAAAGCCGTACTAAATAGGTCTAAACAGGTCCCCTAAAGTTGACTGGATCTGATTGCAGCACAGTTTGGCTACTTACCTCCTAAAAAAAGTTCCTATTGCAATAGGACGAATTCCGCCAACTTTTTTTTAAAGCGCATAATGAAGTACCGTATAGAAACGGGCAAATGTTATGATTAACTTTTACTGCTAACATGAACTTGCAAAGTGTGGTCAAAGACTTGAGGAACATTTTTGCAGTAACTCCAACTGAAAAAGCTAGTAAATCTTGTAAGTGAGATGGGCGTATGCCATAATATCTCCTGCGGAGCTTGATTTAAAGATTTTATGGCAGTTAAAACACTATTTTCTGATACAATTATTGAATTTTGCATATTAGAATAATTATTTTTCTGATTTAGAATGCTTTTGGAAGCTTTAGAATGTTTTTTTTAGTTCTAAAAATGTAGATTCGTCTGAAGAAGCGAAAGAATCTTCTGAAGACAAAATTTTAATTGCAGATGAAAGGTCTCCGTCCGCAACTTTAGACACTATTTTATTGTTCAGCCAGTGGTTTGAGTGTTTTGGGACATTTAATTGTATGGTACAGTTTGATTGGTCATAAACAATGGGGGTTTTAATGTTTTATAAGATTTGGTTCGATATATTTAAAGATTTTGTATTACATTTAGGTATTGAAAATTTGTGGTAAGAAAATGATAATAACGTTTCCCAATAGCTTCTAATAACAAGAGGGCACAGAGGGCTCACTTACTTCTTACTGATTTTGGTATACGCCTTATAATGAATAGATTGGAAGCTCTACAAGTAGGAGGAATACAGGTTTTCTGCCGCCACATTTCCTCCCGAACCCCACATTTCCTCCCACATTTACATGTAAATCCGCATAAGGAGGAAATGTGGTGGAGGGACTCCTAGGAGGAAATGTGGTGGAGGGACTCTTAGGAGGAAATGTGGAGATGTAAATTCTCATAAGAAGGAAATGCGGAGATGAATCCCCATAAGGAGGGAAATGCGGAGATTCATCTCCACATTTCTACACACATCTGGACCAAATAGTTTTCTTCGACTATATGTAAATCCCATTACGTGGAAATGTGGAGGTGGTGTGGAAATGAGGAGGTGGTGTGGAAATGAGGAGAATCCCACATATCCACACACAATCCACATTTGCTCCCACATCTGGAGACAGTAATAAATAACATTACCATCTTAAATTTTGCACAATAGTTTTCTTCGTCTAACCCATGCATCTTTCGAGATAAACCTATCTTGTTTGGTATCAATTAATATTAGATTTTTCTCAGCTACCTGAATCTCTAGGAATTTTTTAGATAGCATCACCCCCCAGAAAGCTACCCTAATTTTAAGATTTTCTGCTGATAGCGATTTTATGGTCGTCCTTATAAATTTTCTAGCCATGTGACACATTTTGCTAGTCTAGAATTTTATGCAGAATCCGAATCTGCAAACAGATTTAAAATCGGACCATCTTTTACAAAGTTACACTTTTAAAGTCTCAAACCTCTTTAAATTGTTTTGCTCATCTATAACATATGCTTTAAACAACCATTATTCGAGAAAATCTAAAACCGCAAGTATTTTAGAAACGAGTTCTTTATAAGCCATAAGTGTTTAATATTTGAAACCATTTTTTCAAACAGTAATGTGCTGTTTTCAGAATATCGCAAAAACCCATGACTTTTAAAATTTTTCTTGTTTTAACATTGTTAATTACTACGTCACAAACATAATTACATGCTAAATAGTCGGAAAATACATTCGTTTTACAAACTAATTCTTTGTTGAAGTACAAGTGAAAGAGTATTCTTTCTTTTTTATTAATTAGTGGCTATATGTTTGAGAAATACAATAGATATGCTCAATGCCATCTATTAGAATCATCGCATCATTGCTGGAGGGTTTATTAATCATACAATGAGCGCTCTAGTTTGGCCTCGATTGGTAAAATACAAACTTCATCTAGTAATATAAATCAATTAACGGAATTTTTTCAACTGTATATAACCCGACCTTGATTAATAAGAGCTTATTCCATCCATTCGTTTTTGTACGTGTAAAAGTACATCGATATTTTAAACAATCGTTTTTGTGCAGTGACTTTTAGTGAAAAGTTTTTTGAAGATTTAAGGTAGATCTACATTTATTTGCAAACACCAATTATTGTTTCTGATTGTATTTTAAAACATCTAAGACTCGTATAGATTTACATTAACCGGTATTAATTATTCCAAAGTAATGCGCTGTTTTACATATATGTTTTTCAAATTTTAAAGATGGGCTTTAGGATCTACCTAAAAAATAGAATGAATGAAGTCCATTTGTATGTAAATTCTTAATAAACTGCAAGGCATAGCTATTATTCCATATAAAACTATCGTGTGTGCTTCCTGGATATCTTTATATGGTGGTAAAAATTTGGTGGAAATTTGCCTAACCTATAGGTTGTCTTACCAACTAGTTGGTTGATATTTAATTGTGGTACTCGCACTCTACAATGTTCCAAAAGCTACACTCTATACGAAACTCAAATCAAACGAAAATCGTATACAAAATTTGGAAATGTATACTACACATTTGTCAATTAAAAGGAGGAAGAAGTGACTTTTGTGTGTGTATTAGTTTTAATGAATAAAAATATATTTCTATGTGTAGTGTACTTGTTAAGTATTTGAATTGAAATATAAATATTGTTTCAAACGTTTTGGTTTTTACTCGGAAGCAGTAGCAGAATCTTGGTTTATGTAATATCATCGAAGTTGAACAAAAAAATTTTAAACTAAAAGGTATGTTTCAAACAAGCAGTTGTACTCATTTCCATTAAAATTAAATGTTGCGCTCTTTGTTATAATTCTTTTCATAAGAACTTGGATACCCATTTCAGTTGCGTGGACATTTGAAAAAATTAATCAATACTTCGGATATGTACCGATTGCACCCGATTTGTGTGCACGCACGAAACAACCGGTATGGAATGTATTCTGTGAACTTGCGCACGTGCAGGGTGCGCATGGGCAGGGATGCGCACGCACAAGGATGCGCATGGGTTTGGGTGCACATGCGCAGGGGTGCGCACGGGCAGGGGTGCGCACAGACACATTACGAGTTAGAGGTCTTGGTATAAAATTTCCAGTTTTATGTTAAAATTTTTATAAGTCTAAACTACTAAAAATTTTACCAAGTCCCAAAATATTCAAAATCTAAAGTACTTACAAAAATACCGAATGTATTCGCTCTGTTGTTCCAGACACCTCAACTTCATTCACCAATAATGTGCATGACCATACCCCTAATAGCTTCGCATACTACATAAAATGCAGTTATGATGACAGGACATATGTTGGACACCGCCATATCGCTTACATTCTCTTGATTAGAAACAGTTTTGCTATCCGATCTAGATCGGATTAAAATCCTATCTAGGTCGGATTTAATCCGACCTAGGTCGGAGGGAGACACTCTCACCCTATGGGACAATTTCACCCTATTCTGATGGAGGTAAATTCAAGGAACTTTGCCATTAATACACCCCCACAACCAGGACCTAGATCCGATTATGCACATAAAAAAATAGTTTAATATTATTGCAATATCACAAAAGTTATACGCAACAACCAATTTTAAATAAATTGTTTTTGAAACTTAAAACGGATGTCATGACTAAGTTTTACCATTAGAGTGGTACCATATCTGGTTGAACCGAGAAACAGTGAAATTAAGTTGATAGCACTAAGATTTTTAATGAGTTTTCTCATTAAAAACTCATTAGCACTAATTGCTTTTTAATGAGTTTTCTCATTAAAAACCAAGTGTGGACTTAGGTTAGATAAAAGGAAAAACTGATAGTTTATCTCGAAAGATGCATTGGTTAGACGAAGAAAACTATTGTGCAAAATTTAAGATGGTAATGTTATTTATTACTGTCGCCAGATGTGGGAGCAAATGTGGATTGTGTGTGGATATGTGAGATTCTCCTCATTTCCACACCACCTCCTCATTTCCACACCACCTCCACATTTCCACCTTATGGGATTTACATATAGTCGAAGAAAACTATTTGGTCCAGATGTGTGTGGAAATGTGGATATGAATCTCCGCATTTCCCTCCTTATGGGGATTCATCTCCGCATTTCCTTCTTATGAGAATTTACATCTCCACATTTCCTTCTAAGAGTCCCTCCACCACATTTCCTCCTAGGAGTCCCTCCACCACATTTCCTCCTTATGGGGATTTACATGTAAATGTGGGAGGAAATGTGGGATTTGGGAAGAAATGTGGCAGCAGAAAGCCTGTATTCCTCCTACTTCTACATTTTGTTAGATTGGATAAAATTTCTTCTGATTTATATTGGGTATTCGAATCAATATTTTCATGTTTGTTTGTTTCGTCATTATTTTTTGAATTTCTTGGTAAATGGGACAGTTCTTTCTTCATCAAATAATGTTCTAATGATTCCTTATGGATTCTTTTCATATGAATTTTAAGTCCGCGTGTTTTAAAACTTTTTTTACATAGGTTGCAATTCACCATCTGTGATGATTGCGATTCTTCATTTAACATATTTTTTATATATTATGAGTATTGATATGCAATTTAAAACTATTAATTTTCCAAATTTGTACAATCTTTCGTCTGTCACTTGAAATGTCACTCAAATTTTTATTGAAAGTCATTAATTTTCCATTTATATTCACCATTTACAAACACAAAAATGAACCAAAATGTATAACGTGATTAACTTCTTAATATCTAAATATTCCACGAAGTTATACCCTACTAGGGTTCAGTATATTTTACAATCAAATTGTACCAATTAATAAATGCGCATTGGCAACTTAACGGTTAACTATTTGTTTTTTCTCCATATACGCAAGTTTTTTTAGTTTGTGCGAATAATAACAAGCATGAAACCTACACAAATTCACAATTAAATAATATAAATTCTTTATTTGTTATATTTAAATAGTTATTTTTTTGCAATTTACCCAAATTATACCGACTGAGAGATTGTTTTATTTGCTATAACATGTCTCACTTAATCAATTGAACAGGTAAACTTGAAACGACAGGATAATGAAGTAACCTTATATAAAGTATTATCTGATAATAATTAATTGGTTTGGAAAATACAAGAATTCATTTCCAAATTTGAGATGCTTAAGTGAAATGTAATGCGCCATCTAGAAACAATTAGCGATGATAGTATTAAAAATATGTAGGTATTTATTTTTATATAAGATTCTTGCCATGCATGTACACTTTGTTAATGTTAAAAATGTAATTCAATTGGAGTTTTAGTTGCCCAGTGATTAGCTTTAAGTTTGGTTTTAGCATAAGTTAATTATATAAGGCTTATTTTTAAGATGTGTTGACGTTACAATTTTTGAGTACCCAATTAGGCTGCCCTTTTTGGGTCATTTCCATAATAAATGCATGCAATGATGGTGTTGTGTATCAAGTAGAAAACCAATTGGGTTTTTGGGAAGATAAACCTAGAACCCGTGGGTGTGTCGGTGACGGACGCACATATCAAAAACGTTCTAAAAACCGTTCATTTAAAACTTTTATGTTTCGCAATTATCTCAAGTGTAACATCTGTACATGGTTATTATAAATATATGTAGATCAAAGTAACTTGCATCTTGTTTTCATGCTAGCAAACCTATTAAGTTTATCCAAACTTAAAGCATTGCAAATATCTCTTTCGATAGACAAAGGCATGGCCGCGCCGTACCGGGGGTGCAACGAGTGCACAGCACCCGCGCGGCAACCTACTAGGAGCGGCAAAATAAAAAATAGAAGAATTGGGCCGGTCAGACGGTCAAATGGCGCGGTCGGAGTAGACGTGTGTG
The DNA here is from genome assembly GCA_036346225.1 of Platerodrilus igneus. Lineage (NCBI taxonomy): Eukaryota > Metazoa > Arthropoda > Insecta > Coleoptera > Lycidae > Platerodrilus > Platerodrilus igneus. The sequence goes on from JARFIW010000565.1 coordinate 2,345,754, forward strand.
TTAGGTGTGCTACAATATTTTAGTTATTGCCGGTTTATATTTATCTTTATTTACTGCTATTGCTCATACATTTAACTGTAGTGATATTATTACCAGGTGATAGCTTTGTATTCTCACTACTTTCAATTTCATAGCTGTCATAAGTATATACAAGTATTCGTTATGGTTTTAACGCAGTCGCAAATAAAAGATATCCAAGTGATTCTTGATAAATCGGTAAAAATGCTTATCGCTGATAAGGAATTTATAGCTAGTGTTGCGGCAGATGTTGCAAAGGTCGTTGAAATTAATTTGGAAAAGGCCTTTGAAGAACAAAATAAGAAAATGCATTCCTTTGAAACTCGTTTGGCGGTTATGAAAATCAGAATGAACAGCTTTTACGTGAAAATACTAAGTTGATGGAATCTTTGGATAATATGCAACGATATTCCAGACGCAACAATATCCGAATTATTGGTATAAAAGAAGAACATGGTGAAAACTGTGATAATCTAATTATGCAATTATTTAAAAATAAGCTAAATGTGAATTTGGATTATAAACGTATTGATAGATCGCATCGTGTTGGATCTTCAACTGGTAATAAACGACATATAATTGTACAATTCATTAATTATCATGATCGTAAACGTGTTCTACTTAATAGATCTAAGTTAAAAGGATCAGGAATTTATATTGCTGAAGATCTCATTAAGTCTAGGTTCACTCTCCTTAAGCAGGCTCAAGATAAATTCTCTAAACAAAATACTTGTACTCAAGATGGAACTGTATGGGCACTAGTTGGTGATCGCAAGCTTGTAATTAGAAATCATGCGGATTTGCTTAATATTAATAATTAACTCTTAATTTATAGCATACTTTTCATAATGTATCTTCATCATCATTAGGTCTTCAGTCCTGGAACTGGTTAGACGCGTACCATCATTGTTTCCTACTTTAAACTAACCTACAGATTTCCCTGAAATTTGCACAGTCTGCATCTATCACTAGCTGATCTAGATCAGCATCTACCTCTTTTTTCCTATCTCTGCTTGTAATATATCCCATACTATTACCCAAAAATTCCTTAGAACGTATTCTGCCCTTCTATTTCTCTTATCTTTTTCCCCAAATATCCTTGTTCCCCTACTATTTCTATAACCTATTTGTTATTATGTTAGTCTGTCCATGCTATCGTCCTCATACATCTGAAGCACAGCATTTCAAAAGGCTGCGACCTTTTTTCTGTCTGCGTTTCAGACTGCCCGTATTTCATAGGCATACTGTGCTGTGCTCCACACATATGCTTTCAACAATTTTCTTCTTGTTCTATGTTTGTTGTCTTTCCTCATAGGCGCTGTTCTTTCTTGTTAGATGCCGTTCGGTCATCTTCTATTGTTTTACAAATATATACCCTATTTCTTCGTTGTGAAGGGAAGGTCCTGGGTTCAAATCCCGACACGGCCGACTGCTTGAAAAATGACAGGTGAGTATTTTTCACAAAAATTACGCCCTCGTTCGGATGAGAGGTTAAATGGAGGTCCCGTGTGTGAGTGTTGTCACGCACGTTAAAGATCCCTACCTTGCCTGGAACGGCAAGGGTTCGGCAAAATTCTAAATTTCCAGGCAACAAAAAACTCGTCTCCTGGCCAATGTAGTATTTTCTGGTGGAACATTGGAAATCTAAATGCACGGTTGTGAAGGGAGGTAAGCAGCCTGTGGCTGCCAAGTTCCCCCAACACTTAACCATTTACCGATTTATATATTTTCCAATAAATCTTTTCGCACATTCAACATTAGTTGCAGATATTTCGCAGCCAACAACTAGTTGTTTATACTAATCATCAGATTTATCTTATGTTTTCGTCATTAGGTTTTCCGTCTCAAAACTGGCTGGACACGTACCTGCACTTATTTATATTCTGAGCTAGCCTACATAAGTTCCCTCAAATTCTCACACAGCATGTGTATACAGCTCGTTCCCTTTCTATTGTTTTCTAATTTTATGCCCTATTTCACCGAGATTCAGTGAAGGGGGTTAAGCAACCTGTGGCTACCAAGATCCCCCAACACTTAGACAATTGCCGAAATAATGGTTTTCCAGTAAATCCTTTCACACACTTAACATTATTCGAGAATGTTGCCCAACCAATTCTTGTAGTTACTTATAATAATCATCGTGTTTAAGCACAGTTATTTTCTCGTCATTAGTTTATCCATATTGGGATTGGTTGGATGCGTATCTCCATTGATTTTTATTCTGGGCTAGCCTACACATTTCCCTGAAATTCCTGCAGCCTACATCTTTTACTATCTGTGTGCAGTAGTCTAACCTAGGTCTGCCTCTTCTTCTCCTTTTTCCTATCTGTGCTTCTAATATATTCCGCACTATTCGCTCATGCCGTAGTATGTGGCCTATCATCCTATCTCTCCTATTTTTTACCGTTTTCCACATATTTCTTTCTTCCCCTACCATTTTTAGTACCTCTTCGTTCTTAACTTTGTCTGTCCATGATATCTTCATCATACGTCTGTAGCACCACATTTCAAAGGCTTCTACCTTTTTCTTGTCCGCTTCTCCCACTGTCCAGGCTTCACAGCCGTACAGTGCTGTACTCCACACATATGTTTTAAGCAATCTTTTCCTTGTTTCTATGTGTGTGTTCTTGGAGCACAGAAGTTGCTTTTTCTTGTTAAATGTAGCACGACCTTGTGCTAATCTTTGTTTTATATGTTTTGTGCCTTTCCCATCTTGCGTTATTTGGCTTCGGCGGTAGCAGAAATACTTAACCTCTTGTAAGTTCGTGTTACATACTTGTATTCTTGTTTTTGATTTATTTTCCCCACCTTTGCATACTAGAACTTTAGTTTTAGTTGTGTTAATTTTCATACCGTATCTCTCTGTTAGAACCGTTTCCATTTCATTAAGAGCAGTTTCTAACTTTTCTTTGCTAGACGCTAATACCGCTATATCATCTGCAAATCTAAGCATATCAATTTTTTGTCCCTGCATAGTAATTCCAAATGTTTTCCAGCATTTGACAGTATTCATTGCCTCTTCTATGTACAAGTTAAAAATCAATGGGGATAGGGCACATCCCTGTCTCACCCCTTTCCTAATGTTTACTTCTCTACGTTCCTGCTCTAATTCTATTACTGCTGTTTGCTCTTTGTATAAGCTATGTACTATTCGTCTATCCCTATAACTCATTCCAATCTTTTTGAGTATTTCAAACATTTTTTTCCATTTTACATTGTCGAATGCTTTTTCCAGATCTACAAACCCTATATACACGCTTTTCTCTTTTTCTATTGTTTTCCCCATTATCACTCTCAGAGCTAAAATAGCCTCCCGTGTTCCCTTGTTTCGCCTAAACCCAAATTGGTCTTCTCCTAGTATTTCTTCCGCCCGTTTTTCCATTCCTCTTTGCACAATTCTAGTTATTATTTTTGACACGTGTGCTGTTAAACTTATTGTTCGAAAATTTTCACATCTATCCGCGCCTTTTTTTTTGGTATAGTTACTATGATGCTACGTTTGAAATCTTTGGGTATCTCGCCTGTCTCATACATATAGCTTATAAGTTGGAAGAGACGTTCTGTTACTGCTTGTCCAGCGGCTTTTAGAGTTTCTGCTTGCACCGTATCTGTACCCGGCGCCTTACCATTTTTCAGACTCTTTAATGCTAATCCAAACTCATCTCTAAGTATAGGATATCCTAAGTCATCATTTTCAATGTCTGATTCCTGTTCTAATGCAGTTAGTTCCTCTCCTGCATATAAATTCTCTATATATTCTTGCCATCTACCCACTTTCTCTATGTTTTCTATGATGACGTTTCCTTGTGCGTCCCTTATATTTATGCTATACGGTTTTATATCCCTAAAATTCATTCTAATTAATTTGTATGCTTCGTCTGTCTTTCCTATTTCCATCTTCGTTTGTATCTCTTTACACTTTTCATCAATCCATTGTTCTTTAGCTTTCTTGCATTTTCGAATAATTTCCCATTATATGGTTTTGTATCTCTGTTTTCCTGTTTCGTCTGATTTATTTTTGTATTTTCGTCTTTCTTCTATTAAATTCAGGATATCCTTTGTTATCCATGGTTTCTTATTTTCTTTTTGTATACACCCCAGAATATCTCTGGCCGCCATGTCTAGGCTGGATTTAATGTTATTCCATTCTGTTTCTACTTCCTTAGTATCAGATATTTTCCCGATATCTTTGAGCAATTCATTTGACTTTCTTTCGAATCTTTCTTGAATATCTTTATCTTTTAGTTTCTCTAGGTCCAAGTGCCTTTTTCCGTTTCTTTTTTTTCACATTCTTAAATTTAAGTGCGGCCTTCATAATTACGATGTTGTGGTCAGTATCTATATCTGCTTTTGGGTAGCTTCTACAGTCTTTTAGTTGATTCCTAAACCGTTGTCTAACAAGAATGTAATCTATTTGATATCTTCCTATATCTCCTGGCATCTTCCACGTATATCGTCTTCTAGCATGATGTTGAAATAAATGTGTTTGTGATGATTAAATTGTTCTTGTCACAGAATTCTACCAGCTTATTTCCCCTGTCGTTTCTCGTGCCTAAACCAAATAAACTTACTACTGCTCCTTCCCTACCCTCACCTAACACAGCATTAAAATCCCCCGTAATTATTAAATTTTCCTGTCCTTTTACGTATTTTAGTATGTCTTCAATATCTTTGTAGATGGCTTCTACCTCTTCGTCACTGTAGCTAGAGGTGGGCATGTATACTTGTATTATTACTGTGTTTACCGGTTTAGATTCTAATCTAACCATGAGTACTCTTTCGTTCTTTTGTAAGTAATTTGCTACACAGTATCCTATCTTTTTCCGCATAACTATCCCCACGCCCAAATTTCCTTCCTCTGCTCCTGTATAAATTACCCTGAAGTCTCCACTCCAAAAATCCCCCGCCTCTGGCCACCGAACTTCGCTAATCCCTACTATGTCTAGTGATAACCTATTCGTTTCGATTTTAGGTTCTCTAGCTTACCTACTTGCTTCATACTTCTAACATTTCACGCTCCGACTCGCAGAATGTTCCCGGCTCTTATTTTTAACTTTCTGATCGCATCCTCCGAAGTAGTCCCCTCCCGGAGATCCGACTGGGGAACTATTTTAACTCCGGAATCTTTTACCCCAGAGAATGCCATCATTTTATTATAATTTAGGTACGCTGTGTACTTGGGAGATAATGTGGTGGTTTCCCGTTGCCTTCCACATCGCGGTAGTGTGTCTTAGACTGTCATACCGACCCCTATGGTCTCTGCCAATCCAAGTACCGAAAGAGCCGCTGCCCTCTTTCGGGGACCTGTCTTAGTCTGGTTCCTCACTAACGACCCTACTACTTTGGTTGGACCTGTAGTTTGGCTCTTTAGCTCATTAGAACACGCAAGCCATTTCACCTGTTCTAGTAATTTAGAACTTCGGCAAGGTGCAGGTCCATTCGAAATGGGATGTATCTTGTTAAATTAAATTTAAGTTATCGTTTTTATTTTTCGTATTAGTAGGGGTGTGCTTCTTCTTGTCTGTGGGACGTCATTAAAGTTAATAATATTTTTATAAACCGATTTTCTTAACATATGATTTTCGCGCATCTCAATACTAGACCCCTTGCTTCTAATTTTTATAATTTTATTGACATTATTGACGAGCATAAATTTGACGTTATAGGTGTCACTGAAACGTAGCTTGATGCTAGCCTTGACTCTAAATTGATTTCTATTCCCGGATATAGATTTGAACGTGTTGATCGTTTGGGCAGAGGAGGGGGCGTAGGTGTTTATATTACTCAGTTTCTTAAATATGATATATTAGCCTTTGATTTCACATTCAAAAGCAACATTGAATGTATTTTTCTTAAATTTACTAATTATCATATAATAATAGTTATTGGTGCCATTTACAGACCACCTAGTAAAAATAAAAAACAATCTAGAATTTTAGATTTTGTTAGGGACGTTGATTGTATTTTATCCTACTTGGCTACTTTTGCTAACTACACCGTTTGTCTTGGTGACATGAATATTAATTTACTTAATAGTAATAATCCATTATCTCTATGTTTTGACTCTTATTGATTTATTCCTTTGATTGATGAACTGACACGTATAACGCAAAACACGAGGACTCTGTTGGACCAAATCTTTGTAAATTGTACGCATGATTATATTCTCAAGTCAGGATGCCTTAATACTGATACGATTAGTGACCATAAATTAGTGTATGGTGATATCAAATTAAAGCTTAAAAACTCAAAACAACGCTTTATAACTTTTCGTGATTTTAAAAATCTTAATCATGATAACCTTACAACGGACATTCAATCAATCAATTGGCATACTGTTTTTCTGGAGAAAAACGTTAATGAAAAAGTGATATTCAACAGAATTACTCTTGATATTTTTAATACACATGCTCCTTTAAAATCAGTACGCGTGTCTAAACCTAAAGCGCAATGGCTTACAGGTGATATTAGATATTTAATGAAGCGTAGAGACTTGGCCCCTAAATAAATTTAAGTTGTCTAATTCTCCCCTTGACTGGGGTAGTTATAATGAACTTCGCAATAGCACTCTTTCGGCTATTAAGAAAGCAAAAAGAACTGATTTGCACAATATAGCTAAAGATAATGTAGCGGGCTACTACTACCGCGTTTTACTAATTTTAAACAAGTAATAACAAGAGTCTTTATTACTCACTGTTCACAAGTCTAATTAACAGTATATGCCTTATTTATAGATGTTTTCAGTCCAATTAACAATGAATCACTATCACACTAATGAATTTACAAGCACTAATACCTTCTTAAACTAAATTCTTAATCATAGGTCTATTAACAACACTAACATTATTTATTTATTACACTTTTGTCTATTTATGTATTCTACAAGCTGCATGTACATTAGACACGTTCACATAATATAACATTTATGTTTACTCTTGGACTTCCAAAAGCTCAACTATTTAACTTTAACGCGATATAATTTATATTCGACATTCTGATATAGACTAAACTCTTACATTTATTAGCGGTTTTATATATACCCTGAATTAAAAGATGACTCATTCTCCAGTATAATGCTAGAAAATTCTAGGCTTCTGTAGTATGTACGTTGCTTACGGCGTTTGTGTGTTTGACGGGTTGCCTTATAGTAGCTCGTAACAATAATAATCCGAAACAAACATGGTCTGCCTTAAGCTTTTTAAAAATTATGAATTCAGGTAATGCTGCCTTGACTTTAGAACTTTCTAACCCTAATAAGATAAGCAACTTTTTCTTATCAGTTTATAAAGAAAATGACGACTTATGTAAAGAAAAGATTGATTATTACAACAACAACAATGTTAACCCTTCTAATAGCTTCGAATTCAAGCTGGTAACTGTTGAGGATATACGCAATGTTTTAAATCATTCTAAATCAAATGCATATGGTTCGGATAACTTGTCGTTATTCATGATTAGGTATTGTTTTCCATACATAGAGCAAGTTATTCTTCATATTGTTAATAGTTGCATTGAATTCAGTGTTTTTCCGGATGTTTGGAAAGAGGCTATATGTAGACCTATACCAAAAATTCCCAACTGCAAGCTGATGTCGGATCTACGTATTATAAGTATTCTGCCTGCATTTTCTAAAATATTAGAAAGGGTCGTGTACATTTAGTTATATGACTTTGTTTTTTCGAATAATTTAATTCCTGATGTTCAATCTGGATTTCGTAAGTTTTTTAGTACAAATATCTTCCTGACTTGCGTTACCGATGATATCTTACGTGCGCGAGATAATGGACTTAAAGTTTTCTTATTCTTCTTGATTTTTCGAAAGCGTTCGATACAGTAAATCATAAGCTTTTGTGTTCTAAACTTAAATATTGTGGTGCTAGCTCGTCAGCAGTGTCTCTTATACAATCTTATCTTACTAACAGATCCCAGAAAATTATGGTTAACCAACTCTATTCGTCGACATTTTCAGTTTTATCTGGGGTTCCCCAAGGTTCCATTCTTGAATCCATTCTTTTCTCTCTTTATACATCTGACATTTTAAAGTCTGTTGTCTTGTAAAATTCAAGCTTATGCTGATGACACACATCTTTATTATAGTTTTCCTAGTTGCGATATATTTAATGCTCAAGAGCGAATTAATGAAGATTTAAAACTTCTTAGTTCTTTGTCAAAGGCTCATAATCTGATCCTTAACTCTCACAAATCTAAACTAATAATCTTCTGTCACAACAGCATATACGACACTGTAGCTTTAAATATAATTATACACATTGATAATGTCCCTTTACTTGTTGTTAATTCTTCTAGAATTCTTGGAGTTACTTTGGACAATAACTTTAAGTTTCATTCACACGTTGCTAAAGTGATTATTAAAGCGTACTCTTCTCTTAAATTACTCTATGCCTCGCGTCATTTTTTAACTTTTAAATTAAGATTAACTTTAGTTGAATCTTTGGTTTTGTCTCATCTAAATTATTGCGATATTGTTTATGACCCTTGTCTCGATATCATTCATAAAAAAGGATTCAAATACTGCAAAATTCTTGTTGTCGTTTTGTGTTCGGTCTTAGAAAGTTCAATCATGATTCCGCTAAGATCAATGAACTCAAATGGTAAAAAATGAATGAACGTAGAACCCTTCATCTTGGCTGCTTCGTTTTTAAGTTGCTATTTGAAGCATCCTCGGTTACATTAAAGAATAAGTTAGTTCCTAGATCTCTCGTTCACTCAGTAAATGTGAGATATAATGAACGTTTAACTATGCCTCGACACAGCACTACCATGTTTCAGAAATGTTTCATCTATAATGCAGTTAACTCTTTAAGGGGTAGAACTCTGGGGCTTGCAATACAAAAATGTTTTTTGTATGTTTTGCTTTGTATGGCTACCTTTGATGAAGTTCTGTCAAAAAACTGTCAAAATTTGCTTTGGATTTTGTTTTACTGGGTGGTACATATTTGTACCAAAGAAATATCCAGCAGTTAAAATTTGTAAAATGTTTTCTGGTATTTATGTGTACCACATTTTTAGTTAACTTTCTGTGAATGATTAAATCAAAAAAAATTTTTGATACCAACCAAATAACTTTTCAAATAGCAAGAAACAAATATACGGTCCAAAAAATTAATTTATTTTAGAAGAAACAGCTGACTTTCTAAACTTTCTAAATAACAACACTTAAAAACTAAATCTAAATTTACAAATCCAGACAGTACTTTCATCAGGCATACAATTATTATGATCTATGGAAAGGCACAAAACATTTCAAACATAATGCAATGTTACATGTGACACACACTATATTAGATCTTTGTTGTTTTTTCAGTGTGCTGCAATAGCAACACCTTCTGTGAGTTCCTTTCGCCGGCAAATACTTTCCGACACTATTCAATCGAGTATGGTTGGGAACTGTAGCTTTTCCATCAGGATGGTTTCTTTTTCTGCCACGACCAAGCTGTGCGGTTGGTCCCGGCTTAGTTCTGTTAGAAAAACATCCTATGAGTTCTGACGCCAACTCTGATCTAAATTGAAAGTGTGTGATAGGCTTCTTGCAATCAGTAAGTTGCCTAATTGTCGTTCTATACAAAATGTAACTATTTACAATACAGGAGTCCAAACAATAAAAAAATATTCTTATCTACCAACGCCTACTCTTTCAATAAATACTATAAGAGGAGAGAAACTGATCAAAGCGATCTACGCCGCCCATGTATTTGTTATAGTCAAAAACACTTTCCGGGCAGTTTGCCAATTTTCGACTTCCATCTTTTTGGGTCCTAAGTACTTGTGCGCGTTTTTGCGGGTTGTGCATAGTAGTAACGATGCAAACAGATTTCTTTCCTCTATCTTTCCATTTTGATATAGAAATGTTCTTATCTATAATCCCATCATATTCTCCAACTTTCATATTTTTATCTGCTTTTAGAATATGTTTTGGAAATTTTTTTCTTGTTTGTCGTATGGTGGCACAACTAAATAACTTTTTTGTTAATAAATTATTTGCAGCCGTGATTGAAGAAAAAAAATTGTCAAAGAATAAACAGTACCCAAAACCTTCAAAGGTTACTGCTAATTTGTTAATCACTTTTTTACCAAGACTCATATTTTTATCGGCATTTTCCTCGGCTCCTTCATGAAGAGACATTCCTAAACAGTACACTGTTACAGCACATGCAACTACCCAGATTTTGAAGCCCCTTTTTATAGGTTTCATTGGCAAATACTGTTTTAGGTTGCTGCGGCCTTTGTACTTGACCATTGACTCGTCAATGGACAAATACCGTGATGGATCAAAAAACAGTTTAAATCTTTTGAGACATAATCTAAGAAAAGTCGAATTTTATATTGTTTATCATAACCCTCCTCTCCTCTTTTAGGCATAACACTGTTATCGTTCAAATGCAAAAATCGTGTTATTTTTAAAAACCTTTTTAGGGGCATAATATGTTGAATGCTTGGAACTCCAAAATTTTGATTGCTGCTCCAGTAAAGTCGCATGCTAGGCAAAGAGTGAAATCCCATAATAATTAGCATACCCATATAAGCCTGTAATTCTTTTACGGTTAAGTTTAGACGCTGGTTGTTTTGTGCAGCATATAAATTTGATTGGTCAACCACGTATTGAAGAAAAATAATGGTTAAAACATTTAAGAAAATCGATTTTGGGCTAAAAATGTTTAATTGTGCATATTTTGTTATCCCAAATCGACTTTCAAATTTACAATCTACAAACTCTTTTGGTGTAGACGATGTCCTGCACCAATTAGTCTTCTCTTCATCGCCAGTGTTTTTATCATTAGAGTCACTTGAACTGATGTTATTGTGGTCAAGTGGTAAAGTCGTAGAATTTTCGATTTCATTTATTACAATTTGATCAACCACATTCAAACATGATGAAACTGGACTCAAAAAGGAAACATCGAAGCTGGAACAGTTTGAATATGATGACATGGGGATGTCATCGTCAGCATCGTCATCACCCCCGTCTTCAGAGTCGATTGCTATACTATCAGTTATGATGCTTAGTAAGTATTCAACATGTTCTGAATTTTCCAAATTATAAACTGTTAGTTTATCCATCTAAAAATAAGCAGATGTTTTAGAACTGTGCCCCTACCAAGACTGCGCTGAAATTTAATAATCCCTACTGGCTTTTTAAATATTCGTAGAAATCTATAATATTAAAAATTAGCATGAAAAACGCGAAGGTGTACAAAAAAATCTCAAAATATTAGTATTACTTTGTAAACACTGTGTAAACATGTGAATTTTACTGGTACATATATGTACCACTTACTTAGCATCAAATATTATCTTAGCCAAGATGTGTGTGACAAATTTCAACCCACAACAGTAATTTGTACATATTTGACATTGATAAACTGAGAACTATTCAGGTGTATAAATGTTTATTTTGAATGCACAAGAGAAAAACCATGAGTGTGTTCAAAAGTGTTTCTAACCTCAAATCAAGAAATTGATATTTTACAATAATTACAAATCACGTTGAGTTCATTTTGATTGTAGAACTTATAAATATACAAAATAATGTATACTACTTACGCTTTTGCTAAACTTTGCACAATTTTTAACGCACAAAACAAAATAAACGTGCAGAATAACCTGGTACTAGCTCCCGATTCATTGGTACAAATGTGTACCATTTTCTGACAGAAGATCACATTATTACATGTAGGTGGCGCATTGTATATAATGTGGTTTATATTTGTACCTGTGAAAGTTCAGTAGATTAAGCCACACCATAAGGTTGATTTGTAGTCTGAAGAAACTGCAATGATTGACCGTTATGACAAGTGGTACATATATGTACCAAAAATTCTTAAAGGGTTAAGTTATTTAATTCTTTATCCTTCGATTATCGCTCTATTAGTTTCATAAAAATTCAAATCCAAATTACACAGTAGCCTTTTGAACTAGCCCTGTTTTTATGTTACAGCGCAATACGCTAAATTCTGCACGCTCACTCATTGTATACCTATTTATGCTCTTATTATCTTGCTATCTCATTTTTTTCTAACTATAACTATCACTGTCTCATGGACAAGAGAATATGTACTACTAACCTCGTTAGCTTAGAAATAGTTTTAATTATATAACTCATTTGGTTTGCTTTTATAATTCTTAGTTCCTTTTAGTACTTGTGTTTAGTTTTATTTATATGCCATCAGCCTATCCCGCTGCCTTTCTTTATTTTTAATTTTAGCTTCAGTAGAAGTTAAGTGTAAGAGTAGCTCACAGCTAAACTTCACCTCTTCTGTGGCCTACTTCAACAACTGTATGGTTATCCAATGATTTATGTTTTTTGTACTTTACTAGATTGTATATCTTTTATGGCTCTGTAATAATTTAATAATAATAATAATAATAATAAAGACTATTAATAATAATAAATAATGTACTTATACATAAAGAGTAAAATTCGCCATTACTAACGTTATGTTTTAGTCTATTCTCTATTATTATTTTCAAATTAAATTATACATGCACATTCATGTCAGCTTCAAATATTGTCTGCTTCAAATATTTTAAATAAAAGCTCATAACATTTAACTACATTATACTCATATCATTCAATATGTTTTTACATATTTTATATAATAACGGGAACTTGATATACAACGTATTGCATTTTTTGCAAGTGGGCAACCATTGAATAACTTATTACTTATAATTTATTTTTATTATAAACAGATCCGTGCCGATTTCTGTTATAAATATAAAAAAGAGTTATACACAGTGATTATGCTGACAGTGCCGGCTGCAGGCACAAGATTACCGCTTTGTCACTTCGCTATAGTGCAGCATTATGAAATACGAACCTATATAGATTCGGCGAAATCAGCTACATAAGGCGACGCATTTTAGAGACAAAAACAATGAGAAAGTATTATTGTGTTTGTGCTTTGTCGATCATTTCTGCTCTGCACCTGCAGACAGCATCTTATGATAACAAATTTTGAAATTTATAATGGAAAACGAAAGTTATAGTTTAAGTAGGACGAGGTTACCGGTCCTGGCGCCACATTTGCTCCAGCATCCACATTTGCTCCCACATCTGGACCAAATTTACATGTAAATTCCCATAAGGAGCAAATGTGGAGATGAATCTTCTAGGAGCAAATGTGGAGATGTAAATTCCCATAAGAAGAAAATGCGGAGATGAATCTCCGTTTTCATCGACTAGCCATTGCATCTTTCGAGATAAACCTATCTTGTTTGGTATCAATTAATATTAGATTTTTCTCAGGAGTTAGGTTAGCTAGTGTTGTCCTGAGTTAGGTTAGGTTAGTTGGACTTGTGTGGACTTAGGTTAGATAAAAGGAAGAATTGATATCAATTTTTCCTTTTATCTAACCTAAGTCCACAATCCAACTAACCTAACTCAGGACAACACTCTCAGGAGTTAGGTTAGCTAGTGTTGTCCTGAGTTAGGTTAGGTTAGTTGGACTTGTGTGGACTTAGGTTAGATAAAAGGAAAAATTGATATCAATTCTTCCTTTTATCTAACCTAAGTCCACACAAGTCCAACTAACACTAGCTAACCTAAATCTCAGGAGTTAGGTTAGCTAGTGTTGTCTTGAGTTAGGTTAGGTTAGTTGGACTTGTGTGGACTTAGGTTAGATAAAAGGAAGAATTTATATCAATTTTTCCTTTTATCTAACCTAAGTCCACACAAGTCCAACTAACTATCTAACTCAGGACAACACTAGCTAACCTAACTCCTGAGAGTGTTGTCCTGAGAAAATCTAATATTAATTAATAATCTGAGTTAGGTTAGGTTAGTTGGACTTGTGTGGACTTAGGTTAGATAAAGGAAAATTGATATCAATTCTTCCTTTTATCTAACCTAAGTCCACACAAGTCCAACTAACCTAACCTAACTCAGGACAACACTAGCTAACCTAACTCCTGACAAGTCCACATCCAACCTAGGTCGGAGGCAATTTCACCCTATGGGGTAATTTCACCCTATGGGGCAATTTCACCCTATGGAGCAATTTCACCTTATGGGGCAATTTCACCCTAACCTAACATCCTACATATATCCGGACATATGTCGATGCGCATCTCCGCCACCCTAAGTCGGATAACAAAACAGTTCTTAAACCAGAGAATGTAAGCGATATGGCGGTGTCGGACATATTCGACTATCTTCGGCAATATACGCCCCCGCTCTGTAGGATACATAAGGGGACAATTTTTTCGTATTCAATTTAGTATTCGACAGTAGCTAGAACGGTAAACATGAGCGTCTCCAAGGTGATTAACGTTCCTCAACTTCTTGGGAATAAAGTGAAACCGACAAATGAGCGATTTGGATTATGGCTGTTGGCAGAAAATATGTGCAACAATAATCTGGTGACAGATATTGGTAATATTTGTTATGTCGAAGGCGAACAGATGCTGACTGGCGGACTACACACACACCAATTACAGAACCATTTTGTGACAATATAATATTGGTTAAAATTTGCGACCTTTCTGACGCCGAACAAACATCTGCAAACAAAAGGATGTTTATCCTAAAAAAAGAAATTTGTGGTGCATTTAACAGCTATCTACGAAGAAAGTTCGACAGATTTGTTTCCGCTAGGCATGGTGTTAAAGCTAAGATTTCGTTTTCTCTGGAAAGCACTAACAAGATGGGCCAGAGAGTAAAAGAAATTATTGGAAAAGAAGACCTTGAATGCATTAATAAAAAATTCCAAAATCCTATATGTGTTCCATACAAATTGGAACTAGCAGATGTTAAGTTGGAAACTTTATTGGAAGAACTACCAGATATATTAGATGAACTCGAAAAAGATTATTTCTATCTTTTTGACATGGATGTAACCCAAGATTTTGCTGGCATATTTAGCAAGATGGAGATGTGTAATTATTTAACTACAAAGCATAACTTTTGCTATAAGGGAGAATACGAAGAAAAGTGTAATATTATAGTTGACAACGATAAAACTGTGGAAATTGATTGTTTAACATGGCTAGCAACCAATGCAAGAATTAAGATATACAACAAATTTGTGTCAGATAACAAGTCCTGGTGTTAATAAACAACTTGGAAATCATATACTAGATTTTTTACGTTGTCCAGATGTACGTTTAAGGGAAACATTTGCGTCTACTTTGGCCAAAGAACATGGTATTACGCGATTGGAAGCGACAATATACAACTGTACAATTGGAAGCTATGTCAGTGCGGAACGGGTGTATAAACCCTTAAAAGACTGTTTAACCTTATTGGAAGATAGTAAGTTATACTTCCTAAAGGCGCCAATGTACTCGATACCACTTGCCAAAATGTGTAGTAAGCTATCGGACAAGCTACAAAATAGCTGCTGTTTAGCGTATAATAACCTGCTACAATACGTGTATTGGGGGAATGGTAATACAAAGAAATTCACGGGCTTGCAAATTAAGTTGTCCGAAAAATCAGAGGAAAGGGAAAAATTGATAAAGTATGTACTTTCGGCTTTTAGTTTTAACTATTTACCTGTAAATTATTTGGAGATAGCAGAAGAGGAAGATAGCCAAGATAAAATAAAAATCTTACACAAGTGCTACATTAAAGCAGGTAGTACATATTTTACACAATCTGCAACACCATATTCTACAATTCCAAAAGAAATAGTTATTTCGGAATTGGGGTTGATAGATACGCGTAACATTCGTCCAGAGGTTGTACGACAACGCATAAATATTGGTAGTAAACTCTATCCGTTTACGCTAAAAGAGATTGCCCCATTATGCATGCCATACGCTGTAAGTGGAAGAAAAAGACAACTGGAATTAGAAGAAATGGATGCAAAAAAGCGAAAGTTGGACTACATGAAAAACACTGCGACAATACGCGAACAAGACAAAGATGTGTTACACAAAGAACATCTTATTAGAGAAAATGAGGAAGAATTAAAAATTATTTTATGTGCCGATGGACTGACTTAGATACATCTGGTTTCTACAAGTTGTATGCATTTGTGGTTAGTAAAAAAGACTCTTTTAGTTATGTAGGCGTCCTTGCGGAAAAGGTTGGTACTAAATCCGTATATTTTTTAAAAGGTTATTCTAAAACGTATTTATCGAAATGGCAGATAACACAGACTACCTAAGGAATGCGGGTTTCGTAACCTTTGCGTACACCACACGCAAAAGGTTTCCGTTAAACATTGTATATTTGCCTAGTAAAGAACCTTTCGGATCATTTAAAACCGAGGGTCTTACAACCTATAACAACCATATATTTCCAAAAGTGGTAGACAAACAACTATGCAACAGTAAGTGGGAGAATAAGGATTTCCTCCAATACCAAGAAGAAGTCGATCAAGCTAACAAGATACGTATGCACGATATAGTGGGAGAGCCGCGATTAAAAGATTGTCACAAGTTGCAAGAATTACACGAAGGAATGGATCTGGTTGTCGGTGAAATCAAAGACTTTATATATAAAGGCAAACTATGGTACATTTTACAATTCCAAAACCTAGACGGTCTCTATGTATTAAACTATTGGCTAGAAAAGGAGATAGAGGACTTGGGTGTTGATTTAAATTTTAAGCTGCGAATAAAATTAGATAAAATTAAAACCACTCCAAACAAAGATAAACAAATGATTGTTTTCTGTGTATAACTTTGTTTTAAAATTAAGTTTAAATGACTCCATGCTTGGTATTAAATATTTTTAAATTTTGTTATGTATAATTTCAGAATAAACATTTTAGAATAGTATTACATTGTTCCTTATTTATAAAAGGCTATGACGTCACCACGAAATAGCAGTCGCACAGAGAGGGGTGCGCATGGGTCGGGGGCGCATGGGTATGGGTGCGCACGGGCAGGGGTGCGCATTAGCTGGAATGCGTATGGGCTGGGGTGCGCGCGGGCTAGGATGTGTCTGGGCGTACACGAGTGAAGCAGAAGTTAACAGTCACCAAGCATCTAATTCTTTATTTGGGTGGTAAGGAGTACTTGCCGGTGTATGTATCCGGAGTAAAAAACACGATTTGTACACGCAGATAATTAATAAAATTAGTTTATCGAGCAAAAATGACAAAAGGTACATCATTCCTAATAGTACAGCAACCTACGCATGGGGGCATAAAGATATAAGATAGTTGTTTATATTTGTATAGATTTTGTAAATCTATTGTATATATTAGTTTTCAAATTCCACAATTTTTAAGTTCTTCGCCCACCTTCCTTTCTTCCAAATCCTTCCTGCTTCTATCCTGGTTGACAGAGTATACGTGTTATCTCCACGTGGCTAAAGCATATGTCTGGGGTAGCAAAAAAAAAGCTTCTAAAGATGTAGTTAAATAAAGATGGGCAAAAATTAGAGGTTTGGGTCTTTAAAAGGCGTAACTTTGTAAGGGGTGATTCTATTTAAAACATATTTACCGATTTGGGCTCACTAGAAAAATCTAATATTAGTTGATACCAAACAAAATATAGTTGTCTTAAAAGAGTAACTACCCCATGGATAAAAAAACACAATATACCGCTTGTCAACAAAAAACGTTGTAGGGAAATTCAAAGACAACTTTAATGGGGTCTAGTATTAGAATTCGTTGGTACAAAAGCCAAGTCCTACTGTATTGTAAGCGAAAAAGACACGATTAAAAAGATTAAAGGGGTCTCACGAAGTGTAGTTAAGTAAAACCGCGGGTCCTACAACCTATAACGAGCATATATTCCCAAAAGGGGCGGGCATGCAATTACGCAACAGTGCGTGGGAGAATAAGGATTCTCTCTAATAAGAAATTAAAGTTTCCATGTACGTAGCACCAGTCATTGGGAAATGGTAGAAATGTTAAACCTATAAAGGTGATTAGTAATTGTGGTTTAGAAAAATAGTAGTTTTCTTGGACTAAATAAAATAGCTTGGGCTGATTAATGTATATGGTTACATATTCTCGTACACATCCACAAACATCTGCTTACGTCCACATACGGACATGGCGATGGCGGTAGTTTTTGTTTAACAAATAGTAGGAAAGATACGTTAGGTGTTAGTGTGTGAAAGCCCATCGGATCGTTGGATTCAAAAAGAACGGTGCGACAGAATGTATGGTGGTTCCCGTTAGCATAATCGAAAGTGGTTAATCAATCGTATTAGCTGTTTAAATATGCGAAAGTGTAAAAGCCTACATGAGCAAAATTTAATTATCAGACAAAAAAGTGCGCGATGTGTTATACCTCTAAAGAAAGTATAGAATAGTGCTTTGCAGCGGTCCTAACAGTAAAAAAAGGCGACTGACTTTTTCAAGCAACTACAAGCATAGCAGTAGCGCAGAGAAGGGGCATGCGTGTATTATACTGCGCACTGTTACTATAAAATATGTTACTTTACGGGTAGCTCGAACATGTAATTGATCACGACATATAGAGCCCTCGGAGGTTTAAAAATTCTGAGACCATTGTCGTTCGAAAAATGTTTGGAAATTATCAGAACGGGAGCGGGTCGAAGTATAAGTTAGATGGATGATTGACCGGGTTTTCTACTTTTACGAGGGAATCGGAAGTTGACAGACATCGAGCATCTAATTCTCTATTTGGGCGATATCGAGTACTTACCGGTTCTAGAAATCATTACGTGCTACCGACTGCTATGTGGAAGATTTGGTTCTAGGAAATGAGCAACCTACAAAGCATAGAATACTCGGTATTAATGCTAATTGGTTTAGTGACCGCGTTTGTGCACTCTTTGAGTGTCTTCGGCAATCTTTGATTGTTTCCAAAGAAAATATTCAAGCCTGCCATTTCCGAAAATATGACGTAGAAGTTATTTAAAATTAAATTGCTTTATTAGTAAGTATCCTGTAGACAACTAGTTTGGTATTCCTTTATTAAAGGTTTAAAGTGTTTTATTAAGTTTTTGTTTATAGTAGCACTGCATCTTTCACCACACGACTGCAACCAATTTGTGTGTGTGTGTGTGCTACCACTCTTTCGGATTTTTAATATGCACGCGATGCGATTGTTGATTCGTATAACATAGAAGACGTTTCCAATGTTTCTACTAACTGCATTCGCAGCATACACGAAGCGAACCGGGCGCATGCATTGGTGCTAAATGTACTAGACGAGCAGCAAGGATTGGTAAAAGATGACGTCATTTAGTTCCCCGCTGAATCCACAACTTCGTTCGGCTGTCTTAGGAAACCTTCGGTTTGCATTCTATAAGGAGCATAAAGCAGCTACGCAAGAGTAAACTCTTTAGTTATAAGTTAGTTCGCTTATAAGTTTAACCAAAGTCCTATAGTGCGGATTTTGTTTTGTACTAAAATGGTACCTGCAAACGTTTTTAAATGCAACTCTTGCGGTACTTCCTATACCTGGAAAAACCGCTACTGGCAAAGATAGTGTAGAAATGGTTAGCATAGCGTTTAACAACCGTATGGCTAGCGATCGCATAAAGAATGCTAGTGTCGACGATGGAGTGCCCGAACCGAGGAAGAGGTAGACCTAGGTTAAGAATAAAAAATTGTGAATATGTATTTAGAAATGGGGTTTACAAAATTTAAACTGTATTAGTAAAAATTATTATACACCACTTTCACATGTAATTCGGGGCGATGATGACGTTAAACTTGACCTTACCATTTACATATTAAAAACACATTACATTGTAATGTTTTACATTATTCTCATATTGTTAGACTAACGACGATATGTCTTATTGACCGAAACACGTTTCCTCTCTTTTTAAACAGCACATTAATCTCTTTTTTGTTATAGGTATTTTTAAACACACTAATGTCTTTTTTGTTACAGGTTACTTTAACCTGCTTGGATTCGGCTACACTAAGAAGATAATGTTATACTTTGTAAATATTGTATTCAATTAGTTTATTAAACTGTAAATGGGATAAAATAAATTATTAAATTTTTGCGTGCTTAATTTTTTTGTGTTAATACCGCTAAGTGTTTGGTTAAAGGATTCTATATATTAAAAAGGATGGATGATTAGAAATCGACTTTGATAAAAAAATCTTAAAATGGGGGTAGCTCCCTGGGGGATGATGTCATCTAAAAAATTTCTAGAGATTGGGGTAGCAGAGAAAAATCTAATATTAATTAATACCAAACAATATAGATTTATCTCGTGGGTGGAAATGTGGAGAAAGATTTATCTCGCATATTTGGATTGGGCGTAAAATTCTAGACTAATTTGATGTATCGCATGGCTTAAAAAAAGTTGTAAGAACGTTTAAAATTCGCTACCAATAAAAAATCTTAAAATTAGGGTAGCTCTCTGGGGGATGATGCAATCTAAGAAATTCCTAGAGATTCAGGTAGCTGAGAAAAATCTAATATTAATTGATACCAAACAAGATAGGTTTATCTCGAAAGATGCAATGGCTAGTCGATGAAAACGGAGATTTATCTCCGCATTTTCTCCTTATGGGAATTTACATCTCAACTTTTGCTCCTAGAAGATACATCTCCACATTTGCTCCTAGAAGATTCATCTCCACATTTGCTCCTAGAAAATTCATCTCCACATTTGCTCCTTATGGGAATTTACATCTCCACATTTGCTCCTAGAAGATTCATCTCCACATTTCATCCTTATGGAAATTTACAGCTCCACATTTCCTCTTAGGAGATTCTTCTCCACATTTGCTCCTAGAAGATTCATCTTCACATTTGCTCCTTCTGGGAATTTACATGTAAATTTGGTCCAGATGTGGGAGCAAATGTGGATGCTAGAGCAAATGTGGCGTCAGGACCGGTAACCTCCTCCTACTAGTTTAGTTTAGTTTGCCATTGAATATAGTATTACATTGAACTAATATAAGCAGATAAAAGGGTTGAAAGTTGCAATCAAGTTTAGTGTTCTAGATTCTAGACTAAGTATATTGCATGCTGTTTAGAGTTTTAAAACGTAAGTATTTTTCGTTTTCCCTTATTTAATACATTTAAACTTTTATTTTTATTTGTCCGTTTCCCTATTCTTAAAATTGTTTGTGATTGATTCAGATGTCTGGTGGCAGAAAAAAACTTTCCAGCTTTCAGTATCGAAAAAGAAAGTTCGAGAAAGAAGAAATAAAAAAAGAACTTAGAAATGTATTGTATCTACCACGTCTGCAGCAGCACAACCATCATCAAACCTGGAAGTGGAGGAACAGCTGGAGGTAAACAAGGACACGTATATGGAAAATCTACAAATAAGACTGCGGCAAGAAAATAAGAAATCCGAGGCAGATGCGCATAACACGACCGATCCACCTTCACCAACAGAAGCTGCTGCTGAGAATGCTGGTATGGAAAGATTGAAAGATCCTGCTCTTAGGACGCAAGTTTTAACAGATAATATTAAAGCGTCTATTCTAGAAATAGGACCAGTACAATTGAAAAATATTGCATTTCCATTAGACGATTCAAATAGATCTTTTCCATATTACTTATTATGACAAAAAATTAAGCAATAATGAAAATGTTCCTAGAACAAGGCTAGTTTATTCTAAATCAAATAATTCTGTAATTTGTTTTTGTTGCAAATTATTTAAAGTATCTAATATGGGTTATTTATACTACCAAGGAAAAAAGTACTAGACTTTAGCTCGAGGTGTGTTTGTCTCCCGACGCTTTGCGTCGGGAGAAAAACTCACCGAGAGTTAACATTTTACATTTTTACCCGTGTATATTACACTATTTTTTTCTGTGACGGGCAAAACGATGATTTAATTTTGAAACAAATATTACAATATATTAAGTCAAAAAATTAATCTATGTCAAATTTGAAGTTTCAAACAAGTAGGCTGTTGTACTTATAGGAACAGTTCGACTTGCGTTGCTAAGGAAACCTTTAAAGTAATCAAATATCGGTCAATTTAATTCTGCGAGTGATTTCAAAAATTGCGTACTTAAGTTGTTTATATCGGTTGTTTTGAACGTAACGAAGTTATGATACGATGTTATATTACACCCGAATGTTACAAGTGTGAATCTCGGTTTGAAATTAAATATCATCGTGTTCTTACTTATTTGCACATACCCGAGAAGAACGTACTCATTTTTTCCCGGGAAAAAAAGTAAATTCATAAAAAGCGACATTTTGTTACCTGCAAGAAACATCAAATGTCAAATTTTTCTCCCTCACAGAAAAATAGTATTTTTAGTGATGATGATGGTTATACTAACTGGCCACATTTATCGCAAAATTTAAACAGACACGAAAAAAAGTAAGGGACATTTTGAAAATGTTAACGTGGGTTGAGCTAAAAAAATCTATTGACAAAGGTACAACTGTTGACTCAGTCAACCAAAATTTTTTCAGTTGCAAAAAACTTTTTGAAAAAGGTAATGGCAATTTTTTGAAGCTTGTGGAATCAATTGCAAAATTCGATAATATAATGGCGGAACATATTGGCCGAATTCAAGGAGATAGCAATAATTATACCACATTATTTAGGTGATAAAATTGTTACGTTTATTTTCCACATAAATTAGTTACCCTATTTTTCTCCCTTGTTCATTCATTACTCGTGATGTTCCTTTATCTACTGTTGCTGAAGTTCTTTCTGATGCTGTTTGTTTTTGTAAGGTTGATGAAGTTCTGCCTGATTCTGTTCCTTTATGTAATGCTACTGAAGTGTTAGCGGATTCTGCTCTTTTTCCTAATGTTGATATTCCTACAGCCAATGCTGTTTTCTGTTTCAACTGTGATACTTCTAGTCCTTTATCTAACGTCATTGAAATTTTATTTTCTTCTGTCCCTCTAGTTAACGTAACTGAAGCGTGCTCCGCTTGTGTTTCTCTTCGTAAGGTTGATTCTCGTACAGCCAATACTTTTTCTCTTTCTACCGTGGATATTCTGAAAACCCATGACGTTTCCTTTTCTACCGTTGACTTTCTTACTTCACATCCTAACAACAAACAACTTTTTTCCCTAACTCGTTTCGAGTTCCCTAAACTACCCTCGCCGCCTCCTATATCACGTGCTACAACTGCTACACCACGTGCTGTTCCTGTTTGGCAGAAAGCTGCCCACAAAAGGTAGACATTATTCTATGCTTCTTCCGAAGCTGAGGACATATGCCGGCGAAACCCTAATATCCTTGATCTCGTTTCGTTCTCTTTCTGGCGGCGTAAACGCTTTAAGCCCAATATCTAGTCCTCGCGCCCCAGATTCTTATGCCGACTTTGCTCTTCTTAGGTTTTGATTTTTGGACGTTACGATTTCGTTTTACTTCCCTGTTTTACTTGGTTCTTCTTTCTTTCTTTTTCTTTCACCCGTGTGGGACCGGGAATAGAATAGTCCCATGGTACGACCTCCCTGTCGTAAGAGGCGACTATAGCGGTCAAACACATACACACACGCACGCTCTATACACGCATAACACATACACACACCCTTCTTATACCCCCCCCCCCACACACACATACACACACACGCACGCACTCGCTCACACCTACTCATACATAACTACACTGGGATTGTTTTATTTTTTTACGATTTTAGTATTTTTGAGTTTTGTACTTGGTGTTGGTGTTATTCTTTTTGGTTTTTTTTCTTTTTTCTCGTTCCTTTCGTTCCACTTTCCTTTCCCTATCCTATTCTGATTGTGTTTCATCTATCCGCTCCTGTGGTAGGTGCTTTCTAGTCCGTTTTTTGTTCTTCGGAAACCACGACTTAGTCGACTTTAGGACTAGTTAGCATTTCTTTTCTTTGGTCTTTCGTTTGGTGAGATTTTTGGTTACAACAGTTTGCAGTACACCGTTTCCTTTTACCAACGTTCCTCCTCTCTTCCTCCCGTTCTGCCTTGTTATCCCTTTGTTTACTCGAGGCTTGACCTTTGGGTCCTGTTTGGGCTTGTACTGTCGGGTTTCTTTATCGTTCCCTTTCTTCTTTTGAGGTTGAAGACTTTCCTCTTTCTTCACTAGAAATATCCTTTTTCCGACGATTTTTCTGCAGTGTCAATGCCGTTCCATCTTAGTCTTCGTTGCTTGCTTCCCTTCCTTCCTTCCTTTTTTCCCTCTTCTATAATTGGTGCTTCGAGCCGGACGAGAGTTCTTTTTTTTATTTTGGGGTGTTCCTTTATTTTCTTTTTCTCTTTGATTCTTTTTTTGGTTAATTTTGCTAGGGGGATTTGTTACGTTCATTTTCCACATAAATTAATTATACTATTTTTCTCCCTTGATCATTCATTACTCGTTCGAATAAACTCCGTTCCAATCCTTAAATTCTTCAACAACCCCTTATATAGTGTACTTGTTACTTCATAAGCCCGTTTTACCATAAATCTGTTAAATTCTTCAACATAATTAATAATAAACACGCTCCTGAATAAACTCCTCAACTCAAACCCCTTTTCGTTTTTAAAACGAAAACTTATTCTATAAATTAAATAGTCTATGCCTTGTGTTAGGTATCCCGTAATCTACTAAATTCTTC
The DNA here is from genome assembly GCA_036346225.1 of Platerodrilus igneus. Taxonomy (NCBI): domain Eukaryota; kingdom Metazoa; phylum Arthropoda; class Insecta; order Coleoptera; family Lycidae; genus Platerodrilus; species Platerodrilus igneus. The sequence continues at coordinate 2,370,190 of JARFIW010000565.1, forward strand.
AATAACATCCTGTTTACAATAATAAATACGCTTTCTACAAATTTTCATTTTGAATTCATTTATTTCGAAACGACAAGTTTATGCTACAAGTAAATAGGTATATCCTGTTTTTAGGTACCCGCTATCTTGGTATACCTTACAACCGCCGTATAATGGCGTTCTGTATTATTCCAAGGTAACAACTACTTCAAATAATGGTCGCGCATTATCCGATATAAGCCGGGTTGTCCAGTTACCGCGCTTCGATAAGTTAGGATTTTCAGTTCGAATTCGTGTTGTTGGAACAATTATTGAGTTTGATTCTACAGTTGTACGTCGACGTGTTTCCTACATTTTATTCGTCTCTGTATTTTAAAAAGCGATGCAGGTGTTTCTGTTCGACAACTAGGTGTCTTGCGTGTATTCGGTCAGTTTCCCCGCGCGTACCCATTCTAATCAGCTTCTCCTTTTAGCTTTTTTAGCTGGAGGCCAAATGTGTTCTTTCTTTATGTAGAACCACTGCTTTTGTTTGTAGACCAACTACTTTTGTCCATGGACCAGCTGCCTTTTGTCTTTGGATCGCTGCTATAATTACGATGGCAGGGTGAAAGAACCCTGACGACTATGGCGTTGCTATGTTGACTCACCCTAGACGGTTTGCAAGATGCACATCCCGACGCATAGAAATATGTGACTCGTTTTCTTTTACGTACATCGAGGATCCTTATTTATCAGCGATTGATGTTGTAAAACCAGTTTACCACCCATGTTTAGAAGCTAGCTTTGCTAGTGCTTAGGGTTATTTTTCTTTAATTCTTACTACACCTTGGTCTACATTTAATACTTTAATTTAACCCACTTGCTATTGAGGAAACCTACATTGAATACTTTGATTTAACATACTTGCGATTGAGAAAATCTAAGCATTACTTTTTTTAATGATTTTTATTACCTGTTAGCTACGAAATGCGCACTTCGTGGATCCATTATAAAATTAATTCTGTAAAATATAACTTAAACTTAATACTTTTCTTTGTACCTGTGAATCAAGAAATTTTAATTTATTTTCAGTGTTAATAGATAATCGTGGACGATGTACTTTATTTTTTGTTTTTTGGTATTTAGGCAAATCCCCCCACTCTCCGCAGTTGGTAGTTAGCCTGGTATTTACTTTTCTTCCGGCAAGGTCTAGGTACGTAGTAAAATGCAAAATGAATTAATTTGTTTGATAGGCGAAAAAGTTAAACAAAATATAATCGAAGCATTGAAAGTATGTAAATATTATTCAGTTATATTAGATTGTACTCCTGATGTTAGTCACGAAGAACAAATAACCGTAGTTGTCAGATTTGTTTTGATTAATGATATTTCAAAGAATATAGAAATTAAAGAACTTTTTAGGTTTCTGCCCAGTTACAAATACCACTGGTGAAGGATTAACAGCCTTTTTACTGAATTATTTACAACAATTAAATATAGATATTATGGACATGCGAGGGCAAGGATATGACAACGGCGCCAATGTGGAAACCAAACACAATGGTCTACAAAAAAGAGTTCTTAATATAAATTCTAGAGATTTTTTGTCCCTTGTGCAGCTCATAGCCTTAATTTAGTTGTAAATGATGCTGCAAAAAATTCTCTTGAAGTAACAAATTTATTGCTATTGTTCAAGAAATTTTTTTTTCGCATCTACCTATCGTTGGCATATTCTAATAAAGGAAATTCCTACATTAACTGTGAAACCTTTATCTGATACACGGTGGGAGAGTAGAATCAATGCCGTTAAAAGCCTTAGATTTAATTTAGAAAAAATATATAATGCTCTCTTTTTTCTTTATAATGATACAACAAGGGACAACGATACAAAAACCTTGCAAAGTCACTAATTGATAAAATCAAATCATATAAATTTGTGTGTTCTCTAGTAATTTGGTACAATATTTTATCAAAAATAAATCCTGTAAGTAAACTCATGCAAAAGTCTAATATTATTTTACCAGAAGCTGTAAAAGTGTTGAAAGAAATTCAGAATTTTTTCCTTGAAATACGATCGGATAGAAGTTTTAGAGCAATTCTTAATTATACAAAAGAAATTGTTGGAGATATAGACTGCGAAACCATTTTTCTAACTATAGGCTTGGTTAGACCGAGAAAGAAAAAGATTTTTTTTATTTTGAACATGGAGATGAACCAGTCGAAACACCAGAGTTGAATTTTAAAGTTAATTTTTATTGTTATATTCTCGATATTGTGGTATCAAAATTAAATGATAGATTTCAACTATAGAACGAGTGCAATGACGACTTTGGATTTTTAAATAATTTAGACTCTTTAGTTATAGATAAAGACAAATTAATGAAATGTTGTATGGATTTACAAATTAAATTAACCGATTCAACAACAAAAGAAATGGAGGTTACTGCAATTGATTTGTGCAATGAAATTGAAAAATTGTTAACTTATAAAAAACCTAATTCGAGCAAAGATGTTTTAGAATATCTTATGGCTAATAATTTAATTAGCACGTTTCCGAATTTATCTACAGCCATACGAATCTTTTTAACGATGCCTGCCGCTGTTACTCTTGGTGAGAGATCGTTTTCAAAACTAAAAATAATTAAAAATTATTTGAGATCTACTATGAGCCAGAATAGACTTACGAATTTGGCTTGTAAGAAGCATCGATAAAGAAATCTGCGAGACGTTAGATATAACGGATTTAATTAGAGAATTTGCAATTAAAAAAGCAAGGAAAGTCGTTTTTGAAATTTAGAATTTATGTAGGTTAGTTCGTAAGTTTGTAACATCTACGTTTCGTTGTAAGTTAATAATAATTAGTAATAATAAGGTGTACTGTTGTTCTAAATTCTTTTTTCAATTTATATCAATAATGTTGTTGCTCGCTACTATTAGGCAACCCGTCAAACACACAGGCGCCATAAGCACTGTATATTATCCACGGACCGGGAATGTTCTAGCAATTACTAGAGGATGAATCATCCTTTTTAATTCACGGTATAAATAAGACCGATGATGAAGTACAGAGTTAGTTTATATCAAAATGTCGAATATAAATTATATCGTGTAAAGTTAAATAGTTGAGCTTTTGGAAGTCCAACAGTATACATAAATGTTATATTATGTGTCTAATGTACATGCAGCTTGTAGAATACATAAATAGACAAAAGTGTAATAAATAAATAGTTGTGTTAGTGTTGTTAATGGACCTATGGTTAAGAAGTTAGTTTAAGAAGATATTAGTGCTTAGAAATTCATTAGTGTGATAGTGCTTCATTGTTAATTGGAGTGGAAACATCTATAAATAAGGCATATACTGTTAATTAGACTTGTGAACAGTGAGTAATAAAGACTCTTGTTATTACTTGTTTTAAATTAGTGAAACGCGGTAGTAGTAGCCTACTACAATATAGTTCATATCAACCTTGATGATTCGTCATTCTTCAAACAAGTTAAAGTTGCGGAGGAAATGTAGAATTTTACAATTAAGGCTGGCGTTTTATTGCAAAAACATGGATAGATTTCAGGCAATTTTTTGTGACATTCCGTTGAAAATATGCAAACATCTGCTAACAATTGTTTGACTGGAAACCAATTGAAAAAATTTAAAAAAGTGATGAAGAATTCTCGCCACAATTCACATTGGATGCTCGAAATGTGAACTGTTTTTAATGCAATCCCGTTTATAAATTTCCACAATATACATTTCGTGTAATATGATAATAGATTAACTAGGTAATAACACTCTGCCTTTAGTGGATTTTGTATACGGTTTCTTTATTCATTTGTGCACATCCAAGGTGCCAGGTTATGAAATCATATTTTTTACCCAACGTCGAAAGAGGTTTTTAATAAATGTGCAACATGATTGTGGTGAGAATTCTTCACCACCTTTTTTAACCTTTCACTTCGTTCCATTCAAACTATCTTTAAATAGTGTTTGTAGATTTTCAGGTGGGTGTCACAAAAAACTGCCTAAAATGTATCAAAGTTTCCTAACAAAAATCAAGCCTTAACGCTATTTGTATTTCTAGTCTATAGGGGCGGCAAATTATATCTTGCACCCGGGAGGCAGATACCTTTGGCTCGGCCCTGGACAAAGGTGCCAATGTTGTAAGTCTTTCTTCGGCCATTGTTTGTCTTAAATATGTTATAAACAAGTAAAACTCCTTTCTGCTGAAGCAGTAGTCAAAGGCAATGTTAAAAATATTTGATACATTGTTAATAAATTGGAATATATAGTTTTTAGCTGGAATGGTGTTATAAAATCAATGATCTTTGTATTTGGTTTCTTCGTCAGAAGGAAAATATTTATTATACAATAACCTGAAGGATTTATATTTTGTTTCTAGTTTTTGGGGTCGTGATAAAAATTTGATAAATTTTCAATACGGATAAGGTTATTTTCAGGAGGTTCGGATTTAAGATGGAAATCATCAACATTCAGTACACGGAAGAAATGAGCTTTCCTTACGAAGCCTTGAAACCTAAATTAAGCTGATGTATGATTGTATCGATGACGACATAATAAACATCAACTTATATTTTCTCTACTATCTGTAGTAGACTCATGTAAAAATGTCTCGTCAAAAAGTTCTTCTTCTTTTTGTTCGTGATAATAGTATAGGCAGAGCAGAAGACAAATAAAAGCCTGCAAGAATTCGAAGCTGACATTGCCAGATTAGTTAGACTGGCATACTCAACGGCACCAGATAGCTTCCTCGAACAACTGGCTGTTCAAATATTTGTGGATGGCGTTAAAGATGGCGAAATACAGCAAGCGCTAAGAGTAGCACGGCCAAAAATGTTACATGACGCACTGGATCATGCGCTTGAATTTGAAACAGCTAAGCAGACACCACACAGGATGAGTCACAACGTTCGGTCTGCCTTAGAGGAACCTGGTCAAGCGCTAAACAGCATAGATGAAATAATCAACCGTGTGTTTGAAAAGCAAAAGACGGAAAGGCTAGAAAGACGACTACCGCGGAGATGGTGTCCGCGATGCTGGAGCTGCGGTGAAGTTGGTCATATACAAAGACGCTGTACTCAACGAAAGAAACAACCGGTTGAACTAAAGCAGGTCAATGTAAGGGAGCAAACGTCGACAGCACAACGTAGTGTCCCGAAGATTATCATCCGTGCTGGACAGCATTTATATTGACTGTAGAACTATTGGTGGGGTTGTCCGATTACTCGCGGATATAGGAGCAACAAGGACTATTGTGAGACCAGATTTGGTTGGTCGTGGAAAAGTGCTACTTGTATCGGTATCTCTTGGAACGGCAAGTGGTGAGAAAATTTCTACTCACGGAGAGACTGCCGTAACGTTGGGAATTGGAGACAAACTAATTAATCATCGGGTGTTGGTAGCTGAAATCACAGAAGAAGTGATCTTGGGAATGGATTTCATGAGAGAATATGGGTTTCATGTGAACATGAAAGAAGATGTGCTACGGATGATGACGATGAAATTCCATTTCAAGGGACAAGTAACCATACGATGCAAGTTCGAATGATTTGTGATATGAAAATACCCGAGAAGGCGGAAATGATAGTAATGGGACGGCCGGATGGTACGCTCCGGGAAGGACAAATATGCATGATGGAAGCAACTGAATCGGGAATGGGTCAGGAGGGATTACTGATTGGAAGAACGCTGGTAAAGTTTCGAAATATGATACCAGTAAGGGTGCTGAACATTAATCCGCATCGGTGATCCTAAAGAAAGACATGATTGTGGGAAGTTGCATTCCAGTATGCCATATTAAACGTTGTGTGGACGACATGAAAGATAAACCAGCCAACGGTTGCTCACAGAAATTGCTAGATATGTTGATACCTTCGTGTCAAGGATTAAACGGCGACCAACTGGGCAAGGTAAAAGAACTGGTCGGACGATATCTAAGTGTGTTTGCACTGGATGATAGAGAGAAAGGAAGGACGGATGTTGTGCAACATAACATCAATACTGGATATGCGCAACCGATAAGACAACACCCTAGGCGGCTTCCTTTGGCGAAACGTAAGGAAGCCGAGCAAATTATTACCGATATGGAAGAACAGGGAGTGATGGAACCCTCGAAGAGTTTATGGACATCCTCGGTAGTGCATTTCAAGAAAAAGGACGGGTCGACAAGGTTTTGTGTAGACTACCGGCGCTTAACAATGTGACAGAGAAAGACAGCTATCCTTTGCCTAGAATTGATGACACCTTGGATACTGTATCCGAATCTAAATGGTTTTCGACCTTGGACTTGAATAGCGGATACTGGTAGGTATGCTTGGAGCCAAACGATAAAGAAAAAACTGCGTTTACAATTGGAACTGGATTATAGCAGTTCAAGGTCATGCCATTTGGATTATGCAATGCCACTGCTACTTTTGAACGATTGCTACTATTGCTACTATTAGGCAACCCGTCAAAAAAGAGTAAATATTACAACGAAATAAGAAAAATTAAGGTTCAACCAAATTCAATTGCGCGAAGAAGAAGCAATTACAAGGGGTCAACATCTCTGCAAGCTGGTCGCATTAGAGAACCAACAAAAAGAAGACAATTGAAAATATCCTCAACCGCATGCGAAATCTCATAAATAATTATATTAAGCACTTGTAATACCTGCCTTAGAATACAATTTTAAAAATTCATTTTGAATTTATTTGTATAAACGTATTGGGTTTGTATCAACAATTTAAGTTTGCTATACGATTTCGTGGCTCCAGTGAGCACCAATCTGTATAGAAAACGGAAATTTCCAACCTGGCCTGATGTACCACGTGTTAACAAGTTGTCTAGTATAATAGAACTTTTAGTCTTGCACTGTTTTAATATACAGGAACTCAATCAGCCGCTGTATGAAATGCAGTGCGACGATTGTCCGCCTTTACTTGTGTTAACGATTTTGTACAACAAATACAGTCCCTCGAAGGGGGTAATTTATATTTAAAGGTTTCCTAGCTCAAAATACAGCAACCACAAGAGTAATTAGAAGCTCTGGTCTATTGGCTCCATGGATTCACGGAAAGTCAAGCGTTACCAGAGGATTAGTAAGTGTTATAGAACTGCGTCAAACTAAAGCTTAGGTCGTGAATAATGAGGAAGTGAAATGTATATTTATTACTTAAAGATAAAGAAATTATAGCATGTGATACCTATTAAATGTTTTCGCTATTTACTCGTTCTATCAAAGAATACTATCTCACATAAAGTGATCCTACTTAAAGCATTTTCTCGTAATAATTGATTGGTTTGAAAAATAAGGAATTGATTTACGGAACTATAATCTGTTAAGCTAAATATAATCCGCCATCTACTAGCAATTAACAATAGTCATATTAACAATTTGAACAGGTATTTTTAGAATCGATTTTTGCCATAGAAGTACCTTTCGTCAATTTTTAACAAAGTAAAGACTTCTAAGTAAGAAGTACCAGTGATTAGCATAAGTTTAGTTATTAAGTAATTACTTTAATGATAGCTTTATAGGACACGTCACATCTACAGCAAAATTTTTGAAGTACCCGATTCGGCTGTAGTTCGAAATTTGCTACTGCCCTTATTGGGTCGTCATTAACTAAATTCAATCTGCAACTATTATATGAAAATAGTTGTGACATACGGTATAGTTTTGTAAAATACATTTTTCGCAAATCGTTCAGAAATTTTAACATTTCTGATAAAATTTCTTAAAGAAAAGTTCAATATTTCCGAGTGTTTAGTCGTTGCCAAGCAACGACAAATCACTGTAAGGAAATATTCATTACTGTACTGTACAGAAATAATATGTGTATACATATGGACTACAAAAATGACTGAGAACATGCTTTCATGGTAAGTTCTATTTAAACAATCTTAACACATTATGTAAAAATAACTAACTTCAGAATGTATTTGATTCTGAAGTATGTTGTGTGTGATATTTTCAGGTATTTTACAATTAGTACAATTATAGAATTTGTGTTGTTACTTTCAAAAATACCAGCAATCATATTTCAATGTGTCAAGTTTGACAATTCAATATCTCGATAGGAACGTTTCCATGGTTACGTAAAAATTTTTACTAATAATTTGACAGCACCATTTATTTATAAATAAAATTAATCAGGTTTCTTTAAAATTAGTATTTTAATTTCTGTCGTTTTTTAACGATTTGCGAAAAAATAGTATGTATGTATACCACGTAGGAAAGGCAACATTCCCAAACTCCGTGTTAAGCTGCATTTCTAATCACTTCAACGGCCAAGTCAAACTTCGGCACACATCATGAATTGTGCCATAGTCATTTTCAATGCAGCACACTTCACTTCAGTTCGTGACATGCGTAATTAAACTTCGTCGTTTTTAATATCATTAAAAAATATTAAAGGATGGTTTAAACTTGCTTCTTGTAATAAGTTTTCATAAATTCCTTGCATTTTGCGGACCATAAATATTGGATGTATACCAAACCGTTTCTGGTTTCTAGTTCTTTTCATACGTTCTTTTTAATTAATAAACACAGACTACCCATCAATAATAAATTTTAGTCATTAATATTTTGCTCTATTTGTAAAAACGTTTTTAATTTTGAACTCCACAAAAGAAAGAATACCTAACCACAAATAGAAAAATCTCAAATAAAAACGGTTAACATTTTAAAAACATTTTTAATACGCATGTCTCGTACACGGCACGCAGCACAAAAGTTTGCAGTTTGCAAACTATCATGTTCCGTGCTGGCGTGCCTTTAGAGAGTAAATTCATTATAAACGACTTCATTCAACTCCATATACCTAGCATGCGTGCCGAAGTTCCACTTCATCCGTGAAGTGATTAGAAATGCAGCTTTACTTGTCTCGGCTTGCGCCTCCACAAGCAATCTTCACGTCGTCCGAGAATGTTAAGCTTTTCCTACTAGGTATACATACGTTTTTTTTTTTTTTTTTTTTTTATAGTGGTAAAAGATTTTATATCCGCTGTGTGGGACTCTTCCTTGCCGGAGCAAGGACATACCCACTAAAAACCACTTTGGTGTCGGACTCGAGATCCCTTGTCAAAGGACGTTTATAGGGATCCCGTGACTAGCGTACCTGGACTAGGTCCTTCACCTTACATGTAATTTTTCCAATGCTCCACCCGGAGGTACTACATTAGCCAGGAAGCGAGTTTTTTTTACGTGGAAAATTTAGAATTTTGCCGAACCCTTGCTGTTCCAAGCAAGGTAGGGATCTTTAACGTGCGTGACAACACTCACACACGGGACCTCCATTTTACCTCTCATCCGAACGAGGGTGTATTTTTGTGAAAAATGCTCGCTTAACATTTTTCAAGCGGACCGTGTCGGGATTCGAACCCGGGACCTTAGACGTAGTAGTCACACACATACCACTACGCCACGGAGCCGCTCCTAGGTCCTTCACCGCCGTCGCGATTGGAAATAACATGGCGTTACGCTCAGTTTATTCCTTTCGGACGTCTGATGGAATCGCAGCAATTTTCATTGCCGGAGCATCGCACTGGGGTGCTTATGTCGTCGCCATAGGGCTTCTTCATACGCGCCCAGAGCACGTATGAGCTGGTTTTCGTAATCTTCAAGAGATCCGTAAAACCTGTCCGGGAGTTATGTATCCCTCAATTACCTATATATATTGATATATTGAATCTAATAGGAATTATTAGAAATTATTAAGTAAAAGTATAAGTTCAATGCAACATTGTAACACAAGGATAACCCAGAGAGGTTATCGACAGTTCATGAGAACGGACATGCAACTTTGCATCCGTGAGGGCAGTGATACTGCAGGTGGCAGGTCACAGGCGGTCAACAGACCGCAATTACTTAGAATTAAGATTGATACATTGTAACAAAGTGTAAAGCAGACATGAGATCTGCAAGTTCTCACAAGCCGTGTGAGGGGCAGGTTATTATAAAAGGCCCGGAAGCTCAATGCCCGGCAGTCAGTTTTCAAACTCCATACTTCGTTGTTTGAGCTACTCAACCGAGTCAGTCTTGAGTTTACAGCTTTTGCATTGTTGTCTACCTAGGCTACTCACCAGTACAATTAATTTTTTATAAAGTTACTATGTACAAATTATATTAAAATAAATTTGTTAAAGTGTCAAAGTTTTTTTAAAAAACCAGCTCCAAAGGCCCGAACTTTAACTGGCGCAGTCGTAACGGATGTCAAAAGGGCACTGAAAATCCAAAAATCGGAAGATTGGTGACCAAGAATTTTAATTCGAAATATTGGCAGAACCCAAACCAAGTTGGAGGAAGAACAAGCATAGTCTAAATCCAACAAACAAACCAAGGTGGACAAGATACAGCATCGATCGAGCCCACCATAGAAACAGATGAAATTAATGTAAGTTCATTTCCATACCTTTTTTTTTAACCAAAATGATATATGCTAGTATTATAATTATTGATTACCATTTATTATTATTGTCTTATGAATTTTATTTTTATGAATATTGTTTTGAAAATAATTTCAAAGTGAATTATTTCCAAAAAAAAAAACGAGACCTTATTTTAAGAAAGTATTAACCTATGTTAAAGAGATATTTTTTCTTTAAAAAGCAAATGAGACTTGAATGTTAAAGAGATATTTTTTTTCTTTAAAAAGCAAATGAGAATTGATATTAAGAGATTCTTACCACAATTATTAGAACGAAAATAATCCAAAAAATAACGGGCGCACATTCACTAACACCAAAATAAGAAACATTAACCAACGCGAATCAAACCCACGTTTTCAATCCGGTAAAATAAAAACACTGAACGCAAAATTAATTTCAAAGCTAAAGCTAATCCTTTAAGCAATCACAAAAACGATTATTTAAAACATTGACCTCTATAAAACTGTATGAACCACAGCAAGAGCATTCTGCATTAACTAAAAACTACGGTAACCTAAAACCACTGTAATCTAAAACACCATCCGAAGGAAGCAAGAAGCATCCTTTATTACACATTTTAAACCTCAGAGAAAATCGCTTTCAGAACCTTGCATAGTATAAAGCAATGCAGTTTTGCATTTAATACCTACAAGTAATTAATCCATAAAAGCGCGTACAATTGCAACAAACACGGTATAAAATCTAAACGTCTTTCAATTAATTAATCAGCATTTATAAAGTGCATTATTCTAATACGAATACAGAATAACGCTAAACGTTATCATACGCTCATAATTGTAACCTGAAAACGCACATAACGGAGAGTTCAATTACAAGTTGTGAACACCGAGATATCTAAGAATAAAACTAGACGTAACACTTTATGCAAAGCATTAGCAAGTAAATTAGTAATTCCTATAAATTGAAAATTAACACCTGTAAGTATAGTCATATGTTATTAAGCACGTACGCAATTATTACTAACACTACATCTTTTAGTAGTTCATGCAAACAATAAAGTACAGAAGTAATTAACCTCAAGTTATAATTGCTGGATATAACAAATTCAAATCAAAAATAACGCTGGAAAATAGCAAAATAAATCTCAACCCTTACCAAAATTTTTACTTACCGAGTCTAAACTTTAAATTAATAAATCCAAACCAAAATTAATATTACAAGTACGAAATTAATCTCAATTTTTACCAAATTTTTTACTTACCCAATCTAAACTGAAAATTAACAAATCCTGACCAAAAATAACGCTGAAAAATAGCAAAATAATTCTCAAGCTCTACAAAATTCAAAATTATTCAATCTAAAAGGAAAATTAATAAAACCAAAAGCAAAGTTAACATCACAAATAGCAAAACCAACCCCAATTTTTACAAAATTCAAAATTATTCAATCCAAAAGAAAATTAATACATCACAAGCATAATTAACGCTATAAATAGCAAAAACAACCCCAATTTCTACAAAATTTGAAATTTTACAACCCAAACGGAAAACTAGTAAATCCGAAGCGAAAATAACAACACAAATAACGAAATAAAGCTTAATTCAAAAAAAAAAGAAATTTTTTTAAATTTCCCAAAATCGAAAACAACCCTTAACCAACATGAGTAGCACAGAAATGCGACTCTATTTAGAGACAATACAGACATTTGATGGCACGGAAGCCCATCTCTCAAATTTCATTGGAGCATCTGAAATGTTCCTAAAAACCTTCTACAAACCCGGAGATAACGAAAGAAATTCATTGCTTATACGCTTGGTAATTAGTAAACTAACCGGAAGGGCACTAACCTTAATCGCCAGTAGGGACGATTTACAAGAATGGCAGGAGTTTAAACAGCTACTAATTGCATATTTTGGAGACCAACGTAACATAAAATGCCTGGTACGAGACCTAATAAACCTTAGAATGGAACACAACCAATCCCCTACCAATTCGGAATGAAATGCCAAGACGTGAGAAGTTTAATTTTAACAAAATTAAAAATCGAAGAACCCGATCAAAACGTTAGACATTTAAAAACAAAAATGTATGACGAAATGGCACTAGACACATACATAAACGCTTTACCAGAACGACTATCGGATAAAATCAGATTCCAACGACCCCAGAATCTAGAAGCTATGAGCCTAGTAATAGAAGAAAAAAATGTAATGTATTACCGCAACAGACTATAAAACCCCAACGCGAATAAAAGCTATTCACCAATAAAAACTATACAAGCTACAAGACAAACAATCCCTCAACAAAAATTCACACCCTTTAACGCACAAACAAATCAACCGCGAAGTAATAACCCAAGTTTTAACAATACAAATTTTAATAATCAATATAAAAAATTTTTAGGACCAACATTCAACCCAACTTTTACGAAACCCGCATTCCAACCAAGATTTAATCAAAACTTAAACCAACAAAGACCAGCATTCAACGCAAACCCCAATAGAAATACACCAATGACTAATAATAATAACAACCCTAATAATTATTACAAACCAACACCAATGGATACCTCATCTGGTAACACCAGACAAAATACGAAAATAACACATATCCGACCAAACCCTCATCAGAAACGTAATTTTACATCGGAAGAATTATTCCATCAAGAAATAGAAAAATATGACACTGACCAGAATAATTACATTGAGACACCTACGAACAATGAATCAAACCATGCAGAAACTTACGAACGTGACGAACAATACGAAACTTACGAGGAGTACGACGAAGAAAACTCGAACTCAAATTTTCAAATGGACCCATTCATAGACAACCAAACTTAATAAACTTAAATAATATAAATCACTTAGTATTACCATACATAGAAATACCCCACGCCAAATTCAAACTATTAATCGACACTGGATCATCGAAAACATTAATTAGCCCCAGAACCGTACAAAAACATTATTTAGATTATGTAGAAAAAGAACCATTTAAAATTAAAACATCTCATCAAACGACACTACACCAATTCGTAGCAAATATACCCTTACCGAGAACATTTAATGTTAAAATGAAACATAAATTTTGTGTATTCGAATTTAACGACAAATATGACGGATTAATCGGAATGGACCTTCTAAGAAAATTAGGAGCCAACATTGACATTAAAAATCGCTTATTAAGGACAAAATACGGAAAAATCCCAATTAAATTTCAAAACACACAAATTGAACAAAAATACACTATAGAACCCCGAACGGAAAGAAAAATAAAAATCCCAGTAAAATCTAACAAAAATTTAGGAATAATAAATCATATGACATTTCAACAAGGAGTAGAAACCCCAACTGCCTTAGTACAAATAAAAGATAATTATGCAACCACAACAATATTAAATTCAAACGACTATCCCGTAGAATTATCACTGACAGACCCAATTAACGTAGAAGAACTAAATTTTAACGAAATGGAAATAGACAAAAATTTAGAAAACGATTACAACCCAATAGAACATGACGAAATGTTAAGAGAAAATTTAACTAACATCCGCTTTAATACCGATATCAATCAAGAAGAAGAAAGAGCAATTAAAAACTTATGTTTTGAATACCGAGACATATTCCATTGCGAAGGAATACCATTAACATTCACCAACACAGTTAAACATAATATCGAGTTAACAGACAATAAACCAATCTTTACAAAAGCATGTAGACTACCTAATGCAAGCCGAGAAGAAGCTGACAGACAAGTAGCAGACTTATTAGACCAAGACATAATCCAGCACTCCAATTCACCATGGAGCAGCCCCGTGTTAATAGTACCTAAGAAATTAGACGCAACCGGAAAGAGAAAGTACAGAATGGTAATAGATTATAGAAAGTTAAATGAAAAAACGGTAGATGACAAATATCCACTACCAAATATAACCGAAATTTTAGACAAATTAGGCAAATGCCAATATTTTACAACATTAGACCTAGCATCAGGATACCATCAGGTAGAGATGGAAGAAAAGACATATCAAAACAGCCTTCAGCACACCTAGAGGACATTACGAATACAAACGAATGCCATTTGGATTAAAGAACGCACTCGCTACTTTCCAGAGAGTCATGGACAATATACTACGAGGAATACACAATGAAAAATGCCTTGTATACCTTGACGACATCATAGTTTATTCCACATCACTGGTAGAACACATAGAAAGATTGAAAGAAGTATTCGAAAGACTTAGACAAGCACATTTTAAAGTACAATTAGACAAAAGTGAATTTTACAAAAGAAGTATCATTTTAGGACATGTAATAACACCCCAAGGAGTAATGCCAAATCCAGACAAAACAAATGCAGTTCTAAATTACCCATTACCAAAAACAAACAAAGAAATTAAAGGATTTCTAGGACTTAGTGGTTACTACCGCAAATTCATTAAAGGTTACGCCCAGATAACCAAACCCCTGACAAACTGTTTAAAAAAGGGAAACAAAATTGAACACACCCCGGAATTTATTAAAGCCGTAGACAAAATTAAAAACATATTAACGAATCACCCTGTATTAGAATCCCCAGACTTTACAAAACCATTTATACTGACGACAGACGCATCGAATGTAGCATTAGGCGCAGTATTGAGCCAAGGAAAAGTAGGTAGCGATAAACCTATCAGCTACGCATCCAGAACCCTGAATGAAACCGAACAAAAATATAGTACCATAGAAAAAGAATTATTAGCCATAATTTGGGCAACAAAATATTTTAGATCTTATTTATACGGAAGAAAATTTTACATATACACCGATCATAGACCACTAGTATGGCTATGCAAACTGAAAGAACCGAATTCAAAATTACAAAGATGGAGAATCAGACTCGAAGAGTATGATTACGAAATTATATATAAAAAAGGAATCTATAACAACAACGCAGACGCTTTAAGCAGGATCCAACTCAATGCATTAGAAACGGAATCCACTATAGGTAACGTAGACGAAGCAGAAATAAGGGAAGATCCAGACGAGATCGACACAATACATTCGACACAAAACGAAGAACCAAAAAACGCGATTAAAATCTTAAACGAAGCAATCGATATGAAACCTAACCAATTTATAATAACAGAAGTTTTAAATAACCCCAATCCAGTAAAATATACAAAAGTAGATAACAAAAAGATATATCAAATTCAAATAACAAAAGATGACAACGAGGAACAAATAATTAAAATTCTAAAAGAATACAACCCCGAGAAAAAACGATTTTATTTTTATTTCGACACCGAACATTTATACAAAAGATTTTCAGAATTATACATTAAACTATTCAACAACTCTGGACCTGAACTCATCAGATGTACTAGAAAACTAATAACACTAGACGACCCTGACGAAATAAACGATGTAATTAGAAATCAACACGAAGGAAAAACCAACCATCGTGGAATTAACGAAACAATAAAACAATTCATAAGACGTTATTATTTTAAAGACATGAAGGACTTGACCACAGATTTCATTAACCAATGCGAATTATGTGACAAAGCGAAATACGATAGGAAACCCCCAAAGATACCCTTAATGTTAACCAAAACACCCGACAAACCATTTCAAAAACTACATGCCGATACTCTAGTAGTAGAAGCGCAAAACTATCTAACAATTGTAGACGCATTCACAAAAATAGGCCAAGCAATACCAATCACATCCAAAAATAGCATTGACGTGACCCAAGGATTTTTACAATATTTCACATTTTACGGAACACCGAATCAATAACTTTAGACAATGGTAGCGAATTTAAAAATGAGACAATACAAAACACTTTAGAACTCCACAAAATAAAAATTCATTTCATAACGGAAAACCACCCTGAATCAAACGGACTAATTGAACGATTACATTTAACCCTGTTAGAACAAATTCGATTATTAAGAATAAATTATAAAAAGGAACATATAACCAATTTAATGTCATACGCACTAATCGCCTATAATAACACAATTCACTCATCAACAAATTTTACAACCTTAGAATTAACATTAGGACATTCAGATTCACGAAATCCCTATGACATACACTACAACAAGGAAGTATATCAACAATATGCGAAAGACCACAAACAGAAACTAAAAATAACTTATGACAAAGTAAAAGATAAATTAGAGAACGATAAAGAACGTATCACCACAACCCGAAACAAAAATACCGACTCAAATAAATTTTCAATAGGACAAACCGTGTATGAGAAAAACTTTCAAAGCAAGCGACATAAAACAGTACCCAGAAATTTAGGACCATTTAAAATTAAGAAAATATCAGATAAAAACATAGCAGTAGTAGACAACGGTAAAATAACAAAGTACATTCATTTGAAAAACCTAAGACACCCTGTAATTTCAGATGGACAATCATCACCCAGGTAGAACGGACAACCAAGTAATAATATAACATATAAAAACAACCCCGGTATACTACCAATAAACTAGGCAGTATACAAAATTACAATATTTACTCAAATAATATCAACCCTTACTTTAATGTAACAAATTTTAGCAACATTAAGATATTTTTAATAAAAATTCCAATAGTAGAAAGTAACAATTATCAATATTATCATTTATTTGCTTTTCCAACAAAAGTTACTAGCACATACCAAGTAATCATACCCAAAACCAAATTCCTATCCCTAAATGAACTGAGATATGGTTATACAAACGAAAAATGTACTGAAGTAACACCAAACCAATATTTATGTCAATCGATGACGACAACAACCATTCAAGAAGACAGCCCTTGTGAAGTACAACTATTAAAATTCTCAAATCATTACGAAAACTGTGAAACCAAACAAGTGCAAATAACTAATATGAAAATTCAAAAAGTTACAGATAACAAATGGATAGCCATTTTCCCAACAGAAGTAATAGCAACCATCCACTGCAACCAAGATGAAAATAACCAAGCATTAATCGGAAGCAAACTAATCACCCTCAGAGAAGATTGTTATGTGAAATTGAAAGATGAAGCAATCAGAGTTTATCAAGATCCCATAGTAACAAAGAAACTTGCAAACCTACCGGAACTACAGTTCAAGATACAACAAGAAGACGAAGAAATAATCAAGAAACCTATGAAGCTAGAGCATCTAGACTTAGACGATCTCAACCACGCCGTGAAATTAGTGGAAAGTTATAAAGAACAATTAAATGAACTCAAAACGCCAAAGTTACATTATAATAATATAAGTGTTTGGACAATTGTATTAATCATTTTAATAATTTTTGTAATTATATATGTATTTTACAAAATAGATATAAGAATGAAGGAAACAGTTCTAGATTTAAGGAAACAAAGAGAAAAAAGGAAACAATAAGTATACCCTTAGAAACAATGAATTTTAAATGAATTTGAATAATGAATTTTATGTATTTAAAAATTAAGAAAAACCTTAATTTTTCATTTACGGTGGGAGGAGTTATGTATCCCCCAATTACCTATATATATATTGATATATTGAATCTAATAGGAATTATTAGAAATTATTAAGTAAAAGTATAAGTTCAATGCAACATTGTAACACAAGGATAACCCAGAGAGGTTATCGTCAGTTCATGAGAACGGACATGCAACTTTGCATCCGTGAGGGCAGTGATACTGCAGGTGGCAGGTCACAGGCGGTCAACAGACCGCAATTACTTAGAATTAAGATTGATACATTGTAACAAAGTGTAAAGCAGACATGAGTTCTGCAAGTTCTCACAAGCCGTGTGAGGGGCAGGTTATTATAAAAGGCCCGGGAGCTCAATGCCCGGCAGTCAGTCTTCAAACTCCATACTTCGTTGTTTGAGCTACTCAACCGAGTCAGTCTTGAGTTTACAGCTTTTGCATTGTTGTCTACCTAGGCTACTCACCAGTACAATTAATTTTTTATAAAGTTACTATGTACAAATTATATTAAAATAAATTTGTTAAAGTGTCAAAGTTTTTTTAAAAAACCAGCTCCAAAGGCCCGAACTTTAACTCGCGTTCGACCGGAGCCATTCCTTGACGGTTTGGAGATTTGCCTCTCTGTGAAACTGAGCGTTTCTGATGAACCAGGGAGCTCCGAAGACTCCCCTTAGGGCCTTGTTCTGGATCACCTGGAGTTTCCGCATGTGCGTTTCCGCTGCGTTACCCCACACCGCTGATGCGTATGCAAACGTCGGTCTGATGGTATACATACATACTATTTATACATCTTATATACTATGTTCAGTACAAATAATCAGGAAATTTGTTTAGTAAATTAGTTTACCTTAGGTAATTTAGAACTCGTATATAACTGAACGTTGTTGGCTTTAAATCAGGTCATGATGCATTTTTCCAATGTTTTAAAAGAGTATTCATTTCCATATAGATATTAAAGCAATCAAAATATATTCTCCATTTTGCTCTATAACTTATGATCATCTTTCAGTAAGTTTAGTAAATCGTCGTTCATAGAAAGACCCATATTTATCAGCGAAAAATTAAATAAAGTATCGATTCACAGCCTCATTTGAATTAAATCTTGTCATGTAATTAGTTTTGCACAGATCGAAACAAATGTAAATCCGATAGAGTGTTATCTCGGGTCGGTTGTTGTGTGTTACGCCCCTGTAACATTACAGTTACATCCTGCAACATAAAATTAAACAACAGATACAAATCAATTTATTGCGCGTTAATACAGATTGCAGAAATAATAATTTTGCAATGTTCAGTGTGATGTAACACACATGGCACAAGGCAAACAACATATATACATATATAAATACAATAATTTAAATATTTACAAGTACAATATTTAGAAAGCAGCTTAGATGGGGCTTTTATTAACTGCTAAAAAAAAACAAAAAAAAACATACAAACACAAACAACTTAAACCTAACAAATATACTGTCCACTATAACTCATAATACACGTAAGTCCCTATTTACGCTAACTTAAAACTAACTGAAACACTCGTGGACATGATGGCGTTGTTCTCCGTCTCTGAAGTCGAAGGAAAGGCGCCTTTTCAGCGGCGGTCTCGGAATTCGTGACCTAGGACTTCGTACAGTTCATCGAATTTTTGGTTACAGGCCTTGTAGACGGAGGGTTGGCGAGGGTCGGTCGGCAGGACGTCATCGAGCTGGGTGTCGTCGTAGAGGATACAGTCGGAGAGGTCAATGGTTTTCAGCTATCAAGCGGCTGGTGTTGACTGATCATTGCGGTGCTGGTGCAGCGGCAGCAGGGGTAGTATCTTCTTTTGGAAGCGTCGTTCGTTACGGCGGTGCTTCCTAAGAGCAGCAGCAAAGGATTTTCCCATGGACGATACTGGCCCAATACTTTATACTAGTCTGTACTTGAGGATTAGTGTGCCCGGGATATAAGATCACCGGAGATTGTAGCTGCTGGAATCGCTATCCACCAGCAGGGTGTAATGTTGGGATGAATATCGACCAACGGTGTGATGTTGAAGTGTGTTACTCGGATGAGGATCGACGAGTACCACGATGGTCCTCGCTTGTCGAACTTGACCCTTTCAGAGTCAACTTCCTTAAACAGCCTGAATCTGTGGATTTTTGCTGCTTGAATGTGATTGCTTAAATTTTCTTTATTGTTTAAGGCTGTATCGTTCGTCTCGGTCTTCGTTTAACTCGTTATGGAACGCTGTCTATCGGTGCGATGTTTCGTATGATTGGATGGTCGCAGTTGTCAATCTTCTCAAATGTGTTCGCTGCCAGCGCCGCACCGTAGTCGTGGAATGTCATTATCTGCAGGTCGTTCCGTATGGTGTCGTTTCTCACGTACCATGGAGCGCATCTGATTAGTCGAAGTGCGTTGTTTTGGAAAGCTTCCAGTCTGGATTTGTTTGCTCGTGTTAAGTATGTATGCCATGCCTCCAAAGCATTGCTCAGGATTGGTCGAAGGTACATTTGATATATCTGTAGTCGTAGGTCCAGCGGAATCTTGTTTCTACTGTTTCTAATAGTCCTTTTATCCGCCGTGCTTTGGATAGAATGTGTCTTATACGTTGGTTGAAGTATCGGATGGTCGTTTGCCACCGTAGTCTACTACCCATTAATGTTGGAGGTTGGTGTAATGTTGAGTTACGCTTGGAGAATAAAATTGTTTTGGTCTTGTCTACGTTGAGTTTCATTCTCCAAGTGTCAAACCATTGCGGCAGGGTGTCCAGTTGTCTTTGAATTCTGCATGTTTCGGTTGTAGGGAGAAGGCCATTCGCCAGCAGAATAGTGTCGTCAGCGTAGAAGACGCATCTCACATTTCTCTCAATCGGAAAATCATAAAGGTACGCGTTGAACAGAGCGGGTGATAAACAACCGCCCTGTGGTACGCCTGCTTGGATTGGTGTGGAGTTTGAAAGTTGGTCTTTCACTTTGACTTGCAGCGACCTTCCACTTAGATAGATGGCCAGTAGTCTCAGGTAGCTGGATGGAACTCGGTGTATAATTTTCAATTTGTAAAGCAGTCCAGCATGCCAGATTTTGTCGAAGGCCTTTTCCATGTCTAAGGAAATCGCTACGGTGACTTTTCTTCTGTTATAGTTGTCGGCAACGTAATCAACCAGCTTAATGATCTGATAGGCCGTGGAGTGGTGTTTCCTAAATCCAAACTGTTCCTCTCTGATCTTCAGGTGTGGTTTCAGACGATGTAAAAGTAGCCTTTCGAATATCTTCGCCATGGAGTTCAGCAAGGATATAGGACGGTAGTTATTGGTTTCTGTTTTGGTTTTCCCGGACTTGGGATCATCACAACTGTTGCGTGTTTCCATGCCAGTGGGAAGTATTTTAGGTGTAGTATGCTGTTGTAGATTCGTGTTAGTCGTGCCAGTGTGGGTTTGGTGATGATGCGTAGGGCTTCTTTGGTGATGCCATCTGGTCCTGGGGCTTTCTGCGGTTCTGTGCTGTATTCGTCAATTTTACTTCCTTTGGGCTGCTAAAAGGAATGTCATCGTCGGAATCCTTCTGCAGGAGTCGATCGATGGTTGTTCAAATAGTGTTTGTTTCGTCTGTGTTTGTTGTGGGATTCGTTGTGAAAGTTTCTTGTAGTGTCCTGGCGAATTCGTTTACCTTTTCGTCAGCGGTATACAGTAGTCGTGTTGGCCTTTGAAGTGGAGTCGGGAGTCGTTTGTCTCTGTTTTTGAGCGTCCTGTTCAGCTGGAATAAGTTTTGTTTCTTGTCTAAGGTGGCTTTAACGTGTATGGTCCAAGGTTCTTCGGAGAACTCTCGCAGTAAAATTTTTAACGCTTGTTGTTTGTTGTTCAGTCTTGTCTTCGTCGCTGGGTCTCTCGTGAATTGCCATCTTCTAACAAGTTGGCGCTTCTCTTTGATCAAATTTTTTATTAGTGTGGTAACTCGTTTTTTCTGTCCTGTGGTGGGATTGTCCTTGTACTAGTTTGTAGCGCTGCTTTCTGTGTGATTGTTAGTTTTGATACTACAAAGTCCAGGTCTGCTATTGAAACGATATTGGGGTCTTGGTGTGGTGGCATCGCCGTGGATCAATGTAGTAAGCGTAAGACTACGGATCCCAAGGTCCCGGGTTCAAATCCCGACACGGCCGACTGCTTGAAAAATGGCAGGTGAGCATTTTTCACAAATATTACGCCCTCGTTCGGATGAGAGGTTAAATGGAGGTCCCGTGTGTGAGTGTTGTCACGCACGTTAAAGATACCTACCTTGCCTGGAACGGCAAGGGTTCGGCAAAATTCTAAATTTCCAGGCAACAAAAAACTCGCCTCCTGGCCAATGTAGTACCTTCGTGTGGAGCATTGGAAATGTAAATGAACGGTCTTGGTGTGGAATGTGTCGTTGAAGAAATTCGTTAAATTTTCTCCAGTTTGTTGTGTGAATTGTCCTGTTCTCCCGTGTTGTAAGGTTCGTATGTAAGGTGGCGATAACTGGGAGATGGTCGGAGCTTAAGTCCTCGATGACTTATGTGGATATATGGTAAGAGATGTTTTTTTATTTCCATGATGTCCAGTGTGTCAGGTGGATCAGTGGCTCTTGTCGGTATTCGTGTCGCATGGTCCGGTCCAAGTATGTCAAAGTCTTTTCCCATCCTGTGTGTAGATGATGATGCCGTCCTGTTGTTCACTCTGGAGCCCCATGAAGTGTGTTTTGCGTTCAGGTCTCCAGCTATTAGAGTCGGTGTGTCATCGTCGAGAACTAAGTCTATGTCTTCGGGCCTTAAGCGGATGTGTCCAGGACTTCTGTATACAGCTACCAATTTTTAATGCGAGTGGTTCGTTCTAATTTTTATTGTAACGGAGTAGTCCATGTCCGGGATATCGATTGGTAAGTGATGTATTCGTCTGTGTACCAAGATAGCTGTCCCGCCATGTGGTTGCTGTCCAGGTTGTAACGTTCTGTCTTTCCTGTAAGTCGTGTAGTTGTCTTGTTGCAGTGAGTCGGGTTTCTCCTAGTAGCGCCAAGTCCACGTCGTGTTCCTGCAGGAAGGTTTTAAGTTCAGGCAGTTTGTTTCGTATGCCATTGGCGTTCCAGTAAAGGATGGTCAATTTTCTTTTTGTGCGGTGTCAGACATTAAGTAATGAGAGAATGTCAGTGAGAGCAGTCCAGATTATGGAAGTGACGGATTCTCCTGCCATGTATGCGCTGAAGCCTCTCTGAATTATTTACATCAGCTTGTGCAGTATTTTTCGTAAGGTCGATGTGTCGTCGTTGGTAGTAGGTGGTGTTAGATTGACAATCTTGTGAGGGATCAGACGGGATGTATGAGGTATTTGTGGTTATATTTCTGATTCAAATATTGTGCTTGTTGTTTTGTGGCGGTGTCTTCATCTTTTCTTGGTTGTCTTTTTCTCCGTGGCGTCTTGCGTCGGTTGAGTACTCGTGTCGGTATCGCTTGAATCATCAGCTGGCCTTGGTTTCGGTGCTTTATCGATTGGTTGCCGGGCCGTTGTTTGGGCGTAGGTCGATACTTGAGCGTCGGTTGGTTCTATGCGTGGAGGCGTTATTTTCTCTTGTTTAGTGGTATATCTGGTTCTTCCGTGCGCTACTCTGGTTCAACCTTCTTCGTATGTTTTCGGTGCTGCTTGCGGTCAGGAAGATGCTGGGGCTGTTTTGTGTTTCAGTTGGAGTTGTCTCTGATACGCCGGGCAGTAATTTCAAGTTTACAATTTGCTGTGCGTTTGGCACAGCATTCTATTAACGACGCTCCAAAGTTCGGCCGTGCTCTTTTAGCGGCGCTCCAACGCGGAGCTTTAACACGACAATATATATATATATATATATATATATATATATATATTGTTGTGGATTTAAAGGGGTAAATAGGTATATACAATAAAATTTCAGCAACTATGTATATAGAAAAGAGCAGATTATTTACGCGCCAAATTAATTTAATTCATTTAGTGAAAACGGAGTATTCGGGTATTTTTATGTTTAATAATTGGAATGTTAGAATTACATGAAGGAAGAAAGCTTTAAAGCATATAGAAGTTCAAGAATACGCATAATTAATCATAAGTTCTTTTAATCAAACGCATATAA
The DNA here is from genome assembly GCA_036346225.1 of Platerodrilus igneus. Taxonomy (NCBI): domain Eukaryota; kingdom Metazoa; phylum Arthropoda; class Insecta; order Coleoptera; family Lycidae; genus Platerodrilus; species Platerodrilus igneus. The sequence goes on from JARFIW010000565.1 coordinate 2,394,075, forward strand.
AAGAGAGCGTGCTTGCATAAGAAAATTAATAATTTCTATCGCAAATATATTCGTTTTAAAAGCCAACGTGCATTTACACAGATACGGAGAAGCAGAAAATCGAGGAATTGTTATTTTCAAACGGTCGATAATTAACAGGAACACCTGCTTGTTAAATGTTACGTTCGAAGAATTTGAACGTACGTTAATATAAAATTTCATAAAAATTGTTTTCAACCGTGAATTTGTACAAACAGCTGGGGTAACAAACATCTTAAGGAGAGAGTGAAATGAACAATCGGTAATATACAAGAGATAGAGACAAATATAGAGCAGCTTTGGATTGAAATACACGTAAGATATACACGTGGAGTTGATGTAAGACGTCGACAATATTGATTTTTTGTAACTCAAATGGGGTTTGGAAGGAGACAGCGAAAATGTATAGAACAAAGATGAATAGCGCTTAGGCGGGGTTTGGTGACGACAGAAAACTTTGTCATTGGTTGAAAGCTAACAGTTTTCGAAACGAACGCACAGGCGAATTTGAGGTATACAGCACGTAGGACGAAAGAAATTTTCCGAATTTAGCGACGGTTACGCTCAACATTTTTAGAAACCGCTTTGGAAAATAAGCTTTTCGAATGAAACGGGTCCAGTAGGGGGCTGGAATAAGAATATAAATACCCAAGCGAAGTTATTAAAGCTCACTTCTCTTCTACTTCAATCAAGTGCTGAATACTGATTCAGACCACCATAATAATAAAGCTTTGGGTTAGTAGTTTGTGTGTGTAGTAAAGTTACCTTTAATATCGTCGTTGAAAGTATAAAACTATAGTAGCGGACCTCAAATTATTAACGTGACGTACGAGTTAATGCGTATTTAATAAAAGGTCCGGCTACTACAACAAAAATTATTAAATGGATGCATGATATATATATATATAGGGGTAAGCAGAGCTGGTAATCAATTTTGTATGCGTGATATATGGGTATGGAATGGTACTATGAGACGAAGCGACTATCTTGCAGAGATATCAGATGGTAGAGGCCTGTGGATCCGACAAGCAGCATAGTAAATGAAAACAACGCCGAGGGGGTTTTCTGGTAACCATCTCCGACGGGAATAAAGAATGAAGAATTCTCCAGGTAATTTATTTGAAATGTCTGTTATTATATAAACATTTGTGGAATTTTTGTGTTGTGTGGTTGACTTTCTGGTGGCATATTTATTGTTGCAGAAACTTGTTAAAAGATACATGTACTGGACAATTTACTAATTTTGAGTATTGAAAAAGGGTGTATTCAGAATATATCAAAATTTTATTCAGGATATAAATTGAGTTGTAAAGGGTAAACGGGTCTGTAAATTTGTTTTCATTAATGTAAGGTTTAAAAGGCATATACAAAAAAAACTGGGTTATAATGAGCTCACGATACACCAGTGTGAAGTCAAATTAGAGTTACATGCGGGGCCCATCTACTCATATCTAATCGAATTTTTTTAAAATCATTTTAAAAATCAAGAAATTTAAAATTTACAATAAATTGAGCTGGTAATTATTGTATCAAACTGTTTGGACACATGTGTAAATATATTTTATCTGTTAATAGGTGTAAATAAAAGGTTGTATGATTGTCGTATTATTTTGGTAATTTTATTTGATGGTGTGTGTGTGAAAGAGGTATGTAGATAAAATTAGGTATTCAAGAAGAGGTCGATTGCTGAGCTAGCCAGGGAAGCAGAAGAAATTCGTAGGCGTCTTAATAAAAGGGTAAGAAATTTTTAAGTTTTTGAATTTTTTTGTTGTTGCATTTTTCATATGTTAGCCCAGGTGGGGCACGAATCATAAAATTATACTGAGCTTCCACGGCAATATATATACAGTGCCACCAAGCAAACATAGGATCCTGAAAATATGTGAACTAATTTCCAACAACAACATATGGAACCAATCAGAAAGCGATTTGTTTCAAAGTTCACTGCGGTAACAAAGCATTTTTAAGTAAATTTAAAATTCCAAGTGTGTTATGTAATGTCATTGTTAATCAAATCTTCTAAAATTATTAAGGATTAAAAATACAATAACACCATTAATGTTGAATATTAATAACCTAACCTTACAAATATTTCTATTTGACAAATAAAAGCTTTCTACTTTGAGTGTACTACTTAGCAGGCAATGACACCAAAGACACACTTCATATATATATATATATATATATATATATATATATATATTGAAGTAATAAAGAACTCACAAGAGGTCATGGAAACACAAATCCTATAAATAAAGCCCACCCAGATAGAAAGAATTCGAAAAGAAGTGAAATTTCCGAAGATTTACTGTTCGACCCTGTATATAATAAGCGTATTGCATGTACAAAGCTCTTAAAGTCGTCCGCATTATTATAAAACATTCCGGTATGTGTAAATAAGCTTTCTAAGAGATAACTACAAAGTCATTGAAATGCGAAGCAAATACACTTCCGTGCATTTAGTAGCCCCAATTTTAAATCAATAATGCAGCCGTGTTTACAAATAAAATTACATTCAATTTTGTTAAGAATAATGCTTTAATCTTTATAAAAATGCACTAGGACACATTTTATTGCATTAAATTCCAATCTTTTGTTACAATTATAAGATGCAAATCTTTATGCATTTTGCAAAGCCATACAGAAAGCGAAAGCTTTAATTAGTTGAATCTCGTAAGTGTATTAAATAAAGAGTTTTGCTTAAATTTTCGGAATTAAAAAAGAGAACACGTTAATTAATAGGAAACGTTATTAAAACGTAAACTTTTATTCAAGTAACTTGCGCGACAATCAAAGAAACCCCTAAATTTTATTTTATAGTTTTCTGTATGACTATAAGACGCCACGTTACCCCGTACATTAGACTAAGATAAACAGCACGCTTTACTAAGAACATAAATCATAAATTTGACACTAATTGATCGTTAAATGCCCACATTCTTGTTAAAATAACATCACCGAGGTGAGTAATTCTTCCAATTAAATCTGGAATAGTATGGAAATTATGACGTAGTTAGATAATTTTAATATAAAAGCCGGAACCTGATTAGAACGATCCATTCAAGATTCTTTCATAAACCTAGTAAAATGTAACGTTGATTATAAAGCCAAAAGAACATGCAGAGTTGCTATGAAATTTATACGTTGAGTAGTTTTGGGTATAAAAAAATTATCTAATGCAGTTATTTGGTGAAACATGGTTATTTTGTAAAATACGATGAAAATTGAAGATTCTTTGATAAACAAGCTAATTTAAAGCTTATTGGTTGAAAAATAGAAGGTTAACTTTGAAAATTAAGATTCTAAATGGAGATTTTAAATAATATGAGCAATCTTGTAAGTTGAGATTTTAACGTCAATTTAAAAATGGAAGCAGAAGGTATTTACTACCGTTAATTACAAATTGGATAAGTGCTATTATTTCGCACGTATTAATTTTAGATTTCTTTGTTTGTAGCCGATATTTGAGTATTTTGTCAATTGAATTTAAGTAGAATAAGTTCTTGATCTTATTATTATTAGTACTAAGAACTTATTCTACCTTAAATTCAATTGACATAATTATTATTTTGTAAAGAGAATATTTACCTTAAAGTTTTAGGTCGAAATTCGAGATATTTTGATCGTTACTAAGTAGACTATCTGTCCAGGATTATTGGCCAAAAATCATTACAAGGGTGGTAGTGAGAGATAGGTAAATTATCCACTAGAGAAGAGATTTGAGTTCTGTAAATGTTAACAAAGAATAGGTATGGATTATATTAGTTATAATTTAGGAATAATTTTATGTACCAACTGTTCTATTTTTTTGTGTGAAAATATGAACGATTAAGAGCCTTTTATTTTGCAAAATCCAGAATAATTACACAAATTTCAGGCAAATACAAATTTCTTAATATACAGTCACAAATGTTTTTGTAGCGTATTTTTGTGATGAGGTATAATTACACGAATGCACTTTCACTAGTGAGACCGCAGATGGATTTTCAACTTACTTTTATGAGGTGCAGAGTAGCGACATAAAAAACATATAAATGAACGTTCGGTAATATGTGAGAGTATATGAACTCTCAATGCACTTTTATAGGATGTAGAATGATTACATAAATTGCATTTATATGAATATTTGTTAGTATGGGAATACATTTGCCTCTGTAAATTACATTTATGTGATGCGGTACAATCAGACAAATTGCATACAAATGCTTGTTGCTTAGTATGGGATCGCATATGAATTTTCAAGTTGCTTTTAAAAGACGCAGTATAATTACATAAATTACATGCGAATGGACGTTCGTCACTATGGGATCGCATATGAATTAGCAAGTTACTTTTAGAAGACGCTGCATAATTACATAAATTGCATGCGAATGGACGCTCGTTGGTATGGGACCGCATATGAATGATCCAACTACTTTTAAAAGATGCAGAATAAGTACATAATGAGCATGCAAATGGATGTGTCTTAGTATGGGATCGCGTATGGATTTTCAAATTATTTTTACGAGATGTAGCATAATTACATAAATTACATACGAATGGACGTTCCTTAGTATGGCATCGCACATGAAGTTTCAAGTTACTTTTAGTAGATGCAGCATACGTACATAAATTACATACGAATGGACGTTCGTTAGTATGTAAACCCATATGTCTTTGTAGAGTACACTTTCTTGATGCAGTAAAATCACACAAATTGCATACAAATGGACGCTCCTTAGTATGGGACCGCATATGAGTTTTTAAATTACTTTTACGAGACGCAGCATAATTACATAAATTGCATAGGAATGGCCGTTCGTTAGTATGGGACCGCATATGAATTTTCAAGCTACTTCTACAAGATGCAGAATAATTACATAATTTGCATGCGAATGGATGGTCGTTGGAATGAAACCGCATATGAAAGTTCAAGCTACTTTTGAAAGATGTAGCATAATTACATAAATTACAAGTAAATGGACGTTCGTTAGTATGTGAGGACATATCAATGCGCTTTTGTAAGATTCAGAATAATTACAAAAATTATATTCTACAGACGTTCTTTAGTATAAGTCGTGTAATGCTATTGTAAACTTCGTTTGGGTGGTAAAAAAATTACACACTGGATAGTCTTTAAGGATGAGACGATATCGTGAAACACAATAATCATATAAATTGCCTGTCTATTCAAAAAGCATATATCAACAGTCTTCTACTTTTGCATGGATTTGGTTGAATGTTTATAAGCGCATTTTATTTTAATCTCACTTCCTCAGTACTGTAATGTAACCAACCTGAGGACGAACACGAACGCCCTCTCTAAACGGCACACCGAGCTCCATAATCTAAAATCTAGTGGCAGTAGCTCGACGTTACCTACGTTGTGTTGTTATCATGTGACACAAATTCACACTGGAAATAATGGCGTTAAGGCGAGTTATGTATCCCCCAATTGATGTATACATATTAAAATAGAATAATTAGGAAACTATTAGAAAGTGTTAAAAATACGCTAAGTGAAGTGCAAATTTGTAAAACAAGGACAATTTATAAAGTTTATTAACGTTCATGAGAACGGATGCGCTACTTTGTGTCGCAGACGATAGTGACACTGCAGATGTCAGGTCACAGACGGTCAGGTACCGAGTTTACTTAGAAATTGCAACAATGTAATTATGATTAGAGTTAAGAATAAGCAGACATGAGAGCTGCAAGTTCCCACAGCCATGTGAGGGGGTAGGGATATTATAAAAAGCCCGGGAGCCCCAGTCGAAGTCAGTTAGTCAAGTGATCAGCATTTACATTGCAGTCTACTTGCTACTCAAAATAGTACCTTTATCAATTAATTTCGATTTAAGTAAAGTATAATTGTAACTTGTCAAAATTCCATATTAAATTTCTGTGTAATAAAATTAATTTGTTAAGA